>CM067341.1:118722500-121122500 GCA_034376525.1 Nicotiana benthamiana | reverse complement strand
TATTATAGATATTTTTATTTTTGTGTAATTTGTGGTAGTCATCACACATTTTGGCTGTGAATCAATTATACTTTAATGAATATTTTCAATTGCTTTTGTCCTTTAACAAAGTATGTATTTTCATTATGGTTGCAGTTTTGTTAAAGTAGAAGGGTTTATACATATGTATACAATAATATATATAGCTATACAAATTTATACTCTCATTTATACATTTGTATACATATAATACCATTGATTGTTTCTAGTTCTGTTTTGCATTTCTACAATCTATTAATATATTTAGTAGCATTAAAAACAACAAGACATTATTATTGGATAATCAAAACATGTATAATGAAACATGTCAATTGCTTGTGAAACTTAATTAATCAACATTTGTAACTCTATTGTTTGTGAAACTTAACTACTCAACATGAAAACAAATGTAATAGGAAGTGGTATGTTTCCAACTATTTATTTTGGTCGATTCCTACATGTTTTTCTATTGTGACCATCTTGTTCACACACAGAACATGAAAACGCCCTATTAGGATTATTTTCTGAAGCAGGTTTGAGTCTTTCCTTTCTTGGCCTTCCTGCATTCCTTCTCCCTTTAGGTGGTAGGACCACATCTTCCATCACCTCTGTTGGGATTACCCATAAACTCTCATCTGGCATTGGATTCACTGGAAATTCATAAGTTCAAAGGAGTTTATCCTTCTTGTAGTAAAAAGAGCAATACTGGCCAGGTTTCAGCTGTTGGTTCTTCAAAACTGGCCAAGCATGCGGACATGGAAGTTCATCCTTTGAAATTTTCCGCAACTGTATGTTCCATATTCAAGGCACACTATGTTTCGCCTTACCCCTTCAAACACGGTATATAATTGCTCTGTAGCAGGCCTCACCTGCAAAAGTTTTTTTTAAAAAGTTAAAGAAAATTATACATTATTATACAGAGTTATACATCCTTATACAAGAAGAAAAATGCAAGTCATCAGTGCCAAGCATCATTATATTTGATTTATTTTACCATCATTTGCTCCAATGCAATCAGATTTTCCCGAAGGAGTTTGTCGTACTTTTGGCCAAGCTCTGTAGATGTCTCCATTGCACTTTTTCTGTAATTGTAGTTCTACTATTGTAGCAAATTTGTCATGTACTTCAGCAATCGTATTACTGGTAACTCTCTAGCATCCTTGTTTGCTACATCAATTGACCCTGTAATATTGAAAGTCATTACCATCGACCTTTTCACTTTGGAATATGCCCTAGACCACCTTTGGTAGCCAATTTCGAACAAGTAAGGCTACACTCTATGATCAATGTTGCACATATCTATCATATGGTACTCAAACTTCTATTTCGTGTAAGCTCTAGCCAAAGCAAAGAAGATATCTTTCAATTGTTTGTGATGTTTCTTGAATGTGCGCTTTACATTCTGCCACAAGTGAAACATGCAAATACAATGTGGTACTTCTGGGTACATAGATTTTGTGGCATTGAAGATGCTTTCATTTCTATATGAAACTATACACATCCCTTCCCTAACTCAAAAAGTACCATTTATCTGGACAAAGAACCACTCTCAAGATTTGTTATTCTCTGAATCTACAATTGTATATGCAAGTGGAAGGATCTTTTCTGTTTATACAAAATAGATATTAGGATTCAGACAATTATACATATCTTATACACAGTTATACACAATTATATAATTTTATACCAACTTCAAATTTTATAAAAACCGCAGCTGTGAAATCTTATACATATTTATACATAAAACTACAACATTATACAAACTGCAGAAACAACATAGATGCAGTCAACTCACCACCTCCATCCTGTGTGCAAGCAGTCAATATGATACCCTTATATGCTGCTTTAAGGAAACTTCCGTCAACAACCATTATCGGTTTGCAATGCTTCCAACCCTTGATAGATGCGTATAGCAAAACATATGCATTAAGAAAGCATCCATCTTCTGATTTGTGCAACTTTGTAACTATTCATGGATTTGTTTTCTCCAACATAAAAAAAATACTTCGACAACTCCTTATATGAATAACTCGTACTCCCTCTTAACATTGTCATTGCTATCTCTTTAGCTCTCCATGCTTTCATGTTAGCTCACTTCAATCCCGTGTTGCTTTTGTATGTCCTCTATTATACCATTTGCGGTGTAAACCTTTTTTGGCTTAACATACTTGTCCTTGACTATACTAGCATGTACACCCGAAGTAGTTTGACGTTGTGTTATTTATCTTACCATTTTCGCATGTGTGGTTATTATTGTAACTTCTCACTTTGAATATATTTTCCTTGAAAACGGCAGAAGATTTGAAACTCCAAGCATAATTGTCATCCATACACATAAGGTGATAGGATCAAAGATCATTCATCGTCTAAATACACTTGTATACAAAAACATAACTACATATATACTAATTTTAATACTTATATACAAATATATACTACTTTATACATATACAACAAAATATACAATTATTTACATACCTTGTTGTGCTTTATCTCTTCACCTTGAATTGGAACCTCTTGCGTACAGCCAAGTTCTCCATCACACTAACAACTGTCTCTTTATCCTTATAAACTTGATCTTCCTAAGCAAATTCATTCAATATATCATCTATTATACCCATGTTTTCACTAAATTTTGTTTTTACAATAAGTTCGATATCAATAATCTCAATGCTATCAATTGTGGATACGTCTCTAGAATTGGAACTTGTAGCAACCAAACCACTGGAACTTGTAGCAACCACACAACTAGAACTTGTAGCGACCAAACGATTACTATAAATCTCGTTCACTGTCACAAAACAAGGGATATTCAGTGAAATTTAAGTTTTTCTTATTTAATTCGATATAAACCTTAACACGTGTATCGTCGTAAATCGGGATCGGTGGCAAACCAACATTTGGGAGTAAGTTAATCTCTATTGTGTTTAACTCACTATCGATCCTAATTTGTTCTGAATAGGTGCAACTAAATTGTTGTAGCTGAATGTCGGCTCAATTATTACACAACTGCTGATGACATTGATAAACTTATTTTCTTTCCATTCACCACTATGAAGAACGTAAACTGGAAAAAAACTCTATCGAACAAAAAATTGAAATCAAAATTGCAGCAAAATGAAAATTGTGCTGATTTGCAGCAAAAGAATCCATTTTTCGTGTTTGGTTTGTTGTTAATTCGATATGAAGAAGAAATTCTAGGGTTTTTGGAGCTGCACTGATCACAAGATCTTGTTTTTGTAGTATTTGGAGAACAAGATTGTAAAGAATCAGAGAAAATCCTGCTGAAACAAAGAAAATCCCGCTTCTTACTCCCAAAACAAAAATTGCCCCTCTTTTTCGAATATGGGCCTCTAATTTTTGGGTTACTCAATTGTAAATTGAAATATGCGCTATAAAGTTGAAAAGGGGCAGCCCATTCGTTTTAATATGATATTTTCCCTAAACTTACTCATATTTTTGGTAATTTCGGTAAAATATTTAGGTTTTCATGGATATACTTAAAAGGCGTGCCTATTTTTCCGGAACTGTGAACGAGCTGACATTTTATCTCTAAATTACTTCTTTTAGCATTTTTATTGTTATAAACTGTTATCGGCTATTGGTGTTGGACTCTAACCTTTTCTACTTTCAACCTATAGTAATGTTTGTTACTTATTGAGTACATGAGATCGGTTGTACTCATACTACACCTTTGCGCCTTGCGTGCAGATGTTGGATGTTGATACTGCTGTGTACGGTGGGAGCTGGATCTGAAGATGCACCTGCATTCCAGCTATGGCTATCACTTGTCTTTGGTAGCATTCGATTCGAATTCTATTCATTTAAATTTCAAACAGATGTTATAATTATTACAATTCAGTCTTGTAAAAAATCTAAATCTTAGAAACTCATGATTCATACAACTAATGCTTAAAAAATTCTTGTATAAAAACAATTGTATTATCATTTCTTCTCTAAATCAATTTCATTAAATTAAATAGTTGTTAATTAGGTTTACAAGTAGGTTGAATTAGAAACATCATGACTAACTAAATTGTGGGCCTTGACATCGCCCCATAAATGACAGTTAGGATCTCATTTCATAGACATATAATGTCACGATCCGGATTTTTCACAATCGAGAGTCTTGATGGCGCCTACTGTCGGAGCTAGGCAAGCCAATCAATACAACATTTCTACTATTTTCTTTTAAATAATTACAATAAACTGAAATAATAATCAAAGCGGAAGACTTATAAATACTTAATTAATAGCAAACAGAAATGCGAAAGTTTCAAAATTCACCTCTACCCAGTATCTGGTGTCACTACTCACAGACTACTATAGAATACTACAAGCAAAGTCTAGAAAAGAAATACATAGTGTTTGCTTGATACAAGATGAACAAACAAAAAAGTACAAAAATGGACTTCAGCCTGCGAACGTCAGCTAGGCTACCTCGAGAGTCCCTGGACTGAAGATAGCTCCCAGAAATCCTACCGTTGTGGTCAGCAAGCTGCGTCCCGATCTGTGCACAAAAATGCACAGAGTGTAGTATCAGCACAACCGACCCCATATGTTGGTAAGTTCCTGGCCTAACCCCGGCGAGGTAGTGACGAGGCTAGACAAGACCTACCAAAATTAACTTGTGCGATATATATACGTAAAAAGCAACAGAAATAACAACAAGGAAATACCAACAAAAAGGAAAACAAGGGAAAGGGACATGCTCGGGGAGATGGAGTAAAGAACAAATCAACATATATAACAACGTAACTATCTCAACACCATAACTCGTATATATGCATAAGTAGACGGCACGCCACACGATCCCATTTATCAGTGCATAAGTGGTCGGCATGCCACACGATCCAAATTCATATTTCATAGGTGGACGGCGTGCCACACGATCCCATATTACAATTCATAAGTGGGCGGAGTGCCACACGATCCCATATTATAATTCATAAGTGGACGACGTGCCATACGATCCCATATTATTATTTATAAATTGACGGTGTGCCACACGATCCCATAGTATAATGAATAGCACAAATAATCTATCCAAAAGAGGTCCCTTTAGGGAAGTTCAACAACATAACGATTAAACCCTACAACTAACAGCTCAAATATCCCGGCAAGGGAGAACACGTTACTTTAGTCTACTCGCCCCGGCAAGGGAATCATTCTCATTTCCTTATTATCCAACACTTTACATGGAATTTATCAATTTAACACGACAGTTGTGCTACACCTCTTGGATTAAAAGCAATTACAACTCACAGTCATGCTAGACTCCGGTGTATAAATACTCGTTACCATGCCTATACACCGTACTCAATCATTTAACAAATAGCAATCAAAACACTCTAATCATATTTTCTCAAGCCAAAGTTAGATCAAACACTTACCTCGGTCCGAAAATAGCAATCAAGTCTCTAACACCGCCTTTCCTCTAAAATCTAATTCCGAAACAATGATATCTACGCACAATTTAGTTATTAATAATGGCTCAAAGACACAATTCCATATGCTAGAAATGAATTTCCTAACATTATTCCAAAAATACCAAAATCCAACCCCGGACCCACATGATCCAAACTCGAGGCTCAGACCAAAACCCAATCATACATAACCCCACGAGTTCAAATATGCAATTTGTTTCAAGATTCGACCCCAAATTGAGGTTGAATCACCCCAAATTGAGGTTGAATCACCCCAAATCCCAAAAGCCATAACTCTACCCAGAAACCCCTATTTCTACTTTGATTTTATGATTTAGGGCTAGGAAATTAGTAATTAGATGAAGAAACAATGAGGAAATGATGTTAAGATTACATACCCAAAAAGTTATGGAGGAAGAAGAGCTTGAATTTCGTCTATGGAGGGTTTAAGGGAGGAGCTCGTGTGAAATTTTATGAAAAATCCCGAGTTAGTTCTATTTTTAAGCTTTAAAATCACGGGAGGTATTAACATTATGCGAACGTGTGAGCTAGGTCGCGTTCGCGAAGAGGGCTGCGCGGAAGGCATCACGTTCGTGAAGTGTCGATGCGAACGCGTAGAAGAAAAAAAGGTCCAGGCCCACGACTTGGCCTATGCGTCCGCGTTTGGACTCACACGAACGCGAAGAGGAGCAGACCCTAAGCTACGTGAACGTGAGTCATGTAGTGCTAACGCGATGGGAGAAATAATTGGGCTATGTGAACGTGATGCTAGGGCTGCGTTTGCGAATAAGAAAAAAGGGTCTGCAATACTTTGGAAAATCTGATATCTTTTTCTAAGTGTAAACCACCTTGAACCACCTCTGAATCACTCCCGAGCCCTCGGGGCTCCCAACCAAACACACACACTAACTCAATAACATCCTACGAACTTGCTCGAGCGATCAAATCGCCAAAATAACATCAAATTCAGTGAATCAAACCCCAAAATCATTATTTTTCATTTCAAAGTTCATCAACCTCTAACTTTAGATATTTAGGTCCGAAACACGTCAAACGACGCCCGATTTTGACCAAATTTCACAGAAAGCGCTTAACACATATTTAAGACCTGTACCAGACGTCGGAACCAAAATACGAGCCCGATACCTATATTTTCTAACTCATTTTTATTTTAATTTTTCATATTATTTTCAGAAAAATAATTTCTTCCAAAAATTCTATACTCGGGCTAGGGACCTCGGATTTCGATTCCGGGAATACGTTCGAGTCTCATATTTTTCTACGGACCTCCCGGAACCGTCACATCACGGGTCCGGGTCCGCTTACCCAAAATATTGACTAAAATCAACTGTATCAATATTAATATTAAAATTCGTCAAATTTTTCCACAGAATTCACATGTTTTAACATAGAAATTTTCCGGCTTCACGCCCCGGCTGCGCACGCGAGTCGAGGCAACTAAAAGCGAGATTTTCATGGCCTCAGAAGCACAGAAAAATGGAGAATTACGGTGATGGTCCTTTGGGTCGTCACACCTAAAGTCCTAATTTAAACATAAACAGGTACAAGTACTTCTTAAAACACCAACAAGGGTTGTGGTGCGTACTCCTTCATCCTTAACCAGAGGTCTCGAGTTCGAGCCCTGAGTATGGAGTCGCCTTTGTTAGGGAACGCTTTACCCCCTATTGTGGGACTTCCCAATGCGAATCCGAATTTAGTCGGACTCCAATGTGTAACCGGACACCGGATGGAAAACAAAAAAAAGTACTTAAAACAAGAAAGTACTTCTATCTATTCTACGGAAGCAACAACGAAGTGTCTTTTGGCTATTATGTTTACGCGTTCTTTTTACATGATAAGCTGTTTCTTAATATATACACTATGTCGAATACACATGATTTATTTTTGTATCATTAGTTGGAAACATTTGTCATCTATTTTAAAAAGTTCAATACAGTAGTTGCGGTTCATACATAAGCATAAATAAATGGGTGACACCTTATTGCACGTAGGTGGCCTACTAACGACAATTGAACCAACTGGGGTTAAGAATTGAATTTTGATGGTTCTGACTTCTGATTGTGGAAATTAATATATTTATTCCTACACGGCATTTGATTTTAAGTACATTCATTCTTGTCATTTTATTAGTAGCAAATTTCGTTTCACAGGATGAATAATATAACATGGAACTAAAATTTTGCGTGCATAGACGATAAGATTACAACGATAACGACCCAGTGCAATTTTATTAAAGGGGTCTGGGGAGAATAGTGTGTACGCAGACCTTACCTCTATCCCGAAAGAGTAGATAGGTTATTTTCGAAAGACCCTCGGCTCAAGAAAACAAAGGAACAAAGGAAGAAAATATTAGTAATGTCCTAGATATAATAAATATATATACGAAAGATTGAAACGACATGAAAACACAAGGATGATATAACACAAAAGCAAAAAGTATCACTACCAAACTAGTCTCACAAAGTTATGACATAAGACAAAACTCAGCTACCTCTTATTCAATAACCCTAATACTCGACCTCCACGAGTCCCTCTCAAGTGTCATGTCCTCGGAAATCTGGAGCATCGTCATATCCTGCCTAATCACCTCCCCCCAATTCTTCTAGGGCCGCCCTCTACCTCTTCTCGAGCCCTCCACAACCAGACGTTCATACCTTCTTACCGGGGCATCTAGGCTTCTTCTCTGAACGTGCCCAAACCACCTGAGCCTTGCTTCTCGCATCTAGTCATTAATGGAAGTCTCGCCCACCTTCTCCCTAATAACATCATTCCTGATCTTATCCATCCTACTATGCTCACACATCCACCTTAACATCCTCATTCGGCTACCTTCATCTTATGGATATAAGATTTCTTAACCGGCCAACACTCACCCCCATATATCATGGCCGGTCGGACCACCACTTTATAGAACTTACCTTTGAGAATTAGTGGCACTCTTATGTCACACAATACTTCAAATGCTAACCTCCACTTCATCCATCCTACCCCAATACGGTGTGTGACATAGTCATCGATCTCCCCTCCCCCCTGGATAACTGACCCAAGTTACTTGAAGCTATCTCTGCTCGGGATGACCTGTGAGTCAAGCCTCACATCGACGCCCACTTCACTCTGCTCAGTGCTGAACTTACACTCTAGGTATTCCGTCTTTATCTTGCTAAGCTTGAAACCCTTAGGTTCAAGAGTTTGTCTCCAAACCTACAGCCTCTTGTTAACACTGGTTCGCGATTCATCAATCAGAACTATGTCATCGGCAAATAGCATGCACCAAGGCACATCCCCTTGAATGTGATGTGTTAACGCGTCCATCACCAGGGCGAATAGGAACGGACTGAGCGCAGAACCTTGGTGTAACCCCATAACAACCGGAAAATCCTCATAGTCGCCTCCTACTGTCCTAACCCGAGTCTTTGCCCCATCATACATGTCCTTAATCGCCATAATGTAGGGAATCGACACGCCTTTCGCCTTCAAGCTTCTCCAGAGAACCTCTCTAGAAAACTTGTCATATGTTTTTTTTAGGTCAATAAACACCATGTGCAGATCTCTCTTTCTATCTCTATACTGTTCAACCGACCTCCTAACAAGGTGTAAAGCTTCTATAGTAGAGCGACCCGTCATGAAACCAAATTGGTTGTTGGAGACGGACACTGCCACCCTCAACCTTGCTTCAACCACTCTCTCCCATAATTTCATAGTATGGCTCAGTAATTTGATACCTCTATAATTATTACAATTCTGTATATCACCTTTGTTCTTATACAGTGAAACCATCGTACTCCTCCTCCACTCATCCAGCATCCTTTTCTCCTTAAAAATAACATTCAACAACCTAGTCAACCACTCTACCCTGTTTTTCCCACACACTTCTAATATTCTTCCGGGATCTCATCAGGCCCGGTCGCTTTGCCTCTGCTCAGCCTACTCATAGCTCTCACTATCTCCTCGACACTAATGTGCCTGCAGTACCCAACGTCACAGCGACTCTCGGAATATCCCAATTCACCGAGCATAATATCTCGATCCCCTACTTCATTGAGAAGTTTTTGGAAGTAAGTTTGCCATCTCCTCTTAATCTGGGACTCATCCATCAATACTCTACCATCGTCGTCCTTGATCCATCTGACTCGGTCTATATCACGGGCTTTCCTCTCCCTCGGCTTGGCCAGTCTAAATAGCTTTTTCTCCCCTCCTTTCTCCCCTAGTTCCTCGTACATACGACTATAAGCCGCAGTCTTAGCATCTGTGACCGCCCGCTTCGTCTCGTTCCTAGCTACCTTATACTTTTCCATGCACGCTCGTTTTTCCCTCTCACCTATTCTCCCCACTAAGTTCCGGTATGCCTCTTTTTTTGCTTCCACTTTGCCTTGTACCACTTCATCCACCACCAGTCTCATCTATGCCTTCCAGAGACGCCCGTCGAGACCCCTAACACTTCCTTCGCAGCCTTTCTTATACAGTCTACTGTCATTGACCACATAGAGTTCGCGTCACCACTGCTCCTCCAAGCTCCCATAACTGACAGCCGCTCTACCAACTCTTGAGCTTTGTCCTTAGTTAAGGCTCCCCACCTGATTCTCAATCTTCCTCGAGCAGACATTTTCCTCCTCTTCACCATAATATCAACGTCCATCACCAAGAGCCTATGTCGCGTGACGGGTATCTCACTTGGGATCACCTTGCAATCCTTCCACAACCCTCTGTCATGCCTCCTGATCAGGAGATAGTAAATCTGGGTCTTTGACACTACATTTTGGGAAGTAACCAAATGCTCTTCCCTCTTCGGAAAGCATGAGTTAGCCACCACCAACCCAAAAGCCTTAGCGAAGTCCAGTAACGAGATTCCTCCTCCGTTCCTCTCCCCAAACCGAAGCCTCCATGCACTTATCATACACGCCTGTGGTCGACCCAATATGGGCATAGACTGTAAGATTATCTTACCTTTTTTTCTGGAAACATATAACTAGATAAGGTTTTTTTTAATATTAAAGATACTGTTGGTGGTTTATAAGGTTTTTTTTTTTATAAGGTTTATAAATTAGATATTGTTCATCATATTACAACCCATAGTCCAGGCTGAGTGATGGATACTAGTAACATGATATACCATATTCTAGTTTTCCAATGACCTAAACATATTAGATAAGGCGGTGGAAATTTTCTTAAAGCATAAACTATCCTCACTCATATCTTTCTTCAAAAGTTCTTGTACGCGAGATGACGGTTCAGCTAACATCCTGGTAAACTAGATAAGGTTAACCATCTAGTTAACCATTGGCAAGTTCTGGCGAATCCGTGCACTATTAAATCATCATATAAAGTTATAAACTACAAATCGAGTTACACTTAGAAATATAAGATGTCCTACATTTGACATATATAGGCAGGCAAAGGGTGTTTACCATTTATAAATACATTCAAATGATTTGGACTACTGCACCAATTATCTTAGGTAGGATATGAACGTCAATTTTCATTTACAAAACTTACAAAAGGAGTTTTTGGGTTGATGTTTTAAATTATTCTGTTTCGCAAAGTAAATTTTTCATTACCTGTTTTTATTAATTGTGATTTGAGTATGTTTTTTCAAAGACAAGTTTCTTTTTTCAAACTCTACTTCCAATCACAAAATCTCTCCAAAAAAATTTATCTGATGCACATCTTCAACTTCCACAAATATTTAAGAAAATGTTCAAAATACTGTTTCCAAATATTCTCCAAACGGCTTGATTATGAATTCTTAGATGAGTATTGGTTCTATATTTATTTTGATAAAGAAATCGCTTTAATTTTATTTTTATGTTTCTATAATTTCCTTATAATTTTATTCTATATTGAATCTAGCTAGAATAAAAAAATTAATAATTCAAGGTCCTTATCCGTCAGAAGAAAAGGAAATACATATATCTTTGAGTCACAATCCACAAACCGACCATTTGGTTGGACTTGCTACTCGACCTCTAACACCACCAATCCAAGATTCAATATCTATCCATAAATGATAAGAAATATGCAATATATATATATATATATATATATATATATATATATATATATATATATATATATATATATATATATATATATATATATATATATATATATATATATATATATATATGCTGACTTGATGGTTTCCTAAATATTTTATCAAGACATTCAAGTCTATATAGGAAAGTGAAATCTAAAGACTTAAAAAGAAATCTCCCGTTTCCTTTCTCTTGAGGAAAGGGAGATACTTAATATATTAATTTCACTTCAATCTTGACGATAAAAACTCTTCGTCTCCTATCTCGATATTTGGTCATTGATCAGTGATATAGTAATTATAATGACAATTTTGTCCTTTAAATTCTTATAACTACCCTTTATGTAATTTTTGCTATCATGATATTTTTTTTGCCCTTCACATCAAATTGGTTATCTTTCTCTTTGGGTTAACTAATTGCATCATGTGCTTTTCCTAAAGCTTCTTCTTGTGTCAAATTTTCATCTTCTCGGGCTTTTTCCACTCTTGAAGCTTAAACCAGCAATCATCATTTGGTTTACAACTAATATATAAAACAATATTTTCTTTCCTGATCTTATATATGTTGTATATCTGAAATAAATGATGGAAAAAAGAAGAAAACTAATTTTCATTATCTCTCGTTATTCCTCTGATATACGACAAAGATTATAAAAAGGAACAGACGGTCACATCTTTAAGCAGGTGTAAGAGTGATTTTACTTATTAGATAAGGAATCTTGTCACAATATTGTAAGTGGGAGAAAATGATGCGTATGTGTGATTTAGAGCACTAAGTATGCTTTATTTTTCAGATGATTACTACCATAATCATGAAGATTAGAGAAAAAGAAAAGTCTAAGTGGGCGTTTGGGCATAAAACTGTGAAATTGCGGTAAAATGTTTCTAACTTGAAAATGATATTTGAAAATTAGAATTATGTTTGAACATAAATACACTTTGAAGTTATTTTTGAATTTTTGTGAATGCTCTTAAATGAAAATTTCCAAAACCGTTTTTTTTTTCTTCAGTTTTTCAAATTTCAAAAAATTCCTAAATTTAACTTCAAATTAAATTTAAATTTTGTATGGTCACACACTGATTTTGGAAATAGGTGAATAAAAATTCAAAAAAAGGAATTTTTTGTGATGGACAAACGGGCCCTAAGTCGGCGTTTGGCCATGAATTCCAAAATAAATTTTCAAATTTGGAAGTTCACTAAAATTTGAATTGAAGATGAAATTGTGTTTGATTATAATTTTTGCAACATATTTGAATGTCGTTTTTTGCAAAACCATAAAATATGATTTATACCCCATAACTTATGAAAAATATCAAAACCGTCCGAATTTAAATATACTACTTGAAATAAACAACCAAACATGCTATTGTTTAGCAACATGGTAGTCGTCATAAGAAAAAGGGTTCATTGTCTGCTGCAGTAGCTTCATCTGATAGTCGAAGGAAAACACGTGGGTAGTTGTAGGTTAATAACTGATGTGGTCATTTTATAAATTTTAAAAGTATAGGGTAAATTTGTAAAATTAAAACTAGTGAAAATACATTTTCAATTGAAAAACTAGTAAGAACCAGTTTTTCAAATTTGAAAATGTATTTTCAAATTTTTCACAGGTGATAAAACTAGACATTTTTTTGTAAATCGGGCTATTTCTATTTTTTTCCCCATCGAGTTCTATCCGAGCATATAAGTTTCTCTCTCAATACTCTCGGTGTAAGGTAGTTAACCTACACAGGTGTGACAATGACATGGGCGAGAGTCAGAGGTGGTGGTCAAGGAAGAGGACGATCGACCGTGAAAGAACCCGATCATCAATTTTGGAAGTACAGATGAGAATAACACATATTCAAAGGAAGATGAGGAAGATGCGATAATACCCCGCATGTACAAAGGGGATCTTTAGATAGGAATCAAGGAGAAGCTTTAGCTGGGCACATACAAGTCTAATTCAGCTCAACAGTAACGAAGGAAGTAAATCAAGAAATGGAAGCAACAAAAGAAATTGAGGTCACTTCAAAGGCACAAGTAAATGAAACAGAAACACCAGTTGAGATGAGAAAGGAAAAACCAAAGGCGGAGGAGAAATCAACGTGGGTAAACATATTTGCTAAGAATAGAGCAGCAGAAAATGGTATGACACTAACCTATATTCCACCAGATGTTGTTACTGGTCAAATTATTGTTCAATTGGATAGGGAGGAAGTTGACTGAGAAACTGAAAAATGGAAAGGGGTGTTAATTTCCTATGTACTTGAGGATTTGCTAGGATATAATGTAATGAGGAGGTATATAGAGGTTAATTAGAATTTTATCCCAGAATCGGATCTGTATATGCATGAAGATAGATATTATATCATCAAGTTTAAGATGAAAGAAGACATGCAGGAGCTTTTATATTCTGGAGAATTTGGACCATATACAATCAATAATAGACCTATTATCCTAAAGCAATGGGCAGCTGATTTTGATTTCGCGAAGGAATTCCCTACAGAAATTCCTTTATGGATCAGAATTCCTAAACTTCCATTGAATTGCCGGGGGGTTAATTCATTAAGTGAGATTGCCAGTTCAATTGGAACTCCTATATATGCTGATGAGTGTACTGCTAAGCAATTAAGTGTATCATATGCAAGGATGCTAATTGAAGTTGATGTGACCAAACCTCTACATGATGAAATAACTATAAAGGATCCAAATTGGAGAACCTTCTTGCAGCCAATTATCTATGACTGGAAGCCAAAGTTTTGTGATACATGCCAAGTCATTGGACATAAATGCTAACAAGAAGGAAACAGACAAGAGTAGCAGTATGGTATAGCTATGAATGAGAAGAAGACCAAAAAAAATACAATAATAGGTAACTATGGAGAAAGGCAAGACAAAGTAGCAAATATATGAAGAAGTTATGCCAGCACAAGACCAAGAGACTCATCATCAGGAGAACACAAGGGTCATGGAAGTAGGTAGGGCTGGGCATATATCGGGTAAAATCTATAACCCAAACCGTTAATTATTTATTGAGTTCGGTATTGGGTTATTGGATTAACGGTTCAGTAACGATTTAGAATTTTTTCATTATTGGGTTATCGGTTCGGGCGTTGGTTTGCCAATTTTGTTAATGAATTAACCGCTAAATCCAATAATAATTAATAAAATTACTACTTTATCCTTAAGTATATACATAAGTTAAGGCTTCACTTCATTCTTTCCTATTTATGTGTCTGATTGTGCTTTTAGTTGTAAAAAGTTGTAATCTTGAACGTAATAATGTTGAAATCAATTATTTGTTTAGTGTTTCTTTGTGACTTTTCTTATGTGATTTGATGAATTCAGTGTTTTAAAACACTTTTAGGTTGACTAGCAAATGAAGTAAATTCAAGAACTTAACGTGCGTATGGAATTTGATTAAATTCAGTAGATTTTTGGTTAGGGGCAAATTTGACATCTAAGAAAAAAATCCAAGAACTGATCCTTTCCTTTCTTTTTTGGGGTCTGAAATTATTTCGGTTGTGTTGTAGGTTTCAGTTCTTCTCTTGCTTAACTCCACTGAATTATCTTTTCTTTTTTGCTTAACTCTAGATTGAATTATCTTATTGGGTAAATTAATAATCGAACCGATAGTGATCGGTAACCGATTAAACGATATCCAATAACCGATTTCTTATCAATTTAGTTATCAGTTTATCAAATTTATAAACCGATAGATAATATGCTAAATCGATAATATTTATAGCCGAACCAAACCGACCGATACCCATCCCTAGAAGCAAGACGAGGATTAGGAGCGGTAAAGAGTAATATGCAAGTACAACAAAAGGACAAAACACCAAGTGCTACGAGCAGAATTAAAGAAGTGGAAAGAACAAGCCCAAAATTAAATGATATCAACTTTCCGGTGCTTGGTTCAGCTCCATTGAGGAATGGTGTTCAAATATTGAGTAGAGATGTAGATGGTGTTCAAACTGAACCTCCTGACATAGAAGGTAAAACAAAGAGATCAATATGAATTGGCTAGTGGAGAACATAAGGGAGTTGAATAAAAGATATAAGCAGAAGGAGGTGAAGGAACGTTTGAAAAAAAAAAAAATAGGACTAGCTGCTACTGTTGAAACAAGGGTCAAGGAAACTAAGGCTTAACTTACTAATAAAAACATAGCACAAGGATGGAACAATTTGTATAACTATTCAGCTGATAGTAATGGGAGAATATGGGTAATATGGGATACCAACAACTATCAGATAGCAAAGCTAGAAGAAATTTCCCAAATGATGTGTTGTGAAGTAACAGGGCTTGCACACATATTGACTGTATGATCCCCATCAAATATGGATTCAACATAATAGAACAAATGAAGGGACTATGGAAAGAATTGGAAGTACTAGCCCAAGGCATTACAAAATCTTGGCTAGTGATAGGAGACTTTAATGAAATACAGTGTCCAACAGATCGAGTTCATGGGAATCCAGTTCATCAAGCTGATACTCAAAACTTTGTTGAGTGTATTCAGGCAACCAACCTAAGTGAACTAATGTGGACATGAGATTACTACACATGGACCAACAAACAAAGAGTGGAAGACAGAATTTTAAGTAGAATTGACAGAGCTTTTGGAAATTATGAATGAATGATAAAATTGGGGAACATAGTAATGAAGTATGACCTGCCAGGGATTTCAGTTCATGCACCAATGTTGCTTTCCATGGGAGATGATCAGATAAGTATCAAATGTCCATTTAGGTTCTTTAATATTTGGGCAGAACATAATGACTTTGACCATATTGTAGAGGATACTTGGAAGCAGATAAAAGACCCATGGCTCTTAAGGGGAATATGGAGGAAACTGAAAGCACTCAGAGCTAGAATAAAGCTATTAAATAATAGGGAATTCAAAAATGTAGAACAGAAGATACAAGATGCAAGAAATGAACTCAAGAGAGTCCAGAATCAGATGCAACGGAATTGTAGTGAGATTACGCAGGATCAAGAAAGAAATGCTTTACAAAAGTTATAAAAGTGGTCAATGGTTGAAGAAAACATTATAAAGCACAAGGCAAGAATTAAATGGATACAGTTGCGAGACGCAAATACTAAGTATTTCTCAGCTGTAATGAAGGAGAGGAAACACATGAAGTAGCTAAAGGAATTAACAACTATGGAAGGAAGGAAGATAAACAAACCAGATGAGATTAAAGAGGGGATCATATAATTCTATAAGAATCTAATGGGCACAACATCAAGAAGTCTTCCAGTAGTGAATAAAACAATCATGAAGAATGGGCCAACACTGAATCAAGAACAAAGGCAGCTACTATTTGTAGAAGTTACTAAGTAAAAAGTCTTTGAGGCCTAAAAGGTATAAGAGATGACAAGGCACCAGGTATTGATAGGTATAATGTTGTGTTTTAAAATAAATATGGTACATTATTGGCAATGAGGTGACTACAACAATGCAAGAATTTTTTCAACAGGAAGATTATATAGAGCCAATAATTGTACAACTATCACCTTGATCCCCAAGACAGATAATCCAAAAACAATCAAAGAATATCGACCCATAGCATGCACATTATTATATAAACTGGTCTCCAAGATCCTAGCAACAAGATTACAAAAGGTGATTGAAGGTATTATATGTAAAGCACATGCTGGATCCATTCTAGGGAGAAAAATAGGTGATTACATTATTGTTAGATAATACGCTTAACGCTAGAGGGGGGTGAATAGCGTTATAATAAAATTTAGCGTAAACTTGCGGAAATTAAAATTTGCAGGAAATAATTAAGTGCGTTAAATAAACAAAAGGAAAGAACGCACCGATGTATTCTGGTTCACCACAACACGTGGCTAGTCCAGTCCTCGAGAGACTCTCTCGAGATTTTCCACTAACTTGTCAAGCTTACGGGTGCTCAACAAACCTTTACAACTTAAGGACACAAGCCTTAACACCTTTGCTCGGAGATACAACACTCCAAGACTTCAACCAAGGAAACACAAGTTCCTTACAACAAGAGAATCACAATTCTCTTACAAGTGTACAAAACACTAAGCACTCAAACAAAGCACTCCTTAATGAGTAGATATGAGTAAAAGAAGTAGGCTCAAGATTACAACAACTATGGACAAGACTTTGGCTCTCAAAAGCTTTATAAAATGAATATAAAATGATAAACAATAATATGCAAGCTTATAGCAATAGAATGATCAGTTGTTGTGTGTTGTTGTGTTTAAAACACTGAAATGAAGCTGTATTTATAGTTGAAAAACTTGGCATTACCGTTGCCTAATTGCCAATTAAGAGTTGCTGATTTTACTCTGTGACAATCGATTGTCAGGAAGCCACAATCGATTGTTTGCCAATCGTTCCAAAAATCAATCCCAGATTTTACGCTTAACAATCGAATGTCCAAGATCAACAATCGATTATTGGCAACGTTCAAAAAATCATTTCCAGATTTTTCGTGAAACAATCGATTATACCAAATCAATAATCGATTATTCAGCAACGTTCAAAAAATCTTTTTCATATTTCAATATCAACAATCGATTGTACAAAATCAACAATAGATTACCTGACGGTATTTGAAAACTTTACAACAACGGTCAGCTTCACAATCGATTGTGCAATGTTAACAATCGATTATGTATCAGACTTTGAAAATCATTTTAGACACTGCCTCGTGACAATGGATTGTTATATACTCACAATCGATTATTTAATAATTTTGAAAAAGTCTGGAAGTCACTGCCTCAACACAATCGATTGTCATATGTTCACAATCGATTATTTTGTGACTTTTAAAAATCTGATGGACACTTTCTCTTCACAATCGATTGTCATTAGCTTCACAATCGATTGTCATTAGCTTCACAATCGATTATTCTGAGTTTTGAAAAACTTTGATGGACACTGCCTCATCACAATCGATTGTCATGCAGGTTTTGAAAAACCTGATGTTCACTGCCTTAACACAATCGATTGTCATTAGTTCACAATCGATTGTCATGCAGTCTTGGCTTAACATAATCGATTATCATAAGTACATAATCGATTATCTTAATCCAGATTTTAGAGGCATGTTTAAAAATCATTTTGAGTAAAGTAAATATGCATGATTTAAAATCGTTTAGCATTAAATTAAATATGCATGATTTTGTAAGAATAATTTTACGAGAGAAGCCATGTCATGAGTCAAGTTGTCGGATCAAGATCACAATTAAGAACGACTCATTTAAACTATAAAACTTTGTCTTGTGCTTGAATCTCGTTATCCACCAATTATGCGCTTGTACTTGAACTTCGTCATATATCACTTTGCGCTTCGTTTGTCATTCATCAAAACCTACACATAAGAACACATGTTTTAGTATAAAGCCTTGAGAACGTGTTTCCAACAATTTCCCCCTTTTTGATAATGGCAAACTTTAAGCGGGATATGCAACTTAAACAATTTATAATGACGATTCAAGACACGCAAAGATATGCAATAAGTATGCGATTAGTTCCCCCTCAATATATGAATTCCCCCTCGGTTTAAGCATATAAATATTATTGAGAGTGCATACCCGTTATCTTCCCCCTTTTGCCATTAGCAAAAATAATATAAGAAGATGCCAAAAATGTAAATAAAACTTGTTTATTTATTGGAAAGAAAACGTGATTACTTAAAGAGAGTACAATAACTCAAGTAATAGCAGAACAATCGATTATTGATACGAGATAATCGATTATTTAGACGACAGAGACCGAATTTTCTGAAGAAGACTTGATTATTGCGCGTCATGCTTTATAATTCCCCCTACCTTTAGGGCGATACCTGCAAAAATTTGTTAGACGTCTCCGACGCTCAAGTTAGAAATCATGTAAGATAAAAAAGATGCAATGCATGACTTAGATCAACGTGGAGTCAAGAATCCCGAGTTCACTACGAATTCGGAAGAAGGACTCTTTCTCTAAGGGTTTAGTAAAGATGTCGGCCAATTGGTCTTTGTTTTCAACAAATTCGATTTCGACATCGCCCTTGAGAACGTGATCTCTTATAAAATGATGTCTAATTTCAATGTGTTTTGTTCGCGAATGAAGAACGGGATTCTTCGCCAAGCATATGGCACTAGTATTATCACATCTAAGAGGGATATGATCAAGACTTAGGCCATAGTCCAAGAGTTGTTGTTTCATCCAGAGGATTTGAGCGCAACAACTCCCGGCGGCTACATATTCAGCCTCGGTTGTGGACAACGCAACACTTACTTGTTTCTTGCTAAACCAAGAAACGAGAGAGCTACCGAGCAAATGGCAAGTGCCACTGGTGCTTTTGCGGTCCAATTTGCATCCAGCAAAATCGGAGTCGGAATAGCCAACGAGTTGGCATGAAGAACCTTTGGGGTACCATAGACCCACATTTGTAGTACCAACAAGGTACTTCAAAATCCGTTTTACCGCAGTAAGGTGAGACTCCTTCGGACACGATTGATAACGGGCGCATAAGCACACGCTAAACATGATGTTCGGACGACTAGCAGTAAGATAGAGAAGAGAGCCAATCATACCTCGATACTTCTTAGTGTCGACTTCCTTACCTTTCTCATCTTTGTCTAGATGATCGGATGTGCTCATGGGAGTCGCCATTGCTTTTGCATTGTTCATTTCAAATTGTTTCAGCAATTCTTTGCAATATTTGGCTTGGCAAATGAACGTACCTTCTTTCATTTGCTTTACTTGTAATCCCAAAAAGAATGTTAACTCACCCATCATAGACATCTCAAATTCGCTTGTCATTAAGTCGGAAAATTCCTTGCATAAGACATTGTTAGTAGCACCAAATATGATATCATCCACGTATATTTGAACTAATAAAATATCATTGTTTTTATGCTTAACAAAAAGGGTGGTGTCAACTTTCCCCCTAATGAAATCATTTTCCAATAGAAATTTACTCAATCTTTCATACCAAGCTCGGGGAGCTTGTTTTAAACCATAGAGAGCCTTTTTGAGTTTGAAAACATGATCGTGAGATTTAAAATTTTCAAAACCGGGGGGTTGTTCAACATAAACTTCTTCTTGTATAACACCATTTAGAAAAGCACTTTTCACATCCATTTGATATAAATTGAAATTCATAGAAGAGGCAAATGCGAGCAATAGACGAATAGCTTCTAATCTAGCTATGGGAGCATATGTTTCTTCATAGTCAATACCCTCTTCTTGATTATAGCCTTTTGCTACAAGCCTAGCTTTGTTTCTAGTGATTACACCATTTTCATCTAGTTTGTTTCGAAAAACCCATTTCGTACCAATTATGGTATGATTTTCGGGTCTTGGCACCAAATCCCAAACGTCATTCCGTTTGAATTGGTTAAGCTCCTCTTGCATTGCCAAGGTCCAAAATTCATCCCCAATTGCTTCGGAGATGGTTGTTGGTTCAATTTGAGACACAAAAGCAGTATGTCCTAAGGTGTTCTTAAGGGAGTTTCGGGTACTTACCTTTTCTCCGATGTCGCCAATTACCTGTTCGAGAGGGTGATCTTTAATTGTCCTCCACTCGTTAGGCATTTTCGTTTCATTCTCCAATTGTGGCGCTTCCTCCGTTGGTTGTTCCAAGATTTCATCTTTATTTTCCTTAGGCGTTTCCACTTGTATTTTGTCTTTCAAGCTATCTAAAATACCTGCAAGATCAAAACCGGAATCCTTTCTCGCCAAGCGAGCATTATTTTCGGCAAATACAACATGAGGGGATTCCGCCACAGTTTCGGTTCTTTTATTAAAAACCCTATATGCTTTGCTACGTGAGGAATAACCAATGAAAATTCCCTCATCGGACTTAGCATCAAACTTTCCCAATTGATCTTTGCCATTGTTATGGATAAAACATTTACAACCGAATATTCTAAAATGGGAGATATTTGGTTTCCTTCCCTTGTAGAGTTCATAAGGGGTCTTCATGAGTATTGGCCTTATGACTACTCTATTTAAGATGTAGCATGCGGTACTCACGGCATCTGCCCAAAAATGTTTGGGAATCTTAGCCTCTTCGAGCATGGTTCTAGCCATCTCTTCGAGACACCTATTTTTCCTTTCCACCACCCCATTTTGTTGTGGTGTACGTGGAGCGGAAAAGGTATGCTCGATACCGAGTTCGTCACAAAAGTCCGCAAAGAGATTGTGATCAAACTCTCCCCCATGATCACTTCTAATTGAAGTGACGGTTGTTTCCTTCTCGTTTTGAACACGCTTAAGAAAATATTTAAAATTCTGAAAAGCATCACTTTTATTGGCAAAAAATAAAGTCCAAGTAAATCTAGAATAATCATCAACAATCACGAAAGCATAACGATTTATTCTTAGACTTTCAATGCGAGATGGTCCAAATAAATCCATGTGAAGCAATTGCAACGGTCTAGAAGTTGAAACAATATTTTTGGATTTGAAAGATGCTTTTGTTTGCTTCCCTTTTTGAAAAGAATCACAGATAGAGTCATTTTCAAATTTCAAATTGGGAAGGCCAATAACTAAGTTTTGAGAAATCAATTTGTTCAAAAGATGCATGTTTATATGAGCAACTCTACGATGCCATAGCCAAGTATCATCCTCTTTGCTCATAAGGCAATCCACATATTCGGGTGAGGAATTAGCAAGATCAACCATGTAAATATTATCCACTCTAAAACCACGAAGGATAATTTTGAAATCACTACGTCTAAACACTAAGCATTCATCCGAATCAAATAGGGCAAGATTTCCCTTGTCACATAATTGACTTATGCTCAAGAGATTATGCTTTAAACCTTTCATGAGTAATATATGCTTAATAGAGGAATTTTCATCCTTACCGACTGATCCTATGCCAATGATCTTTCCTTTATTGTTATCCCCAAAAATCACACTTCCTCCTTCTTTGTGTTCTAGTTGAAGGAATTTGGATTCGTCTCCCGTCATATGTTTGGAGCATCCACTATCAAGGTACCATAGTACACTTGATCCCTTCAAACATACCTACAAAACAAGTGAATGCGTTTTAGGTACCCATGCCATTTTGGGTCCTTGAGGGTTAGGCATATTATAATGATGCGATTGAGTGATATGTCTATGTCGTGTAAAGCATGCAGGGGCAATATGACCAATGCGTCTACAATAATGACAAGTCACATTGGGGTTATGCATCCTTCTAGGTTCATAGTAACTTTGGACGAAAATGAATTACTCTATTTTCATTATGACTATTGCACATTTCATGAGAACCATTTCTCCTACTATTAGTTCTACAATGAGCAGCGTTTCTAGAGTAATGGTCATGTCTAGATGTTCTAGGAGGTTCAAAACTTCTTCTGGTGTTTGGCCTAAAATATGCATCATTTCTATGGTAGTCTTTTCTAGGTGGTAAGTCATTTCTAGGTCTTCTAAAATGTTCAACATTTGGTCTAACATGCATATTTGTTCTAGGATTGCTCTTTCTAGGATAAGCATTTATTTTATTAATCCTAGGTTGAGCCTTAGGTGGTTGGGGTTTGGCTTCAACCTTTTCTTTAGGCTCATTCTTAAAACCTATGCCATGCTTGGTTGACTTCAAATTAACCAGGACCTCATTCAAGTTTTTGCGAGAAGAATTAAACTTATCTAAGGTACCTTTAAGTCTATCTACCTCATTTTCAAGATGCATGCAAGAAGAGCAATTTTTAATAGAACTTTCGGGCTTGTCGGTGCTTCTTTTTCCGAAAAACTTGTTTTCCTCTTTCAGCTTTTCATTTTCTAAAACCAGTTTTTTCTAAATCCTTTTCTTTTAAAGAAAGCTGTTTTTGAAAATCTTTTTCTTTTAGAGAAGCATTTTCTTTTGTGCTCTTGACAGTTTTTGAAGCTTTAATAAATTCAATATATAGCTCATCAAAAGCAGTTCGCATTTCTTAAAAAGTAAAGAAGTTTTTAGAAGAGATTTGACATACCTCATCTTGCTTGTCTTCTTGCGCCATAAGACAAAGGTTTGCGGCTTCGTCTTCTTCTTCTTCTTCGCTTGACTCATCTCCAGAGTCTTCTCCCCAAGAAATGTATGCACGTTGCTTCTTAAAAGGTTTCTTCTCCTTTTTGATGTTTGGGCAATTTGATTTGATGTGCCCGGTTTCACCGCATTCATAGCACTTTATTTGCTCGCCTTGCTTTTTGCCCTTTCGTTCATACTCCTTTCGCATGAACTTTTGAAATCTTTTGATAACGAGTCCAAACTCGTTGTCTCGGTCCTCATCAACTTGAGGTTGGCTTGTGCTTGCCTTAACCGCTATTCTTTGCCTCCTTTGATCATCAACAAGAGGGTTAAGTATTGTAGATTCATAAGTCTTAAGGTTACCTCTTAATGCGTCGATTGTGACATTTGAGACGCCAATGGATTCTTGAATTGCGTCGGCCTTTGATCGCCATGCCGGAGTGAGACTTCTAAGAATGTTTTGAACCAGTTCTCTGTCCGTGAATGTCTTCTTGAGGGCATGTAGGTCATTTACGATTATTGAAAATCGTTCGAACATTTCATCCACCTTTTCACCTTCCTTCATGTGAAATAATTCATAAGCATGGGTTAGGAAATCAATTTTAGCTTCCCTTACCTGGTCCGTAACTTCGTACGTAATTTCCAGCTTGTACCACATTTCCTTTGCCGTTGTGCAACACGATATTTTCCTGTAATCGTCAGCATTTACAGCACAATATAATAAATTAATTGCTTTAGCATTATTTTGAACCTTTCGGATATCATCCGCGTCATATTCTTCTTCGGACTTGGGAACCCATTCGTTTTCAACCTTTTTGGTTGGAATTTGATTTCCCTTCGTTATCACCTTCCAGAGATGAAAGTTGATTGCTTGAACGAAAATTTTCATTCTCTCCTTCCAGTACGCATAGTTTGTACCGTTGAATAGAGGTGGTCGTGTGGAGCATTGTCCTTCATCAATTCCTGCAAAAGAGTCACGAGTAGAAGCCATGGATGGTTCTCTCAAACTGTTAAATCTTCAGAGAGTTGGGCTCTTATACCAATTGTTAGATAATACGCTTAACGCTAGAGGGGGGTGAATAGCGTTATAATAAAATTTAGCGTAAACTTGCGAAAATTAAAATTTGCAGGAAATAATTAAGTGCGTTAAATAAACAAAAGGAAAGAACGCACCGATGTATTCTGGTTCACCACAACACGTGGCTAGTCCAGTCCCCGAGAGACTCTCTCGAGATTTTCCACTAACTTGTCAAGCTTACGGGTGCTCAACAAACCTTTACAACTTAAGGAACCAAGCCTTAACACCTTTGCTCGGAGATACAACACTCCAAGACTTCAACCAAGGAAACACAAGTTCCTTACAACAAGAGAATCACAATTCTCTTTCAAGTGCACAAAACACTAAGCACTCAAACAAAGCACTCCTTAATGAGTAGATATGAGTAAAAGAAGTAGGCTCAAGATTACAACAACTATGGACAAGACTTTGGCTCTCAAAAGCTTTATGAAATGAATATAAAATGATAAAAAATAATATGCAAGCTTATAGCAATAGAATGATCAGTTGTTGTGTGTTGTTGTGTTTAAAACACTGAAATGAAGCTGTATTTATAGTTGAAAAACTTGGCATTACCGTTGCCTAATTTCCAATTAAGAGTTGCTGATTTTACTCTGTGACAATCGATTGTCAGGAAGCCACAATCGATTGTTTGCCAATCGTTCCAAAAATCAATCCCAGATTTTACGCTTAACAATCGATTGTCCAAGATCAACAATCGATTATGGCAACGTTCAAAAAATCATTTCCAGATTTTTCGTAAAACAATCGATTATACCAAATCAATAATCGATTATTCAGCAACGTTCAAAAAATCTTTTTCAGATTTCAATATCAACAATCGATTGTACAAAATCAACAATCGATTACCTGACGGTATTTGAAAATTTTACGACAACGGTCAGCTTCACAATCGATTGTGCAATGTTAACAATTGATTATTTATCAGACTTTGAAAATCATTTTAGACACTGCCTCGTGACAATCGATTGTTATATACTCACAATCGATTATTTAATAATTTTGAAAAAGTCTGGAAGTCACTGCCTCAACACAATCGATTGTCATATGTTCACAATCGATTATTTTTTGACTTTTAAAAATCTGATGGACACTGTCTCTTCACAATCGATTGTCATTAGCTTCACAATCGATTATTCTGAGTTTTGAAAAACTTTGATGGACACTGCCTCATCACAATCGATTGTCATAAGGTTCACAATCGATTGTCATGCAGGTTTTGAAGAACCTGATGTTCACTGCCTTAACACAATCGATTGTCATTAGTTCACAATCGATTGTCATGCAGTCTTGGCTTAACATTATCGATTATCATAAGTACATAATCGATTATCTTAGTCCAGATTTTAGAGGCATGTTTAAAAATCATTTTGACTAAGTAAATATGCATGATTTAAAATCGTTTAGCATTAAATTAAATATGCATGATTTTGTAAAAGTAATTTTACGAGAGAAGCCATGTCATGAGTCAAGTTGTCGGATCAAGATCACAATTAAGAACGACTCATTTAAACTATAAAACTTTGTCTTGTGCTTGAATCTCGTTATCCACCAATTATGCGCTTGTACTTGAACTTCGTCATATATCACTTTGCGCTTCGTTTGTCATTCATCAAAACCTACGCATAAGAACACACGTTTTAGTATAAAGCCTTGAGAACGTGTTTCCAACAATTATAATGACTCAGGAACTAGTTAAGCACAAGGAAGCATGTATCACCAATGTGCATGATAAAAATAGACTTGCAAAAGGCCTATAATTCAGAGGAATGAAGCTATTTGGAGTAGAATATAAGCCTTCTGGGATTTCCTAAAATGTTTATAGCTTGGGTAATGGAATGTGTCAAAACAGTAAACTATACTATCATGGTAAATGGAGGGCCAACTAACCCCTTCAATGCTGAAAAATGATTTAGACAAGGAGGTCCCATTTTTATTTGCAATTGAAATGGAATATCTTAGTCGAACATTAAAGGAAATGGCAAAAGAGATTCTATTACCACCCCAAATGTGCCAAACTAGAAGTAACTCATTTATATTTTGTTGATGATTTTTTGATATTTTCTAGAGGAGATATTGCTTCAGTAATTGAAGTTCTTAACAGTTTCAATCAGTTCTCAACAGCCTCAAGATTGCAAGCAAATATAGGGAAGAGCTCCATTTATGTTGGAGGGGTAACACAAAATGATCAAGAACAAATACTGAAGAAGCTGGATTCACAAAAGAGTGCTACCTTTCAAGTATCTGGGAGTCCACTATCTACTAAAAAGTTAACAATGATGCAGTGGCAGCCCCTTATTGAGAAGATTATAGCAAGAATCACTCATGGACAACAAAAAAAAATTGTCTTATACGGGAAGATGTCAGTTGATAAGTAGTGTTTTATTTGGTGTACCATCCTACTGGGCTCAATTATTTATCCTACCAGCAAAGGTGATGAAAGCAGTGAAAAATTCTATAGAAGCCATCTATGGATGGGCAACAAGGTCATCACAAAAATTGCACTGATCAATTGGGAGAGAGACTGCTACCCTAAAGCAGTGGAGTATGGAACCTACTAAACCTGAGAATCTGGAACAACGCTGCTATTATCAAATTATACTATGATAAGGAAAAAATATAGGATATGGATAAAATGGATTCATGCATATTACATAAAAGGGAACCGGTTAGAGCATTTAACACTTCCAAAACAAACAAGTTGGATGGTAAGGAAAATAATGAAAACAAAGAATATTCTAGAACAGGATAGTATACATATTTGCAGGAAAAATGGTGTCATTAAGCAATATAACTTCATCTACTGGGAGATCAACCGAGAATGCAATGGAAATACTTGATGTTTGAAAATGCTGCAAGACCAAAAGCAAAGTTCACTGTATGGTTACACATGTAAAACTGACTACTTACTGCTGATAGGTTGAACAAATGGGGCATGATGTTTGATACCAAATGCGGTTTATGTCAGAAAGCATAGGAAACTAGAGATTATTTATTTGTGGAATGTGAATATAGAAAGCAGTGATGCATAAGCTAATGAGCTGGAAACAAAATCAAAGCATAGTAGCAGGTAGCTGGAAACAACATGTGCAGGAGGTGATCAAATGAGCAAAAGGCAAGTCAAAAGAAGCCCAACTATTCAAGATGTTATTTTCAGAGTTTAGTATATAATAGGGAATTTTTCATAAAACATTATCTTTTAGTAGTAATTCGTCATCTATAGATACTGTTTGCTATATTACGTATTATAGATACCTTTTATGTGGTTATAAGATGTATTTGATGTATTTAAACTATTGTATTCATGAATACAATAACAAAATTAGTCGTGAATTAGAAAAGTCCAGCTAATCACTTGTTGTATTCGAGTGTATTTGACTGTATTCATGGAGTAAAATATGGGATTACAGCTGGACATATTATTGTATTCGACTGTATTCGACTATATTCACGGCGTGAAATAGGGGTTTACACAGTTATAAAAGGAAAAGTGAATCAATTAGTATAATAGACTCCTAATATATCTCAACAAACTCAATTATAGCACACAAATTTTGTATTTTCAGTTTAAAAAAGATTCTCAACAGAAAAATACCCCAAAAATATAGCAATCTTCAGAGAAATTATATAATACATTTGAATACATAAATTATATTAATTAAAAAAAACTTATGAATACATTCATGGCATATAGCGAAACAGTGAATACTATGAAATACAGAGAATACAGCAGGATACATTGAAATACAATGAGAAAAAAGACAGTGAATATAATGAAATACGTGGAATACAACGAGATACATTGAATTCCAATGAAAAAAAAAGACAATGAGTACAATGAAATACATGAAAATACATTGACATATACTAACAAAAAATCATCCTACAATATCCATATCTCAATTTTTTCAATTGGCAAGGACGGTATTCACGAGGCTAGTGGAGCCAGCTTATACAAAAGTGAGGAACGAATTTAGGAGGAGAATGAGAAGGAAAACGACAGCGACAAGCCTTGACGGGTTTGACACTTGCTACAAAGTCTCCATTACAATTCCAACAATAACGCTGATGTTTGCGGGCATGAACGTGACGCTGCCGCAAGACAACTTCTTGATCCGTAGCAGTTCAAGCAGTACCACTCTTTTATTTCATTATCGCCTCCTCCTGTACCATTAGAAGCCCCCCCCCCCCCCCCATCTTTCACCACCTAAGCCCATTTATTTGACCCACATTGCTATCATAAACAACCAATTGCCAAAAATTTTTACTAAACTCCAAATCCAACAATGTAAAAAAGAAAACTTCATTAACGTTTGAATAAAATTTTCTATTAAAGAAAGGAAGAACAGAAAAGAAAAAAAGTGAATAGTACCGAATGGAGATAAAGGAAAAGAACTAGACAGAGAAGAGGAAGAAGCAGCCGCCGACTTACTCCACGATCGATTCCGATTATGCACTATTTCCATTGCTGAAGCCGAGGGTATTTATTTTTAGCAGGAGATTCAAATTCTAATGGGATGGGGAAAGAGAATATGATGTATCAAAGTAGAGAGAAAAAAATAATGTAACTGATTAGTATATTTAGTGGCTTGCTAGGAGGTAATCAAAGTTATCTATTTTGCTATAAACCTTAAAATGTATCTATAGAATATAATTTTTTAAAATGACATTTATTTAAAATAATTAAGGTGTCAATCTTTGCTATAGAAGGTAAATATTCCTATATTATGTATGGATAAAGAGAAACAGAAAGATTTTTGAGAAGACAAGTACATGATGGAAAAGGACAGCCAAAGAGATCGCATGTATTTATTGTGTGCGAGCTCCTCCTAAAATAGGAAGTATAGTTCAGAGATACAATTTTTAAACTAGGAAGCTAGGAAGAGAAAGAGTGTACTGTAAATATGATAGTTAGCTGTGTTAGATAATTATGGTACCTTGTATAGTTTGTAATACTGGTGATTAATAAAAAGTTAGTTAAAAAAAATATTTTTTAAGTAAAATTGGAAAAATTGGTAAGATATAAATAACCAAACACTGTTTCCATTTTTTTTTTCGGAAAAAAGCAAAAAAAATTTATGTTGAAACGGGTTCTAAGTCTTGACGAGACATTTTGCTTTTCCTTGAGATATTTCCATACAAAAAAAAAAAGGAAAAGCAAAAGAAACGAAAGAGGATCAAAAGCCGACATATCTTACCTAAATAAAGAAGAGGAAAGATTAGTGCTGTATTTTGTCCCGGGCCCGGGCCTAAACGGGCTTCGCGGGCTGGCTTCGTGGGCCTGGGCTCTGGCGGTCTCGGGTCTGGCAGTCTCGAGCTTCATGGGCTCAATGGATGAGACCAGCCCGTGACGGGCCTAAGCCCATGTGGTCCTGGGCTTAGCGGGCCGGGCTTCGTGGGCCTGGCGGGCTTTTTTGTAATTTTTTTTATTTAAGGCAATATCTTGTATAGTAGTTATTAGTATAGTATATAATATAGTATACTAGTATATAATATATTTATAGTATACTGGTTATTAGTATAGTATATATAATATATATTTCATTGTATATTGTATTGTAGTAATTAGTATATATTGTATGTTATGTATATATATATTCCCTTATATATTTTCTTGTAGTATATATTGTATGTTATATATATATATATATATATATATATATATATATATATATATATATATATATATATATATATATATATATATATATATATATATATATATATATATATATATATATATATATATATATATATATATATATATATTGTAGCTTACAAATAATTCAAAGTAAAGACAAAGAAGTATTGAGAAAAAAGATATTCAAGGGTATGTCTTATAATGTTTATAACCAAAAATGGCATATCTTTCTTATTCTTCCTTCCCCAAATGGAATGAGCACAAAAAGGTACTAATACCACCATTAAAAGGAAATAAACTAAAAGACAGATGTGCCAAAGTACAAGTTACATCATAATCTACATTGTATCTCTAACAAATCTTATAAATCCGTCAAGGTTAGGAGAAGGTTGTGTTGGTGGTGGTGGAAAAGAAGCTTGTTCATCACCACTTTCAGGAAAAGCAGAATCCTCCGCAAGTTCCGCTATCATTTCTTCATAAGCTTCATCTATCGCCGGTTGTGATTCTGCAATTCCAAAGTTTGTTCTTTCTGTGCGGATCCAATCTCTAAAAAGTACCGATTTTTTCAAGCTATTCCTCATCGACGCTCTGTGATCACCTATTTGCAGTCTTGCTTAACTGAAAGCGCTTTCCGATGCAACAGTTGAAGCTTGAATTGATAAAATATCCCGAGCCATCCTTTCAAGAACCGAAAAATGTCTTTCCCTTCACTTCCACCATTCCAAAAGATCAAAAGAGCCGTATGGATTCTCCTTTTCAAGTCTCTGAGACAAATAAACTTGAAGCTCATTTAGATGTGAAGTTTCATCATAATTATCACCTTGAGAACCCCGAAAATCCGTCCAAGATTTAAGAGTTATTAAGCCCGCAGCTCTTTTAGATGATTGTGAGCTAGACGAAGTAGGGGTTGAAATATTTGGCCTAGCATGCTCTAAGGCAAGTTGATAAGCATATAAACTGTTTGAGCATTAATTTTAATTGATGCTTTTGCATCTGCAAGTGTAGCAACTTTCTCGTTTGAAAGATCTAAAGCCGTATAAATATTTGAATACCAAAAATGAGGACCTCCCAATTTCATTGTAGGATTTAACATTGCAGCAACACCAAAAATATGAGGGATAGGAAAAAAAATATTTTTTAAATTTTTGTTTCATTTCATTTATAGCAAGTTCATAAATGTCCACACCCTCGCTAAATTCAACAAACAAATCAGCTGGTGCTGCAATATAAACTAAAAAGTTTGAAATAGTAGGATAATATTGCCCAGAAAAATGCATTTGCAGCAACTTGAAAATGTTCTAAAAAAACTAAAAGAATTTTAATATTCGTCCAATATTGCATAGTAAGCATTTCATCATCATCCTCACCACCCACCCGAGAATTAAACGTTGCATTAATTGGGTTTCTATATTCATATGCAACTACTAAACTTTCGTACATACAATTTCATTTAGTCGGGCAAGGTTTAGGAACCTTTCTTTCTTAGGCCATATTCATCACATTTTTTAAAATAATCTCTAAGTCTAGTTCTACGGTTTGAATAAAAAAGCTAATTAAGAGCCATTCGAACCCTTTCAATTTCTATGTTTAAAATCCGCATACCATCACCGATAATTAAATGATAAATATGACAAATATATCTAACATGGAAAATATTAATAAATGCAGGATTTAGTGTTTTTGTAAGCATGCCTACAACACTAGTGTTACTAGAAGCATTATCCATAGAAATTGCCATTACTTTATCGCTAAAGCATATCTACAAATATCTGAAACAGTGTTAGCTATAAACTTACCTGTGTGACGTGAATTAATTATTCTATACGCAATTATACGTTTTTGCATTGTCCAGTCCTCATCTATCCAATGACTTGTAACAGTTAGATAATCACAATCATTACCACTTCTACCAATATCAATAGTAATAGAAATCCGATTAGGTATATGAGTAAATAAATAACGCAAATATTATTCATATTCATGTTTGAATTTATAAATATCGACCTTAACTGTTGCGCGAGGCCAACCCTTATAAGTAGGATTAAAGACTCTTCTAATATAATGAACCCAATTAGGATTAGAAGTAAAAGTATAAGGTAAGCACATAACAGTAATCATCTTTGCTAATTCTTTACGATCTCTATTTGGATCGTAATATAAAATACCTCCGGTGACAGTATTAATTCTTGGTTGAACTAGATTTGAACCTGTACTAGGGTTAACCGCAGAATCTACACTTGTCCCCTCTGGTTGCGCTTGCATTTGCAAAAATCTAGCCTTATCTCTAGGGTTTGTTTTTATGTGCCTAGTCAAACTACCCGTGCCGCTACGGTCTTTAGTAAATTTATGCACCAGTAATTTCCCACAAGTTTTACACTTAGCCTTATTTTGTGCTCGTACTTGAGTAAAAAAATTTCAAACTAATGATGTTTCTTGACGTTTAGCAGGTTGTCTATTAAAAGTAGGAGTTTCTACAGGTGGATCGTCCGTGCATTACTTGGGTTATTAACAGGATTAGTAGGTTTATCATCTAAATCTGGTGCTTGGGTTTCATCATCATCATCATCCTCATTTTCCTCTAAGATAGGTTCATTAGGATAAAGAGCATTCATAATTTCGTCATCTAATCTATCACTTACTGCAACATTATGTAGAAATTCACTATCGGTAAATTGAAAACAAGGGTGATCACTATCATGAATTACGGGAGGAGGAGGATAACATCTAGGTTGGCTACTACTTTCAACTTGCTTATCTTTTCTAGGTCGGGGAGTCGGGGGAAGGGTAGTATTATGGCCACTACTTTCATTGGTTTTACCTTTTCCTTTACCAAATATTTTTTCAAAGAAAATGCCATATTAATAATAATTATGCAAACTAAACCACACAAAAATATATTATTAAAACGTAAGAGTTGAAACGAGTTTACCGGATTGCCGAACAATTTCTTGAAAATTGAAAATCGTTGAACACTTGAAAACTTCAATTCAACAACTTCACAATTTTTCATGAATTTTAAACAATAAATTAATTGTAATAGAAAGATTGAGAGAGATTGAGTGATATTGATGCATTGGTGAATAAAAATGAAAGAATGAGGGGGTATTTATAATTGAAAAATAGGTAAAAGTGTAATTATATAAAATTTAGGGACCAAATGGCTATTTTTAAACCTCCAACACGGTCAAATTGTAGCCCAAACGGCTACTTTTTATAATCTGTCCGTTGGTGATTTTAAAAACTGAATTTGTTTTTAAAAAAATATAGTCGTTGGGCCCGTTTAGGCCCGCAAGGATCAGCCCAGGCCCGAGCTAAATGATGTGGACCGTCCCATCACGGGTTTAAGAGTAACACCAGGCCCATGACCACCAGGCCCGCCAGGACCGCAGGCCCGGACCACAATACAGGGTTAGGAAAGATGACAAAATATCTTGAAATAAGAAATATGACAAGAATTCGAGAAAAGATATTACAGTTCATTTCAAAACCTCAACACATATCAAAGCCATGTTTACCACGTTTTATGAGTATTACTATCTTTCTAGCATGGAGTAACTATTTACCTATAGAATGATATAATTGAATTTGTAACGTAGTTTATTGATGAATCGATTTGATTCAAAGACGATAAATAAATTGGAGGGATATGAAATCAAAATAATAATAATAATAATAATAATAATAATAATAATAATAATAATAATAATAATACAATAAAATAATCTTGAGCATAAATACACCAATGGCTTGAGTCGCACTGGGCACTGTCCTAAAAAACTATTTCAGCAGTGTGAAATATTTCTCCAGGATTAAACAAGCCTACCTCTATTAGGGAGGATACCAGAATCAACAAAATTAAATATTACAACCTAGCTACAAGGAAAAAGAAGACCAACTAGTATTAAATATTAATTAAATAATAAAGGAAAATACTTTGAAGAGAGGAGAGAGACGTATGAAAGTCTCTTGATGATGGAAATGGTGTTGTGGGAAGACCAATTTATAGCAAAAATTACTCAAGCTTTGCCATGCCATTTGTCAAGTTTCTTGATATTTGTCAAAGCACCCTACCATTTGTCAAGACTTACATGTATCTTGACAAGAATTTATCTTCTAGAAGGCCAACTAATTTTTAAAATATTGCCACAGTCCCCCACTATTTTAAAGATTTTCAAAAATAAACTTGATGGATTTGTATGGTCCAAATGTAATAGGTTTGGTGTATTCTGGACTATGAACCAAATTTAGACCAATAAAATTTAACTCGCGGAATTATTGGTGAAATATAATATTTCTATGAACCAATAATTCTTATTTTAAGTCAGAGAATTTATATATCACATTTGACGCCCTGAAATATTGTTGTTCAACGCGGTTTTGCGCCTAATAGGCCATGCGCGTGCCTGGTTATTCATGAGAGCTCTAGAGACTAGGCTAAAATCTCATAGGAGCGGCCCACTCCACTTTTATATAGGTTAATTCATCAAGTGTAACTGCTTTTAAATACACCATCCATTAAGGACTATGAATTTCATTAAGAGTTATAACTCAGCCTCTCAATTAGTAGCAGTCAAGCACTCTCTTTTAGGGCATCCGTGCCAATATTGACTTGTTATTACCCATATGAACCTACTTCATGGGATCTCCAATCACATAGGTTGGGTTACCATCTATAGTGACAACATGTCGACCTTTACCCCATCTCTTTTGAGGTTTGAAGAATTAATTTTCTTCCCACGGGTTTAGTCAGAGGATCGGCCAAACTTGTCTCTGACTTCACATAGTCAATGGAAATTATTCCATCTCTCAATAGTTGTTTTATGACATCATGTCTCAGTTTTATGTGTCTACTTTTACACTTATAAGATTTATTCTTTGCTATAGCTATTGCCGCTAGGCAATCACAGTGCATAGACACAAGAGGCAATACGTCCTATTAAAGGGATAATAGCTAAGAAATTTCTTAGCCACTCAGCCTCAGAACCAGCTAACTCTAGAGCTACAAACTTTGATTCCATAGTCGATCTAGCAATGATCGTCTGTTTAGCTAATTTCGACGATATTGCACCACCACCAAGGGTGAATACATAACTACTAGTGGATTTAGTCTCATCTGAATCAGAGATCCAGTTGGCATCACTGTATCCTTCTAAAGTCGAAGGAAATCCACTATATAAGATAGCATAATTCATGGTTCCTCTCAGATATTTTATTAATGTCTCTAATGCAGATCAATGCTATATCTCAGTCTACACACAACATATGCTATATCAGGCATTGTAAAATTCATTAAATGCATCAGACTCCCAATAATATGAGTATATTTAGACTGAGCAACTGAGTCACCATTATTCTTTTTCAACTTAGAGTTAGCATCAAAAGGAGTGCTCACATATGTGACATTAAAATATTCAAACTTCTTAAGAAGTCTCTCAACGAAATGTTCTTGTGACAACATTATTCCATCTTCACTCCTTATAACTTTAACTCCCAATATTGTATTTACTTCACCCAGATATTTCATATCAAAATTACAAGACAAGAATAATTTAGTACTCTGCACAATATTTAAACTTGTACCAAATATAAGCATGTCATCAACATATAGGCATATTATCACATAATCATCCTCTACCACTTAGTATAAACACATTTATCCACCTCAACTGAAGAAAAATCGTCTCTCAGTAACGCTTGTTCAAATTTCTCATACTATTGCTTTGGAGCTTGTTTAAGGCCATAAAGAAATTTAATTAATTTACAAACTTTATTTTCTTGTCCAGGAATGACACAGCCTTCAGGTTGAACCATATAAATTTCTTCTTCTAAATCACCATTTAGAAAAGCAATTTTCACATCCATTTGGCGGATAATAAGTTTACGGATTGAAGCTAAGGCAATTAAAACTCGAACGGAAGAAATTCTAGTCACTGGTACAAATGTATCAAAATAATCTATACTCTGTTTTTGAGAAAAACCTTTTGCTACTAACCGAGCTTTATATTTATCTAAAGATCCATCTGGATTAAATTTTTTTTGAAAATCCATTTACAGCCAATAGGTTTTGTAGCAGGAGGTAATCAGTTAAAATCCATGTATTATTTTTCATAATTGAATCAATTTCAACTTTTATTGTCTCTTTCCAATAATTAGTATATGAAAAAGATATAGCATCAAAATAATTTGATGCTTCATTATTGACAAGAAAAGTTTGAAAATCATTTCCATAAGAAAAATATTTTTTCCTAGGCCTTTTGCTCCTTCTCAGTTCCTCATCAGAGGTAATTTCATTATTTGTTTCAACAGGTTTATGGGAAATTTTATCAGATAATAGATAAATATATTCAGAGAACTCAGCATTTTTTGTCTCAATTATAGTATTGTAATCAAGCACATCACTTTTTAAAACAAGAAATCTATATACAGCATTACATTCTGCATATCCAATTGGCATGTAATCAGTAGTTTTAGAACCTATTTTTCTCTTTTTAGGTTCAGGCAAAAGAACTTTAGCAAGATACCCCCACACTTTTAAGTATTTCAAGTTAGATTTATAACCCTTCCACAATTCATAAGGAGTTTTTCCTGTTCTTCTATGTGGTATTCTATTTTGTAAGTGACATGCAGATAAAATAGCTTCACCCCACAAATTATAAGGAGCATTAGAACTAACTAACATAGACTTCATCATCTCGTTCAATGTTCTATTTTTTCTTTCAGCTATTTCATTTGACTCGGGTGAATAAGGCGGAGTTATTTCATGAATAATTTCATTATTTTTACAAAATTCATTTAAAGATAAAAATTCTCCACCTCTATCAGATCTAATTCTCTAGATTTTTCTCCTAAGTTGATTTTCAACCTCAGTTTTATAAGAAATAAAAACATTAAAAGCATCATCTTTATTTCTAAGCAAATACAACTTAGTATATCTAGAAAAATCATCAATAAAAGTCACATAATGTCTTTTACCACCTTTAGTCATAGTCTGTTTTAAATCGCCTAAATCAGTGTAAATCAAGGATAACAGTTCAGTTTCTCTATTTACAGAAAAATAGCTCTTTCTAATACTTTTAGCTTCAACACATATTTCACACTTGTTAATATTATTTGAGTCTATGCCAAGTATTAATCCTAGCGACTGTATTTTCTTTATATATGTGACATTAACATGTCCTAATCTAGCATAACATAGATAAATAGACTCAATCATATAAGCAGAAGCAGATGCATTTCCATCGATAACATCAGAAATATTAAGTATAAAGAGTCCTTGGTTACAATAGACATTTCCCACAAACACATTATTTTTGGTCATTATGATCTTATCGGATTCAAATGAAACTTTCACTTCGGCTCTTCCCAACAAGGATACAGAGATCAAGTTTTCTCTCATTGTAGGAACATGCAGTACATCAACAAGGGTTAAAGTTTTTCCCGAAGTGAGTTTCAGGAGAATTTTACCTTTACCCAAGACTTTGGTAGTACTTGAATCTCCAAGATAAACTTCTTCTCTATCATCCTCTACAGGAGTATAAGAGGAAAATGCTTCTCGATTTTCACAAATGTGTCGAGTAGACCCAGAGTCTATCACCCATTCTTTTGCATGTGTTACAATATTTACTTGAGAAATGACAGCTGCAATAATATCACCTTCTTCAGCTAAGTTAGCCTTAGGAGTATTAGTTTTTTCTTTGTCGTTTCTTGCTCTGTACCTGCACTGTGAGGTATGATGGCCTGGTTTTCCACAAACAAAACAAGAGCCCTTTTTCCTTTTAAGGTTAGGATTTTTGGGCTTGCAACCTTGAACTTATTCTCGTACCTTTTGCGGTTGTTGTTACTACTTTGCGCTAAGTTTACTTTGAGAGTTGTCATCCTAGCTTTGGCAGATTCTTTTATATTGGAATCTTCAATTAGGATGTGGGCCACAATTTCTTCAATGGTGAAATTTTTCTGTTTGTGCTTTAAGTTATTTTTGTAGTCACTTCATGAGTCAGGCAACTATTCAATTAGCACTCCAGCAACAAACTTTTCTGGTAAAAACATCCCCTCGGCCTTCAAATCTTCTAACAATTTTTGAAATTCGTTGATTTGTATGTTCATCTCTTTATCATCTCTCATCTGCCACTGATAAAATTTTCCTACTACAAATTTTTATTTTGTAGCATCTGCAGCAGTGAATTTTTTAATTAAAGCTTCCCATATAGCTTTTGCTTCTTTATAACTACAATACACGTCAAACATTTCGTGAGAAATAGTTTGCAATATTGTATGACGACATACCTTGTTGGCATATTGCCATGATTTCATAATTTTATTATCAGCGTTTGCACTAGGTTGTGGATGGAGCAATGCATGTGCAATACCATGGGCATCAAGCAGTGAGAAAATACGTTCTTGCCAACGCTTGAAATTTTCATTGGCAAAAATTTCAATATTTGACACATCTGGAAATGGCCTGGCATATTGTAGTGCAACTGGGGCTGGAGCAACGGTCATAACACCAATATTGACGATATCAGTAATATTTTCTGTATTAGTATTATTTGTCATAGTTTCTTACATTGTAGGGATATGAAACCGAAAATAACAACAACAACAACAACAACAACAACAACAACAACAACAACAACAACAACAATAATAATAATAATAATACTGCAATAAAATAATTTTGAGCAGAAATACACCACTGGCTTGAGTCGTGCTGGGCACTGTCCTAAGAAACTATTTCAGCAATATGAAATATTTCTCCAGGATTAAACAAGCCTACCTCTATTAGGGAGGATACGAGAATCAGCAAAATTAAATATTACAAACCCAGCTAGAAGGAAGAAGAAGACCAACTAGTATTAAATATTAATTAAATAATAAAGAAAAATACTTTGAAGAGATGAGAGAGAGACGTATGAATGTCTCTTGATGATGGAAATGGTCTTGTTGGAAGATCAATTTATAGCCAAAATTACTTAAGCTTTGCCATGCCATTTGTCAAGTTTCTTGACATTTGTCAAAGCACCCTACCATTTGTCAAGACAATTACATGCATTTTGACAAACATTTGTTTTTTAGAAGGCCAACTAATCTTTAAAATATTACCACAAAAATAAGATTGAAGTAGATATTTAACGATTGAAATTAATGAAGATAACAAGCATGGTTCGAACTTAGCGTTTCAATACTAATTGTTTCTCGACTCGTTTATCTTACTATTCGATCACTTGTTATAAACCATTTTCCAATGCAGTAATGTTATTCTACATATCTGATTTAATTAGTTACGCATATTTTTGAAAGTTATAACTGAATATATTTGATAAATTTGATAAGTGACGTAAGTAAGTCGAACAGCACCATTGATTCAACTTAGTAAAATTTGCACTTTACATCATAAAATGAAAATAAAGCAGTAAGAGCAAGTAACCTAATTTCAGATATGTGTTATGTATACAGAGACAGCCACTAAACAGAAAAGAACAAAAGCCTCATTTAAAAGTCCTTGGCTACAAAAAATAGCTCGGTTTAATTATACATCAAACAAATAAGAAATTAAGGTACAATGTCCTCAAAATCATGTCGGTCATGAAGGGTAGAATTTTCTCTCACTCCACAAGATAAAATCATGCTTATAAAGTTGAAAATTTTAAGTGAGACGCTAAATTGGTTGAAGTTGAAAATAACAATATTTCAAGTTAAAAAAGTATTAAAAGCTTTAAATGCTAAAGTTGAGTCTTTATAAATATAAAAATATTATCTATTGCCAAACAAAATCCTCAAGAATTCACCAAAATCTCGTGATCGTACAAATCTTTGTGGCTGTAAAAGCTTTCAAAAATACGAATATAAAACTCCTTTTCAAAAACAAGGAGAAAAAAAAACAAAAAAGAAAACGAAAAAGAAAAAAAAGAACTCTTTTTCTTTGGGACCCAAAAATAGAATAATTCCACTATACCTCGCGAAATTTCCTTCAAAGAAACAGACACCATATATCTTCAAAACCAATAAACTCCAACCACGTAGAAAGCAAACACATGAACGTCACGTGACTCAGCATCATTTTAAAAAATTGAAAAGGAAAAAAGAAGTCTTCCTTTAATAGAGTCCGTTTGGCTCAGCTAATTTAGAGCAGCTGACAAATATTAGGTGCTGAAAAATATTTTTAAGTGTATAAAATAATTTAAAAAATAAGCAGTTATGTATTTGGATAAAAATATTGAAATTAATAATAAATAACTAAATAATTGGATATACGAAGAGTTTTAGTTTTAAAAAAATATTTTAGGAATAGAATATTAAATATTTTGATCAAACATGGGGTGCATATAAATGAAATTTGATAATTTAGGGGAGACCAATTTATAACTTTTAACTTATTTTTAACTTATAAGCACTTAACTTATAAATATTTTTAATTTTATCAAACACATAAATAAATTAAAAATACTTATAAACCAATTTAATCAAATTATAAGCTAGCCAAACACCCTCTTAATCCTTTTCTTTTTCTTTTTCTTCTTCTTTCATTAAAAAGGTTTTGTAGTGTTGACCCATAAAAAACCTTTTCTCAATTGACAATTTAATTTCATGATATTTCCAGCTGGTGGATTCCCCACAACGTTAAATAATACTTATACGCATTAAATTAAAAATAATCTTTATAGTTTATACGAATCCTCACCCCACCTCCCATCAACCCTACACCACCCACCCCTTTTTAATATATAACCCCACAATCAAATAGATTATAGTATACCTACAGCTCTATACACAAATCATTTTTCACAAACCTCCTAAATATAGCTCAAAAACACAAACAACAACATCAACATCTCCCAACTCCACGACAGCCCACCATTTCAATGGCATAAACTCCTCTAAAAACCCATTTTTAAGGCTGACTTTCAACTACCCCTTTTGATCTTTTGCCTATTTTTCGCAAATCTTGAACTACCCTTTTGTTGCAAATTTGGAAACCACCATTTGATAATATTTTGGGCAAAATTTAAAGTACCCATTTTTGGTTGAAGTTTGGAGAATCCATGGCCGGCACCACTATCGCCGGCGACACCAGCACCAGCAGTAGAAGCAATCTAGCGCCGACAAAAAGTCTCAGCAAAAAGGAAAATCAAGGACTTTTATTGGGTAGGTATGAAATTGGGAAATTACTAGGGCACGGTACGTTTGCTAAGGTGTACCATGCTAGGAATGTGAAGACAAATGAGAGCGTTGCTATAAAAGTTATTGATAAAGAAAAGATCTTGAAAGTTGGTCTTATTGATCATATAAAACGCGAGATCTCAATTTTAAGGAGAGTTAGGCACCCAAACATAGTCCAATTGTATGAAGTTATGGCCACAAAGGCCAAAATTTACTTTGTCATGGAGTATGTTAAAGGTGGTGAGCTCTTTAATAAGGTTGCTAAAGGCAGGCTTAAGGAAGAAGTTGCTAGAAAATATTTCCAGCAGTTAATATCTGCTGTAGCTTTTTGTCATGCTCGTGGTGTTTACCATAGGGACCTAAAGCCTGAAAATATACTGTTAGATGAAGATGGGAATGTTAAAGTTTCTGACTTTGGCCTTAGTGCTATTTCAGAGCAGATAAAGCAAGATGGTTTGTTTCATACCTTTTGTGGTACCCCGGCTTATGTGGCGCCAGAGGTGTTAGCTAGAAAGGGTTATGATGCAGCTAAAGTTGATATTTGGTCATGTGGGGTGATACTCTTTGTGCTAATGGCAGGGTATTTGCCATTTCATGATCAGAATATTATGGCTATGTATAAGAAGATATATAAGGGTGAATTTAGATGTCCTAGATGGTTTTCGCCCGAATTGACTAGGTTCTTAAGGCAACTTCTTGATACTAATCCTGAAACTAGGATCACTATTCAGGAGGTTATGAACAATAGGTGGTTTAAGAAGGGTTTTAAACATGTCAAGTTTTATATTGAGGATGACAAGTTGTGTAGTGTTTATGATGATGATTATGATGGCGGGGTTGATTATTCGTCTGATAGATCGGAGTCTGAATCTGAAATGGAGATGAGAAGGAAGCCGGCTACTTTGCCTAGGCCAGCTAGCTTGAATGCATTTGATATCATTTCATTTTCCCGAGGTTTTGATTTGTCTGGTTTGTTTGAGGAGGGAGGAGACGGGGCAAGGTTTGTATCCGGGGCTCCCGTGCCCAAGATCATAAGTAAGTTGGAGGAAATTGCTAAAGTTGTGAGCTTTGCAGTGAGGAAGAAGGATTGTAGAGTGAGTTTGGAGGGGTCTAAGGAGGGTGAAAAAGGTCCATTGACAATTGCAGCTGAGATATTTGAGTTGACGCCGTCGCTGAGAGTTGTTGAGGTGAAGAAGAAAGGAGGAGATAGAGTGGAGTATGAGGAGTTTTACAACAGGGAATTGAAGCCAGGGTTACAGAATTTATCGCTTAAAGTTGGAGACCCTATCCATTCATCTTATTTGCCATCAGATACTGAATAGAGAGAAAGAGAAGGGAAAAGGGTAAGCTCTCTTCTCTTTCGTTTTAATATCTTTATGCATTTGTATAAATAGCACTTTGTATTCTTTACACTTTTGCATCTGTTATTAGCTCACATTCTAAGGTTGTGATATCTTGTAATTTCTGTTCTTGTTGTGCAATACTATATGAAGATCTAAAAAATGGAATACATCAGTGTCTCAGAATTGGCTCAGTTCTCAATTTCCTTTTATTTTCTGTTACTAATAATATTCTGACGCTAAATTCGGAATTTGGTAAACTATTCCTATGAGCAAATCCATAACTGTACTAGTCTGTAGCTTGTGGAAGACTTGTGGAAGCCATGTATTATAGATCGAGCTTCTCAATCTTATAAGGCCAGCTTTTCTGTACCACTTGTTGCGGATGATGGTATATGCTTGAATATTCTTGTTTTGTGCAACTTTGTATAGTTAGTATGGACAATAAGCAGGTGTAGCTATCAGGCAGTTGTCAATGGTTAGATTGAATGAGCAAGCATTTACGAATAACCAGCAAATTTTTGCAAATAATATTTGCAATGGGATATTGGTTATATTTAATTAATTACCCAAAAGTTATTCAATCGTTCCCCAACACATATGGACTTCGCAGAATGATGAGAAAAGAAGGAGGACGATGGTCTATGGAAATTCATATCAGAAAAAAAAGAGGGGGGGGGGGGGGGTTCTATGAAAATTCATGAACAATTCCAGATGATTCAATTGTTTATCAACCGCTTTTTTGTTTATTTTTGTTTTGGTTGTTTGTGTCTGCATTGATCTTATAGAAATGGGGATCATTCATGGATTGTAATCATTTTCTTCTCTTAATACCATTGCCAAGTTTCTTCAAGGCGCGGAACCTTGATGATTGGAAATGGGATTAAGGCTCTTATAGATTTTCTCGAGGGTGTTACCTCCTATACTAAACCTTACTAAATGATTGCTTGTGATTAGCTGTTCACTTGGGCTTTTAGCTTCCCTGCTAGTTTTCTTGGTTAATCAGTAGTTTTCCTTTCAGTTGATTACACTTGAATATCAGTAGATCTTCTCCAATGAAAAAGAAAAAGAAGAACCTAGTTTTGAGAGCTATAAAGTAACTGGGAAATCGAATGCCCATCTTTTTACCTTTGATAGGTGTAAGTACCACAAGTCTGAGTGGAGACAACAACTAAGGCAATGACATTTGAGTGAGGTAACTCTTCTTTTCACAATTGGAGGATAAAACTATTTGTTTACTTATAACCAAAATTATAGCTGTTGAGCTTCTGCTGAAAGGGATTCTGAAAAGAATTGATTTTCTTTCGAATCAGTTTGTCCAGATAGGATTTACTTGCGTGAATGTTTTAGGACACTGTATATGGAGAATATGACTGTTCATACTTTTAAGTGAAGACACTGTTGTAGATTTACAGAAACCAGCTCTCTGTTCTCCCTTGGTCGGTGATGAAGTAGGTATATACCGCGTTCGAATAATTGGCCTCAAGCTTTTCCCTTGAAGCCTATAGTCTGATCCCCCCCCCCCCCCCCCCCCCCAATACCTGAAGCACTGCTTTTTTCTTTCCAATAGATGGCAACTGCTTTATGCTTCATAATGTATAGAATGCCTAAGTCTATTGTCAGAATCCAAGACTACAGGGAGAATAAGATCACATATTACACGGAACAAAGTAATTAGAGAAATTGTGATCTTGTGCTTTGATGGTAAGATTGGCTCTAGCTAGAATTAAACTGATACTGGGAAAAAAACCAAAAATCTCAGGTAAGATTTCTTCCTAGAGTAACTAGTTTCTGTTAGAGGCAAGCACTTAGTTCACTGACATAGCTGGAGATAGTGTCAATAGACAGAAATTGCTTGATTTTTATTTCTAATGAAGAATCAGATAATCAGAGAGAAGCATGTTCTGCTGTTATGCTTCTAGTAGGTATAAAATTTCTTTTGTGCGGTGTGAAAATTTAATTGGAATAAGGGGCATTTGGAAATTAACCATAATACATGCATAGGAGTATACGTCCAATTTGACTAGCATGTTCTAACTTTTTGAGGCACTTTCTGGGTGCTGTCGTCTTATAAAAAAAGTGGATTATCTTTTGCTGATGGGAATATGATGCAATATCCTGGATTTAAGGACAGATCTTTTGTCACTTCTTATGTTTACTTCTTGCATATGCTGTATTCTGTTATGCTGTATGGTTGTTTTTGAAATTAGTGAGGACTAATCCTTTCTGGTTCCTTCCCTTTTGTACTATATTTTTTCTTGGTAGTGCCAATTGAACATTGTTGACCAACCTTTCTTATATAAAAGAATGAAACTTTATTTCCCCTTATTATGGCCAGGTCATTCATCACTACGCTGCTGGTATTATTGATTAAATATTTAGTAGTGGTTTGTATTGAAAGACGTAATTACTAAATTTATATTTGGCAACTGGTTGCCTGAATTTGGCCACTTATGTTTTTTCATATACTAATAATAGGCCAATTAATTGATGACGCATCTAGTTATGTACTTTGTATAAACACTTAATTATTGTCTGTTGATGATGCAATCGACTCCTCTGTTACATTTGTTTCTTACTATTGGTGTGATACTTGCATATATAATCATCAATGAACATGCAGTGCCATGAAACTTTTTTAATGCACCAAATAAAGAAGAATTTGAAAAAAGAAAAAAAAAAAAAACAAGGGGTAAATGGAAAGAGCAAGAAGCAGTATAAAAACACCTCTTTGTTTGCTGGCGACCTCGCAGCTATATAAAGCGGTAAACTGCTATTATCTCCTAAAAACCTTCAAAGCCCCTTTGAATCTTAATATAACTATTAACTAGTGCAGCTTAGGCTTATTAAATTTCCAGCAGAAAAAACTGTTTTTTTTATCTCTCTTTATGTTTTTTTAGTGTCTTTACTTATTGCCTGTTATTGTGAAATGGGTGTTAGATCTGTGTGATTGCACTGGCCAGCAGGTTCTAATGATTTGGTATCATATCATGGGATGCCAAACAAAACTAGACCGGCATTCAGACTCTGATTAATCAGAAAATGCAGTTCAATAATGTTTTTCTGTTTGTTCCATGTCTGGTAGGTAAGTGTGGACTTCTAACAACTGGTGAAGGCTACTTCCACTGGAACGGAGAACTCCTGAATACCAAAAAACAGAACCAAATGCCAAGCTGGATGGATCAAGCGCTAACCCTCGCCAACTAGCCCTTTTGCATTGCACTTCGTTGCAAGTTGATGTTCAAGATCAAGATTTAACCATTTCAACTCAGGCCAGTGCATAACATGGTTCATAGTCTAATTGTATATTAGTAGTCTGTCTATGGAACTAGTAGTTGTAGCCAAAATGATAAAGGTCTTCTGATTTGCACTTCACGCCAAGTTAGTGGATGTAATACTTATGCAGAGAAATAAAAAAGAAAATTGGAAATGGCATAAGGAATTTCAAAGTCGGTTTTTAAATTATAAAAACTTTGTGATAATGTTTCTGGACCATACCAAAAAGAATATTTCTGGACCACTTTGTAGTGAATGATTGAAAGCCTTTGTTTAGTGTCGTGAGACGGCAGTTTCAGGACTAGTGCAGGCGGAAAATCTTATTTTGTGTCATAAAATTTAAGTTTTGAGGACCCAGAAGTGTAAGATTGGGGTTTATAATTTTGTGAGATAAAAAGGAGTCTCATACAATTAGTGTCGGTTGTATGAGACAAAATAAAACTTCTCAGTGCAGGCTGTTGCTATCAAACTTTTTGGCCTGTCACCAAATTTATGCAAGCATGTTAGATGAGAGGATCTATTTTCTGGTCAATTTTTCTGCCTGAGGATATTGGTATCTAGCTTTTGTATATTGGAATCTCATTGACCACTAGAGAATTCTTTACTTTGCTCTAATTTAGAAATTACAAACTAGGGAGAGAACAGTAAGGGAAAAATAGAATGAGATATTGACGAAGTAAATATTTACTAAACAATTTAATATTAGGAGTTAAAAGTTAAGGGTGAGAATTATGTCACTTAACTATGGCTTTGTGATAAAAGTGCGTATAGTACATGTGGATTTATTAGCTTAGCGTAAACATAAAGTATGCGGAGAATCAATTTTCACTAATTTGGGAATTACTACTTTTCACATATATAATTCCTATATCAGGGACGGATGCAGTGTATAGTGTACGGGTTCCCGGCAACCTGGTAACTTTTACGTAAATCCTGTATTTATATTAAGAAATTTACTAAATATTAATAAATATCTTACTAGGAACCTAGTTATTATTTGGTATTAATCTAAAAATTACTGTAGGAATACATAAGCCTTAAATCCTGGAACTCCAGTATATTATACTGGAGTGCCAATATAATATACTAAACTTCCTGAAAATTATACTGGAGTTTTAGTATAATATATCTGTCCAGCATAATATACTGGAAGTTCATACACAGGTGCACCGATCTTTGGTATATTATGCTGGAGTTTTTTGTGTTGCAGCAAATTAGTGACTATTTTTTAGTGAATTTGCAAACGCCGACTATATTTAAATGACAAATCCGAAAACTGGCTAGCTCGTGCTATTTTTACCATTTTCTTGTAATGTTCCATTTAACTGATAACATCTGTTTATGTACTTCGAAGACAATTTTTTCAGAGGGCAAGGCAATATGAATGTTCTATTATGTTGCATCAATACTCTAAAGGGGTTATACGATATATATATCCGGTGATTCGTGTGCATTCGATTTATCTTCGGTTTTGAGCCTTATTGTAAATTACTTATCGATTATCGATTTGTACATATACTTATCGTTATCGTTTCAATAAGGTTTCGATTTTTTCGATTTCGATTTATCGATTTTGGGGGCTTATCGATTCGGCTATCGATTACACCAATAAGAAAATTTGCGGGATTCCACGGAAAGTATATCGCTATAAACACGCCTAACTTATATGGACAAAAAGAAGATAAAATAAGACGAATACCATTTATAACATAAAAATTGTATCAACAAGTACATGCAACAAAACTAAAGTAACGGATCAAATGTATGCCACCAACACTCCAACGGTATAAAAGAAAACAAAATAAAACAAAATAGAACATCACATCTAATTTTGTTTTCCATTAGTTTGAACTTCATTCCCTTGATCTTTAAATATGATCATTCCTTAAATGTGGTAGAAGAAATAATAGGGTAAGGGACTTAGGGTAAAAGAAAGGGCATAGATTAGGGAAAATGATATTGTATAGCCGCTTTCAAAATAGTAGCGGAATATATATACATTATGCATGTTATATTAATCTTCACAAATATGTTATTACTCATTTTATAAGTGCCTACTATCTAGGGGTGTGCATATGATTTATCGATTCGATTTTGACCCTTATCGATAATTACTTATCGATTATCGATTTGTACATATGCTTATCGTTATCGTTTGAATAAGGTTTCGATTTATTCCATTTCGATAACAAATAATTAATTCGATTTATCGATAAGCTGATTCGAATGCACACCCCTAGGTGAGAAAGTAGGACAACATTTCTATTGGCAAATAGGGATCATCTTCGGCAACCAACCGATGGAGCGGGCTCCCTGCCGTCCCCCTGCCCGTACCCTCCATAACGGAAGTATGTAAAAACCTTCGATGTGTATCCTTCCTCTACTCCAATCACCGAAGGGAATTAGCTACTGACACGTCTGTTTATGTACTTTGAATAAGTAATCAATCAATAAACTGACGACACATCTGTTTATGTTCTTTGAAAATGAACCTACTCCATCTCTAATGATGCAATCGACTCATCTGACACCTTCTTCTTCTGATGGCGCCTGAATAAATGTCTTTGTTCTGTCTCTAATGATGACACACTAAGTTTTAAGCACATCAATTAGCTTCTTACTAATGATGCAATACTTGCATATATGATGATAAATATTCAGTGCCAAAAAAGAAGTTAAGAAAGAAAAACAGAAGGAGCGAATGGAATGGGCAAGAACTAGTAAATGGAAAACCTTCAGGTGGACCACAAATGTTGATGAGATGGTCGAGATTCCTACAACGTTAGTTAGATATTTTGAGCTTGAACTTTATGATGAAGAATTTCTTAGTAGTGAATGACTTTACTTATAACGAGCTTACTTGACGCGAATTATCATTAGTCGGTCAGTAAGTTTTGGATAATCGAAATTTTTTAACAAAAAAACCTTCAGGTGGCTGGGATGTTTTGATGGTATACAAATGAGAAACTTCTTATTTATTTCAAAAAAATAATTTAAAAGACACTTTTCATGAAATATACTTTTCTTTATTATCACGAGCACTTGCGAAACAACTGGAGAAAAATGTAATAAAAAGGGAAGAGAAAGATAGTAAAAGGATAATTTGCTTCATCATCATTATTTCTTTTCTTTCAATTCAGATCTGTATGCCCTATTAGATCTGTACAATATACTCTAATGAAGCAGCTGCCTTCCAACTTCAATCAAAAATATCTAAATCAATCAAAACAAGGAAAAAACCAGAGAAAAGATATGCAGGAAACTTCCAATTAACCCACCCCCTTTCTCACCCTCCCCTCCAAAAAAAAAAAGGAAAAAAAGAAGACAAGAAAGAAATTAAAATATTTATCAACGAACAAAACGATAATGCATCATCAATCTCTTTCTTGATTTTGATCAACTTGCTGTTGCTGCTGATCACAACCTTGCCATGTCCAAACTATATCTTTAAGAGAAGTCTTCAATCCGTGATCACAGAATTTCTTGTATTCCATTGTATCTCCTGATTTTTTTGAAACTTCTACCACATGGAAAGAAGGTGTAATCTCAAAAATCTCTGCATCAATAGCTAGCTGTCCTTTTCTCCCTTCTTTAATACTTTGCATTGTCACTGTCCCATCTTTTTTCTTCACATTAAAACTCTCATTTGAAGCCACTTCCTCCAGCTTTGATACAATAATTGAAGCTGGTTTTTTCGCCGTGAATCGAGCATCTGATTTTCTTTCTTTTTCTTTCTCAAATAATCCAGAAAGATCAAAACCAGGAGAAAGAGAAATGATATCAAATGCATTTAAGCAAGTAGGCTTCATTGTTGCTGAATCTTGATCTTTCCTTGGATTGGAAGGTCCTTCTCCATCTGAATTATGGTCCTCTATATCCAAAATACTACGAGGCGATTCGAGTTGTTCTTTCCCTGGATTTGTTGTTTTATCAATTTGCTTGAAACCTTTCTTGAACCAGTAATTGTCCATGAGCTTAGTTAAGGTGATTCTTGAACTTGGATTTGGATCAAGAATTCTTGACAAGAGCTTTCTTACCTCAGGATGGAACCATTGTGGACATTTGAATTCCCCTTTGCTTATTTTTTTGTACATTTCCATAAGGTTTTGATCATGAAATGGTAGATAACCAGCTAACAAAACAAATAAAACAACTCCACATGACCAAATGTCAGCTTTTTCGCCATCGTAACCTCTCTTGTTGATCACCTCAGGGGCAACATAGGCTGGTGTTCCACAGGTTGTGTGGAGGAGACCATCTTGCCTTTTTGAGTCTAACAATGCACTCAGACCGAAATCTGACACTTTCAAGTTTCCACCTGTTGAAGAAATAATTAAGTAAAGCAATTAAAAGTGCATGTTGAATGAGAGCCATAGAGTAACCGGTTAAGTTACTACTACGTGACCAGGAAGCCACGAGTTCGAGTCATGAAAGTAGCTTCTCGCAGAAATGTAAGGTAAAGCTGCATACAATAGACCCTTATGGTCTGGCCTTTCCCCGGACCCTACGCTTAGTAGAAGCTTAGTAACTGAGCTGCCATTTTCTTAAATTAAAAGTGCGTGTTAAAAATATAATTTAATTAAAGTGCATGCTGAGGACATAATTAAACAGAAAAAAGTGTGCTCTTTTTAAATGCTCTTCACACCTTCGTCGAGGAGGAGATTTTCCGGCTTGAGATCACGGTGGTAGACGCCGCGGCTATGACAGAAATCCACTGCAGCGATTAATTGTTGGAAGTATTTTCTAGCTGCATCTTCTTTAAGCCTGCCTTTAGCAACCTTGTTGAAAAGTTCACCACCTCTCACATATTCCATGGCAAAATATATTTTAGTTTTGCTAGCCATAACCTCATAGAGCTGGACAACATTTGGGTGTTTTATTAGCCTCATGACAGAGATTTCACGTTTGATTTGATCAATTAGCCCAACTTTCATCACCTTCTCCTTGTCAATGATCTTCACAGCAACAATTTGGCCAGTTTTGAGATTTCTTGCATGGTAAACCTTGGCAAATGTCCCTTGGCCTAACAACTTCCCAATCTCATACCTTTGCATCAAAATGTTGCCTTTCTTCTCGCTCTTGTTGGTCATCTTGGAGAAGAGATTGGCGTTACAATTGAGAATTTTTTATTTATTGTTGGGGAATCGTCGCCATTGTGCCTAATAAAACTTCGTCACAATCCGTAAGGATTACAAATTGTCAGTCCCAGTTTGTTTGGGACGGAGGCGTAATTGTTATAGTATAGATAAGGAGCTTTTTTTGTTTACTCGAAAAATTTGGAACATTGAAGTTTAAAGGATGTGGAGGAGACAAGAGAAAAGAGGCCAAAAACCTTGCCGTTTTTGTGGCAGGGTTAGAGGAAATGACTAATGGGGAAAGTCCAGTGGCATGGACAAAATTTATGGAATAAATGTAGTAATCTCATTCTGTTTGATGCCATAGGTTACATTGGGAATATTGGTGAAAGTTAGTTGAGATATGACCATATCTTAAGATGCACCATTCAATTTTCACCTTTCATTTTCCTTTCTCTTCTCCCATGCCTCAATCATCCATCTCTTAGAATCCACTTAAAATATTTATGTAATTATTATTGCAATAATTGAGATCCACATGCACTTCTTATTAAAATGCACAGAGTGCAAGGAATATAATATTAAGTTGAAAACATAATATTTCTTCTTTTTTAAAATTGTCATCCACGTTATATTCTTTAAGGTTCAATGTATTTAAATGGATTTATGTAACTTCCGAATTTTTTTCCACATGCAACTGGCTAGAAGTTTTAAATGGGAGTATGTTTGGATTCCCAAAAATTCTTATACTGTACATTTCATCTATCCAAATTTTTATGGCGGTGTTGGAATTTCAAGAATCACATGAATTTTATTTGATCGTAATTTCTTTTTATTTTATATATTTTGAATTGTTAATTATTATGACATATAGTCCTTTTTACATAGTTTTTCGGATTATTCGAAAAAATTAAAGAATCTATATTCAAATTCACTATCAAAATTTTAATGTTTGACTCTCAAAAAATCGCCACATAAATTGCGACAGACAAAGTATATAGATGTTAAATTAGAGGTACCTAAATTCAGAATTTTAAGTTTATTGATTTTGAATTGTATTAGAGGTACCAAAATTTAGGATTTAAGTTTACGGCTCTTGAATCACAATCCCTTTTACTTACTGAATTCTAAGAAAGTGATTCATATATAAAAAGTGAGTTTCTCAATATAAATACAAAGTTTAAATCAAAGATATTAATTTTACCGAACCATATCTATAACTATAAACTCAGCCTGGGGTTGAACTCTAATGAAAGTCGTTGTAAAAATGTTACATACTTGCAATTTTTTTAAAAAGAAAATATATTGTGCGGGTCACTTTTAATGCCTTATCGGACGGGTATCTGCTAAGAAGTTAGTGGTGGAGGAAAAACTTGGGAAACAGGTTGATAACAATTAATTATTGTAGTACTAGAAAGTAGAAATTATAAATGTATAAATTATCCATATTCATCTTGTAATTCGGTTCCTAGTTTCATGACATGTGCTTCTTGCAAGTGCTTTTACGTTTGATAGATCCATATGACAGAAAATTGCGTAGATATTAGAGATTAACAACTAATTTTAGGTAGAGATAACAAATAGGCGGGTTGTGTTGAATTTGGGCGGGTCAAGATGAGTTAGGTCAATAAATGAGTAATTGTCCAACCCAACCCAAGTATATTTGGGTTAAGATGGGTTGGGTCAAGATGAGCTAAACAATGAGTCATAACCCAACGTCGCTTAACTTGACCCATATTTTAGAGCTATGCTCATCTTGCATAAAAAATTTTTACCTTAAAATATGTAAGTTGACAAATATTTTTGGGTGGAGTTAGGGGTAGATGGTGAAGAAAAACGAAAAATATAAAATATAAAACAAAAATAGCAAAATTAGAAAATAAGAAAAAAAAAATTTTAAAATACAAAAAAAAAGTTAAATTTTTTTAGGGGGTTTGCGTGAGGGGAGGGGGGTGGAGGGGTAGGGGTAGGGTGTATGGGTGGTGCAGAAAAATTTAAAAAATAGAAAATTTAAAATACAAAAAAAATAAAATTTTTTGTAGGATTTTAGCCGGGGGTGGTGGTGGGTGGGTGGCGCTGAAAAATATAAAATTGAAAATATAAAAAAAAAGTTAAAATTCTTCTGGGGGTTTTGCACGGGGGGGGGGGGGGGAGGGAGGGAGTAGGGGTAGGGTAGGTGGGTGGACGGTGTAGAAAAATAAAATAATAGAAAATTTAAAATTAAAAAAATTTGGGGCAACTAAGTAAATTTCTAGATAAGCTGGGTTGAGATTCTTTGTTTTAGATGAGTTTCATGGGTTGTATTTGAGCTGTTAAATGAGTTAAATGGGCTATCAAAAATAATGGACTAACTTACACTCAACCCAAATTGACCATGAACTAAAATGTATGCAGCCCAACCCATTAATCTTTGGGCTAGTTGGGCGGGTTAGATGCGTTTGAGCTTAAATTACCACCTCTAGTTTTAGGTATTATTGTAAAATGCTAATACTTATATAATACATGTGAAATTGATATTTGTGTTAAGAATAGAATTCTAATTAGAGTGAATGTCTATCTTATAGAAGAGTTTTACTTTGAGGCTAAGTCATTTCTCTTCCTATAAATAGAGGGGTCTTATCCCATTGTAATTCATCCCAAAATATCAATAAGAATTCTCTTCTCCCTACTTTCTCTGCAATATTGTTCTTGTTCTTGTATTATTTTATAACACGTTATCAGCACGAGACTCTACCGTTTCAAGAAATATCAGCTATTCGAATATTTGGTAATTCGCCATTACAATTACCTTTGAATTATTTCTTAATTGCCTTATTCAAATCGCCGACTGGTTAGTATTCTTCACTACATAGTTTTAATATTGATGTGGTTTAACTTCAAATGCGTGGTCAGTTCCTTCGATTGGTGTTAGTTATATATTTAGTAGGAATCATGCCTATATGTCTTTGTTCATGCGTGAAGCTCAAGAGTGCATTATAATCCTTACTGTCGAACATGTTTCAGAATTTCTTCTCTTAGTCGTTTGGTCTATCAAATTCTAGAAGCATGAATATACTTATATAGCCTCCTATTCTGTCTATTGCATGTCAGCCATACAATATGATTCATGTTAATACGCGCAACCACTTTAGTCTACTTTGTTAGTAGCTAAACTATCTACATTGTAATTGTTACAACTGTATGTGTTTATATCTTGCAAGTTACTTATTTTAGTTCAGTTCATTGGGTCTAAAATAGTCTTATGCGATTGAATCTTGTATGCGTAGTTGTGTTCTGTCTTGAATTTATGATAGAATTCCCTATTGAAGCTTGCATCTCCAACTCATGGTAGAATCAATGCCCATAAGACCCTCTTGTGTTGAATTTGCGTGTATGCTAGTTTGGAATCCAGTAGACTCATTTGGTATTAAGAGAGCTTAGCTTTGTAAAACTTTACAATTATGAATGATTATGTTGCATTAGAAATTATGACTATAGAGTTGTTTTCATTGGAATTTGCTGTATAGATATATATAGAAAGCATGTCTGACAGTATGAAAAGAAAGTTCGTTGTCCTTGAAATTTCGGGCAAGAACTACATGACATGGGTGTTGGATGCTGAAATCCATTTGGATGCAATGGGTCTTGGAGACGCCATTAAAGACAGAAATAATGCATCCACCCAAGACTGTGCTAATGCCTTGATTTTCTTGCGCAATTACCTTGATGAAGGTTTGAAAATTGAATATCTCACAGTCAAAGATCCACTTATCTTGTGGAATGGCTTAAAGGAGATATGACAACTTAAAGTTGGTCACTCTGCCACAAGTACGATATGATTGGGCTCATCTGAGGCTCCAAGACTTTAAGTCTGTTTCTGAATATAATTCTGCAATGTTTCAGAAACTATATGTTATCGTTGCGATGGAAAAGGGCGCTGGTCAAGAATTTGCAGTGTACCAAGACATTTGGTTGAGCTTTATCAAGCATATCTAAAGAGTAAAGGCCCTGAAACCATTTTTGTCTCTAACAATAATTTTGACATCACCCACTTGGATGTGGCAGACTTCTTTGAGCACCCTGAGGGGAAAATAGACCACCTAATCGGTGATGGATCTGTGATTAAGGAAGATTGAGTTGTTTGATTTTATTTTACTTATTTGTATTAGTTAGTGAATAAACTAATAGTCATTAGTATCAACTCATATTATTTAATTTATGGAATAGTGTTAGTATTCGTTTTTTAGAATGCTTCAATATGCTTAATTTTTAAAGATATTTTTTTTCAGTAAAGTTAATCGACTAACATATCAGGTAGTCGACTATTTAATATTTCGTATTAAACTGGATTTTTTTCCGCAAGGCATGTTAGTCGACTATCAGATTTAGTTAATCGACTAACTTAATGACCGTTTCGTAAGTTTAATCGATTAACCTCAGCAGATTTTGAAAATATTGTTTAATTATGAAGCAACGGATTAAATTTGTTTATTCCCATTTTCGTATATTTCTTTTGTATGTCAAACCGTGGGAAGCAAATATGAATACCTCACAAAACAAACTTGGGTAAAAGCTCAATTGTAGAAATATTTGTTTAATTGATTCATGTACCACACATACATATTCAAAGAGAAGAAATATTTCTCTCATTTAAGTATGTGTAAGGCAGATGTTACTACAATTTCTGGTAGTAGTAAATTGATTGAAGGCTCCGGAAGAGCAACTATAACTCTGCCTAAAGGAACGATATTTATCATAGAGAATGCAATGTTCTCCTCCAAGTCCAAGAGAAACTTGTTGAGTTTTAAAGATATCCGTCAAAATGGATATCATATTGAGACAATAGATGAGAATAATCTTGAATACCTCATCATTACAAAGAATGTCTCTGGCCAAGAGAGGGTTATTGAGGAGTTCCCATCTTTATCTTGTGGCCTGTATTGGACAAAAATATGTGCAATTGAGTTCCACAGTAAACCAAAAGGTTACTGATTCCAATACTTTTGTAATTTGGCATGATCGACTGGGACATCCTGGATCAATTATGATGAGACGGATTATAAAAAACTCATATGGGCATCCATTAAAGAATTTAAAGATTCTTTTAAATAATGAATTTTCTTGCACTTCTTGTTATCAAGGCAAGTTAATTATTAGACCATCACCAACAAAGGTTGGAACTGTGTCACCATCGTTTTTGGAACGTATACAAGGGGATATTTGTGGACCTATTCACCCACCTAGTGGGTCCTTTAGATATTTTATGGTCTTAATAGATGCATCCTCTAGATGGTCTCATGTGTGCCTATTGTCATCACGCAACCTTGCGTTTGCAAAATTAAGGGCACAAATAATTCGATTACGAGCACAATTTCCTGATAATCCAATTAAGTCTATTAGACTTGATAATGCTGCTGAGTTTTCATCCCAAGCATTTAATGATTATTGCTTATCAATTGGGATAAAAGTGGAACATCCTGTAGCTCATGTTCACACTCAAAATGGTCTTGTAGAATCTTTAATTAAACGTCTGCAGTTGATTGCAAGACCATTACTCATGAAAACGAGGCTGCCCACTTCGGTTTGGGGTCACGCCATTTTGCATGCAGCAATGCTAGTTCGTCTCAGACCGACGAATTATCACAAATATTCTCCGTTGCAATTAGTTTTGGAACTCTAAGTTTAGGACTTCAGGACTGCATGTCCTTAACTTTTAAACTTAACTTCAGGTCTTCAGGACTACATGTCCTTAACTTTTGAACTTGTAACTATAAGTTCAAGACCAAGTGTCCTTAGCTTTTGAGTTTGTTAGTCTAAGTTCAAGACCTATTGTCCTTAACTTTTGGGCTTCTTAGCCTAAGTTCAGGACCTATTATCTTTAACTTTTGAGCTTGTTAGTCTAAGTTTAGGACTTTAGGACCTATTGTCCTTAATTTTGAACTTGTAACTGTAAGTTCAGGATCTATTGTCCTTAACTTTTGGGCTTCTTAGCCTAAGTTCAGGACCTATTATCTTTATTTTTTGAGCTTGTTAGTCTAAGTCCAGGACTTCAGGACCTATTGTCCTTAACTTTGAACTTGTAACTTATGTTCAGGAAGAGAAGGGCGAGATGGGGTACCCAGGAGGCTGAAAGACATAGAACAGTCCTTAAAGAACAAGCAAGGAAGGGGAGATCAGAGTAGCATGGCTTACAAGAGCCGAAATGGGAGTAGGCCCCTCAAAGAACTGTTTGTGTCCCCCCGACGTTTGCCTGCCCGAGGGATTCAAAGTGCCAAAATTTAACTTGTATGATGAGTGTGGAGATCTAACCCACTTGAGGGTCTATTGCTGTGAAATGAGAAGTAATGGCGAGAAAAATGATTTGTTGATGGCGTATTGCAGTGAAAGCTTGACTGGGGCAGCTTTGGAAAGACATAATTATCAAGATATCGGGAAGTGGAATACATTAGGTGACATGGCTCAAGATTTTGTGCGGTGCTTTCAGTACAATATAGATATTGTCCCAGACCGCTCATCCCTATCTCATATGGAAAAGAAACCCAAGGAAAGTTTTAAGGATTTTTGGCTCAGATGGAACGAACAAGTTGCTCGGGATGGTCTTCTCATTGATAGAAAGGATATCGCTGAGCCCCGCCGACGACAGGGTCCAGTGTTCATTCTTGCCAAACGCCTTCAGCCTCAACTCCAACCCCAAACCTGTCCCCGAGTGCCACATAATCCACCTCAGCATTATCCTCTAAACAATGACCAGTAAGATGTCCAACCACTAGGTCACTCCCTCCGCCAATGACAGAGTCCGGTGGTCGTTCTTGCTAAATGATATCAGCCACAATACCGACCCTGTGAACATCCCCAAACTCCACATAAGCCACCCCAGTATTATCCGCCGAACAATATCCGGCCATCTGTCCAACCACCAAGTCACTCCCTAATGCGAGCACCAGCATTCCAAAATTCTCGTGTGCCATCACAGCATTTTCAAGCATCAAACAATACTAGAAAACCGAGGCATAGAGGAAAACAAAGGCAAAAAGATAATTTCACTCCGATCGAAGAATCCTACATAAGTTTGTTTGAAAAGTTAAAGCATTCTGACCTGATTAAGCCGCTCCTCGGCTGTACTCCAGACCCATATGCGAAAGGCTTTGATCCTGCTGTTTGATGCATGTACCACTCTAATGTCCAAGGGCATAGCATTGAAGATTTTTGTTCTTTGAAAAGGAAAATACTAAGAATAATTCAAGAAGGGATAGTTGTGGTCAATGATAGTGACATGGATCATGCGAATCCTCTTGGGAAATTGTTGATTAAAGTTGATAATGTTGAAGTTGGTAATGGTCTTGGCAATATTAATGCGAAACTCAGTGGCTGGGATGTCGTGCTTGGTAATTGGGAGGGCGCTCCATTTCTTGGTCAGCCGGAGTGGAGTTTTTGTGGTTTATTTTGTTGTCATTTTTGTTGTCAGGGTTATTTCAGGGTTGTAATCCGGATATTATCTCGTGACTCAAACTTTCTATCCTTTTATTGCATTAGACACCTCTTGTTCTGTCTAGGTTTGTTCCAGGGTTGTAACCCTAGTCTAGTTTGCTTGTCTTTTTGTTCTAATTATTTCACCGCCTGTCTAATGCAATTTTCTGTTTTCTGTTATTTTTAGCTATTTTCTTTTGTTTAGTTCTCTTTTTTTTCCTACAATTCTTTTCCTGTTAGCTCTAGTGACATGACATGCATGCATAATTCTCAGCCTGAGCTCAGAAAGTTAGTTTAGTCATGAAGCATTGAAATAATTTTGAAGATGACAGGGGCACTTGAGGGAAATAAGAACAGATTTGGACACTTTAAGATCATTTGAAGCCCGAACTATGTGAAAGTGGGGTAGATAGAACGTAAGAAACCCTATTAAAATGGATCATGCCGGATCGGGTTGAAGCTAAAGGCAAGTTTTCTAAATTGATAGGGGCCCTCGTGGTAAGGAGAGTGGGGGTGTTTTCCAATGGCGCTTTCGAGTTAACAAATGTAGAAGGCGAGTATGTAGATATGGTTACCAAGTCTAGTACAATCAAAAGATGTTATAAAAGTTTTCCTTGGTTTATTTAATTGTGTAGTTTGCACTTGGCATGTTTTGGAGATTGGAATGACGAATGCATTTTGTTCTGCTATCTAAACGCTTTATCCTTTGTTACCCCCTTTGAGCCTTATTTATTTCCTTCCATACCCCTCTTCTGGAATCAGTAGCGAAGATCAGAAACGCAAGCGTGAAAGCTAAGTAAAGGAAAAAAGAGAAAAGAAAAAGAATGAAAAGGGAGAGAAGAAAAGAAAAAGAAAAGAAAAAAAAGAAGAAAAAAAACAAAACAACTGTAAGCACGTGATTTTTGCCCTACATGAATATAACTCTTAAAAATAAGTCAAAATAATTTTTATTGATCTTTTAGAAATTTTTTCTTTTGTAGTCTCATTTCATACATTTTAATATTTTAAAATCACAACAATACAATACAAAAATACGCATTTGCGTTTAGGATCTAGTTTCATATTTTAGGATTAATTAAGGGTTAGTTGTTTTAGAACAAAATAGGAAAAAATAACAAAAATAATACCTTTTGTATTTTTAGTTTAAATTTATATTAGTTTGCATTTTAATTAGGAATTAATTATGGAATCTAATTTTTAGTATTAATTTGGCTTTGAGTTTTAATTTAGCATTTAACAAATCAGAAAATAAAGTACAAAATCAATTAAAAAAATATAAAAAAAAGAGGAAGATAAAAAGAAATTGGGAGTAAAAAAAAAGGGAAGAACCTTCCCCAAAATATTCCCCCCAAATCATTTCTCCACACCTAAGACCTTCCCCCCGAAAACATTTCCCCACCTAAAACCTTTTCCCCCAAAAATATTACCTCACATAACTCCTTCCCCCCAAATAAAACCCCCCACATAACACCCTACCCATACACTCTATATAACAATTTCTACAGAACACACAAAGAAAAAAGAGGAAAATACACAAAAAATACACAAAAAAAAAGAAACGGAAAAACACACAAAAATAACTCCTCACCAGACCACCCCTGAAGCCGCCGACCACCCTTCACCCATCGAAAGCCCTCCGTTCTTCATCTTCTTCAACACTAGAAGAACCCGACGATCCCGGCTAGCCACTATCAGACCTCGCCTCCTTTCCCACCCTAACGCCACTATCTCACCAGGCAAACGACCCTCCCCATGCCGGAAAACACCCATAGCTGACCGTTCTCCACCTTCTTCTCCAACCAGATCAATAAACACATTAACGCAGCCAAGAAGACCAACCTAGTCAGCCCGCCTCTACACTGTGTCCACCCATTCAAGTTCTGTCTGTCTCGAGTTTTTTGGTCGAGCTTCGATAACTGAGTTTCGACAACTGTTCCCGTGGTTCCGTGTCGAGTCGTATAGATTGTTAACGTTATTTGAGCCCTGTTGCCGTCTGAATTTGTCGTTGCTGGTTAGTCGTTGTTCGTGGTTCCGATTTGGTTCACGTTTCCTGTTCGTTGCTGAGTTTGTTTGGCATATCAGGTTCTATTCAATACTAACCCTGTATTGTGGCCCGGGACTGAACCGAACTGGACCACGCCCGCGGTCCTGGCGGGTCGGTAATGGTGGTCCTGGGCCTGGTGTTACTTTTAAGCCCCTGACGGGCCGGTCTGCATCATTTAGCCTGTGAGCCTGGGACCGTCAGCCAGGCCTAGGCCGGTCCTGGCGGGCCTAAAGGGGCCCAACGACTATATTTTTATTTTTTTTGGTTTTAAAAATCACCAACAGACAGATTTTAAAAAGTTGCCGTTTGAGCTACAATTTGACCGTTTGGATGTTTAAAAAATGGCCATTTGGCCCCCAAACTCTAATTTAACCCCAAACTTTATGTAATTACACTTTTACCTATTTCTCAACTATAAATACCCCCTTATTCTTTCATTTTTATTCACTAATTCATCAATATCTCTCAATCTTTCTACTACAATTGCTTAATTTATGGTTGAAAATTCGTAAAAAATTATGAAGTTGTTGAATTGAAGTTTTCTACTGTTCAACGATTTTCAATTTTCAAGAAGTTATTCGGCAATCCGATAAACTCGTTTCAACTCTTACGTTTTAATAATATATTTTTGTGTGGTTTAGTTTGCATAATTATAATTAATATGGCATTTTCTTGAAAAAAATATTTGGTAAAGAAAAAGGTAAAACCGGTGAAAGTAGTGGCTATAATACTACCCTTGCCCCGGCTCCGCGACCTAGAAAAGATAACCAAGTTGAAGTAGTCGCCAACCTAGACGTCCTCCTCCTCCTCCCGTAATTGTTGATAGTGATCACCCTTGTTTTCATTTTGCCGATAGTGAACTTCTACATGATGTTGCAGTAGGTGATAGATTAGATGATGAAATTATGAATGCTCTTTATCCTAATGAATCTATCTTAGAGGAAAATGATGATGATGAAACCCAAGCACCAGATTTAGATGATACACCTACTAGTCCTGTTAATAACCCAAGTAAGGCACCGACCGACCCACTTGTAGAAACTCCTACTTTTAATAGACAACCTGCTAAACGTCAAGAAACATCATTAGGTTGGAATTTTTGTACTCATGTAAGAGAACAAAATAAGGCTAATGTAAAACTTGTGGGAAATTACTGGTGCATAAATTTACTGGAGACCGTAGCGGCACAGGTAGTTTGACTAGGCACATAAAAACATACCCTAGAGATAATGCTAGATTTTTGCAAATGCAAGAGCAACAAGAGGGGACAAGTGTAGATTCTGCGGTTAACCCTAGTACAGGTTCAAATCTAGTTCAACCAGGAATTAACACTGTCACCGAAAGTACAGAGATCGTGAAGTATGAGCAAAGATGATTACTTTTATGTGCTTACCTTATACTTTTGCTTCTAATCCTAATTGGTTCATTATATTAGAAGAGTCTTTATCCTAATTGGCCTCGTGCAAAAGTTAAGGCCGATATTTATAAATTCAAACATGAATATGAACAATATTTGCGTTATTTATTTACTCATATGCCTAATCGAATTTCTATTACTACTGATATTGGTAGAAATGGTAATGATTGTGATTATCTAACTATTACAAGTCAATGGATAGATGAGGAATGGACAATGCAAAAACGTATAATTGCGTATAGAATAATTAATTCACGTCACACAGGTAAGTTTATAGCGAACATTATTTCAGATATTTGTAGATACTTTTGCTTTAGCAATAAAATAATAGCAACTTCTATGGATAATACTTCTAGTAACACTAGTGCTATAGGCATGCTTACAAAAACACTAAATCCTGCATTTACTAATATTTTCCATGTTAGATGTATTTGTCATATTTATCATTTAATTGTCGGTTATGGTATGCGAATTTTAAACATAGAAATTGAAAAGGTTCGAATGGATCTTAATTGGCTTTTTATTCAAACCGTAGAACTAGACTTAGAGAGTATTTTAAAAAATGTGATGAATATGGCCTTAGAGAAAGAAAGGTTCCTAAACCTTGTTCGACTAGATGGAATTGTATGTACGAAAGATTAGTAGTTGCATATGAATATAGAAACCCAATTAATGCAACATTTAATTCTAGGGTAGGTGGTGAGGATGATGATAAAATGCTTACTACACAAGATTGGACGAATCTTAAAATTCTTTTAGGTTTTTAGAACATTTTCAAGTTGCTACAAATGTATTTTCTGGGCAATATTATCCTACTATTTCAAACTGTTTAGTTTATATTGCAGCATTAGCTGATTTGTTTGTTGAATTTCGCGAGGGTGGGGACATTTATGAACTGATATAAATGAAATGAAATAAAAATTTTAAAAATATTTTTTTCATATCCCTCCTATTTTTGGTGTTGCTGCAATGTTAAATCCTATAATGAAATTTGGAGGTCCTCGTTTTTGGTATTCAAATATTTATAAGGCTTTAGATCTTTCAAACGAGGAAGTTGCTAGACGTGCAGATGCAAAAGCATCAATTAAAATTAATGCTCAAACAGTTTATAATGCTTATCAACTTGCCTTAGAGCATGCTAGTCTAAATATTCCAACCCCTACTTCGTCTAGCTCACAATCGTCTAAAAGAACTATGGGCTTAGCAACTCTTAAATCTTTGACGGAGTTCCGGGGTTCTCAAGGTGATAATTATGATGAAACTTCACATCTAAATGAGCTTCAAGTTTATTTGTCTCAGGGACTTGAAAAGGAGATCCGGACGAGTCTTTTGATATTTTGGAATAGTGGAAGTCAAGAGAAAAATATTTTCCGGTTCTTACAAGGATGGCTCGAGATATTTAATCAATTCAAGCTTCAACTGTAAAAAACATTGAAACAGTTGCCTAATTACATGCTTATAACTCGAGCGAACTTGAGGTCCTATAGGCAGTATATCTACTGTAATTGTTATTTTACTCAATGCTATTTTAAACGTTTCAGGCAGATGACAGTTGTGTTACCCTACTATTTGCCTATTTTTTTATGCAATTCTATAGGATTGCTTTATATATGCTTAAATTAAGAAGAATGCAATTCTATTTTCACGATCCTAGTTCACCAATCGTGGACCTGTCATGACGGCACCCAGTCTTCGCGACTAGGCCAGCCTGACACATTGCGGAAATTCAACAATCTTTGCGAAAACGAAAAATAAGCATAAATAGCATAAGATAATGTATAGAGTGCCGCCTGGCACATACATGTCGACTCCAAGTAACGAAAAACCTCCAAGACTCGGAAACCACAGGCAACACAGGCAAAAAGTAACGTATAGCATACGGATATAACATGCAGGAGTATCTACAACAAGTGAGTACATGAATGAAAACACTAGCTAAAGGGAGAATAGAAGGAGACTCTTTGGCTTTGTGGACGCGGCAGATGCATACCTCATATCTCCGAGAATAGCTCCAAATCACTGATAGTGCGCCCGATCAAAAGTACCAGGATCTGCACAACCAAAATGTGCAGAAGAGTAGCATGAGTACACCACAGCGGTACTCAGTAAGTGCCAACCCTAACCTCGATGAAGCAGTGACGAGGAAGGTCGAGGCCCTGCTGAGAAAAACATAAGAAATAATATAAAAATAAATAAACAGTAGATAATGAAATAAATCCCGAATATCTAACAAGACAGTAACTAAACAGAACGGCTACAAGTACAAACTACAAACACAAACCAAATCACTCAAAAGTCAGGATCTCTACATGGACCTCTGGGAATAAAACCCGCATCCATTATACCAATATCGGAGGATCTCCTGGGAATCGAACCCGTAGTCCATCACATCTCTAACATAGGATCTTCGGGAGTTGAACTCGCAGTCCTTCATACCAATAATAGAGGATCTCCAAGAATTGAACCCGCAGTCCATCATATCAATATTAGAGGATCTTCTGGGAATTGAACCCGTAGTCCATCTTATTAACAGCAAGGCGGTCTACCGGGAATCAAACCCGTAGCCCATCATACTAGTAACAAGGGGATCTCCCGGGAATTGAACCCGTAGTCCCAAACGTAAACACTTCACAACAAGTCAATATTTAACAGAAGAAACCAAATATAGCAACAATGTAAAGGTATACGCCTAACATGCTCACAAGGAGGACAGGTAATTGAAATTTAGTGAGATAGAGCAAATAAATTACTAACATGCTTTTCCTAAGCTAAGCAAGTGAAATCACATTTTTAACAGTTAAATACACGAAGAAAACACAGTCTAAATAAGTCAACTAAGGTGAATTTTCAACAATTAGCACAAGTACACACCCGTCACCTCGCGCACAAGGCCTTTAAACAACAATTAATATATCCTAAGGGGAGAGGTCCCCCACACAAGGGTAGACAAGCCACGTACCTCGAATTGGTAGAAAACCGCTAAGAAACAATGCCATTGCCATCTGACTCCGAGTGTCCCAAATCTATTCAAACCAATTACATATTGTAAATAACATTGCAAGTAGCTAATTACACTTATAAAAGTAAAGCTAAGGCGAGAAAATATTTGAAATGACCAAAATGCCCCTGAGCCAACGTCTCGGAATCAAATAATTTTTATATTTTCAGAAACCTCGTACTCTCACGAGTCTAACCATATAAACATCTCCCAAATCGGAGGTCAAATGCCCCTTCAAATCATCAAAGTTAAGTCTAAGAACTTTACCCCAATTTTGATTCAAAATTCGAAATTCAAGCTTTAATTCGAGATTAGATTAGCGGGTAATAGTCATAAAGGTGCAAGGAATCATTACCCAATGTTTTCCTATGAAAATCCCTTGAAACATCTCCCAAGACCGAGCTCTCTAGCTTGAGATTGATGAAAATGGAAGAAACCTTGTTTTTGAAATATAAATGTCTGCCCAGGTATTTAGTGAATCGCGATCGCGAAGAGAGAGACTCGATCGCAAAGAGTAAAATAGAGTCTTCCAGGAAAATCCCTATGTGATCGCGGAAAAGAGCATGCGATCACGAACGAGGATGAAATGGCCTTACGCGATCACGTATGAGGGAACGCGAACGCGAAGAGGGGAGAGGTAGAGTTACACGATCGCGAACAAATCCCTGCGATCGCGATTACGGAATTTGGGACCCTACCTGATTGGTCTACGCGATTGCGTGAAATGGGACGCGATCGCGAAGAAGGAAAAATAGGCCTGCAACAGGTGAAGAAATCTGCATAGTTTTTAACTCCAAAAATGCTCCATTGAGCATCCGAAACACTCCCGAGGCCCCCGAGACCTCAACCAAACCTACGGACATATCCCATAACGCCATTAAAACTTGTACCAATCCTTAAACCACCTAAAACAACGCCGGAAACTCGAATTAATCAATGATTTGAGCTTAAAAACTTCAAAAGTTAACCGAACTCGCTTTCGATTAACCTAACCAAAACACGTCCGATTGACCTGAAATTTTTCATGCACATCCCAAATGACATGACGGTGCTACAGCACCTTCCGGAATCCCGTTCCTACCCTCAGATAAAAAATTTACTATCGGTCCGGAAACTTTAAAATTCAAACCTTCGGCATTTATAGCCTAAATGAGCTACGAACATCCAAAATACATTCTCAACACGCTCCCAACCTCGAAATCACCTAACGGAGCTAACAATACAATCGGTTTCCCATTCCGAGGTCGCCTTGACACTGTTTTGATTACGGACCATTTTCCAACACTTATGCTCTCATTTAGAGACTAAGTGTCCCAAAACACTCCAAATTCTATTACCGAACATCCCGGCAAACCAAAATAGCAGAAATGACCTTAGGGGAAGCAGCTAATGGGGAAACGGGGTATTAATTCCAAAGACGACCGGCCATGTCGTCACTTCCTCCTACACTTAAACATTTGTTCGTCCTCGAACGAGCATAGAGAACATACCTGAAGTAGCAAAAAGATGAGGGTATCGGCTGCGCATATCCCGCTCGGTCTCCCAAGTTGCCTCCTTGGCCGGCTGACCCCGCCACTGCACCTTTACTGAAGCTATATCCTTTGACTTGAGCTTTCAAAACATGTCTATCCATTATTGCCACTGGATCCTCAATATAGGAAAAGTCATTGTCCAACTGGACTGAAGTGAACTCCAATACGTGAGACGGGTCACCATGATACCTCCGAAGCATCAAAACATGAAATACTGGGTGAACCCCGGCCAAACTGGGAGGTAAAGCAAGCTCATAAGCAACCTTCTCAACCTGCTGCAAAATCTCAAACGGACCAATGTACCTCGGGCTCAACATCCATTTCTTTCCAAACCCCATGACGCCTTTCATAGGAGAGACCCGAAGCAAAACCCGCTCACCAACCATAAATGAAACATCACGAACCTTCCAGTCCGTAAAACTCTTCTGTCTGGACTAGGCCGTACGGAGTCTATCCTGAATCACCTTAACCTTCTCAACCGCATCCTGAACCAAATCAGTGGCCAATAACCTGGCCTCGCTCGGCTTGAACCAACTCACCAGTAATCTGCTTCTCCTACCCGATAAGGCACCATCTGAATACTGGACTGATAACTGTTGTTATATGCAAACTCAGCCAATGGGAAGAATTGATCCCAAGACCCTCTAAACTCAATCGAGCATGCACAAAGCATATCCTCAAGAATTTGAATAGTGCGCTCGGACTGTCCTTCCGTCTGAGGGTGAAAAGCTATTCTCATGGTCACTCTAGTACCCAACTCATGCTGGACGGCTCTCCAGAACCGTGATGTAAACACTGAACCCCTGTTTGAGACGATAGAAACTGGAATTCCATGCAAATGGACAATCTTCTTGATATAAATCCCTGCTCACCGCTCTGTTGAGTAAGAAGTGCACACTGGAATGAAATGAGCGGACTTGGTCAGCCGATCCACAACAATCCAAATAGAATCAAACTTCCTTAGCGTCATAGGGAGAGCAGTCACAATATCCATAGTGATATTCTCCCATTTCCACTCCGGAATCTCCACTTGCTGTAGTAACCCTCCCGGTCTCTGATGCTCAGCCTTCACTTGCTGACAGTTGAGGCATCTAGCTACAAACTCTACTATGTCCTTCTTCATCCGTCTGCACCAGTAATGCTGCCTCAGATCCTGATACATCTTTGCGTCACTCGGATGGATGGAATACCGCGAGCTATGGGCCTCAGTCAATATCAATTCTCGAATATCATCAACATCGGGCACACAAATATGACCGTACATCCTCAATACGCCGTCATCTCCAACAGTCACATCCTTATCATCGCCATGCTGAACTGTGTCCCTGAGGACAAGCAAATGAGGATCATCATACTGTCGCTCCCTGATATGATCAAACAATAAGGACCGAGAAACCACAGAGGCTAGAACCCGACTGGGCTGCGAAAGGTCCAACCTCACGAACTGACTGGCTAAAGCCTGGACATCCATCGCCATAGGCCTCTCTAAATCTGGTAAATAAGCCAAACTCCCCAAACGCTCCGCCCCACGACTCAAACTCCCCAAACTCAGAAGAGTCAAGTCCTGGATCACAAACAACAATTTAAAGTGTTGCTATGACCTAGGACAATACTCACATACAAAGGGAATAGAGAGAAAGGGATTAAACATAACATAAAAAGACATAGCATTCTTGAAGGTAATAACATAGCGCAAGAAAGCATAAATAAACACACAAAGAAAGAAGGGGTAGAAGCAGAGAAGTTAACCATATAACAAGGATGCTATTTAACATAGAAGAACATACCATTTGTGAATTCTAGAACATCAGAATAGTAACATAAAACAAACAGCCAGGAACAACAGGAACAAACTCTAGAAGCTCCCTTAAGTGCTTAGGAGTTCAAACAGCAGGAAGTACAATGCTCAGTAGTAGTGTAGAAAAATAGAGAGTTGTAATGGTAGTAGTAAAGAATTTTCAAGACAGAGAGGTGAATTCTGATTTTGATTTTTTGCAGTCAGAATTCGATAATGAAGTGAAAAGAAGAGCATGTATTTATACTTGAAATCAGACATGCAAGCAAGGAAAGAAACTAATCGAGTATCAATCAATTATCAGAGGTTCCTTTAATTAATGAATCCCAATTTAATCAGTAAAGGACGGAAAATATTTAAGGAATGTGGATCAAATAAACAACATTGTCCATAGTATACAAATAAGGGTAAATACATAAAGTTATTTAAGGACAGTTTTAAAAATACATGGTTTGTGCAAATAAGGTAAGAAGATCAATTAACAAACAGTAAATCAAAAGGTTTGAGATTTTTATGCGACTGAATCAAGTCTGAAGAAAGAGAAAGGTTCTACTTAGGTCGAGTCACGGGCAAAATGAAAAGAAATCAGTCAAACTATATCCAGAGAAATTTTGAACTAATTGCAAATTTGAAAAACCCTTTTATCGGGAAATTCATAGTATATAAGGAGCATAGGAACACGTCAAACATGAAAGAAGGTTGTACTGTCATTGAAAAGAATCAATTGGAAAATCTAGAGTAGAAGAGCTTTTGGCAAAAAGGTCAGAACCATATAAAAGAACAGATATGACTTTCAGAAATTGAAATCAAACTAGTTCATAGGTGAGAACATGTATGTCCCATGAAAGTGGTCCGAAAACAACCAAATTCTAGGGTTTTCGTCATTAATCTAGTGTAGGGACGAAAACGAACAAATCAGACAAGAGCAAACACAGAAAAACCCAAAGGAACTTAATCGTTCCATGAAAACATGCTGAGGGAAAACACAGTAAAAGAAAACACAAGAAACACTATGAGGAAACATAGTAGAAGAAAACACATATGAGTCAAACTAGATACAAACAAGAGCCACAGTAGGACGAATACAGTAAGAACACCACATAAAATCACAGTAAGATGAATAAAATCAAAGAAACCCTAAATCGGAGAAGATGAACAGTTTTTTGAAAGCAAACTTTTGAAAGAGATTTGAGAAATCATTTGAAAACCATAAGGCAAGCTTGGATCTAGAGCGGATCTAGAGATATATAGGAAAACCTTGAAGAGCTAGGGTTTCAGAAGAACCCTAGAAGTAAGAGAGGCATGGAAAAAGGGCATGCTCCGAGTCAAACGAGCCAGAAAGGAACTCACAGGGCTAGGCTATGCCGGAGTTGAGCTGGAGATGGCTGTAACACTCGAACCAGTGGAGCTATCAGCGAATACCTTCAAGATCGAACCTTGAATATTCAAGTAATTGGGGTATGTGGGTACGTGGGGGTGAGTATAGGCTACCCAGGGCTTGGGACGCCATTGATTCCGGAAGAACAAGGTGGAAACCAACAGAGTGGGGCTAGGGTTTCGGTGAGAGGTTAGAGAGAGCTTGAGACGAAGGGATTCTAGGGGCGATAGATTTGAGTAAATGAGGTAGGGTTTGGGGTGTTGTGAAATTTAAAAGGAATGGGAAAAATCGTGGTCGTTAATCAAAATGATCAACGGCCTGGATTAAAACAGTGGCCAGGTGGGTTTGGAAATGGGTCGGATAACTAGGTCATTTAATTGGTTGAATTGGGGTCAGAATTGGGGTCCAATTTGTGCTATAATTCAAAGCAATTGAGGCCAAAATTGAAATAGCCATTTTTCCCTTTTGAATTTATAAAAATAGTAAATGATGCTAAAAATCAAATTAAAAGCACTGGGTTAGTAAATAATATGTAAGTATTAATTTAAAAATATTGGGATTGAATCTGGAAATAGGCTAAAATTGCAATTTCATGCAATTTAGTTTTAAAAATACCAAATGGACTCGTAAAATTATAAATAAAACACGTAAATTACATTTATGTGCAAATGTCAGAATAAAATAAACTCTTCTCCAAAATGACAAGTTTTGAGAAATAATTATTGGGATATATGATGTAAAAATAGGCCATAAATTAGTTTTAAAATCCTTTAAAAATGGCAAAATATCATGGGATGCTCATATATGCATACATATGCTATTTTGAGAGTATTTTGAGTATTAAAATAAATAGGAAAAAATTGGGTATCAACAAGAGGTCATGTGCATTGCATTGCATTCATACATTGATATCTATTTGTCTATCGGTCATTGATTTATTGTTGTTTCATCGTTAAATATATTAAGTGGTTAGATTAGCTTTAAATTGTGGTATTTCGGGATTTTCTACTTTCAGTCATTGTACATGTCTATTACCACTGATTTCGAAGTACTCACTTTACTCCCTGCAGCATGTGTGCAGATTCAGGTACCTCGGGAGCATAGTTGAGCTTTTGTTGTTTTAGAGTTCTCAGAAGTTGTCGAGGTAGCTGCCTGACGTTCGCATGACCCGACTCCTCCCAAATACCTTTATTATTTTCGCATTTATGAACATCAATATTACTGAGGATTTATTATTTTGTTATCTTAGAGGCTCTAGACTCATGACCCAAGGTCTTTGGGAGTTTTATCGGGAGTTGTTATGACTTTATTAATACTTTTGTCTATTATCTGGTTGGAAAATACAATATTTGATAATTTAAAAGCTATAAATTTGAAATGGTTTTATGTGTTTGAGTTGTGAGCGTTAATTGGTTGGGCTTGCCTAGCAATTTCATTAGACGCCATCACGACCAGGATTGAGATCAAGACAAATACCAAAGCCCAATGGCTTGAATTCAATTAAGGCTATTTTTTTGGGATAGAATATTGATATCTAATTAGGGCATTTTGCTTTTACTATTAGAGACAATTAGGTAGAAAACTATAGCATGCTCTAAGATGGCCTTTAAATAATAAAATGAGGCGAGCCCGCCAAATGAAGGCATAAATTGCGGGCCATCTTTAAATGTTCTTATGAAAATACCTAGAATTCAGGACGTGGCGTTTAGCAAATTTCACGGCCTCCCGCAAAGATAATAAATATGTTAGTTGCTTTAGGTTTGTTACTTAAATAATTTTTCCTTCCTCAAATACGGGTTCACATTTATGTTACCCAAATCCAAATCTCAACTAAGTGGAAACGTGTCAGAAATTGCGGGTGCATTTATATAACGTGGTTCGAGATGCGTTTTTACAATGTTGTAATTATTTTTAAAATAATAATAAAAGTGGGTTAAAGTTAGAAAGTACATATGTTACAACATGTTTTGAAAATCATATATGTGGCCATTTGTAATAGTTTAAGCGACCGTGCTAGAACCACAGGATCTGGGGGTGCTTAACCCTCGGGTCAACAGAATTCCTTAGTCAGAATTTCTTGTTCGCAGACTCCATTCGGGAAGTCAAAAAAGTTCTCGATTTGGGATTCAAGATAAACCGGTGACTTGGACCAAAAGCCAACTTTATCCCAAGTGACGACTCGAAAAATAAATAAATAATCACATTTCGATTAATGTCACTTTAAATGGAAAAACTCCCTTATACATTTATCCTTCGGGGTAGGTATGTAAGAAGGAGGTGTGACAACATTGACTGGTCAATCGATAAATCCTTCTTCATGTTCACGGAACTCTCGTGCTCCCGAATAACAAATGTTCGCACAGAAACCAGCAATTTTGCCCGACATAGAAATGGGCATAACTCTCTCATACGATATCGAACTTGACGATTCTTGTTGCTATGGCTCCATAATTACGATACAGATCTAATGATTCAATCCAATCATAAATCAAAGGGCGTTTTCTCAATATAGTCCCCTTTATTCCCAAAGAAACGATGCCGAAATATCAAATAAGAGCGCAACATAATCCAAATACCTCAGAAACACACCCGAGGCCCTGTGACCCAGTCCAATAACACAAACCAGTCTCATAATATAATACGGACCTGGTCGATGCCTCAAATTATATCAAATAACAACTAAATCATGAATCGCAACCCAATTCAACTAAATGAACCTTAGAACTTCTAACTTCTACATTTAATGCCAAAACCCATCAAATCATGTCCGATTGACCTCAAATTTTTCACATAAGCCACATTCAAAATTAAGGAGCTACTCCAACTTCAAGGATCAAAATCTGATCGCGATATCAAAAAGTTCACCCCTGGTCAAACTTCTCAAAAACCTTCAAATTTCTAACTTTCACCAAATCACCCCGAAATGGCCTACAGACCTCCAAATTCACTTCTGGACGTGCTTCCAGTAATAGAATCAAAATATTGGAACCTTCGAGTCTCCCCAAGAGTAAGGTGGGAAGTTCATGGAGGGAAGGATGCCGGGGTCTATATGGAAACATTCTCTCTATCTCAGAGTAGGGGTAAGGTTTGCATACACACTATCCTTCCCAGATCCCACTAAGTGATATTATACTGGGTTGTTGTTGTTATTGTTATTGTTGTATACATGGCTTTGAAAGTGATTTTTCCCATTCAATTTTTCAACAACTTTATGAGATTAGGCGTCACTGGCATTATCTGCGCTGTTTGTTGGATATTTTAGTTGTCCTTACGACTCGACATAAATTAAGAAGAATTTTTGTATTGGGAAAAAACTGAATTTGAATTAAAGATGACGTGTCGTGACACGTGGATTGGTCAATCAGTCAAAGAGCAATAAATGATTAAAAGGAACGGAAGACAACATGCACGGGAGAAGAAAAGAAAACAGACACGAGAGAGAATCTAAGATACGAGTCTCGTGTCTATTCAAGTCATTTTATATCAACGGATAAAAAGGGGACTGAAGACAAGAATCTGATGACAAAAAGTAGTCTATATTCATTATTAAATACCTAATACGTTAGTTAATCAGTAGTTAATAGCATTGATTATGTAACGTCTCATTCAATGCTCTTTATCATTTAAATCAAAACGTTACTCCTTGACAACTATAAAAGGAGGAAGTTTCTTCATTTGTAGACACAAAGAATATTCTTGACATCATATGAAATACAAAACTCTTACTACTTTATATTTATTTCTGAAAGCCTATTATTTTGGTCTCTAGATTATCAGTAACCCGACGTTTTTCTCTAAATTCGAGCTTTGACCAAATTATGTTTTTTTGGTTGAACAAATTGGTTCCGTTATCGGGAATCTGATAGTCCATTCTTGCTAAAATAACATTCAACCTATTGCCACTATGTCGAACAACAACGACAACAATAACCAGGAAAATCATATTCACCAAGTGGATGATGATGAATTCAACAACGTTAACCCTCAAGCTTCTCCACGTGGATCTCGTGAAAGAACTCCAAATGATATGTCTAAACATGTTGACAGAGGAGTTGAAACAAGAGATGAACTTTTAAATAAAGTAATCGACTCACGAATTGACAAAGCGTTGCAAGCTTTAGTTAATCGATTTCCTGCTGCACCAACAACGCCAAAAAACCATACGTTGGAAATCCCAGCTCAGTTCTAGTAACTTCTGGAAATGGAGCAACTCACACTGATTCACAAGAAGGAGAACCAGGTAATGCAGGTAATTCCCATCTTCAAAATTTGGTACTAACCTTGCAGAAACAACTCAAGGAGCAGAACGAGCGAATCGACCAAATCCCTGGAGTTCCAAATGTGATATAAAGAAGTGGATGCGGATAAATACTCGCAACAACTTTGGAAACCAAGCGATGCTCCTCTACCAATTTCAAAAAAAATTCAAAATGCCTGATATCCAAAAATATGATGGTACAACAGACCCACGTGACCATGTAACTGCATTTACAATAGGAGTGAAATACAACGATTTGACCAAATAAGAAATTGAGTCAGTGTTGATTAAAATGTTTGGGGAGACGCTCACCAAGGGTGCATTAACCTGATATTCTCTTTTATATGAAAACTCTATAAATTCTTTTGCTGATCTTGCAGATTATTTTATTAAAGCACATTCGGGAGCTCAGAAGGTTAAAAAAAGAATGGAAGATATTTTCAAAATCAAGCAAGGCAACTCTGAATTTCTCAGAGAGTTCGTTGATAGATTTTAACGTGAAAGAATGATGCTGCCTCGTGTACCGGATAATTGGGCAGCAATAGCTTTTGCAAGTAATTTGAATGTTATAAGTTCAGAAGCCACGAGAAGGCTCAAAGAAATCCTTCGTGAATTTCCCGCAACTACTTGGAACGATGTTTATAATAGGTACGGTACAAAGCTCAGAATTGAGGAAGATACCGTATCTCAACCTCATCGAGAAGAAAGGAGCGGGTCCAGAAGATCTGAAGCCGAAAAAGGTCAGGTAAGAACATGTATGATCCATATACGGGGCCTGCAGGAAAAGACCCACGTTCTAGGCAGAACACTCAATATTATGATCAAAGGTCGAGACACAGGGGAACCGGATCTTCATCCAGGATCAAATGTTCCGAAACAACCAAGAGCCACGAGATGATGATAGGAATTTAATGGCACGATTTGCTGGTCATAGTTTCAATGTAACTAACTCCGAGCTCGTAGCTATTCTAAGGAGTATGGGAGATAAGGTAAGGTGGTCAAAAGAGATTTGATCGAATCCAAAAAGACGTAACCCAGACCACTGGTGAGAATTTCACAACGATCACAAACATAAAACATCAGAATGCAGATTTCTACAGAATGAAGTAGATCATTTATTGAAGCAAGGATATCTCACAGAGCTTTTTAGTGAAAAGGGAAAGCAAGCCTACATGAAAAATAGGCAGGAGCCACCGAAACCACCTTCAACTAAGAGAACAGTAAATGTCACCAGTGAAGGGAAAGATATATGCGAAGTAACGTATACGTCTTCCAACAAAGTTTCCAAAATGACGATCACACACGGCAAGTGAGTACGGCAAACCTTAGAACATGAGAGTATAAGCTTCGATGATGCATATACAGATGGAATGACTACACCTCATAACGATGCTCTGGTAATATTTTTAATTATACATGACACTGATGTAAAAAAAGTTTTGATTGATCCAGGTGTTGGAAATCATGTATATCTATGATATGTGCGCTTTGGTTGTATGAACATGATTTTCAGGTATAGGTTTTGATGAATGACAAACAATGAAGTCAAGTGTCAAACAACGATATAACATGACAATCAATCAAATGGCGAGAAGCATACTGATGACGGAATTGCATGAACGAGCCAAAGAGTTCAAGACCGAAGACCCAAGACGTAGGTCGTTTGGTAGAACCAATGTAAGGACAACGTTTAAGTTATCTTATCCTTTGGCTCAACATTAGGTCATCATAAACATGCATAAAATATTTTATTAAATCATATTTATCATAAACATGCATCTTTGTGTTAAAGCAAAATGATGTTAAAGGTTTTAAACATGTCTTTTAAATCTGGGCCTCAACAATCGATTATTTGAATCCTACAATCGATTGTATTAAGACAGTGTAATCTGAAGTTTTTCAAAATAGCAAACAATCGATTGTCTACTTTTAACAATCGATTATTTTAAGACAGTGTGCAACCGAAGTTTTTAAACATCCAAACAATCGATTGTTTTTGTCATACAATCGATTATATTCATAAACAATCGATTGTCATTTTCATACAATCGATTATATTTTGACCGTTCTCACAGAATCCTATATTGATTTTTGAACGTTGAATACAATCGATTATTTAGTCCATACAATCGATTGTTTAGCCTAAAATCAGGAATCTGTCTTTTGAACGTTGGTCAAACAATCGATTATCTACTCCAAACAATTGATTGTTTGAGCACAGAATCAGGGATTTTATTTGTCAATTAAGCAACGGTCAGCACCACTTTTTCACCTATAAAAAGAGGTCTTTTGAGCTGATTTTAAACACACAACTCCTCCATACATTGTTATACATATTGATCCTTTTCAAGCATCATTTTAGAGCTTTTGTTGAGCCATTTGATAGACAACTTTTTGTTGTTCATAGAGCTTATTGTGTATCTCTTTATCCACTCTATTGAGAGAGTATTTGTTGTAAAAGAGAGTTGTTTGAGAAGAACATATCTTCTCATTTGTCGGGTTTGCTAAGTACCCAAAGTCTTAGTGGTTGAAGTCTTGGGGTGAGGTATCCTTAAGCAAGTGAAGTCTTAAGGTGCGGTATCCTTGAGCAACTGTAACGGTTTGTTAAGCACCCGTAAGCTTGACGAAGATAGTGGAAATCTCGAGAGAGTCTCTCGGGGACTGGACTAGCCACGGGTTGTGGTGAACCAGGATATATCGGTGCGTTCGTTCTTATTTATTTAAAAAATGGCCAGATAAAAAAGTTTACGTATTCCACCGGATGTGATGACTCATAAGCTTAATGAATACCCATATTTTACTCCAATCAAGCAAAAGAAAAGAAAGCAAGGAGATTTCAAAAATCAAGTAATCCAGGATGAGGTCTAAAAGCTGTTGAAAATTTTGTCAATTCGTAAGGTAAAATATCCTGATTGGTTAGCTAACACGGTGGTCATACCTATAAAGAACGGTAAGTGGCGAGTTTGTGTGGATTATACTGATTTAAGCAAAGCCTGTCCAAAAGATTCATTCCCTTTACCCCATATAGATCAGTTGATTGATGCAACTGCTTGTCATGAACTCTTAAGTTTTTTAGATGCATACTCGGGGTAAAATCAAATTAAAATGGACCCCAGTGACAAGGAAAAAACTTATTTTATCAATGAACGAGGGACTTACTGTTACAAAGTAATGCCCTTCGGTCTAAAAAATGTTAGAGCAACCTATCAAAGGTTAGTCACAAAAATGTTTCAAGAAAATTTGGGAAAAACTGTGGAGGAATATATAGATGATATGCTCGTCAAAATCCAGGATTCCCATGACCATATTTCCCATTTAACTGTAACCTTTGAAATCTTGCGAAAATTCAATGTGAAACTCAATCCTGAAAAATGTGCATTCGGAGTTGCTTCAGGTAAACTTTTAGGTTTTCTTGTTTCTAACAGTGGCATTGAAGTAAATCCTTCCTAGATTAAAGCAATTGAAGAAATACCTGATGTCCTTACTAGTAAAAAGGAAGTTCAAAGATTAACTGGAAGGATAGCGACCCTAAGGAGATTTATTTCAAAATCTTCAGAAAAGTGCTTCAAATTTTTCTCTGCGCTCAAAAAGCAAGATCATTTCGAGTGGGATGAAGATTATCAACAAGTCCTGAGATTTTTGAAAGTTTATTTATCAAATCCTCCTTTATTGGAAAAACCTAAGGAAGGTGAAAAGCTACTCATCTATTTAGCAGTTTAAGAAGTAGCGGTAAGTGCCGTCTTAGTCTGTGAGGACCATGGTAAGCAATTTCCAATTTATTATGTGAGTAAAACTCTATTAGATGCAGAGACAAGGAATCCACAACTATAAAAATTATCATTAGCTCATATCATGGCATCTAGAAAACTACGGCCTTATTTTTAATGCCATCCTATTGTTGTTGTTACTACTTTTCCATTACGTAATATCTAGCATAAACATGAACTATCAGGAAGATTAGCAAAATGGGCTATAGAACTAAGTGAATACGAAATAATATACCAACCTCTAACTGCTATTAAATCTCAAGTACTCGCCGATTTTGTAGCTGATTTTAGTCAAGGCATGCATTTACAAGCAGAGAAAGAATTATAAGTTTTTAATGGTGCTAATCCGGGGACTTGGCTATTATTTACTGATGGTTTATCTTATGTTTAGGGGGAATGCTTAGGAATTGTTCTTATACCACCTACAGGTGAAACAATTAGACAAAATATAAAATGTCACCCTGTAACTAATAATGAAGCAGAGTATGAAGTTGTGATTGCAGGTTTAGAGTTAGCATTAGAACTTGGTATCATGCAAATCGTAATCAAAAGCGATTCACAGCTCGTAGTAAATCAAATGCTAGGGACTTACGTGGCTAGATAAACTCGAATGCAAGAGTATCTCGGAAAGGTACGGGAATTGATAAGACACTTCCACACTTGGAAAGTTGTACAAATCCCAAGAGAAGAGAATTTGGAAGCGGATGCTTTGGCCAATCTCGCATCTGCAGCAGATATAGCGAAAGATGCGAATGATTTAATCATATATTTGTTCCACTCCGTTCTTGACTCTGATAAAAATGAGGTAAACTTTAATCATTTAACTTGGGATTGGAGAAACAAAATCATATCTTTTTTGCAGCACAGAATCATACCTGAAGACAAGGTGAAGGCTCATGTACTAAGAAAGAAAGTCGGTCGTTATTGCCTATTTCAAGGGAACCTTTACCGTAAAATGTTTGGTGGACCATTAGCCAGGTGTCTCGGACCTTCTCAAACAGAATATGTGATGAGAGAACTACACGAGGGGCATTGTGGACATGTAGGAGGCAGATCACTTGTAAAGACATTGATTCGAGCAGGATATTACTAGCCTAAAATGGAAGAAGAAGCGAATAATTTCGTATCTAAGTGTGACAAATGTCAAAGTTATAGGAATAACATGCATAGACCACCTGAGTTATTACATCTTGTCATAGCTTTATGACCGTTCATGAAATGGGGAATGGATATCGTGGGACCATTACCCCAGGCAAAAGGTCAGGTAAAGTTTCTACTCGTACTTACTGAATATTTCACTAAATGGGTAGAAGCAGGAACGTTTAAACAGGTACGAGATAAAGAAGTTAAGGACTTTATTTGGAGAAACATAGTTTTCCGCTTTAGTATTCCAAAGGAGATCGTATGTTATAATGAACCACAATTTATAGGAGCTCAAGTCACAAAATTCCTTCAAAGTTGGCAAATCAAAAGAATTACGTCGACACTGTGTCATCCAGTAGTAATGGGCAAGCAGAGTCTACAAACAAAGTTATTATCAACAACCTAAAGAAAAGGTTACAAGAGTCAAAAGGCAATTGGCCTGAAGTATTACCAGCGGTATTATGGGCATATCGAATGGCGGAAAAGACAAGTACAGGAGAAACACCATTTTCAATGGTTTATGGTGCGGAAGCTTTGATACCGGTTGAGATAGGGGAACCTAGTACACGACGTGTTCAATCAGAGGAAAACTTGAACAACGAAGAGTTACGAGTAAATCTTGATTTACTTGAAGGGAGAAGAGAAGCCGCGTTGATAAGGATGGCATCTCAAAAGCAAGTAATTGAGCGATATTACAAAAGGAAAGCATGCCTCAGGTTTTTTAAAATTGGAGACTTCGTGTTGAAAAAAGTGTTCCAGTCTACGAAATCAGCTAATTCAGGAAAGCTAAGTCCAACGTGGGGAGGACCTTATAGAGTTCGTTGCGGGAAAAAGAGCGTACGAGCTAGAGATAATGGATGGCAAGGTTTTACCTTCATATTGGAATGTCGTTCATTTAAAGAGGTATTACTTCTAAGGAAGTACCCACGGTCAGGTATCGCCATGTTAAATTTTTTCTTTTGAATTGTGAAAATTATACTAACGATTTTAGATTGATAGGCAAAAACCCTAACTCGTGCCAAATGATGAGTCACGGCCTGCACGACAAAATGGAATACTCTTAAATTCCTAGCCCATGGTTACATTAGTCTGATGGAAATACACACGAGTTAGGCAGTCTTCATCTATAATCGCATCCCCGAGTCCCATATATTTTTCTGTTTCAGAAAAAGGACCACACTACTGAAAATTTGGTCTACAGTAACGGTTGCCAAACCGTCCCCATAGACTGCCAAACAGTTACCGTAGGGATTTCGGAACGGTTTCCTAACTGTTACATCAACCGGCGTACCTATAGGTCTACTGGAACGGTTCTTGTAACGGTTTGTATTGCAGTGACAATAGATACGTCTATCGCAACACTTTTTCCCTTCTCTGTTGGAACGGTTAACTTTTTCAATTGGAACGATTTATAACCGTTAGTATATCGTTTATACAACGGTTCTTAACCGTTGCCATATTATGTAATCCAATACATATTTAATCTACTGCTACGGTTAAGTTGGATGTAGCAACGGTTTTGTTAAGCCATGGTAATAGTTATATTTTGATTTTGGAACGGTTTGCCGATTTTTTTGGAACAGTTTATGGGACCTATTGCAACGGTTTTCATTGTCTACTGGAACACCATTTGTTTCCTATTGCAACGGTTCTTATAGGCTATTGTATCACTTCAATTAAAACCAAAATATTGCACCTGTTACAAATAAATATTTATACATATACTAAATTATAATAACACTAAAATTTAAATACATCATAAAATGAAACTGTTAATACTATAAAATTATCCATCAAATAAATAATAATAATAATATCCATAAAGAAAATGTTCTAACCCATGAGTGTATAAGTTTGGTACATTTCAAGAGGTTAAATAAGTTTCAAAAAATATTGGTAACAAATTAAATGATTTCTAGAACATTCAAAAGAAAAATAACAATTCAAAATTATCTCAAGTAAGGTCTAGTTCTTCAGCGTCTTTATCATCCATTTATTGATCTACTCCACCTACAAAAACGGATAAATAAAGGTATTTATCCTTCAAGAGAATCCGATTAGGAATACTCATAGTACAAATTGCCATGAAAAAGAAAAAAATAAAGAAGTCGGTTTCTGAAGACTGTAAATTTATATCGAAATATATGAAAATATGCCCAACATCAGGGACCATTCCCATACTTTGCTTGTCCGTTTATTGAAAGTTATCTCAAACAAATAGGTAAGCGGGCCTTAGGATAAAAGCAAGAACAACACAAGCAAATGAATGAAGTTGTTATGTCCAATATTTTGTGATTTTACTTCTCAATTGAACAAAAATAGCACACTTCTAGAGATGGGAATTATAGTTGAGAGTTTCACTAAATCATTTTATTATGTAACAAGATAATCTTGAACATTCTTTGTTTCACCATATTCCTAGAAAGCTAGAGCAAGAGAAGCATAATCAACAATGCTTTCAAACAGACTTTCCAACTCATATCCAGTACAAAAGCTTAAGCAAAACAGAATGACAAAAAAATATTCTTACCAGAGGCAAAAGGAAAAAAACATGCGTCTCAATGATGAGACAGTTAATAGTAGAAAGATTATCAATTTGTGTTCCATTCCTACTTTAGCAGCAACATCTAAAGTTCACATTCACAGTTTTCATTTGCTTTTTTACATTAAGATTCTCTCAACAATTATTATTTTACTTCATCAATATGTCATGAAGGCCAACTAAGTAATTCTACAATAATGTTCTGAAAGTCTTTAAATATCGTGTCAAAGTTTTCTCTGATGCTATTTATATAAAGATACAACAACTACAATTATGTTTCAATCCTATAGTAGTAAGGTGAACCTCAATATCCATTTATACATTGTCACGTTACCCCTCCATTTAAAATTTATTTTAATACATGTACTCGGCTGTAAACCACTAATCAAGATGATTAGATTATACAACCAAAACTGTGCAGATGATATCTTTCACCCAAGAAGACTGCTACCTTTACTACAGAACGAACTGCTAATATAAAAATGGTGTCCTTGTAGAATCAAAACTGCAAAGCTGGGCAATCTTTAATTGCTCAAGCTGGAGATGAAATTGTATTAGGAAGAAAAGTGAAGAACACAGATACATTACCACACCAGAATCAGATTATTAGCCAACTTAATTCAACTTATCACCAACATTACCTCTATAAAGAGTTAGGGCCACAATACAAATCAAGGAATAGGGGTATGCATCTCAAGCCAGAAATCTAATTTAAGGTCGAAACAGAGCTTTTCATGCAGACAAGACTAACAGGTAGGAATCAGTATCCTACACAGCAGCATTCTAATGAGTATATCATTTTTAAGGTAAAGTTTTATTAATGAAGGTAACAAGATGGTATAATTATGCCAGACCAAAAACTACCATAATAATCTACAACAAATCAACTATCTCCACCAAGAAATCTATATACTGCACCCCCACACAACCACCATCTACATTCTCTATGCTGCTGCTCATGCAACTCAGATGATTAACCCTTTGGAGTCTTTTCAATTGATATCCTTCACCAAACTAACACACATACCAACTCACATATACCTCACAGAACTTCCTCCTTTCTACCACCTCCTCTAACAAATCAGTTCACATCTTAATTGAGGAAAAGAGAGCAGACTTATAGTTGGAGGGTGAACCACATTACCCTCCCCAGACCCCACTTTGTTGGACTATACTGGGTAGTTGTTGTTGTTGTTGTTTGCTCTTTTTGCAGGGATCTGGAAGAGCTTTTGGTCACTTGTTACACCTTCAGTCAGTCGTATTAGTATCCCAGATACTCATTCTGCTGAATGTGAATCAAGTTAACCAAAGTTCCACCAGATTAGAGCCACAGGAATAGCCAAGAGTCACAAACCAGCCTAGTCCAAGGCAGGTTTACATGCTGAAACATAAACAGTTCTGAACCAAGAGTCACTAAACAGTCTACAGCTGCTTGCACAAGAAGAAAAAAGTTTGTTTATATAGACTTATTGGTTAATTTTGTTGATATAGAAGAGATAAGAAGTAAAATAAAAAATTAAAGCAAATCTATAATGTGAGACAGAAGAAGAAAAAAGAAGCAAAAGTATAGAAAATTATAAAACAGTAAAACTAATCTAAATAAAAACATCGTAGTTTTACCATGATAGAGTCGTGCAGGAACAATCCTCTGATTAGGAGAAGAGAAGCCAGTGCTCATACCAGCCCAGTCTAAGTGAGAATTTCATCTGTGAAGGGTGCAAATTGCAAATATTTCGATTAGGCAATCCAAGAGACTATTGTTACATCACAGAGATAATATCTTTGAGTTGAAGAGAGACAGTCCTATGTACTTTTGTATCATCGGCAGTTTCATGCAGCTCAGGTGAATTATACATACTTATCAATAAGAGAATAAAGTTGATTGCGGATAAGAATTTTCTCTGACTTATTCTACAGACTAAAGCTGCAGTCAGATAAATTTTCAAACAATAGAACTCGCTCTTTCATAGTCTAAAGTAGGAAGCATCTTCTGAAGAGATAGTTTCGCTTAAATATACAACAGTACAATGTGTTAAACAAGGTTAATCCGTTAGAAACAACATAGACATGGTGATACCATGATTTAACAATCTTTGCAACAACTGCATCATTACATTTTAGATTCTAACCATATAGTAGGAATACATATATGATGAAGAAATGAGAGTATTGGGAACACAAACGGAGTATACAAAGAAGTAACAAAAGGCTAAGAATATACAGAGCTCCAAAATCTGCATCCTGCAAAAAGTAGGTCACATAAAAGTTAGATGTAATTACCTTGATGGGATCGGAGTTCCAATATTCAAGAAGATCCTTAAAGTGAGACCCTGGAACATCTACCGGCCTAAATAAATGAAATTCAACATCAAGAAAGATATCGACAGATCAATGGGATAGGAGAAGCTTCAAACATCATCGAAAAGTTAAATCAATGTTAATCAGGCATATCAAAGGAAAAAAAAAGAATTATTGCAAAAATTTACAAACAAAATGGAAGATAGATAAGTGGATCCACGATTTAAACTTGACAACTTCGGCCTTTAAAGGTCTTAGAATTGAATTCGTTATACTTGTGCAATACTTAATAAACCATTAAGTTCGAAATATGCACTAGAAGTAGTTAACCACTATTGCACGCCAAAGAATTGAAGACACGGATTCTAAAAACAGGTGTCCGCAATTCCTTTTGGTGTCTGCAAGAGGAATATCCATTCTATCCAAACAAATAGAATAAAATATGGCCAAACTCTCCTTGAGAAAGGATCTTATAAAATATTAAATTTGTTACCGATAATCTTAGTTTGGTAGCAGAAATATGATACAACTTCTACCTACCTTGTAACAACATATAAGCTCAGAAGGTACTCTTAAGTATCTTCACACAATCGCATTTTAAGTAACAAGTTTTAGAACGATTACAAATATAAACAACTCCACCTCTTGAACTAGAGATTTACCTCGTGCTTTTTTAAAGGGTCAAAGGGAAAAACTATGCGACCTTTATAGTAAAAAATAGGATAAAATCACGATGCAATTTCGTCATTAAACTGAGAGCAAAAAAGGGATGACTTATAGTGCAAAAGAACCCTAAAAAATTTCTAGTAATCGGAACAAAGCTTCAACAGAAAAATACTCACAACTTTATGAAAGGGAGATACTAATAAGTTGACCAAGAAAGATGAGGGCTCATCAATTCATTTCCAACTTGTCTTTCACCAGACAAATACCTTCAATTTCCTGCCGATGAACTTGAATTTTGAGAAATCCTAGAGGATTAGCAAGACTAATACTGGCCTTAAAGGGATTTTCCGATGTTGACATTGCCGGTTCAGCCGATGACGCTTTTGTTTTCTCCTTGTAATCTCCGACAGCAGAGGCGCCGATGATGGTTTGGAAGAGAGAGAGTGTGAAAGAGTTTATGTGAGTGGGGGTGACTTAGATCGATCTGTAGTAGGTATACTCTTATTTTATTGAATAAAAAAAATACTAATTAGAGCAGGCCTCATTTAATTTAGCGGGTGTCGTCAAAAATACTAATTTAGAGAGGGAATTCAAACCCATTGCAATAAAACAAAACTTTAAGTAACTGTTACCTTAGATTAGTTTATTGCCACGATCGCGTAAAATTTGCTATATAAACCTATACTGACGGTCTTTGGACTACTACAACGGTTCTGGTGCTAAACTGTACCACTAGTACCAATAGCCTTATGCAACGGTTAGAACCGTTGCAATAGAAATCTATAGCAACGGTTACATATCCGTTGCCATTAAAATCGTTGCCATAGCCCAAATTTCTTGTAATGCCAAAAACTAGGAGCAAACACAATAGTGTTCGAGGCTTCATACTTCACCGCTCAAAAATTTAGGGGACTATACTATATACACACAAGTATATGCAGAAGAATGAATACGAGTGCAGAAAAACAAATACGAGTGAGGAAGATTTAAAAAGAAAAATCAAGCCGCAAAAGGTCAAGTGGCAAGAAAAAATCACGAAGTAAAGGACAAAAGCACTCCTCGTGGTGTTCTTTCCCATGAGAAAAATGGAGTCACCTCTCAAACCCTTTCTAGTATGAAAATATAGGGTCATGACTATGTATTAAAAACATGTTATGAAAAACCTTGTCTATTTTATAAATCTGTTAAAATAAAACAGTTACGAGAAAGTTGTAGATGTACTTCAATACATGTAATACTCAAGAAACTTATCAAAGTTCATGAATAAAAACTTGTCAAAAGTTATTTTATACGAAACATGTATGTTCCTATTTCTTTCATCGTATGGTAACACCATTATGAAGATGAGACGTCTTCTTCATTAAGAGTCCATAAATAAAAGGGCCCTATTTTATTTTCCTCGTGATGATAATGCATGAGAAGAATCATGAAAGCATTTTCTGAAAATATAAAAATGCTAACTTATTCTAAGTCCTAAATAGAAAAATAGGCAAGAACAGGGTAAATAGAAAATTATTCTGTAAAGTCTAGAACAAAGTGAATAGACAAGGATAAAATAAAGAAGTATTATACGAACTTTTCAACATAAAAAGCTAAGGGAAAACTTAGCTATTACAATATATTTGTTTTCAAAACAAATGCCCCATTATAGAAACTGGGGACTTCACTGAAAAATTTACATCATCAAAAACAAACAAAAGAGGCAAGGTTAAACATTTTCGCTGGTCACTGAGGAAATTGGAAAATTGGAAGTCGCAGCCTCATTAGGCGCGGAAGAAAATTCTAAAGGAACAGCAATAGAAGCAGTCTCAGCTGAATTTGAAGTATCAACATTCTCGAGGGAAGCAGTAGTCACGGGGATTTCCATTCCCAAAGACTGTGTTATAGATAAATTACCCTCGGTTGCTGGAATCATAACTTCAACAACTTCACCAGTTGACTCTAAGTTCAAAGGCTCTTCAACCCCGAGAGTTTCAATTATTGGAGAGGAAACATCAATTACCTGGTCAGGAGAAGGAATTACAATAAGTTGCTCATTCTTCTCAATCATGTCTAAAACTTTGGCCAACTCAGATTGCAAGTCAAAATTTTCTTGAGAAGCCTACATCAAAGCATCACGACGAGATTTCAAGAAAGCCCAATTAACATCATTATTGAAATTCTCTGCTAAAGAATTGTAATCCTTCTCCGGGTTTTCATAATCCCTTCCCTACGTAGCAAGGGTGTTCTACATTGTTTCTTGCTCAGCTATGTGGGAATCAAGGGAACTTTGAAGGTTGTAACAAGAAATCTCCAATATACGAACCTTATCTGAAGAAATTTTCAAATCAGCCCGAGTCTGGTTCAAAGTATGCACTAATTCCTTGGCATATTCTTCTTTTTTTCGCCATTAATGCTCTGAGTTCTTTGATTTCTTCATTAGCCTTTAACAAAGAATCCTTCAAAATCTCTTTATCCTTTCTTATTTGGCTCGTGGATGCCGTGGCAATACCTAACTCCGAGGATAAAGCTCGATTCTGTTGTTCCAGTTGAAATTTAGTAGACTGCAACTCTTCAATTCTCCCTAAAGCACCTTCAAATTGTTCTTCCAATTTTGAGCCTCAAGTTGTGTTTCTTCAGATATTCTTTTAGCATCAGCAACGGCCTTAGCAGTCTCACGTGCATTTTTCTCCAAAATAGGGATCCTCTCCATTAACTCGGTTCCAATCAAATTTGCCTACAAACATACGACATAGAAATGAAAACTTAAAATCATGGAAACGCAGATAGTCAAGTTTAAAGAAGTTACCTTTAGTGTTGAATGAACTATGTCATTCATTAGGGTATAACAGCAGTGGCTTTGCATCTTCGTTCTCTATACTTCTCCAATGTGAGGCTCGAGTCAAACATCAGCTCCACATGTCTTCCTCAATAGGCTACGAGTAGCAAATACTTCAAGTGTAACCTTTCTCATAGCCATACCTCTGTTTTTAGGGCCAGGTTCAGAATGAGAAATAGAGGAAGAAGGAATAGAAGAAGGAGGAGTAGTAGAAGAAGTGAAAACAGCAGAAGCGACAGAAACCAAAGCAGAAGTTGAAGGAATAGAAACAGGAGCTAAAAAATGAACGTGAGAAGGAACATTTGAAGTAAATGAAGGAGCAGTAGAAGATGTAAGAGGGGAAGAAACATACACGGTTGGAGGAGGAATAGAAGAAACATGAGAGATAGGAACGGAAGTAGCTAAAGAAATTTCACCAAGTTCCCCACTTTCGAAACCACTCACAAAGAGATGGTGAATAAGTTCACTAATGTCTCTAGGTGCCAGATCTTCATTGGAGTGGATTAAAGCAGGCTCGGTAGTGGAAGTAACTGCAGAAAAGTAATTGTAGAAGAGGTACGAGCAGGAGAATCTTCAATTTCTTCATCCATAATAACACGTCTCCTAGCTCACCAATGACGTATTATCTTCTTTCTCCTTCTCAGCTTCCACTACCATAGCTTTTCTTTTGGCTAACAGTGCTTTAACCTTGTCCAAGCCAAGGGAGGTGTTGGCAGTAGTGTGCATAGCTAAAGCAACATCGGCTGCGATCCCTTTTATTCCAAATCCTGATAAAAATAAAGGTTTGGGTTTATTATTCAATATATATATATATATATATATATATATATATATATATATATATATATATATATATATATATATATATATATATATATATATATATATATATATATATATATATATATATATATATATATATATATATATAAGAAACATACACGAAAAGAAATATATACCGTGTGTTTCACTATCCACCCATGTAAGGAGGAAATAGACTTCCAAGTCCAATCTTCCTTAGAAACAGTTTTCAGAATTGAATCTACCCAACCACAGAAGATGGGAACAGGTTCCACATCCCCCATGGTTGCTACAAAAAAAACATAAAAGAGATAAGTTTAGAGAAAAATCAAAATCTCGGAAAATAGGTACGGAAAAGGTAAGTAGAAACTTACGTAAAAAATTCCACTTCTAAGGGAAGGGAATGTTTGATTCTCTCAGCAAATCCACCGTACGAACAACAATGTAATGAAGATACCACCCACGATCTTTATCTTCATCGGCGTTTACCAAAACTCTCATACTCCTTGCAGTTAAGGTGAAAAACCCCATGGCGCAGTAAACTAGGGTGGTACAAGTAGATAAGATGGAAAAAGGTAAAATTAAATTTTGCCTTAGAAGACAAAAATCTCCAACAAGCTACAGCCCTCTAAACAAAAGGGCCAATCTGAGCTAAGAAAATGTTGAAAAACCTACAAAAATCGAGGATAACTTTATCTATGGCAGGTTTGAACCCCAAAGTGAAGGAGTAGGTATAAACAAAAGAAAACTCATTTCTATAAGATGAAATTCTCTGGTTTATGGAAGGAACGGATAAACGAACACTCTCTTTCCAGTAGCAATCTCTTCTAATGGTAGGAATTGTTAGTTCAGTTATAAGAGAAGGATAAAAATCGATCTTTTCCAATTTTGCAATTTGCTTTTGAAGGGATATTCTATCACTTGCAAAAGATAAATCATTCGGTATAATTTCTTCAACTGTGAGTTCTATAGAAGGGTCTGAAACTTCTTTACCTTTCGAAGATTGAGTTTTGGAAGAGGAACCTTTGATTCTAGAACTAGAAGAAGTAGGGGCAGAACCAGTTAAACCTCCACGTGTAGGTCCCATACTTCAAAGTCTTCCACCTCTGCCTCTTGAATGTTTGATCGGATCAGGTGCATTAGGAAATTGATCGAGAAGTAATAACCTTTCTGGGGTTAGGGTTTGGAGATGCCATTGTTAGATAATATTGAAGCAAGTAGAAGTAAAAGAAAGAGAGGGAATGTGAATGCTTGATGGAAATTGATGAAGAAGAAGACAAAGAAAGTGTGAATTAAAAAGTTTATATGGAAACATCTGTCAAAATTAAGGGGAGCAATAATGGAAAGCCTATATTAAAGATAACGATCACTTGGTAAACAGAGAAAGTTGAACAGGCCTAGAAAAACGGGTACAAAACTGCAGATACAATCAGAAGGTGACACGTGTATGGAGCAATAAATGAGAAAGACAAATGAGACGTCGATACTGACACAAGCATTAGTTGTGACAAAAATTCTTTTTTATGATCCACTTCCCAATTATTTAATTGATAATTGAGAAGTGGGGGGACTATCTGTATTGGGAAAAAACTAAATTTGAAGTAAAGATGACGTGTCGTGACACGTGGACTGGTCATCAGTCAAAGAGCGATTAATGATTAAAAGGCACGGAAGACAACATGCACGGAGAAGAAAAGAAAACAGACACGAGAGAGAATCTTAGATACGAGTCTCGTGTCTATTCAAGTCATTTAATATCAACGGATAAAAAGGGGACTGAAGACAAGAATCTGATGACAAAAAGTAGTCTACATTCATTATTAAATACCTGATATGTTAGTTAATTAGTATTTAATAGCAATAATTATGTAACGTCTTATTAAATGCTCTTTATTATTTAAATCAATACGTTACTCCTTGTCAGCTATAAAAGGAGGAAGCTTCATCATTTGTAGACACACAGAATATTCTTGACATCATACTGAAATACAAAACTCTTACTACTTTATATTTATTCTCTGAAAGCCTATTATTTTGGTCTCTAGATTATCAGTAATCCAATTTCTTTTCTCTAAATTCGAGCTTTGACAAAATTATATTTATTCGTTAAACAATTTTGTTTATGTTTTATTTCATCTGTAGTGATTCTCATCTTCTTTCATTAATTTATTTCACTTGGTATCGCCAAAAATGAGTATGTTATATGAACTCTGGCTACGGCCTAAATTATGGATTTCATTTGTGATCATACGTACATTTATAAAAGGCGATCAATGTTTGTTCTTCTACGTTTGATTCAGCGAGATTAATTAGATTATGTTATACTTCACCTCTATCATTTCAATCTTTTAGCAATAATATTTTGCCAGTAAGGGAGTACCGCGCTAAAGCACTAGTACTTCTTATTTTGGGGAAAAGAAAAAGAGTAACATACAAGAGATTAAACTACTCTAATCGACAGAATTTAATTTGTTGGTATGCTCATGATCCCTTTTCTTGCCCCATTGTTGAAAACAAAGCCTTATCCTCTTGGCTACTGCTAAGTATTTCACTGCCTGAGCTGGTGTAAGTAAGCTTACAATCTCCCTCAATGTCTTCATCCTCAAGTCATCAGCTTCTTCAACAACAGTTGCCATTTCATGGTTATGTGCATCTAAAAGTTCATCTGCATTCTCCCTGTACTGATCTCCCTCATCCCCATTATCTTTCTTCAACTTGCTAGCGAGAGGCTGGTCAACTATTTTTGCTTGCAACCTAGCCAATCTTGAACAAAGTTTCCTCTCTTCTTTAATCGTCTTGCCTTGCAACTCGCCGACCATGGTTATTTGTTTTGCCGTTAGGTCGGCGAGTTCGCCTATTTTGGTTCCTTGAAAGAACTCAGTGAGATGAGACTCAATTTCGATGCCGCAGAGGGCGTAGATGAACCGTATGAAACAAGACGGTCTGCAGCCACCGATCCATAGGACTGAGTTCTCCAATGGGGTGCATGAAGTGGGTGCGAAGAATGGCAGTGCGTCGATTTGGGCTAGGCGTTTACGGTTGTTTGAGTATTCTTGAAAGTTATTTGTAATCTTTTGTATGAGTTTTTTCAGTTCCTGGTCATTTATTTGGCCATTTCTGGCCTGAGTTGCAGCTTGTTCTAGGTCTATCAGTTCTTCACGTTGAAGATTCATCCACGTCTCGTATAGAGATTCTTCTTCCTTTTTATCAGTCCTAGTACTGCTTAAAGTACTGGCCATTTTCTGTTTCAGAGAAGGATCAGGTGTTTCGTCCTTGGATGTTTTGTAGTAGTACTAATATTTATGCATGGTAAAATATATACAGGAAGCTAAATAGCCTGAATTACATGAAAAAGGACAAAAGCAATGTGGGATTCTATTACTATACACGGATACCTTCGGGCTTTTTGTTTGTCGACATGCAGCAGAAGATAAGCTTCCAAATTTATTTCTTTTTGTTAGGTATGGTAGGCAACTTCCTTTCATCCTCATCTATAACTTTGAATTGGGACTTCTTCGTATAATCATTTGACAATTTATAACTTCCTTTGGTCCTCATTCGTTGGAACTTCATCCTAGCTATACTTATGACACACATACAGAATCAACTTAGTGTAATCATAAAAATTTATTTTCTTAAACTGAGATTTTTTTTAGAAAAAAGAGGACCGCATGCATTATTTGAAATATATATACATTCTACCAATATGTTAAGGTATTTTGCTTTTACCAATTTCAAAAGATTCAATTTAATTTAGCTAATTATAGATAAAATATAATATGCATCTTTTCGGTTATATCTCATCACACATCCACTTCTACTGCATGCATGATTTATTTCTTCAGCACTAGCTCAACTCAAACTTAATTATCCCAACACTCAAAAGTTACTGCGTAATATTAATCTTTAATTGGATTAATTAGTCCTTTTTAAATATAGCAAATGCAACAGAATTTTGTAAATTTAAGATGACATAAAAATTCCAGAAGTGAAATAGCTGTATACTCATGTTATATTTGGTAAACGATAAATAATGCCCTCAAAACGACCAAACAAAGCAATCATGCAAAAGCCATATACCTAGTCGGCAGACGAAGAAACTGTGCCCTGAAACTATCAAACAAAATGAACAGCTATGATAAGCTCCAAATGATGATTAGATGAATGATGTATTTCTTGAACAAACAAAATATCACTATTTGAGACTTAAAACAAAGTGAAAAAATTGTATTTTATAACTGTACATTGTCAAATTCAAGGCTCGCTCCTTGTGTGACCAATAGAGATTAAAATATGCTAGGTTAAGTTTTGACCTCAAATTATATCGAACTGAGGAGCGAGGTTGGACCCCAGGACCAAACAAAATCGAGACCAGGCGAGATTAAGGGAAATTTACCAAGCTGAATAATAAAAAAAACGAATCTGCGATCGCTCGTGGATCGGCGGAAATCTCGGCACGTATTAAGGTTGGACGATTAATTAGCTAATCATGAGATTTCTTACCTCATATAGAATTGTATCAAGAGTAGGACTCCCCCACTATATAAATGAAGTCTGATCATTTGTAATACACATTAAAATACGCAATACAAGCAATTTAATGTTATTTCAAGCTCTTATCAACTTGTTATTCTGTTTTTACATCAGAAGAGGCATTTCTTGGCTCGAGGGTGATCAAACTCTAAGGCCAAGGATGTTCAATTTGTGTCGTTTGCATCTATTTTCTTATCATTAGTTTCAATATTAATCTCTCTTCTGAAGTTGTGCCAAGTTATATCATGTATCCTTAAAATCGCGTACGAATTCAATTGTTATCCATTTTTAGAGTAAACAGTTTGGCGCCCACCGTGAGCCTATGGATAATAGTGGTTACTCGGTAAAAAATTTCATAAGACATACCATTTTTCACTTGTTCTTTGAAGTATATTTGATTCTAGGGTCAAAATGTCGAACTCTCAGTTAGCACCCCTCCACGTTTACAATGATTTCAGCTACCATACGACGAGAATAATAACGTAGAACCAGGAAACAACGTACCCCCGGTCAATCTTGAAGGAGTTCTGGCTGTACACCTAATCGACGTCAGCTCGCATGTAGCATTCAACACAAATTTGGTTTTCAATCCCGAGGGCACGACGGGGACGTTTGATCAACTGCTCAAAGCGCAAGTGGAGGAGAAGATAGCGGGATCAACCTGCAGGTGATCTTCGAAATGTTGCAGGCTCAACAGGCATTGATAGCCCAGCTGAAAAACTAGAATCACCCACTGAGCAGGATCAACCCGAACCGTCGCAGGAAGTTGACCACAGGGTCGAATCAGTTTTGAAGAAATCGAATGAGAAATAATCGGGGACCGATCATGCAATCATGATGATGCTCTAAGAACTGACAAAATAAATTGAGTCCGGAAAAAGAAGATCGAGACAAATGAGAAGGTGGAAACTTACAACTTCAGGGTCAATCAAATCCGGGCACCACAGATATTGAAGGGTATGGACTCCAAAAAGTTTGTGGAAAGTCCTTTTCCCCCAAGCATGGATCCCAAGCCAATCCCCAAGAAGTTTTGAATGCCCGAGATTCCGAAATACAACGAAATGACTGATCCAAATGAGCATGTCACCTCTTACACATGTGTTATCAAATGAAATGATCTAGAGGATGACGAAATCGAATCTGTCTTCTTAAAGAAATTCGGAGAGACCCTATCGAATGGGGCTACGATATGGTACCAAAATTTACTACCTTAGTCTATTAACTTATTTGCTTCTCTTATAGATTCCTTCATAAAGGAACATGACAGTGCCATCAAGGTTGAAACCTAGAAAACTATCACGACCTGGATTTTCCACAATCGGAAGTCATGATGGCGACTACTAACGGAGCTAGGCCAGCCAAGCTTTAATCGTTCTCTGACAATTTCTCAACAATATAAATATACGAAAGCAATTAAATAAAAGCGAAAGTCTTTAAGCTTAGCTTATATAACTGAAATCGAAATACGGAAGTTTAAAACAAATCTCTACCCAGAGTCTGGTATCACTAGCTCACGGACTACTAAAGAGTGCTACAATCAAGTTTGAATAGAAAGTACATAATGTCTATCTCGATACAGTGAAAACAAACTAAAATATAGAAAGGAACTTCAGCCTGCGAACGTTAGCTGGTCAAGTATGTTTGCTTGCAAGCTAGCCAATCTTAAAGAGAGTTTCCTCTCTTCTTTAATCGTCTCGCCTTGCAACTTTTCGACCATGGTTATTTGTATTGTCGTTAGCTCGCCGAGTTCGCCTATTTTGTTCCCTTGAAGGAACTCAGTGAGATGAGAAGGGTCTTTCCGTGACATGTTTCGATAATTTTGCACGAAGGGTCTTTCCGTGCCACGTTTTGATAATTATGCACGAAGGGTATTTTCGTGCCATATTTCTTAATTATTTGAGCACGAAGGGTCATTCCGTGCCTTGATGTGAGAGTTATGTGATAAAAGCACGAAGGGTGATGCCATGCACTATATTTGAGATTTTGTTGAGGGAAGCACGAAGGGTGATGCCGTGCATTATTTTTGTCAGTTTTGGTGAGAAATGAGAGTAAAAGCACAAAGGTTGGTGCCGTGTAGTTGTTGATTCACATGTTTTCTTTTATTGATGTTAAGTATTCAGTTTCCATTTCTTGTTTGTTGGACTTATAATTGAACTGTTACACCCCTAGCATATCCCTTCCCCATTAGCTATTTAAATTTTGTTATCTTTTCGTTATTGCACATATATCTATATAGGTTGATTGTGGTAGGTCCGGTCTAGCGTCGTCACTACCTCGCCGGGGTTAGGCCAGGCACTTATCAGCACATGGGGTCGGTTAATGCCTTTTGTGCACAGGTCAGGATACAGCTTAGTGACCGTAGTAGTAGCTAGGGAGCGAGCCTTCAGTCCAGAGACTCCGAGGTAGTTCGCTAGCGTTCACGGGCCCCGTGTCTCATCTATTTCTTTCTGTTTGTTTTCATTGTATCGAAAAAGACTTGATATGTATTTTCTTTCAGACTGATGTTTTTAGTAGTCCGTGAGTAGTGATACCGGATATTGGGCGGAGACAGGTTACAAATTTCCACACTTTACTATTGTTATTTTTTATAAAAGTCTTCCGCGTGGTTTTTTGTTAATTATTTTAGTTATTATACTATTTTAGATTTATGTTTTTGGTGAAACGTTTAAAAAGGTTGGCTTTCCTAGCTCCAACAGTAGGCGCCATCACGATTCCTGATGGTGGGAAAAATTCCAGTTCATGACAAGTTGGTATCACAACACTAGGTTACTTGGGTCTCACAACTCACGGACAAGCTCGGTAGAGTCTGAGGGATCAGTACAGAGACGTTTGTATTTGTCTCCCAAGGGCTACAGAGTTAGGAAAAAAATTTATTTTGTTCGTTCTTGTCGTGCGATTCTGTTTCTCAAATATTGACTGTTGTTCTACTATGTTCTTTCGCAGATGGCGAGAACACGTGCGTCTTCTTCTACCGCACATCAGCACGAGCCTCTAGTAGTAGCTCCCATAAGGGGTAGGGGCCGAGGCCATGCCAGAGGTCGTGGTAGGGGCAGAGCTGAGCCCTAGGCAGCAGTTCCAGAGATGGAACCCTATATTCACTTCGATGAGGAGGTTCCAGCCCCACCATCTCCTGTGGGCCCACCTCAGGTCCTAGGAGGGGTTATGTTTATCCCGGATCTCCATGATGCTCTCCTCTGCAAAGCAAGCTTTATGGAGAGTGTCTCTAAAGTGCGTTTGCTGCCAGTAGCACCCGCCACTTCTCAGGCTGGAGGAGGGGTTCAACTCCTGCTACACGTACTCCGGAGCAAGTATCTCCCCGGACTCAAGTTCTAGTGGTTCAGCCCGCAGTGGCAGCTCAGACAGGTATTATAGCTCAGACCGGAGATGGGACGGCCATGTCTTTGGATGCTTTGTGGAGACTTGATCGGTTATCCAAGCTTTTCACCACCACTTTCAGTGGTGCTTCATCAGAGGATCCCCTGGATCCTCAGGACTATAGGTATAGTAGAGACCAATGCGGTCAATTTTTGCACCTTCAGGCTTGCAGGATCCACCAAGACTTGGTGGAGAGATTATTGCCTATCTAGACCAGCAGGGTCTCCATCTTTGACATGGGATTAGTTTGCAGAGTTATATTTGGAGAAGTTCTCCCTGCCACTCAGCGGGAGGGACTTCGCAAACAGCTTGGGCGCCTCCAGCAGGTCTCCATGACCGTTACACAGTATGAGACTAGATTTATTGATTTGGCATGCCATGTAGTGGTGATACTCCATACAGAGTGAGAGAAGGTTGATGAGTGGTGATTTTACCACTCATTCTAGCATCTTTACCTTAGCTTTTATGTTGTTTTAATTATAAAATAAGGTTGTTTATAGTGGTTATTGTGAGATTTTCAGGTACATGATGCTTTGAAGTGATTTGCATTGAAGTGAAGTGGAATTGAGAAAAAATGAGGTGAAACCATGCAAAACTCCCCAGTCATTTCCGCTTCTCCGGAACTTTGGTCGCAGGTGCGACCTCCGCTTATGTGGATTCTTGATCGCCTATAAGGAACTGGAGGAATAGGAAAGAACCGCTTCAGCGTTTGAAAACTTGCTGCTGCGTGACCGCAGAAGCGGTCAGATATCCGCTTATGCGACCACTGCTGTACATGAAGGGTACTGCTTTTGCGGTTGGGTTTCCGCTTCTGTGGAACTGCATCAGCGGTCACCTTGCAGCAGAAGTAGAAGTCGTGCATCAGCCGTTGGGTAATTTGGACATTTCACATTTTCTCACCCCAAATTATTTTTATACTCGTCGAAGCAGACATTTAGAACATCCGTGGCTTATTTTTAGTCTCTTAGACTAGGAATAACAAGTTGGAAGCTATGGTTTTGCACAAACACACTTGGGTTTTGTTGATTTCAAGCTTTTGGTTAAGGTTTTCTTACCCATTTATGTTTGTTTCTTTATCTCCTTGCTTTGTATTGTATATTTAAGTGTGTAGTATTTTATCCAACACTTGAATCTTCCTTATGGGAATATTCATAATTAAAGTGTGGATTTTATACCTTGTTGTGCTTATGTATTGAATGATTTTTCATTATTTATGAAGTGAGTTGTTGTTTCTTTAATTATTCTTGTTCTTTAATGTTTCCAAAGGGATCAACTAACCCTAGGACTCGCCCATTAACTCCGAATTAATTTTGGGAAAAATAGTTTGGGGTTGGGAAAGATTAATTAACAAGAACTTGAGGCGTTAAACCTCATTTTATAGATTCTACCTAGGGATAGGATTGAACTACTTGTAGCCTTCTGGGTGTGCTTAATCTTCTAATTGTGATTAGGGATACTTCAATTAGGTAGTATTGTTAGTCTTTGGAAGAAGCTAGCTAAGAATTATTATCCGTGGTTAATTAACATAGCTCGCTCATATTTGTAAAATCCTAAAATACATTGGATCGTTACTTGAGTGTAATTCCCGATGCTTTCATACTTGTAGACATTGATAATTTTACTTTATTTCTAGGTTAGTTTACATTTCTGCATCTTAGATATAAAACAATTTTCAACTCAAATTCTTGTTGTTCGACACTGCGCAACTAACGACTATTTTTTTACATTCCTAATCGCCTATACGTTGTTCTCTGTAGGATTCGACCCCAACTCATAGTTAGGTAAATTACATTGTTGCGACCATATCTATTACTTTTAGCAGTGGATTTGGAGGTCCGAAGGTTCATTGATGGATTGATTCAGCCGATTTGCCTTTAGCTGCCTGTGGAAACTGGTAGTGATATTTCCTTTCAGGAGGCGGCCAATGCGGCCCGCCGGGTAGAGATGGCACTGGTTCGAGGAGATAGTCAGGGTTTAGAGAAGATGTAGGGATTCCTATGACAGAGGCCATCCCCCGAGGCCCTTCCAGTCGGCACTTCAGGTTTCTGATGGTACTCCAGGTGGTGGTGGTCCTCGGCAGTATTATTCGGACCAGCAATCCTTCAGCGCACCACCAGCCCCCATGAGTGCATCGCCACTTCAGAGCTTCGGGGGAGAACATTCCGGTCGACAGGGCCAGCAGTCTGAGAAATCGAGGGCATTTTATGGTTGTCGTAACCCAGGTCATATTGTTAGGTTCTTCCCTCGAGCCTCGAGTAGTTTTCAACAGCATGGTCCTCTCCCTACGATTCAGGCAACAAGTGATCCACAGGCCGCCCAGCCAGCTAGAGGCGGGGGTAGGGATCATAGAGGTGGAGGGAGCCCGCAGCAGATCGTCCCAGAGATACAGTTGAGGGAGGTGGGGGCTAGTCCCATTGTTATGCATTGCCAGCCAGGCCAGAGGCCGAATCATCTAATGCTGTGATTACAGGTACTATACTAGTCTGTGATATAGGTGCTTTAATATTATTTGATCAGGGATCTACATATTCTTATGTGTCGTCCTATTTTGCACCCTATTTTATCATGCCTAGTGAGGCTTTGAGTATTCCTATATATGTGTCCACGCCTGTTGGTGATTCTATAATGGTCGACCTAGTTCATCGTTCTTGTGTGGTGGTATTTGAAGGTATTGAGACCCGTGTCGACTTATTGCTTTTAGACATGGTGGACTTTGATGTTATATTGGGGATGTATTGGTTGTCCCCGTATCATGCTATTTTGTATTGTCACGCCAAGACCGTGACTTTGGCCTTGCCAGATTTGCCTCGACTTGAGTGGAGGGGGACCTCAGGTCACACCACTCGTAGTGTTATTTCTATGTCAAGGCTCGACGTATGTTGAGAAGGGGTGTCTAGCATATTTGGCGTATGTTCGCGACTCCAGCGTAGAGATTCCATCTATCGACTCTGTTCCTATTGTTAGGGAGTTCCCCAAGGTTTTCCCTTCAGAACTGCCGGGTATGCCGCCCGATAGAAATATTTATTTCTGTATTGATCTGGCTTCTGGCACTCAGCCTATTTCCATTCTTCCGTATCGCATGGCCCCGCCAGAGTTGAAAGAGTTGAAGGAGCAGCTACAGGACTTTCTTGATAAGGGTTTCATTAGACCTAGTGCAATAATTTGGGATGCACCGGTGTTGTTTGTGAAGAAAAAGGATCGGTCAATGAGGATGTACATTGATTACCGGCAGTTGAACAAGTGATGATAAAGAACAATTATCTACTGCTGAGGATTGACGATTTGTTCGACCAGCTTCAGGGTGCTAGGGTATTCTCGAAGATAGAATTGAGGTCTGGTTATCATCAGCTAAGGATTATGGCGTCTGATATCCCTAAGACAACATTTCGTACTCGGTATGGGCATTATAAGTTTTTGGTCATGTCGTTTGGGTTGACCAATGCCCCGACAGTATTCATGGAGTTTATGAACCGAGTGTTCAGGTTCTATTTGGACTTATTTGTGATTGTATTCATTGAGGACATCTTGATATACTCCCGCGGTCGGGAGGAGCATGAGCAGCACCTCAGAGTGGTTCTTCAGACTCTGAAGGATAGTATGTTTTACGCCTAGTTCTCGAACTGCGAGATTTGGTTGAGTTCAGTCGCATTCCTAGGTCATGCCGTATCAGCAGACGGTATTCAGGTGGACCCGAAAAAGATAGAGGCAGTTAAGAACTGGCCTCAACTAGCTTCAGCTACAGAGATCCGGAGCTTCTTGGGGTTAGCTGGTTACTACAGACGTTTCGTGGAGGGGTTTTCATCCATCGGAGCCCCGATGACTAGATTGACTCAGAAGGGTGCCCAGTTCAGGTGGTCAGATGAGTGCGAGGTGAGCTTCTAGAATCTCAAGGCAGCTCTGACTACGGCATCGGTATTGGTTTTGCACACGAGGTCTAGGCCTTATATTGTGTATTGTGATGCTTCCCGCATCGGGCTTGGCGCAATGTTGATGGAGAATGGAAAGGTCATAGCATATGCTTCGAGGCAGTTGAAGATCCACGAGAAGAATTATCCAGTTCATGACCTAGAGTTGGCAGCCATTGTTCATGCCTTGAATATCTGGAGGCATTATTTGTATGGTGTGACGTGTGAGGTGTATACGGATCACAAGAGCCTTCAGTACTTGTTCAAGCAGAAAGAGTTGAATTTGAGACAGTGGAGGTGGTTGGAGTTGTTAAAAGACTATGATGTTTCTATTTTATATCACCTGGGGAAGGCCAATGTGGTGGCCGATATATTGAGTAGGAAGTCCGCCAGCAAGGGTAGTCTTGCCTATATTCCGGTCAGCCAGAGACCGCTTGCCTTGGATGTGCAGGCCTTGGCCAATGTATTTGTGAGATTGGATATTTCTGAGCCCAACAAGGTGTTGGCTTGCACGGTTGCTCGCTCGTCATTGATGGAGTGTATCCCGGAGCGGCAGTTTGATGATCCACATTTGTGTCTCCTGAGAGACACGGTGCATCGGGGAGGTGCCAGGGAGATGACTTTAGGAGATGACGGCGTATTGAGATTGCAGGGGCGAGTTTGTAATTAATTAATAAATTATTGTTAAAAGTCTTCTGCGTGGTTTTTAATTAATTATTTCAGTTATTATACTATTTTAGATTAAAGTTTTTGTGAAACGTTTAAAAATGTTGGCTTGCGTACCTTCGACAGTAGGCACCATCACGAAATTGGGTCGTGATACGGCCGAAATTGACCATCATTTTTGTACCCAAAAACTTTTTTATTCTTACCGGGTAAAGAGTGGCCATCATTTGTAGGCTCTATGCAGATATAACTGAAACTACTACAACTCATGGTTATGAAAGTACACTTAAATAACTCATGCCAATTCCAAATGATAATAAGCATGAGATGGCCATCATCAGCGATATTGAAGTAATATTTAACACATAATTGTAAATATTGAATCTTAGTATGTGCGTTGAAAGTAAAAACTTTAGTATCTATATTTTTATATGCATAAATCTTCAAAATAGAATATATATGCATATATAAGCATGCATAAGGTTTTTATAAGTTTGAAAAATTTTAATAGATTGATTTTCCCGTTTTTACTCATAAAATCCCCAATAATTATCCCTCAAATTATTTTTTGGGGTGATTTAGTCATTTAATTTTTATATATATGCCAAAATATGGTTAAAATATTTTTCTACACATTTTATAATTGCATTTTATACTTTTAAAGTTAAATTGCATATAATTACAATATTAACCTCATTAATTCAGGTTTTATTTTAGCAGACCCATTTGCTAGTGAAAGTTTTTAGTTTTATTCATAGGAGACACACATCCTAGTTTATTCTTTGGTTTACTCTCATCATTGCATCAGTAGTATAAGTGGTTTACAATTTTTCTAACAACTCACAAATCTTCCTAGTGCAAACTGGGGCAGAAAATTTCGTTTGTTTTTTTTTGTTTTGGTTGCAGGATCCCACATGGAAAACAAGGGAGCACAATATGTTTCGGCAATCATGTGCCCACCTAGAGAACAAGGGAATAAAGTTCAAGTTGCAAAGGAAAAACGTTGTAAATGTTGGTAATCAGAAACTCACCTGGAGAACAAGAGAAGGCAATTCATGAACAAAGGGAAAGCAATTCGAGTTTCAAAGGAAGATAACACAAATTTCAAGGGAAAGCAGCAAGGTTCAAACGAAGACTTCGAGTATTGGCAATCAAGTTCCTACTTGGAGAATCAGTGAATTCACTTCAGAACACAATTCAAGTTAGCAACAAAAGAAGCTCGCGGCAAGAATGCGAGTCAACAGTCCGAGATTATCAACAGAAGTTAGTCACACTAAAGAAAAAGAAAAAATGGAAGGCAAGAAGTTAATCCAAATACAGAAGTTGATGAAAGGTGTGGGTTGCTCAAGACATGGCCAAGGTCACAAGCACTGTACGCCTAGCCCCGATCCGGAAAGCCGAAGAAGGATGAACTAGCCCTTGCAGCTAACAAGCGCCAAGGTTCAAATCTAAAATCTCCATGAAGAACGATTCAAGACTCAAGATCAAGCTTTAGAAGACTTATAGATAGGAATCTTGTAACTCGTAGTTGACAGGCTTAGCTAGTCATTTTCATTTTTTAAATTTGATGTAATAACAGGACCCCACACCCCATCATCGGATAAGAACCCAGCAACCAAAACCCAACAGACCCTATCGTTTTCTTCATCTTTTCCAGTGAACAAAGCCAACACCGAGCACTCCTTCGGCCAGACTGTCCGAAACACACACACACAACTACCGTTCCACCCTCTCATATTTGTTGCTACCATGGCTGGCCTGAAATATAGCAGAAATAGTGACAGAACGTGAGAGGTTGCCAATCATCGAGCCGTCGAGGTCGTCCTTATCTGTTCGAAGCTCAGTTGCCGGTTCGAGGTTCCAGGTTTTAGTTCTGGTCGAAATTCTGTTTTCTAGGCTTGTTGTTCTTTCTCATTGGATCACAAAATCAATGGTTGTGTATTCACTGATTTCTTTCCACTGTTATATTGAAGAACTCTCTTAGCGGTACTTTTGTTTTCAAGTTTTTTGATTTGAAGTATCGCTGTCTACCAAGTGCCTTCGAAGTCCAAATTTCCGTTGTTTGCTTGCCATTGAATTTCGGGGCTTGTTCCTTGTGCTTAAAGAGTTGTATTTCACTTTTTCGCACATTATTTGACTGAAATTTCAGCTTTAGGTTTTCGGTCGTGGTTCTGGCTTCGAGTTCATTAGTCTCGTTACTGTCCCTGTTTATTGTTCAAATATCGGATCGAGATTTCTTATTTGTGGAATCAATTTCTAATCAAAATAGTTAACAGAATGTCTTAGTCTATATGGACGTGTGTTTGGGTATTGAAACAATGAAATAAAAAATGGAAAGGAACGGACAATGTCTGATTTGCACAAATAGGATACTGGAATAATATTGAAGAAACACCAAGATGTGTTGGTTTCTCTGATTCAATATCACTTCAAAAAAAAAGGAAATCAAAACAAAAATGGAGTTGGAGTTTTAATATCGGGAGTTTATTGCTTAAGCTCATTTGTGCGTGAATCCGAGCTTGTTTGAGGTTTGCGGAGCTAGTTCGAGTTTCATCCGCAGTTCGTTTCATTTTGAGTTCAAAGTAGTGAAACAATCAATTTTCCGGCTATATCGAGGTGCAACCCTTCAATCCTCTACTATTTTTATTCTAGCTGAATTTTAATCACTTGTTTGGTGTTTGGTTCTGTGATTTATTTGGCTATTGTCTCCTTTTTTTAGTTTGGTCATGTAGTTACCTACTCGTATGCTTCTTGAATTGGTTATAGTTGAACACGATGTTGTCACTATGAAGATATTGGTTTGCTATTCATCAACTGAACTACGTAATTAGATTAAAGGAATTCGGGTTTTGAGTTAGGTAACGAGTTTTATACTAAAAGGTTCATCCTTTTGTTTGGACCCGGACTTGAACTTAAGGCATGCATTTTAAATATAATTTATTAGGATCTTTCTTTTATTATTAGAGACAAAAATCGAAAAGTTGGAAAACAAAGTCACTTTAGGTTTACCCTTTAAAATAAATGAGGCAAGCCTCATCCAATAAAAATGCAAATTGCGGGGCCATCAGTAAAGGATTAAAAATATTTTAGAAATCGGGAAGGGCCGTTTAGAGAATTTCACGACCCTCCCAAAAGATAATAATGCGCTAGAATCTTTTAGGCGCGGCTTTAATAAATTACATTTCTTAATATAGGTGGGAATTTTATGCGGCCCAAATCGAAATCCTAAAACGTTGAATAGAGTGTGCCTAAGGTTGCGGGTTCATTTGATGCGGCGCAATCCGAAAACAAACTTTAAACGATACACTTTCTCGAATAAATATATATATATGTATATATAAAAGTGGTAAAAAGTAAAATTGGCACATAGGTTCTTCATTTAATAAAATCAGTTAAAAACTAAATGCAACAGTTGAGCAATCGTGATAGAACCACGGAACTCAAGAATGCCTAACATCTTCTCCCGAGTTAACAGAATTCCTTCTCCGAATTTATGGTTTGCGGACTGTTAACAGAGTCATCTTTTTCCTCGGTTCGGGATTCAATCGGTGACTTGGGACATCATTAATCTCCCAAGTGGCAACTCTGAATTTTATTAACTAAATCACGTTCTGATTGTCCTTTTATTGGAAAAAATCCTTTATGCCCTTTTGCGGGGGTGTATAGAAAAAAAGGAGGTGTGACACTCGCCTTCTCTCAGGTCTTCAAGAGCCATGGGCCACGCCGACTTGCATCTAGGCTTTGTCATCTCTTCTGTTCTTGGCTACTTCTGTATGATTTCGAGCAAAATCATTATTGTACTTGTTACGATCCTTGATAATTTAGATAGATTCTTGCATCTAGAGCTTGGGTTTCTTCTGAAACCTAATTTTTTCTTACATCTCCTAGATCTGTACAATTTTTTAACGATTTGAGTTTGTTTCTGTGATGTTTTAAACAATTTGTAACTCTTTACAAGGATCATCAATTTCAAAGTGTTTTCACCTTTCTCTAAAATTAGGATTTTCGGAACTTCTTCTAAAACCTTGTTTAAACTTATTCTTTTATGTTTAAACTTCTATATCTGTCATATTTAGACTGATTCTATGATTTTACTACCTCTTCAACTTGCCTATGTTGAAAGCCCTAATTTCTTTTAGGTTTCTTCATTTGATTTTGTGAATAACCTGTTCTTGTTTGAGTTTCTATGACTATTTCACTTCGAGTATGTTTTCTATTGGGTTTCTTGTGCCTAACTTATATCATCTCTGCATGTTTATATTCATCTTGATTGTTCATACTTGACTCCTTCTATCGGTATTGTTTAAGTTGCATGTTTGCATGACTGGTTATTCTTATTTTCTACTCTATCTATATGTTGAATACTGAATCATGACTTCTATTTTGATTGATTCTGGATTCCATATTTTATGGTTTGATTGAAAGACCTTCCCGTATTCCCTCAATTTTTACCTTTTCCATTCAAATTAACTAATTCGCCTACCTTGTCTGTTGTGGTACTTTATTCTTACCGACTATTTCCTTAATTAAGTGTATTTTGAATTTAGCCCTAATTGTTTACCCTATACTTACTGAATTTGATTCTTTCCTTATTAGTCATACACTGATTTCTTTCCTTATATGCTACTTGTTCCTGTCGTTTGAATTGCTTCCCTTAACATAAGGTAGTAATTGTCCTAATTTTTCTCTAATTGGTTCTGAGTTCCATAATTGTTATGCTACTATGATTCTTGCCTTATTTTACCTAATTTCGAACTGCAATGTATACACACTCTCTCATTAAAACAAACACACGAATACTTTTGATTCAAAAGCTCTCTCTCACACTTAAGCTTTATGCACTCTATCTTTTGTGCAACTTGCTACTATTATGAGTAAGCCGGCTACAAGCCAAGGCTAACTATTGTGTTTTCCTACTCCTTTGCTTTTTTTTTACTGTCTTCTCTACTGATATGTTCTAGTTTCAATTCAAGTTCCAACAGCAATATGGTTCTTTTATTGCTTCAGTTCATCATATTTCTAGTTTGCTTTTGCTTATGGTTTTTCTATGAAACCTGCAGTTAATATGATCACCTGATTAGCATATCATGTACTCCCTTTCCTTAACATCGCTGTAAACATGTTTACCTCTCTATGTCTGATCAATTGTTTCTGAGCATGTCTGTACCAATTACCTATTCTTGTTATCTGTTTACCATCATGTGTTCCATGTATCCTCAATCCGTATCACTCTTGTATATAGATTTGTTCCTTATGTTTGGTTCTGTGCTCTTTAAGTATTGTTGATGTGATTTTGGACTTCATGTTTGATTTACTATTATCTAATCATACAACTCTCTTTTCAAATTGTTTTACTGCATGACTTCCCTTTTTACTATTAAAACTATTTCAAAGAAACCATCTCCTTTAATATAGTTTTTCCATTAAAACCTTTCAAACTATGTCAAGCACTATCACTATACTCTTAAGTCAATAAGTTCTGCCCCCTCCAGTACGTGTATGGGATCCTCTTGAGAACCCTCTAAACTCTGCCATATTAGGGTTGGCCCTTCCACACTGCAGTTATTCAATTTTTGTTACTAAGTCTAGTTGTAAGCACTACCGGGGATCTTTGAGATCCTTAGGGAACTTCTATGCACCTAAACTATGACATTGTCCATGGAATTGAGGTATTTAAGGCTATTGGATGCTTTGAAAACCTGGGTCTATCTGTAGGCTCCCTATAGAATAACTTCTTATTTACTTATTTACTTAGGTAACTTATTCATATGGTCTGTAATAACTTGTAAACGAATATTGGGGTAATTAGTGAAAAGCGTGGGTAGCTACACGTTTGTGGGATAATACAGGTAAAAAAATATTATAAGACTTTTAAATCTTTTCATGTTTGTCTCACAATGTTAGAAGTCATGCCTACAGGTTTCAAGTGATTCCATAATAGAAATCATGTTTACAAATCTTAAAATCAGCTTCACAAGAAGATGTCATGCCTATAGGATATAATTCAATCCAAATTCTGTTATAACAAGTGTTTACATGTGTTCATGCCTGCAAGCTTCTAAAAATTATTAAATAACTAAATATTATGCCTATATGGGACAACACAAGAAATTCTGCCTGTCGATCTGAACCAGCTCAGTTTAAAATCAACGACTAGTTCACTTCTAAATCAGCTTAATTAGTGGTTTATATTTCCCTGGAACGAGTCCTTTTAAAGTTGCCTTAATCTATCATTAGACAGCATGCCTATAGGGAGTAAAGAGTCTATTTTTAAAACCATGCTTTGTTTTACTATATAAAATGGAGTCATCAGTATTCCGCATATAGGCAAGCTTGTAGGGCGTATTAAAAACTTGCAATTTTGAAACTGTTTCGGTGACTTAATGTTGTTCTGGTTTAAACAAGTTTTAAATTCAGTAGGCAACTAATAGGTTCATCACTTTTTGGTTTATAAAATAAACTACCTATTTTTGTGTATTCACTTAAACATCATGCCTTAGGGTACTGTTTAACAAAGGTCCTTACTTGTGCTTGAGTCGTGTTGTCATGTGTATTGTTTGAGGAAGAAAACAGGAGCCCCTAATTGCTCCCTTTTACCTTATGTGCCAAAGTCCTAATTGTTCTTGTCGGTCGCCTTAGTACTTTCACCTATAAAACCTTAGGGGTCTGTCTAGAACCACCTATAGGTAGAGGTCCTAAATCCCTCGAGGAATATTAAGAAGGGGCGGGTAACAGCACGCAATAGAGGTCGCTGACCAACACATGCTTTAAATGACAACTAAGGGGATGGGAAGGGTAGATATAGGATATGATGACTACACGCTAATGTTACATATAGCCCCTCAATGAGGAGTATTTACAGGACATTGTGTGGGGATGATCCTATAGGTTAGCCAACCTTGGACTCCTCATTTTCCCACAATTCTTTTTTGTTTAAAATTTTATTTTATACAACTTGTCCAAAACATGCCTTATTATTTGAATTATACAAACACGCCTTACTTATAATTATTTGTTTCAAGTATTTATTTTGGACTAATTCGTAAATATAAGTTCAGTTGGAACCCACAGTTGTGGACCAAGAGGGGTGTCTAACACATTTCCCTCGAGCTCATTTCGAGCCTTTACTCTAATCTCTGGTAATGCAAACCAATTCAAGAGTTAATCACTTTACGCTCCCTAACACACCATAGCTCTTTAGGTGGTGACTCCTAAATCCAATTTCCAAAAGAAAATGATTTATTAACCCCCCCCCCCCCCCCCATGGTGTTGAAACCCGAACCTCTTTCCACGGAGGGAAAAAAAGGGCGCGATACTTACCGCTGTAGGTATTTAGTAAGATCTTTCATATTAGATGTATTTTTCATATTTACCATTTAATTGTGGGTGAATGTATGAGAATTTTAAATGTAGAAATTGAAAAGCTTAAAATGGCTCTTCATTGGCTTTTTTTTTTCAAACCATAGAAGTAGACTTAGATAATATTTTAAAAATGCGATGAATTTGGCCTAAGAGTAAGAAAGGTTCCTAAACCTTGTCCCACTAGATGAAATTACATGTATGAAATTTTGGTTATTGCATATGGATATAGAAACCCCATAAACTCAATGTTTAATGCTCATGTAAGTGATGATAATGATCACCTTACAAGTACGGATTGAGATAATGTTAAACAGTTTGTAGATTTTTTTAGAAAACTTTCATATTGCTACAAATTATTTTTTTGGATAATATAATCCTACTATTTCTAATTGTATTGTTTATCTTGCAGAACATGCAAATTTGTTTGCTTATTTTGCAGATGGTGGGAAAATTTATGAACAAGCTATTGATTCTATGAGAAAGAAATTTAAAGAATATTTTTTCCATATCCCCCCTATTTATGATGTTGCTGCCTTGTTAAATCCTACTATGATATTAGAAGGTCCTCAAAGTTGGTATCAATCTATTTATAATGGTTTAGCACTTGTAGATGAGGAGTTGTCTAGACTTTCCAACGCACAAGCCTCAATTAAAAGATATGCTCAAACTATTTGTAGTGCTTATCAAATTGTAATAGATAATGCTAGACAAAATGTTCCAACTCCTTCTTCTTCTAGTTCTCAATCATCTAAAAGAACCGCGGGAGTAAGAGCGCTTACTGCTTGGGCCGGGTTCCGGGGTTCTCAAGGTTCTAGTACTAGTGATTGTTCACAATGAGCTTGAAGTTTATTTGTCACACGAAATTGAGGAAGTAAATCCCGATGGCTCCTTTAATATTTTCGAATGGTGGAAGGACAAAGAAAAATACTTTCTGATACTTTCAAAATGGGCCAAGACATTTTAACCATTCAAGCTTCAAAGTTGGCATCGGGGAGCGCTTTCAGTCTAGCAAGACTTCAACTCGGGAATTATATAGCATCTATGAGGGAGAGCATGGAAAAATCAGTACTTTTTAGAGATTATATCCGTTGGGAACGAAGAATGTTTGGACTTGCTGAACCACAACCAGAGGTAGACGAAACTTATGAAAAAATGCTAGCTGAACTTGTAGAGGATGCATCTTCGCCTGGAAGTGGCGATGAATAAGCTTCTTTTCCGCCACCACCAGCGGAAGTAGAGGTGTGCATTCGGATTGTTTTATTGATAAATCAAATTGATTATTTTTATCAAAATCTAACAAATCAAAATCGAAAAAACTTATTGAAATGATAAGGATAAGTATATGTACAAATTGATAATCGATAAGTAATGATCGACAAGGATCAAAATCGAATTGATAAATTGAATGCACACCCCTAGACTGTAGACACTTGTAAAATGAGTAATTACCTTTTGTAGATTAATATAACATACGGAATGTATATATATTCCGCTACTATTTTGAAAGCGGCCAATATTATTTTTTCCATAATCTATACCCTTTCCTTTAACCTAAGTCCCTTACCCTATTATTTCCTCTAATACATTTAAGGAATGATAATATTTAAAGATCAAGGGAATGGAGTTCAAATTAATGGAAAGCAAAATTAGCCGTGATGATGTATTTTGTTTTATTCTGTTGGAGTGTTGGTTGCATACATTTGATCCCTTACTTTAGTTTTGTTGCGTGTGCTTGTTGATACAATTTTTATGTTATATATAATGTTCGTCTGATTTTAACTTCTTTTTGTCCATATCAATTAACCGCGTTTATAGAAATATATTGTCCGTGGAATCCCGTAAATTTTATTATTGGTGTAATCGATAACTGAATCGATAAGACCCCAAAATCGATAAAATGCAATCGAAAAAGTTGAAACCTTATTGAAATGATAACGATAAGCATATGTACAAATCGATAATCAATAAGTAATTATCGATAAGGGTCAAAATCGAATCGAAAAATCAAATGCACACCCCTAAGAGGAAGTTCCTCCGAACCTTCAAGGATTTATGAAATTTGTAAGAGATATTATGTAAAATTAATATGTAACTTGTATTTTGGCACATCTTTATTAGTTTCTTTTTCTTCTCAATTGTGGTATTAGCATTTTGTTGTGCTCACTAAATTAGGGGAAGAAGACTAACAAAGATATTGTCATGTTTATCTTTATACAATATTTTGTGTTTTAAATTTGAATTAAAAAATTTAAGTCACAATTATATAATATAATTTACAAGAAATTACCTTAGATAAAAAAAATTTAAAAAATTAGGTCAGGACCACAAAGCCCCCCTACCACACACAAACACAATATATATATATATATATATATATATATATATATATATATATATATATATATATATATATATATATATATATATATATATATATATATATATATACACATACACACACATATACACGCACACATCTATAATATATTAAAAACATGAAGCTCTTAAGTTTAAAGTCAAATTACTTAATTGTCCTTTTAAAACCTAAAAATACCAAGCTTACAAAGAAGGAAATTTTTTATAAAGCACCATCATTTTGGTCTAATTAGCCATATATAGATACCCTTTGCTATGTTACGTGTTATAGATACATTTTATATTTTTATACAATGTATTTCATGTATTTAAATTGTTGTATTCATTAATACAAAAAAATAGGTGTAAAATCTTGAATTCCAGCTAAGTTGACATGTATTTAGCTATATTAAAGTGATATTAACATTACATATAGTAAGGTATTTCCGCTAAAAATGGATGGAAATAAAATCACATGATATTCTACTAATTTAACTCAATGAACTAAAACGATCCCTCATTAATCTGTATTTGAAAGATACACAATAAAGATTATAGCTGAATAAAGTGAAATACACACGAATAATACAGTTGAATACAACAAAAAACACTTTGATTCATCTGCATAAAAAACTTGAATACAAAAAAAAATACAACTGAATACAGCTGAATAAACTATTGAATGCAACAAAATACAACTAACTTCTGCTGAATAAAATAATTGAATATAACTAACTACAACTGAATACTGTTGTATAAAACACTTGAATACAACTAACTACTGATGAACAAAATAGTTAAATACAACTAATTAAACCTGAATACAAGAGAATACAGCTAAAGAATACATTCGAATACAACTGAATACAAATAGGCGATTTGGGCGATCTAGAGAGAGAAACAGTCTTATGGCTTCGCTGGCCGGCGGCCAGCCATTAATTCTGGCTGGTCAGCCCCCTAACATATCTACAAAAAACCCCAGCCTTAGAAGTTCTAGTGCAAAATATTGCAGCCGCTGCTACCCGCAACATCTGGGTTTGTTAGCCCACTACGTCTTTGACATGAACACTCCTGCAATTGGGATGTCGGGCCTCCTAATTGCCTCCGCCGACATAGGAGATTTCTCCACCGTGGGTGAAGGAGAGAAGAAATGGTGTGTAGTCACACGACCTGTCGTCACATGAGTTACCGTCCTATTTTCCCAATTTTATGCTTTTATATGTTCCATTATATGTGTTTGAAGAGTTTGAGGTAATTCGGATTGAGTTTGGGCAGAAATGAGACAATTAGTCTCTTAATGAAAAGGTTACTTTTGGAAAATTCAACCGATATTGACTTATAAGTTAGAGGGCTCAGAATGAATTTCCTACGATTCGACTATTTTCGGGTGGTGATTTATGAGTTAGGAGCGCAATCGGAACTAAATTTGGAGGTCAAGTGTAGAATTAGGCTTGAATTGACTAATTTAGAATTTTAGCGAAGTCCGGTTGATAGGTGAGATTTTGATCCGGGGGTCGGAATGGAATTTCGGCAGTTGTAGTAGCTACGCTAGGTGATTTTGGATATGTGTGCAAAATTTCAGGTCATTTGGACATTGTTAAGTCGGGTTTTGGATCAAAATGCAAGTTTCGGAAGTTTTAGTTTAACTTAGGCTTGAATCCATGGTAATTCGATAATTTTGATGTTTATGATAGAATTTTTATGTTACGAGCAAGTTTGAATGAAGTAATAAAATGTATCTACGCTTCTGGTTGAGGTTCGGAGGTCCTCGAGGTGATTTCAGATGGCTAACTGGGATTTTTGAAGTTAAAAATGCAGCAGAAATTGCAGAAGGGAAAATAGTCTATGCGATCGCATCATCAGGGCCGCGATCGCATACCACTGGGAGGTCAAGCTCTGCGATCGCGTAGACCTTCCTTCGTTCGCATAAGAGGCCTGGGGGGTTGGTGTGTTTTGCTCTTTGCAATCGCATAGCATGGGTCGTGGTCGCATTGAAATGGGGTGAGACTCATTGTTATTGCAAGACACTTGTCGCGATCGCATTGGGTTAATTGAAGGGCTCCAGAATTAGTTCATTGTGATCGCGGCTAAGGTTGCGATTGCATAAAAGGAATAAGCTGGCAAAGAAGGGTTTTTAATAACATTTCATCCGCGAACCAAACATATTTTCCTCCATTGTTAAGCAACCAAGAGAGATTTTTGAGCAATTTGAAGCGTGCTTTCAATGGGTATTGATTAAAGGTAAGTCTCTTGACTTAAAAACAATATTTTTAGGAAGAATCATCCCTCAATTCCATGAAATTGTGCAAAAATTATGAAGAACTAGGCTTAGCTTTTAGAAATTAATTTTGGGGATTTGAAAGGCCATTTGCACTCAGTTTTTGGTCAAATTTATATGTACGGACTTGTGGCGAGAGAGGAATCCAATGACGTGATTTTTGGAATTTTTCGAGAAGTAGGCCCGGGGCTCGGATTTTATCAACTTCGTGATTTTTAGTGTTTTTCAAGTAATGTCAATTGGGTTATGTTTCTCTTACCTATAATAACGTATTCGTTTTGATTTTGACTAGATTCGACGCGTGTAGACGGAGATTCAAAGGGAAAAGGCATCGCGGACCAGTCTACGACCGGGTAGAGGTGAGTAGTTTGTATAGATGATAGCCTGAGGGTTTGAAACCCCGGTTTATCACATCGTGATGCTATGTTAGGGAGTGACTCGCACCCCATTGTAGGTGTGGGATGGTATATGATTGGTGATTTTGCCTTGGTCCATCACGATAGGTAAATATAATTATTGGCGGCTCACACGCACATTTTATTGTTAATAATTGGGCTTATTGCCATGTTTGGGGCCTTGTGCTGATCTGTAGCATCTGTCTAGGATGAATATCTGTGTGATAACATGATTGGCATAATCATTGACTCAGTCATGTGCATAATCACGGTTATTAAATGCTAAGTTACCTTTTTCCTAAATTAAATTAACTAAATTATATTCACCTTAATAATTGGAAAAATGAGAAATTTGATTGAACCTGTTATGTGGCTCATATGCATAATATGGACTGAGCATGGGTCGGGCTTGTCACAACTCTAGTTCAGCAATCGTGAACTTGTCATGACGGCACCTAGTTTTCGCGACTAGGTAAGCTGGACACATTGCGGAAATTCAACAATCTTTACGGAAACGACAAATAAAACATAAATAACATAAGATAATCTATAGACTGCCGCCTGGCACATACATATCGACTCAGAATAGCGTAAAACCTCCAAGACCCGGAAACCCACGGGAAACACAAGCTAAGAGTAAAGTATAACATACGGCTCTAACATCCAGGAGTATCTACAACAAGCGAGTACATGAATGAAACCACTAGCTAAAGGGTGAACAGAAGGAGAGTTTTCGGCTCTGCAGACGCGGCAGATGCATACCTCTGATCTCCGAGTATAGCTCCTAATCACTTATAGCACGCCCAATCAAGAGTACTTGGATCTGCACAACAAAAGTGTGCAGAAGAGTAGCATGAGTGCACCACAACGGTACTCAGTAAGTGCCAAACCTAACCTCGATGGAGTAGTGACGAGGAAGGTCGAGGCCCTACTAAGAAGAACATAAGAGAAATTGCAAAAATAATTTAACAGTAGATAAAGAAGTAAATCCCGAATATCTAACAAGGCAGTAATTAAACAGAAGGGCTATAAGTACATACTACGAACACAAAGCAAATCACTCAAAAGTCAGGGTCTCTAATGGAGCTCCGGGAATCGAGCCCGCAGTCCATCGCCACATGGAGCTCCGGGAATGGAACCCGCAGTCCACTTTATCAATATCCGACGATCTCCGATAATTGAACCCGCAGTCCTTTATACCAATATCAGAGGATCTCCGGGAATTGAACCCGCAGTCCTTCATACCAATATCAAAGGATCTCCGAGAATTGAACCCGCAATCCTTCATACCAATATCGGAGGATCTCCGGGAATTGAACCCACAGTCCATCATATCAATATCAGAGGATCTACGGGGAATTGAACCCGCACTCCATCTTATTAACAACATGGGTTCTACCGGGAATCGAACTCGTAGCCCATCATACCAATAACAGGGGGATCTCCCGGGAATCGAACCCGTAGTCCCAAACGTAAACACTTCACTACAAGTCAATATTCAACAGAAGGAAACCAAATATAGCAACAATGTAAAGGTCAGGGCCTAGAATGCTCCAAAAGAGGGTAGGTATTTGCAATTTAGTCAGATAGAGCAAATAAACTACTAACATGCTTTTCCTAAGCTAAGCAAGAGAAATCACATTTTTAACAGTTAAATACACGAAGAAACACAGTCTAAATAAGTCAAGTAAGGTGAATTTTTTACAATTAGCAAGAGTACGCACCCGTCACCTCGCGCACAAGGCCTTTAAACAACAATTAAGATATCATATGGGGAGAGTTCCCCCACACAAGGGTAGACAAGTCACTTACCTCGAATTGGTACAAAATCGCTAAGACACAATGCCCTTGCCACGAGTATCTGACTCCGAGTGGCCCAAATCTATTCAAACCAATTACATTTTATAAATAACATCGCAAGTAACTAATTACACTGTTAAAATTAAAGCTAAGGCGGGAAATAGGTGAAATGACCAAAATGCCCCTCAGGCCAACGTCTCGAAATCAAATAAATTCTATATTTTCAAAGACCACGTACTCTCACGAGTCTAACCATATAAAATCTCACAAATCGAAGGTCAAATGCTCCTTTAAATCATCAAAGTTAGGTCTAAGACTTTACCCCAATTTTTATTCTGAAATTAAAGCTTGAATTTGAAATTAGATTAGCGGGTAATAATCATAAAGGATCAAGGAATCGTTACCCAATGGTTGCCTCTGAAAAATTCTTGAAAAATCTCCCAAAACCGAGATCTCTAGCTTGAGTTTTTGTAAAAATGGAAGAAGGGTTCATTTTTGAAATATATGAACTGGTCAGAACATTTGTACATCGCGATCGCGTGGATGGGCACGCGTTCACGGAGAGTAAAATTTAAGTGGCTGAAAAATGGACTTCGCGATCACGAAGGAAGGGATGCGAACAAGATGATCTGGGACTGGACACTACGCGAACCCGACGCGTTTCATGCAATTGCATAGAAGGAAGAACAAAGTGTCCAGAAATGGCCTACGCGAATGCGTTGGCAGAGATCTGAAAGTGGAAGAGACATTGGTTGGGCTTCACGATTGCAGGGTGAGGGACGCGGTCGTGATGAAGGGGAATGGAAAGATTCGCGATCGCAGGGCCTTCTTCGCGAATGCAAAGAAGGAATCGGTGACCTGCAATAATCAGCTCTAATAGCTCCGTTGAGCATCCCAAACACACCCAGGGCCCCCGGGACCTCAACCAAACCTACGAACATACCCCATAACCTCATTCGAACTTTTACCAATCCTTAAACGACCTAAACAATGATGGACACTCAAATTATTCAATGATTTAAACTTAAAAACTTCAAAACATAACCAAACTCGCTTTCGATTCAAAACCTAACCAAAACACGTCCAGTTGACCTGAAATTTTGCACGCATGTCCCAAATGACATGATGGTGCTACAGCAACTTTTGGAATCCCGTTCTGACCCTTATATCAAAAATTCACTATCGGACTGGAAACTTCAAAATTCAAACATTCGGCATTTATAGCTTAAATGAGCTATGGACATCCTAAATAAATTCTGAACACACTCCCAACCCTGAAAATCACCTAACGGAGCTAACGGAACCATCCGTTTTTCATTACGAGGTCGTCTTCACACTGTTCTGATTATGGATCATTTTCCAACACTTAAGCTCTCATTTAGGGACCAAGTGTCCCAAAACACTTCGAATTCTATTACCGAACATCCCGGCAAACCAAAATAGCAAAAATGAACTTAGGGGAAGCAGATAATGGGGGAATAATGCATAAATTCCAAAGACGACCGGCCGGGTCGTCACATACTTCTTCACTTAAACATTTGTTCGTCCTAAAACGAGCATAGAGAACACACCTGAAGTAGCAAAAAGATGAGGGTATCGGCTGCGCATATCCCACTCGGTCTCCCAAGTTACCTCCTTGGCCGGCTAACCACACCACTGCACCTTTACTGAAGCTATTTCCATTGACCTGAGCTTTCGAACCTGTCTATTCAATATTGCCACTGGCTCCTCAACATAGGACAAGTCATTGTCCAACTGGACTGAAGTGAACTCCAACACGTGAGACGGGTCACCATGATACCTTCGAAGCATCGAACATGAAATGCGGGATGAGCCCCAGGCAAACTGGGAGGTAAAGCAAGCTCATAAGAAACCTTCTCAACCTGCTTCAAAATCTCAATTGGCCCAATGTACCTCGGGCTCAACTTTCCTTTCTTTCCAAACCTCATAACGCCCTTCATAGGCGAGACCTAAAGCAAAACCCGCTCACCAACCATAAATGAAACATCACGAACCTTCCGGTACGCATAACTCTTCTGTCTGGACTGGGCCGCACGGAGTCTATCCTGAATCACCTTAACCTTCTTAACTGCATCCTGAACCAAATCAGTGCCTAATAACCTGGCCTCACCCGGATCGAACCAACCCACCGGGTATCTGCATCTCCTACCATATAAGGCCTCATAAGGAGCCATCTGAATAATGGACTGATAATTGTTGTTGTACGCAAACTCATCCAATGGAAAGAACTGATCCCAAGACCCTCAAACTTAATCGCACACGCACGGAGCATATCCTCAAGAATCTGAATAGTGCGCTCGGACTGTTCGTCCGTCTGAGGGTGAAAAGTTGTACTCATGGTCACCCTGGTACCCAACTCATGCTGGACGGCTCTCTAGAACCGTGATGTAAACACTGAACCCCTGTCTGAGATGATAGAAACTGGAATGCCATGCAGACAGACAATCTCCCTGATATAAATCCTTGCTAACCGCTCCGTTGAGTAAGAAGTGCACACTGGGATGAAACGAGGGGACTTGGTCAGCCGATCCACAAAAACCCAAATAGAATCAAACTTCCTCGTTGTCAGAGGGATACCAATCACAAAATCCATAGTGATATTCTCCCACTTCCACTTAGGAATCTCCATTTGCTGGAGTAACCCTCCCGGTCTCTGATGCTCAGCCTTCACCTACTAACAATTGAGACATCTAGCTACAAACTCCACTATGTCCCTCTTCATCCACCTCCACCAATAATGCTGCCTCATATCCTGATACATCTTCGCGGCACCCAGATGGATGGAATACCGCGAGCTATGGGCCTCGGTCAATATCAACTCCCGAATATCATCAACATCTGGCACACAAATACGACCCTACATCGTCAATACCCCATCATCTCTAATAGTCACATCCTTAGCATCGCCATGCTGAACCATGTCCCTGAGGACAAGCAAATGAGGATCATCATACTGTCTCTCCCTGATACGATCAATCAATGAAGACTGAGAAACCACGCAGGCTAGAACCCGACTGGGCTCCGAAAGATCCAACCTCATGAACTGGCTAGCTGAGGCCTAGACATCCATCGTCATAGGCCTTTTTGAAGCTGGTAAATATGCAAAATTCCCCAAACTCTCCGCCCGGCGACTCAAGGCATCGGCTACCACATTGGCCTTGCTCGGGTGATAAAGAATAGTAATATCATAATCCTTCAGTAGCTCCAGCCATCTCCTCTGGCGCAAGTTCAGATTCTTCTGCTTGAACAAGTGCTACAACTCCAATGATCCATATAAATCTCACAAGGCACACTATACAAATAATGACGCTAGATCTTTAAGTCATGAACAATAGAAGCTAACTCAATGTCATGGATAAGATAGTTCTTTTCATGCACCTTCAACTGTCTGGACGCGTAGGCAATCACCCTACCATCATGCATCAATATCGCTCCAAGTCCAACTCGTGAGGCATCACAATATACCGTATAGGACCCCGAACCAGTAAGCATAATCTGCATAGGGGCTGAATTCAAAGCTGTCTTGAAATTTTGGAAGCCCGCCTCACACTCGTCCGACCACTGAAAAGGAGCACCCTTCTGGGTTAATCTAGTCATAGGAGCTGCAATCGACGAGAACCTATCCACAAAACGATGGTAATGCCCCGTCAGGCCAAGAAAACTGCGAATCTCTGTTGCTGAGGAGGGCCTGGGCAGACTCTGCACGGCCTCCACCTTCTTCGGATCTACCCGAATGCCCTCAGTCGATACCACGTGGCCTAGAAATGCCACGGAACTCAACCAAAACTCACATTTTGAAAACATTGCATATAATTTCTTTTCCCTCAGGGTCTGAAGCATTGTCTTCAGGTGCTGCTCATGATCGTCCCGGCTCCGGGAGTATACAAGAATATCATCTATGAAAACAATGACAAATGAGTCGAGATAGGGCCTGAATACAATGTGCATCAAATGCATAAAAGTTGTTGGGGCGTTGGTCAGCCCAAATGACATGACAAGGAACTTGTAATGACCATACCGAGTCCTGAAAGCAGTCTTCGGGATATCCATCTCCCGAATCTTTAGCTGGTGATAACTTGAGCGCAAATCAATCTTAGGAAACCCCTGTGAGCCCTGAAGCTGGTCAAAAAGATCATCAATACGAGGCAAAGGATACCGGTTCTTCACTATAACTTTGTTCAACTGACGATAATCGATACACATGCGCATAGAACTATCCTTTTTCTTCACAAACAATACAAGAGCACCCCATGGGTCAAAAGAAACCCTAATCAAGCAATTCCTGTAACTGATCCTTCAACTCTTTCAATTCAGGAAGAGCCATACAGTAAGGAGGAATAGATATGGGTTGAGTGCCCAGCAACAAATCAATACCAAAATCGATGTCCCGATCGGGCGGCATGCCTGGAAGATCAGCTGGGAACACATCGAGGAAATCCCGTACTACTGGGACAGAGTCAAGAGAAAGGGTATCAGCACTGACATCTCTCACATAAGCTAAATAAGAAGCACACCCTTTCTCAACCATACGCTGAGCTTTAAGAAAGGATATAACTCTACTGGGAGTGTGATCAAAAGTAGCACTCCACTCGATACGAGGAATACCTGCCATAGCCAGCGTCACGGTCTTAGCGTGACAATCAAGAATAGCATAATGGGGTGACAACCAGTCCATGCCCAAGATAATATCAAAATCGACCATATCAAGTAATAGAAGATCTGTCCTGGTCTCAAAACCATGCATAGTAACCAAATATGACCGATACACATGGTCTACAACAAGAGAATCTCCCACGGAGTGGAAACATAAATAGGACACATAAGAATAAGTAGAGCATGGATCGAATAGAACCGATGCCCCTTTGTGACTAACCAAAATAATACATATGATAATAGAATCAGAGGCGACAACCTCGACACGATCAAGAATGGCATAAAATCTGGCTCGGCCCTGACCTCGAGGGTGCCCTCTATCTCCCCGATCCCCGCCTCTGGCTGGCTTGGCAGGTAGGGTGGCAGCTGAAGCTGGAGCAATGATCTGCTGACCCTGTGGAGCATGGTGGGGCTGTGGAGTCTGAGAAGGCACACCCCTACCACGTATAGGGAACTCACTAACATAGTGGAGGGTATCCCCGCACTCATATCAAGCTCTAGGAGTGTGCGGCGGCTGTGACTGACTAGACCTGCTAGACTGACCTCTGGAGGTGCCCTGCGCATGAGGCACACTAGAAACCGAAGGTGCATAATAAGGCTCCTGAGATCTTGGAGGAGCTAGAGTACTGCTGGATGAAGGAAGGGATGAGTGAACTGGGCGACCCGTATAACCCCTACCATAACGTATTGCTCCTGAAGTACGGGTACTAGAGAAATGACCAGACTCTCAAGACCTCTTGTCCTCTCTCTTCCCTCGCTCTCTAGCATGCATACCCTCTATCCTTCTGGCTATATCCATCTCCAACTCTCCCGCCATGCCAGACCTGATGGAAGGAATAAGGCCCTCAATAAACCTGTGAACCCTCTCACGAATAGTAGCCACCAAAGCAGGCGCATGCCTGGCCAACCTACTGTAACAGATGACATACTCAGAAACAGTCATAGGGCCTTGGCGCAAGTGCTCAAACTCCACGCGCCATGCATCTCGGAGGCTCTGGGGAACAAAATCCCTCTGAATAATATCCAAAAGCTGGGTCCAAGTCAGGGAGGCAGCCTCGTCCGAACTGTCTATCTCAACGGTATGCCACCAGTCATAGACGTCTCCCCGAAACTGGAAATCTGCAAAGGAAACCCCACTCGAACAAGTAATACCCATGGTGCGAAAAATGCGGTGACAGTCCTCCAAAAACCACAAAAGCATCGTCTGTAGCTAGTCCGCCAAAAATAGGGGGGTCATACTTCTTGAATCGCTCCAATCTACGCTGCTCATCCTCTGAAGTAGGTGCCCCATCCTCAGGCTGAACTGGTACTGCAGGATGGGCAGGAATAACATCTGGAATCGGTCCCATATGCACCCTCTTCTCTGGGGGGGGGGGCGGGCTGCGGGAGTCTGGGCTCCTCCTCCAGCTTGGGACATAGCTGCATAAAGTGAAAGTAACCCTGCATGCGACAGCATGGTATACATACTCATAAACTGCGCCAATACCTCCTAAACAGCTGGAGTAGTAGTGGTTGTGGGCGTCTCTAGTACAAGAGTCCTGACTGGGTCTGTTGGTGGCACCTCGGCGGCTGCTCGCGCAGGTGCTCTGGCTGCACCCCGTGCACGTCCATGACCCATGCCCGCCCCCTGTCCCTAGCTGCTACAAGGAGGGGGTACGGGAGTCTGATCGTCCTGAGTCGTGCGTGACCTCACCATCTGTGAGAGAATAAGAAACAGTAGTTTAGAATCGAGGTAAAAAACATAGCATGAAAAGAATTGATATGAAGTGAAGATTTTTCCTAAACAGTTACATAGCCTCGCGTAGATAAGAATAGACATCTCTGTACCGATCAGCGAGACTCTAAATAATCGACATGTTTCCTGTGAGTCCTACGAACCTAGAGCTCTGATACCAACTTGTCACGACCCTAGTTCACCAATCGTGAACCTGTCATGACGGCACCCAGTCTTCGTGACTAGGTAAGCCTGATACATTGCGAAAATTCAACAATCTTTGCGGAAACGACAAATAAAACATAAATAGCATAAGATAATGTATAAAGTGCCGCCTGGCACATACATGTCGACTCAGAATAACGTGAAAACCTCCAAGACCCGGAAATCCACGGGCAACACAGACTAAGAGTAAAGTATAACATACAACTATGACATCCAGTAGTATCTACAACAAGCGAGTACATGAATGAAACTACTAGCTAAAAGGAGAACAGAAGGAGACTCTTCAGCTCTGCGGACGCGGCATATGCATACCTCAGATCTCCGAGTATAGCTCCAAATCACTGATAGTGAGCCCGATCAAGAGTACCAGGATCTGCACAATAAAAGTGTGTAGAAGAGTAGCATGAGTACACCACAGCGGTGCTCAGTAAGTGCCAAGCCTAACCTCGATGGAGTAGTGACGAGGAAGGTTGAGGCCCTACTGAGAAAATCATAAGAAATAATGCAAAACTAATTAAACAGTAGATAAAGAAGCAAATCCCGAATATCTAACAAGGCAGTAATTAAAACAGAACGGCTACAAGTACATACTACGAATACAAAGCAAATCACTCAAAAGTCAGGGTCTCTACGTGGAGCTCCGAGAATCGAACCCACAGTCCATCGCCACATGGAGCTCCGGGAATTGAACTTGTAGTCCACTTTATAAATATCTGAGGATCACAGGGAATTGAACCCGCAATCCTTCATACCAATATCCCAGGATCTCCGAGAATTGAACCCGAGTCCTTCATACCAATATCAGAGGATCTCCGGGAATTGAACCCGCAGTCCTTCATACCAATATCAGAGGATCTCCGGGAATTGAACCCGCAGTCTTTCATACCAATATCAGAGGATCTCCCGAATTGAACCCGCAGTCCATCATATCAATATCAGAGGATCTCCCAGGAATTGAACCCGCAGTCCATCTTATAAACAATAGGGGGTCTACCGGGAATCGAACCCGTAGACCATCATACCAATAACAGGGGGATCTCCCGGGAATCGAACCCGTAGTCCCAAATGTAAACACTTCACAGCAAGTCAATATTTAATAGAAGGAAACAAAATATAGCAACAATGTAAACTTCTAGGCCTAGCATGCTTACAAAGAGGGCAGTTATTTGCAATTTAGACAGATAGAGGAAATAAACTACTTACATGCTTTTCCTAAGCTAAGCAAGAGAAATCACATTTTCAACAGTTAAATACACGAAGAAACACAGTGTAAATAAGTCAAGTAAGGTGAACTTTAAACAATTAGCACAAGTACACGTCTGTCACCTCGCGCACAAGGCCTTTAAACAACAATTAAGATATCTAATGTTAAGAGGTCCTCCACACAAAGTTAGACAAGCCACTTACCTCGAATTGGTACAAAACCTCTAAAAAACAATTCCCTTGCCACGAGTATCCAGCTCCGAGTTGGCCCAAATCTATTCAAACCAATTACATATTGTAAATAACATCGCAAGTAACTAATTACATTGTTAAAATTAAATCTAAGGCGTGAAAATAGGTGAAATGACCAAAATTCCCCTCAGGCCAACATCTCGGAATCGAATATATTTAATATTTTCAGAGACCTCGTACTCTCACAAGTCTAACCATATAAAAATCTCCCAAATCGAAGGTCAAATGCCCCTTCAAATTATCAAAGTTAGGTCTAAGAACTTTACCCTAATTTTTATTCAAAATCCAAAATTAAAGCTTTAATTCGAGATTAGATTAGTGGGTAATAATCATAAAGAAACAAGGAATCATTACTCAATGGTTGCCTCTGGAAACGCCTCGAAAAATATCCCAAAACCGAGCTCTCTAGCTTGAGCTTTTGTAAAAATGAAAGAAGGTTCGTTTTATAAATATATGAACTGGTCAGAACATTTTTACATCGCGATTGCATGGATGGGCACGCGTTCGCGGAGAGTAAAATATATGTGGCTGAAAAATGTCCTTCGCGATCGCAAAGGAAGGGATGCGAACGTGATGATCTAGGACTAGACACTATGCCAACGCTACACGTTTCACGCGATCGCATAGAAGGAAGAATAAGGGGTCCAGAAATGGCATACGCGAAAGCGTCGGCAGGGACGCGAACGCGGAAGAGGCACTGGCTGGGCTTCGCGATCACGAGACGGACGCGATCGTGATGAAGGGGAACAGAAAGCTTCGCAATCGCAGGGCCTTCTTCACGAACGCGAAGAAGGAATCACTGACCTGCAATATTCTGCTGCAATAATCAACTCCAATAGCTCCGTTGAGCATCCGAAACACACCCGAGGCCCTCAGGACCTCAACCAGACCACGAACATAACCCATAACGTCATTCGAACTTGTACCAATCCTTAAACCACCTAAACAATGCCGGAAACTCGAATTAATCAATGATTTGAACTTAAAAACTTCAAAATTTAACCAAACTCGCTTTCGATTCAAAACCTAACCAAAACATGTCCGATTAACCTGAAATTTTGAACGCACGTCTCAAATGACATGACAGTGCTACAGCAACTTTTGGAATCCTGTTCCAACCCACGGATCAAAAATTTACTATCAGACCGGGAACTTTAAAATTTAAACTTTTGGCATTTATAGCTCAAATGAGCTACGGATATCCAAAATACATTCCGAACATGCTCCCAACCCCCGAAATAACCTAACGGAGCTAACTGAACCATCGATTTTCCATTCCAGGATCGTCTTCATATTGTTTTGATTACGGACCATTTTCCAACACTTAGCTCTCATTTAGGGACTAAGTGTCCCAAAACACTCCGAATTCTATTAACGAACAACCCGGTGAACCAAAATAGCAGAAATGAACTTAGGGGAAGCAGATAACTGGAAAAATGAGAAATTAGAGTGAACCTGTTATGTGGCTCATATGCATAATATGGACTGAGCATGGGTCGGGTTGCACGCCACAGCAGTGATATTATGATATTGCACTTGGGATAAAGGAGCCCCTCCGAAGTGCGTAAACACCCCCAATGTGAGCCCTCGATGTTAGCTGGATCGGGTTGTACGCCGCAGCGAATTCATGTGCAATGCATTGCATCTTTACATGATACCTGACTGCTATATTTGATATTGCTGTGTTGTTAGCTCATAGTTAGGGTATAGATAGGACTAATAGTTTTAGCTTTGCTTTGTGGCATTTCATGGATTCTTACCTTCAAACATTATATATGTTAATTACTCACTGATTCGGTAGTACTCACCCCTAATCCCTGCACCTTGTGTGCAGATTCAGGTACACCAAAGGCTTAGCTAAGCACTCGTAGCCTCCAGATATTCTTCAGAGTCGTTGAGGTAGCTTCTTGGTGTTTGCAGGACCTGGCTGATCTTCATATTTCAGTTTATTACCATTATATACATTTCCAAACCTTTATATTTTCGTTCAGCTATTATTATCTAGTTTTTGTTTAGAGGCTCTAGACTCGTGACCCAGATCCTTTGGGAGTGTTTATTTAGATTCGTATTATCTTCAAACTATTCTATTATTATTATTTAGATTATTATTTAGAATTTATTATATTTTTCCTTAAACTGTCGGTTTGAGAAATGTTTTACGATGGGAGAGCTAGCGTTGGTCAGGCTTGCCTAGATTTCGGGTTGGGCGCCATCACGACAGGGTTTGGGTCGTGACAATTTGTTATTAGAGCCTAGGTTACTAGGCCTCACAAGTCATGAGCCGGTTTAGTAGAGTCTCACGGATCTGTACGTAGACGTCTGTATCTATCCTCTAGAGGCTACATAACCTTTAGGAAATACTTCACTTTCTTGAAATCCTATCGTGCGTCCTTGATTTAGCTAGAAAGTGTAATTCTTGAAATCCCTTCCACGTGTTCGCATGCGCACATGAGCGCTCGCTATTATATGTGCTTCGATGGCTTGCGATTCCCCGATTGAGGGGCGAGATGTAATCTTCATGAGGTTGATGATGGGCCAGTCAGGAGGACTTGAGGCCGGATCTTGCCTAGGGCTTGAGCACTGAGGTGATGATCATGTGAGCAAGTGGTTTAAAAATAGATGTTCGGTATTGTCGCTATTAGCCGGAATGGAAGTGGTATCCGTGTGATAAGTATGTTAGTACTGTGAGATGCAATTATATGAATTGGTAGTAACGAAGAAGTATGCTGGATAATAGACGGACTATTAAGTGATTCGTTTCCCATTTTGGTTCAACGTGTAGCCCGAATATAGGCGCATGAAGAATCTTTTCGAGTTTCCTAGTGGGAGTGAGGTAAATCGCACAATATGATATGACTTCAGACTCTAGAAGGGTAAGTAGCTATGTAACGTGTATGGCAGTGGATGGTATACAGAAATGTTATATTGAGGCGAAGCTGGTGGGTTATCTCCTGTGGAGTGATCTGAAGTGATGTTATTCTTATGTGCGTATAATAGAAGATCTCATGTGTAATTGAACGGAATTTTCTATGTGTTATGATTCAAATAGGTGAAACACATGTCCATGCATCAATTTTGATAATAGAATACATGTAATATTGAGAGTAATGTTGTTGATACACATTGTGAAGCTTTGTCAAGTTGTGGACGAGTTGTTAGGATAGTTTTGGTGATTCTCTGGCGGGTGGATAAGCTCAATTACAAAGGAAACTCTACCAAAAATTTTTTAAAAAATTGGGACTTAGTAAAAATTTTGTCGCCTATAGAGTGGGCTTTACTATTGTGTGAAAGAATGAAAGAATTGCAGTAGAGTTAAAATTTCTGATGATTCGTGTTTCCACAAGCTTACGAAAGAGTGAGTTTAATCTCACCATGATATTTTGACAGCAAGAGTATATTTGTTGTGATATATATGGCTTCGAGCTATGTTAGGGAGGTTGCTGTTAATTAGCTAATTGTACGATATGTACTATATTAGCTCATATTTGATGCATGCGGGTGAATCAGTTCTGGTTGCAGAAATTGAGCGGAGGATGGCATGAGTGAAGCAAAATTTAGACAAAGGCTATATGGTGCTTAGTATATGTGAGAAAAATAATAGGATGTCTTGAGTTGTTGATAAAAATGCTTAGTGTAATGAGAAGGAAGTGGTTTGGTTGTATCGGAATGAGATCATGTCCTGCGGTGTCAAAGTGCCGATAAGGCACGAGTGGTTCGATTCATTAAGTCGAGTAATCTGCAGTGTGTATAAGAGTGGATGACTCTTGAGAATGGTTTTGATGAGTTCAAGGTTCCATATGTAGCACTCATGTGTTTTAAGGTTGAGTATGTGACCAAGTCAGTGTTTCCATTAGAACAAGTAAAGACTTGTGGTATTTTATGTTAATTACGAGATTCTATGTAGCAGTATCTGGTAAGCAAAGGTAGCAGACTTAAATTCGCATGAAGTTCTTTAAAATGGGGTATTTTAGAAGGTGGTATTTTTGGGAACGTTTGAGAGAGTAATAGTGGCCTATTGATCTTAGACAGTGTGGTCTTAAATTCTAGTCTCTTGTGGTAAGCCTGGATTGAGGCATTGTGGTGCTACAACAAGAGAGTATATCAAGTTGAAAATGAATCAGAAGAAAATCTAGGCAAATGAAGTAGATTGTTAGCGGACCGAATCGGTATGGTAAAGATATGATCAATTCCTTGTTCGAGGTAATGAGCCCTTACGGGTATTGGGTGGCAGAGCTTTTGAGCTCGGAGAGCTTGCTGAGATTGATGTGAATAGAAGGACTTAGTCCTGGCAGTTTAGCTGGTTGCTAGGAAAAAGGAGATGGAGTTCACAAGTTATCCTAGTATGGCATGGTATGTGCGGTCAGTTGTGGAGGATTGAGATTTGTATGTGTAAGGTACGGTTCAGTTCTGAATGAAAATTCATTAAATTCTTAAGCAGTACGGGTGGTTGTAGGTGATTTAAGAAGCGACCCTCAGATGATAAAGGAAAATGGTATTACTATTCTAGTAATTTGACTAGAGTATACTTTCAGTAAGAGGGGAAGGTAATATAAACTGATAACAAGTCGGTGGGATTGCGGCAGTTTCCTATTGGACCGACTATTGACATTTGAGTTTGTTGATGGCATGGGGAAATTTTCGAATATCTTTCGTGGAATGAATGGGTACTTGATGTGTAATGTGTATTCATACGGCGGAATGTGGGACCAGGTATAGTGATTTGGGTGTTATATGGAGTTGGAGAGTGGGAGTTTTCTGATACAGTCTAGGTCTCGATTGTGGATCGTAAGTATTTGTCACCGTTTAGTGGAAATTAGGATTTGGAGGCCAGAGTGGATCTTTATTTGTTGATACGATAGATTTGGATGTGATATTGGGTGTAGATCGGTTGTCTCAGTTTTCCCCAACCAAGGGAGTGGTTACGTTCACTATGTCCCCCTTATTCCCGACATGCCATGGTGCCCCGGGGCTGTCTCGCGAAGATCTTCGATCCGAACCTTCGCATCTACTCTCTCTTAGATTGGGTTATTCTAGACTATTGTGCCATGGGCGAGGTCGAAAAATGCCATAGATTGCGTGGCGAGGTACATCAGATTATGTTATAGCAAGGGTGGTTTACACTCCAAAGATCAGTGGACGGCTGGGAAGAATTGCTCTACTTAATTGGGCCTTGTGGATGTCAGTATAAAGAGTTCTACCATGGATTCAGTTCTGATATTGAAGGACTTCTCAGACGCGATCCTTGTGGCCGGGCATGTCGTCGGGCGAGATTGTGAATTTTAGTATTTATTTGGTGTCGGCCACCAAATCGTACGTCGCTGGCATGAGTTATAGTATTGGAAGCCGCAACTTCAGGCTTCTTTGGAAATGAGCTTATTGGTAAGCTGGTTGGATACGTGGTTAGCTTGGGTTGGCCTGGGTAGTCCCGAATTGTATTGATAAAGGATGGGTTGATTCGATTGTTATTGGATCTGCTAGTGATCTGGTAAGATCTATGAGTTGTTTTCTGGGCTGCGAGGCATTATGATTTTTGGGCAGTGGCACATATATTGCGGTGCTATCGAGATTCATAGTGGAATATGAGTTTTGTAGCTTACAATGCTATAAGTAGATATGATTATGCACTTAGTTTGCTTGCAACCGATACTCGGTAATCTGTTATTATGAGCAAATTCGGATCGATATGAATCTCCCTATGTGAGATATTTTAGTGGATCGGGTGGCATGCCGCCACAGAGTATGTTTTCTGGATCGGGTTGCGTGCTGTAATAGTGTGATGTTGAGGATAGTTTCTGTATGTTACTTTGTATGCCTTATTTCTTGGTTTCTAAGGATAGTCTGTATTGCGAGCTTCTCAACAATAGCGCATCGATTGTGTCCTTTCAGGATTGAATGGTGTATATAACTTGCTTCACCATAGGTGTGACAGATTTCTTGGTTTTAGACATCAATCTGTGCGTGGCTTTCTATTTCGAGCATGGTTACTCGAGGTACGTCATGTGTAACAGTGTTTGGATAGGATCGCGCGTTGTGGAGAGGCCACGTGAAGTCATGGCCGTTCAAGGAGGATTGAGGTATTCTATTTCCTATGATGTGAGGCGGGGTCTCCGCCTTGTGTTGTGATGGTACTGATGAGCTGGAGATACAGCTCTTTCGTTGAGGCAATATCAGGATTTGAGTATATTCAAGTCACTCTTTATTGGTGCGCGTGATATGCAAGACTGGCTTAGGCCGGTGAAAAGGTGTCATATCACCATAATGGCATGTAGGATTCGAGGTGATATTTGAAGTCATTAATGAATACGAACGAATTTGGTTGCAACTTGTTGGAAGGTTAATAACTAGGTTTGACTCGGAAATCTGTTGTGATAGTAGTCTAAAGTTAAGTTACTTCATGAATGGTTGATCTGAGATATTGTTACAGTATTGCGTGTTTCGTTTATTGTTGGCAGTGTATGAAAGTGTTGGAATAAGACCATGGTTAATAAGAGGTTCTTCCATCGGTATTCGGGTGTTATGGGCATATGCTGTGAATAGTAGCTATCGTTTCGAGTGTTGGATTGTGTAGGTTGTTGCATGAGTTTTCGTGGAGTTGCAGGTATGGGTTATTACAGCTGGTTCGGGCTTATTCTGAGTATAAATGTGAGGTTCTAATCTTGTGTATGGTTTCAGAAGTGCAATGTGGTTCTACGGCTATGGTCTAGATGGACTGTGAAAACTTTTGTTGTGTAGTATTATCGGGCCTATGTGATATAGGAGGACGTGGGATCACCCCGGGTATATGTTTGGTAAGGACTCTCAAGTAATTGTTGGCTCCTAGTACAAATCTGGGCCCGCTCGAGGACGAGCGTTTGTTTAAGCTGGGGAGGATGTAACGACCCGACCCATCGTCACGTGAGATGCCGCCCCATTTTCCCCTTTTTATGCTTTTATATATTCCAATATATGTGTTTGGAGAGTTTGAGGTAACTCGGATTGAGTTTGGGCAGAAATGAGACAATTAGTGTCTTTACGAAAACGGTTAGTTTGGAAAAGTCAACTGAAAGTTGACTTATGAGTTAGAGGGCTCGGAATGGATTCGACTAATTTCGGGTGATTATTTATGACTTAGGAGCGCAATCGAAACTGAATTTGGAGGTCCGGTGTGGAATTAGGCTTGAATTGGCTAAGTTAGAATTTTGGCGAAGTCCGGTTGATAGGTGAGATTTTGATCCGGGGGTCGAAATAGAATTCTGAAAGTTGCAATAGCTCCGCTAGGAGATTTTGGATATCTGTGCAAAATTTCAAGTCATTTGGACATTGTTAAGTCGGGTTTTGGATCAAATGCAAGTTTCGGAAGTTTTAGTTTAACTTAGGATTAAATGCATGATAATTCGATGATTTTGATGTATATGATAGTGTTTTTATGTTATGAGCAAGTTTGAATGAAGTAATAAGATGTATTTGTGCTTTTTGTTGAGGTCCCGAGGGCCTCGGGGTAATTTTGGATGGCTAACGGGGATTTTTGAAGTTAAAAATGCAGCAGAAATTGTAGAAGGGGAAATGGTCTATGCGATCGCATCATCAGGGCCGCGATCGTATAGCACTGGGAGGTCAAGCTCCGTGATCGCGTAGACCTTCCTGCGTTCGCATAAGAGGCCTGGGGGATTGGTGTGTTTTGCTCTTCGTGATCGCATAGCACGCAATCACATAGTAGTGGGGTGAGACTCATTGTGATTGCATGACACTTGTCGCGATCGCATAGGGTTAAGTGAGGGGCTCCGGAATTAGTTCATCGCGGTCGCAAGGCTAAGGTAGCGATTGCATAGAAGGAATAAGCTGGGCAGAGAAGGGTTCTTAATAAGATTTCATCCGCGAACCAAATATATTTTCCTCCATTGATAAGCAACCAAGAGAGCTTTTTGAGCGATTTGAAGCGTGTTTTCAATGGGTATTAATTGAAGATAAGTCTTTTGACTTAAAAACACCATTTTTAGAAAGAATCAACCCTCAATTCCATGAAATTCTGTCGAAATTGTGAAGAACTAGGGCTTAGCTTTTAGAAACGGATTTTGGGGATTTGAAAGGCCATTAGAACACCGTTTTTGGTAAAATTTATATTTACGGACTCGTGGCGAGACGAAAAATCCAATGATGTAATTTTCAAAATTTTTAGAGAGGTGGGCCCGGGGCTCCAGTTTTAAATTCGTGTTTTTTAGTGTTTTTCGAGTAATGTCAATTGGGTTATGTTTCTCTAACCTATAATAACATATTCGTTGTGGTTTTGAATAGATTCGACGCGCGTAGATGGAGATTCAAAGGGAAAAGGCATTGGAGACCAGTCTACGACCGGTTAGAGGTGAGTAGTTTGTATAGATGATGGACTGAGGGTTTGAAACCCCGGTTTATCACATCGTGACGCTATGTTAGGGCGTGACTCGCACCCCATGGAAGGTGCGGGATGGTATATGATTGGGGTTTGTGACTTGGTCCATACCGAGAGCTAAATATAATTATTGGCGGTTGACACGCACATTGTATTGTTGATAATTGGGCTTATTGCCATGTTTGGGGCCTTTTGCGGATCTGTAGCATCCGTCTAGGATGAATATCTGTGTGATGATATGATTTGCATAATCATTAACTCAGTCTTGTGCATAATCTCTGTTATGTAATGCTAACTCACCTTTTTCCTGAAATAAATTAACTAGATTATATCCACCCTAATAATTGGAAAATGAAAAATTAGATTGAACCTGATATGTGGCTCATATGTATACTATAGACTGAGCATGGGTCGGGTTGCACGCTCAATGGTGATATAATGATATTGCACTTGGGCGGAAGGAGCCCCTCCGGAGTCTGTACACACCCCAAATGAGCGTCGTCGACATTAAAAGGATCGGGTTGTACGCCGCAACGAATTCATGTGCATTGCATTGCATCTTTACATGATACCTGACTGCTATATTTGATATTGCTTTGTTGTTAGCTTGTAGTTAAGGTATAGGACTATTAGTTTTAGCTTTGATTTGTGGCATTTCGTGGATTTCTTACCTTTAGACATTATATATGCTTATTACTCACTGAGTCCGTAGTACTCACCCCTACTCCCTGCACCTTGTGTGCAGATTCTGGTACACCAAAGGCTTAGCTGAGCACTCGTAGCCTCCAGATATTCTTCAGAGTTGTTGAGGTAGCTGCTTGGCGTTCGCAGGACCTGGTTGCTCTTCATATTTCAGTTTATTACTATTATATACATTTCCAAACCTTTATATTTTTGTTCAGGTATTATTATCAAGTTTTTGTTTAGAGGCTCTAGACTCGTCACCCAGATCTTTTGGGAGTGTTTATATAGATTTGTATTATCTTCGTATTATTCTATTAATATTATTTGGATTATTATTCTGAAAGTATTATATTTTTTCTCAAACTGTCGGTTTGAGAATTTGTTGACGAAGGGAGAGCGAGCGTTGGTCATGCTTGCCTAATTTTCGAGTTGGGCGCTATCACAATCGGATTTGGATCGTGAACATGGTGAATTTTGAACGAGTTGATGGATTATAGAATACATGGGGTCGGTTTCAGAGTTGAGTTTTTGTTTCTTTTGATTTCTGGAATTTGTGTTTTTTGTTGTTATAGGCATGGCGGTTAGAAAGAAATGTGCAGAAAAATGGCCGAACAAGAACAGGGATACAGTAGTGAAAGAATATGATATTATATATTTATTGTAAAGAAATAGTAAAGGGAGAAAGAAAAATAATATTTAGCATATATGGTGTCTTAATTGTAGGATGTAACTATATTTAAATTTTTTGCTATTAAGGATAAAAAGATATTTATAGGATGTAATATTCTAAAATAGTATTTATTTAAAATAAATAGGGTATTAAGATTACATATGTATACCATATAGCAAACCGTATTACCTCCCATGTTTAAGGTTTGTGTTTATTATATTTAAGCATACCAAATTTCAATTTATGTACCATAATTCAAATTAAGGGTATAATTATAGCTTTATTTATTCTAGGCATGATTTTAGGAGCATATATTCCTTTTCCTTTTTTTCCTCTTCTCTTTCCTAGTGTTCTGTTTGGTTGCATATCTCTCACCAAAGTCATAGCTTCTTCGTTACCTATTTAATTTTTTTCTCTTCATTTCCATGTCAAGTATTATACCAAAGCAGAAAATACGCAATGATTCCTGAAGCCATGAGGATATTTATATGCATAGACAAAGTTATATTGCAAATCATGGGACTTCAAATGAAAAGATTTATATGCATTGGCTATTATAAAATAAATTATCACAACAACAGCCAATGCATATAAATCGTTCTTGCCCTTTCCGAATTTGCGGCACTCCCAAAATAAAAATTTTGAATATTAAGAATTGATTAAATTTGGTATGCTTAAATTTTTTTGATACAAGATTGTAGTTTAATTGTAATCTAAATGTAACAATACGACTTTATGCAATACTTAAATTAATTTGTAGTTTATTTGTAGAAATTGTATCTACAAACTGAATACATTGAATTTTAATATTCCAATTCTCATTTCAATTGTAGCATAATTGGTATTTTCGACATAATTGTAGAAGACTTGTAGAAGTTTTAGTCTTCCCAATCTACAAATTATCTATATTTTATCTACAATTCTACAATTTAACTACAATTTCTGGAAAAATAAGTCTTCTTCTTCTTTGACGAGTTTCAATATGAAATTCAGTCAAAACCAAGTCTAATCTTCACCAAAACCCCTCAAAATTGAGATATAAACTCCTAAACATATTTCGAATTATTTACAACAACACTCAATCCAATGAATTTTCGATTGTAGCATAATTGGCATTTTCGATATAATTGTAGAAGACTTGTAGAAGTTTTAGTCTTCTCAATCTACAATTTATCTACAACTTATCTACAATTTATCTATATTTTATCTACAATTTATCTACAATTCTACTATTTAACTACAATTTAACTATAATTTTTGGAATAATATGTCTTCTTCTTCTTCGACGAGGTTCAATCTGAAATTCAGTCAAAACCAAGTCTAATCTTCACCAAAACCCCTCAAAATTGAGATATAAACTCCTAAACATGTTTCAAATTATTTACAACAACACCTAATCCAAACAAATAATGATTTTTGAAAATCCAAATTTGAATTTAAAGCTCTCAAGCTTTTCAATGGCTATCAATGCTGGAAAACATATGGAGAAGGAGAGAATTACACTGCAATGGATTTTCTTCCGTTTTAAATTTCGAAATTATATGGTGATAGAATCACCATTAAATCTTATTCCTACATATTTGAAGCCTTTTTAGGGTAGAATCTATCTATTTTTGGTTTGGTACATATTTTGTAGCAAAACAATGGACTAGGCGGGTAAATACAATATTATAAACATTTTTGATAATAAGGTTTGCTATATGGTATAGATAGATAAAAATCCCATAAAAATTCCTACGAAGAAAACCCAACCTTAGTCAAAGGACGCATTGCCAAACTAAAAGGCACAACGGTTAGGCCTACTAAAACGGTTACCCGATGGTTCAACTTTGAAAAATTTGACATGGTTCTTATTGGAGTTGTTCCTCCGCGCCTTATTATTCTTCTCACCAAGTCAACATTTTTGGGTTTTTAAACCAAAACTTCAAAATAAATTACTTTAATTAAGTAAGTGATTATATTTTCTTTGTGCTCGGGTTTGAGTTCTATCTTTTAGAAGTTCAATATATGTACATGCGTGGGTATATATATATATATATATATATATATATATATATATATATATATATATATATATATATATATATAAGCAATACTCTTCCCAAACTATTTTTTGTATATACGTTGTTCTCTCTCCTCTCTTTCCCCTCTCTATACGCTCCCCGCCCCCCCCGTCAGAACTCTTTCCCCCACCCCTACCTCCACCCCCACCCCCACCCTCTTTCCGGTGACTGACCCCACCTTTCCGACGTCACCCTTCTCCTCCGGCGACTACGGAAATGGTCAGTTTTCTCTCTCCTCTCTCTCTCTCTACACTAGCTTTAAAGGGCCAGCTCCCCCACCCCCAGCCACCCCAGGTCGGCCCCTCCCGCCCCAACCAGCGACGCTGCTACTGCCGGAGACGCACATCTCCAGCAACTTCCCCGAGTCTCCAATTTTATTTTTTATTTTTTTATTTTTATTTTTTATTTTTTTAATTATTATTATTTTTTAAATTTTTTTTTGAATTCTTGTTTTTCGCCGGCGATTTTTCGGCGACCCCTGCTCTTTTTTTCCTATTCTCTCTTCTGCTTTATGTGGTGTGTGTGGGTGTGTTCTGTTTTCTTGGACAGGTACCTTATTTTTCCGGCGAGGATTACCGGCAAACTACAATACTTCCGACGACTCCCGTTCAGATTTTGGCAGGACGCAACAGAACTACACGTTCCAATAATCTCCAGGAAAACATACCCAGGTACTAGTCGCGGCGGCAAAGTGAGTTCGCGGCGTTTGGGATTGAAGAGCTAAGCAATACCGGCCGGGACGTGCAAGAGTCGGTAGCAGTTGACCTTGGGCGCATCAAAGCCTAATTTCAGGTTCTTCCACCGGAAGTTGGTACCTCCCGCTCTCTTGTTTACTTTGTATACCTTTTTACGTATTGTACCTAGCATTCCGTGTGAGGTTTACTCTGGTGCTATCTAGTTTGCCTCTTTTTGTGTATTTCGTTGTAGTGTGTGTGCGCGTCACTATTCCCCATAGTCAGTTGGAGGGATAGTGGCCGCGGCGGGGGATGATAGTGTAAGGTCATGTCCTCGGGGGATGGGGGCGAGAATGGGGCGAGTAGGGGGGGCAGGAAGTGGTCCTGCGGGTAGGGCGGGAGGTAAGGGTGGGAAGAGGGTAGCGGACGCTCGTAGATTAAGGATTGGGTCGTGGAATATAGGCACTCTGACGGGTAAGTCCATTTAGTTGGCGAAGGTTCTTCAGAAGAGAAGGGTTAACATAGCCTGTGTCCAAGAGACTAGGTGGAAAGGGTCGAAGGTGAGGAATGTAGACGGGTTTAAGCTGTGGTATTCTGGGGCCGTGAAAGGTAAGAATGGAGTGGGCATCTTGGTGGATAGGGATCTAAGAGAGTCTGTGGTCGAGGTTAGGGGAGTGAATGATAGGTTAATGTCTATTAAGTTGGTTATTGAGGGTTGCGTCCTCAACTTCATCAGCGCTTACGCACCGCAAGCGGCCTTATACGAGGAGGCTAAGAGGGGCTTTTGGGAGGGCTTGGATGATCTGGTGAGTAGCATTCCCCAATCGTAGAAGTTAGTTATTGGAGGGGACTTTAATGGTCATATTGGGGCTGATGTTGGTGGTTATGGTGAGGTGCACGGTGGCTTTGGCTTTGGGGTTAGGAAAGGAGGAGGCACGTCACTGCTTGATTTCGCCAGGGCTTCCGAGCTTCTGATTGCGAACTCGACATTTCAGAAGAGGGAGGAGCATTTGATCACCTTCAAGATTTCGGCAGTGAGGACTCAGATTGATTACCTCCTCCTCAGAAAGAGCGATAGGGGTATGTGCAAGGACTGCAAGGTTATTCCGGGAGAATCCCTTTCGACTCTTCATAGGCTCTTAGTGATGGATGTCGGTCTCTGGGTGAAGAGGAAGAGGAGGGGTGCTCGGGGAAAACCGCGGATTAGATGGGATGTTTTGACTAAGGAGAAAGCACATGAGTTGGAGAGGAGGTTAGCTGAGAGCGGAGCTTGGAGAAGTTCTGGGGAAGCGGACGCTATGTGGTCACAGACGGCGAACTTGGTTAGGGAGGTTTCATGGGACGTGCTTGGGGTAGCCAAGGGCTATTCAGGCAGACATCAGGGTGACTGGTGGTGGAACGATGTTGTCGAAAGAAAAATAGAGGCGAAGAAGGCGGTGTTTTCTAAGTTGGCAGGGAGCACAAGCGAGGAAGAACGCAGAGCGAACAGGGAGATCTACAAGGTGGCGAGGAAAGAAGCAAAGCTAGCGGTTACGGAAGCTAAAAATGCGGCGTTTGGTCGCATGTACAAGGAATTAGGGGAGAGAGGCGGGAAAAGGAAGTTATTCCGGTTAGCTAAAGCAAGGGAAAGGAAGGCGCAGGATCTTGACCAAGTTAGGTGCATCAAGGGCGAGGATGGTAGAGTTTTGATGGGGGAGTCTCAAGTCAAGCAGAGGTGGCATGCGTACTTTCGAGACTTACTTAATGAGGAGGGGGATTGTAACATAGAGCAAGGGGAGTTGGGGCGTTCAGAGCAATATAGAGACCTTGGGTACTGCAGGCGCATTAGGGCGGAGAAAGTCATGGGGGCCTTGCGTAAGATGAATAGGGGTCGAGCGACCGGGCCTGACGAGATCCCGGTGGAGTTCTGGAAGTGCATGGGTAGGTCAGGAGTGGAGTGGCTCTCCAGATTTTTCAATGCGATCTTCAGGACCAAAAGGATGCCGGATGAGTAGAGGTGGAGTACAGTGGTGCCCTTGTACAAGAACAAAGGGGACATCCAGTGCTGCAACAACTATAGGGGTATCAAATTAATAAGTCACACTATGAAGGTCTAGGAGCGGGTGATCGAGGCGAGGGTGAGGGAGAGGACATCTATATTAGCGAACCAGTTCAGTTTCATGCCGAGTCGCTCCACTACAGAAGCTATCCACCTTGTCCGGAGGCTGGTGGAGCAGTTCAGGGATAAGAAGGACCTGCACATGGTGCTTATCGATTTGGAGAAGGCGTATGACAAGGTCTCAAGGGAGGTGCTATGGAGGTGCTTGGAGGCGAAGAGCGTGGTGGAAGCCTACATCAGAGTAATCAAGGATATGTATGAAGTAGCTAAAACTAGGGTTAGTGGCGACTCAGACCATTTTCCAGTGGTTATGGGGCTCCATCAAGGATCGGCGCTTAGCCCTCTCTTGTATGCCTTGGTGATGGATGCTATGACCCGAGATATTCAAGGGAATGTGCCTTGGTGTATGCTATTTGCTGATGACATAGTCTTGAAAGACAAGACGAGGGTCGGAGTTATTGAGAGGTTAGAGGTATAGAGACAGACTCTCGAGTCTAAGGGTTTCAAAATAAGTAGATCTAAGATAGAATACCTGGAGTGCAAGTTTAGCGCCAGCCGAACAAAGTAGGCAGGGACGTGATGATTTGATCTCAGGTCATCGCCAAGAGGGACAGTGTCAGATATCTTGGGTCGGTGATTCAGGGGGACGGAGAGATTGACGGGGACGTCACTCATCGTATAGGAGCTGGGTGGTCAAAGTGGAGGCTTGCATCAAGAGTCCTGTGTGACAAGAAAGTTCCACAGAAACTCAAGGGGAAATTTTATAGAGCTGTGGTTAGACCTGCAATGTTGTATGGGGCGGAGTGTTGGCCAGTAAAGAACTCTCATGTTCAGAGAATAAAGGTTGCGGCGATGAGGATGCTCAGGTGGATGTGCGGGCTCACTATGTTAGATAAGATTAAGAATGAAGTTATTCGAGAGAAGGTGGGGGTGGCCCCGGTGGATGAGAAGATGCGAGAAGCGAGGCTGAGGTGGTTCGGGCATGTGCGGAGGAGAAGTCCTGATGCCCCGGAGAGGAGTTGTGACGGCTGACGATGGTCGGCGTTCGGCGAGGCAGAGGGAGGCCTAAGAGATATTGGGGAGAGGTGATTAGGCATGACATGGCTAGAATGCGGGTTTCCCAAGAACATGGCCCTTGATAGGAAAGCCTGGAGGTCTAGTATCATGGTTGTAGGATAGGAGTCCCTAGAGTTTTTTTTACTCCTCACCGGGGGTTGGGTGAGGCTTGGCAGGGCTATCCATAAATGATTTGTGTTTTGGATTGTGTCTCCCTTATGGTAATTATTGTATGATACTATTGCATGTTATTTTATTTATGGTTCTTATGTTTAGATAATTATTTACGCTATTTATGTCGGACTTGCTAATGTTCTTTTGTTCTTGTTTTTGTTTTTGTTTCTCTCTTTCCTCCACTGAGCCGAGGGTCGATTGGAAATAGCCTCTCTGCCCTTTCGGGTAGGGGTAAGGCTCGTCTACATATTACCTTTCCCTGACCTCACTTTGTGGGACTATACTGGGTAGTTGTTGTTGTTGTTGTTGTTATTGTTGTTGTTGTTCAGGAGTATGAAATAACCGCAACTTATACTGGTTATTTGGTATTTTATAAATTTTTTAGCACAACATGGATTCGCAGAAAGATTGATTAATGTAGTTTTCTTTCCTGATTAGAAGTTCTATCATTCTTTTGTTATGATGTGTTTGATTCTTCCTTTAGTTTTAGAAAAATGATTGCAAGTATGGGAGATACAATTAATGACTCTCCAACACATTTAATTGTAGATAGTGAAGATCAAATAGGGGCAAGGATGTATATATATATATATATATATATATATATATATATATATATATATATATATATATATATATATATATATATATATATATATATGGTGGTATTCTGAATGAAAAACAATTTGAAAAATATCAAACTTCTCGTAGAATATAATATAGACTGTTGGGTTGATTAGCTTATGTAGAAGGCAATTGAATATTCTAATATCTGAAATTTTGATGATCGTATGTATCTAAATAACAAAACTGTCTGAATAATAGAAATGGCAAACTTTTGCGACTGTAAGCAAATTAATTATTTGTATAGCTTGGCAAGCCGTTCCGGTTGATCTGTGATTTAATTTCCCTTGCAAAACGAAACCATTTTGCGTACGTTTGCTTTTACTTCTAAATAAGTTGCTTGTTTTTCCTCATGTCACATTTCCGTTTTTGTTTATGATGATACATTATTTTTGTTCCTAATACATATATATTTATCATTGTTTCTTTTAGAGAAAATTAGTTCCTTTAGTAAAAAAATCCTTCGTATTTCGGATTATATATTTTTTTTTTTTTAAGCTTAATTGTCGATTTGTATTGATATCAAAAAAATATACAATGTAATCCTATGGTAGTAGTATGGACTCCTACTACTCATTTACACTTTCATTCTAGTTACACTTGAATCCTAACTACTCAAGTCATATATACATTACTACCTAGTAGTTAATGATCAATCAAAACTAAGGGTAGAAGTTGAGCATTTGTAGCCCATCCTTCCACCTTTTACAATTTCTATTTCTTGCATGTATTAGCATTGCTACTTCTCTGCAACATTGTCCTTCATCAAATGTCTTGTTCTCAAATCTGATCAGATTTCTATTCTTCCACAGCAATGCAACAGTAGTCACAAATGTTGTTGCAGTGATCTCTTTCTTCCAGTTTTTGCTCTTGGCATTGTTACAAATCCATTTCACTTCATTCTCCCAGCATTCAGTAGTCCTTATATGTCCCAACCATATATAGATTCTCCTCCATACTCTACTGGTAATGTCACATTCAAAGAACAAATGCTTGAACTCTTCATCATACCATTTGCAGAATACACATAAGGTTGGTATTTGGATGCCAATAATCTGCAGCCTCTCATTGGTAGGAAGTTTCTGATGAGCAGCTAACCAGACAGTGAACTTATGTCTAGGTAGAGCAGATGATACAAGCAATAAATTCCTCCATGCAATCTTAGGGAATTTTGGCAACAGAGCAATATACATTTTATGAATCTGAAATTTTCCTAGCTTGCAAACACTCTGAAGTCTGTTGAATATATTACCTTGCAACTGAATATTCCCCAACACCAATGTCCTACTGTCCAATATCTTCTTTACCACCCAAGATGAATTTGATGGCACAACCACTGACTCTATGGTTCTATTTTTGATATAGTAAGCATGTACCCATCTAACCCATAGACAGTCCTTCTTCTTTGCCAAATCCCAGAGTAATTTAGCTATAGCTGCTTTGTTCCATATTTCCATTCTCACAACATTGAGACCCCCAGAGGATATAGGCTGACATACTTTGTCCCAAGCCACAAGTTCTCTTCTGGATAAAGTTGCTTTGCCTGTCCATAGATAAGATCTGCAAACTGCCTCTATAGCCTTCAATACCTTCTTAGGAATTATAAACACCTGTGCACAATAAGTCTGCATTCCAAAGATCACAGCCTTTATCAGTTGAGTTCTGCCAGCATAGGATAATAGCTTTGCAGACCAGCAAGTAACTCTTGCTGTGATCTTTTCAATGAGAGGCAAGTAATGCTGAATAGATAGCTTCTTAGAATCCAGAGGGACTCCAAGGTATCTGAAGGGAAGATGTCCTTCAGTGAAACCTAAAGCAGCAATAATCACCTCTCTAGTATCCTATGGAATTCCTGCTAAATAGATTGCACTCTTGCCTACATTTGCCTGAAGTCCAGAAGCAGCTGAGAATGTAAGAAATGTGCTGTGCAAAATTTGAATAGAGACTATGTCAGCTCTACAGAACATTAGCAAGTCATCAGCAAAACATACATGTGTAATGTTTAGCTTCCTGCATCTAGGATGGAAGTTGAAATTTCCATCCTTATGCAGCTGCTGCAGCAATCTGTTCAAATATTCCATGGCCAGAACAAATAGATAAGGAGACATAGGATCCCCTTGCCTTATACCTCTCTTAGCATTGAATGGTTTAATAAGACCTCCATTCATTACTAGAGAGTATGAGGCAGAAGAAATACAAGCCATTATCCAGTCTGTAAACTTAGCAGGAAACCCCAGTGTAATAAGGATCTGATTCAGAAATCCCCACTCTAATGTATCACAAGCCTTCCTGAGATCTACTTTTAGAATATATCTAGGTGAAACCCCTTTTCTAGAGTATATTTACCATAACATATTTTATATTATGTTGTACTTTTAAGAAGGATATTAATTTTAAAAAAATAGTTGTGTTACGGCAGAACAACCTAAACGGATAGAAAGAGCATACATCATGAACATCGTTCATAGGAAAGTATTAAATGAGATGCACTTTATTTCATATTTATACATTACAAAGTCAAGTATAATTATCACATGTATCTAATTAAATAATAATTTATCATCTTTGAAGATTCAAACAATCAATTTTGACCTCGACAAGTAAATTTAAATGCGGCAATCCGCATTGCTTATTCAAAAGGACTTTTATGTTATTCTTTTTATAATTATTTACTCAAAGCTTTTTTTAAATAATATTGATATTTTTACGACAATATATATCACAGAACTCGAACGTACCACGTGTGACGCACGTGCCTAGAGACTAGTATATATATATATATATATATATATATATATATATATATATATATATATATATATATAATTTAAACAAAATTCCGTTGGATAAAATAAATTATAAAAAATAGGCTAGGCCCACATAGGCCTGGGACCGACACACTTAGCCCGGAATCATTCCGAGCCTATTTAGGTTGGCCTACAAAGCCCGAGCCTACTAAGGACCAGACTACGAAGCCCGTTTAGGCATGGGCCCAGCCCATATTATACCCTTACTTACAAGAGAAAATAGATAAGAACGAAAGAAAAGGAGGAAGTCAAACATTATTGCCTCAGAAAAATAAACTTGCCATGATTATAGGCCTCCCATCTAACCTTCGATAATTCCATCCAAGCACGCTTGGAATATGGTCTTTCTGACACAAGGCCCTCGGCCCATTCCTTAAGTTCAGGAATTACGTACGGCATCTGGGCCACAACTACAATACCAAAAACATCAATAAGGAAGGATATAAGAGGGAAAACAACAAGATTGAACCTTCAAGCAAAGTACTACTTACGTTTCATGTTCCATTTCTCGAAAAATGATATGTCTTCGGCAGACATCAGGTTCGAAGTCTTTATTCGAACAAATTGGCCCATCCAACTTCGATCCCGAGACTCGTCTATGCTCGCGAACAGAGCCCTATTGACCGGAAAAGAAAGCTTGATCATCCCCATTCGATAGAGTCGGGAATGTAGAGTCACATAAGGTGATCGAGGATAAAGGGACATCCCTCGATTTTGCTTACGAATAACTGGAGGAGAATCACTATTCTCTAGAAGAAAGGGGTGGATCTGGTCAAGAGTCATGTCATACCTCTTGTAGAAGGCAGTGATGATTGGGTCTAAGGGACAAAAAGATAGAGCATAGATCGGACGGAATGTTCACTATCGGCGCATTTTAAGCAAGGTTGGCTAACATGCACTGAAGTATGAAAATTTCGGCCACCACTGCCATAACACCATCGGCGAGCTTAGTAGCTCCAAGCTCTACTATACCAGCGCATGCAAATCCATTAACATTTGGAAGCTTTCTTCCACTTTGATTCCAGACCATAGAGGAGGGACCAGCTGGGGATGAAGCTAATGGACAACAACAGCTTGCTATGAAAAGAGCGGTAAGGAGAACAGGTGAAGAAGTTCCACGCCGGCTCCAATTCTCTGATATAGCTAACAGTACAGCAAAAGCTCCAGTTAAAGAACAGGAATTTGTGCCAATGGTGCAAAACCAATGGAACAGAAACCAATGCAGGGTGAGAGTAGTAGTGAGGAGAGACTAGATAGAAGAACTCGCAGAGACCAAATAGGGAAAGCTCTCAACTACATTCCACCAGATCTGCAAGGGGAACAAATTGTAGTAACAATTGAAGAGGAAGACATCAAGGAAAATCAAAATTACTGGTCTACTGCAATTATTGGGTACGTTTTGGGTGAGACTCCATACTTTAAATCTATGGAGAACTATGTTGATAATCTGTGGGATTTTATTGATACGTCGAAGATACTGTATCACTATGAGGGCTATTACATCTTTAGATTCGATTCAATTGATGATAGAGACAAAGTTATGCAATCAGGGCCATATTTTCTTCATAATAAGCCATTTATATTGAAGAATTGGTCACTGGACTTTGAGTTTCACCCAGATTGGTTGAATGTTATTCCGATTTGGGTAAGGTTTCCAAATCTACTAGTGGGTTTCTGGTCAACTGAATCCTTAAGCAAAATGTCAAGCGGTATAGGTAAGCCTATGTATACAGATCTCTACACTGTTGAGATGGATCGTATTTCATATGCTAGGGTTCTTGTAGAGGCAGATATCTCTCATCATTTACCAAATGACGGTATACTTCGTACTCTAGTAGGTATAATCCATCAAAGTATAGAATATGAGTGGCAGCCAAAGTTCTGTATGGATTGCATAAAGGTTGGACATACTACTGATGAATGTAGGAAAAAGAAGGAAGAAGGAGAAGTTAATATGTTGAACATCATAAAAAAAGGAAAAGAGGCAAAAGAAGAAGGAAAATGGTTACAAAGTGGATAGCAATGGAGATACCAATACCAAAAAGTGGAGAAGCAGGGGATGTAAACATGAAAGAGGATACTGTAGTTGAAGAGCAAAGTGAAGACAGACAACTTGATAGTAATGAGTTTCCACCACTATCAGTCATGAGAAGTGGGAGAAAACATGACCAAAGTGTCCTAGTTTCTATGAGGGATGAGCCAAGTTTTACTACTAGCCAAATCAATACCACAAATAGATCTGATGTCTTGATTCAAGGTGGTAATGTAACTGATGCAACTGATACTGGGCAGGGTGGCCAAAATCACCCTATGCCTCAATGATTGTCAGCACTTGGAACATAAGGGGCTGAATAGCCCTTTAAATAGAAGGAGCTGACACTCTTTCTAAAGAAGTATAACGTGGAGATAATGGGACTAGTTGAAACTAGAGTGAAAGAAAACAAGGCCAAAAGAATTGTTATGAAGACAGTGAAGGATTGGAAGATAAGGTTTAACTATGACTATTCTTATAATGGTAGAATATAGTTAATTTGGAGGCCTCATGTTCAACTCCAGGTCTTAAAGGTTGAAGCACAATTTATTCATTGTGAACTGTTGTACACTGTCAGGCAGAAGAAATTGTACTTCATTGTGATATATGCTTATAATGAATATAATGCAAGACAACAACTATGGATGCAGCTTGCTGGTATATGTGCTACTATTACTGATGAGTGGCTAATAAGTGGTGATTTTAACAATGTATTGAATGCAGATGATAGAATAGGTGCTCCCATTACCCAGCAGAGGTTCAAGAATTCAGAGACTTCTTGGACAACATGCAGCTAACACCGCTGAAGAGTACATGATGGTTTTATACTCGGTGTAATAAAAGGGATGAGAATGTAAGGGTACAGTAAAATCGATTGGGCTTTTGGAAATGTCAGTTGGATGATGAACAATAGATTTATTGAGGAAGAATTTTTAAATCCCGGGATATCTGATCATTCCACTATTTTGATCAATTGCAGAACTGTCATTATTCAACATGAACTACATCCTAGACCATTCAGACTATATCATATTGTCCTTCACCATCCTGATTTCAATAGGATAGTGAAAGAAGTATGGGGCCAATATGAAGGTGCACCGGGAAAGTCAAGGACATGGTATAAGATTAGAAGGCTGAAAGTAGATATTAAAGAATTGAACAATTATATGGCTACCTATAAGCAAAAATTGAGCCAACCAAAGCAAAGGGTTGAACTGGTGCAGCATAATCTGTCAATCCAGCTTGTAAGTCAGGAATATATTGATGAAGAGAAGGAGACATTGCTAGAAATGGAAAAATAGAGCAATATTGAGGAGCATGTGATGAGGCAGAAGTCTAGGGCTACTTGGATTCAACATGGAGATGCCAACACCAATTATTTTCATGCGCGATTGAAAATGTGTATTAACAATAATGTTATTGTCTCTATTCATAATGATGTAGGTATCAAGTCAACAGATCCAAAACAGGTGGAGGATCAATTTTTGGGATTTTTCAAGTCATTAACGGGAGAATCCTCACAAGTACTACCAAGACCTGATGCTGAGATAATCAAAGAAGGACCATGTTTAACAAGAACACAACAACTGGAACTGATTAAGCCAGTAAATGAGGAAGAGATACTAGAGGCTATCAAGAGCATGCCAACTGATAAATCACCAGGGGTAGATGACTTTCCAGTGGAGTTCTATACAAGCCAATGGGAGGTGATCAAAGAACATGTGATTGCAGATGTGCTGGATTGTTTTGAGACATTGAAGATGCCAAAGCCATAAACAGTACTACTATTTCTCTAATAACTAAAGTTCCTAATCCTACTCAGGTAAAGAACTTTAGGCCAATAGCAGGTTGCACTACCATCTACAAAATAATTACTAAAATCATAACATGGAGGCTGAAAGTAGTCATGAATTATTTAGTAGCTAAGTCTTAATCAGCCTTCATTGAGGGAAGAAATATTATTGATAACATTCTGTTCATGCATGATCTTTTCAAAGGCTATACTAGGAAAGGAATATATGCAAGATGTGTCCTCAAGGTAGATCTGAGGAAAGCGTATTATACTTTGGATTGGTATTATTTGAAAAGGATGCTGATAGGACTGGGGTTTCCACAAAGTTTGTGTGCTGGATTATGGAGTGTGTTTCAACTGTTTCCTATTCTTTAACTTTAAATGGTGGTCTTACAAAGCCATTTCAAGGCAAAAGAGGGATAAGGAAAGGTGATCCAATGTCACCATACCTATTTGTGATAGCCATGGAGTGCTTGCAAAGAGACTTCAATAGACTGGCAGGAAACAAAGGATTCCATTTTCATCCAAGATGCAAAAAGCTAGGAGTAATGCATGTGTGTTTTGCTGATGACCTGTTGATATTTTGCAGAGCTGACCTAAAGTCAGTGAAATTACTGCAGCAGGCTTTCATGAAGTTCTCAAATACATCGGGGTTACAAGCAAATCCAGAAAAAAGCTCAGTTTATATAGCAGGCACAAATGAAAGAATAAAAGGTTTTATATTGCAGGAGTTGGGCTACACTGAAGGAACTCTGACCTTCAAATACTTAGGAGTTCCCTTAGCTCCTAAAAAGTTATCTATTCATCAGTGCTGGTCAGTAGTTGAAAAGATCACTGCAAGAATAAGCTGCTGGACTTCAAAGATCTTATCATATGCTGGTAGATTGCAACTAATCAAGGCAGTCATTTTTGGAACGCAGTCTTACTGGGCCCAGGTATTTTTACTACCAAAGGAGGTTAGCAAGATGATAAAGGCTGTTTGCAGATCATATCTATGGACTGGGCAGGCTGACATCTTAAGGAGAGCATTAGTAGCATTGGACAGAGTTTGCTTACCACAATCAATAGGGGGACTGAATGTGATCAACCTATGCCATTGGAATAAGGCTGCAATAATGAAGCCTTTATGGGCTCTTACAAAGAAGAAAGATTGTTTGTGGATAAGATGGGTCCATTCTTATTACATAAAGAATAGGATTATTGATATTGTTCCTATACCTAAAAATGCAGCTTGGGTTATTAGAAAATTATTGAGCAAAGACAGTTCATACTGAGTTTACCAGATTTGCAAGGTAATGTTCAAGAGAGGCTGGAATGCTTGCAAAACACAAATGGTAAATTCAATATCAAGAAACTCTATACTCTGCAAACGCCCCAAGAACAGAAGGTTTATTGGAAAAGCTTGACTTTACACCTTTATATTCATCCAAGGCGCAAGTTTAACATGCAGCTGACCATTCATAGGAGAATACCAACTATGAATAGACTGCAGAGAATAGGTATATTAGTTAACACAATGTGTGTCTTCTTTGGCCAGGTAGAAGAATTATTGGAGCATCTCTTCTTTGAATGTTCATACATAAATGCTATCTGGAGAAGACTGCTCAATCGGATGGGAGTTCAGAGACAAATCCAGTCTTGGGAGGAGGAGTTAAAATGGTTGACATACCAGGCAAGGAAGAAGAAAGGTATAGGCAACATCATCTCAGCTGTATTTGGCATGCTGTTGTATAGTATATGGAGATATAGGAATGCAATCAGGTTCAACAATGGACACACCTCAGCAAAACCAATATGCAGAGAAATCACATCCTATATCCACATCAAAATCCATGTACACAACATTTGGAGAACTATATAGAAGACTTAGATAGATATCTGTAATGGTAGATTGTATTTCTGATTTCTAGAATTCTACTAGTTAGAGAAGCAACACTGTAATTAGTAGAGTACATGTGATATCTCTATGTAATAATGAAGAATAGGCCAAAGTAGTATAGGACTGGTCAGCAGATCCTGTTATGCAAAGAACAATTGATGAATGAAAAACTCAGTTTATCAAAGAAAAAAAAGAAGATAGGGTCTAAGGGACCCAACGTGAAGGGGTAAGTGTAAACACTTAGAAAACCCTCCCCGTGGGTAGTGATTGATTCCTTGGGCGAAGGTACCACCACATGCTTATTGAACCAGTTGCAATCCTCTTTAACCTTGGTGAGAAGATCATTGGTAATTGTGCATATGTACCTCAAGACCGGCTCACATCGATCCGGTACCGAGGAGGTCTTTTAACTTTAAAATCCGCAACGGTAGGGCACCCTATCAGAATGAATTCCTCAGTACGAGGTTTTGCCGCATCCCTGTAGCTGGCGGGTCATGATGAAGAGGCAGCCTCCTTTTGCAGTACTATCTTAGAAGTTTTCCCATTGTATAACAGAAGAAAAGAGAATTAGGATGGTGTGCGGTTTGCTAAAAGTTCAAGAAATCTGGGTGCAAGAGTTGCAAAGCAAAGGGATTTTTGAAAAAAAAAAACAAGAAGAGGAGGAGCTTTGAACGTAAAGTTTGAATAAAGGAAAGTTAGAGTACTTATAGCTTGTTTGTGACGGTGACCAGCAACTGACATGCATTTAATGCCTTGGTAACTGCACCAATGGGATGTTTCAGTATCCATTTGTTGCTTATGTTATAGTCGTGTGTCTCAGTGACCATTTGTCGCTTACATCACGACCTATCGAGACGAGATTCGGAAGTTCATATCATTTCTCGTCATCTTGTCTCTGAGAAACGAAGGGACTATCAATAGACGGTCGAAATCGGGCTCGCCCCTTGTGTGATTAATTGATATTGGAGTATGATACGTTATGGTTTGAGACCACGCAATCGCGAATGAGACCACGCGACCGTGATTCATAGAAACATACACTTACGTGATCGCAACCCTATCTACGTAAACGCGAAGAATAACCTGAGTGCTCCCTGAGACAGCTTTACGCAATGCCGAGCTTCCTCACGTGATCGCGATTAAGAAAAACCTGCAACAGAACTAAAGCTATAACCTGCAACTTTTAATATGTAAATTTGATCTGTTTAACCACCCGAAACTCACCCGAGGCCCCCGGGACCTCCACAAAAGGCACTAATATATCCCAAAAAGTTATTCAAACTTGTACTAATCTTAAAAACACCTCAAACCACATCAAATCAACCAACACACATCTGGTTCAAGCCTAAAAATTTCAAAAACTTTCGAATTATGCTTTTTATAAAAAACCCAACCAAACCACGTCCGAATGACCTGAAATTTTGCACACACGTCACAAAGGCTACTGCAACTTACGGAATTACATTCCAAACCCTATATCAAGATATCACCTATCAACCGGAAAACGCCAAAATATCAATTTCGCCAATTCAAGCCTAAACCTTCCACGGACTTCCAAAATACATTCTGATCACGCTCATAAGTCCCAAATCATCTAACACAGCTAACCAATTTATACAAATTCCGATCAAAGATCATATACAAACAAGTCAAATCTTGGTCAAACCTTTAAAATTTCAAGCTCCGACTGAGAACTGTTTCTTTCATATTCATTCTGATCTCCTTGAAAATCAAAACCAACGATTTACATAGGTCATAATACATCACATGAGGCAAGTCACGCCCGAAAATTAACAAGCAAGGTGCAAAAGCTCAAAATAACAGGCCGTATCATTGCACATAGCGACCACTCCAGCGTACATCCAGTATGAGACAATAAGAATACGCTTGTCGAATATCCTCTGTATTGTATTTTTTAGTGTTTCGGGAGATTGTCCCTTATAAATATAAATTGAATGTAACGAGAAAGGGGGAGAATGCTTTGTAAAAGAATCATCAGATATTGAATGCAAAAGCAATCTTGTTCATTAGAGAAATTCCTAAGATTCCCCAACCATCCCACACTTATACTCGCTTACACCGGTTACACCTGTAACGGTTCCAATTACAGCATTTATGTTCTCGCATTTATGATCATTTATTCGCTTTAAATAAACTTGTTAAATCGCTCGTCTTGCTTATTTATTCCACCATTTTGATCTAGATTTTATTGAGTTTGACTGAGATTGACCTCATCCTTACTATTAGTTGCTTCAATCAAAAAGGTTTTGACATCTTTTGGTCAAATAATTTGGCATCGTCTGTGGGACTTTCTTCAGTTGAGATTTTTGTTTCATCTAGATCATAGAAAGGGATAGTCACTTCTTCCTAGCTTTGTACAAACTAACAATGGAAGGGAAAGGAGATGCAAGGAAAAAAGCAATAGTAGCTATCACAACCAACCTCTTGAACACCATTAACGAAGACAGTAGGGAGGATAATGAAAACGGGAACCCAAACACCACACTTAGGGGAGTCAATTCACCTCCCCCGCACGAAAGCGTAACTGCTTCGCGCAAGAAGAAAGCCTCCACATCTACAACGGGAGAGGCACAACCGACAGTGAGAAGACTGATGGAGAAATGGCTAACAAGTACCCTGAACAACATACTTGATAAACCTGCCCAAAGGGATAACAGGAATGTTACACATGCAGATGTCACGACAATCGCTAATGAGCAAGATTGCCCCCGTACAGGTAGCACTCATGTTGATGATGAAGCAGGTAATGATGCGCTTGCAGTTATTTTAAAGAAAATGGAGGAGATGGAAAACAAGAATAAGGCACTCCGTAACCAGATGAAGGAGCACCAAGAGAGGGTTGACAAAATACCGGGTGCCACAAAGTTGTTGCCCAAAATGGGACGTTGGTGGATTCGTCGAGCAACCATACAATGAGGAGGAGGCCCCCTACACCATTCCAAATACCTTCAAAATGCCACCATACCTGATGATATATGATGATACTACCGATCCAGAAGATTATATCATCCACTACATCATAGCCGTAAAAGGTAACGATTTTTCGAAAGAACAGGCACCATTAGTGCTACTATAAAAGTTGGGCGAAACCCTAACAGGGGGAGCCCTGACCTGGTTCTCCCAACTACCAACACGGTCGATAGTAATGTTCGAGGAAATGGCAAATAATTTTGTCACCGCCCATGCAGGAGCTAAAAGGTCGAAAATCCAGAGTACACGACATCTTTGCCATTAGGAAAATTCATGGCGAGAGATTCAGGGACTTCTTAGATCTATTCAACAGGGTGAGAATGAGCTTACCAAATATGTCAGAGGGAATGGCGGTAGCGGCCTTCCAGAACGGAATAAACAGGAACGGGTCAAGAGCGACCAGAAAATTATTAAGCATTCTCATGAAATAACCTCCAATCACTTGGGAAGAAATCCATAACGCTTACTGCGCTGAGGTAAGAGCCAACGAGGATGACCTTAACGGTCCGCTCCAACAGTTGATGGCAGTTCAAACTGAAGCAAGGAAAAATCATCGCATCGACGTTCGACGAGATCGGTTAGGGCCTCATTTTGGCCGTGAAAGGCATCAATCCTACGTCAGGACGTTTATCCATCCTCCTCTGCGGCATGCAGATACTTCTCCTCAGCATGTAGCGCCACATCGACAGGAAAAAAGGTATGCCTCCACACCTATCTGCACATTATTTTTGTGTCTCTACTTCAGAAATAGTGTACGCACGAGAGAAAATCGGGTACCAAGGTACAATGGCCGCAAAAGATGAAGTCCCACCCAAGCACTCAGAAATCGAACAATTTGCGAATTCCACAAGGAAAGGGGTCAGAAATCGAAGATTTCATAGGATTGCGGCAGGAAGTAGTGAGAAAGCTCAATCAGGAAAACTAAAAGATTTGCTAAGTAATCGAGGACGGTCTAACTTCGCCGCGGATGTGAACAATTCAAGGGACCTCCAAACTCACCTTCTCCCTCTTGAACTATACAGATGATCATCGGTGGGGGCGACGACATAGCAATCAATCATGTAAAATTCACCACCACACATATACTCAAATGGCCGATCACTCATGAATAGTATGATGACCTCGAAGATAGTATCGCCTTTGTAAGTCGGATGTCGACAGTTTGTCTTTCCCTCACTACGATGCCTTTGTTATCACTTTACATATCACAGATACTGATGTAAAAAGAATAATGGTAGATGACGAGCGGCATGTGTATTATCCATCATCAAGTCCTCGCATAGATGCAACTCGAAGATAAAATATTACCGCATTGCATAACACTAATAGGTTTTAATAATGCAGTCGAGCGGCTTTTTGGAGAAATAGAACTACCCGTCCTAGCCGGAGGAGTTACCTTGGAAACGACATTTCACATTATGGACCAAAATAGCCTACAACGCTATCATAGGGCACCCATGGATACACGCCATGTGAGTAGTCCCATCCAGTCTCTATAAAGTAATCAAGTTTGCTACTCTATAGGGGGTATTCGACATCCGAGGCGAACAACGAACCGTATAAGAATGCTATCTCATCGCCCAGGATTACACCCATACCCAACAACTAAAAGGGGCCAGCACGGAAGTATAGCAATCGTCGATGTCTGGAACAAAACTTGACATACGAACAGACCTTATCAAAGATCCTGACATCGTGGAAGCATCCGAGTCGACAATATAGGATCTTGATCCCATCTTACTAAATATTAACGATAGCACAAAAAAGGCTTAAATCGGGCACAACCACTCGGAACCAGGTAAGTTTCGAAAATTCTTAACTGACAATGCTGATATCTTTTCCTTCTCCCATGCAGATATGCCAGGTATCCCGAAATACATCACCACACAAAGACTTAATGTTGACCAGCAGCAAATAAGAAGGAATTTCAACGAAGCCATCAACGAAGAAGTCGATAAGTTGCTCGTGAACGACTCTGTCTGAGAGTCAAAATATCCAAGTGGGTCGTCAATGTGGTCATGGTAAAGAAGAAAAATGGAAAGTGGCGGATGTGTGTAGATTTTCACAGACCTAAAAAAAGCATGCCCAAAAGACTCCTTCCCATTACTACACATCAACCAACTCATCAATGCAACAATAAGACACGAGTTCCTGAGCTTATTAGAAGCCTACTCGGGTTATAACCAGATCCTCATGGAGGAAGAAGATCTGGAGAAAATCACTTTCATCACTTACCAAGGAAGTACTGCTACAAGGTCATGCCATTTGGACTAAAGAATGCGGGGGTGACGTACCAGAGATTGGTCACCAAGATGTTCAAAGATCAACTCGGTAAGACAATGGAAGTCTACATCGACGACATGATGGTTAAATCCAAAAGGAAAGAAGATCGTATCAATCATCTAAAGGAAGCCTTCGGCATATTAAGGCAGTACGACATGAAACTAAACCTTCGGTGTAACCTCAAGCAAATTCCTCGGTTTCCTGCAATCGCAAAGAGTCATCGAGGTTAATTAACGCCATCAAAGGAATAACGGAAATGTAAACCAGCACAAACTAAGTGCAAAAACTGATAAGTCGAATAGCCGCCCTATCAAGCTTCATCTCACGGTCATTCGACAGGTGTCATAAATTTTTTAGTGTGCTAAAGAAAGACAACGGGCTCCAGTAAAATTTGGAGTGTGCCAATGTCCTGAGAAAATTGAAAACCTACTTGTCCTCACCACCATTACTCGCCAAGGTAGAACCACGTGAATGCCTCCTTGTCTGCCTAGCCATCTCCGAAGTCATGATATGCGTGGTTTTGGTCCAAGAGAGAAAAAGTATGTAATCTCTGATTTACTATATCAGCAAACTTTAGTTGACACCAAAATGAGGTATCTCTACCTCGAAAAACTAGCTTTGGCGTTAGTCGTAGCTTCACGAAAGCTTAGACCACATTTTCAGTGTCACCCCATATAGGTGGTGACAATTTTTCCCCTCAGAAGCATCTTGCACAAACCTGAGTTGTCCGATAGATTGGCCAAATGGGCCATAGAATTGATAGAACACGACATAACATATCAACCACGAACTACCATAAAATTGCAAGTACTCACCGACTTCGTTGCTGACTTCACCGCGTAAATACTATATGAGGTCGCGCAAGAAGCGCTTTGCGCCTCTCCTGGGCGACTCAACCTCCGGGTCCTCTACACCGATGGCGCATCCAATGCGTAGGGATCTGGACTGGGACTCATACTCAAAGTCCCAATAGGAGAAGTGATTTGCCAATCCATACCAGACCAAAATCCACAAATTGCTGCCTCAATTCGACGAATGTCGACTCAATCAAATACCACGGGCGCAAAATATCAAAGAGGATGGTCTCGCCAAGCTGGCAGCAGCAACTAGAAATATCACTTAGGAGAACGTGGTCACCCTCCTCCACTCATCACTACACCAAATCGAGGTAAATTCTATAAACTTAACTTGGGACTGGCATAACCGCATCATATCGTATTTGTAGGAGGGAGCACTCCCACTAGTACCGAAGCCAAAAAGATTCGAATACAAGCGAGCAGGTACAACCTTATAAACCAAGACCTTTACAAAAGGACATTAGGCGGCCCCTTGGCCAAATGCCTTGGAACAATTCAAACAACGCGTGCGCTCGAAGAGGTACACGAGGGCCACTTCGGCACCCATACAGGCAATCAAGCCCTCGTCAAATGTGTTATTCGGCCAGGATACTACTGGGCCACTATGAAAAAAGAGGTCGTAGATTACGTCAAGAAATGTGAGCAATGCCAGAAATACACCCCTATGATAGACCAGGCGGGCGATCTCCTGCATTCTGTCACCTCTCCATGGTCGTTCATAAAATGGGGGATGGATATCGTCGTACCCCTCCTAACAGGGCGAGGTATGATACGCTTTCTTTTGGTTTAAACTGACTACTTTTCCAAATGGGTAAAAGCAGGTGCGTTCGCTCAAATACGCGAACAAGAAGTCATCGCGTTCATCTGGAAACACATCATATGCCATTTCGGCATCCCCAAATAAATCAGTTGCTACAATGGACCTCAGTTCAACAGGAGAAAGACGACTGAATTCTTCAAAAAGTGGCACATCAAGTGGATACTCTCCACGTTATATCACCCTGCTAGAAACAATCAAGCGGAATCCTCCAACAAAATAATATTGAATATATTGAAGAAAAAGCTCGAGGACGCTAAGGGGCTATGGCAGGAACGTTACTAGAGGTGTTATGGGCCTACAACACAACGCCAAGAACTAGCACAGGTGAGATGTTGTATTCACTGGTCTACTGTACCGATGCAGTTATACCTGTCGAGGTAAGAGAATTCAGCATGGGTACTCCAATGAGAGTGGGCCGAGCAACGACGAAAACAGAATACAAGACCTGGACGAGGTAGAAGAACGAAGGGACATGGGTCACATAAGAATGATAGCCCAAAAACAACAAGCGTAAAGGTACTACAACAAGAAGGCCAAAGTACTACCACTCAGAGTCGAGGACTACGTCCTCAAGGCCAAAACACAGGCAGCAAAAGACCCAAATGAAGGAAAATTTGGGAACAAACTGGACGGGCCATAGAAAATCACAGCAGCAGCAGCAAGCAAAGGAGCATTCAAATGGAAACAATGGAAGGAAAACTACTACAAAACAACTAGAATGTCGCCCACCTCAACTATTTTAACTTCTGAGAAATGACGCCATCTAAATCATACTATTTTTCCCTCACTCGGTCTTTGTCCCAATCGGGTTTTCTCGGGGAGGTTTTTAAGAGGTAGCGAGGGGGACGTCTTGATGTTCAAAGTACAATTCATCGCCCAGCCTACTCACAACATCTGCAGACCGAGCACAGAAGGGACTAAGTATAAGGATATCATTCTGTAGAATGTACAAAATTGATATGTATCTCCAATGCATGAATGAAATTACTTCGTCGAATCTACAAAATCAATATGTATCTCCAACGCATGAATAAAATTACTCCATTGAATTTACAAGGTCAATTTATGAATGAAACAGGCATACACGACACCCCATGGCTAAGGCCATCGCAATAGAAGAGTTCGACACCATTCGAACCACAACGGGTTAGCATTTCGACATTAAGTCGAAATAGCACCCCATGACCAAGGCCATCGCCACGAAAAATTTCGATACCATTCAAAGACTGACGGGTTAACATTTTGATGAAAGTTCGAAATAACACCCTTAAGGATAAGGGCCTTCACCAAAGAGAAGATTTCAATACCATTCAAACCACGGCTGGTTAACATTTCGACATTAAGTCGAAATAACACCACATGGCCAAGGCTATCTCCACGAAAAAGTTCGATACCATTTGAACCCTGGAGGGTTAACATTTTGATGAAAGTTCAAAAAAACACCCTCAAGGCTAAGGGCCTTCGCCAAAGAGAAGAGTTCGATACCAATCGAACCCCGATGGGTTAATATTTTGATGAAATTTCGAAATAATACCCTTAAGGCCAACGGACTTTGCAAAAAGAGAATAGTTCAATTCCGTTTGAACCCCAACGGGTTAACATTTCGACATTAGGTTGAAAGAACACCATATGGCTAAGGTTATCGCCACGAAAGAGGTCGATACTGTTCGAACCAGGAGGGTTATCACTTCGACATTATATCAAAATAATACCTCATGGACAAGGCCATCGCCATAGAAGAGTTCGACACCAGTCGAACCATAACGGGTTAATATTTTGACATTAAGTCGAAATGACACCCCACAGCTAAAGCTATCGCCATAGGACTGAGTTCGACATCGCTCGAAACACGAGGGGATAACACTTCGACATTAGCTCGAAAGCAACATCCCTATGGCTAAGGCCGTTACCAAAGAAAAAAGCTCGACTTAAGAGAAATGTCGCTCGAAACGCAATAGGTAACACTTCGACAACTCGAAATAAGCATGACCGCGACAAAGGACGTCGCCAAATAAACAAACACGACAAGAGAACAATTTAGAGGTACACAATAAAAAATAATTGCTCCATTATAGATGTTGTATTACAAAAGTTTTTTACAAAGGGCTCAAAACGCCCCCACAAAAATGGCAAAACAAAATAAATACTGCCAAGTCCTATGACGTATCACCCCCCATGGCATACTCCTCATTGTACTAAGAATCGGAGGCGAGCTTGTCCACATCGGCAAGAACCCATAGCTCATATATACGTCGAGGCAGGACAGGATCAGCTGAAGCATGGGAAGTAGAAGGTTGCGACTATCGACGTACGTCCCTCACTTTCAAAGCATCAACTTGTTCATTTAATGCAGATAATCTGCCTCCGGTGCTTGAATATGCCCCTCAAATCTCGCTACCTTAAGCGCAGATGCCTCCATCTCCTTGTCCCGCTCCAACCTGCAAACACGGAGGGCGTCTTTCAAAGCCTGTGCCTCAGAGATGGAAATTTCCCTATCCCATTCGGTGTGAGCCAACCCATTCGCATTAGCACTCAACTCACCCTTAAGGTCGACGACCTGCGCTGCCTTCCTATCAAGCTCGGTGGTTAAATTTGGTACCTTTACTTGGAGATCAGCATTTCAGCCATAAATCCCAATTGGCAATAACCTTCATAAAGTCCTTGTCTCGTTCTTTCTGTTATTTGACCTTATGCGCCAGTTGATCCTCCCTCTGCTTAAGCCCATCGTGAAAAAGCTAAAAGATGTGATCCTGAGTAAAGATGTTGGCCATCGCATGATGCTTAGTGCATTATTCTCGATATTTGGTGTACATCTTCCCATAGGCGGTCATCCTCCGCCTTTCCCGACGTCCACGCTCAATCTCCATGATGAGGGTCAAATATGAAAAATAAAGTCAAAACAAAAGAATGGGCTAAGGATCCAAAACAGTTCCAACGACAAAAGGAAAATGAAAAGCATTTACCCGTAGAGCCATGTCGGAGATGCTCCGTGACAACTCTGCATCACTCATCTCTTTAAGTGTCGCGTTCTCAGGAGTATCACATAAAGGGCCAAACACAGACGACACCTGATCGCAGTTCGACAACAAGTCGTAGTCCCCAAGAATGACTATGTGCCGAACAGAATCCTCCGTTCTAACTTCTACATGAGGGTGACACTCCAAGAACTCTTGTACACCTTCGAAGTCAACTTCAAAACACGATCTATCGCCCCAGCATGTACCCCTCCCCAACGACGGATGATGCGCCAACCTCGGCGGCGCGCAGAGACACCCCTCCTTGGTATTACTATCATGGGGGATCTCCCCGCCAAAATGGCGTCCGCCATAAAACGGGTACTTATGTTGTCTCCAACGCACCAGTTTCACTCTTACCAGCATCAATGGCAACATCATTCCCAAGTTCTACCCTCCTCTTCTTTCTCAACAGAGATTTTCCCCCATTAGAGGACTCATCCATGAGATGATAGGCCGGTCGAGAAGAGATCTTATCTCTTACAACCATATCCCGAGATGAGTCTCTCACCTATACCAACTGAGCACGACCCCCTCAAACGGACTCCTCCAAGGTAAATTGCATCCCCGCCTATGTGATGGCCTGGCAGAATGCAAGGATTGGGGCCCTCCTCCTAGAAGCCTTACGACTGTTAACAGCAAATAGCCAAAGGTCACAACAGAAGATAATATTTACCTAATGGAACCTTCGTCCAAAAGTGCTTAATGAAAGAAGGAAAATCTCGAGTCTCCACCGCCTAAGGCAGAAAACGGGCCACCATTCCTCTGTACCGACGACAGGATGGGGTGTACACCTCGCAGTTGCAAAAGAAAGTTACAAACAAACACCAAGTCGGAAAGGATGAAAGTAGATAACAAGTACCAATACCTACGATTGTTATTCCACCGCTCAGGGAATCCCGCAAGGTCCGACACAAGATGCTCGATTTTGATGAAGAAGTATTTATGCCAAAATTTGCGGCTCGCATGATTGTTCGTTCTGTCCACCAGCCCCTTGGTCCCACGATGTCTCAAATTAATCATAGTGCCCCTGTCAAAACTATGGGAAAACAAGTGCAAGAGGTGGTGAAGGTCAACTTCGCACCCCGCTAACTCCTTGTACTTCATCAATACTAAAAATAACTTGTATGCATACGGAGAGAGCTGTGCCGGGCAGACCTCATAGAACCGGCAGAATTCCTCCGCTAGCAGAAGAAGGGGGAACGGATGGCCTATCATGAGAGGATATTTGTAAAAAGCAAAATACCCCATCTTGTGGACTTCCACGAGGTCCCTCTCAGCCGGAACCATCTCAACATGGGAGGGAATGTTATACGCAGATAGGAGGTCATCGATGTGCGCCTACTCGATCTCAAAAATCACTAGAACAAGAGAAGGAATAGGCTCTTTAAGAAAATCATTCCTAAGACATGGGGTTTCTCGATAGTATCTCCTCCACGGTGGGGAGTCTTTCATGTTCCTCTACCGCCACATCCTCACCACTAGGTGGAGGTGTTATAGAAAGTGGGGTGGCATCAAAAATCTCTTCGAGAGAATGATGTGGTCTAGGAATCTCGATGGAAGAAGGTATATCAATAAAACAAGGCACGAGGAACGTAAGAAGGAGAAGAGAAAAATCACGAAAGTGGAACTAAAGATATGAGAAGAGATAGCCAAAGAAGATAACACATACACTAGGAAGGAAATGATCGAAAGTTCTTGAAAGAACCAAACCTTCATCTATTTATAAGGTTTGGATGGTGTCAGAATCGAAGCGAAATGCTGCGAGTGGCACCAAAATTGAAGCGACAAGTCAATTGGTCTATGCCTCAGGAAGACGCGCAATGATGACGCATGTGGGTGTGACCTCATTCCCCAATATGCTACGCTATCCGTAAAATCGTAGATTGCACCGTTCTTTCATAATTAATCAAACCGTTACGATCTAACCGCCAAATTTCTCCGCAGGTATGTGCGACGTCCGCTTATCAAGGACGCATGGGGACGCAACCTCAACAAGCGGAGGGACTAACTGTATGGGCCCAAATTTGGCCACCACGACCATTAGCGAGTAGGATGAGGAACGAGGTTACCATGATACACCGTCTGAAGGTCGTCGTGGTGAAAGGTAACGACTGAGGGCGGTCAGTCGATGCATAACGACCACGCCAGCGTACATCTAGTAGGAGACAGTAAAAATATGCTTGTCGAATATAATATGTGTTGTACCTTTTAGGGTTTTGGGAGATTGTCCCTTATAAATATGAATTGAATATAATGAGAAAGGAGGAGAACACTTTGTAAAAGAATTATCAGATATTGAATGCAAAAGCAGTCTTGTTCATTAGAGAAATTCCTAAGATTCCCCGACCATCCCAAACTTATTCTCCCTTACACCAGTTACACTTGTAACGGTTCTACTTACGCATTTAAGTTCTCGCATTTATGAACATCTATTCGCGTTGAATAAATTTCCTATATCGCTCGTTCTGCTTATTCCATCATTTTGATCCAGATTTTATTGAGTTGACTGAGATTGACCTCATCCTTACTATTAGTTGCTTTAATCAAAAAAGTTTTGACATCTTTTGGTCAAACAAATACTACTCTACACTCTGAAAAGAAGTCCATAGTTGCATTAACACGAAGCTCGTCATATTGCTTATGTACTGAAATCATAGCGAAAATTAAAGTCTTGTTCTTGTTTTGCATAAAGTTGCAAATATTTCGAGCAGATTTACTTTACTTAATGATATTATATAATGGAGAATGGGTGTTGTGTTGCAGTGATGATGGGTTGAGCTTTGATTATTTTGCCTGGTTTAGTAATTGGAGTGTTATTTGTATAATGGTATATTTGATATGTTTTTTTATCTTTACATATATCAGGAAAATGTTATTCACCGGCAACTTAAATGTAATCAAACACTGAATACATTAGTCAAGATAAAAAGATACCTACTAAAGTATGTAAAATTAAGGACGCCCGAACAAAAAGGGTATGTATAAAAACAAAAATCATGCAAGTTGAGAAGGTAAAATGGGTACTGCGACATAACAAACAAATTTAGATGACAACATGCATGACATTATGTGAGGCTTAGAAACAAGCTGCTCAGCCAGGGTTACTCAGAATATCAGATGGGCTTCACATTGACTTCCTCGTCCATGCACTCAGAAATATAGGAATATCGAAAACTAAACAAACAAAACAAAAATAAAACAAAGCAGACACCTACTTAATTTTGCTGCTTAGATGCATATATGCTTTGCTAGCTCTGCATGCATATTTAAACAGATATCTGATATCATGAGGTTGCCTTTTTGTAGTGATGATGAAGATCTGCATTTGCAGATGTTACTAAAGCAACATATCGAAGCGCCACGTGTTCAACGCAAATAAGCTCTCTTCTTGACACGTTCCAATGGGGTTGCCTACACTTACTGTTCATGCATACCAATTCTGCCTTCTCATTTTCCTCACCCTAATTTGCCTCTTCAACTCCTTCAAAGAGCATCACCCTCTAAGCTCCTGCAAAGCGTCAAAAATACTACTCTACCTCATTAATATCCCACTTCCCTACTTCTTTAAACTCGGTGTGTGTTATATGGCAGCACAGCAACACAAGCCACGCATGCAACTCTTTGCAGCGTACGTGGCACTTCTCGCTGTTATATATATTTGGCATTCTTCTCTTTCTTGTTCAACACATTTCTCAGCGCTAATGTTATAGTTTTCTCGTTTACTATATTTATTTAAAAAAAAAAAAACAAAGATGACAATCCAAGTTCAGGAAAACTTCTCCAACTACTTCGAGAATTGGATGAGTCAACTTGAAGAGTTCCTGAGGCTACTACTTATTGTTCCAAAGGAAACTTCATACGTCAAAGATCACGAATCTTTGGTGAACATAATGACCACACATCACAAAGATTACTACACGGTCAAATGGGCAGCGGCGCACGAAGATATCTTGTCATTTTTTAATCCAGTTTGGTTAAGCCCTTTGGAAAATGCATACTTGTGGGTCACTGGCTGGAAGCCATCAATGGCCTTTCGCCTAGTTGGTGCTAATTCCGAGTTGAGTGATGAACAGGTGAAGAGTATTGATGCTTTGAAGGTGAAAATTAGAGCAGAGGAAGAGAGAGTAGAGAGAGAAATGGAAAGGCAACAAGTGGCGTTGGGTGATAGAAAAATGGTGGAATTGGCAAGGCTAAATAGCAGTAGAGTGAGAACAAGTGGTTGCAGTAGTGACTCTGACTCAAATAATCAGTTGGATGGGCTAGTAGAGGTGGCGTTGAAAGGGTTAATGGTAAGTTTAGAGAGGGTGATGAAAATGGCTGATTGCGTTAGGCTTAAGACGTTGAAGGGCTTGTTGGATATCTTGAATCCTAAACAGTGTGTGGATCTCTTGGCTGCTATTTCAATGCTTCAAATACAGATGAGGAAATGGGGCAGAAAAAAAAGAGAGAGTCTTCGCAGTTAGTTACTCCTATAGTTTCCCTGTACAATTTGGTTAGGTTTAGCTAGTATGAGAGTAGAGGATGATGTTTGTGTGCGTCACATTTTCTTTTTATTGGAACGGCCTTTTAGCTTTTCTTACTGTAATATACAATCTTGAAGCATTTTGTCCATCTTTGGTTATCGTACTCTCTTCAACGATTGACTAAAGGTGAAATCATAAGAAAGTGAAAACGACTCCTTTACATATATGTGTTAAAAGTTTGATGTACAGTCGAATAATTAAAAAGGAGAAAATTATCTTTGCCAATAGTGAAATTGGCACTTGCAATTTGCACGATTTTGCAATGCAAGTGGTCTAATTTCACAGAGTTTTCGTTTAGACGCCTTAGTTTGGTCAGTATAATAAACGACAAAAGAAAATTTTTTATATATATATATATCTACGAACGTGCGTGTACGTTAATAATAGCACTTGATAGTTTAAAAAAAATATTTATACGAAAGAATAATAAATTTTAATTAATGAGAGAAGTTTTATGTATAATAAATGAATTTAAAATATTATAATATTTGCATAATACATGAATTTAATACATGAATTTAAAATAAAAGGACATCAAACTTATACAAATGATTAATTTGGTCATATTAGTTAAATAATTACGTAATTTTTTGATTGCTTTCTGATATATTAAGGAATTCACTTTTTAGCATTAATTATAAATGTAATTGACCATATTGATCTTAAAGTGGATCGAAGAGAGTATATTTTAAAAATATTTAACGTGATAGTATATTTACCTAACATTTCTTTGTCGATGAGATTTTTCTATGTGTATGTTTTCTCCTAAAGATTTGGTTGCTTGACTTAACTAAACTCTTGTTATCGATCTTGATATGCCTCTTAAAAGTGCAATATACAGATTTTTCTGCAATTCATTCACACTCTTATATATTTTTTGTTAGCCTAATCTTTTCAATTTGATCCTGTAAATATGAAGTTACCATGTTGCATTTAATATTTATGTATTTAGTGATTTAAAACTACTGATCGTATTTGACATAAATTACCTTCAAAAATTCTCTTTTTGCCTAATAATTTCTCGACGTCCATTATATCTTATAGTTCATGCCGCTGATATCGATGATATGACACTTCTCCATATAAGTGATTTACCCCAAATTAGTTTTTCTTTTCTATCGATATTACATATCTTCACTATACTTTGATATTTTTATGATGGTTGTGTCAATTATTTAAAGAGGTATGTCGAATTTAGAGTGAACTATATGACCTCTTGATAAATTTATTATTGCTATATATACTACTTGTTATTATAGGTAACATTATCATGCCTTTCGGTGTTTCAAGTTATGTACAATATAAGAATATTTTATCGATTCATCCCATCTATCTATATAGAACAATCCAGAAATATTAGAGTTGACTTTTTATAATATAATTTTGAAAGAGAAAAAAGTAATTTTCACATATATTCTGATTTTCCTCTATTATTCGGTCTAGAACTTTCAGTTTCCTAATACTATTACCAAAAGTAAAGGAATAATTTCACTATGTATAACTTGGATAAATATTCTATTGTGAAAACTATTACTTCTTTGATTGAAAATATTTATTTAGCTGATTGTATACAATCAGTATATAACTTAAATAGTTTGGTCGTATATAACTAATGTATAACTTAAAGCTGTTTAGTTCATTTTTATTTTGGACCTCATAGTTATTACTGTTATTGTACTAAAATACTTTATCATTCTTTTTGATTGCGAAAATTAAAAAAATAATTTCAAATTAAGATTAAGATTTTTTTTCTTTCCGAAGAAGTAGATTTTCTCGCCAGTCTTTAACTTCAAAGAAACTTTCCTATTAGAAGGAAATAAGTCTTATTGTTTCTTAATTTATAACAGATGTTATAATAACTATCGATGCATCTAAATTTTAAATTATTAATGGTGATTATAATTTTATCTAGCATATATTGCAGCAAAATATAATTAATTTTTTCAATACGGAATTATCTTTTGAAGAAAAAATACAGCTATTGAATGGTATTTTATTTTTTGACTCAAGAATTTATTAATTATAATTAGGGTAGATTTAATGCAATTTCATTGGATGGGAGGACTTCCGACAATAAATATTTATTGTCTCTATATAGTTTCGGGAGAAAGCAAAAGTTTTGATATTAAGTTTATCGTATAGTTTGTTCAACGTAGAATCCAAAACCATAATCAAATAAGGAAAGACTTGTAAACATAATTTTAATTTATTTCAAAATCCTAAATATTAGGAAAATAGTAAATGGCCATTTTATCTAGTATAAAATTTATTTTTAAGGTTATTTTTGAAAACCGACATTATATTCATGATTTTATAATATATATATATATAATATATATATATATATATATATGCAACACGTGTAAAAATAGCTATCAAAACGGGATGGGCCGGGCCAGCCCAAGCCTCATGAACTTTTACACTTAGGCTTGCTAGAACGAGCCTGCCTGAATGGACCTTAAAATGGCCAGCCAGGACAGGCCGGCGCTTCAATTTTTTTTTAGATCTTTAAATTCTTATAAATTTTTTCTGTGATATAGTCAATTAATCATGTAAATAACTTCTATTTTCTTAGAGCATACAAAGAAATTGATATTTGACGAGAAATCATGTAATTGAAATGTAAATTCTCGATATCTCGTGCTCTTCTTTTTTAAAGTTACATAAATATTTTCTTAATACCTTTCTTTCATTTTCCTCAGATTCAGGATCATTTTAATAAGTTTATATGATGAGGTTTTTTAATGTAGGATTAACATTATTTGTTAATTTCATAATTATAGTCCACAAAAATTTTTAAATTCTTAAAATTTGCTAGTAGTCAATTTTTTTTTTGTGTATTTAAAAGTGATCTTTATATATATTGAAGAGTAGTTTAAATATTAATAATATATTAAAGTAATCCAAACTTACCATTGGCCATTTAAAGGTAATATTTTCTTTTGAAAAAAAGATTTTATTGGCTACCTAAAACTTTTTAAGTTCGTTATAAATTAAACCAAAAAAAATTAATTTTGTCATGCATATCAAAAATCTAAATTCTATTTGATATGAAAACGTAAATGAGCAATTTAGGATTGGGAATGGGGATTATAGTTAATAGTTTTTTACTTTTTACTTTTTTAAAATATTTAATATTTAATAATAATTAATTTAAATTTAATTAATTTGGCCCACGGGCCGGCCCAGACCCAGCTTCAGTCAAGCCATTGGAGTCGGCGGGCTAACTTGGGCGGGCTTATAAGCCTCAATTTTAAATGGCTCAAAAAATTCTAACCCAACCCAACCCAAATAGCGGACTGGGTTGGCCTGCCCTCATGGGCCAAGCCCATTTTGACGGCTCTACGTGTAAAACATATATTGCTTCTTACATGGCAAAATATGCAGATTTCAGAAATCAATGGCATGTAGCTCTCTAAGGCAACCCTCCACATTATTATACAAAATAAAGCAAAACCCAAAAAACACAACTGGAAATCAAGAAAAAAGTAGGAAACTTACGCAACCAAATGGAACTTTGACAACCTGGAATCAAGAAAAAATAGGAAACTTACCGCAACTTCAATGAACGGATGAACCTATGCTGAAGAAGTGTTAAAGAGGTAGAGACATTTGATAACACTGAACGCCCTGTTAAAATCCACTTTGTTAAGACCAACTTTTGATCAAGAAAGAGAATGCATCATACAAATATCCCACATAAGGAAAAGTAGAATGCAAGTTACCGCGAAGAAGACAGTTTTTCGAAAGAATGAACTAACTTAATACTATTAGAAACAGAAAAATGGTTACACAGGACTTGCAGTTGACATTAGTGAGGAATATTTTAGTGCATTTATACATAGCAAAGCAATGCTCGACTTACAAATAGAGACACACTAGACTGGTTTAAGCTGCCTCGGAGGATAGAATCTCGAGTTCAGCCCACCAGAGAGGAGATAGCCTTGGAACTGCAGCCTCAGGTGATATATCAATCGCTTCCCTTAGCTTTTTAACGACTTCCTTTATAGTTGGTCTTTTCCTTGGATCTTCTCTAAGACATTCTCTGATTACCTCACATATAACCATAAGCTCATTATTTTTGAAGGACTTCAATGTTGGATCAACCAAGCTGCTCAAATTCTGCTTATCATTAAGGTATTGCTCCACCTAAACACAAGAAGGGATTAACAAAGTTTCACTAGTCTTCTCATTCAGGCTAGGGAACACGAGGTAGCTATCTAGATCTAACAAAATAAGGAGATCATATGAAATAGAATTGAGATTTACTGAGTTCAAAAGAGACTCTCGTTCTGAGTAAGGCAACTTTCCAGAAATTACTTCCAGCAACAAGATCCCAAAACTATAGACATTTGTGTCGGGATCAGCAAGTGGTGGCAGTTCAGAGTTTTCTATATCACCACTGGTGGACTTTGACTTGACTAGTATTTCAGACCAGAAAGCAAGCTCTGTAATCTGAGAAAACAAAAGTATTCTTTTAATGCAAGATATTACACAAAGTAAAAGATCTCTAAATTCATTGTCGTATATGAAGTGTCTTTGTTGACATATATTGGCTATATATTGAAATTACTATATGTATTCATAATGAAGCACACCTTAGCAGCATAATCATCAGTAAAAAATATAGCCTGTGAATTCACATCAGAATGGAACAATGGAGGATTCAAATTGTGCATGTACTCGAGACAATATGCGGTCCCCATTATAGCTCTCATTCTTGAAGGCCAATCAAGAGGGTCAGCTTCTTCAACTGAAATCACGAAATATGTTAGTTCGCATAACTCAAAATCACAATACCATCGTAAATGATTTAACAAATATTTGCACTGCTAACTAGTTTACCATGCAAATGCTCGAAAAGAGTTCCATTTGGAGCATACTCAAAGACCATCATCCGTGTGAAAGGTTCATCCTCCTCACAGTATCCAATTAGATTGGTGAAATTCTTGTGGTTTATCCTTGAGAGTGAATCGATCTATCCGAGCGCACAATAATTGAACATCATTAATTGAAAAGAAGTGAAGAGACAACTAGGATGTCACTACAGAAAGAGTGACACAAGTAAGAAATTACTTTAGCAGCTTTTTATTTGTGAAAGAGATGATAAACTAACCTTCTTCCTGAAGTGCAATTCAGAACGCTTGGACCAATCTTTCAGAGAATTTATAGGAGTTGACACAACAGCAATCTCTACTCCACTGGATAGAGTTCCCTTGTAGACAGTAAATGTATCTTGATTGCAAATGATGTTGCTAAAATCCTCGCATGCAGTTATAAGCTCGTACCTGTTTAGTTTTGGGACCCCTACAATTGTTTTCATGCACGAGACATGAGAAACAATATATGAGTACTAAATTATGCATTCACCTTCTATGGTTGTCATCGAACAATATACATTTACGTAGGGAAGTGAGCTGAAGAAAGTAAAATTGATGCAGAATGACTATTCATAATTTCTAAGAAGTAGACGTGGAAATTCCAACCAACAAATGTTATCTCAAACAGGGCTGTAAAAAGTTAACTCACTCGTAGATTATCAACTCTGCCAATCCTTCCTACAGAAAAAATTAGAGGGGAATATGTTCCTAACTCTCCCCTTATTGTCATTGCAAATGATAGTGAAAGAATCGAGGCTAAGACTACATTTTCTTTTCCCAAAAGAATAAAAATGTTAGTCCCCAATATTTTGAATTTGTGTCCCCATTATTTCGAATAACAGTCCATTCATAAAATTATGATTTAATGCAGCCAATCAACTAGCTTGACTCCCGCTCTAACACGCTAACTTCAAATCCGAGGTTGGAGTGGGAAAGGGCATTACCAAACCCTAAAATGCTTTAGGCTACTGTCCAGGAAGCCTCAGAATGGGCTTTCATAAGCGTCAAAGGTTGGGATTATATTCACCATAGAGAAATGGACACAACAGTTGAACTAGATCGCATGGATATTGGACAGAATACCAGCAGTGTCATCACATCAGTTTTGACACAACATTAATCTAAAGTACCTGTAATAAATGCTTTCTGCAGCTGTCCACTCAATCCAGTCTTCCAAGGGCCTATTGTTTGCACAGCTTTGCTCTTGCAGATGAAGATCAGACACAAAAAAATAGCAACCAGAAAAAACCCGATGCCAATTCCTATATACTTCCATGTACTTGCAGATTTTCTACCAGGTGGGGCTTGACTAGCAGTTGGCTGTTTAACGGCACCATTAGAATGTCCCTGAGGAGTTTGAGGCTCATGCTGCCGAGGTGAGGATGGTATAATTGGAAGAGGAGGAGTTCCTACAGTAGTTGGCACAGCACGAAAGGAACCACTACTTCTGCTGCTTAGCATAGGAGCAACAGGTCCCAATGGTTTCCCTCCATTGGCAGGAACAGCAGCAAGGTTACTGGATTGTTCAACTAACTTACGACGTACAGTGTTTCCTTGGTTCTGTACAGCGTGGATGAAGTAAGGCCTTAGGCAACCTGCCAAACAAAAGAACATAACATATTCTTTTTGTGTACAATTCTTTGAAATTCCAATAAACGGTGTCACATAAAATGATTTCCACTCACCTTGCAGGTTGTAAGAGCATAAGTCTGCATGATCACCCAAAAAGCCAGGGAACCTTCAGGAAACAAAATAATTGCTTCTGAACTGCTAAAATTTTAGAAAGCATAAAGGTGAAAGAAACCTATTTAGTTACTTACAGTGTGAAAAAACAAAGATAACACGTAAGCGTCTCTTTAATTGGTCTGACAAAGGAGCCTATGGTCTTAAATTGTCTCAAACTTCCACGCCTGATGCTTCCATAAAGAGGCAACAAATTTTCAGAGTGAAGCATGAAACACAAAAGCATCTGACTGAGAAGTAAAATGAAAGCATATTAAATGGATGGTAATTTTCACACCAAGCTAAACGTTTTAGCAGTTAGTACTCTGACACCAGGTATAAATCTAAAACTGAAGTTACTTAGCTAAACTTCGAAGTTATTTATCCAAGAGTACCTAGATCAGCAGAGTCAACAGGACCAACCTAATACATTTTTGCTTATAGTTCTATCAGCTGAATTCTTCATGTTGCAAAACAGGCATACTATAAAATCAAGTGTTCTTCTGCTCATGGCAAAGAGTCAAAGACTAGTTGCGTACCTAGCAATTTTAGTTGACAATATACAGAAAAGTCAAGAGAATAAGAAATGTGCAATGAGGCATAAACAGATGGTTATATTGACGAATGAGAAAACGTCACAGATATATGAATCACAGGTACAGAGACACTAAAATCCAATCCCCTCTAAATATTGTAGGGGCATCGAAGATGGTTTAGAGAAGGGAAGTGAAGAAACCAGCATGTGAGAAATGGAAGGAAGAATTTCCACATACTAGCGAAAATGCAACTACACTCCTTATCCTCAACCGCCTAGCCACAGAATGGTGCAAGACAACTATTGCTATAAGATCTCAAACACACAGCAACGATATTGGAAACATGACAAAGCAGAAACCAAATTCACAAAAAACACGGGTCATGAAAGTATTATGTTCTCCCATCAAGTCCCAGCTCTACTTTCAATTTTCCAGATTTCATTCATCATCAACAGTGATAAGTTGTTCCCCACGCTATACAACAGACAATAGCTTGAATTCTACAGAAAGCATGAGAGACTATTAAGGGCACTATCTGCATAGAAAACATTCGAAAGATCTTCAAAGCTTCTCCAGAGGATAAGTTATCGTCAATTGAATTTTGCTAGCAAACTTATTGCAGGAGGCAGTGAACCGCTTATGAAAGACTAAAGGATGTTATTATGAAAGTAGAATGGCATATGTTTCTCAAATGGCTTGAATACAGATTTTATGCGTTTGCAATATCATTGAACACAGATACAACTTCAAAATGCAGCACAACTGGAAGATGAAGATAAAAGGACAAACAACTAAAGGAGTCTTACCAATGCCCAAGTTTTCTGTTTATGCAGCCAGTACCGCCAGCAACACCAGAGGTGAGGTAATCATCAAATTGAAATTCTGAGAGCAGATGAAGCTTCCAAATTTCCACAGGAACCTTCCCTTTGAAGTTATTGTCACAAATCAACCTGTGGCAAAAAGTATCAAGCACAATTCAAGAGCATTTTATTAGTAATGTTTTTGCATACATCCATACAAACATATTAAAGCATAAAGACACGACAAAATATCAGCTTACAGTCTTCTAAGTGATTGCAAATCTCCTATTACTGCTGGAACTCTACCACTCAACTTATTATCCCTCAAGTCAAGCACTTCCAGCATTCTGAGACGTCCAAATTCTTTAGGAATAGGACCAAAGAGATGGTTTTCAGAAAGCACACTGTGGACGAAAGCATTCAGAGAAGAAGAAAACTTATTAAAATTCTAAAACAAGTTATACATAGTACATAGATGCAGAACAGTGGATGGTGAAGCCATCATTACCAGAAATCTACCCAACTACTCTTTGTAAAAAAAAAGGAAAAGGAAAAAATCTACCCAATTTTCGCGCGTCTTCTTTGGAAAGAAATAAGGTAAAGTTTTTATTTGGCAGACCTCCATTTCAATGTATATGACACTCTTTATATTATGAGATCTCAGTAACAAATGGAAACAAAAATGGAAAACTGTACTAATATGTAAATTCGGTGCATTTCAAATTGTATAGGGATAAGATAGTGTTGACTTAGATCGGGAAGTATTAGTTCCATGAACATAGCACACTAGATATTGTTCTTAAACTAAAACCAGATCCATGTAAGTATAGCTGAAGCTTACAGTGATTTTAAGTGAGTGAGATTTCCAAGTTCTGGTGCGAGTATTCCTTTCAATAAATATCCATGAAGGTCCCTAAACAGAGAACAGACAAACAATTTAACAATATATGAAACCACACAAACACTAAAACCCACAACTCAGTGGTTTCACTTTGATTGTCATTATTATTTCAACAGACTTGTTGACAGCAAAAGCAACAAACACTAACGAACAGATAACATTACAGAATTTTGGGTATGTGTGACAAGGGACTTACAACATTTGCACTTTACCATCATTACACTGGACACCAGACCACACGCATGGGTCACAATGATCTGGATTCCAGGTTTCAAGAATGCCATATGGATCAGAATCCACTTTCACTCGGAATCTCAGTAATGCCAATCCTGTTTCTCACACCAACAATAGTCAGCATTCAGCAAACAAGAAATATACCAAACAATTAAAACTAGCCAAGACAGAGACACAAAACCAGTAGAGCTGTCAAAGTATAAGAATTACCTTCAGAATTAAGAGAACAACAACTGCGAACTAAAACGATAATGAAAAGAGCAAGATACGATAACTTGATTCCATATGTATTCCATCTACCACCCATGGCTTGCAGAACAATATGTATCAGTGGTTAAGGCAGTAACTATATCTGCTAACCCTATACAAAGTGCGACACTCTCCAAGCAATTGAAATCACTCGGGCACACGAAATAAGTTATCAAAAAACAAGAGCAAGTACATCACTATTTGCTTATCCATAAAGCTTCTACACTATACACAAACTATATTACAGCATAAAGAAAAAATATTAACCATATTGATATAATTGACAAAATTGGGGTCTCTCATTTTTCTAAGTTACTAAAGTTTAGGCTACAACAGCACCTCCAATTTCACCAAACAATGACACAAACTCAGGCTGATGAATCTCCAAAATTCAACCTTTATCTCCAAAATTCAACCTTTATCTGGAAAATGCATAGGCAGAATAGCAAATAATCAGTAAAAATTGTTTCTTGAAAATGGGGTGGCAAAAATAGGAGTATTTCACAAGCCAAACCATTAGGGGGGTCTGGGGGGGGGTGGGGGGGGAGATAACTATATTTGCAAGCAATCAACAGAAAAGCAAAAATTCAAAAACCCAAAAGATGGTGAAATGTAAAGATGCAAAAGAATAAAACTTACCAGAAAGTAGGGGACAAACAGGGCAGTCACAATGAAATCTTTTTGCTGCTTTTGTTGCAGAAGTAAAATTGTCAATTTGTCACATTTCATTAAATAATATTCCACTATTTTTCAAACAACTGCAATAGGAAAACGCAGGTGGTGGGTCAAAATTTGCAAATTTGTTTTGAGACTCCAAAAGGCAGCAAAAGGAAAAAAATTGTTGTATCTTTTTTTTTGGTGGTTGAAAAATATAGAAATAACAGAGATTGAAGAAGAAATTTTGAAATCACACAAGGAAAAATCTTTTGATTCTTTTCGTTCTTTTGACTGGCCTTTGCAGGATGATCTCAAAACAAGAACCTTCGACCATTTCTCTGAAAGAAGTTGAGGAGGAACAAGAGGACAAAAATGGAAAAATGGGGTCGGGGAAATATTTTTTTCTCTCTCCGTAGGAATTTTTTCTTTTGGTTTTCTCATTTCGCCTTGTATTTTTCTTTTCAATTTTGGGGGGTTTTCCTCTAAAGTTTTATATTTTTAGTAATTTTAGAATATTGTTTTAAGATTTTTTATGAGTAAGGAGGAGCCCACAGGTATATGAGTTTACCGGTTAACTGTAAATCGCCGGCCCAGTGGGCCCCCGCATCAGAAGTAATAGGCCGGCACTTTTACGTTGACTGGGTCCCACACAGCATGTTGCGTGCCTTCCTCTTATCCTCTAGTTCCTAATTAAGCTGGCAAATGGCAAACAACAAGGTTTGATGTTTGAGAGGATTTAAAAAATAATTCATAGAATCAATTACGTATAAGATAATACTACAATTATGTGAGTTTGACTTATACAGAATTAAGAAATAAAATAACATTTTTGAAACTGTGATGTTAAATGTACCATAAAATTTATGTGGTTATAAGATTTTTATAATTTAAATAGTGATTAAAAATATTTAGCTAATTTGTAATTTTAAATATGTCATAATAGTCTTTTTGGCTATGAAAACCTCCTAAAAAATAAAATAAAAATTTTAAAATAAAATTTTTTTAAAATATAAAATCATAATATTCTTTGTGGAATGAATTATGCCAATTAAAATTGAACGGATGAAATACTATGTTTGATTAAAGTGATTTAAAAAATAATCCATGCATGTTTTGGCCATATAAAAAAATATTCTTGCATAATTTTATGTACATTATCTGATGATGATATTAAATCATGCATGCATTAAGTTATACAAGATATGTTCCACAGTAGTACAATAGTAGTTTTACAAACTGATTTTATTCATATGATGCAAAATGTCTGTTAGTACTAGTTTCTAAGGAAATGAGTAATTGTTCTAAACACGAAAAATGAGTAATGTTTTGGCATGATTGCATGTGTATTTAGATTAAATTCGAATAGCTTCCCAGCCATAATGTGATTAAGCTATTAGCCACCCGTGGTTTGGAACATTAGGAGAAACATTCCACAGTACGCTGCATGAATTAATAGATACTACTATATATATTACGCAAACCTTTTGTAGTACAAGTTTTGACTATATATATATATATATATATATATATATATATATATATATATATATATATATATATATATATATATATATTGTCAATGACAGGACATTATGGAATTCAGCATAATTGCGTTATATCCTCCTAATATTTGTTATTATATTTTTGTATTAAATGTTAAGATGAAATATACTTGCCTTAATTTTTAATTAGAGTGATCCATCAAAATAAGTCACTATAACAATTATGGTCTAACACCACACTAGTTTTAGACAACGCCCGAAAAATGTACCCAAAAATATATTTGGGCACACTTTTAAGGGGTGGCCTTTGTATGGAGCTTTTGGGTACGGAAAATTTGGCTACGCTTGTAAAATGTGCACTTTAATTTATTAGGCCACACTTATTAAACGTTGCTAAATCATAAAATAATTGGCAACATTTAATTGAATATGTGGCACTCTTTTTAAGCGTGCTCTTATTATAATTGGAAAAGCAACACTTATTATAATATGCTCTAAAAATCCAACAAAATATTTGGCTAAAATATGATATTTCCTCCAAGAAAATATAATGTTCCCTCCGATCTAGGCGAAATTTTATTTTGGTCAGTTGAAAAGGGAAAAAACGACTCTCCTTGCTCTCAACACCTCTCCTCGCGAAAATTCTCTGTGGATTAGGGTTGTGGCTTCTAGTGTGGAGACTGATAATCGAGGGAATTTCTGCTGCACCGGAAACTTACCGTTAATTTCTGCACCGAAAAAATTAATTCGGTACTGTTAATTTCGCACATTCTCACCCTACTTTAGGTAGTGCTTTTGTTTTCAAATTATTGTTTCAAAGGAAGATTTTCCGTTTTCCTTTTCTTTTAGGTGCTATTTTGCACTTTCTCACTGTCCTTATTCCAGATTGAAGAAATTTTTAAAGCTAGAGAAACGGAAAATTCTTTTAATCTCAGGTTGGTCTCTTTTATTTCAATATTTTACCATCTTATGGTCTCTGATTGCTATAGTTTCATATCTAATTTTTTGTAGGTCTATAGGTTCGATGTCGTTGCTGAACCTGTCCTAGTCTAATTTTCTGGCCACTAAAATTATAATAATGAGATAATGAGAAAGTTATGAGTCTGCATTGTTTACCCCAAAGGGGACTAGCTTGTGGCTTCAACATAGAGGATAAATTTGATTTTTAAAGTTTTATGATGGTAATTAACCGTTAATTGATAACATGAGTTGCGCTACTTTGAATGCTCTATGCTTTTAAGTTACAATTGAACGTCGGATGAGTATTACTACTACTCACAGCTGACTGCTAAAATGCTTAGTCTCTTTGCTGCGACTAAGCGAGAATGTTGCATCAACAACTTTACCTCCATAACTAGCAATAACTTCTGAATCATCAAGGAATCCATAGAAGGTGTAGGAACCACGCGCATCTGTTTGTCCCTTCAGAACCCTAGTTTCCCACTCCTTGAGTATGTTTCATATGAGTACAAGTAATTGCTTATGGTTTGGTTATTAAAACTTTTTTGCTCTGTGGTCTTGATTTATTACAATCTTTATTATACAATGAAAGGTTTTTGTTTGCCTGCTTCCTCAATCATACATATTTTTTTCCTCAAGTTAAATAGCTTATGGTTCTATGCAAGAGATACAAAAATGAAACATGTAAAAAGACGAGTAGCTTAGTGGTTGAGTTCGAGACAAAATATCATTCTAACCTTTCCGTAGCTATAAAAATAAATATATATTGGAAATTGCTCAAGAGATAGAAGTCCAAGTTGAAACTGTTGACTGTAAGATCTTCATTACTCGAAAGAGAAACACATAAAACAAGAATCAATTTATTTTTCTAGTTACAAGTAGAAAATATTATGAAATCTAGATATGTAAGGCACATTTTGTAACATTTGTTTCCCCATATGGTTGTCCACAGCATTATCCCATCCACGGCTGGATGTGAGAAGGCCTCCCTCTATACTTGTTCCAAGTAAATAGCATGTCCATTAAAATGGATTAATTAGAGATGGATCTAGAATTTTAAGTTGGTGGTATAAAATATATCCATACTCGGTATTTTGTTGTGATCATGGCCGCGAACATGGTAAAAGTATATTTCTAGGAAACTATAAGAATAATGTTGCCTTATTAGTGAACTGTCAATGTATGCTTTCTTGCTTTAGCTTAGTTTTATACATTGAGTTTAAGGGAACATATTGAGCAATATTAGAGATGTCTCACATGTGTTTCCTTGCTAAATGGTCTAACGCCACTGGTGATTCTTCTTTTGAGTTGAAGAAATCATAAATAGCTAGTTATATTTTTATATCTTAATTTCTTTTAATTATATAATATTTGTACGAACAAAACACCTTTTAAGTGTCACTATACTTGCCAAAGTGCACATGAAACTTTTTGGTGCGCAGAACTATTATATTATCTGAATATCTTCATGAAAAACTTGGTTTAGAATTTTATTACTTTCTGTCTTTGTTTTGTGGATCCTAATTTTACCTTTTTTTATCTAAGAAGATAAGTCACGCTCGGAAAGATTTGTGGTAGACTTAAAGTTTTATTTGGCTTAGCTTAAGTGTCATGTCTAGGTAAGAAAGTCCTATCATTTTACAACACATGATTTTACAGATTTATTCTTGATATTTAGGATTTAGTTTTACCATATAATTAATGCTTAAATGATTATATATTTGAAGATCTAATAAATTTTATTTTTAGGAATTCAAATGTTCCATCCAAGGAATAGATAGATTTATTATGATATAGCAAAGAGTATATCGAGGGTATTCAATCTTTCTTAGATTTTGCTTACTCTTACGGAGATCTCAAGGCGAAGAAATGCAATGCCCGTGTGCAAAGTGTTGTAATATATTTTGGACTCGAACGAGTGTAGTGTATGACCATCTAATATGTTAAGGGTTTTTTCAAGGTTATACAAGATGGATTAATCATGAGGAATTGGGAATTTCGATGAATGCTAATTGTGACATGGATGATAATGTTTACTCGTATGATGATATTGATGGGTTGTTGAATGATCAATTTAGAAATGTTGCACATGCTGGATGAGTGTATGAAGGCCCAAATGAAGATGCCAACAAATTCTATAACTTAGTTGATGAGGCAAGCCAAGAACTATATCCTGGTTGTAAAGGATTCTCTAGATTATCTTTTACAATCCGTCTGTATTTGTTGAAGTGCCTACATGGATGAAGCAATGCGTCTTTTACTTCTCTTTTAGAGCTATTAAAAGAGGCGATGTCTGGCTTAAACATTCCTATATCCTACAATAAATCCATATATATAGTAAAGCATGTCTTGATTATGAAAAATTTGATGCATGTCCCAATGATTGCATGCTATTTAGGAATGACCATAAGGATGATGAAATATTGTCATGTTTGTGGATCATCTCGATATATTAAATATCTTGAAGTAGACAGCGATGAAGTAGATAGCAATCTTGAGGCTTCTAAAAAAGGTTATCTTTCCAGCAAAAATCTTGAGACACTTTCCATAAATTCCTATACTTAAAAGGCTATTTATGTGCTCAAATACAGCAGATACATTGAGGTGGCATGACGAGGAGCGTTCCAAAGATAGAAAGTTAAGGCATTCTGCTGAGGGGAAAGCATGGAATGACTTTGATAGCTTGCATTCAGAATTTGCACGGGATTATCGTTATTTGAGACTTGGCTTAGCAAGTGATGGGTTCAATCCATTTCGGACCAAGAGCATATTTCACAGCACATGGCCAGTTATTTTAAGGATTGGTACAAGTTTTAATAATGTTGTGGGATATGTTTGTAGGTTTGGTTGAGGGTGTGTTCCGAATGCTCGACAGGTTACTTTTGGAAGTTAGAATGGAATTTTGCAGCAGGCTTTTGTTGTTTCTACTTCTGTGGCTTGGGAATAGCAGAAGCGGCACCACAAAAGCGGCTTGGCAGTCGCAGAAGCGGAAGGGGAGTCATAGGCAAGGAGCCGCAAAAGCGGGAGGCATTCCGCAGAAGCGGGATCGCTTATGCGATATAGGGGTCCGCAGAAGCGAAAATGGTCATCTTAAGTGGGAGCAGCAGAAGCGGCATTTTGACCGCAGATGCGGACCGCAAAAACGGAAAACACTATGATGTTAAGGGTTTTATCCGAGGCTTAATTTCAATGATTGAAAATCAAGTTTGAGCTCGGGCAAAGGCGATTTTGAGAGGGTTTTGAAGAAGAGATTATTGGGTAACGTTTCTATGATCCTTTTAAGTTATATTCCATCGTTTTGTGGTTAAATCCATCTTTAAAATTCTAATTTACGATAAAAAATTGTATAATTTGGGTAAAACTTCTTTGTCTAAATTATCGAATTTTGAAGGGGCATTAGACCTTCGATTTGGGAGATTTTTTTATGGTTTGACTCGTGAGAGTGCAAGGTTTCTAAAAATATAAAAATTATTTGATTTTGGGATATTGGTCTGAGGGGCATTTTGGTTATTTTACCTATTTTCGCGCCTTAGCTTTAATTTTAATAGTGAAATTAGTTACTTGCGATATTATTTACAATATATAATTGGTTTGAATAGATTTGGGCCACTCAGAGTCGGATACTCGTGGCAAAGGGCATCGTTTCTTAGCGATTGTTTTACCGGTTCGAGGTAAGTGGCTTGTCTAACTTTGTGTGGAGGACCTCTCCCCTTAAGATATCTTTACTGTTGTTTAAATGCCTTATGCACGATGTGACGGGTGAGTACTTGTGCTAGTTGTTGAAAATTCACTTTACTTGACTTATTTGACTGTACTTCTTCACGTATTTAACTGTTAATAATGCAATTTCACTTGTTTTAGCTTAGGGAAAGCATGTTAGTGCTCTAATTGACTAAATTGTAATATTTGTCCTTCTGTGAGCATGCTAGGCTCTAGATCTTTACCTGTTGATTGTACTTGTCTTCTTTCTGTTAAGTATTGAATTTTTGTAATGTGTTTACGATTGGGACAACGGGTTCAATTCCCGGGAGATCCTCTATTATTGATAAGATGGACTACGGGTTCAATTACTGGGAGATCCTCTGTTATTGGTATGATGGACTAGGGGTTCAATTCCAGGGGATCCTCTATTATTGATATGATGGACTACGGGTTCAATTCCCGAGAGATCCTCTGTTGTTGATATGATGGACTACGGGTTTAATTCCCAGGAGATCCTCTGATATTGGTATGATGGACTGCGGGTTCGATTCCTGGGAGATCCTCAGATATTGGTAAAAATGGACTATCGGTTCAATTTCCGGAGCTCCGTGTAGCATCCTGATACTGAGTGATTGTTCTTGTATTGTAGATAGTATTTGTAGTCTGTTCCGATCTATTTATTGTTTTTACTAGATACTTGAGATTTACTATATTCCTACTGTTTATTCATTTCATATTTATTCTTATGTTAATCTCAGTAGGGCCTCGACCTTCCTCGTCACTACCCAACCGAGGTTAAGCTTGGCACTTACTGAGTACTGCTGTGGTGTACTCATGCTACTCTTCTGCACACTTTTGTTGTGCAGATCCAGGTGCATCCGATCAGGCATATCATCAGTGAGTTCGGAGCTTGCTATCGGAGACTTGAGGTATATCTTCTGCGTCTGCAGACCAGAGAGTCTCCGTCCATTCTATCATGCAGTTAGCAGTACTGTTTCCTGTTTTTCCCCATTGTATTAGACACTCTATATGTTAGAGCTATACTTATGTTCTCATATCCCGTGTTGCCGTGGGTTTCTGGTTCTTTAGGATAGTTTCAGATTTATTAAGTGATAAAGTGTATGTTCCAGGCGGCAACTATATAAATTATTCATGTTATTTCTCTTTTGGATTTTAAATTTCATAAATGTTGTTACTTCCGCGATGTGTTAGGCTAACCTGGTCGTGAGGACTGGGTGCCATCATGACATGTTCACGATCGGTGAACTATGGTCATGACAAGTTGGTATCAGAGCTCTAGGTTCATAGGAGTCACGGGACACATGCCGGTTATTTAGAGTCTCGCTGATCGGTACGGAGACGTCTGTACTTATCTATGAGAGACTAGTAACTGTTAGGAAAAATCTTCACTTCATTGAATTCTTTGTCGTGCTATATTTTTTGGCATCGATTCTAAACTTCTGCCTTCTATTCTCTCACAGATGGTGAGGACACGCACAACCCGGGACGATCAAGCACCCGCACCCCCTCCTACAACCACTAGAGGCAGGAGCCAGGGCAGGGGTCGTGGACGCGCGCGGGGTGCAGTCATTGCACCTGCGTGAGCAGCCGCTGAGGTACCACCAACGGATCCAGCCAGAACTCAGGCACCTGACACGCCCATAGCCACCACTACTCCAACTGTCCAGGAGGCATTTGCGCAGTTTATGATCATGTATACTATGCTATCACAGGCAGGGTTTCTTCCCCTTCCTGCAGCCACGTCCCAGGCCAGGGGAGGAGTCTATACTCTCGCAGCCTGCACTCCAGAGCAGAGGGTGCATATAGGATAGTTTCCAGATATTATCCATGTCCAACCTGCAGCACCGGTTCAGCCCGAGGATGGGGCACCTGCTTTTGAGGATGAGCAGCGTCGACTCAAGAGGTTCAAGAAGTATGAACCTCCTACTTTCAGCGAGCTAGCTATAGATAATGCTTTGGGATTTTCGGAGGATTGTCACTGCTGTCGACGCCCCCTTTTCTTGCCCCTTTTAAAAGGCGAAATCGGGTTTATGATATTATGGACAAAACAACTCTTTGTTCCCGTTTGGGAATTGGGTTACTAAATTTGAAGGGTCGCCACCTAATGATTATAGCGCATTAGGACACTTTGAGAATAGAAGAAAATTTTTTTGAAAGAAAACCAGAGTTTGGGTAAGGTCTTGAAATTATCTCGAGTGGGAGGTGTTAGGCACCCCTCAAGATCCACTAGTGTGGTTCCCGACCTTGCTTATATGTGACTTTAAGAAATCATAGAAATAGACAAGCAAAGTTTTGCACATAATTAATACGAGCAAATTGACGAAGGATAGCACAAGTAAAAGGGAATTTTAAAGAAAACGTTTAAACAAAGGAAAAGTAATGAGGGTCCTAGGTTTGAGTATAATATGGATCATTCGATACAATATCCGCACATATTTTCAAAGAGGGGTCGCTTTATGATATTATTGCATCGTCATCATCTCCATATTCTTCTCTTCCCACCCGTAAAGGTTATTTAAGCGTGTGGATAGGTCACGAATACTTATTGCGTGCTATTACATGTCCTATTCTATAGATCCTAGAGGATATTTACGATCACTATTCCTATAAGGTGAGAACTAGGTTGGACCCCCTAGGTTGAAAGGTTAAAATTCTAGACGACTTACAAGAACAAATAGGATTTGCACATAAGGGGAATCATATAAGCATGTGAAAGGCTCAAATATCCCTCTATAGACGAAAACATAATTAGCACGAATCAAACACATTTAAGGTCTAGGTAAGGAGAAGATCTTTTGAAAAACTGGAGCATGAGTTAAAACAGAAGTTTAGAGGGTTTGCAGAAAAGGAACGTGAGAGAAAATATTCGGAACTTAAAAGAGACAGTATCAGCTTTTAAAAAATCTGCAGAAATATTTAAAACACTTGTGGAACACAGTTTTCGGACGAGCAGAATAAGAGTATTTTTTGAGATTGCAGAAGTATAAAGAAAACATGTAAGGTTCTGAACTTCTAAAATTGACGGTATTCAGATAGCTTGAAAGATAGCAGTAGCCCAGTGCTGGATGAGGAAATACAGTATTTGTATATATGGGGAAAAATAGTAGTCCGGTTCTTTACAAAGTAGGAATCTCTTGCATATGTAATTTTAAAATAGGGTAGAAGTTTATCAAAATGAGACAATTTTAGAAACAAACGAGTTGAGGCATAGGCGGATTAATTCGAACATGACTTAGAGGTGATTAGCCCATTTCATCCGGCCTAAGGCTTGCCTAGGCGTTATTAACGAATAGTGAGCATGCAAATTTGCTTCAAGTTTTAAAGAGAGGGTTGTTAACCAATTTTTACCTAGATTAACGAAATACTTAAATAATTGCGGGCAAAAGTCCTAAGGCATGGTATCTAATGTATAAAAGGTCCTATGAACATGGTATCTAAATGTGAGGTTAATGACTTATTCATTATTAATTAGTCATGGTTACGAGGATATTTAGAATAATAAACTGAAAGTGAAAAGCCTAAGAACATGATTTCTATATGTGCGGATGCATGTCCTAAAGCATGGTAGCTATTGCACAAGTAAGTAAGTAAGTAAGTAAGTAAGTAAGTAAGTAAAGGCATATAGGCATGTTTTCTACCAATTCCCTTAATTAAACATGCATAGCCCCCCATATTCACTATAACCCCAATATTCTTACAATTATTACAGCCCAGATACATTAAATTACAACAGTGATTAAAGAAAAATAAGAAGTTATTCTATAGAGAGCCTCCAGCCAGGCCAAAACATCTCCAACCTCACTTCTTTCGAGTTTTCATAGCTATTACCAAGGCTTGGGTGCGACAAAGTTCCCTAAGTGTTCGTTTGAACCCCTAGCCAATACCAAGCACCCAAAGTATCATTATTATACATGTGCAAGTGTGGAAGTGTCAGCCGTGTGCATCAAAGTTCAATGGGTGCTTAAGGGCTCCCAAGGCAATGCTTACACTAAGGGGGCAGGACTTAGTGTTCTAAGAATAGTGAAGCTGTTATAGGATTGAGAGAGTTTAAAACAATTGAGAGTCAGTTTAAGAAAGCAGTTAAAAAAAGAGTTGAGAGACAGTTTGAGGAAATAGTTTGAAATAGTTGAAAGAGTTGAAAGGAGTTCTTTAGAAATCATTGATACTAACTAGTTTAAAATAGAGCATCACACAAACAGGGGCAAAGGGGAAGGTAACATATAAGTACAGGGAACTACCTATACACAGACAACAAATTGAAGGCAGGTAATCAACATAGTTGCAACAAACATGGGGTTTCAATTCTTACTGCACCAAACCCCAAACACTTAACCTCAGGGAAGAGGTTTCTAGGCTAATCAGGTAGCCAAGTAGCCCTAGACACGTGGTAGTAATACACAAGGAAGGTAAACATACATGGAGACTGGGAAGGGGTAAGGGGAACATGTTAATCTAAACTAGATGGGCTAGTAAGTGCATGCTAGTGACAATAAGAATAGAATAACCAAAGATAAAAACACACAAGGAACAAGATGAAGTGCCGGACTAACAGAAGCATATTGTTTTGGGAGCTGTATACTAAATAGATAACATACCAGTTGCAGACAAACAAGACACAAGTGAGCAATGAGCAATAGTGCATAGAGAGAGCAGGAAGTGCAGAGAGTGTGAGTAGCAGAGAGAATAGCAGTGTGAAAACAGTAGTAGCAGCAAACCCAAGTGAACAAAGAAATAGAACCCAGTAGTGTAGAAATAAACAGCCCAAGATACTCAATCTTGGCTTTCAGCCGACTGAGTAGTCAAATAAGAGAATGAATGTGTATAGAAATAACAGAGAGAGAATTCAGAGAGTTTGAAATTATGAGAGAGATGCAGTGTGTGTTCATTCCAAGAGAATGGGAAGGAGTATTTATAGTACTGGAAAACGAGTACATAAAACAAGCAGTAATCTTTAATTAAGGGACTAGTATCAATCAGGAGTCCAATTAGTATCCGGAGCCCCCTTTAGCTAAGGAGTCAAAGATAAACACTAACACGCATAGGTTTCAAAAGGAAAAAAATCAATTAACTGCATTTACCCTAGTGAAAGTAACAAGCATATAATATACAATAAAAGTCAGATACATAGCAACTTAGGTAAGGAAAATATAGGCTAAAGATTCAGACGGTTGTTTGTGCACAAATATGGTAAGAAAATATGAGCTAATTCTACAAATTAGTCAAAGAATCTCGGACAAGACCTAAAAATCAGAGAGAATTGTTTCTAAGTAAGGAAGGCATGCCAAAGTAAGGAAATAATTCAAAAAAAATGAAATCGTCTAAGGAAAATCACAGACCAATCAAGGATTCACAGAGATGTTCAGAATCAGCATAATATTGCACAAACGATGAACACTTAGGCATATAAAGCATAACAGACATGGATTTGAGAGATTCCTACGCGGGTAAACACGGAAACACAAAGGGTCAAAACCCTAGCAAGAAAAAAATAAGGCATGGAACTCAAATTAACAAGGAAACCAAACACCTGTAACACGAACAAACACAAACAACACCTAATACTCCAGGAAAGTAGAATAAGTGATTTTAACGAAAGGGTCAGAAACCCTAACTTTGAAAAAGAGGAGAAACCTAAGATAATCAGAGATTGAGTGAAAATTAGAGTAGACAACAAAGAATCAAGCTGAAAATCATTTTAAAAGTGCAAAATTAAAGAGATTTTGAGTAGAAAATTAGGGTTTGCAGATGAGTTAAAGAAAGGCGGAACCTGGCCATGAAAATCATCACTAACTCAATATAGAGCATCATCGTGCGATAACCACCGTAGAAAGGCCGGTTAAAAGCTCAGGCGAGCTTCAATCGATTGTCTTCCATGGAGGAGGCTTCTGGGCTTCGAGTTTGAGAGAGAAACAACGAGATACAATACCATGGCGAGGGGTGGTCGAGAGGAGTGAGGCTGGAGGTGGCCGGAATGGCAAGGAAATCCATCGGAGAAGAGAGAGGATCGAAGGTTCTAGAGAGAACTTCAAAGACGAAAGGTCAGAGATAGAGAAGGCGTTACAGAAATGAGGGGATGGGTTAGGGATTTAGGTTTTAATTTAGAGAACTTAATCTGGTCCGTTGATCTTGTTTGATCAACATCTTAGATCAAGTCTGGGTTAGGTCGGTTGGTTTAATGAGTATTGTAATTGGGGGTTGGAATTAGGTCTATAATTTAAATAAAGAGGGCTATAATTTAAATAGCCAATTTCCCTAATTTTAAATTTTATGAAATAGTACATGATATTTAAAAATCAAATTAAAAATACTACGTTAATAAACAATGCATAAGTATTAATTTAAAAATATTGAAAATGATTTTATAAATAAAAATGCTATTAATCGAGAAATAGGCAAAAAATTTAAATTTCACGCAATTATGTAAAAATCATGTAAATTATAGTCTTATGTATATGAGAGAATAAAATAATTTATTCACCAAAATAACAAACTTTGGGAATAATTATTGGATTTTATAGTGCAAAAAATATGTCATAAATTGATATACAAATTCTTTAAAAATATGGAAAAAATAATAATACCTTTGTGAATACTTCAATATTCTATTATTGAAAATATGTTGAGTATAAAAAAATATAGGAATAAATTGGGTATCAACAACTGCATCTTTTGCACCATGGGTATTACTGCCTCGAGCGGGGTTTCTTTTGCAGCTTTCCATCTTCGGGGAGCCGCCTATGACTGGTGGCGCACCTTTGAGTTAGACAGTCTGGGCAAGGCTGCCTCCCTAACTTGGACTCAGTTTTTAGACATGTTTCAGAGGGAGTTTGTTCCCCAGAGCCTCCGAGATGTAGGGCGCGCGGAGTTTGAGCATTTGAACCAGGGCCCTATGACTGTCTTTGAGTATGCCATCTGTTATACTAGGTTGGCTAGGCATGCACCTGCTTGGTAGCTACTGTTCATGAGAGGGTTCGCCGGTTTATCGAGCGGCTTATTCCTTCCATCAGGTCTGGCATGCGCGAGAGTTGGATATGAATATACCCTATCAGCAGGTAGTGAGCATAGCCAGGAGGATAGAGGGTATGCATGCCAGAGAGCGATAGGAAGAGAGGCCGAGAGGTCTCGAGAGTTTGGTCATTTCTCTGGTACCCGTACTCCAGGAGTAGGACGTGATGGTAGGGGCTATACGGGTCGCCCAGTTCACTCAGCTCTTCCTTCATCCAGCAGTACTCCAGCTCCTCCCAGATCTCAGGAGCCTTATTATGCACCTCCGGTTTCTAGTGCACCTCCTGCGCGGGGTACTCCCAGATGTCGGTCTAGCGGGGGTAGGCCCAGTCAATCACAGCCATCGTGTCCTCCTAGAACTTGTTATGAGTGCGGGGATACCCACCATCTGGTTAGAGAGTGCCCAAGATGAGGGAGTGGTGTGCCTTCACAGACTTCACAGCCTCAGCATGCTCCACAGGGTCAGCAGGCCATTGTTCCAGCTCTAGCCGCCACTCCATCTGCCCAGCCAGCTAAGGGAGGGGATCAGGGAGATAGAGGTCGCCCTCGAGGGAAGGGCCAGGCCAGTTTTATGTTATTCCTGATCGTGCTGCGGCTATCGCCTTCGATTGTGTTATCATAGGTATTATATTGGTTAGTCATAGAGAGGCATCGGTTCTATTCGATTCAGGCTCTACTTATTCTTACGTGTCATCTTATTTTGCTCCGTATTTAGGTACAACCCGAAAGACTTTGAGCTCTCCCGTTTATGTTTCTAATCCCGTGGGAGATTCCTTTGTTGTGGACCGCGTATATTGGTCATGTGTGGTTACTATTTGTGGTTTAGAGACCAGGGCAGATCTTTTATTACTTGATATGGTTGATTTCGACATTATGTTGGGCATGGACTGGTTGTCACCCCAGTTGATTGTCACGCTAAGACCGTGACGCTGGCTATGCCAGGTATTCCACGTGTTGAGTAGAGTGGCACTTTTGATCACACTCCCAGTATATTTATATCTTTTCTTAAGGCTTAGCGTATGGTTGAGAAGGGGTGCGCCGCGCATTTAACTTATCTGAGATATGTCAGTGCTGATACCCCCTTCTGTTGACTATGTTCCAGTAGTACGTGATTTCCCTGATGTATTTCTAGCTGATCTTCTGGGCATGTCGTCCGATCAGGACATTGATCTTGGGATTGATTTGTTGTCGGGCACTCAGCCCATATCCATTCCTCCTTACCGTATGGCTCCTCCTGCGTATAAGGAGTTGAAGGATCAGTTACAAGAATTGCTTGATAAGCGTTTTATTCAACCCAGCGTTTCACTATGGGCTGCTCCTGTGATGTTCGTAAAGAAGAAGGATGGTTCTATGCGCATGTGTGTTGACTATCGTCAGTTGAACAAGGTTACAGTGAAGAACTAATATCCTTTGCCTCGTATTGATGATCTATTTGACCAGCTTCAGGGTGCACAGGTGTTTTGTAAGATTGATTTGCGCTCATGGTATCACCAACTAATGATTCAGGAGCCGGATATCCCGAAGACTGCTTTCAGGACTCAGTATGGTCATTACGAGTTCCTCGTTATGTCATTTAGGCTGACCAACGCCCCGACAGCTTTTATGCATTTGATGCATTGTGTATTCAGGACGTATCTCGATTCGCTTGTCATTGTTCTTATAGATGATATTCTTGTATACTCCCGGAGTCGAGAAGATTATGAGTAGCACCTGAGGACAGTGCTTTAGACAATGAGGGAAAAGAAATTATATTCAAAGTTCTCAAAATGTGAGTTTTGTTTGAGTTCTGTGGCATTCTTAGGCCACGTGGTATTGAGTGAGGGCATGCGGGTAGATCCGAAGAAAGTAAGGCCGTGCAAAGTAGGCCCAGTCCCTCCTCAGCTACATAGATTCGTAGTTTCCTTGGCATGGCGGGGTATTACCATCGTTTTGTGGAGGGGTTCTCATCGATTGCAGTCCCTATGACTAGATTGGCCCAGATGGGTGTTCCCTTTTAGTGGATAGACGAGTGTGAGGCGATCTTCTAGAAGCTCAAGACGGCTTTGACTTCACCATGTATTCTGATTTTGCCTACTAGTTCGGGGTTTTATGCTATTTATTGTGATGCATCACGAGTCATACTTGGAGCGGTGTTGATGCAGGGCGGTAGGGTGATTGCCTACGCGTCCAGACAGTTGAAGGTACATGAAAAGAACTATCTTGTCCATGGCCTTAAGTTAGTTACTATTGTTTATTCCTTGAAGATCTGGCATCATTATTTGTATGGCGTGCCTTGTGAGATTTATACGGATCATCGAAGTTTATAGCACTTTTTCAAGCAGAAGGATCTGAACTTGCGCCAGAGGAGATGGTTGGAGCTATTGAAGGATTATGATATCACTATTTTTTGTCACCCTGTGACGACCCTTCCCGTTGTCACGTGAGTTACCGCCCCGGTTTCCCCGTTTTATGATTCTATATGTTTCATTATATGTGTTTGTAGAGTTTAAAGAAGTTCAGACAGAATTTGGTTGGAAATGTGGCAACTAGTGTCTTTAAGAGAAGGTTACTTTGGAAAAGTCAACCGGATGTTGACCTATGATTTATAGGGCTTGGAATGTATTTCTGACGGTTGGGACCAGTTTTGGGTGGTGATTTATGACTTAGAGGTGAAATTTTTTTCGGAACTGAATTTGGAGGTCCAGTGTAGAATTAGGCTAGAATTGGCTAAGTTTGAATTTTGGCGAATTTCGGTTGATAGCTGAGATTTTTATCCGGGGGTCGGAATGGAATTCCGAGAGTTGCTGTAGCTTCGTTAGGTGATTTTGGACGTTGTTTGGTTGGGTTTTTGATCGAATGTGAGATTCGGAAGTTTTAGCTTAACTTAGGCTTGAATCCATAGTTTATGTGTTGTTGGTTGTGTTTTTATGATTGGAACAAGTTTGTATGATGATTTGGGGTATGTTGGTGTTTTTGGTTGAGGTCCCGGGGGCCTCGGGGTGATTTCGGATGATTTTCGGAAAGATTTGACTTAAGAAAATTTGCAGAAATTCCAGCAGCAGTGCAGCAGGAATTTAGCCATCGTGATCGCGTGAACTGAGTTATGATCGCATAGGGTTCGGTTCTGGGTGCTTCGCGTTCACGTGGGTTGAGTCGCGATCGCGTAGGTGTGGCATCTAAACCATCGCGGTCGCATGGAGTAGGTCACGATCGTGTAGCACGGGAAATTTAAGCATCGTAATCTCGCCTGGCGGTACGTGATCGCGTAGAAGGAAATTTAGCTGGGCGGAGGGATTTTAATGAAATTTCAGTCTCAAACCCATCATTATTTCCACGATTTTTGCACCACCTTGAGAGCTTGTTGGTAGATTTTGAAGGGGATTTCGACGGGAAGTGATTGAAGGTAAGTCTCGTGGTCTAGATACGTCATTTAATCGAAGAATCATCCATTAATTCTCTAAATTTGGGCATGAAATTGAAGAAATTAGGGCTTGGTTTTTACTATGTAAATTGGGGATTTGTTGACCCATTTGAACTCCGATTTTGATGAACTTTATATGTATGGACTCGTGGAGAGACAAGGTCCGATGATGTAAATTTTGTAATTTTTCGAGAAGTGGGCCAAGGGCTCTGGTTTTTCCAACTTCGTATTTTTGGGTGGTTTTCGAGTTCTTTCTATTGGGTTATGTCCCATTAGCATATTATAACATATTCCTTGTTGTTTTGGTTAGATTCTGCACTCGAGGAGATCGATTAGCAAGGAAAGTGCAGGGCGAGCTAGGATTTTGGCCGGTTTGAGGTGAGTAATGATTATGAAAGATATACTAAGGGTTTGAAACCCCGTATTTGCACTATGTAGTGCTATGTTGAGTTAAAAAACGCATTGCATGATGAGCGTGGTGAGGTTACTGCTGGGGACTCGGACTTGGTCCATCCCGATTGATGACTTACCACACTTTTTGACTAAGAATGAGCTTGTACCGTATATTTTGGCTAGTTTCCATGTTGGGGCCTTGTGCCGATCTGTAGAACCCCTAGGGAGCATGTTGAGCTGATTGACCTCACTTTACCTATTGAACACATACCACCTGTTCTGACTTTGACTGTAAATCATGAAATAAACCAGAAGTAGTAACTTGCACCCTAAATGAGCAATACCTAGGGTGGAATACCCTGCCTTAGCTGTGTGAGCCCGAGAGGCCAAGTCTACATTGACTGAGAGGGGGTCAAGGACCCCGTAGTGAGGGTATTTGATATATACCGGATCGGACTACACGCCGCATTAGTATATACACATACATATATTGGATCGGACTACACGCCGCAGTAGTATATTATATGGATCGGACTACACGCTGCAGTATTATAGTGCTTGGAATTAAGGAGCCCCTCCGGAGTCTGCAAACACACCTAATGAGCGCAGTTGACTATATTTATTGGATCGGGCTGCACATCGCAGCATTATATATATTATATTGGATCGGGTTGCGTGCCACAGTAGTGTTTATATATATATATATATATATATATATATATATATATATATATATATTAGATCGGGCTACGCGCCGCAGCGATGATAGTAACTAGTCGGACGGAAAGAGAAGTATTTATCAGATTCTTTTCCCTGTTTAGTACTTATTTACTGCCTTTACTGCTAAAATTAGAACTGAATAGTTTTCTCAACGAATTTCTTACATTCAGTTGTTATTTATTGCTATTACTCACTGAGTTGGAAGTAGTCACTCTACTACCTGCACCTTGTGTGCAGATACAGGGATTCTGGAGGTTTAGCTGTGATTATCTATTGTTCTTAGTTCAGTACCGGAGTTTTCAACGTAGCTGCTGGCGTCCGCAGGACCTGATCTCTCCTCTTATCTATCTTTTGTTCCCGTATCTAGATTTTTCATTTGTATATAATAATGTTCGGTTGTATCTAGAGGCTCTGACTTGTGATGCTAGATCCTTTGGCTGCTATTATTTGTGGTTACAGATTTCATAGTGTTTTATTAATGTTAAACTGAAAATTTTATCTTATAAATTAGCATTTAAGTTAATGATTTGGCTGGAAATGTTAAAATGGCCGGGCTTGCCTAACAAAGTATTGTGCGCCATCAAGACCGGGGTTTGGGTCGTGACAAGTTGGTATCAGTGCCTAGCTTACCAAGCCTCGCGAGTCATGAGCCCGTTCAGTTGAGTCTCGCGGATCGGTACAGAGACGTCTGTACTTATCCTCGAGAGGCTGTAGAACCTTTAGGAAAAACTTCATATTCTTGATATCCTTGTCGTGCGACTTTGTTGATCCGAGAACTAAACGTCTGTATCCTATTCTCTCCCAGATGGCAAGAACGCGTGCTACCGAGCATGGAAGACGACCACAATTACCACCCACTAGAGGCCAAGGATGCGGCCGCAATCGTGGTCGAGGCAGAGCAGCAGGGGCAACACCAGTTGACCCACCAGTTGCCCCCATTCAGGATCACCCTCCAGCTGTAGAGGTTCTAGTAGCACCTGATCAGGTACCAGCAGTGCCTATTGTGATTTCGGGTTTCAGGAGGCCCTGGCTCACATCTTATCGGTTTGCACTGGCTTGGCTCAGGCAGTCTCGGCTACTACTGCCGCAGCTACATCTCAGACTAGGGGTGGTCATCAGGCCCCCACGGATCGCACTCCGGAGCAGGGTGTACAGGGTTTGCAGACCCTAGAGGCACCACCAGTTCAGCCAGTTGCCCCTGTTCCAATTGTTCCGGTTTAGGGTGATGGGGTGCGAGTGATGCCGAACGACGAGCAGCGTCGTCTTGAGAGGTTTAGCGGGCTTTCACCTCCTACTTTCAGCGGTGTTTCGAGCGAGGATGCCCAGGGTTTTCTTGACAAGTGTCAACGCATGCTATGGACAGCAAGGATCTTGGAGACTAGTGGGGTATCTTTTACCACTTTTCAGTTCTTAGGATCAGCCTTTACATGGTGGGAGGGATATGAGCGGCGTAGGCCGACAGGTGCAGCACAATTATCTTGGCAGGATTTCTCCACTATCTTTCTGGAGAAGTGGGTACCTCGGTCGCAGAGGGAGGAGATACACAAGCAGTTTGAGTGGCTTCGTCGGGGAGATATATCTGTGATGCAGTATGAGGTGAGATTTTCAGAGTTAGCTCGTTATGCTCCGTGGATGGTTCCGACGAATCAAGAGAGGATTAGACAATTTGTGGATGGACTCATTTATCCCATCTGCATTCTGATGACTCGAGAGAGGATCCTGAGTCATACCTTTGAGTGTAGGAGGATGTGACGACCCGGCCGGTCGTCTTTGGAATTTATGCCCTGTTCCCCCATTAACTGCTTCCCCTAAGTTCATTTATGCTATTTTGGTTTGCTGGGATGTTCGGTGTAACGGTTCAGAGTGTTTTGGGACACTTAGTCCCTAAATGAGAGCTTAAGTGTTGGAAAGTGGTCAGTATTTGGAACAGTGTGAAAACCACCTCGGAATGGAAATCTGATGGTTCCCTTAGCTCGATTAGGTGATTTCGTGGTCGAGAACGTGTTCGGGATGTATTTTGGATATCCATAGCTCATTTAGGCAAGAAATGCCAAAAGTTAGAATTGTGAAGTTTTCGGCTTGATAATGAAAATTTTATCCGAGGTTCGGAATGGGATTCCCGAAGTTGTTGTATCACCTTCGTGTCATTTGGGACGTGCGTGCAAAGTTTCAGGTCAACCGGACGAGTGTTGATTAGGTTTTGAATCGAAAGTATGTTTTGGGATGAACTTGAAGTTCTTAGGCTTGAATCTTTGATTTGATCGAGGTGTCGGTGTTGTTTTAGATGTTTTAAGGATTGGTACAAGTTTAACGATGTTGTGGGATATGTCTCTAGGTTTGGTTGAGCTCACTGGGGCCTCGGATGTGATTCGGATGCTCGACGGGTTGGTTTTGGAAGTTAGAATGGAATTTTGCAGCAGGCTTTTGTTGTTTGCGGTTCTGCTGCTTGGGAACCACAGAACTGTTGCCGCAAAAGGGGCTTGGCAGTCGCAGGAGCGGATGGGGATTCATAGGCCAGGAACCGCAGAAGCGGTAGGCATTCCGCAGAAGCGGGATCACTTCTGCGATATAGGGGTCCGCAGAAGCAGAATGGTCATCTTAAGTGGGAGCCGTAGAAGCGGCATTTTGACTGCAGATGCGGGACCGCAGAAGCGGTCCTTGGACCGCAAATGCGAAAAACACTGTGATGTTAAGGGTTTTATCCGAGGCTTAATTTCAAAGTTTGAAAATCAAGTTTGAGCTTGGGCAAAGGCGATTTTGAGAGGGATTCGTAAAGGATATTATTGGGTAACGTTTCTATTATCCTTTTTAGTTATATTCCATCCTTTTGAGGTTAAATCCATCTTTAGAATTCGAGTTTAGGATAAAAAATTAGATAATTTGGATAAAATGTCTTTGGCTAAATTATTGAGTTTTGATAGGGCATTTGACCTCCGATTTGGGAGATATTTATATGGTTAGACAAGTGAGAATACGGGGTTTCTGAAAATGTAAAAATTATTCAATTCCGAGACGTTGGTATGAGGGGCATTTTGGTCATTTTACCTATTTTCGCGCTTTTGCTTTAATTTTAATAGTGAAATTAGTTACTTGCAATGTTATTTACGATATGTAATTAGTTTGAATAGATTTGGGCCACTCGGAGTCAGATACTCGTGGCAAGGGCATTATTTCTTAGCGATTTTTGTACCGGTTCAAGGTAAGTAGCTTGTCTAACTTTGTGTGGGGGACCTCTCCCCTTAGGATATCTTTACTGTTGTTTAAATGCCTTGTGTGCGAGGTGACGGGCATGTACTTGTGCTAGTTGTATCAAATTCACTTTACTTGACTTATTTAGACTGTACTTCTTCACATATTTAACTGTTAAAAATGAAATTTCACTTGTTTTAGCTTAGGGAAAACATGTTAGTAACTTATTTGCTCTAATTGACTAATTTCAATATATGTCCTTCTGTGAGCATGCTAGGCTCTAGAGCTTTACCTGTTGCTTGTACTTGGCTTCTTTTTGTTAAATATTGAATTGTTGTAACATATTTACAATTGGGACTACGGGTTCAATTCCCGGGAGATCCTCTGTTATTGATATGCTGGACTACGAGTTCAATTCTCGGGAGTTCCTCTGTTATTGATATGATGGACTACGGGTTCAATATTGGGGAGATCCTCTGTTATTGGTATGATGGACTACGGTTTCAATTTCCGGGAGATCCTCTATTATTCGTACGATGGACTACGGGTTCAATTCCCGGGGGATCCTCTGTTATTGGTATGATGGACTACGAGTTCAATTCCAGGGAGATCCTCTATTATTGATATGATGGACTACAGGTTCTATTCCGGGGAGATTCTCTGCTGATATGATGGACTACGGGTTTAATTCCCGGGAGATCCTCTAATATTGGTATGATGGACTGCGGGTTCGATTCCCGGGAGATCCTCAGATATTGGTAAAAATGGATTGCGGGTTATATTCCCGGAGCTCCATGTGGCATCCTGATATTGTGTGATGGTTCTTGTATTGTAGATTGTATTTGTAGTCTGTTCCGTTCTACTTACTAGTAATTGTACCCGCGATGCGCAGTTAGTAATAAAAAATATTAATTAAATTAAATTATGATCGAGCTTGTTCGATCATATTAAATTATATTGCTTTAATGAAATTCAATTATCATCTTACTTGTCAATACTATATACCCAATAATGAAATCTTTATTAAATCAAAGGTACTTCTATAGTTAGTGAATAACTTTTTTGTTCTATATTTGTTTTTATTATATTAACCAATATTTAATACTCGCTTTCTTTTTGTCATATATGAGAAGATTATAATTTATTACTTTTGAAATATTTTTTTATTTTAAATTTTATTCTATTATTTTTCGTAATATTATCTAAATTTTAATGAACAAAATCTCCGTTAAACTAACAGGACTTACACAGGGAGAGCACTGAATAACTTTTTTGTTATATATAATTTTTTATTACCTCATATAATATTTAATATAATTACATTGTCAATAGAAAATTTTATAGATAATTATAATATATCTATATTTATTAATTCAATTAGTGTAACCAATTAATTCAAAATTCAAAAAACATTAGTAATAACTATTCCCATATATTACTACTACTATTACTAGTACTAGTACTACTACTACTACTACCACTACTACTATTACAACTACTAGTACTACTACTACTACTGCTACTACTACTGCTACTACTACTGTTACTGCTACTGCTACTGCTAATGCTACTGCTACTGCTACTGCTACTGCTACTGTTGCTACTGCTGCTGCTACTGCTGTTGCTACTGCTACTGCTACTGCTACTGCTGCTGCTGCTACTGCTGCTGCTGCTACTGCTACTGCTGCTACTGCTGCTGCTGTACTCCTACTGCTACTACTGCTACTGCTACTGCTGCTGCTACTGCTGCTGCTGCTACTGCTACTACTACTGCTGCTACTGTTGCTACTACTGCTGCTGCTGCTGCTGCTACAGCTACTACTGTTGCTGCTGCTACTACTACTATTGCTACTGCTACTGCTACTACTATTGCTACTGCTACTGCTACTGCTACTGCTACTGCTAAGGCTACTGCTGCTGCTGCTACTGCTACTAGTACTGCTGCTACTACTACTACTACTACTACTACTACTACTACTACTACTACTACTACTACTACTACTACTACTACTACTACTACTACTACTACTACTACTAATACTACTATTGCTGCTGCTACTATTGCTGCTGCTGCTGCTGCTACTGCTGCTCCTACTACTGCTGCTACTACTACTACTACAACATTAGGAAAAAATTACTCTCCAATTTGAAATGGTAGTTTTTTACTTTTTGTTTTTTATTTTAATATTTATTATAAAATAATTTTAAAACTCCAACTTGAAACTACTCCCTAATTTGAATGAGTAGAATATTTTCTTGTGTTTTTATTTTTTATAGATAATTATAAGATATCTATATTTATTTATTCAATTAGTGTAACCAATTAATTCAAAATTCAAAATTCAAAAAATAATAGTTAGAAAAGTAGTTTATTTTGTATTACAAAGCCACTTGGTATTTTGTGGTTAAGACACATGTGTTAATGTAGTGCTTTTGCATTTTGTATATATTAATTTCTTAATATTAAATTAACATATGAATTATTAATAAATTACCAATTTAGTATAATAACTATTCTCATATACATACACTACTACTACTACTAATAATACCACTGCTACTACTATCACTACTACCACTACTACTATTACTATTACCACTACCACTACTACAACTACCACTACTATCACTACTACCACTACTACTACTACCATTACTACTACTACGACTACCACTATCACTACTACTACCACCACTACCATCACTACTACCACCACTACTACCGGCACTGCTATCGCTACTGCTACCGCTACTACTACTACGACTACTACTACTACTACGACTACCACTACTACTACCGCTACTACTACTACTACTACTACTAATACTGATGCTGCTGCTGCTATTGCTGCTGCTACTACTGCTCCTATTGCTGCTACTGCTACTACTACTGCTACTACTAATACTACTACTGTTGGAAACACGTTCTCAAGGCATTATACTAAACGTGTGTTTATATGTGTAGGTTTTGATGAATGACAAACGATGCGCAAATTGATATATGACGAAGTTCAAGTACAAGCGCACAATTGATAATACAACGAGATTCAAGCTCAAGACCAAGTTTCATAGTTTTACATGAGTCGTTCTTAACTGTGATCTTGATCCAACAACTTGACTCATGACATGGCTTCTCTCGTAAAATTAATTTTACAAAATCATGCATATTTAATTTAATGCTAAATGATTTTAAATCATGCATATTATCTTTAGTCAAAATGATTTTTAAACATGCCTCTAAAATCTGGACTAAGATAATCGATTATGTACTTATGATAATCGATTATGTTAAACCAAGACTGCATGACAATCGATTGTGAACTAATGACAATCGATTGTGTTAAGGCAGTGAGCATCAGATTCTTCAAATCTGCATGACAATCGATTGTGAACCTTATGACAATCGATTGTGATGAGGCAGTGTCCATCAAAGTTTTTCAACGCTCAAAATAATCGATTGTGAAGTTAATGACAATTGATTGTGATGAGGCAGTGTCCATCAAAGTTTTTCAATGCTCAAAATAATCGATTGTGAAGTTAATGACAATCGATTGTGAAGAGACAGTGTCCATCAGATTTTTCAAAGTCACAAAATAATCGATTGTGAACATATGACAATCGATTGTGTTGAGGCAGTGTCTTCCAGACTTTTTCAAAGTTATTAAATAATCGATTGTGAGTATATAACAATCGATTGTCACGAGGCAGTGTCTAAATTGATTTTTCAAGACTGATAAATAATCGATTGTTAACATTGCACAATCGATTGTGAAGCTGACCGTTGTCGTAAAGTTTTCAAATACCGTCAGGTAATCGATTATTGATTTTGTATAATTGATTGTTGAAATTAAAATCTGGAAAGGATTTTTTGAACGTTGCTGAATAATCGATTATTGATTTTGTATAATCGATTGTTGAAATTAAAATCTGGAAAGGATTTTTTGAACGTTGCTGAATAATCGATTATTGATTTTGTATAATCGATTGTTTTACGTAAAATCTAGAAATGATTTTTTGAACTTTGCCAATAATCGATTGTTGATCTTGAATAATCGATTGTTAAGCGTAAAAGCTGGGATTGATTTTTGGAACGATTGGCAAACAATCGATTGTGGATTCTTGACAATCGATTGCCACACAGTAAAATCAGCAACTCTTAATTGGCAATTAGGCAACGGTAATGCCAAGTTTTTCAACTATAAATACAGCTTCATTTCAGTGTTTTGAACACAACAACACACAACAACTGGTCATATAATTGCTATAAGCTTGCATACTCTATTGCTTATCATTTTATATTCATTACATAAGTTTTTGAGAGCCAAACTCTTGTCGAAAGTTGTTGCGATCTTGAGCGTATTCTTTTACTCATATCTACTCATTAAGGAGTGTCTTGTTTGAGTGCTTAGTATTTTGTACACTTGAAGAGAATTGTTATTCTCTTTTTTAAGAAAGAAGTTGTGTTTCCTTGGTTGAAGTCTTGGAGTGTTGTATCTCCGAGCAAAGGTAGTTGAGGCTTGTGTCCTCAAGTTGTGAAGGAACTTGTGTTTCCTTTGGTTGAAGTCTTGGAGTGTTGTATCTCCGAGCAAAGGTGTTTAGGCTTGTGTCCTCAAGTTGTAAAGGTTTGTTAAGCACCCGGAAGCTTGACAAGTTAGTGGAAATCTCGAGAGAGTCTCTCGGGGACTGGACTAGCCACGGGTTGTGGTGAACCAGAATACTTCGGTGTGTTCTTTCTTATTTATCGCACTTATTTATTTCCTGCAAATTTTAAATTTCGCAAGTTTACGCTAATTTTTATTACAACGCTATTCACCCCCCCTCTAGCGTTAAGCGTATTATCTAACAACTACTGCTACTACTACTGCTACTACTACTACTACTACTACTGCTACTACTGCTACTACTACTGCTACTACTATTACCGCTACCACTATTACTACTACTACTACTACTACTACCACTACGGCTACCGCTACTACTACCACTTCTACCGCTACTACCGCAACGGCTACCGCAACGGCTACCGCTACTACTACTGCTACTACTACTACTACTACCGCTACTACCGCTACTACTACCGCTACTATCGCTACTACCGCTACTACCACTACTAGCACTACTACTACCACTACTACCACTACCACTACCACTATCACTACGACTACTATCACTATTACCACCACCACTACCACTACCATATTAGGAAGAGATTACTCTTAAATATGAAATGCTAGTTTTTAAATTTTTATTTTTATTGTAAAATAATTTTAAAACTCCAACTTGAAACGACTCTCCAATTTGAATGAGTAAAATATTTTTTGTATTTTCGTTTTTTATAAATAATTATAAGATATCTATATTTTTTAATTCAATTAGTGTAACCAATTAATTCAAAATTCAAAAACAATTGGTTAGAAAAGTAGTTTATTTTGTCTTAACAAAGCCACTTGGCATTTTGTGGTTAAGACACTTGTCTTAATGTAGTGCTTTGCTTCTCCTATTCTATACAGATAGATTTTTTATAGCTAATTTTTTTTCGTTTTTTATATTAAGATAATTTATACACTCCAACTTGAAACTAATCCCACCTATTATTATTTTATATATTTATTTTTTGTTTTTAATTATATTTAATTATAACATATCTATATTTTTTAATTCAAATAAAATAACCAATTAATATATATATATATATATGTATATATGTGTATATATATATATATATGTTAGTTTTTATATATATTTCAATTATAAATAATTACCAATAACTTTTGTTCATATTTTTCTTTACTATATTAGACAATGTTTAGTATTCTCTTTATTTTTGTAATATATAAGAAGATATATTATTTATTACTGATAAAATATTTTTTGTTAAATTTTATTCTATAGTACTTAATAATGTTACCTAAGTTTTAATGAATAAAATCTCCCGTAAACTGTCGGGAGTTATATAGGGAGAGCATTGAATAAATGTTTTGTTATGTATTTTTATTTATTACGTCATCTCATATTTAATATTATTACATTTTTAATAGAAATATTTATTAGCATATTAAAAAATTTAATATTTTACTCATAAAGTTTTTTATTTTCTTTATTTTCGTTTTTATTATTTTAAAATAATTTTTAAAAATCCAATTTGAAACTACTTCCTAATTCGAATCGGTAATTCATAATTTTTTATTTTAAAATAATTTGTAAAACTCCAATTTGAAACTACTCCTAATTTTGAATTGGTAATTCATTATTTTTTAATTTTATTTTAAAATTATTTTAAAACTCCAACTTGAAACTATTTCTTAATCTGGATGGTTAGTTTTTATTCTCTTCTTTCATTTTTATAGCTATTTTTTCCTTTTATTTTAAAATAATTTTAGAAAAGTTTAACTTGAAACTACCCTCACCCAATTTGAATGGGTAAAATATTGTTTTGTGTTTTTATTTTTTATAGATAATTATAAGATATCTATATTTATTAATTCAATTAGTGCAACCAATTAATTCAAAATTTAAAATTAAAAAAATAGTTAGAAAAGTAGTTATTTTGTATCTACAAAGCCACTTGGCATTTTGTGGTTAAGACTCTTGCCTTAATATAGTGCTTTTATTTCTCCTATTTTATATATATAGATTTTTTCCTTTTATTTTAAAATAAATTTAAAAAAGTTCAACTTTAAACTACTCTCGCCCAATTTGAATGGGTAAAATATTATTTTGTGTTTTCATTTTTTATAGATAATTATAAAATATCTATATTTATTAGTTCAATTAGTGTAACCAATTCATTCAAAATTCAAAAAAACACTGTTACAGAAGTAGTTTATTTTGTATTTACAAAGCCACTTGGCATTTTGTGGTTAAGACACTTGTCTTAACGTAGTGCTTTTGCTTATCCTATTCTATATAGTAGTAATCATACCCGCGCGATGCGCGATCAGTAATTAAAAATATTAATTAAATTAAATTATGATCGAGCTTGTTCGATCCTATTAGATTATATTGCTTTAATAAAATTCAATTATCACCTTATTTGTCATTACGATATACCCAATAATGAAATCTTTATAAAATATTGTGAGTGAAAGTGTTAGTCCGAGTACACTGTAGAGAGAGAAAGAGAGACTCTGCCGACGGAAAAGCGAGAAGCTCACCACCGCCGGCCACCACGATCCACCATCACCTACACAAACACTCACCCACACTGTATCTATGACGCGATTGTAACCCCTGGAAGCAAAATCCCACATAGATTAAACCCAATTCCATTGCTACAATGGTTCCCAGGTATGGGAAGTGTTCCGACAGTCATGCAACCTGTATCGGAGAAGGAGGAAGCAATAAGGCAATCAAAGGAACCAAATATGACAACAACAACGAGGAAGCTCACATACGCACTTGAATCGCAGAAGCAAACATTTACTGAAGTTGTTAAAGGTTATAGAGCTCAAAATCAGGGCATGCAACTCAAGTACTACCCTCCAATGGTGAAGGATGGAGTGAAAATTGCAAGACTAAACCCCAAGGAGATAGAAGTACAGAACCAGAAATGGAAGACTGCTTCAATCGGCTATGTACTAGGAGATAACCCGTCTTTCAAAGAAATGCTCAAATATGTCTATGGAGTTTGGAATGCTGTTACAACACCTACAGTGATGTTACATGATGATGGCTACTTCATCTTTAACTTCGAATCTATGGAGGACAAAAGACTGATAATGCAAACTGACCCTTACACCTTCAATGGTAAGCCTCTGATATTGAAGGACTGGGATCCAAATTTTCAGATCCATAATGAGTCAATGCGAATTGTACCAATTTGGATCAACTTACCTGGCTTGCCAATTCAATGCTGGGCAGAAGAGAACATAAGAAGAATAGCTAGTTTAATTGGGAAGTTTTATGCACTGATAGGCTTACTGCTGCTTGTGAAAGGATTTCCTTTGCTAGAGTCCATATGGAAATGGACATAACCCATCCCTTGCCTGATAAAGTCTATATTGAGATACCAGATGGAAGAAGCTGGCTGCAGCCAGTGGAGTTTGAATGGAAACCAACATTCTGTCTAGAATGTAACTCATCTGGGCATAAAAATGGGGAATGTCAGAAGGAGGAGCAACAGGCTCAAAGGCCACAGAATCAGAGAAAAAGGATTAAGAATAAAACCAAAATGAAATGGCAACCAAAACCTGTAATGGAGGATATTATAGCCAATCAACAGCATTAGGAACAAATAGTTCAACCTGAGGTGGAACTATCAGTGAACAATCGAGGCAAACAAGTAGCAACTGTAAAAGGAGCTAATGAGACTATTGACAAAGGGGAGATAAACTATGCTGAGTTGACTACCAAGAATACATCACTGCATTAATTATAAAGGAACCATCCGAATGGAACCAACAACAGAGAGAAAGCAGAAGAGAGACATCCATTAAGGATAAAGGGGAATCTCAAGAAACCAATATCATCCATGATCATTGTCTCCTAGAACATTAGAGGACTGAACAAGTCCTAAAAAAAGAGAGAGCTAGTAAAGTTCTTGAGGACCAATAAAGTGTTAGAAACACGTTCTCAAGGCATTATACTAAACGTGTGTTCATATTTGTAGGTTTTGATGAATGACAAACTATGCGCAAATTGCCACATGACGAGGTCCAAGCACAAGCGCAAAATTGATATACAACGAGATTCAAGCACAAGACAAAGATCGAGATTAAGTTTTATATGAGTCGGTATTTAATTGTGATCTTGATCCGACAACTTAAACTCAAGACTTGGCTTCTCTTGTAAAAATATTTTTAACAAATCATGCATATTTAATTTAGAGCAAAATGATTTTAAATAATGCATAATTACTTTAGTCAAAATGACTTTTAAACATGCCTCTAAAATCTGGACTAAGATAATCGATTATGTACTTATGATAATCGATTATGTTTAAGTCAGCTGCTTGACAATCGATTGTGAACTTATGACAATCGATTGTGTTAAGGCAGTGAGCATCAGATTTTTCAAATCTGCATGACAATCGATTGTGAACCTTCTGACAATCGATTGTGATGAGACAGTGTCCATCAGATTTTTCAAAGTCACAAAATAATCGATTGTGAACTAATGACAATCGATTGTGAAGAGACAGTGTCCATCAGATATTTCAAAGTCACAAAATAATCGATTGTGAACTTATGACAATCGATTGTGTTGAGGCAGTGTCTTCCAGCCTTTTTCAAAGTTATTAAATAATCGATTGTGAACCTATAACAATCGATTGTCTAGAGGCAGTGTCTAAATTGATTTTTCAAGACTGATATATAATCGATTGTTAACTTAGTATAATTGATTGTATAACTGACCGTTGCCAAAATGTTTTCAAATACCGTCAGGTAATCGATTATTGATTTCTTATAATCGATTATTTTAATTAAAATCTGGAAAGGATTTTTTGAACGTTGCTGAGTAATCAATTATTGATTTCCTATAATCGATTATTTTAATTAAAATCTGGAAAGGATTTTTTGAACGTTGCTGAGTAATCGATTGTAGATTTCTGACAATCGATTGTTTTACGTAAAATCTGGAAATGATTTATTGAACGTTGCCAGTAATCGATTATTGATCTTAGATAATCGATTGTTAAGCGTTAAATCTGGGATTGATTTCTGGAAGAACTGGCAAACAATCGATTGTGGTAATTTGACAATCGATTGTCACAGAGTAAAATCAGCAATTCTTAATTGGCAATTAGGCAACGGTAATACAAAGTTTTTCAGCTATAAATACAGCTTCAATTCAGTCTTGTAAGTACAACAACATACAACAACTGATCATACTATTGCTAAAGCTTGCATACTTTATTGCTTATCATTTTATATTCATTACATAAGCTTTTGAGAGCCAAATTCTTGCCAAAAGTTGTTGCGATCTTGAGCGTATTCTTTTTACTCATATCTACTCTTAAAGGAGTGCCTTGTTTGAGTGCTAAGTGTTTTTGTACACTTGAAGGGAAGTGTTAGTCCCTTGTGTTGTAAGAAGGAACTTGTGTTTCCTTGGTTGAAGTCTTGGAGTGTTGTATCTCCGAGCAAAGGTTGTTGAGGCTTGTGTCCTCAAGTTGTAACGGTTTGTTGAGCACCCGTAAGCTTAACAAGTTAGTGGAAATCTCGAGAGAGTCTCTCGGGGACTTGACTAGCCACGGGTTGTGGTGAACCAGGATATATCGGTGCGTTTGTTCTAATTTATTTACTTATCGCACTTATTTATTTCCTGCAATTTTTAAATTCCGCAAGTTTACGCTAATTTTTATTATAACGCTATTCACCCCCCCTAGCGTTAAGCGTATTATCTAACAATTGGTATCAGAGCCCAACTCTTTGAAGACTTAACCGTTTGAGAGAAACATCCATGGCTTCTACTCGTCATTCTTTTGCAGGAATAGGTGAAGGACAATGCTCCACCCGACCACCGCTATTCGATGGTACAAATTATACATACTGGAAGGAGAGGATGAGAATATTTGTACAATCAAATAGTTTTCATCTTTGGAAGGTCATAATGAATGGAGAACAAATTCCAACCAAGAAGGTTGAAAATGAATGGGTCCCAAAGTCCGAAGATGAATACGATGCGGATGATATCCGAAAGGTGCAAAATAATGCTAAAGCTATTAATTTATTATATTGTGCTGTAAATGCTGATGATTACAGGAAGATATCTTGTTGCACAACGGCGAAGCAAATGTGGGACAAGCTGGAAATTACGTACGAAGGTACGGACCAGGTAAGGGAAGCCAAAATTGATTTCCTAACCCATGCATCTGAATTGTTTCACATGAAGGAAGGCGAAAAGGTCGATGAGATGTTTGAACGATTTTCAAAAATCGTAAATGATTTACATGCTCTTAAGAAGACCTTCACGGATAAGGAACTTGTCCGAAAAATTCTCCGAAGTCTCACTCCGGAATGGCGATCCAAGGCCGACGCGATTCAAGAATCCATTGGCATTTCAAATGTCACCATCGACGCATTAAGAGGTAATCTTAAAACTTATGAATCTACTATACTTAACCCACTTGTTGATGATCAAAGGAAGCAAAGAATCGCTCTCAAGGCAAGCACAAGCCAACCTCAAAATGATGAGGACGGAGACAACGAGTTCGGACTCGTTATCAAGAGATTTCAAAAGTTCATGCGAAAAGAGTATGAACAAAAGGGCAAAAAGCAAGGAGATCAAATAAAGTGCTATGAGTGCGGAGAAACCGGGCACATTAAATCAAATTGCCCAAATGCTAAAAAGGAGAAGAAACCCTTCAAGAAGCAACGAGCATACATATCTTGGGGAGGCGACTCCAGTGACGAGTCAAGTGAGGAAGAAGAAGACGAATCCGCAAATCTTTATCTTATGGCAAGAAGAAAACAAAGAAGATGTATGTCAAATTTCTTCCAAAAATTTCTTTTCCCTTGAAGAAATGCAAAATGCTTTTGATGAGTTGTATAGCGAATTTATTAAAGCCTCAAAAACTGCTAAGGGTATAAAAGAAAATGCTTCTTTAAAAGAAAAAGATTTTCAAAAACAACTCTCTTTTAAAGAAAAGGAATTGGAAAAACTGATTTTAGAAAATGAGAAGTTGAAAGAGGAAAACAAATTTTTTGGCAAGAGAAGCACCGACAAGCCCGAAAGTTCTAGAAATTGTACTTCTTGCATGCATCTCAAAAATGAAGTAGAAAGGCTTAAGGGCACCTTAGATAAGTTTAACTCTTCTCATAAAAATTTGAATGAAGTGCTTGTTAATTTGAAGTCGACCAAGCATGGCATAGGTTTTAGAAACGAGCCTAAAGAGAAAGTTGAAGCCAATCCCCAACCACCTAAGGCTCAACTTAGGATAAATAAAACAAATGTTCATCCTAGATACAACAAACCTAGAAATGGTTTTCATCAATAGCAACCTAGAAATAATCATGCTAGAAATAATGCACATTCTTGGCCAAACACTAGAAGGAAGTTTGAACCTTTTAGAACACCTAGAAATGACTTCCAACCTAGAAACAACTATTCTAGAAATGATGCATATCCTAGAACAAATGGTAGGAGAAATGATTTTCATGATTTGCGCAATAGTTATATTGTCAAGAATAGAGTAAATGAATTTCGTCCGTCCAATTACTATCAACCTAGAAGGATGCATATTCCTAACGTGACTTGTCATTATTGTAGACGAATTGGACATATTGCTCCTTCTTGTTTTACACGACATAGACATAACATTCAATCACATCACTATGACTTGCCTAACCCCCAAGGACCCAAAATGGCATGGGTACCTAAAAATCATTAATCTGTTTTGTAGGTATGTTTGAAGGGATCAAGTGTACTATGGTACCTTGATAATGGATGCTCCAAGCACATGACGGGAGACGAATCCAAATTCCTTCAACTAGAACACAAGGAAGGGGGAAGTGTTATTTTTGGTGATAACAACAAAGGAAAGATTATCGGCATCGGATTGGTCGGTAAGGATGAAATCTCTTCCATTAAGCATATATTACTTGTGAAAGGTTTAAAACATAATCTCTTGAGCATATGTCAATTATGTGACAAGGGAAATCTTGTTTTATTTGATTCGGATGAATGCTTAGTTTTTAGACGCAGCGATTTTAAAATTATCCTTCGTGGTTTTAGAATGGATAACATTTATATGGTTGATCTTGCAAATTCTTCACCCGAATATGTGAATTGTTTAATGAGCAAAGAGGATGACTCTTGGTTATGGCATCGTAGAGTAGCTCACATCAACATGCATCTTTTGAACAAATTGGTTTCACAAAATTTAGTTGTTGGTCTTCCAAATTTGAATTTTGAAAATGACTCTATTTGTGATTCGTGTCAAAAAGGGAAGGAAACCAAATATCTCCCATTTTAGAGTATTCGGTTGTAAAGTTTTTATTCATAACAATGGAAAAGATCAATTGGGAAAATTTGATGCCAAATCCGATGAAGGAATTTTTATTGGGTATTCTTCACGTAGCAAAGCATATTGGGTATTTAATAATAGAACCCAAACTGTGGAGGAATCCCCTCATATTGTGTTTTCCGAAAATAATGCTCGCTTGGCGAGAAAGGATTCTTGTTCTGATCATGCAGGTATTTTAAATAGTTTAAAAGACAAAGTACAAGAGGAAACTCCTAAGGAAATTCAAGATGAAATCTTGGAACAATCAACGGAGGAAACGCCAGAATTGGAGAAAGAAACGAAAATGCCTATCGAGTGGAGGACAATCAAAGATCACCCTCTCGAACAGGTAATTGGCGACGTCGGAGAAAAGGTAAGTACCCGAAACTCCCTTAAGAACACCTTAGGACATACTGCTTTTGTTTCTAAAATTGAACCAACAACCATCTCCGAAGCAATTGGGGATGAATTTTGGACCTTGGCAATGCAAGAGGAGCTTAACCAATTCAAACGGAATGACGTTTGGGATTTGGTGCCAAGACCCGAAAATCATACCATAATTGGTACGAAATGGGTTTTTCGAAACAAACTAGATGAAAATGGTGTAATCACTAGAAACAAAGCTAGGCTTGTAGCAAAAGGCTATAATCAAGAAGAGGGTATTGACTATGAAGAAACATATGCTCCCGTAGCTAGATTAGAAGCTATTCGTTTATTGCTTGCTTTTGCCTCTTCTATGAATTTCAATTTATATCAAATGGATGTGAAAAGTGCTTTTCTAAATGGTGTTATTCAAGAAGAAGTTTATGTTGAACAACCCCCCAGTTTTGAAGATTTTAAATCTCCCGATCATGTTTTCAAACTCAAAAAGGCTCTTTATGGTTTAAAACAAGCTCCCCGAGCTTGGTATGAAAGATAGAGTAAATTTCTATAGGAAAATGATTTCATTAGGGGGAAAGTTGACACCACTCTTTTTGTTAAGCATAAAAACAATGATATTTTATTAGTTCGAATCTATGTGGATGATATTATATTTGGTGCTACTAACAATGTTTTGTGCAAGGAATTTTCCGATTTAATGACAAGCGAATTTGAGATGCATATGATTGGAGAGTTAACATTCTTTTTGGGATTACAAGTAAAGCAAATGAAAGAAGGTACGTTCATTTGCCAAGCGAAATATTGCAAAGAATCGCTGAAACAATTTGAAATGACCAATGCAAAAGCAATGGCAACCCCCATGAGCACATCCGATCATCTAGACAAAGATGAGAAAGGTAAGGAAGTCGACATCAAAAAGTATCGAGGTATGGTTGGCTCTCTCCTTTATCTTACTGCTAGTCGTCCGGACATCATGTTTAGCGTGTGCTTATGCGCTCGTTATCAATCGTGTCCGAAGGAGTCTCACCTAACTGCGGTGAAACGGATATTGAAGTATCTTGTTGGTACTGTAAATGTGGGTCTATGGTACCCCAAAGGTTCTTCATGCCAACTTGTTGGCTATTCCGATTCCGATTTTGCTGGATGCAAATTGGACTGCAAGAGCACTAGTGGCACTTGCCATTTGCTCGGTAGCTCTCTCGTTTCTTGGTTTAGCAAGAAACAAGTAAGTGTTGCGTTGTCCACAACCGAGGCTGAATATGTAGCCGCGGGGAGTTGTTGCGCTCAAATCCTTTGGAAGAAACAACAACTCTTGGACTATGGCCTATGTCTTGATCATATCCCTCTTAGATGTGATAATACTACTGCCATATGCTTGATGAAGAATCCCGTTCTTCATTCGCGAACAAAACACATTGAAATTAGACATCATTTTATAAGAGATCACGTTCTCAAGGGAGATGTCGAAATTGAATTTGTTGAAACCAAAGATCAATTGGCCGACATCTTTACAAAGCCTTTAGAGAAAGAGTCCTTCTTCCGAATTCGTAGTGAACTCGGGATCCTTGACTCCACGTTGATCCAAGTCATGCATTGCATTTTCCCTTTCACATGTTTTCTAATTTGAGCGTTGGAGACGTCTAAGGTATTTTTGCAGGTATCGCCCTAAAGGCAGGGGGAATTATAAAGCTTGACGCACAGAACAATCGATTTCTCTTTTATATAATCGATTATCTAGTATCAATAATCGATTGTCTTGACATTGTTTGCGTTATTAACTCTGAAATCGTTTTTAATAAATAAACAAGTTTTTTTTAATTATTCTATATTTTTTTGCTAATGGCAAAAGGGGGAAGATAACGGGTATGCACTCTCAATACTTATCGGCATAAATTGAGGGGGAATTCATATATTGAGGGGCAAAAGGGGGAAGATAACGGGTATGCACTCTCAATACTTATCGGCATAAATTGAGGGGTAATTCATATATTGAGGGGGAACAAATTGCATATCTATATACTTGTTGCATATCTTTACTTGTCTTGAATCGTCATTATGAATTGCCTAATATGCATATCCCGCTTAAAGTTTGCCATTATCAAAAAGGGGGAAATTGTTAGAAACACGTTCTCAAGGCATTATACTAAACGTGTGTTCATATTTGTAGGTTTTGATGAATGACAAACTATGCGCAAATTGACACATGACGAGGTCCAAGCACAAGCGCAAAATTGATATACAACGAGATTCAAGCACAAGACAAAGATCGAGATTAAGTTTTATATGAGTCGGTATTTAATTGTGATCTTGATCCGACAACTTAAACTCAAGACTTGGCTTCTCTCGTAAAAATATTTTTAACAAATCATGCATATTTAATTTAGAGCAAAATGATTTTAAATAATGCATATTTACTTTAGTCAAAATGACTTTTAAACATGCCTCTAAAATCTGGACTAAGATAATCGATTATGTACTTATGATAATCGATTATGTTTAAGTCAACTGCTTGACAATCGATTGTGATCTTATGACAATCGATTGTGTTAATGCAGTGAGCATCAGATTTTTCAAATCTGCATGACGATCGATTGTGAACCTTATGACAATCGATTGTGATGAGACAGTGTCCATCAGATTTTTCAAAGTCACAAAATAATTGATTGTGAACTAATGACAATCGATTGTGAAGAGATAGTGTCCATCAGATTTTTCAAAGTCACAAAATAATCGATTGTGAACTTATGACAATCGATTGTGTTGAGGCAGTGTTTTCCAGCCTTTTTCAAAGTTATTAAATAATCTATTGTGAACCTATAACAATCGATTGTCAAGAGGCAGTGTCTAAATTGATTTTTCAAGACTGATATATAATCGATTGTTAACTTAGTATAATCGATTGTATAACTGACCATTACCAAAATGTTTTCAATACCGCCAGGTAATCGATTATTGATTTCTTATAATCGATTGTTTTTATTAAAATCTGGAAAGGATTTTTTGAACGTTGCTGAGTAATCGATTATTGATTTCCTATAGTCGATTGTTTTAATTAAAATCTTGAAAGGATTTTTTGAAAGTTGCTGAGTAATCGATTGTAGATTTCTGACAATCGATTGTTTTACGTAAAATGTGGAAATGATTTTTTGAACGTTGCCAGTAATCGATTATTGATCTTAGATAATCGATTGTTAATCGTAAAATCTGGGATTGATTTTTGGAAGAACTGGCAAACAATCGATTGTGGTAATTTGACAATCGATTGTCACAGAGTAAAATCAGCAATTCTTAATTGGAAATTAGGCAACGGTAATACAAAGTTTTTCAGCTATAAATACAGCTTCAATTCAGTCTTTTAAGTACAACAACATACAACAACTGATCATACAATTGCTAAAGCTTGCATACTTTATTGCTTATCATTTTATATTCATTACATAAGCTTTTGAGAGCCAAATTCTTGTCAAAAGTTGTTGCGATCTTGAGCGTATTCTTTTTACTCATATCTACTCTTCAAGGAGTGACTTGTTTGAGTGCTAAGTGTTTTTGTACACTTGAAAGGAAGTGTTAGTCCCTTGTGTTGTAAGAAGGAACTTGTGTTTCCTTGGTTGAAGTCTTGGAGTGTTGTATCTCCGAGCAAAGGTTGTTGAGGCTTGTGTCCTCAAGTTGTAACGGTTTGTTGAGCACCCGTAAGCTTAACAAGTTAGTGGAAATCTCGAGAGAGTCTCTCGGGAACTGGACTAGCCACGGGTTGTGGTGAACCAGGATATATCGGTGCGTTTGTTCTAATTTATTTACTTATCGCACTTATTTATTTTCTGCAATTTTTAAATTCCGCAAGTTTACGCTAATTTTTATTATAACGCTATTCACCCCCCCTCTAGCGTTAAGCGTATTATCTAACATAAAGTAGATATAGTAGCTTGTCTAGAAACTAGAGTGAAACAGCCACATTCACAGACAATCTACAAGAAACTGGGAGGTGAATGGAACATTGAAAATAACTATACTTGTGCACCTAATGGGAGGATATGGATAATGTGGAAATTGTCAAATATCCATGTTGTAACTCTAGAAACCACTGACCAAATGATTCACTGTCGGGTGACAGACAAGAACTCCACATTTGCTAGCTACATCACCTTTGTCTATGGCCTGCATTCCATCCAGCAAAGAGTATCCCTATGGAGGAGTTTGAGAACTTTCCAATATAGTGGTCCATGGCTTATAGTGGGTGACTTTAACAGTGTGTTAGGAGTGGATGACAAACTTAATGGGAAACCAGTACACCAATCAGAGATGGCTGACTTCCAATGTTGCATTGATGATATGGAGTAGGACAGATTACCAAAAGAGGGAACATATTCTCTTGGAGAAATAAGAGAGATGGTGAACACAGGATTTATAGTCATATCGACTGGGCTTTTGGTAATGCTGAGTGGTTCAATACTTACGCTGGAGTGGAAGCTGTACACATGCTGCCTGAATGCTCAGATCACACACCCATAATGATAGACACTGAAGTTGTAAAAACCAAAGTGCACAGACCATACAGATTACTCACAACAGTTATGCAGCAAAAGGATTACAGGGAAGCAGTTCAGAGAATTTGGAGCCAACAACATCAAGGATACACTCTGCACTCTATCTGGAGCAAACTGAAAAAACTTGAACAAATTACCAGACACATTCACAAGGAACACTCCTCTGTTGAGAAGAAACTGCAACAAATGAGAGAAGAACTGAATGTAACACAAAGCAGACTGAATGCAGACCATTTCAACAAACAGGAGATCCAAAACGAAACACATTTCTTACAGAACATTGAAAAATGGGAAGCTATTCAAGAACAAATACTGAGGCAGAAATGAAGAGCTAGTTGGATCCAACTGGGAGATAACAATACAAAATACTTCCATGCCTACATGAAATCCAGAAAAACAAGAAATAAGGTAAGTTTTATCCTTACAGATAACCAGGTGAAGCTTACTGATCCACAACAGATTCAACAACAATCACCCAGTTCTTTCACAAGTTACTGGGTACAGCAGTAGCTCAGCTACCAGGCATTGACATCAATGTGGCCAGAGATGGTCTTTGCCTAACATTGCACCAACAGCAGCAATTGTTGGTACCAGTAACAGAAAAGGAGATCAACCAGATTGTGCAAAACCTTCCTCAAGATAAGACTCCAGGTATTGATGGCTATCCTGCAGATTTCTTTAAAGAATCTTGGCCAATTGTGGGGGGGGGGGGGGGAGTTACACAGGAAGTGCAGCAGTTCTTCCAAACTAGAAAACTCTTGAAACAGATTAATTGCACAACTATCACATTGATTCCAAAAGTGAAAAATAACAGCTATGTCAAAGAATATCGACCCATTGCATGTTGTTCAACACTGTATAAAATCATTTCTAAGATTTTAACAAATAGGCTAAAGCCGATTGTGGATTATTTAGTTAGGCAGTCCCTATCGACCTTCATAGAGGGGAGGAACATTCTTGATAATGTTATTATGGCACATGAACTGATCAAAGGTTATAATCACAAGACAGTATCTCCTAGATGCATGATTAAAGTTGACATTAGGAAGGCTTACGATTCTGTTGAATGGGACTTTCTCAAGGCAGTGCTACTTGAGTTTGGAATTTCTTACAAAATAGTAGTACTAATAATGAATTGTGTCTCCACAGTCAGTTACTCCCTTTTGATAAATGGAGGATTGACCAAGAAATTTGAAGCAAGGAAAGGACTAAGACAGGGGGGCCCAATGTCCCCCTACTTATTTGTTCTAGCCATGGAGTACCTAACTAGATCTTTAAAGAAGCTACACAGGAACCCAGACTTTAATTTCCACCCCAAATACTCCAAACTACAAATCACACACATATGTTTTGTAGACGACCTTTTGATGTGTTGTAGGGCTGATGAAACTTCCATGAAGTTATTGATGAATGAATTTGAACAGTTCTCAGGGGTATCATGCCTTCAAGCCAATATGGATAAAAGTTCCTTGTATATTGCAGATGTTTCAACTGAATTCAGGAAGAAAATATACTCTGAGGGAACTTTTCCTTTCAAATACCTAGGAGTACCCTTATCCACAAGAAAGATCACAATACCACAATGTATGCCCCTAGTAGAGAAGATAGTGAACAGAATTAGAAGCTGGACATCCAGACTCCTATCTTATGCTGGTAGAATCCAACTCATCAAAAGCGTCCTGTTTGATGCAAACTTATTGGGCCCATGTATTCCTCATTCCAAAAAAAATTATAAAACTGGTAAATGAAATTTGCAGGAATTACCTATGGACTGGTAGTCATGAAACTAGTCATAGGACTCCAATTGCTTGGGAAACACTGTGTAAACCAGAGGCAGCAGGAGGTTTGAACATTATCTCCTATGAAAGATGGACTAACGCAGCTCTATCAAAACTTCTCTGGGCCTTAATGTCTAAGAAATACAAACTCTGGATCAAATGGATCTATTGTCACCACATAAAGAAAAAAGACATTAATACTTTGGAAATACCTAAACAAGCTATCTGGCTCGTTAGGAAATTGTTTGGAGCAAGAGAATGGTGGGCAACTGATGGAACAGGAATGCAAACATGTACCAAAAATGGGCAATTTAGCATCAGGAAGGCATATATTCATACGACTCCACAATATCCCAAGGTTCGATGGAAATAATTATTGATGGTGACTGGCATGCTCCCGAAACAGAAATACATCTTATGGATGACACTACATAGACGCTTGGAAACAGTTGACAAATTAGCTAAATGGGGAACTAAAATTAATCAATCCTGCATTTTATGTGGAAGAGATATTGAAGAAACACACAACCATTTATACTTTGATTGCTTATACTTCCAAGCACTGTGACAAGGTATGTTACAATGGTTGAAGTATCAAAGAATGACAGGCACATGGGAAACAGAAGTGCAATGGTTAACTGCTAATGTTAACAGCAGAAACCCCAGAAAAACCATCCTAGGTGTGGTGTTTGCAGCAGTAGTTTACAACATCTGGATGGAAAGGAATAACAGAAGGTTTCAACAATCGAGCAGAGACGCCAAAGATCGAGCAAAGGAGATTACAACTCAAGTGCACTTTACTGAAATGAAGCTACCTAAATGGTCACCCATTCTGCAGAATATTAATAGTTATCCTTCGTGTGAGTATTCACAATTGTAACAACCCTCATTCTGTGATATGATATTAGCTTAACAACAACAGTTGTAGAGTTTCTAATTGATTGTACTTTTGAGATCTATTCTAGAGTCCAAAAGAACAGTTGATGCAAATTTGCCAAATAGTTGAAATAAAACAAAATTTTCTTCTAAAAAAAAGAAATCTTTATTAAAAAGGTACTTATATAGTTAGTGAATAACTTTTTTGTTCTATATTTTTTATTATATTAATAAATATTTGATACTCGCTTTATTTTTTTCATATATGAGAAGATTTATAATTTATTACTTTTGAAATATTTTATATTTTATATTTTATATTTTATTCTATTGTTGTTCATAATATTATCTAAATTTAATAAACAAAATCTATGTTAAACTAACAGGACTTATACATGGAGCGCACTGAATAAAATTTTTTGTTATATATGTATATATTTTTATTATATCATCTAATTTTAATATTGTTACATTGTTAATAGAAAATTTTATTAGCATATTATTTTATTAAATAATTTTTTCTGAAAGTATATTTTTGTTTTATTTATTTTAAAATAATTTTAAAACTCCAACTTAAAACTAATTCCCAATATTTTTATTACTTAAGATAATTTATTATTTTTTGATTTCGATTTTATTTTAAAATTATTTTAAAACTCCAACTTGAAGCTACATCCCGATTTGAATGGGTAGTTTTTCTTCTCTTTCTTTGAATTCATTGTAGCTAATTCTTTTTTCCTTTTTTATATTAAGATAATTTATACACTCCAATTTGAAACTACTCCCACCTAATTTGAACTGGTAGTTACTATTTTATATATTTATGTTTTATTTTTAATTATATTTAATTATAAGATATCTATATTTATTAATTCAAATAAAATAACCAATTTATATATATATGTTAGTTTTTATTTTATTTCATTATTGTTTTTTATATATACTTAAATTTAAAAATAATAACCAATAACTTTTGTTCTATAGTTTTCTTTACTATGGCTAATGTTGAGTATTCGCTTTCTTTTAGTAATATATAAGAAGATATATTTATTAATGATAAAATATTTTTTTAAAATTTATATTCTATTATTCTTAATAATATTACCTAAATTTGAATGAATAAAATCTCTGGTAAACTGTCGGGAGATATATAGTGAGAGCATTGAATAAATATTTTGTTTTGTATTTTTCTTTATTACATCATCTAATATTTAATATTATTACATTTTCAATAGAAAAATTTATTATCATACTACAATATTTAATATTTTACTCAGAAATTTTTTTAATTTCTTTATTTTCGTTTTTTGTTTTTAAAATAATTTTTTAAAATCCAATTTGGAACTACTTCCAAATTTGAATTGGTAATTCTTTTTTTTATCCGTAACCATTTCATTTCATAAAAAAAAAATACTTAAAAAGCATAGATGGTGACCATCTATTGTTTGTATGCTATACATAATCACTAACCTATTATCTATTTAAGAAGTAAGCAGTACATACAAAGATAATACGTTTGATACAGTTTCGTGATTTATTCCATCTCATTTGACTAGGGAAAATGAGCTAAGCTATGAAGAGTCGCCCTCCATTTGTGTCTAGAAGCTCCTCTGCAATGCAGATGGACCACGATTTCCTTACACACGGTATCCCTCATCAACCTGTCACCTTGGAATCTCATGTTATTCCGTTCTTTCCATATCGTCGGCACCAAAATCCCAAACAGGCTTGCTGTAATTTCTGCTAAGCTATTTCTCCTCTTCGCCAGCTTACTAATCCACGCCCACTCCTTCTCCCAATTAGCAATGATACGCTTATGACCCAGCCAGTTAAGGAGGAGATTCCAGAGCTCTTTTGTTTTCGAACATTCAAAATACAAATGCTCAAAGGTCTCCTGATCTACACCACATAATATGCATTCTTGCGGAACCACTATATTAAACTTTTGGAGTCGCTCCACAGTTGCGAGTCGCTTTTGTAAAGCCAGCCATAATATGAACTTATACCTGGGATGAAGTTGAGGTTGTAATATGATTGATTTCCATTGAACTTTGCTGCATTGAGGGAGAAGTTGTCTATAGAGTTTGTTGATGCTGAACACCTCACCCTGTTGCACCTGCCTCAGCTTATCCACTAGATTCCCAGTTAATGTTGCTAAACTGTTAACCAGAATTCTAGAATCGAATATTTTCCTGATTACCCAGGCAGCATTCCCTGGGACCATCATGTCATCCAAGCATTTGTTCTTGATATAGAAGGTATGGACCCATTTGATCCATAGGCTATCCTTCTTTATTGTTAAAGCCCACAAATGCTTTACTACAGCTGCTTTGTTCCATTTAACAAGGTCCAACACATTCAGCCCCCTGAACTATAAGGTAAACACATAGTGTCCCAAGCAATAAGAGCCTTTCTTGTTACTGTGGCAGCTCCGGTCCACAAATAGGATCTACAAATAGCCTATGTCATCTTCAAAATCTTTTTGGGTAGCAAGAAAATCTGGGACCAGTACGCTTGAATACCAAATAATGCAGATTTTATCAATTGAAGCCGACCAACATACGATAGAAGCGTTGTTGACCAGCATGTGACTTTCTGTGTAATTCTCTCCACCAAAGGCCAGCATTGTGCAACAGACAGTTTCTTGGAATCCAGTGGCATCCCCAAATACTTGAATGGGAGGGTACCTGCTGGAAAGCCCAGTACCTGAAGTATCTGTTGTTTCTGCCAATTATTCACCCCAGTCAAATACACCGCACTCTTGTCCACATTTGCGTGAAGACCAGATGTCTTTGAAAATTCCAGCAGAATCTGTTTAAGAAAGTTTACTGATTGAAAATCAGCCTTACAGAATAAGAGAAGGTCGTCCGCAAAGCAAACATGTGCTACCCCCAGTTTTTTGCATTTAGGGTGAAACTTGAAGTCTTTTCTCAGCATCACTTGCAAGAGCTGTCAATGTAAGTACTCCATTGCCAGGACAAAAAGGTAAGGTGACATCGGGTCGCCTTGTCGCAGCCCTCTCTTCCCTATGAATGGAGCTGTGAGACCCCCATTAAAGTTGAGAGAGTAAGATACAGTTGAAATGCATTCCATTATCCACCCAACAAATTTGGAAGGAAATCCCAGCCCTTGCAGCAGTTTACTCAGAAACACCCATTCAACAGAGTCATACGCCTTCTTTATGTCCACTTTTAGCACACACCTAGGAGAGAGGCCCTTCCTAGAATAGCCTTTGAATAAATCTTGTGTGAACAATATGTTATCAATGATGCTCCGAGCCTCAATGAATGCAGATTGTGATCTGCCCACTAGAGTATCAATAACCTTTTTCAACCTTGCAGTAATGATTTTTGTGAGGATATTGTATACTGTTTTGCAGCACGCAATTGGCCTGTAATATTTGACTGTGGTTGGATTCTGTACCTTTGGAATGAGAGTCAGTGCAGTGCTACTAACTCCAGCATGTAATTTCCCTATTGCAAAGAAGTCTAGCACAGCTTCACAGATATCATCCCCCACAATGTGCCACTGCCTAATGAAAAACTCCACTGGGAACCCATCGACCCCTGGTGCTTTGTCATGTGGCATGTCCTTTATTGCTTGCATTATTTCCTCCCTTGTTACTGGTTGGACAAGCTCATCCTTCTGCTGTAGGGTGAGGCAGTGCCCCTGCTGTATGATTTCAGTGTTAGGACATTGGACAGTGCTGTTGTTTCCCCCCAGAAGAGACTTGAAACAGTCCAAAAACTCTGCTTCCACCATCTTGGGATCTGTTAGTTTAATCCCCCCATCAGTATATATGGAAGTGATTGTATTAAAACTGGTCCTCATCTTTAGTTGGGCATGAAAGTATTTGGTGTTGGCATCACCACAGGCTATCCATTGAGCTCTGGATTTCTGATGCAGTATCTGCTCCTCAATATTGCTCCACCTCTCCACCTCCATAAGCAGCAACTTCTCCTGATGAATCAACCATTTGTCCAGGCAATTTGATTGCTGTTGGACTTGAATGGTTTCTAGTTTCTGCCTTGCCTCATTTAGGTGTATTCTGTACTTAGCCATATGTGAATTCAGCTCCTTTAAATCCAGTTTTAGGGTCTTCAGTTTACTCCATATTCTGTGCATTGGACCTCCCTGTTGGTCTGTATTCCAAGAACTTTTCACAATGTCAGAGAAGTCAGCATGGTTCATAACAGAAGCAGAAAGTTTGAAAGGTTTTTGGTGATTGTTTCTTCTCTACAGCATACTGTTACATTGCATTAAGATAGGGGAGTGATCAGACACTCCCGGGTTCAATACATGTGGCTATACTCCTGCATCCATTGAACATTTCCAAAGGCCCAATCAATTCGACTATAGACTCTTGTTTCAGACTTCTGCTTGTTACACCAGGTATAGAAGCAGCCCATGGTCTTCAGCTGCGAAAGTTGAAGGATATTAAGGTTATCCTGGATTCCCTGTATCCCCTGTTGTACAACTGGAGCTCCAATTCTGTCATCCGAGTGAAGTACATTATTGAAGTCACCACTTATAAGCCAGCTACCCTGAGTATTAGCCCCCAGTGCCACCAGTTTTGCCCACAATTGCTACCTCTTACATAAGTCATTATTGGCACATACCACAGTTAGCTGTGTTCTGAAAGTAGTACCCCTCTCTTTAACCTCACAGTGGATAAATTGCTCGTCAACCATCAGGACCTGTAACTCCACATTTGCCTTCCATAATGTCCATATTCTACCATTAGCATGCTCACTGTAATTGCCAGTATGCCTCCATTCATTGCCTAGCTTTGTTACAATTTGATTTACCCTATCTGCCTTAACTTTTGTTTCTACGCAACCAATACAATCTACCTTATGTTTATTTAGAAAGAGTCTCAACTCCTTCTGTTTATGGGCCTTATTTAGGCCCCTTATGTTCCATGTGCAGATAATCATAGTTGGGTGAAGCTGGAAGGGCCAGCGTCCCCTGGATCAACTCCTCTTTGCAGTACAGCGAAACTGTTGGTTGTATTCACTGGAGCATCAACAAATTGTTGTACAGTCTTGCCTTTTAACTATCCTCTGTTGTTTACCCTGTTATACGCATGTTACCTTTGTTTTCCAGCCTCCTCTGGTTCTACAGTTGTTATCATTACACTGTCCTTCCTTGTTTTAGGTATCCACTGCCATATATCAGTCTGTGCTTTCTGTTTAGCCACAGCAGCCTTGTGTCAGACCTTTGCTTCCTGCTCATTGCCTTGCCTCTTCTTATACCAGCATTCCTCAGTACAATGACCAAACCTAACACAGTCACTACAGAATTTGGGCCTCCATTCATATTCAATCTCCTGTACAAGAACCCCCATCTTGGTATGCTATTCGAGTGTCTCTGGCAGAGGTTGGGAAATATCTGTTTCCACCAACACTCTAGCAAAGGAAATCCTCTCTTGTTCAGCTGTGATCTTATCAGTATACATAGGCTTTCCCACTACACTTGCCAGCTTCCCAAGAGCTTCACTGGACCAGTATCCTAGAGGTAAACCAGGTAATATGACCCATAGGGGTACTACACTCACATTTCCTGGTTCATATTTAAAGTCCATACTCCATTGTTGCAGCACCAGTGGTTTATTATGGAAAGTGTAAGAGCCAGCTGGAGAACTCTATCTCTTTCTTCATTAGTATCAAATCTAAAGATAAAGTACCCTTCGCCATGATGCAGAATCTGAGGTTTCGGGACAAAATCCCGGACCGTTGTAATGAAATTCTCAATAGCGCGCTCATACGGATCTTCTCCTTGTACAAACCCTATCAAAGCATTTCCCCAGTAGGACTCCTGTTCCCTAGTATCATCTTCATCAATTTGTACCACAAACGTACCCTCTCGCATTGCAGGTGGTACATAGCTTAGTGATTTCCCTTTTTGAGGGCTTCTGTTCTGATGCATGGTGCCTTTACTGCCATTTTCGGTCACAGGAACTCCTTCTGTTGGTTCATTCTGAGTTAACTTTGGTTGCGCAGTGAACTGAAGTCGACGATGAACTGATTCGACTCGTTCCTGTTCCTACAAATTTCCATCGCCTTCAATAAATTCCTCTCTGATAGGTTGGAACTTCAACGGTAGAAAGCTACCAAAAGTTACGGGTGTCCTCTGCTGGACACCAATTTCCAGCGTTATCTCCGTCCTGGTTCCTCCATTTCCGCTAAGGTTCTGAAACACTGTCGGTGCCGATCTCATACCCGGTAGCCACCGAGGATGTTTAGTCACAGCTGGTGTTACCTCCTTCGCCAACTCCAGTGATACCTGGTTCATTATTTTTTATTTTAAAATAATTTTTAAAACTCCATTTTGAAACTACTCCTAATTTTGAATTGATAATTCGTTATGTTTTTACTTTTATATTAAAACTCCAACTTGAAAATATTTCCCAATCTAAATGGTTAGTTTTCTTCTCTTTTTTTATTTTTTATAGCTATTTTTTACCTTTTAGTTTAAAACAATTTTGAAAAAGTTCAACTTGAAACTACTCTAACCCAATTTGAATGGGTAAAATATTGTTTTGTGTTTTCACTTTTTATAGATAATTATAAGATATCTATATTTATTAATTCAATTAGTGTAACCAATTAATTAAAAATTCAAAATTCATTTTTATTTTTTATTTTACAATAATTTTTAAATTCCAAATTGAAACTATTCCCCAACTTGAATAGGTAGGTTTTTTTAATTAATATTTTCGTTATTTTATTGTAGCTAATTTAATTTTTTAATATTTTTTAGTTTTTTTTTAAAATAACTTTAAAACACCAATTATAAACTACTCCCCAATTTGAATGGGTAGTTATTGTTATTTAGATTTTCATTTTTTAATATGGCTAATTAATATATATTTATATTTATTAATTCAAAAAGAGTAACTAATTAATTTAAAATTTTAAAAAATATTAGTTATAAAGGTAGTTTATTTCGTCTTATTAATGAGACTTGGCCTTTTGTGATTATGCCACTTGTCTTAATAATATGCTTTTCCTCTCCTTTTATTATATATATATATATATATATATATATATATATATATAGAGAGAGAGAGAGAGAGAGAGAGAGAGAGAGAGAGAGAGTACTATATTAGAAAGGAACTACTTCTCAATTTAAATTTGTCATTTTTATTTTTTATTTTAAAATAATTTTAAAACTCCAAATAAAAATCATATCCTAATTTGAATTGGCAATTTTTTATTTCCTCATTTTTATTTTTTATTTTAAAATAATTTTAAAATTTCAAATTGAAACTATTCCCCAAATTGAATAGGTAGGTTTTTTCAATTAATATTTTCGTAATTTTATTGTAGCTAATTTCATTTTTTAATATTTTTTATTTTTTAAATAAATTTAAAACACCAATTATAATCTACTCCCTAATATGAAGGGTAGTTATTTTTTTTTAGATTTTCATTTTTTAATATAGCTAATTATAATATATTTATATTTATTATTTCCAAAAGAGTAACTAATTAATTAAAAAGTTACAAAAAAATTAGCTAGAAAGGTAGTTTATTTTGTCTTAATAATGACACTTGGCCTTTTGTGATTATGCCACTTGTCTTAATAATATGCTTTTTGCCTCTCCTTTTCTTATACATATATATAAATAGATTTTTTTCCTTTTATTTTAAAATAATTTTAAAAAAGTTCAACTTGAAACTACTCTCACCCAATTTGAATGGGTAGAATATTATTTTTTGTTTTATTGTTTTTATAGATAATTACAAGATATCTATATTTATTAATTCAATTACTGTAACCAATTAATTCAAAATTCAAAATTCAAAAACAATTTGTTAGAAAAGTAGTTTATTTGTATTTACAAAGCCATTTGGCATTTTACGGTTAAGACACTTGTCTTAATGTAGTGCTTTTGCTTCTCCTATTATATATATATATATATATATATATATATATATATATATATATATATATATATATATATATATATATATATATATATAAATTTAAAAATAATAACCAATAACTTTTGTTCATATTTTTCTTTACTATATTAGCCAATGTTTAGTATTCACTTTCTTTTTGTAATATATAAGGAGATATATAATTTATTACTGATAAAATATGTTTTTTTAAAATGCATCCTATTGTTCTTAATAATATTACCTAAATTTTAACGAATAAAATCTCTTGTAAACTGTCGGGAGTTATATAGGGAGAGCACTGAATAAATTTTTTGTTATGTATTTTTCTAAATTACATCATATTATATTTAATATTATTGCATTTTTAATAGAAATATTTATTAGCATATTACAATATTTAATATTTTACTCAAAAAGTTTTTTATTTTCTTTATTTTCGTTTTCTTATTTTAGAATAATTTTTAAAAATCCAGTTTGAAACTACTAATTCGAATCGGTAATTCATTATTTTATATTTTAAAATAATTTGTAAAACTCCGATTTGAAACTACTCCCAATTTTGAATTGGTAATTCATTATTTTTTAAATTTTATTTTAAAACTCCAACTTGAAACTATTTCTCAATCTGGATGGTTAGTTTTTCTTCTCTTTTTTCATTTTTATAGCTATTGTTTTTCCTTTTATTATAAAATAATTTTAAAAAGTTCAACTTGAAACTACTCTCACCCAATTTGAATGGGTAAGCTATTATTTTGTGTTTTCATATTTTATAGATAATTATAAGATATCTATATTTATTAATTCAATTAGTGTAACCAATTAATTCAAAATTCAAAATTCAAAAAAACTTAGTTAAAAAAGTAGTTTATTTTGTATTTACAAAGCCACTTGGCTTTTTTGCGGTTAAGACACTTGTCTTAATGTAGTGCTTTTGCTTCTCCTATTTTATATATATAAATTTTTTTCCTTTTATTTTAAAATAATTTTAAAAAGGTTCAACTTGAAACTACTCTCACCCAATTTGAATGGGTAAAATATTGTTTCGTGTTTTCATTTTTTATAGTGTAACCAATTAATTCAAAATTTAAAATTCAAAAATAATTAGTTAGAAAAGTAGTTTATTTTGTATTTACAAAGTCACTTGGCATTTTGTGGTTAAGACACTTGTCTTAATGTAGTGCTTTTGCTTCCACCATTATATATATATATATATATATATATATATATATATATATATATATATATATATATATATATATATTTTCTTTTATTTTAAAATAATTTTTAAAAAGTTCAACTTGAAACTACTCTCACCCAATTTGAATGGGTAAAATATTGTTTTATGTTTTCATTTTTTATTGATAATTATAAGATATATATATATATATATATATATATATATATATTAATTCATTAATGTAACCAATAAATTCAAAATTCAAAAAAAATTAGTTAGAAAAGTAGTTTATTTTGTATTTACAAAGCCATTTGGCATTTTGTGGTTGAGACGCTTGTCTTAATGTAGTGCTTTTTCTTCTCCTATATATATATATATATATATATATATATATATATATATATATATATATATATATATATATATATATATATATATATATATATATATATATTTATATATATATATTGTTTTTACTAGATACTCGAGATTTACTGTATTTCTATTGTTTATTCATTTCATATTTATTCTTATGTTTATCTCGGTAGGGCCTCGACCTTCCTCGTCACTACCCAACCGAGGTTAGGCTTGGCACTTACTGAGTACCGCTGTGGTGTACTCATGCTACTCTTCTGCGCAATTTTATTGTGCAGATCCAGGTGCATCCGGCAAGGCATATCATCAGTGAGTTCGGAGCTTGCTATTGGAGACTTGAGGTATATCTGTTGTGTTTGCAGACCTGAGAGTCTCCGTCCATTCTATCCTGTAGTTAGCAGTACTGTTTCCTATTTTTTTTCTCGTTGTATTAGACACTCCATATGTTAGAGTTGTACATATGTTCTCATAGCTTGTGTTGCCCGTTGGTTTCCGGGTCTTTGAGATAGTTTCAGATTTGTTAAGTGATAAAGTGTATGTGCCAGGCGACAACTATATATATTATTCATTTTATTTCGCTTTTGGATTTTAAATTTCGTAAATGTTCTTACTTCCGCGATATGTTAGGCTTACCTGACGGTGAGGACTAGGTGCCGTCATGACATGTTCACAATCGGTGAACTAGGATCGTGACACAACAAATCAATTGGAAAGAATTTTTCATCAACCTTTTTCTGATATAATGATTCATTTGCCTATTCATTTGGCAAATGAGGTAAGGTTGGGATGTCCAGTTCAAAATCGATGGGTGTATCCTCCTGAAAGGTATATGTGTACATTAAAATCATATGTTCGCAACAGAAATTATCTAGAAGGATCTATTGCTGAGGCATATTTGGTTGAACAGTGTTTGACTTTATGCTCTAGGTACTTACATGGAGGTGTAAAGACTCGATTTAATCGACGACCCCGAAACAATAATGAATATGATTCAATTAATGCACAATCTTCAAGTTTGTTCCTTAATATAAGTTGTCCTTTAGGAGCAAAAAAGAGTGATCCGATTGTTTTAGATGACATGTCACTAAATCAAGCACATATATACTTATTGAACAATTGTGATGAAGTTCATGAATATATAAGGTAATTTAATCACTTAAAGCATTTATTTGTGTGGATTGTTATTAAATTACTTTATTTATTATTTTACTAATAAATAAAAATACTTGTTGTGTAGAGAATATGAGGTTGAGGTTAGTAATCAGAGACGAGGATCAAAATGGAGCAAGGCCAAGAAGTATAGTCAAAACTTCTCTCAATGGTTTGAAACTCATTCTTTGAAAGAGGATGCGCCCGATCTTATAAAGCAATTATCCTTTGGACCAAATTAAATTGCTAAAAGATATTCTGGATATCTCATTAATTGATATAGATTCCATGTCAGGCAGCGTGATGCAAGACGTAAAACATAAAATAGTGGTGTTACATTAGTTGCTCAAACTACAAGTTTTGCAAGCTGAAAAGATAACAATCCAGTTGACACAAATTTGACTTATTAAGGTAGAATAGTTGATATAGTTGAGTTAAACTATTATAAACATTTTAGGGTTGTCTTATTTAAGTGTGACTGGTACGAGGTTGAGAAGATATTTATGGCCTTACTTATGTCTACTTCAACAAGAAATGTTATCAGAATGAGACTTTTGTCCTAGCATATCAAGTACACCAATGCTTCTATGTGCAAGATCCATATGATCAAGATAGATATTATGTCATGAAGACTTTCTCGAGAGACTTGTTTAGCATAAGTGATGAACTTGAAGCTAATGCCCCACAGTGTTATGAAAATGAGCCATCTGAATATTTGGCTAGCCCATCGATACCGGAGGATAATGGTGAAGTTTCCTTACTAAGGAGTGATGTTCTAGCAACCATTCTTGATGTACCTCCAAAAGGATTTCTACCACAACAACTTGAAATTGAATCGGATGAGAGTTTAATTTTGAAGACACATCATGAGTTTTTTTTTCTAATTCAAATAGAAAATAGCTTAGCCATTTTTTCTATTAATAGCTAGAAACACATTAAAGACTACTGCTTTAGTTTTAAATTGATGTTGTCTATTTCCTCAAGTTCACTATTGAATATTTTCTTGCTTATCGATTTCTTTGATGTGCACATATATTTTATTGCTCATGTATTTTTAATGTGTCCCTTTTGGTATCACTAAAAATTACTTGATTGGTTATTCAATGTGTCCCTTCTAAGGAACCGTATTGTATTATATGTGGATTGAGAATTATATATTGGCATGCCTATTCTTTTGGATTTAATAACAGGAGTCTTTGCAAAACAAGTAGTCACATTTCGGGATGGACATTATCTTACACTGAAGGAAGTTTTTGAATGTTTAGACTTGACAGGGTTTGCATCAACCTTTCCTCTGCTTTCATTCTTTATTCTGCATAAGTTCTAATATTCAGCTACCCTTGTGGACAAAGCAGACTCAGAGACTTTCTAAAGCAGGACAACCTTATCCAAGGTGTGTTCCCTGAATATGTAAAGTTTAATATTAAGGGAAGTTAAAAATTTGTTGTAATATCAGTTGAAAACACTGCAGTTTTGATATTTTTATCTGAAAAATCTAGTAAAAGAACTATTGTTAAAGCGTAAGTTCAAGTTTTCGTTGCTGTCAGTTGAACACTTTCTGCAGTGATTTACTTTGTTTTGGTTCAGTTAAAAACCTCTGCAGCTGGTAATTTTATTTAGAACCTCTATCAAGACAACTGGTACCACACTATTAAACTGGACATTTTATTGTTGACACCTTATAATAGTTTTTTCGCATATTCACCAATAGAGAAAAATAGAAGTAACTGGATATAAGAATATACTTCAACTGCACGAAAGAATGCATATGTAATATCTGCTTCTTTCTGTATATGAGCATATTTTCTACTCTCAATATAACAAGTTGCATAAAATTGTTGTGTAGTGTGTAAGGACCAACGTAATAGGTTCAAAACCATAGAGATAATAGACTGACTGAGGAGAACCAATTCACTTCTTGTTATCTTGCTTGAAGTGGAAGTAATACTTGGCTTGAGTGGATGATGATGTATATTGCACCTTGTCAAACTTTTTGTGCTTGTGGAGTACCACCTTCTTATATATCGGTGGAACATCTTGACCAATGTCAAGTGTACTCTGTGTGCTCCATGTTAACGCTGTATCACTTGCTGACAAATTCTTACCTTTATATCTGTTGCTGTTGCATATGCTTCTTTGATAAGATTTTGGTAATTATAAGATATGTTCTTCATTTTCAAAATATTGTCTTATGCAGGGCGCTTCTTTACTGAAATAACGAAGTAAGTCTTGCAAGATCTTGATGCACGCAAATACAACAACAACTCAGTATAATCCCACTTAGTGAGGCCTGGGAGGGTAGTATGTACGCGGACCTTACCCCTACCCTTGAGTAGAGAGGCTGTTTCCAAATAGACCCCCGGCATCCTTCCCTCCAAGAACTTCCCACCTTGATCTTGGGGAGACTCGAACTCACAACCTCTCGATTGGACGTGAGGGTTGCTTACCATCAGAGCAACCCTCTTGTCTAAATGATCCATGAACCACAGTCTTGAGATCTATATTTGCTTTTATATGCATTATACTAGGAAAAACATACTTCAAGTGCTAGTGGTTTTCCGTTCTGTAAGTTTTTCCTTGTTCTACAAATTACTTCTATGCATGTTATGCCTCATCCAGTTTTCTCGCATACTACGTTTGATGAGAACCTGTGTTTTTTTCCCTGTAAATAATATTGATATGTTATGGATTTCGTTGACTCCTCATTTATTGAAAAGGAGTAATGTCTAGACACTTTTTGTACATCATGGCATTTTCTTGGTGCTAGAGAAGAAAGAGAACCTGCAGTTATTTTGGATATTTTTCATCTCTCATGACTAACACGTCCTCCACTTCTTGATCATGCCCTTGATTTAAAAAGACTGTGGTAGATCTGTATCTCTTTGTCATGATAACCCTTTCATGAGACATTGGTTCTGTTATCAAAGTCTTTAACTTTGTTGCTGTATTCTTGAGAAGCACCAGAATAATTGTCAATCCATTTATGTGCAAGTTATTGTTTCTCCGGGAACTTTTTTGGAGATTGGTACTAATTGAAACTATTGTTTGATTTTTTGTGATCAGATATACCTTTAGGTTTTGCTTATATCTTAAGATTTTACCTATAAAGGAGTGATTAGTGTACCATCTAGCTTGAACTAGCATAGGTATCAAGTAGTTCTGTCCATCAAGGTTTAGAAAGATGGGAAAAAGTCACCTAGCTCTTTCTTTCTTTCTTTTTTCCTCTCTCTTTTGCATCTGTTGGGATTCAAATCTGGGTCTCTCACCATTGGGAACAAACTTGGGTGCTTGTTTACATCTTAAGATTACTTGCTGCCTGTGACACTAGTTCTTGCATTTGTGAGAGTGTCGTCTTAGGTTGTTAATTCCCCTCAAGAGTGAAAACTGATTCCAGTAGGACATTTGTGTTTAATAAGGCTTTAAGACAACATGTAGTTATCACATTAGCATTTCTCTTCCAGGTTGTCCAACACCAGATGGGCCATGTTAAGTCCTTATGACTTTTCTAAGTTCGTATTAACCACTCACAACCTATTTGTCGCTCACCTAAAAATTAAACCCATATTTCAAAGAGCATGGACTACCTTTAAGATTAAAAGGTCCTGTTTCCTTCTCTTTCATTGCACTCATCCGACCACCAACCCTGGAAGCTTACTCTATTCCTTAATATATCATCAGAACCCACTTTTAATCCCTGAAAAGGAGAAGTTCCAGCAACCAACTCTATTTAACATGTTTATCTGCCAATGCTTTTGTTCTCTCAAAATCATCACTAAGCTTATTAGTTATTATGAATAGATGCTTTATTTAGGTGCTTTTTAGTGGCTAAGCGTAAGTTTGTCTTATTTATGGAAGTTAACTGGTCAAAGAAGTCAGATATATTTGTATTTTATCATGATGGCTATGCATTGGATGGTAATTGGTTTAAAAACTACCCCACAAGATTGTGCTTTCAAAATTTCAACAAATGTCTATCACATTCTGTAATTGATAGTATGCCAATTTTCCCAAGTAATTTGGGCTAACATAATTTAGTTTTTTTTGTTAATAATATTCTGATCTATTATAGTTTTTGTTAGGCTAAAGTAATTTAATTTTTTATATGTAGGATGAACCAAGTGGCAGCTCTTATGAGAAAAGTTTTGAATCCAAACAAAGTTCAAAGTCCAATGAAGAATATAGGTTTCGATTTTCAATACCAATCAAGTGCTAAACTAGCCAAAAAATTCAGATTAAGAGAGCAAAGCCTGCAAGTGATCGCAACGATAAAGTTGCTAAAGAGCAGGCATTACTTGGAGTTAAAATGAAGAATTGTATGCCTGCAATATTAGAAGGATAAAGCAGACAGAAGTTCACTCAATCTGATGTGTCAGTTCAAAAGTTAGGAAGGGGTAGTATTGCAAGTAACGGACCAATTAAACAAAGGTCAATTCAATTGGAGGAGCCCATTCAAAAATAAGGAACGAGTAAATTACATGTGCCCACATCCATGATCCAATCATCTGCAAAGGTTGATCCTAACACTTTACATATGCTTAAAAGATCACAATGTGAAGGAGAGAAACAACGAGATATTCAGGAGCTACAAAATTGCAAAGTGGTAAAGACAAACTCAGTACTACCGCCGACGAGTGTTAATCAATTTCTAAGAAAAATATAGGATACAAGTCGGTGGTGAAAACATCCTGATAATCACCCAGAAAATGAAGCCAGATTTATGTCCTCTCATATTATTGATGTGCGTGAAATAGAATTGGATAATTTTGCTACACAAGATGAAGTTGGTGATGATGAATTTATTGGAGATGAGGAGATGAACATTGTTGGTGTTGCAGGTGGTATGTCTTAAACCTTATAATTATTCTACATATTTTGATTTTTTTCTTCTTATGTCTTGCTTGTTCTATCAATCTAGGGACATCAGAGAAGAAAAGAGTTCGAGGGAAAACAACATGTAAGAATATTCATGCAAGAAGTTTTGAAGAAAGAGAGGAGGTGACATTTGATAAAGGACAAGTACTTGGGACACCTGACAAGAGAGTATCTGTTTTGACCAACTTTTTAGGAACAACTGCAAGGAATTCAAGATTTATCCCCTTGGTGCATACTAGTTGACATGCCGCGTCAAAGGTTATTAATCAACAAATGTTGGAATATGTCAATGTAAGTATAATTAATATTTCAATTATATATTTTTTGTATTTTTCCTACTAATGTTGTGTCAAAGAATATTATGTTTGTGTGTTGTTTTGTAGTCGAAGTTCTTAATTTCAGCTGAAGGAGAGAAGTGGGTAGTGACTGGTCTTACTGATGCTTGGAAGCGACGCAAGAGAAATATTAAGAATAAATATTTTGATAAAAATGCTACTATTGATGAAATGCTACAAAATCGTCCCAATGAGATACCTGAAGTTCAATTCCATCAATTAATTGAGTATCGGGATGAAGAATGTCCAAGTAAGATTAAACCGTGCATTTATACTTTGCCTAAAGTATTTCCTATTCCAGTTCAATCCCATTGCAACCACCAACTACAAATTGTTATCTCTGATTTTTCCTTTATGCTATTTCATTCTCATAATAAAGGCCACATTTAAATTATATTGTTAGCAACATTTATATTTTTTTCTTTTTTATTTATTAACTAATATGCTTCTTTTATTGTTAGGTTATGTGCCACTTAAATTCTGAAACAGGAAAAAATAAAAATGGAGGCATTGAATGGGACCTATTAATTTTGCAAGAGTGCGTGTGGCATTGGTAATATTTAGTAGACACTTTGTAATCTGGTTTTCATTTTTTTTTGTACTTTGTCGGAATACAATATTGTTTTTTATATATTATTTGATGTAATTTGTAGCGCGCAACCAAAGAGAACAACGAGGAACCATCAAAGTCTGAAATGTATATTACAATTCGTACAAAGAAAGGGAAGGAAGTTCATACGAATACTCAAGTTGCAATATTAAGTTATCCTAGTGTTATGAAACAAAGAGTTTATTCTGTATCCTTTGATCTCCTTGCTATTCCATTATCCTTAGATTTAACATCCTTTGTTCCGGTAACTTATCCAACAGTTTCCCTTAGGCTGTTTTGCATTAGCTGAAAGAGGAATAAAGTGTCTCTGCCATTAAAGCAAACCTAAGTAGCATCATGGGGGCCTTTTTAGAAGGAAAAACACTATGGTTAAAGCACCATAGTGGATGTTTACTTGTACGATTTATTTCTTTTTCCAATTTATAAGGTTCTGCTAGTCCATTTTACCTTATGAGTGCTTGTAAGTGAATAGACCAAACGTTTGACTTGTCTAAGACCTAAAGCATTTGGCCAGAAGCTTAACTAGTTAAGACTCTCATTCTCGGATTACTTGTCATACTGATTATCTGCTCACCAGTGGCTGGTGGGGTGTGCTTGCAGAGTAATTTCTTCTTCCCTTCTTTGAATTTCTTCCTTTCCCCTTCTAGTTTTGTGACGACCCAAAGGTCATCACCGTAATTTTTCCTTTCCTTGCGCTTCTGAGGCCTTGGAAATCCTTTATTGGATTGCCTCGATTTGTGTGCACAGTCCGGGCGCGAAGCCGGAAAATTCTTATGTGAAAATATTTAAATTCTGTGTTAAAAACTATGAATTTTGATACCAATATTGCTATGATTGACTTAGGTCAATGATTTGGGTAAATGGACCCGGAACCGTGATGTGATGGTCCCGGAGGGTCCTTAACAAAATTTGGGACCCGGGTGTATTCCCAGAATCGAAATCCGAGGTCCCAAGCCCGAGTTCGGAGCTTTTTTGTGAAATTATTTTATGAATATGCTTAAGGAAAAGTGAAAATAGAAATTGATAAAAAATAATGGTATCAGACTCGTATTTTGGTTCCGACGCCCGGTACAAGTCTTAAATGGGCGTTAAACGCTATCTGTAAAGTTTGGTTGAAAATTGACATCGTTTGACGTGTTTCGGACTAAAAGTGGAAAATTTAAAAGTTTTGAACTTAGAAATGAAAATCATGATTTTTGGGGGTTGATTTTGTGATTTTAATGTTATTTTGGCGATTTGATCACTCTAGCAAGTTCGTAGGATGATAATGAGTTAGTGTGTGTATTTGGTTTGGAGCCCCGAGGGCTCGGGGGTGATTTCGGGGTGTTTCAGAGTGTTTTGAAACTTAGAAAAATACCAAATTTTTCCAACAACTGTTGCAGAGCCATTTCTTCTTCGCGAACGCGGCACTTGGCTCGCGTTCACGTAGCCCAAATCTTCTTACCCTTTGCGATCGCGTCCAATTCCACGCATTCGCGTAGCTTAGCTTCATCATTCACCGCGTTCGCGTGTCTGTTTCCGCGTTCCCGTATAGCTACCCAGGACCCCCATGCTTTCTTTCTTCGCGTTCGCATAGGTCCCATTGCGAACACGATGCCTTAGCAGATTCCTTCATCGCGGACGTGCCCCAGGGGTCGCGATCGCGGAGCACAAAATGCTTCAGTGATTTTTATTAATTCCAGCACTGTTCATTACGGGATTTCACTCAAACTCTCACACGAACTCACCTCTTACACCCTCCATTGACGAACTTCAAGCTCCTAATTCATCACAACTCCTTGGGTAAGTAATCCTAACATTATTTCCTCATTATTTCTTCATCAAATCATTAAATTCCTAGCTCTAAAACATGAAATCAAAGTAGAATTTAGGGGTTTTGGGTTTAGTTAGTGTTTATGAGATTTTGGGTATTTCAACCTCAATTGTGGTCAAATTTAAAATCTAGTTATATATTTGAACTTGTGGGGTTATGGGGGATTGGGTTTTGGTCGGAGCCTCGAGTTTGGAACACGTGGGCCCGGTGTCGGATTTTAGTATTCTTGGAAGTAAGCTAGGAAATGCATTTCTAGGCTATGGGATTCTGTTTTTGGATTCTTATTGATAATACTGAACCTGATTATGTTAGATATCATTGGCTCAGGGTTGAATTCTAGAGGAAAGGCGATTGTTGAGCTTTGAGTTGCCATTTTCAGATTATGTTAGATATCGTTGGCTTTCTTGTTTCATTATTATTTATTCAGTTTCATGTCTTGATTGTAGAAGTTATAATTGAACTGCTACTCCCTCAGCATGCCCTTCCCCTTTTATTTGCTTAAATTCTTGCTCTCTTTCTGTTATCACATTTATCTGTACATGTTGGTCGTGATAAGTCCGGTTTAGCCTCGTCACTACCTCGCCAAGGTTAGGTCGGGCACTTACCAGCACATGGGGTCGGTTGTGCTGATACTACGCTTATGTGCCTTTTTTGTGCACATGCCAGGACCTAGTCTACGGACCGCTGATTTAGATCGGGAGTGATCCTTCAGTCCAGAGGCTCTGAGGTAGTTCGCTGGTGTTCGCGGGCCTCGAGTCTTCTCTATCTATTTCTTTCAGTTTGTTAAATTGTATCAAACAGACATGCTATGTATTTCTTTCATACTATTATTTTTGGTACTCTTTAGTTGTCCGTGAGCAGTAACATCAGATACTGGGTAGAGATATGTTGTTAGCTTTCCGCATATTGTTTTCATTATTGTTATTAGAAGACTTCCGCATGTTTAATTAATTATTCTAGTATTTGATTTGTTTTAGATTTAAGTTTGTGAAAATAATTATAAAGGTTGGCTTGCCTAACTTCGACATTAGGCACCATCAGGACTCCTGATGGTGGATAAATTCGGGTCGTGACAAGTTGGTATCAGAGAACTAGGTTACTTGGGTCTCACAACACACGGAAAAGCTCTGTAGAGTCCGAGGGATCGGTACAGAGACATCTATATTTATCCCCTAGAGGCTACATAGTTAGGAAAAATTTCACTTTGTTCATTCTTGTCGTGCGATTCTGTTTCTCAAATATTGATTGTCGTTCTAATCTGTTCTTTCGCAGATGGCGAGAACACGTGTGTCTTCTTCTTCTTCCGCGAAGCAACCTAAGCCCCCAGCAGCAGCTCCCGCGAGGGGCAGAGGCTGAGGCCATGCTAGAGGCCGTGGCAGGGGCAGAGCTTAGCCCTAGGTAGCAGTTCCAGAGGTGGAGCCTCATATTGACTTCGATGAGGAGGTTCCAGCTCCACTAGCTCCAGTGGGCCCAGCTCAGGTCCCAGGTGGGGTGATGTTTCCCTTGGATCTTTAGGATGCTCTTGTCCGCATAACAGGCTTTATGGACAGTGTGGCCAGAGCGGGATTGCTGCCAGTAGTATCAGCCACTTCTCAGGCTGGAGGAGGGCTTCAGACTCCTGCTACACGTACTCCGGAGCAGGTAGCTCCCCAGACTCAGGTTCCGTTGGTTCAGCCCGCAGTAGGAGATTAGACAGGCATTACAGCTCAGGCCAGAGATAGGACGACTATGTCTTCAGATGCTTTGTGGAGGGTTGATCGGTTCTCCAAGCTTTTTACCACTGCTTTTAGCGGTGCTTCATCGGAGGATCCCCAGGAATTTCTATACAATTGTTATGAGATCTTCAGGACTATGGGGATAGTGGAGACTAATGGGGTCGATTTTTGCACTTTCAGACTTGTGGGGTCCGTCAAGACTTGGTGGAGAGATTATTGTCAATCTAGACCAGCAGGTCTCCAGCTTTGACATGGGATCAGTTTGCAGAGTTATTTTTTGAGAAGTTTCTCCCCATCACTCAGCGGGAGGCACTTCGCAGACAGTTTGAGCATCTTCAACAGGGCTCTATGATAGTTGCACAGTATGAGACAAGATTTGTTGACTTGGCACGCCATGTAGAAGTGATACTCCCTACAGATCGGGAGAGGGTTCAGAGGTTTATTAATGGATTGATGCAGCCCATTCGCCTACAGTGGCTCTGGGAGTTGGCAGTGATATTACTTTTCAGGAGGCGGCCAATGCGGCCCGCCGAGTAGAGATGGCATAGGCTCGAAGAGGTAGTCAGAGTTCAGACAAGAGGCCTCGACATTCTGGCAGATTTAGTGGTACCTCATCTGGAGGTAGGGATTTCCATAACAGAGGACATCCCTCGAGACCTTTCCAGTCGGAACTTCTGGTTTCTCATGGTATGCTAGGCGGTGGTGGCCACCAGCAGTATTATTCAGATCAGCAGTCTTTCAGTGACCACCAGCCCCATCAGTGCGCAGCCACTTTAGAGCTTCAAGGGAGGACATACCGGTAGACAGGGCCAGCAGTCTCAGCCGCCGAGGGTATGTTATGGTTGTGGTGATATATGTCATGTTGTCAGATTTTGCCCTTGAGCCTCGAGTAGTTCTCAGCACCAGGGTTCTCGCCCTACGATTCAGGAAGCAGGTGATTCACATGCCGCCAAGCCATCTAGAGGCAGGGGTAGGGATCATAGAGGTGGAGGGAGAGACCTTTGGGGTGGAGCACGGACAGCCAGAGGTAGGGGTCACCCCGCAGCAGATCGTCTCAGAGATGCAGTTCAGGAAGGTGGGGGTCAGCCTCGTTGTTATGCATTGCCAGCCAGGCCGGAGGCCGAGTCGTCTGATGTTGTGATTACAGGTACTATACTGGTCAGTGATAGGGGTACTTCAGTATTATTTGATCCGGGATCTACTTATTCTTATGTGTCATCCTATTTTGCACCTTATTTGATTATGCCTAGTAAGGCTCTGGGTTTTCCTGTGTATGTGTCCACACCGATTGGTGATGCTATAGTGGTCGACCGAGTCCATCATTCTTGTGTAGTGGTATTTGAGAGTCTTGAGACCAATGTTGATTTATTTCTTCTAGACATGGTGGACTTCGATGTTATATTGGGGATGGACTGGTTGTCCCCGTATCATGCTATCTTGGATTGTCACGCCAAGACCGTGACTTTGGCCTTGCCTGACTTTCCCGGACTTAAGTGGAGAGGGACTCCAGGTCATGTCACCCGTAGTGTTATTTCGTATGTCAAGGCTCGAAGTATGGTCGAGAAGGGGTGTTTGGCATATTTGGCGTATGTTCGCGACTCCAGCACAGAGGTTCCATCAATCGACTCTGTTCCTATTGTTCGGGAGTTACCTGAGGCTTTTCTTTCAGACCTGCTGGGTATGCCACCCGACAGGGATATTGATTTTTGTATTGATCTGGCTCCTGGCACTCAACCTATTTATATTCTGCCGTATCGCATGGCCCCGCCAGAGTTGAAAGAACAGCTTCAGGATTTGCTTTATAATGGTTTCATTAGACCGTATCACCTTGGGGTGCGCTAGTGTTGTTTGTGAAGAAAAAGGACGGGTAGATGAGGATGTGCATTGATTACCAGTAGTTGAACAAGGTGACGATAAAGAACAAGCATCCACTTCCAAGTATTGACGATTTCTTTGACCAGATCCAAGGTGCCCGAGTGTTTTCAAAGATAGATTTGAGTTCTTGTTATCATCAGCTGAGGATTAGGGCATCCGATGGCCCTAAGATAGCTTTTCGTACTCGGTAAGGGCATTATGAGTTTTTGGACATTTTGGTTGGGTTGACCAATTCCCCTGCAGCATTCATGGAGTTGATGAACCGAGTGTTCAGGCCTTACTTGGATTTATTTGTGATTGTATTCATTGATGATATCTTGGTATACTCCCGTAGTCAGGAGGAGCATGACCAGCACCTCAGAGTGCTTCTTCAGACTCTGAAGGATAGCCAGTTGTACGCCAAATTCTCAAAGTGCAAATTTTGGTTGAGTTCAATAGCATTCCTGGGTCATGTTGTATCAACAGAGGGTATTCAGGTAGACCCGAAGAAGATAGAGGCAGTCAAGAACTGGCCTCGACCAGCTTCGGCTATGGATATTCAGAGCTTCTTGGGGTTAGCTGGTTACTACACACGTTTCGTGGAGGGGTTTTCATCCATCGCAGCCCCGATGACTAGATTAACTCAGAAGGGTGCCCCGGTCAGGTGGTCAGATGAGTGCGAGGCGAGCTTCCAGAAGCTCAAGACAGTCCTGACAACGGCACCTGTATTGATTTTTCCCACGGGATCCGGGCCTTATACTGTATATTGTGATTCTTCCCGCATCGGACTTGGCGCAGTGTTGATGTAGAACAACAAGGTCATAGCATATGCTTCGAGGTAGTTGAAGATTTACAAGAAAAATTATCCAGTTCATAACTTAGAGTTGGCAGCCATTGTTCATGCCTTGAAGATCTTGAGGCATGATTTTTATGGTGTGACGTGTGAGATGTACACGGATCACAAGAGCCTTCAGTACTTGTTCAAGCAGAAAGAGTTGAATTTGACACAGCGCAGATGGTTGGAGTTGTTAAAAGATTATGATGTTTCTATTCTATACCACTCAGGGAAGGCCAATGTGGCGGCCGATGCATTGAATAGAAAGTCCACAAGCATGGGTAGTCTTGCATATATTCCAGTCAGCCAGAGAGCGCTTGCCTTGGATGTTCAGGCCTTGTCCAATAGATTTGTGAGGTTGGATATTTTGGGGCCCAGCAGAGTGTTAGCTTGCACAGTTTCTCGCTCGTCATTGATAGAGCGTATCCAGGAGTGGAAGTTTGATGATCCCCATTTGTGTGTCATGAGAGAAACGGTGCGGATGGGAGGTGCCAAGGAGATGACTTTGGGAGATTATGGCATATTGAGGTTGCAGGAGCGAGTTTGCGTGCCGAATGTCGATGGTATTCGAGAGCCGATCTTAGCGGAGGCCCACAGTTCTCTGTATTCTATTCATCCGGGTGCCGTGAAGATGTATTAGGATTTGAGACAACATTATTGGTGGCGTAGAATAAAGAAAGACATTGTTGCATATATGGCTCATTTTCTAAATTGTCAGCAGGTTAAGTACGAGCATCAGAGGCTCGGTGGGTTATTTCAGAGGATTGAGCTTCCCGAGTGGACGTGAGAGAGAATCACCATAGATTTTGTTACTGGCCTTCCGATGACTTGAAAGAGTTTGACGCTATATGGGTTATTGTTAGGCTGACTAAGTCAGCGCATTTCATCCCAATTTCCACCACCTATTCGTCCGAGAGGTATGCTAAGATTTATATCAGGGAGATCATTCGCCTTCATGGGGTGACCATATCTATTATTTCGGATAAGGGTCCACAGTTTACCTCACGTTTCTGGAGAGCGGTGCAGAATGAGTTGGGTACCCAGGTCTAGTTGAGCACATCATTTCACCCCCAGACGGATGGTCAGTCCGAGAGGACCATTCAGATTCTTGAGGATATGCTTCGAGCCTGCATTATTGATTTTGGAGTCTCGTGGGACCAGTTCTTCCCTTTAGCATAGTTTGCCTACAACAACAGTTACCAGTCTAGTATTCAGAATGGCCCCGTATGAGGCATTGTATGGTAGGCTGTGTCGGTCCCCAGTCGGATGGTTTGAGCCGCGAGAGGCTCGGTTATTAGGTACAGAGTTGGTATAGGAGGCCTTGGATAAGGTCAAAATAATTCAGGACAGACTTCGGTCAGCTCAATCCAGGCAGAAGAGTGTTGCAGATCGTAAGGACAGGGATGTTGCTTTCATGGTTGGTGAGCGAGTATTGCTCCGTGTATCGCCTATGAAGGGCGTGATGAGGTTTGGGAAGAAGGGCAAGCTTAGCCCTAGGTATATTGGCCTGTTTGAGATTCTGGACCATTTGGGAAATATGGCTTATAGACTTGCATTGCCGCCTAGCTTGTCACCCTGCATCCAGTTTTCCATGTATCCATGTTTTGGAAGTATCACGGTGATCACACCCACGTGTTAGATTTCAGCATTGTCCAATTGGACAAGGATCTGTCATATGAGGAGGAGCCGGTGGCTATTTTAGACCGGCAGGTTCGACAGTTGAGGTCACGGAGTTTCCCTTCAGTGTGTGTTCAGTGGAGAGGTCAGCATCCTAAGGCATCGACCTGGGAACCTGAGTCTGATATGCAGAGGCGTTATCCCCATCTATTCCCTAACTCAGGTACTTCTTTCTTTTGTCCGTTCGAGGATGAACGGTTGTTTTAGAGGTGGAGGATATGACTACCCAAAGTGTCATCACCGTAATTCTCCCTTTCCTTGCGCTTCTAAGGCCTTGGAAATCCCTTATTGTGTTGCCTTGATTTGCGTGCTCAGTTCGGGCGCGAAGCTGGACACTTTTCATGTGAAAATATTTGCATCCCGTTTTAAAAACTATGAATTTTAATACCAATATTGCTATGGTTGACTTTGGTCAACGTTTTGGGTAAATGGACCCGGACCCGTAATGTGACGGTCCCGGAGGGTCTGTAATGAAGTTTGGGACCGTGGCGTATTCCCGAAATCGAAATCCGAGTTTCCAGGCCCCGCGTTCGGAGCTTTTCTGTGAAATTGTTATATGAATATGCTTAAGGAAAAATGAAAATAGAAATTGATCAAAAATAATGGTATCGGGCTCGTATTTTGGTTCCGACGCCCGGTACAAGTCTTAAATGGGCGTTTAGCGCTACCTGTAAAGTTTGGTTGAAAACGAACGTCTTTTGACGTGTTTCAGACTAAAAATGGAAAATTTGAAAGTTTTGAACTTAGAAATGAAAATCATGGGTTTTTGTGGTTGATTTTGTGATTTTGATGTTATTTTAGCGATTTGATCGCTCGAGCAAGTTCGTAGGATGATATTGAGTTAGTGTGTGTGTTTGGTTGGGAGCCCCGAGGGCTCGGGGGTGATTTCGGGGTGTTTCAGAGTGTTTTGAAACTTAGAAAAATACCAGATTTTTCCAAAAGTGTTGCAGAGCCATTTCTTCTTCGTGAAGGCGGCACTTGGCTCGCGACGTAGCCCAATTCCACACATTCGCGTAGCTTAGCCTCATCCTTCACCGCGTTCGTGTGTCTGCTTCCGCGTTCGCATAGAGCTACCCAGGACCCCCCTGCTTTCCTTCTTCGGGTTCGCGTAGGTCCCATCGCGAACGCGATGCCTTAGCAGATTTCTTCATCACGGACGCGGCCCAGGTGTCGCGATCGTGGAGCACAAAATGCTTCAGTGATTTTTATTAATTCCAGCATTGTTCATTACGGTATTTCATTCAAACTCTCACACGAACTCACCTCCTACACCCTCCATTGACGAACTTCAAGCTCCTAATTCATCACAACTCCTTGAGTAAGTAATCCTAACATTATTTCCTCATTATTTCTTCATCAAATCATTAAATTCCTAGCTCTAAAACATGAAAACGAAGTATAATTTGGGGATTTTGGGTTTAGTTAGGGTTTATGGGATTTTGGGTATTTCAACCTCAATTTGAGGTCGAATTTAAAATCTAATTATACATTTGAACTGGTGGGGTTTTGGGGGATTAGATTTTGGTCCGAGCCTCGAGTTTGGACCACGTGGGCCCAGTGTCAGATTTTAGTATTCTTGGAAGTAAGCTAGGAAATGCATTTCTAGGCTATGGGATTGTGTTTTTGGATTTTTATTGATAATATTGAAGCTTATTATGTTATATATCGTTGGTTAGGGGTTGAATTCTAGAGGAAAGGCGATTGTTGAGATTTGAGTTGCTTCTGATTTGAGGTAAGTGTTCGATCTAACTTCGGCTTGAGGGAATATAATTAGATTGTTATTTATTATGTTCTATGTGGTGTCGGTGTATAAGTATGGTGACGGTTACCTATGAGCCCGAGTCAAGCATGACCGTGATGTCATATTTGCTATTAAATTGTGAAGTAAGTGAACAATTGTGATAATTACTTGTTACAAGAACTATGAAGTAAAAGTTGAGAATTAAATGAACTAATGCGTAATTTTTGGTATATTTTCCTTACCGAGACCATTTGTTGTATTGTTCTCCCTTGCCGGGATATTTTGTCTTGATATATATATATATATATATATATATATATATATATATATATATATATATATATATATATATATATATATATATATATATATTTCCTTGTTCCCGTTTGGCTGTGACCATTGATTGGGAGAGGAAGAGAGAGTAAAATAACGAAAGGTGATGTCGTGCACTGTTAATGAGAGTAAAAGCACGAAGGGTGATGCCGTGCACTGTTTATCGAGAGTAAAAGCACGAAGGGTGATGCCGTGTATTATATTTGACTTCCTTGGTGAGGAATGAGAGTAGAAGCACGAAGGGTGATGCCGTGCAGCTGTTGATTCATTGGCTTTCTTGTTTCATTATTATTTATTCAGTTTCATCTCTTGATTGTAGAAGTTATAATTGAACTGCTACTCCCCCAGCATTCCCCTTCCCCTTTTATTTGCTTAAATTCTTGCTCTCTTTCTGTTATCACATATATCTGTAAAGGTTAATTGTGATAGGTCCGGTTTAGCCTCGTCACTACCTCGCCGAGGTTAGGTCGAGCACTTACCAGTACATGGGGTCGGTTGTGATGATACTACGCTTCAGTACCTTTTTTGTGCCAGGTCAGGACCCAGTCTATGGACCGCAGCTTTAGATCGGAAGTGATCCTTCAGTCCAGAGGCTCTGAGGTAGTTCGCTGGCGTTCGCGGGCCCCGAGTCTCCTCTATCTATTTCTTTCAGTTTGTTAAATTGTATCAAACAGACATGCTATATATTTCTTTTAGACTATTATTTTTAGTACTCTTTAGTTGTCCGTGAGCAGTGACACCAGATACTGGGTAGAGATATGTTGTTAGCTTTTCGCATATTGTTTTTCATTATTGTTATTAGAAGACTTCCGCATGTTCAATTAATTATTCTAGTATTTGATTTGTTTTAAATTTAAGTTTGTGAAAATAATTATAAAGGTTGGCTTGCCTAGCTTCGACAGTAGGCGCCATCACGACTCCCGATGGTGGGTAAATCCGGGTCGTGACAAGTTTATTGCGGTTCCTGTATTGTGCAGAATTTAAGGTCCATACAGCAGCTATCTTGCCCAGAATGTTGGCCAACATTTGCTGCGTGCATGATGAACCTGGGCCTGATAGTTGCCCCTTCCTATGACAGTTGTTATGTATCTGAAAGCAGAGGTCACCGACAACCTTAGCAGATATTAGCTCAAATTGGAATGTCAAATGGAAAATATATGAATACATTATTTAAGCCTACTAGAGAACTGCATGAAGCTTGACTCATAACCATTGATTCCCCTAAACTGAGTGAACAAATTTAGCCACTGATTACTATCATAGCAAACAACTGAATTCTGATTCCTTAGTTTCTAGATCTCTACTTTGGATCGTTTCTTAATCCCAGTATGTCCTTTTGGGATTTCTGCTATTTAAGACACCAGTGCATCTTTGTATTTTCGAATTTTTAGGAAACCCCTGAAATTCTTTCACAACATAGGACAACAATATGTCATTTGTACCTGCAAAAAAGAGAAACAAATTAGTGAAAAAAGTGATCACCATGTTCTCTTCTATACAGATTTGAACATGGTGACTATATGTTATAATTTCTTCTTCCCTTCTTTGCATTTCTTTCTTTTCTCCTTCTAGTTTCTTGCAGTCCTTTTATCCTTCTAATTTTATCTTTGGCAGAATTCTTTATTTTGTTAAAATAAATGGGTTCGACTTGTTGTTTTTCCTAATTATTCAATGTGTGCAAAATCTTTTCAGGTGACTGACTGGGAAGGAAGTTCAAATGCTTTTTCAGCATATCAAATTGCGCGGAGAACTTTATTTAATCTGACTTGACTTGCTAAAACTTATTTTAGTATTCGATCTGTCTTAACTTGTAAGTGATGTGCAATAATCGTCTTTTGACAGTCTGAACTTAAGAATCGCCAAAGTTTTGGAGAAACAGTAGATGATGCATTTACGACTGTATTTGGAAAGGAGCAGCCTGGTCGGGTTAGATGCTATGGTAGATCGGCGACGACAAGCTCTCTTAAAAAAGATGAAGACATCACCATGCTTAAACAAAAGCATGCCAACAAAATAACTTCTCTGAAGGATGAAATGAAGGAAATGATGAGGGAAGAAATGTGATTTTTTTAAGTCAAATGGTGAAAAACAACCATAGACTAGATTTTCATGATATACAACGTTGTGTTGGATCTAATATTCCTTCACCGGTTGATACAAGTAGTGCACGAGCTATGAGAGGCAAAAATCTATAACATTCTTCTGGCGCAACTCATGCCCCGATTATTGAAAAGGTATTTATATTTTACAATTCCAAAAACTACCTCAATATTAAGTAACTTACAAAATCATGCTTTCTATAAGTGTGTGATAGGAAACTGAATCTATTGCCACGACTAAGATACTAGGGGTCATAATGTTTGAAAGTAGACTATAGTAAAAATATTTGCAAGTTGATTATTGGTATCTCAATAGGTATTTAGTTTCTTTGAGTAGATCATTTTCGAACAGTGTTATCTATAAATATTTTATGTTCATGTATAATAATTTCCTAATAAGTACACAAAGGTGTAATGCAATGATTTGAGGAAGGGTAGGGGTAACGACTGCGTGTACACACTATCCTCTCCAGATCCCACATGCTGAGAATATACTAGGTGTGTTGTTGTTGTTGTTGCTGCTTACTTGTTTAAGATGTAAATTGTATGACATATATGCATATCGTCATGAGAAGTAAATGGTGTAGAAACATTATGTTGTTTCCCAGCTATGTATGAGTATACTGATTTTGCCCTTATTTTTGTGTGTCGTTCCTTTGTTTGTTTGGACCTTTGCATGTACTCCATGCTGGTGTTATTTAGTGTTGCATTTATGTTTTATTCCTCTTTATCCTATGAGTCGTGTCTCGCCAACCAGTGCATATCGATGTCCAGCTCTTCACACCTATATTGTATTGGTATCCAGTATTGTATGCATCCCTATTGCATTGTATTGGACTCTTTATCTGGTGTAGTTCCTGATGTGTTCTAGTACTATGATGTATCATGGTGTTACTCCCCAGTTTGTAGACTCTGCCCCAGAACAATAGGCCATCTATGTACTTAAACCGGGCATTAGTTATGTTTCTTGTTGTCCTTGTTGCCATCCTTATGGAGATAAACATGCACTTGGTACAATTCAATATTCCGAGGAAATACAACATCTCTCTAAACATGAAGGTGAAAACTTAGTGATATCCTCAGGATAGTTAGTAGGACTATATTATTTGTAGTACGAGCGTGGTGCATATCCGCCAGTGCTAGAATGTTATTCGTAGTTTTATTAGGATTCTAGAAGTTCTGTAAGTATTTGGTGCGCATCTGTGTAGCCATGATACAAAGAATGAGCTCGTCTTTGCTCTTACAATTGCAATTTAATTGACTATAGATTAGGTTTTCTTTTAGTTGTTGCATCTGTCTTCTAAGGTAAAATAAACTCTGAGTTTCCGCTGTCATTTGTTGAACTTCATCTCTTCTCTACCCTTCTAAGGACTCTTGTTATGGAATAGGTTGTTCATTTTGATTTAGAGATACATCACATAAAAGACACCAAAAGACGTGAGGCTAGCTGTAGAAACAATAATAAAGAGACATGACTAGTGATATTATGAAATTAAAATAAATAAAACATTGTCTTCATATATAAAGGAAGAGGGTAGGTGACCGTCAATTTACTGGAGCTATTTAGATTATAACCCGTTACATGTGACCAGAGTAATCTTCTATTAATTACTTCTTTTACCATTTCTTCCTAATTTTTTTTATTTTGAATGTGTAGGAAAATACAGGTGATACAATTGGAAATGGTGGCCACGAATCAATTTAAATCATTAAAGTGAATGGTGAAGACCTTTCGAACAAGATGTTTATTTTTTGTTGACACTAAATATGAATACATTTGGTTTTGTGGAGGTATTTGCTAGTGAACTTCTTGAACCAATATTTCTTTAATACCATAGATAGTACAAAAAGTTTGTTTCTTTTGTTGTATGTGTGTGTGAGAGAAATTGATGCAAACAAATATAGTTTTTTAACCACAAAATTGTGGCTAAAGAATTTTGTAAAATAATTTTACAGTATAGACAAAATGGCCACGCTTAGAAAGTGTGGCCATAGGGAATGTCAATCTGGCATTGTTTATGATAAATGTTGCTCTAGAAGCCACACTTTCTTAGCTTAGCCTATACGTGACAATAATCACGTTTTATAAGTGTAGCCTTATGTCCCGAAAGCGTGGCTATATCAAAAAATATAAGTGTGGCATTTGTACCGTATTGGCTATACTTTAAAAGCGTGGCTTCTAAGGCAACACCTACAAAGCGTGGCCAATAGTCAACGGTTACGGTACTTTAGGCAACCCCCGAAAAAGCATTGCCTAAAGCCATAAAGTGTTGTCTTTGCCCAAATGTTACACTTCAACCCTAATACTCGACCTCCACATCTTCCTATCAAAGGTTATGTCCTCGAAAATCTGAAACCTCATCATGTTCTGCCTGATCATATCTCCCCAATACTTCTTAAGTCGTCCTCTACCTCTTCTCATGACTTCCAAATCCAGTTGCACACACCTCCTTACCGGAGCATCTGAACATCACCTTTGTATATGTCCGAACCATCTAAGTCTCGCTTCCTGCATCTTGTCATCAACGGGAGCCACGCCCACCTTCTCCAGAATAACTTCATTTCTAATCTTATCCATCCTAGTATGCCTGCACATCCACCTCAACATTCTCATTTCTGCTACTTTCATATTCTGGATATGTGGGTTCTTAACAGGCCAACACCCAGCCACGTACATCGTGGCCGATCTAACCACAACTTTGTAAAACTTACCTTTGAGTATCGGTGGCACTCTTTTGTCACACATGACTCCAGATGCCACCTCCACTTCATCCATCCCCCTCTCCCCAATATGGTGTGTGAGATCCTCATTTATCTCTCCTCCCCTCTGGACAACTGACCCTAGGTATTTGAAATTGCCACTACTTGGGATGACCTATGATTCAAGCCTCACTTCCACGCCCACTTCTCTCGGTTTAGTGCTGAACTTACACTCCAAGTATTCCATCTCCGTCCTACTCAGGTTGAAACCATTAGACTCAAGAGCATGTCTCCAGACCTCCAATCTCTCGTTAATAGTAGTTCTTGACTCATCAATTAGAACTATGTCATGAGTGAATAATATATACCGTGTCACCTCCCCTTGAATATGGCGTTTAATGCGTCCATCACCAGGGAAAATAGAACGGGCTGAACGCAAAACCTTCCCCATAATAACCGAAAACCGCTTAGAGTCGCCTCTTACTGTCCTAACACAAGTCTTATCCCCTTCATATATGTTCTTAGTTGCTCAAATATATAAAATCATCACCTTGAGCTATATTTAATATATAAAAAAAACATAATAAAAAACACATATACTACAAAAAATTTAATATGTAAATTAACTCATACGACATCATCAAATCGTCAATGTTTATAATTTAACGATTTCAGTGGAAGTTTTCAGGCATAATTGTGTACAATTTAACTCATATTATCCTTCTCTTTCCCTTCCCCCATTCCTATGTAATAATTAAAAAACAAAAAAGGCTCAAAAATGTCCTTAACCTATTAGAAATGGCTCAAAGTTGCCCTTTATCCACCCTTTGCTCCAAAAATGTCACCAACATTTTTTTTAGTATCAAAATTACCCTTGAACTAGCGTCTGATTATCAGATGTGAGGGGGGGTTTAAATTTACTTGGTAATGTCCAATTACTTGGCTAATATTGAGAAATAAAATTAATAGACCCAACACATAAACCCGACTCACATACTGATACCCATATTTTTCTCCTTATGGCTCTTGAAAAGTGCCGGTAAAGTTCTTCCTATGAAAATCAGTAACAACTACTATTAGGCAATTAGCTAGAAATTTCATTGGTAGAAGCGAGGGACAACAACTTAAAATTAGAAAATATTTGCTTTCTGGTTTCCATTCTGAATTCAGATGAGATACCTTATGGATTATCCCATCTTTGGTGTTGGAGCAGCTTAGTTTCTTGCATAGACCAAGAAACGCCTTTTACTTTGCTGACATTGACTGCACAAGTTAAGCATCTCAGATTATCATACCAGCCAGTTAACTAAAGAAAAAAAAATAGACAATGCACTTGTTTTATAGAGCTTATGCTTCCAATTGTGTTATGGATACTATACTTTCTTTTGTAAGAGATGATAAATCACGAGGTTGATTTAATTTTTTCGCTTTTTTAGAAAGGTCACTGATAGTTTTTAAATATACTTGTCTTATGTTTTGATGATCTAACAAACTTAATGTTAAGAACCAAAGAGGGAACCTGATCTACTTAGACTATACTGCAACTTTAACGGATTCCAGCTAAAGGTAAACTTCTATAGCTTCAGGAGATAGGAAACCAAACAAGGACCTGATACCCTTGTGGTTTCCTCACAGCAGTACAAAGTCAATTGGACACAACTGGAAGTGACGTGACTGTCTGCACTGTACTATTTCTAGTATCCACTTATTCCTTGACCAACTAAAGTGCTTACATCATTTCAAGTGATGTCATCAAGGTGTATCAACAATGAGTTTATATCAAAACATCACTCAAACATTTTTGTTTCTCATTCAAGCCTTTTGAAAAAATAGAGAAATTAATTCTCATGAGCTTGAAGAACAAAGTTGAACACTACTACAGACTAGCTCCTAAAGTTAGTTTTTTTTATCCTTAGTTGAGTTATAAATTTGTCATTTTTCTTACTGCATCTCCTGAATTACTTATTTAGAAGCATCGATTAGGAATCCTCTTATACAATCTGTATACACTTTGAGTTTATGTTGTGACTAGGTTTAGCAATAAGTTAAAGTCTTTGTAACTAGAGAGTCACAAAAGTGGCTTATGGTCAGAGTATCACAAGTTAGTTAAAGTCTCTGTAACTAGAGAGTCACAAAGTGTCTTGTGGTGAGAGCACCACAAGTTAGTTGAGTTGAATCCTTTGTAATAGAGTTATTACAAAATAGCTTGTAATACACATTTACAAGTTAGTGAAGTTGAAAGCCTACAGGTGTAGGTCGTGGTTTTTGTCCCCATGAGTTGGGATTTTTCAACGTAAATATCACGAGTCTCATTTACTTACAGTTTTACTAAGTATTATCAGCATAACCTCGTAGAAGACCAGGTACTCTACTGCTTGGTGTACTCATACAAACTAAAAATTGGTATCAGAGTGGGTTCCTCCTATACGGATAACACCTAGAAAGGATCATTATGGTTGCTCCACCAAATTTTGAAGAAGGTCAATCTACATACTGACCACCCAGGTTCAATGGAAAATACTATGTGTGGTGGTAAACAAGAATGTATAATTTTATCATGGCTGAGGATTCTGAGTTATGTGATATCATACATGATGGTCCTTATATTTCAATAAAGGTACTGGAAGAACTCCCAATTTCAATGTCAAAAACCAGCAAAGATTCTGAGTTATGGGATTCTGAAAGGGATGAACAAACAGTGGTCCAACACGTGGGCCATCTTGATCATGTGATTGACAAAAAGGAAAAGGAGATGGGTGACTTAGGTAGTGTGAAGGAGCAGCACCATGATTTTGGTGTGGGCACACCAGGTCAAATAAGTTACGGTATTGGTGTGCAACAAAGAAATATCAAGCTAGTGAGGCATGTAATTGATCTTGTGGGCTCATATGCACACTTTGATAATGATAACATTGAGCAAAATTTTGAAAAGAACATACACATGGCCGATATAATTGACAAATAAGAGCAAAAGGTGGCGGGCCAAGTTGGTCTTTTGAGCATTAGTGATGATAATGTCACTTTTGGTAAAGAGGAACATGTGGGATAAACAAAAAAAATGGTTATCGAATATCCATTAATAATAATAATGGGTACTACAAATTATTCTACCACTTTTTTAATATCGTCATTTGTAATCTCATCACAGCGTATGTTATAAACTCTATGATGATCATAAAATATTTAGTCGTGTCAAGTTCTTATTTTATGCATTCGTGTTTATAAGTAAGGTTGCCAAGCCTCAATAGGATTAGCACGGTAAGGTTATCCCGGTTTGTGTTTAACAATACCGGTGCTAATGTCCCCCTTATTTGTACTTTTCCTAAGTGTTTGTAATTTTCTTTTTAGTTATTAATAAAAATCTAGCACGAGGCGCTTGCCTAGCGGATTAAAAAATAATAATAATAAACTTGATGAAGTAGTACAGCACATGAAAGAGAACCACTTTGCTTTCGGTGTTGGATCATCTGGGCAAAAAAGCGGCGCTACTACAGTGCAAAATTTAAATAATAACCATGTGGGCCAGCTGTGTCTAATTGAAAATTCCGAAAATCTTGAGCAAAATGGTCAAGAGTTGGCCTCATCTATTCCGGGAAATGGCAAAACAGTTGTTGTTCAAACCAGTGCAATCATTTCAGCAGAGGAAAGAAGACTATTGGATTCTAGGGACAAGGTGGAGTCTCGAGCCAGTGACGAACGAGGATATGAAAGTAATGAAAAATTGAGCACACCGTAGGAAGTAGGATCCTGTAGTAATTCACACCTTCTCGTCAATTCTGGACAGAAACCAATAAGTATGACCAGTACAACAGATATTTTTATCCCATGATAAATAACTGTTGGATGCAATGCTAAATGCACATCCCTTTGATATTTTGGGTCGTGATCCTTATAGCGCTAAACGTGCAAATAGGAGCAGGAATGAGGTACAACAACAAATCAAGCAAAGTAATATTAAATCACAAGATGTACCAAACTTGGATGCACAAGGTGTTTTACACATGCCAAATCATCGGGCAGCAGAAGAAGGTGACTTAATTGAAGTGCTGCCACAATGCGTCGAAACAGTCCAAATTAACGCTACAAAGGAACTAAAGTCTCAAACAAAGGAAAAGAGCAGGGATGACAATATTAGACGACCTCCGATGAGAAATTCCAAGCTTAAGCAGGCCGCCCCAACTACTTCAACAAAGTCCAATCAATCTAAAAAGAAATCATGAATTTTGAATATTTCATGAAGAATTGGGACGATGTTGATAAAGAATTACAAATTGAAGAAATTGCAAGGATCGACAAAAAGGGGACATCAGTGTAACTTTTTCATCATTTTAACCTGCCACTTTGTTAGTATACTCATTTGTAATCTCATCACAGAGTATGTTAAAAACTCTGTGATGATCATAAAATATTTGGTCCTGTCATGTTCGTAGTATTGCATTCCTGTTAATAAGTGAGGTTGTCAAGCCTCAATAGGATTTAGTATGGTAAGTTTAGCCTGATTTGTGTTATATGGGTAACAATACCGGTGCTAATGCCCCCTTATTTGTACTTTTCCTAACTGTTGTATTTTCTTGTTTGATATTAATGAAAACCTAGCCCTAGGCTCTTGCCTAGTGGATAAAAAAAACCAGTAAAGAATACACTGGCACAAACAAGAAAGCTGTGGAGAAGAACTTTCGTGCCAAGAAGATTTTGGTGTGAGAAATAGGACCTGAAGAATATAATAGAATTTCCACTTGCGTCACTGCTAAGGAGATATGGGAAGTTTTGCAAACAGCTCATGGGGGAACTACCCAAGTAAAATAGTATAAGATCGATATGCTCACTACCGAATATGAACTCTTCAGGATGAAGGACGATGAATCTATTCAAGATATGCAAAAAATATTCACTTCCATCATAATGAGCTACACTCACTTTGGCGAAACCATTCCTAGAAACAAGCTAGTAAGGAAAATCCTCAGTATTCTGCCTAGCCCATGGGAAAGCAAGGTGAATGCTATTACTGAATCAAAGGACTTGTAAGTGCTGACCACAAAAGAACTTATTGTAAATATGAAGACCTAAGAGATGAAGATGAAGATAGACAATAAAAAAGAGAACCAAAGAAAGAAAAGAACATGATACTCAAAGTTGATAGCAATGAGTCAAATGATGAAGACGTTGACATGGCTTTCTTAACCAAAAGGTTTCAGAAGATGGTCAGATAAATTATAGAAATGCTAAAAAGGGGAAGCTTTAGCAAACCAAAAAACTATGATCTCTGTCATAAGTGTGGATATCCTGGACACTTAATCAAAGAATGTCATCTCTTGAAGAAAAAATTCTCCAAGAACAACCCTGAAAAAGCAGCTAAAAGGAACCCAATTCCTTTCAATAACTTCAAAAGAAAAACATCTACTGACAATACGATGAAACAGGCTCTTGCAGCATGGGGAGATTCCTCTGGTGAGTCTGAAGATAAAACCGATGCTGGTGATAGTTCCATTATGGCAGTTGAAGGCGAGGAAAATGAATATGTCTCAATCTTTGCGTTGATGGGCCAATCAGATGATAATGAAGACAATGACAACAATGAGGTAAATTTCAGGGATGTTCATAGAAACCTGAAATCCTACTCTCCTAAGAAACTCATGTCTTTAGCTAGTTGATCATGCATAGCTCTAGTATTAAAAAGAATAATTGGTCGCTGCAAACATAATCCGGTCTAAACATCCGGAGTTGAATCCCACAGAGAACTAAGGCTTAGATGTATCTGTTTAATATCACTAAGAAGACAAGATTGAACAATTTTCTAAATTATAATTATTGAGATTTATATTTCTAACTTGTTAACTATAAAATACTACAAAGCGATGAAATTATAACCTAATGAGACAAAGGGTTGGAGACTAAATTACGGAGGTCTAGAGTTATGATTTCCCAAATTATTCGAATCCTTCTAGCTATGTTACATATAATTTTGTAAATATATTCTCTACTGATCATGAGCACTTTAGATTTCATAATTCTCTCACGAAAAATACAATAATTTACTGGACACATTCTCTCAAACTATGCGAGTTAGTTGTATCTAACCGCTCATTATGATCACGTCAAGGCTTTGTTATTCCTAAATTTGCCTTTAAATCCACTGTATTGATTTCTCACATACATTAGGAGTGACATTGCTCAACAACTACCTAAATATGTACTCTCTCTCGAGCACTACACACTAAATAGATGCATTCAATTGATGACCATTCAATCAACAACAACAAACATGTAGTTGAACAAGTAGAGAAATCCAACAACTTAATTATATAAAAACATAACAAGAATTTATCCTACAAATGGTTCTATCAAAACCCTTGATAACAAATTACCTATTCATAATAGTAAGCAAAACTACTATACTAAAAGTCATAACCAACAATAACAAAATAGGAAGAGGAGGGAATAACTCGTAGAAGAATTCTCCGCCTTGCTCCTGTTGTGTCTCTTCCTCCTTAGGTTGAGTCTATGTCGAAAATATGTCCAACCTCTTAAAATACCATTTTTCCATGTATATATACCTAATAGGGTCGGGCCCAAATAATTATACCTTCACATAGATGAAAAACAACACTTTTCTTGGGTTTGACTAGCAGGGCCGCACTCGTGACCGCGCTAGTGGCCGTGCATATTGCCCAGTGTTCTGCCTGACGAGCGCGGCCTGAGCGCGATCGCGCTATTGATTTTAACTTTTCACCCTATTTCACTTATAATTTGAAAGGTATAGCCCTTTGAGTTAGCTTTCTAAGCATATATTGTGGAGCTCAAATGGAGTTCTGAGCAAAAAGTTATATACATTTAACTAGACAAGGCGCAATATACCTACTCAATTATTCATTCGCTCTAATTATCATCACGATCCCAACTTAATTCCTTAAACTTCTACTCAGAATTCAAAGCTACAAATCACTTTAATTCATTCTATAACATCTAAATATCTCGGATTCACTCCTACAATGCATAAAACATACCATTAGTGCAAAACTCTAGTGATTAAAGCACAAACTCAACTAAAGTGCAATAAATTTGAGTGTAATAAGCGACTAAAATACGTAATTATAGCCTATTATCAACACCCCACACTTAAAACATTGCTCGTCCTCGAATAATCAAACTACACTTTATATAGACACGACCTTTTAAAATAATTCTCCTAACTCATCACATCAAGAGTATTTAAAATAGACTAAGCACAAAAGCTGTAACGACCCGACCGGTTGTTTTGAGCTCTAGCATGTCGTTCAACAGTTGAAAGTCATGAACAACTCCATTTCAGGTATATTGACTTTTACGTATGGTCAGAGTCGAATTTCGGGAAATTTGAAGTCAAATTGGAAAGGAACTTTTCATTGCGGCAATCTTAAGTTGAAGAAAATTGCTAAGATTGGAATTTTAAGCAAACGACCTTGGAATTGGGATATGAAAGTTCCAGTGTGTTCGTATGATGATTTCGAAATTGGGCGTATGTCCGTTTTTTATAACCCGTGAGCATTTCGGCGTATATTGTGGAAGTTAGTATTTTAGAAGAATTTCATAAATTTGGATTGGAATACAATTCAGTGTTATAGATATCCGTTTGGGATTTCGAGTCTAGGAATAGCTGCGTATGGTGATTCTGGAGTTGGGAGCGTGATCAAAAGTGAATTCGAATGTCTGTAGGTCATTGAAGTCATTTGGCTAAATATAAAATTTGAAGGTTTTTGAGAAAATTTGACAGAAAGTAAAAATTTTGATAGCGGGGTCAGAATGCAATTCCAAAAGTTGGGGCAAGTCCGTAATGTCGAATGTGACTTGTGTGAAAATTTGAAGTCATTCCGGAATGATTTTGGTAAGGTTTGAGACACAGTCTCTTTTAAGGAAGCTTAAGTTGAAAAAGTCAACCGGAGATTGACTTATGTGTTAAAGGGATCAAAATACAAATTTTATAGTTCGCATAGCTTCGTTAGGTGATTTGGGACTTAGGCGTGTGTCCGGAATATTTTTGTTTAGAATTAAGCTTGAATTGACAAAGTTAGTATTTTGGCGAATTCCGGTTGATAGGTGAGATTTTGATCTGAGGGTTGGAATGGAATTCTGATAGTTTCTGTAGCTTCATTATGTCATTTTGTACTTTTCTGCAAAATTTGAGGTCATTCAGACATGGTTTGGTTGAGCTTTTGATCGAAAATGGAATTTGGAAGTTCTTGAGATTCATAATCCGATGATGAATTGATGTTTTGATATTATTTTGGGTGTTCCGAAGGTTGGGACATGTTGATATAATTGGTTAAGGTCCCAAGTGCGTCAGTGGATTTTTGAAGGTTAATGGAATGAAATTCGAACAAAAAAGAAAAGAAAAAAAGCTGCTGAATTTCTGCTGCTACGCTTTGGACAACAATCGTGCAGCATACTTCGGAGGCCTATATCTTTTTATCTAAAGGAAATTTTGAGATTATTCAAAAACAAAAGTTGTATCTATTCGTGTCTAGTTTCCAGAATGCTAAAGAATCATAATTTGTACATCAATAGTGAAAGTTATGACCGATTAAAAATTATTGGTGGAGCGGTTTCTCCAGAACTTTCTGATTTCATGGAGCCTATTTTAGAAGCTCATGTCTCGGGATATATAAAGATTTACATAGTGTACAACCTATAAAATTAAAGATATTCGAGTCTAGTTTCTAAATATTTAAATTGTTTATCGTTTGGATATTTTATACAAGACGTTATGGGTGTTTAAACACAAGGTGACCGACAAGGAACAATTTTAATAGGATGTACAACTTGTACAGCACAAGTGTAAGGTGCAACTCGACAAAGCACGAGCACATTCTTTTTAAACACGGATTTGGCATATTTCTTTCATTTCTTGCATTTGGTTTGGATGACTTTGGAGAGAACTTCAAGGGGGATTTCATCAAACATCAAAGATGAGTTGTTTCTACTTATTTCCAAGGTAAAATACAAGATTATATATGAATTAGAACATGAAAATCAGTAGAAAAGTGGGGTTTTAGGGCTTGTGATTTTAAGATCTTCTAGGATCGATTTGAAGGGTCAGACGAGCTCCGAGTTTTGTGTTATTATATGTACGGACTCATGAGAGGACGAAAAACATTTCGTATAAAATTTTTTGAGTTTCAAGACGTGGGCTCGGGGCTCGTGTTTTGTCAAATTCGTGAATTTTGGTATTTTTCGATTGTTTTTTATTGGTTATTATTTCCGTAGTATAATGCAACATATTCGTTGTAATTTTGGGTAGGTTCGTCACGCGAGGAAGCAAATTTGAAAGGCAAGGGCATAGCGCGCTAGTCTTTTGGCCATCTTGAGGTGAGTAATGATTTTAAATGATGTCATGAGGGTTCAAAACCCCGGATTGCACAACATACTGCTATGTTGAGATGAGACATGCATTTTATGATAAGCAGGGGGTCATTTACTATTGAGGATTGTGACTTGGTCCATCCCGGTTGATATTTTACCGCCTATTTGATAAAGAGTTGTTGTTTTCACTATGATTTGGGATTATTTCTATACTTGGGACTCGTGCCAATTGTTTGAACCTTTTTTAAATTTCCATCACTATTTTTCTTCACTCATTGAAATATTATTTGAACTCAGTCCAATTGAGTTATACTATATCATGAACCCAGCTACATTTATACTCAACTTGAGATTTAAATGATATTGATAATGTTATTTGTGCTAAGCACCATTGTTTTAATGATGCCCAAGGGGCTTATGATTATTTTCTGGACTGATTGAGGCTGAGGGCCATATGGGAGGATATGTTGAGTGATGTGAGGAGGCTTCCATGCCTCGAGTATTATGTGAGGAGGCTTCCAGACCTTGAGTGTCATGTGAGGAGGCTTTCAGGCCTCGAGTGTTATGTGAGGAGTCTTTCAGGCCTCGAGTGTGATGTGTGAAGGCTTTAAGGCCTTATGATGTTGCACTTGAGTTGTAGGAGCCCCTCCGGAGTCTGTACACATCCCCAGTGAGCGCAGGGTACCCAGGTGAGTTGGGAGTGGTCCCGAGAGACCGATGTTGTGTTTTGTGAGTTGGGAGTGAGCCCGATAGGCTGATGTTGTGTGTTGGTGAGTTAGGAGTGACCCGTGGGGCTGATACTGTATTGAGAGTTTGATATTGAGCCCGAGGGGCAAGATTCTGATTATCCCTTACTTATTGAAATTATCTGCCTTCATTGATTTACAAGAGAATTATCAGATACTTCACAGTTTTATTATGTAACTGATTATACTGCTTGAGATAAAGCTACATTGTGCCTTTATGAGATTTTATGCTTTCAGTCATGATTTATTCTTATTACTCACTAGTTAGAGTACTCACTTTATTCCCTGCACCTCGTGTGCAGATGCAGGTAATTATTCACCCGGTAGCGGGTTTTGAGCTGATTGGAGATTTAGCCATCGTAGCTGAGCAAGGTGGCCGTCAGCGATCACGGCACCGTATCTCTTCCTTTGATTCAAAATTTTCACTATATATAAAACCGGTCTTATAATAGTGATTAGATTCTTTAGATGCTCGTGACTTGTGACAGCCCGAATTTCGGGCTGAGCTGGGTTGGTTCCCTGTTTAATCATTTTCTTTCATATTTATGGCAATGTACATTATGCTTTTGACTTATTCGTATTTAGTAACTGTTAAAAGAGGTATTGAAAATCTGTTGGCTAGCCTTGTCTTCACGAGAGGTTCCATCACGACCGGGTTCAGGAAATGGGTCGTGACAAAAGCGTAAAATCTTCACTTCAAGATTTTACTCACAAATACAATGCATTATTCACAACTCACTTACTTACTCTAACATAGAGGTTACTAACATTACCTTTTCCTCATGATTCAATTGCCCCCACACAACAAAAGAGAGTAGTTCCACACAATAAAATTTAAGAAAACTTAGGAACTCAAGATAGAAAGAATTCACTCACTCTGAAAAATAACATTCATATGCCACAAAAGATGCACCATAAGCTTGCCCGTAATGTACTATTCCACTAATCAAGCACACTAAATCTAAGATCAATTAGGATTTATTTAGCTGTAATGTAGGCAGAGGGACGGGTAGTATACATTTCGATATAACAATGATTACACATCCATAAGCACTTTAATACATATAATTTAACATTCAAACCCATACTTATGTCAAACCAAACTCCACCTTAACCTCAATATATATTACCTCATCTTCTTTAAACACAGCTACATCAAGAGCCACTACTTATCAAGGAATTATTTTTTCACAACAATCTAATTATTTTTTTTCTCTTTTTTTCCAATTCAAGTGGCTCTTTCTTTTTTTCAAAACAGTACAACTTTCTCCGCATTTCATTAGTTCCACTCAAAAGCCAAATCAACCACCCCACACTTTAACTTTTATATCGTTCATAATAATCCGAGTGCTCATGAGAGGTTAAAAGGTTCAAATAGATGATTAATTCAAATTAATGGGTAAGGATTGTAATGTGGTTGCCAAAGAAACAAGATTAAAAGGGGTTAACTACGATACATAACAATTAGGTGGGTAAAATATACATATCTAGCTCAACAAAGAAATGCCTAGTCACTTCCAAGACTGAATAAAACTACTATTTCGCTTTGCAAACATACAGGGCAAGTTCAATGCATCAAATGCAATTCACATAATATAACAAATCCATACACACACATGGCACTCACTCAAGATTGGATCATCAAGACACTCTAGTCAAAGAGGTTGAGAGACGTTAAGAACATACAGTTTAAGGTACTTATACAAGAGTAAAAATTGAGTCTAAACGTCACAACCAAAGTACTCACTGTTCTCAAGGCGTAAAAAGTCAAGAGATATTGCTTCAATTCAAAACACAACACAATGGCTCCTATTCCTAAATAAAGTAACTATACCCGGTTCAACTAAAATCCTTGGAAAAGCACAGCGACACAAAGAAAAACCAAGGGGCAATTGCTATACTACCTAACAAAAGAAAATCTTTTTATTTTATTTTTGCTTTAGACTTAAATCCCTCAAGAAATCTGTCTAATAGATCCATCATCGAAAAAAGTCCAATCTTTTCTATTTAAAGAAAAATTATTCAATCAAACTATAACAACTAAAATAGCATAGAAAGTCACCCCGATATTCTTCTTACCCCACACTTAAAATTGTGCATTGTCCCTAATGCACACCATAACTAATAAAAGAGTAAAAGAGACTCCCTAGGAGGTCAAAGGCCAAAGCACTAACAGCTCATGAGGTACTTAGACTTCTCTCAAGCTTGGTCCTTTATGCGGGTACTTCACACTTAGTTCCACCTATTTGGTTTGCAGTTGCATCCTTCCAATACCTTTGCTTTCCATGCTCCAAGAAAATAAAAAATTGACACTACAAAAATAATATAATTAAAATTAAAGAAAAAAGAAAGCAATAAAGCTGGGTTGCCTCCCAACAAGCGCTTGATTTAATGTCACAGCGCGACGCAAATCACTTTTTGCCTCCACCTCGAGCTTCTGAATTGAATCCCCAATTTGGCATCAAGTTTTTTGCTATGCTGCAGGGGTGGAGGAACAAATCTAATTGGCCCAAGCAACCATTGTACTAGTTACACTTCTTGGCTTTTAGATGAGGTATGTAGTCCTGTCTTTCTAGCAAGCAAAATTCCAGAACGTAGGCACCTTTTTCCTCATTCCATGACTTCTCAATCGACTTGGATGACTCTATTTCAATAACATCATCCAAGCACAATGTAGAAAAATTTTTTGGAGTGAGGACCAGCGCTCAGACACACAAACTTCAGGACCTTCAACATCATCAACATCAATGATACTAGAGTCAACAAAATTTGTATCCTCAATGTCCTTGGCTGACTCTAGTCTCACTTCTTCAACATTGACATCCTCAAATTATAGTTGGCTAGGTTGTTGATTTTCTACTCTGACCTTACCAATTAACACCTAAATGTCATGCTCTTATTGGCTACTATCATCAATATTGGTTTGTTGAGCATTAAAATCTCCAACCACTTGACTCAATTGAGCCTCCAACTTTCGAATAGTTTCCTTTTGCCTTTCTATATATAATTGTTTTTTATATTTTTATTTTAGATGGTACTTTAACATATCCTTGATCTCCTTCAGATCTACATCCCCAGGTGCTTTGTTTTTATTAACTTCATAAGAAAAGGTAGAACCATCATAGTAAGGGGTTGGGGCAAGATAATAAATATATGCACAACCATTAAAGTGACCATTTTACCACCACATACATCACACATATTCCACAAATAATATTGAGTTGGTGCAAATAACTCGCTCTCGAAAATATTTTGATAATTTTGATAGGGGTGGTTTACTTCATAATATGTATGAGGATCAATAGTAGAATTATCTACACCTAAATTCCCATAATTCCAAGATGTCATGTTTCTCAAATTAATAGATTTAAATAAAAAATACAAAAACAAAACAAAAGAAAATAAAATAAAAGTTTAAACTCGAAACCTAGCAATATATACAGCTATAACTACACTGTTAGTTCCCCAACAACGACCCTAAAATTTGATCACGCCCAACTATAGTCCTAAAAAGGATAAGCGGTGGCTACAAATATAATCCAGTATAAAAGTTCGTAGTTGAATCCCATAAAGAACTAAGGCTTAGTCGAATCTATTTAATATCACTATGAAGACAAAATTGAACAATTTTCTAAATTATAAAAATTGAGAGTTATATTTCTAACTAATTAACTATCAAATACTACAAAACGTTAAAATTATCAATTAACGAGATAAAGGGTTGGAGACTAAATTACAGAGGCCTAGAGTTATGATTTCCCCAATTGTCGGAATTCTTCTAACTATGTTCCCTACAATTTTGCCAATGTATTCTCTACTGATCGTGAGGACTTTGGATGTCGTAATTCTCTCTCGAGGAATTACAATAATTTACTAGACATATTATCTTGAACTACGCTAGTTGGTTGTATATAACCACTCATTATGACCACATCAAGTCTTTGTTATTCCTAAACTTACCATTAAAGCCACTGTATTGATTTTTCACATACGTTAGGAGTGACATTGTTCAACAACTACCTGAATAAATACTCTCTCTCGAGCACTACACTAAATAGGCACAGTCAATTGATCTCCATTCAATCAACAACAACACACACGTAGTTGAACAAGTAGAGAAATCCAACGGCTCAATTATATAAAAACATAACAAGATTTTATCCTACAAAAGGTTCTATCAAACCCCTAGATAACAAATTAGTTATTTATAATAGTATGTAAAAATACAATAATAAAAGTTATAACCAACAATAAAAAAATAGGAAGATGAAGGAAAAACTTGTAGAAGAATTCCACGCCTTGCTCCTATTGTGTCTCTGCCTCATAGGTCGAATCTATGTCAAAAATATGTCTAACCTTTCAAAATGCCATTTTCCACGTATATATACCTAGTAGGGTCGGGCCCCAAATAATTATACCTTCTCCTTGATGAAAAAATGTTTTTCCCGTGTTTTACTAGCGCGGCTGCGCTCGTGACCGTGCTAGTGGCCGCACATATGTCCTAGTGTTTTGCTTGATGAGTGTGGCTTAAGTGCGACTGCGCTATTGACGCACACTTTTCACCTTGTTCTGATTATAATTTGGAAAAACAAAAAATGTGAAAATTGTAGCCCTTTGAGTTAGCTTTCCAACCATCTAAATACAGTTCTAAGAAAAAAGTTATATCCATTTTACTAGACAGTGTGCAATATGCCTACTCCATTCTTTGTTCGCTCTAACTACCATCTGTTGACCCCCAAACACGATCCCGGCTTAATTCCTTGAGCTTTTACTCAGACTTCAAAGCTCCAAATTACTTTAATTCATTCTATAACATCTACATAGCTCAGAATCACTCCTACAATGCATAAAACATACCATTAGTGCAAAATACTAGCGATTAAAGCGCGAATTCAACTAAAGTGCACTAAATTTGAGTGTAATAAGGGAATAAAATACGTAATTATAGCCTATCATCTTTAGTGTATTGATTTGATGCCTATCATAGTCTTGTGGAGGATAGATACTCCTTGACTGTAGAACTAGGAGAAGCTGAACAAATTAGATATGACTTAGTGGTCGTAGTTATTGGCCATAAGGAAACTATTGAAAAATTCAAAGAAGAAAGAAATGATTTCCTGGAAGTAATTGCAGACCTAAGAGAAAAAATAGAGAGACAAAGGACTAAGCCAAAACTTGAAAATTCTAGAAAAGGAGAAGAGATAGCCAGTATGGAACACATTAGGCTTGAAAATGAGTTGAAAGCTGTGAGAACTAGGATGTGTGCTGAAATTAAGGAAAACAAGAACCTCCAAATTGATTTGAAAAGAGTAAAAGAATATCTTGAAAATTTTCTAAAGTAGACCTGGTCCTTATAAGCTATCGCTTCCATATACACTAATAATGGTGGAAATAGGTAGGGAATATTGTTCCAAAGGGAGAAAACTCCTTACAATCCTCACAGCAAGTACGCCACTATTTCTGATAATTGGCTCTATACCCACTGTGCGAACAATGGACCCTTCAAAGAAATTTGTCAGGCCAGCGTTCAAACTGTTCAGTAAAACAAAATGTTTGCTAAAAAGTTGACTAAAGAGGAGGGACCAGGCTCCACTTACAAAAAGTGCACATTACCTTCATGGACTAAGAGATCTCTTATTCATCCTCTTGCCTAATACAAGGGACCCAAACTTTCTTGGATTCCTAAAACTAACTCATGACCTTCTTGTGTAGGGAACAGTGAAAGGAAGCGGTCAACAATGGTTCATGGATAGTGGATGTTCAAAACACATGACTGGGAGCACCATGGACTTCCCTTTACTAAAATCCTTGCAAGGATGGAGTCTATCCTTTGGCAATGGGAAAAATGGATACATTCTTGGAGTTAGAAAAGTCGAGAAGTCACTCACTCATTCTATTGAAAATGTGTACTATGTCAATGGCCTTAAGTATAATCTCTTGAGTGTCTCTCAGATCTGCGATAAGGGAAACAATGTGGAATTCTTGTCCAAGATATGTACAGTTACTGACCGGGTAACTGGTGAAGTGCTACTTGGGGCCAAGAGATACAAGAACATCTATGTTTCTAATTTTGAGTCATTACAAAGTGGTGCTCTAAGTTGTCTGAAAGTCGCTGATGATGACACTGAACTGTAGCACAGAAGACTGGGGCACACAAGCTTTTCTTTTTCTGAACAAACTAATTCAGAAAGACCCGGTCCATGGTCTGCCCATGTCAAAGTTCGAGGTGCGAGAAATTTGTGATGCATGTGCTAGAGGAAAACATGTGAGGTCCTCTTTTAAGTCTAAAAGAGATGTGAGCACTTCAAAGCCACTAGAGCTTTTGCAGATGGACCTATGTGGTCCTACAAGGGTGCAAAGTAGAGGAGGAAAAAGATACATCTCTGTGATACTCCAGATTCATGTGGAATCTATTTCTTAGAACTAAATATGAAACCTTTGAAGTTTTTGTGGCCTTTGTGAAGAAAACCAAGGTGAAGATGGAGTCTAGAGTTGCATGCATTAGGTCAGATCATGGAACAGAATTTGACAATTCCAAGTTTGATGAGTTCTGCAACGAAAATTGCATTACCCACCACTTCTCAGCGTCTAGAAATCCCCAGCAAAATGGAGTAGTTGAAAGGAAGAACAATACTCTAGAAGAGATGGCTTTAACAATGCTGATCAACAGTGGAATTGCAAAGAACTTCTGGGCTGAAGCAGTCAACACTGCCTGCTACTTGGTGAATAGGTGCATGATCAGATCCCTCCTGAACAAAACCTAATATGTGTTGATGAATGGAAGGAAACCCAAGTTGACTCACCTAAGAACATTTGGGTGAAAATGCTATGTTCTTAATAATGGAAAGGGCCAGCTTGGTAAATTCGATGCCAAAAGTGATGAAGGAATATTTCTGGGCTACTCTTCTTCAAGAAAAGTGTACAAGATATATAATAGATGGAATCAATGTGTTGAGGAAAGTATTCATGTTATTTTTTATGAGTCTTATTCATCCTGAGAGAAGAGTGTTGAAGAAGGTCAAGATGGAGAACCCTTACGAGTCACTGGTGAAGTCATTGACATGACAAATGGAAAGGTAGATATGATGAGCAAAGTAAAAGACCTGAGTGAAGACAACGCTTCCACATATTCAATGGAACCAGGTACTTCAATTACAATCACTGAAGGTGAAGAAAGAGTGGTTTATGTATTTTGAGGGTACTCCACTAGCACCTGAGAAAACATAGGAAAACCAATCAAATTTACCAACATTCTCTCTAAATGAACCTCAGACATCTAACTGGAGATGCAAGATCTCTCACCCTATTGACAACATAATTACTCCTCTATATTCTAGAGTACAAACCAGGTCAAAAGCCAGAAATTCACTTGCCTTCTCAGTCTTTCTCTCCACAATAGAGCCCAAGAGTATCAAGGAAGCCCTAAAAGATGTAGATTGGATTACAGCCATGTAAAACAAGTTACATCAGTTTGAAATAAATAATGTATGGCACCTGGTACCCAGACCCTCAGATCGAACCATTATAGGAACTTGGTGGATATTCAGGAACAAGCTTGATGAACATGGAAATATCATAAGGAACAAGGCCAGGCTAGTGGTTCAAGGCTACAATCAGGAGGAAGGGATTGACTGTGAAAAGTTTATTCCGATCAATTCTAATCGCTTCTGCATCTCATATGGAATTCACCTTGTTCCAAATGGATGGCAAAAGTACATTTCTGAATGGATTTCTTAAGGAAGAAGTCTATGTGAAGCAAACTCCAGGGATTGAATCTCATCAACACCCTGAATATGTGTTTAAGCTGGACAAAGCATCGTATAGGCTGAAGCAAGCTCCTCGAGCTTGGTATAAAAGGTTGTCAAAGTGTCTATTGGAAAATGGCTTTAAAAGAGGGAAAATTGACAACATCCTGTTTCTTTAGAAACAGGGAAGGAACCTGCTTATTATTCAGGTCTATGTTGATGATATCATTTTTTGGGGCAACAACTGATTCTCTGTGTGAAGAATTTACAAAACTCATGGGAAGTGAGTTTGAAATACGATGGGGGGGAACTGAACTTTTTCTTGAGTCTTCAAGTAAAATAGTCCCAAGGGGTACATTTATTTGTTAGCAAAAATACATCAAGGAGCTCTTGAAGAGGTTTGACATGCAGGCATCAAAGGTGATAGACACTTCCATTGCTACAGCCACTCGAGTGAACGTGGATGAAGCTGGGCCTCCTGTAAATCAAATAATGTATAGAGGCATTATAGTGTCTCTTATCTATCTTATTGCCACTAGACATGATATTGTCTTCAGTGTGGGGCTATCTAAAAGGTTTCAATCAAATCCCAAGGAATCTCATTTGAAGGCAACTAAAAAAATTCGGAGATATCTTAAAGGAACACAGGACCTGGTCCTTTATTATCCCACAAATGATAGTTTTAACCTCACTGGATATGCTGATGCAGACTATGCAGGTTATCTTTTAGACAGGAAGAGCACTTAAATAATGGTTCGTGTCTCATCTCTTTGGACACAAGGAAGCAAAACTCAATGGCTCTTTCAATAATAGAAGCAGAATATGTAGCCGCAGCATCCTGCTGTGCACAACTTTTTTGGATAAAGCAACAACTGGAGAACTTGGGGGTACTCATCGAGAGTGTTCCCCTTCTATGTGATAACACAAGTACACTCAACATGGCCAAGAATCTAGTTCAACACAAAAGGACAAGCATATTGATGTAAGACATCACTTTCTAAGGGAAAATGTGGAGAAAGGGATGATATGTATATAGTTTTGTAGCACAGAAGATCAAATTGCAGACATCTTTACCAAGGCATTAAGTAGGGAACATTTTGAAAGAAACAAAGTGAAGCTGAGGCTTTTAAAGCCCAATTTAGAACCTGATTCTCATTATTTGGCTATGAAAATCATCTTCAAGAAAAATTGGCTAAATGTATTTCTTGCCCTGTCTGACTTACTTCAATACCGTTGCAAGTAAACACGCATGATAAGTATAGATGACGTAGATGCAGTGCATGGATGATATACGAGGATTAATACTTTCAAATAACAGGTCAAGAACATGGTTTTTGTATCAAAGGTTAGTAGTTCTGTGCATTTTTTAATACACGTCTTAAAAAGGTACAAAACACAACTGCCATATCATCCAACTTTTCAAGTCCTGCTGTCACATCTCTTCACTTCAAATCATTCCATCTACCTCTGAAATGTTGCACTTCTCCACGCCCAACCGCCGTTTTAGAACTGGTCCCTCTCTCTCTCTCTCTCTCTCTCTCTCTCTCTCTCTCTCTCTTCATAATTATCCTCTCTTAATAAAAACCTTTTTTGTTCTTCACAAACCATAAGTCCTCCATTAGAACTTCCCAAAGCATCTTCACACCATTTTTCCAATGACTGAGACAAACTCCAACCTCCCTGCCTCAGTAGTACCTGCTACTAATAAACCTATGGTGACTTTCGTCCCTACTGAGCCTTTTTAACCACTCTTACCCTTCTCGCTAAAATCACACGTCACCCAGATTCCCCGTCTCTCTCTATTTCTGAAACCCCTAAAATTGTTGATCCATCCTCTCCATCTTTTGAGGTTCCCACCAGTCAATGACCAAGTGTAGAACAAGTCTACACTCTGAGGTCACAGAGGGTTCCTCCATTGTTGCTACTGATTCCATGGTGGAAACAACTCCAATTAAGGAAGAGAATGTTGTAACCTTTTTTGTAGTGTCTGCTGATAGTGTACTGCGTGAGATTATCAAATACTACTAGGCCATCACATGAGGAACCTGATCCCTCTCTGGAGGACACAGGTCAGGGCTCTCACTCCCAGGATAGCTCTGCTCTTACATTCGTTGTTGTGCCCTTGGAAATACAGGCACCTGAGATGAAGTCAAGTAATAAGGAGGATCTAGTTAACTTGGCTCTCGACGCATTTATAGTTCAGCTAATAGTGGTATCCACTGTTGAGTCTTCCACCAAGTGACCCACTACCAGGTTGCAAGCTAAGGTAGCCTACGACTCTACCCTTATAAAGAGAAAAAAAGGTAGTAAGAAGCAAAGGAGGAAGTTGGGGAAAGATGGTGTGCCCGTAAATGATAAGGTGATCCTTGTTGTAGAGGTGGAAGAGGAAACACCAGATGAACCTGGTTCACTGGTTTGACGGTCTCAGAAAAAGAAGAAACCTACTTCAATAGAGAAGGTTTTAATCTTTAGCTCCAAATTAAAGAACCTTGTGAGTGAGTTCTCGGTGTCTGATGAGGATTTGTTAGTCAAAACTAAGGGAAAAGAGAAATCAAGTGGTGGGAAGTCCAGCAAATAAAAGATTGAAACAATTCAAGAACCTGGTTCAGTGAAGAAGATGAGAAGTGAAGTCAGCCTTGGCTCAGAATGACCGAGGCACCAAAACGTTTTTGCTGCGTCGTACGTTTGACCCAACATTCTCCGAGATGGCTGGTATGTGCGAAATTCTTGAAATGGTTGAGTTTCAACGCTGGGCGCATTTATTCCAAATAGATGCACCTAAGGCATATGAGGATGAGGTACAAAGCTTCTTTGCTACCTCTTTCTAGTTGAGACCGACCACATTTGTGCTATGGTGAATGGTATATCATGTTCGATGTCAAGTTGCTTGGAGAAATTCTTAAAGTTCGTACAGTTGAGGTATCCAATGTAAAGGATGTGTGTCAGTTTAACTTCAAAAAAGCTGTGGTAAAAGATAATGCAAACCAAAAGGGGACCAGATCTATAAGAAAGCGTTACTTCCTGTCTACCAGCTGCTTTTCAAAGTGGTAAACAAAGTACTATTGCCTCGAGCTGAGAGAAGGTCTGTGATCTCTAAGTATGAATTGTTCTTGATTGTGCAATTGGATAGCTTTACTCTTGTGAGTCTATCTACTATTATGATTGAACACATGCAAATGTTAACCACCTTCAAAGATGGTAATCATGGCTTTCCTTACAGGTTCTTCCTTACACGAGTGTTTAAATTCTTTGAGGTACCACTGGTGATATGGAAGGTTGGGACTAAGAAGCAGACCTTCTCACAAACAACATTGGAAGAATGTGAGTGCATAGATAAGAATGGGGGAGTAGGAAGTATATAAACCGTCTCACAATTTATTAATGCTCAGAATAGTGCAGCTGCGGAGATTCATCGATTGAAAGCCAGGAATGCTATCCTGGAAGGTCAGTAAGCCCAAGGGGTTCTGCGTCAAATGATGAAGTATCTTGTTTGACAAAAGAGAATGTTTATCTCAGGGTGCAAGTAGAGAACTTGAAAGCATAACTTCTCAATAAGCAAAAGTCAGCCAATGCCCGAATAGACCTTGTTCTCCACACACTTGCAGCAACTTCCGAGCCCTGTACTCCGAGTACCCTCTAAGTACACTTCAGTGACTAGTTTCTGTAAATGTTCTTTTAAGTTTTTTTTTTTTGGTTTGTTTGGCAAATGTTTTTTTTTCCTTTTTTTGATGTGGTTGGGATGAAACATTACTGCTCCCATCTTAATATTCCAATGTTTCCTTTGCTTTTTAAGCGAAGGCATATAAATGTTTCTATCAATATCAAATCTATCCTCTTTAATTATCTCATTTCTTAAATTCCATGCTTCTTTTCTCTAATGTGTACATATTTGGCATGAATTATCTTGGGTAGACTTCTTTATACAGTTTATCTGTTTGTGCCTTTTTAATGATGCCAAAAGGGGGAATAATAATAAACAAGTGTAGTAGATACATAAGGAAGGCATAAAGTCAAAAGTGTGAAACTTGTGTTCTCCTGTTACTTAATCTGGTTCTCACTACTCTAAATTCACCTCATCGATGTTAAGTTTGTCATCATCAAAAAAGGGAAAATCAATAGGTTTTAAATGTCCATGCCTTATATTTTCATGTCTAACAAACTTACTATTAACAACCAGATAAGAAACCTGATTTACTTGGACTATACTGCAAGTTTAACGGCTTCCAGCTAAAGGTCAACTGCTATAACATCAGGAGATAGGAAACAAAACAAGGACCTGATAGAATTGTGGTTTCCTCACAGCAGTACAAAGTCAATTGGACACAGCTGGAAATGACTTGACTGCCTGCACCATTTCTGCCTGCACTGCACTGTTTCTAGTATCCACTTATTCCTTGACCAACTAAAGTGCTTAATCATTTCAAGTGATGTCATCAAGGTGTATCAATAATGAGTTTATATCAAAACATCACTTGAACATTTTTATTTCTCATTCAAGCCTTTTGCAAAAATAGAGAAATTAATTTTCACGAGCTTGAAGAACATAGTTGAACGCTACTACGGACCAGCTATTAAAGCTATTCTTTTGTTGTCCTTAGTTGATTTGTAACTTTGTTATTGTTCTTATGGTATCTTCTAAACTGCTTATTCATAAGCATCGATTAGGAATCCTCTTGTAAAATTCGTAAGCTCTTTGAGTTTATGTTGTGACTAGGTTTAGTCATAAGTTAAACTCTTTGTAACTAGAGAGTCACAAAGTGGATTGTGGTGAAAGCATCAAAAGTTTGTTAAAGTCTTTATAACTAGAGGGTCACAAAGTGGTTTGTGGTGAGAGCACCACATGTTAGCTGAGTTGAATCCTTTGTAATAGAGTTATTACAAAGTGGCTTGTAATAGGTATTTACAAGTTAGAGAAGTTGAAAGCCTACACGTGTAGGTTGTGCTTTTTATTACCTTGAGTTGAGATTTTTTCACGTAAAAATCTTGTCTCTAATTTACTTACAGTTTTACTAAGTATTCTCAGCATAACCTCGTAGAGGAAGGTACTCTACTGTTTGGTGGACTCATACAAACTAACAGTCACTTACTGATTTGTTTCATTATCATATAAGGTTCGCTTGGATATGATTCTTGATTATTTGGGTTAAATCCATATCAACATAGTGATGTCTTTCTTGTGGAGAAAAAAGGAAGATGAACATGAAGAAAGGATATTGAGCTTAATAAAAATATGGGTATCAGAATATATGGGTCAGATTTAAAGGGGTCTAATTAGTTTTATTCCTCATGTTAACCAATTGGACAGTGTCGCGTGGATTTTAAAAAAGCGTCACACATCCGATAAGTTAAACGATAGTTCAAGGAACAATTTTGATACTAGAGAAAACATTAGTGGCATTTTTTAACCAACAGGTGGATGAGGGGCAATATTTTACCATTTCTGATAGTTTAAGGACATTTTTTAAGCCTTTTATGTTAAAAAAATATTATGTCACCAGAGTCTTTGTGGAAAAAATGGAGGACAAAAAGGCATCAAGGGGGAGGTTGTGTTGGAGAGAATAGGTCTACTACATATGGATTGGGATATTTTCTAGTAGTCAAAAATCAAGTGGGATATTGTCATGATTATAGCAAGAATGATATATAGGGATGTATTTAACGCCTGACAATTTGGAAGTAACGTTTACGAAATGGATCAACTTGGTATGGTACTACGTAGTACTGGATATCTGAAACTACCCATATCGTGTATTTGTGTGACTGACATCTCAAATAAATCTGAGCGTTCATTTTTCTATACATATATATTGATATATCTTAAATATTCTTGACTTATGTTTTGACAATCTAACAAACTTTCTGATAAGAATCAGATAGGGAACTTGACCTACTTGGATTGCTACAAACTTTAACGGATTCCAGCTAAGGATGAACTGCTAACATATTCAAAAGCCAAGAACCAAACAAGGACCTAATGCTCCTGTGGTTCGTATGTAGCACAATAGAGTCATTTGGACACAATTGAAATTAAAGTGAACGACGGTACTGTCTCTTCCGCACTACAATATATTGTCAGCCCACTCATTCTCTAACAAAACAAAACACTCACATCACTTCAAGTGATGTGATCAAAATGTACCAAATGAATCCTTATACAAAAACATCACTTTCTGTTTCTCATTCAAGCCTTTTGCAAAAACAGAAAAAATCATCCTCACAAGATTGAAGAACAAGGTTGAACGAGCTACGGACCAGTTCCTAAAAGATTGATTATTTATGCCCTAGTTGAGTTGTAACCTTGTTATTGTACCGACTATATCTCCTAAATTTCTTACTTATAAGCATACTGATTAGGAATCCTCTTGTAAATTCTTAAACTCGTTGAGTTTAGGTTGTGACTCGATTTAGTCATAAAGAAAAGTCTTTGTAGACAAAGTGACTTGTGGTGATAGAACCACAAGTTAGAAAAAGCCTTTGTAACTAGGATAGTCACAAAGTGGCTTGTGGTAGAGGTACTACAAGTTAGTTTAGTAAATCCTTTGCAATATGAAGTATTGTAAAGTGGCCAGTAATAGGAAAGATTACAAGTTAGTAATATCTTACATACTCTTGACTTATGTTTTGACAATCTAACAAACTTTCTGATAAGAATCAGATAGGGAACTTGACCTACTTGGATTGCTACAAACTTTAACGGATTCCAGCTAAGGATGAACTGCTAACATATTCAAAAGCCAAGAACCAAACAAGGACCTAATGCTCCTGTGGTTCGTATGTAGCACTACAGAGTCATTTGGACACAACTGAAATTAAAGTGAACGACGGTACTGTCTCTTCCGCACTACAATATACTGTCAGCCCACTCATTCTCTAACAAAACAAAACACTCACATCACTTCAAGTGATGTGATCAAAATGTACCAAATGAATCCTTATTCAAAAACATCACTTTCTGTTTCTCATTCAAGCCTTTTGCAAAAACAGAAAAAATCATCCTCTCAAGCTTGAAGAACAAGGTTGAACGAGCTACGGACCAGTTCCGAAAAGATTGATTATTTATGCCCTAGTTGAGTTGTAACCTTGTTATTGTACCGACTATATCTCCTAAATTTCTTACTTATAAGCATACTGATTAGGAATCCTCTTGTAAATCCTTAAACTCATTGAGTTTAGGTTGTGACTAGATTTAGTCATAAAGAAAAGTCTTTGTAGACAAAGTGACTTGTGGTGATAGAACCACAAGTTAGAAAAAGCCTTTGTAACTAGGATAGTCACAAAGTGGCTTGTGGTAAAGGTACTACAAGTTAGTTGAGTAAATCCTTTGCAATATGAAGTATTGTAAAGTGGCTAGTAATAGGAAAGATTACAAGATAGTAAAGTTAAAAGCCTACATGTGTAGGTCGTGGTTTTTTATCCCCCTTGTATGGGATTTTTCCACGTATAAGTCCTCTGCCTCATTTATTTACTGCTTTACTAAGTGCTCTAAGCAGAAACTTGTAGAGGACCAGGGACTCTACGATTTGATGGACCCATACAAACTAACAATGGGTATCAGAGCAGGTTCCTCCTATTAGGTTAACACCTAGGAAGGATCCTCATGACGACACCAATAAATTTTGAAGAAGGTAAATCCATATACCACCTACTTAAGTTTGATGGAAAATGCTATTGGTTGTGGAAAGCCAAAAGGCATGATTTCATCATGGTCGAGGATTGCGAGCTTTGAGATATTATCTGCGATGGTTCGTTTGTTTCAATAAAGGTACTAAATTTCCATTTTAAATAAAGAAAACTAGCGGAGAATACACTAAAGCAGACAAGAAAGCAATGTTGAAGAATTTTCGTGCCAAGAAAATTCTAGTATATTGTTTGGAACCTAAAGAGTACGATGGAATCTCTACATACGGCACTGCCAAGGAAATATGGGAGGCTTTGCAAATTGATTATGAGGGAACTATACAAGTAAACAAGATAAATATAATACTGATGATAGTTCTACGATGGCAGTTGAAGGCGAGCAGATTAGATATGACTCAACGCTAGCTTTGATGGATCAATAAGATAATGATGAAGACAATGGCAACGAAGAGGTAAACTTTAGGGATGTTTAGAAAAATCTAAAATCCTAGTCTCCAAAAAACTCATGTGTTTAGTTGATGTTTTAATTATTGCCTTTGGTAGTCTTGCCGAGGATAGGTATTCCTTGTTCTTAGAACTTGAAGAATCTGAACATATTAGAAAAGACATAGTGGCTGCAATTAGTGATCAAAAGAAAGCCATTGAAATTCTTAGAAAAGAAAAGAGTGATCTCTTGCAAAAACATCTGACCGTAGGGAACTAATACCAAATCTCTTGGCTGAGTCAACACCTGAAAGCTGTGAAAGAGGAAAGGAGATAGTAAGTGAGGAATATTCCACGCTTGGAGATGAGATGGGCCTTGAGATGTAGGATGAGTGCTGAAATATAGAAAAATTATCTCCTCCAAGACAATCTAGAAAAAGTAATGAATGATCTTGAGAAGTCTTTAAAAAGTAGACCTGGTCCGTAGAAGCTACCACGACCTTTTTACCAATGAAGCTGCCAACACTACCTACTACCTAGTGAACACGTGCATGATCAAGTCAATTAGGAACAAGACCCCGTATGAACTGTTGAATGGAAGAAAACCCAAGTTGACTTACCTAAGAACATTTGGATGCAAATGCTATGTTCTAAACAATGGAAAATATCAGCTTGGTAATTCGATGCCAAAAGTGATGAAGGGATATTTCTTGGCTACTCTTCTCAAAGAAAGGCTTACAAGATGTATAAATAGCGGACTCAATCTGTTAAAGAAAGCATCGATGTTATTTTTGATAAATCTTCCCCATCATTTGAGAAGAACGGTGAGGAAGATCAAGATGGAGAACCCTTACTTGTTCCTGGAGAAGTCATTAACATGACAAACGGAAAGGTAGATATGATGAGTAAAGTGAAAGAGGAAAATGAAGACAATGCTGCCTCATCATCAACAGAACCAAACACTTTAATTACAACCACTGAAGCTGAAGAAAGAGTGGTTGATGCAGTTCAGGGAACTCCACTGGCATCTGAGAGAAGGATATAGGAGAATCAGCCAAACGTATATTCTTCTTGAGAATGAACCCCAAACATCTAATTGGAGAAATCAAACTTCTCACCCCATAGACAACATAATCACTCCCCTAGATTTCAGAGTCCAAACCAGATCAAGAGCTCAAAATTCACTTGCCATATCATCCTTTCTCTCCCAGATAGAACCCAAGAACATCAAGGAAGCCTTAAAAGATGCATATTGGATTACAGCCATGCAAGTCGAGCAACATCATTTGAGAAAAATAGTGTGTGGCACCTGGTACCCAGACCCCTAGATAGAACCATTATAGGAACTAGGTGGGTACTTAGAAACAAGCTCGTTGAGCATGGAATTACCACAAGGAACAAGGCCAGACTAGTAGTTCAAGGTTACAATCAGGAGGAAGGGATTGACTATGATGAAGAATTTGTTGCAACGGCTCGCATGAAATCCATTTGAATTTTGATTGCCTTTGCTTATCATATGGAATTCACTTTGTTCAAAATGGATGTCAAAAGTGCATTCTTGAATGAACTACTTAAGGAATAAGTCTGTGTGAAGCAACCCCCTGGGTTTGAATTTCATGAGCACCCTGAATATGTGTTCAAACTAGACAAAGCCTTGTATGGACTAAAGCAGGCTCGTCGAGCGTGGTATGAAAGATTGCCAAAATGTCTCTTAGAAAATGGCTTTAAGAGAGGAAAAATTGACAACACTCTTTTCTTAAAGAAATGAGGAAGGAACCTGCTCATTGTTCAAGTCTATGTTGATGACATCATTTTTAGAGCAACAACTGACTCTCTGTGTGAAGAATTTGAAAAACTTGGGAAGTGAGTTTGAAATGAGAATGATGAGGGAATTAAACTTCTTCTTGGGTCTTCAAGTAAAACAATTCCAAAAAGGTACTTCCATCTGTCAACAAAAGTACATCACGGAACTCTTGAAGAGGTTCGACATGGAAGCATCAAAGGTGATAGACACTCCTATTGCAACGACCACTCGACTGGACATTGATGAAACTAGATCTCCGATGAATCAAGAAATGTATAAAGGCATCATTGAGTCTTTTCTCTATCTCACTTCTTGTCGACCTGATATTGTTTTCAGCGTATGGCTGTATGCGAGGTTCAATCCAATCCCAAGGAATCTCACTTGAAGGCTGCCAAAAGAATACTGAGATATCTCAAAGGCACGTAAGACCTGGTGCTATACTATCTATCAGGTGACAATTTTAATCTAATTGGTATGCTGATGCAGAGTATGCAGGTTATCTTGTGGACAGAAAAAGCACTTCTGGGATGGCTCACTTCTTAGGATCATGTCTTATCTCTTGGAGTACAAGGAATCAAAATTCATTGGCTCTTTCAATAGCTGAAGTTGAATATGTAGCTGCTGCATCTTGCTATGCTCAGCTTCTATAGATCAATGAGCAACTGGAGGATTTTAGTGTCCTCACTAAGAGTGTGCCTCTCCTATGTGACAATACCAGTGCACTTAACATGGCAAACAATCCAATTCAACATAAAAGGACCAAACATATTGATGTGAGATATCATATTTACCAAGGCACTAAGTAGGGAACAATTTGAAAGAAATAGAGTAAAGTTGGGACTGTTGAAGCAAAATTAAGAACCTGATTCCTTTTTGAGTTGGCTCGTGTTATTAAGAAATAATGGATTCAAAGTATTTTCCGTCCCTATATAGCTCACTTCAATACCGTTGCAGGTAAACACACATGATGAGCATAGAAGTAGTAGATGCAGTAGATGCAGTACATCACTGATAAAATAGGATTAATTCTTTTCAAAAAAGGGGGGCTTGAAGAAAATATTTTTCAAGAACCGGGTTATTGTACTAAATGTTAATAGTTCTGTACATCCTTTAATACACGTCTTAAAAGGAACAAAATACAACAGCCATGTCATCAACTTTTTAGATCCAGCAGTCACGTCCATTCAATTCAGAATATTCCATCTGCCTCTAAAACGTACAATTCTCCACGCCCAACTGCCATTACGAAACCGGTGCCTATTCTTCTCCCTTCATAATTTTCCTCTCCATTTAAAAACCAATCTCTTCTACCCTTCTTAACCATAAGCCCTATTATAGATTCACCCAAAAGGAAGGATCATTATACCACCTTTCCAATGGCTGAGAAAACTTCCGATCTCTCTGCCTCAACTGTAATCACCTATGTTCCCATGGAAAGAGGATCTACTTCTAAGTCCAAGGTGAAAGAGGCAGTGACTGACGAAGATATTCTTGTCAAGCCCAAAGGGAAAGGTAAAGTTAGTGGAGAAAAGCATAGGAAACACACATTTGAAATAGTTGAAGAACTCAGTTCTAGGAAGAAAGCTAGAAATGATATCTGTCTTGGCTTTAAGAAACTAAGTCATCAAAAGGTTTTACTGGGTCGTATGTTTGCCCTAACAATCTCTGAGATGGCAGGAATGCATCAGGTTTTAGAAATGGTGGAGTTTCAGCAATGGACACTTCTATTCTAAATTGTGCTCCTAAAGTGTGTGAGGATGAGGTCAAGAGTTTCTTTGGCAGTATCTTTCCAAATGATGCTGACCATATGTGTACTTTAGAAAATAGGATGGATATTGTCTTTGACGTGAAATTGCTTGGGGAAATTCTGCAGGTTCCTATAGTTGGGGTGTCTAGTGTACGAGATGTTTGTCGATACAAATTCTGAAATGCAGTCGTGAAAGATAATTCCAATTAGAAGGGGGACCAAGTCCATAAGAAAGTGCTACTTCCTATCTACCAATTATTGTTTGAGCTGGTCAACAAAGTCATGTTGCCTCGAGAATAAAGGTGATCTGTCACTTTCGAATCTGATCTACTCTTAATGGAGCAATTGGACGATTTCAACCCCGTTGAGTCTGCCTACCATAGTTATTGAGCACATGCAGAAAGTGGTTGATTTCAAGAATAGCAATCACAATCTTCCCTACAGATTCTTGCTCACACAAGTATTCAAATACTTGAGTTTCCATTGGCAACAGGTAAAGTAGGGACCCGTAAGCAGACATTCCAATAGACAACTTTGGAAGAGTACGAGTGCATTGAGAAGTATGGGGGTGCAAGAAGCACTTCAACTGTGTCTCAGCTCATCAATGCCCGAAACAGTACAGCTGAGGAAATACGTCAACTGAAGGCTATGAATGTCATCTTGGAAGGCCAGAAAGCTCGAGCGGTTCCTATGTCGAATGATGAGGTGATTTATTTAGTCCAAGAATATGCTGACCTCAGGGTACAAGTTGAGGAAATACTCTTGTCTTATATTTTGATAATCTAACAAACTTTCTGATAAGAACCAGATAGGGAACCTGACCTACATGGATTGCTGCAAACTTTAACAGATTCCAGATAAGGATGAACTGCTAACAAATTCAGGAGCCATGAACCAAACAAGGACCTTATGCTCCTGTGGTTCCTATGTAATAGTACAGAGTCATTTGGACACAGCTGGAACTGAAGTGACTGATGGTACTGTTTCTTCCGCACTACAACATACTGTCAGCCCACTCATTCTCTAACCAAACAAAGCACTCACATCACTTCAAGTGATTTGATCAATATGTAACAAATGAAGCCTTATAGAAAGACATCACTAGAAGGCTTTTGTTTCTCATTCAATCCTTTTGCAAAAACAGAAAAAAATCATCCTCTCAAGCTTGAAGAATAAGGTTGAACGCCACTACGGACCAGTTCCTAAAAGATTAATTGTTGCTGTCCTAGTTGAGTTGTAACCTTGTTATTGTACTTGCTATATCTCCTAAATAGCTTACTTAGAAGTATACTGATTAGGAATCCTCTTGTAAATATATAAACTAGTTGAGTTTTGATTGTGACTATATTTTCATAAATAAAAGTCTTTCTAATTGTAGAATTAAAAAGTGGCTTGTGGTGATAGCACCACAAGTTAGAAAAAGCCTATGTAACTAGGATAGTCACAAAGCAGCTTGTGGTAAAGGTACCACAAGTTAATTGAGTAAATCCTTTGTAATAGGAAGTATAGTAAAGTGGCTTGTAATAAGTAAGATTACAAGTTCGTAAAGTTAAAGCCTACATGTGTAGATTGTGGCTTTTTTATCCCCTTGTGCGCGATTTTTCCACATAAAAATCCTCTGCCTCATATACTTACTTCTATACTAAGGGCTCTCAGTAGAAACTTGTAGATGGCCAGGTACTCTACGATTTGGTGGACTCATACAAACAAACACACATACATACACACATATACATATATACACACACATAGTATATTAAAAGCAGAGCCTTTAGCGAAATGTCGTTCGCCCTTTTTACCCTTAAAAAGTAGAATTCACATTGGATAATGTTATCATTTAATTATTCCCCTAATATATTAAAACTTTAAAAAAATAAAAATTTACTCCTTGATTATTTGAACCGAGGAGCGATTCTTCGCTGTGAGGTTGTTTTACGAGTTCCGATGGTTCAAGCGAATCCGTTGTATATTTAAGAACTTGTTGGTATGTCAGGGCAAGGCCTGGGACCCCAGGTGCTATTCGGATAATGCGAAAATTCCTTTGGACTTAGAGTTTTCTTTCTTGCATTGCACTTCTAGTAATGTATTTTTTTTTGTAATTAGCAATTGCTTTGTGTAAATGAATTATTTTAGAAATTATAGTATTATTGTGTAATAAATAAATAGTTTGGGTACTTCATTTTCAAGCTTAGTTATTTGGAGCATGATCATTGCCATGATGAATTGGAAAATATCACTAATAATTTATGTGAAGATATTTCATCCAAAAAATTCAGTATGGATGACAGACATTTATACATGATGGCGAAGGCTCGTGCCAGAGATTATATTTCCAAAACATGAACTTTGTCTTTTATGGGGGTTAATAACTAATGAGTATCCACAAATATTTTGTGTGAGTTAATTTTATTGCACTGGCTTATTTCCTCGTGTTGTTATGTCATTGATTTTGTGAGTGTGCATCAAAGGATGAAATTGTATGGCTTGAAAGAGTGAAAATCATTTACACTCCTTAACTTTGCTTTTAAAAATCAAACTCCCCTCAACATCGAATATGTAATGATTTAACCGGCTGTTTTGAGCTCTAGTGCATCGTGTAGCAGCTTAAGACCATGATCAGCTTCATTTCAGGTACTATGACTTGTGCGCATGTTCGGAATTGAATTTCTAAAAGTTTGGAATTGATTTGGAAAGAAAATTCTCATCTCAAAAGATTTAAGTTGAAAGAATTGAGTAAAAGTCCTTTCTTGTGTAAACTATCTTGGAATCAGGATTAAAAGGTTCCAATAGGTTCGTATGATGATTTTGGACCTAGGCATATGTCCGTATCCGGTTTTGGATGACCCGGGAGCGTTTCGACGCCTGTTGTGGAAGTTGGCATTTTGAAAAAAATCCAAAAATTTTGGTTAAAGTGCATTTCAATGCTATCGATGTCCGATTGGGATTACAAGTCTAGGAATATCTCCGTATAGTGATTCTGGTATAGGGACCATGATAGGAAGTGGACTTGGGGGCACAAGAAGTCATTTTGGGGTCATTTGGCTAAAGTTAGAAATTTGAAGGTTTTGATAAGTGTGAACGAAAGTGGACTATTTTATATCGGGGTCGGATTTTGATTTTGGAAGTTGGAATAGGTCCTTAATATCAAATATGGCTTGTGTGAAAAATTTAAGGTCAATCGAACATGATGTGACAGGTTTCGGCATCGAATGAAGAAGTTCAAAGTTCTAAAATTCATTAAGTTTGAAATGGAGCGTGATTCATGATTTCGACGTTGTTTGATGTGATTTGAGACCTCGAATACCGCATTATATTTTGGGACTAGTTAGTATGATTGGATAGATTTCCAAGGGCCTCGTGTGGATTTCGGATGGCAAACGGATCAAATTTGAAATTTGAAGAAGGAATGAAGTAGTTTCCTTCTGGTGTAACCGCACCTACGAGACTTGGGCCGCAGAAGCAGCCATGGGGGACGCAGATGAGACGTTGGGCCAGAAGTGAAGAGACCGCAGATGCGGTCATATAGCCGCGGAAGCGGGACCGCACTTGCGGTAGGTGACGAATAGAAGCAGAAAGGGCAGCCTAGTGAGAACCCACAAGAGCGGTAGTGGGGCCGCACATGTAGAACGGCAGAAGCAGTCGAGCGACCGCAGGTACGAAAATGCTGTAGGCAATGAGGTTCTTTAAATCGGGGGTTTGGCTCATTTCAACTATATTTCTTCCATGAGAGCCGATTTTGTAGCAACTATGAGGTGCCCATTTTCACCACCAAACATGAGGTAAAAGGTTTATACTAGTTTTGAGTAAAATACATGAATATATACGAATTTGAGCGTGGAAATTAGTGGGAAATTGTGAGGTTTGGCAGAAAACCTAGAAATTTGGTATTCTTGGATTTTAAAGACCACGATTTTAAGCATGAAATTGAGAGGAAATTATATATCTGAGTTCATGAGGTTGTGGGTAAACTTTATCTTCGAAAAGTACTGGAATACGGGCACGTAAGCCCCAGGGCAATTTTGTCAATTTTTTGACCAAGATTAGGAATTGTTTTAATGGGTTTAAGCATATATAAATGGGTTTGCATAATTATTAGCTAATTTTGGAGCGTTGTGCATCGATTTGGGTCATCGGAACGCCTTGAAAGCCGGCTATGGAACTTCGAAGCGATGTGAATCTCCATTCTAACCTTGTTAGAAGGAATTGTCCCCATAAGTAAAATAATTAAATATGTGCTTCTATTTGTGGGGGCTATATACGCATGAAATGATGAAAGATCGTGCATAACTATTATTATGCTTAAGTGCGGGTAGTCTATGATCTAAAAATATGCTTTACTTGTAATATTTGCAGCCTTGTTATCAATTTAAAAAGAGAAAATGCATAAAGGTCCTATTCAACTTGTCCTGAAAAGTTATTTACATTCCTAAATTTTACGGTTGTCCTAACACCCCAGTATTGTTTGAAGAATTGTATTTATTTACTCCCTCCTAAGGCCTGATTCAGCTATATTAATTTGAGTGGGAAACATGTGCTTCATAAGTAGCCCAAAGAACTCCAGTACTAACTATCAAAGCATAAATGGCATATCTCCTCATATTATCCCAAAATTCCTCCATTAATGGACCTTCTAGATCCAAAGCTAATTCCTTATTTTGATAATCAAACCCCATTAAAAATAACACTACCCCAACAGACACAACTCCGAATACCAAAAGTTTTGAACTTTTCTCATTAAAACTAGCTTCAGACTCAGAAATTCCAGTTCTTGAAATTTTTTTGAATTTGTGCAAAATTCGTAGAGCTATTGGTTTAACTAAGTTTCTTTTTTCTGCAGCTAGTTGGTGAATTTCTGTCTTCCCATATGGCAAATTTTGATGTTCATTAAGGGGTAAATTGTGCTTGAGTTGGATGAGTAATGGAAGATTAGAGTGTTGGAAATTGAGTTGAAGTCTCATTTTTTCTTTTTTGTGAGATAGAGCAATGAAAGGTTGAAGAAGAAATTAGGGTTTTCCAATTGGGTTTGATAAAATATTGGGGAAGAATGAATTTTACTGATGGTTGCGGTTATATTGAAGTTAAAAATTTACTTTTTTTCTTTTTTTTTTTGGGTATTATTAACGATTAAAATAGAGAAAGACGCGCTCAATTGCGTTATCAAACACGCGCCGCTGGCCAGGTCTTAGGATGGAGTAAATAAATACAGTTATTCAAACAATAGTGGGGTGTTAGGACCCCCGAAAAATTTAGGTGTGTAAATGACTTTTCAAGACAAATTGAATGGGGTCTTTATGCATTTTCTCATTTAATAATGCTTAAATCATATTGAATGTGTAAATAAATTTTTAGAAGGCTAGACATTATTTCTTGACTTTTAAAAGAGAATTGGCATTTTCCTGAATAATTGCTCCATGATGAATTCTTGACTGACTGTTTCTTGTGTTTATTTATATTTTATGGCATCGCATATATAATTGTTAAGCGGAGTGCTCGATGCATCTATGGTTCGCACCATTTGACTCTCCGGCAGTGCACAATTTAAATATTGTTGGATCGGACCGTACGACCTCAACATGATTTGCGCATCCTTGTATTTGCTTGACTTGCAAATTATAAATGAAGATATTGCCTCCCTGGTCTGAAATAAATGTATAAATGATAAAAATGAATTCGAAAATTACATATTAATGAAAGAACTATCTACTTGCTTCATGCTATTGAGTTATAACCATTAATAAAAAAAACCTCAATTTACTATATAACTGATATATCAACATTGGACAACTAGTAAGTGTCGAAGTCGACCTCTCGTCTCTATTTTTTCGAGATTAGATAGGATACTTACTGAGTACACATTATTTTCGTACTCATGTGATATTTGTTGTGCATTTTTGTAGCACGGACACATGCATATCTAGTGGCCTAGTTTGACGTAGCAGAATGGTTGATACAGAGACTCAGGTGAGTTGCACCTCTCAAGACAATCTGCGGCCAGCAGAGTCTCCTTCAGAGTATAGCAGTTCTTTTAGGTCCAATTGTATTCCGGAAAATTATCATGTTGTATTTGATTTCCTAGACATGAACTTGTGACACTGGGTTCTGGGATGATTATGAAATTTTTCAACATTAAGTTTGTTAAAGACATCATTATTTATTCAGTTAATTTCATTATTATCGTTTAATGTATAAAAGAAATGATTTTAAGAAATACTAAAATGGAAATTTAATTCTTCTTGGTGTTGACTTTCCTGTCAGTGGTGCCCGACGCCATTAAAATTCTTAGTGAATTTTGGGTCGTGACAAAATAATAATCATTATTCTCCCTTTTACAGTCATTGAATTTTTTTAAATATTATTTTACCTTTACATATCAACCTTTGTCTCTCCCTTTTTTTTTTAAAAAAAAAAAATCATGACATTTCTTTTGTTTTTAAAATTTATATAAAAAAAGTACTTGTATAAAGAAGAAAAGTTATTTCAAAGACGAAAAAAGAAGAGTGATAAATAACAAATAAATAATATATCCTATAGTGAAACGAGCAGAGTAACCATAATTTAATTTTTATTTATAACAATCGATGAAGCGCGCGCACACACACATAATATATATTAAAACATTTTTATATGCAAGTAATACAAAAATAATTAATAAAAATAGAGATAAATTTATAAAAAATTTCTATATGGATAAATGAAAATCTGATCTTTATTAATAAAGTAAAAATAAAGATAAATTTTATAATAATAAAAAACTATTTTACTTATAATGTTAATGAACTTAAGTAAAAATATATACTAAGATGGGAAATTATTTAAGTTATAGGTAAAATGTCTTGGTTAAAAAATAAAATATTATTCATATAATATAAAAACGTATTATATAGATGGAGAATTAAAAATGCCAAGGGCGAAATTGATATTGCATGGGATAAGAGGGGGAGAATGACTATTGTTTAGAACTAACGGGGTAGTTTGACTTTTAGAGAAAAGTTGGAGGGTGTAAATTATTTTCTCCTGGCTTGAAAGGTTGGAAATCAAAATATTTCTTTAATAAAGCAATTTAATATTTATAATTATAAATGTATTGCACGAATGTACTTAGAGAAAGGAGGAGAGGAAGACACTATTCCACATTCTTCATCATAAATATTTGAAGGAGAATCAGTTTTAAGTTGTGCTGTTTTAGAAAAAAGTAACAAATTCGGCAAACTTCTCCAAAATTATTATTAGTTCTCTATTATTTCTTCTTCTTTGTATTGAACATTATTTTCATTTAGGATTGTATATAAGGATCAAAGGGTTGAACAGTTTGAGCCTTTGAGACTTTGAGCTTTACTGATAAATTCAAGCTGTATACTCATTCAATAATTCATTAAAAAAAATCAAAATCGAAAAAAATTATGGATTTATCAATTTTGTGTCATTCCAGTAGATTTTTATTACAATATCTTTTTTATCACGTGTCATTGCACGTACATAAAAACTAGTATTATATTAAAAACTAGTATTATATTAAAAGCAAGAAACCCTTTAGTACAATTAAATTTTAGTTCTAGAGAGAGAAGCTCTGCCTTCTCTCTAACCTTTCCAGCTTTATCTTCTTCTTCTCTGCTACCTCTGTGTATGTAGGTTAACCTGCGCTGAGGGTGCAGTGGCGAGAGGAAGAGGCCGACCAAAGAAAGTTCTGGTGCCAATTTATGCAAACGACACTGTTTTCCCAAAATCTGTTAACACTGTGCCACAGGTGGTTAACACTGTTCCATTGAAGCCCGCTGAAGAAACTGTTTCATTGGCCCATGCATCTGTAGATTTGCAACCATCTGGAGTTCCCGTGCTACTAACAGCAACTGAGAAGATTGATAAAACTGTTCCATTGAAGCCCACTGAAGTTGCTGTTTCATTGCCTCATGCATCTGTAGATTTGCAACCATCTGGAGTTCCCGTGATACTAACAGCAACTAAGAAGGTTGATAACAACTCAGAACATCAAGCTGGACCAGTGATGGTCCCGATGGACCAAGAGAACAGGGGTAAGGACCACATGCAGCAACCTCCACAACCTGATGTACCAAAGGCCACTAGTGAGGAAGGAGCAAAAATTGACACACCCAAAAAGTGGGCTAACCTATTTCAGTGGAATCGCCTTGCTGCAAATGGTATGTCTCTGGAGTATATTCCCCCTACACTCATTAATGATAAACCAGTTGGTCAGCTGGTGAAGGAAGAGGTGGAAGAGGAAGAAGGAAAATGCAAATGTGCCCTAGTTATTTTTGTTCTAGGCAATGGACCAGGGTACAGTGCTATGAAAATATTTATTAGCATACACTGGTCTCATGTGCTTGAGCCTGAATTATTTTGCCATGATGAGGGTTACTATATACTTAAATTTCAGTCCCTTGATGATGCCAAAGAAATACTGTGTGGAGGACCATATTCAATTGCTAATAGGCCTATGATTTTGAAACAATGGTCGGCTGATTTTGATTTTAAAGATGCTTTCCCAACAGAAATTCCCCTCTGTATTAAATTCCCCAATTTACCTATGTCCTGTTGGGGCAGTAAGTCACTAAGTAGAATTGCAAGTGTGCTGGGGAAACCCATCTTTGCTGATGAATGCACGACAAAGCAAAGTAGAGTCTCTTATGCTCGTATGCTAATTGAGGTGAATGTATCAAAGGCATTACCAAGTGAGATTGAATTGATGGATCCCAATGGAAAGAGTTTTATGCAAGATGTGTCATATGATTGGAAACCATCATACTGTGAGAAGTGTCTGATAGTGGGACATAATTGTTTGGCTAAACCTGCCCCCCCCCCCCCCAGTGAAGCCTAAAATGACACAGGAATGGAGAGTTAGGGCTCCAGCTCCTGTGGTCCAGAACAGGCAGGAAAATCAAGTCCAGGAACCAGACAAGACAAAACAACCAAGTTCTCAGGATGGTGTAGATGAGCAGTTGAATAAGTAGAAGGGTGTTTCTACACAGATGTCTCCAGTCTTTAACATCACAAACTTTCCACCATTATCTCCTATTGTGATGTCTAATAGATTTGAAGTTGGAACAGTGAGTTAGGCAGATCACCCCCCTAGATGAAGGGGGAACCAGCTATGTCCAATGAAGTGGTTATTTTGGAATATAAGGGGTGTAAATAAAAGGTACAAACAGAAGGAAGCTAAAGAATACTTTAGAATTAATAAATTTGACCTTGTTGGTCTTGTAGAGACAAAGGTTAAACAAAAAAATAGAGATAGAATAGCCAGTTTTTTGTTGCCTAACTGGAGTATAATAACTAACTACAATGGAGCAGTGAATGGAAGAATATGGATCCTATGGGATCCTACAAAATTTTGATCTCTGAAGTACAGGAGGAGGCTCAACTCATACATTGCATTGTCAGGAATCTCAGTGGTGATCTTCTCTGCTGCCTCACAGTGGTATATGGATCAAATGATAGTGATCAGAGGGGGACAATATGGAAGACTATTCAGAATCTGGCTGCAGGTATAACTGATCCTTGGATAATTGCAGGAGATTTCAATGCCATATTGTCAAATAATGATAGACAATCATGCCACCCAGTCAAGCAAGGAGAGACTGTGCAGTTTAACAACTGCATACAGCAAGCTGGCCTGGCTGAACTGCCATGGAAAGGGGAGTTCTTTACCTGGACCAATAAACAAAGTGGTAATGATAGAGTGTGTAGCAGATTAGATAGGGTGTTTGGCAATTATGAATGGATGATGAAATGGAACCATGTACACACTGTATATGAAGCTCCCTTTATCTCTGATCATAATCCCATGCTATTATCCCTAACTGAAGATACTCATAGCAGGAAGATTCCATTTAGATTCTACAATGCATGGACTCAAAGTAAGGATTTCCAATCTTTGGTCAAAGCTAAATGGAAAAGCACTGCTCAATGTACCTTGCATGGTGTGTGGAATAACCTCAAAGCCCTCAAGCCTGCCTTAAAATCTCTAAATTCTAGAGAATTTAAGGGTATTACACAGAAGATTGAGAACAGTAGAAAGGAATTGGAAGTTATTCAACAACAGATGGCCATATCATATACAGATAACCTACAGCTGAGAGAGAAGGAACTGATGCAGCAATTGGAAAAATGGTCTTTGCTTGAAGAATCAGCACTGCAACAAAAATCTAGAGCCAGATGGATCCAGCTAGGAGATTTAAACAATAAATACTTCTCAGTAGTAATGAAGGAGAGAAACCAATTTAAAAGGATTACTGAGCTGACCACAGAAGGTGAACTGAAGATAACTGAGCCAGCTGACCTACACAAGGAGATTACAGATTTCTATAAATCGCTCATGGGTACAACAGCCACTTCTCTACCAGCAGTGAACAAAGTGTATATGAACAATGGCCCTAAACTCTCATATCAGCAAAGGTTGGAGCTATCAGCTGACATCAGTGACACAGAAATCCTAAACAGTTTGAAGGCAATTGGTAATGATAAAGCTCCAGGGATAGATGGATATAATGCTATGTTCTTTAAACACACTAGGCCTATCATAGGGCAGCAGGTGCTTCAAGCAGTCAAGAATTTTTTTGCAACCAGCAAAATGCACAAACCTGTAAATTGTGCTACACTCACCCTAATTCCCAAGGTATCTAGCCCTAAAACAGTCAAAGAATTTTGACCAATAGCTTGCTGTTCAGTCCTATACAAAATTATCTCCAAGTTGCTGGCCAACAGACTCCAGAAAGTCATGAGTAGTATAATTTGTAATGCACAGGCAGGCTTTATCCCAGGAAGGAGAATAGCAGGCGATGTCATATTAACACATGAACTAATAAAGCATTATTCTAGGTCACATATTTCTCCCAGGTGTATGATCAAAATTGATTTGCAGAAAGCTTATGATTCAGTAGAATGGTGCTACTTACAGCATGTTATGGAAGCACTGGATTTCCCTACCAGATTTACTAGATGGATCATGGAATGTATCAAAACTGTTAGCTATACAGTAGTGGTTAATGGTGAGACAATTGAGCCCTCTCAAGAAGCCAAAGGACTGAGACAAGGGGATCCCATATCTCCTTTCCTGTTTGCTATTGTGATGGAGTATCTCAGTAGGTCACTGGTTGAATTGAGGCAAAACAGAGAGTTTGCTTTTCATCCTAGTTGTAAAAAACTAGGAATAACTCACTTAAGTTTTGCTGATGACTTGTTGTTGTTTGTCAAAGGAGAACCTTTTTTCTGTAAGTACTATGTTTACTTATTTCTCTCAGTTCACTGCTGCTTCTGGTATGACAGCCAACTTGCATAAGAGTGCTGTCTATTTTGGAGGGGTGAAACCTCAGGATCAGCAGCATATTATTGATCTCCTGGGGTATGTACGTGGAGAACTTCCTTTTGAATATTTGGGAGGGACAATGTTTCTGCCACGATTACTTCCTGGACTGCTAGACACCTATCATATGCTGGCAGAATTCAGCTGGTTCAATCAGTTATCTTTGGGATTCAGGCTTACTGGGCACAACTATTTCTAATACCTTCCAAGATTATAAAACTGCTTGAGGCAATGTGCAGATCATACATCTGGTCAGGATCAGTTAGTGTGTCAAGAAATGCATATGTGGCTTGGGAGAAAATCTGTATGCCAAAGTCTGCTGGTGGATTGAATTTGACTAATTTATTACTGTGGAACAAGGCTGCTATTGCTAAACTCAGCTGGGATCTGGCACATAAGAAGGATGCTCTATGGGTGAAATGGATTCATACAGTGTATATCAAACAAAAACAATTGGAGACCATCAGTGTCCCTAAACAGGCTAGTTGGATGGTAAGGAAGATCATTGAAGGCATTGAACTGCTGCAGCAACATCAAATGCTGGATAAATCTGATTGCACTATAAGAAAGCTCTACTTACAGCAGATAGGAGAAGCACCAAGAGTCAGATGGAAGAACTTAACAATACAGAATGCTGCTCGACCTAAAGCAATCTTCAACCTATGGCTGCTCTTGCAAGATAGATTGCCCACCAAAGCAAGGTTGATCAAATGGAACCTGGATATAACAGACACTTGTGTCATGTGCCAACAAGCTGTTGAATCTAGGGAACACCTATTCTTGGATTGCACTTATGTAACTCAACTGAGAGCTCACATGTTGCAATGGATTGGAGTTAACCAACCTACTGGGCAAAACTGGCTCCAGTTTGTCCAGTGATTCACTGAGAAATCTAAAGGCAAATCCCCTCGAGCTCACATAATCAAAATGACAATGACAGAGATGTGTTATGTCCTATGGCTGGAAAGGAATGCGAGAATATTTGAAAATACATACTGTACCAGTGACAAACTGCTTAGAAATATTGCTTATAATTGTAATGTTAGAGCTCCTCCTAGACTAAGGATATTACTGCAACAGTATTTGCTAAAATGCTAGGATAGCTTTGTTTTTTGCTTTGATAGCCAGTTGAGTTATAAACTGGACTTTGGAATTGTAAGGTTAACACTTTGGTGATTAATACAAAGTTTAATTACCAAAAAAAAAAAGAAACCCCTTAGTGAAATATTATTCACCCTTTTTACCTTGTAAAAATGAATTTCACATTAGAAAATTTTTTCATTGTTATACCATTATTTTTATGGTATTTAGGACTTTTATATCTACTAAAACTTTGACCGTTAAATTTTTCCTTATTTGTTGTATGTAAAAACTCCTAATATTTAGAAATTTAAATCTTTCCTCATGTACTATAGAAGAAGGAACATCACATCGACATTCTTGACTTCTAACAAATTAAAAGTGCGTGTTTTAAAATAAAAAATGGTTACTTCGCATAGAATATCTTTCTCATAATAATTAGGAAAATTGAAATTAAATAACTAATTTGGGATGGAAAAGATAATAAATAATCCCAATTAAAGAGAGATTAATAAACAGAGCACGAAGTTTGCCGTCAAGCTTCTTCTTGTCCTTGACGACCCAAAGGGTCATCACCTATTTTCTTATGCATGCTGTGATTCCGAGGTCTTGAAAACCTCATTTAGGGTTGCCTCGATTAGCATGCGCAGTCCGAGCGCGTAGCAAGAAAGCTTAAAAGGTGAAATTTAGTGAACATTACTAACCTTTGATATTAAAATAGATAAAGTTGACTTCGGTCAATAATTTGGGTAAATGGACCCAGATCTGTAGTTTGACTGTCCCGAAGGGACTGTAGAAAAAATATGGGACTTGGGCCTATACCTGAAATCGAATTCTGAGGTCCCAAGCCCGAGAAATAAATTTTGAGTAAAATTATTTTTCTGGAAATAATTATGGAAATTGAAAATGAAATTTGGTTAGAAGATTATGGTATCGGGCTTGTATTTTTGGTTCAGGTGCCCGGTACAAGTCTTATATATGATTTAAGCGCTTTCTGTAAAGTTTGGTTGAAAACAGACATAGCTTGACGTATTCCAGACTTAAAATGGAACTTTGATATTTTTATGAAAAATCTAGAAGAAATAATGAGTTCTGAGGCTTGATTCGGTGTATATGATGTTATTTTGGCGATTTGACGCATGAATATGTTCGTAAGGTGTGTTTGAAGTTGGGAGTATGTTTATTTTTGAGCCTCGAAGGCTCGGGTGAGCTTCAAAAATGTTTCGGGATGCCGAGCTAAAATATCAGATGTTGCAGGTTCAGGAAGAAAAAAATTGGACATGTCTATGAACCTTTCCAGCGCGGCTCGGTCGCGGATGGGCCAGCGCACTCGCGGTCGCTTTTGAGCGGTCCGCGGTGGGTGCTGTCCGGTCGCGGTCGGTCTAATGCGGACCAATGATCCACATGCCTTCAGCAACCTGTGCAGCCGTGGTTCTTTCTGCGCGGCCCGCACAGGGACTTTCATAGGGGTATAGTACACGTGAATTTCAATTATTACTCATATTTTGAAAATCCAAAACATAAGAGGCGATTTTCCAAACAATCTTCTTATCCAAAACGATTGTATGTGATTTCTAACTTATTTTCTTCACTCATTAACATCTTTTAACATGATTTCAACTTCAAATCTAAGATTTTCATGAAATTGAGGATTTTGGGTAGAACCTAGGTTTTCTCAAATTAGAGAAGTTGGACCTCAATTTGAGGTCCTATTTCAAAACAAATCATAGATATAAACACGCAGGGGAATGGATAACCAGGTTTTGGTTTGAACCTCGGGTTTTGACCATGTCGGCCCGAAGGCATTTTTGGAACTTTGGGCAAAATATTAAATTTTTTTTATGCATTTACACTGATTCAATTAGCACTTGTTGATGTATTTAATTAATTTGTGACTAGATTCGTGCGGTTTTATGGTGGAATCAAGGGGTAAAGCTACAATTGAGGCTTGAGTTGAGTTTGAAGAATTGAGTTAAGTGTTCGGTCTAATCTTAGCTTGAGGGAGTAGGAGTTGAGTCATATTTGCTATTGTTTTTTGTTGGGCACGACGTATAGGCATGGTGCGAGTGTCTATACGTTGGTGTCAAGCATGAACGTGAGTCTTAAATTGATACTTATTTATTCCTGAATAATGTTATGATTGAAATAGTGAGAAAATCCGTAGTATTGAGCAAAGGATTAGTTTATTTTGTGTAAGAACTCGAGAGATGAAAATGATGATCGTAGTGATGATTAGAAGTTGAATTGAGATTGGTTATATTTGTTCCTCCCATGCCGGGACGTTTATACTTGTGTTGTTGAGTTCCACTGCCGGGATAGTGTAATATATGGTTAGTCCCTTGCAGGGATTGTTGTTGTGATCATTGTAAGCTATACATTTGCAACAGGCTATGCGCCGTAGCATCTTTATTAAAGAAAACATATACGTTGGATCAGGTTGCACGCTGCAACAGATATTGTATTGGATCGAGTTGCACGCCGCAACAAATATTGTATTGGATATGGTTGCACACCGCAACAGATATTGTATTAGGATCGGATTGCACGACACAACATATATTATATATACCGGATCGGGTTGCACGCCACAACAATTATAATATGCATATGGATCGGGTTGCATGCCGTATCAATTATAATATGCATATGGATCGGGTTGCGCGACGCAATAGTAGTATTATTAGATTGTTTCAGCTACAGTACTGTTCCTTTATATTTACTTGATTTCTGCTAGATTAAATTGTTCCCCCGAATCTTGTACCCCATCCCTTCTACTACTTATTGCCTGTTTACTTTTTCGTCATATATTATATATAACTACACAATTTATCTGGAGTTTGATCCTAGCCTCGTCACTACCTCGCCGGGGTTAGGCTAGACTCTTTCCAGCACATGGGGTCGGTTGTGCCGATGCTGCACTCTGCACTTATGTGCAGATACTGGAGCAGCTTGCGGAGCGCAGCAGTAGCCATTGATGAGCCATCCTTCAGTCCACAGGATCCTGAGATAGACCTGCAGGCGTTTGCATGACCGATATCTCTTCTATCTATTTATGTATTGTTTCTTATTGTACCCCAGACAGAGTTTTATTTCGTTGTTTCAGACTCCTGCATTTAGCACTCTGAGAAAAGTTGTGACACCAGATGCTGGGTAGAGACCTCTATGGATGCTTTAGACTTTGTTGTTATTTTTAATTCAGACTTTCGCTATTTGTTAAACCGCTGTCTTTTAATTGCGTAAATCATCAGATATTTAATGGTTTTCATCATGTAATAGAGGTGATAGGATAATGGTGTGAAGGTTCTTGGCTTCCCTAGCTTCCACGAGTAGGAGCCATCACAACTCCCGATGGTAGAAATTTCGGGTCGTGACATTATCGATATATTATTGGATAGAATAATTTTTAAAAAAATTGTTTTCACTTAAAATTTGAATTCTAACAAAACCACGATCTTCCAATTTATTATTTAGGATCTTAGAACCAATGTTTTTCTTCTGTTTATTCAATTGTCCCATCGTTTTGAATAGGTTAATTTCAATATAACTCCTTTTTGAAAATTGCCTATTATATAGAACAAATTGTAATAAAAATATATTTTCATTACTTGTTTGTTTTTAGTATTAGGTCATAAAATTTATAAAAATCCTCATAAGATATTTTGAAGTACATAAGACATTCAAGGATTTATGTGAGCGGAATTTTTTTTTTTCTTTCATTGAGTTAGACAAATGGAATTACATTTTTGTTATTTTCAAAAACTTATAATTTTTTTTTAAATTTTATCTTATAACTTAATTAAATTATTTAATAATATTTATGTTAATTTTTAAAATCATGTACTCATTAATCTGGTAAACGTACGAAACACGTACCTTAAAACTAATATATATACCAATTACCAAAATTGATAGCACGCATTCAGTTGGTTTACGCAAATGTCATCTTTTAATGTCATTATTTAGATTTTGGCTCTATTTCAAATATTTGTGCCAATATTGCGCCTTTGGAAAATACCTTTTCCTTACAAGGTTATATCGAATATAATGTTTCCACATGTAAGTTTTAATTTGCAAATAAAATAATTAGAATATGGTCTATCATTTCATAATTTACCAAAATTTTAGACAGCGGTCTAGCGTTTTTCTCATAAGATTTTTAGATTTCTCAAAAGGAGATCTTTAGATCAAGGTTTAATGAAAAGAATGGACCTTGGGCCTAATTCAACCCCAAAAGCTAGCTTATGAGGTGAGGATTGCCCAAGCCATATAAGGAGACCAAGGACCTCAAATCCCTCCGATGTGGGACAAATCAACACCCCCCCCCCTCACGCCCAGATCTCTGGAGCGTGGACAACATAAATGGGGGCCCAACATCGGTAACAATAATTGGAATGGGCCTGTCTCTGATATCATGAAAAGAATGGACCGTGGGCCTAATTCAACCCCAAAAGCTAGCTTATGAGGTGAGGATTGCCCAAGCCATATAAGGAGACCAAGGACCTCAAATCCCTCCGATGTGAGACAACTCAACATTAAAAGGTCCATCAATTGTAAAAGAAGTAGCAGTAGTAGTGATGTTCTGATTTGGAACCTGTCCAAAGCCCGTTGTTTTAGTTTTATACTTGTACATATTTGTTATTGGTAAATAAAATAGTTTACTCACCCAAAAAAAAAATTTGAGATTTTTAGCGGTTGCTCCTTTATTTAAGACTATTCACATAAATAGCATTATTTTTATTTATTTCAAAATAAAAATTATTTATACCATTTTAGCATGTTTTTAACAAATAAAACAGATCCACAAATAGTGTTGTATTTCGTCCCGGGCCTAAACGGGCTTCGTGGGCCGGACTTCACGGACCTGGCAGTCCCGGGCTTCGTGGGCTCAATGGGTGAGACCAGCCCGTGACGGGCCTAAACCCATGTGGTCCTGGGCTTAGCGGGCCGGGCTTGGTGGGCCTGACAGGCTTTTTTGTAATTTTTGTTTTGTTTAAGACAATATCTTGTATAGTAGTTATTAGTATAATATATAATATACTAGTTTAGAATATATTTATGTAGTATACTAGTTATTAGTATAGTATATATAATATATATTTCATTGTATATTATATTGTAGTAATTAGTATATATTGTATGTTATGTATATATATATATATATATATATATGTATTCCCTTATATATTTTCTTGTAGTATATTGTATGTTATGTATATATATTCTCTTATATATTTTCTTGTTGTATATATATTGTATCTTATATATATATATATATATATATATATATATATATATATATATATTATAACTTATATAGTTATATATTTGTTGTAGTATATATAGTGTATCTATTATGTATATATGTTCTCTTATATAGGGTGTGTTTTTATATGCCTAGTCAAACTACCCGTGCCGCTATGGTCTCCAGTAAATTTATGAATCAGTAATTTCCCACAAGTTTTACACTTAGCCTTATTTAGTTCTCTTACTTGAGTAAAAAAATTTCAAACTAATGATGTTTCTTGACGTTTAGAAGGTTTATCTATTAACAGCTGGAGTTTCTACAGGTGGGTCGGCCGGTGCATTACTTGAGTTATGAACAGGACTATTAGGTGTATCATCTAAATCTGGTGCTTTGGTTTCATCATCATCATCATCATCATCGTCAGTATCCTCATTTTCCTCTAAGATATGTTAATTAGGATAAAGAGCATTCATAATTTCATCATCTAATCTATCACCTACTGCAACATCATGTAGAAATTCACTATCGGTAAATTGAAAACAAGGGTGATCACTATCAAATATTACGGGAAGAGGAGGAGGACGTCTAGGTTGGCAACTATTTTCAACTTGCTTATTTTTTCTAGGTTGGGGAGCCGGGGGAAGGGTAGTATTATGGCCACTATTTTCACCGGTTTTACCTTTTCTTTTACGAAACATTTTTTCAAAGAAAATGTCATATTAATTATAATTATGCAAACTAAACCACAAAAAAATATATTATTAAAACGTAAGAGTTGAAACGAGTTTACCGAATTGCCGAACAACTTCTTGAAAGTTGAAAATCGTTGAACACTTGAAAACTTCAATTCAACAACTTCACTATTTTTCACGAGTTTTTAACAATAAATTAAGCAATTGTAGTAGAAAGATTGAGAGATATTGATGAATTGGTGAATAAAAATTAAAGAATGAGGGGGTATTTATAGTTGAGCAATTGGTAAAAGTGTAATTATATAAAATTTTAGGTTAAATTAAAGTTTGGGGGCCAAATGACCATTTTTAAACCTTCAAACAATCAAATAGTAGCCCAAACCTACTTTTTAAAAAATCTCCGTTGCTGATTTTTAAAATATTTTTTTTAAATATAGCCGTTGGGCCCGTTTAGACTTGCCAGGACCGGCCCTGGCCCGACTGACGGTCCCGGACTCACGGGCTAATGAACGCGGACCCCGTCACGGGCCTAAAAGTAACACCAGGCCCGTTAGGCCCGCCAGGACCACGGGTGGGCCACAGTGCAACATTATCCACAAATTATCGTTCAGTAAAATTTTGGACTTTTTTCATTTTTAGCCTCGTGCCAGAAATTATTTATATTTGATAGACAAAATGGTATATAAAATATATATATATATATATATATATATATATATATATATATATATATATATATATATATATATATATATATATATATTCAGCATATTCAGCATAGCTATACAGTGTCATTTTTTCTAAAATTTTCCTTCAAGTTTCATCACGTATTCATGTAAAAATAGCACGGCATAGCCACCATTTATAAAGTCAATAAAAAATAGCCACTATTTTGCTCCAAAAGAGATTGGTCCTACATAATATACTGGAGTTTGGTGTATCTGTGTACGAATTTCCAGCATACTATACTGGACCGATATACTTTGCTGACTCCTGTATAATATACGGAGCACCGGCGCTCCAAACTCTAGTATATTATACTGGACATTTATACTTGCTGGAACTCCAGTATATTATGCTGGAGGTCTAGTGTACATATGCTGGAACTCCAACATATTATGCAAAGTGGAGTTCTTGTGTACTTATGAAGAAGAAGACATATTTCCAGAATTTGTAGGTAAATTATAGTCAAAGTAGAAAAATTGTAGATAAATTGTAGACTGTTTTTAGCATAGGATTTTGTAAAATCTTTAGTCATTATACATTTTTGAAAACAGAAAATAATGCATCTACAATGAGAATACAAATAATCTACAATTTATCTACAAGATATCTACAAAGTGGATACATTGAATTTTAATATTCCAATTCCCATTTCAATTGTAGCATAATTGACATTTTCGACATAATTGTAGACAAATAATAGAAATTTTAGTCATCCCAATCCTGCCCATAAACGCACTTAGGCCCAATTTGATTGCATCTGATTGGGCTCTAGATGGGCTTATCTAATTATCAACTGTAAAGAAGACTAGAGAGAAAAAGTTTGAAAATAGGGATTTTTACCTAAATATGCCATATAGCAAACTTTATCACCATTATTGTGCCTTGTTTGGTTATTACCCGCATCTTCGTTACCAAAAATGTACCAAACCATATATGGCTAATTTTATAGCCTAAAATAGCGCCAGATTTTAAGCATCCCAATTAATGTTTGATTCTGTCTTAATTAAATGATCTTTTTAAAACCTTAAAAGATCTAATCCCAGCGCAGATCTCTCTGAGTGAATCTCTCATGCGTAGCCATCAGTTTCAAAAATCTCTCATTCTTTTACATCCAATATCGAAAATCAGAATTTACAGTGTGATAGTCAATCAAATCGTAGTTCTTCCAGATTTCAGTTTCGAAAATCTCTCATTCTTCTACATCAAATACCGAAAATCAGAATTTACAGCGTGATAGTCAATCAAATTGTAGTTCTTCCAGATTCCAGATTATTGAAGCTAGGTTTGTTTATACAAATTGTAGTTAAATTGTAGTCAGTTTGTAGTTAATTATAGTCCGTTTGTAGTTACTTGTGGTCAGTTTGTATTTAATTGTAGTCAGTTTGTAGTTACTTGCAGTCAGTTTGTAGTTAATTGTAGTCCGTTTGTAGTTACTTGTAGTCAGCTTTGATTTAATTATAGTCAGTTTGTAGTTACTTGTAGTCAGTTTGTAGTTAATTGTAGTCAGTTTGTAGTTAATTGTAGTCAATTTGTAGTTAATTGTAGTTTTTAATAAATATGTCTGAAAATTGGATTTTTTTGTAGCTACTGGCTTGTATGTGTAGCTGAGAACTGCAAATGGCATTTCAAGGCAACGTCAATTCATGATTCTTCATTGTTCAAGATAAGAAGTTTTAGCCGACAACACACATGCTGCCGAATGGACGAAACATTCATACAGCGCAAATGTACTGCAACAATAGTTGGTAGCATTGTCGTTCCAAAGTATTGTGATCCTAAGACTGTTTACACGCCAAAGGACATACAAACTAACATGTTATCCGACTTCAAAGCAGAGAGAGAGAGAGATCGGTTTTGTAGAGGGTTTCTGGCTTTGATACAATTTTATGGACTGATAGTATGGTGGATTGAGAAGAACTTCTCGATCTGAAACTGTTCAAGCTTCGACAATGGCGGATGAAATTCAAGCAGAGAGAGAGAGAAATTGGTTTTGGTAAAAACACGTGGGGGGGGGGGGGGTAATTAAAAAAGGGGAGAAAATCGTGGGTTTTGTTTGTAAGAGAGAGAAGAAACGTATACAATAAAATCTGAAAAGATTTTCAGTTCCACAATCAAGCATATAATTAATAAGTTGATAATTAAACCTTAAATAGAATTTTGGTACATAAATTGAAATATGGTATACCTAAATGTAATAAACACAAACCTTAAACATAGGTGATAATAAGGTTTGCTATATGGTATGTATATGTAAAAATCTCTTGAAAATAAGCACTTTCGATGTTAATATTATATGATTAATTAGAATAAAATTGTCATGTGTGCTGTAAGCTCAAAACAGATGCTCCTCCTCCCCCCCCCCCCCAAAAAAAAATAAATAACACAAAACTTTTTTTGAAAATCAAAAGTACATATAAATAAACAAATAAAACGACTTACACCAACGTCTAAGAAACTAATAAAAGATTTAAGAGCTAGAGCAAGGTGACATCTTTTTTCAGAAATTGGCTCCTGTTGTTCTTTGACTCAAGAAGGTATTTTGGTTAAATATGAAAACTATTATCAGGACAATTAATGCTTAAATTAAAACCTAATGTATAATTAGCTGTCATAGTCTCACATGAAAAATGAAGTTTCTTAGGACCATCTTTTCTCTCTCTATATTTCAAGTCATTATCTTAAGACCTTATAGTTGCTAACGTTTAGCTTTTCATCCATATTTTATCCATTTTCTCAAAGTAATCACTCCATATGTAACAATATGTACATTAGTTAAACCACTGCATTTCCATGAATTTTAACAAGGAAAATATCTAGTAATATTTAGAAGAAACGGTGGGGTAAAAAATATGCGACAAATTTACTTGAGCTCAAAGTGGATAATAGATTATGTCATTTTGGTGTTTTAGAAAATATTCATAACTTTGTCTAGAAAACACAATCTAAAACTGTCGATGAGGTTCAAAGATTTGGGATATTAACACTTTCTTCTGAAATACTTTAACCAGTATTTATCCACTTATTTTTTGATAACTTCATTGGTGCTAGACTTTTATTCTTTAATTAAATTTTGTAATATCTGAGATCCCACTCATTGAATTATAATACTAGGTACGTTGTTGTTGTAAAATTTGTAATTCCCAAACCTGCGAGTACGCAATTCAATATTTGATTCAATAATGACAATTCACACTCCTCGTTTTTTTTCTTTTAATTTCTAATACTATGTTTCTTCATTTCTTCTTGACCTAATTCCCTAAAAAGAAATATTCATATGGCTCAGAATCTGCAATTGGATGGGATACCAGCGAGCAACTATCACTTGGGAGGATGATCTAAAGTGGATATGCAATAAGGCTAGAAGTAGAAACTGGCAGCAGGCAATTACTGCAACTGCTTTTGTGACTACTGTTGCATTGATATGGAGGAGCAGGAACTCTATTAGATTTGAGAACAAGGCTTTTAATGAAGATCAATTTTGTAAGGAAGTAGCAGTGTTGATACATACAAGAAGTAGGAAATGTAAAAGGTGACAGGAAGGGCTACATAAACTCAACTGCTATCCTTAGATTTGATTAATAGTTACATGTTAGTATGAGATTATAGTTAGAGTCAAATGTAAATGAATGGTAGAAGCACATACTACTACCATAGGAATGTATTGTACATATTTTTTTGAATCAATGAAACTAACAGTTGATATTAAAAAAAAAAAAATTCATAAACGACTTGGACAGGCGGGAATGAAGGTGGGAGGGAGTAAATTTAAATTATAAACGGAACAAGTATTTTATGTTTGTAGTAAAGTTCACCAAACACATGCGAATATTTAAGGCATATTAAAAATGAATAAATGATACTATTAAGATAGTTGTAATTATGAATTCTTCTCTTCCTTCCAGCTAGCTATCTACAGGTATCACCTACTAGTAATAGTTAGATCAGTATATGTTGACTAAATTATTATGAAAATGGGGAGGGCCACCCTTAAGTTTTTGGTGTTTGTAATTTCCACTTTTAAGTTTTGCATTAGTGATGGCCCCAATATTAGATAAATTCATTCATCATTTACTATCCCTGTTCTCCTCTTCCACCCCTATCTACAACCCTATAAATACAATTAATTTCGATGGATTTAAAGATTTGAGGAAATAGATCTTGTTCCAAAGATTTAATTAAGTTAATATATAAAAATTGAAGAGTGAAGAATTTTCATACCATGTAGTTTCTTTTTCTTTTCTGGTGATTTGTTTTGTGTTCTTACAAAGTAAATAAAAGAGTCATGGTTTTCATGAGTTTCCACTCCCTAATTAATTCGATTTAATTTGCAATGGGAAATCGCGATTAAATTGACAATACAGCAGTCAAATTTTAATGTATTGAGCTACCAGTCCCTAATTAATAACGCATCATGTAATCGAGAAAGACTTCAAATATTGGGGAATAAATTCTAAAAGAACTAGGTAAAATCCAGTTGTCTCCTACTTAATAAATTCTCAAAACCAAACGTATAATAGTGATTTAATACTAATATTAGTACTAGAATTGAAAAGATTTTTTTTTGGTTTCCCCCTAGTGTCCGGTACCTGCATTAAAGCTCAATTATATCCGGATTCGCATTACGTTCGGTTCTATTTGAGGGAAAGCGCTCCATGTTAAGAATTTTTCCATGATGTAGCAGATGAGACCACGTCTATAATCAAAAAATTTCTATGCAGCGTTTACTTTTCAAAGCGTATACTAGTAGTCTGATTTTTTTTTAATCCACAATGGATTGACAATAGTCAGTGTCCTATATCCGAATTGTTTTATCTTTCATTTTTTAAGTTGGAAACCCTACATTAGTTAAAAATTATACACTTGAAATTTTGTCTTCACGTATGCATGGGAAGGTAGCTTCACTATTTCCCACTACTAATTTTTCCCACAGGTTAATTATCATTTGTAGGTTGCAGTAATTCTTTCTTGATGTCATAATAAGTTACTTGTAACTGAATTTTATGTAGCTTGATATGAGAAATAGCATTACTACTTGCGTTAATAAATTATAACAAACAAACTACATAAAAGAGATTCGAATTAATTAAGAGAATGTAAAGATCATGTGTATGTTACAGTAAAACTTCAAAGAACTTCTCTAAATTGTAATTATATTCTAGACAAGCATTAATTGGCGGCTCCCTTATATATAATTGTGTCCATTTGAATGATAATTTTCTAAATATTGGTCAACTTAATTTTTTCAATTAACCTTGTCTTACCCTAGTAGTCTACTGATGTAGTCGGCATATACATCAGTCGATGCCAAAGTCAAGGTTTTTACAACTTCTTTGATTGCAACTGTCCCACCAAAAATTGACTAATTGTTGAAAACCCACCACTTGTACGCTATCATGTAATACTTAAATTCAATCTTCAATGTTAGCTATATTTGAACAGCAAATAAACTATCTTAAAAGGCTAGGGATAGATGTATAATTATTCTTCATCATATCAACATTAATAAAAGATTAATTGGTAGGACCTTTATTTTACATAGGAAAGCTTAGTCATAGTTTTGGTAGAAGATTAATTTTCCAAGATAAATTATATTGTATGAAAGGTATACCTTGCCTTCCATGGGACCTCACGTTATAAAATATAGCTTCTAAGACTTCTAAACTGGATGGATTTAAGTTAATAATGTTGGTTGTGAAATTTTAGGAACTCTACACATATTCAAAGTAAGAGAATGCAAGCCTATATATTCAAGAGTGTGACAAAGACCACGCCATGGCACCATCTGAACACAGAGAGATGGAGATCAATAAAATTTATCAACATTTAATACTTTGCTACGTAATCATTACGTGTTATTTATACATAATGTCCCTTAACAATTTCAAATGGAATAAAATGATTTTTTTTTTATTTCTTATGTGTAAAAGACATATTACTAACATATAAAAGTAAATCTCTCATGTATAAAAGAAAAAAAAGAAATAGGATCATAAAACTAAAAATAAATTTATAAAGAGTCAAAACACAGTTGACTCAATTATTATTGGGAGGGAAAAAATCGTACGGTACCAACAGACGAACACCTCTAGTTAGTGTGTACTAGTTTTTACTCGATGTTGAATATGACTCACACTGTGTGAGTTGTGTATGTGGATAATGACCGGTAGCTCCTCAATCTCCTTATGTCCTATTGAAGTCCGAGGAGAAGAGAAAGAAGAAGCGCATGACAGCAAACGTGCTCCGTTGCTCTCGGCGCATGATAGCAAGGGTTGCAATTGTGGCCGGAAATAATGGCTCGTTGCCAAGAAAAACGTGCCTTCTACTAGCGCTCAGATCATTACTCCAGCTCATGGTGTTACAAAGGAATTACAAACACTGACTTTTGGAAGCTTTCTCCCACAGAAGTTCCAATCGATTGAGGAGGTTCATGAAGATGGCAGCTCTGAGGATGAAATACTAATTCAGTCGATTAAAATGGAAGAAAAAACTAACCTAGCTGTGAGACGCTTATAGTTTTTAGAAGCAAGTGGATCCGAGAAACCAACTTCTACTGCTGCTGAGATTGTTCGAGGGAATCGTAGCTCTCAAATTGGTAAACCACTTTCATTTGTTCCTCCAAGTGATAGAGATGGTAAGAAGATTGTCAAATTAAGTGAAGATGACTTGAAATCACAGGTTGATTATTGAAAACTTCTTTAATTGGTTACATAATTAGAGAGACTCCTTTTGAGAAAGCTATGGAAAATCTTGTGCTACATGTGTGGAATTTTGTTACGAAGCCTCAGATCCTGATTCATTCTGAGGGATACTGCATTTTCAGATTCAACACTATAGAGGATAGAGATCAAGTTATCCAATCAGGGCCTTATTCTTACTGGAACAACCGATGGTATTGAAACCACGGGAAATTGATTTTTCTTTTCATAAGGATATGTTAAGTACAGTTCCTGTGTGGGTTAGGTTTCCTGGTCTACCTGTAGGCTATTGGTCAACTGAAGCTTTGAGCAAAATGGCTAGTGCAGTAGGGAAATCCTTGTATACGGACAAATTTACAGCTCATTATAAGAAAATATCCTATGCTAGAGTGTTAGTGGAGGTAGGTGCTGCATACCCTCTACCTGACCAAATAGAGATAGAATCTCCTTTTGGGCCTAACATTCAGTTGATTGAATATGACTGGAAGCCTGTTTTCTGCAATGAGTGTCTGAAGATAGGGCATGATTCTATTGGTTGCCGGTATAGTACAAATTGTGAAGAAGAACGTGAGATGAAAGAAGGGGAAAGACCAAAGTAACAGAGGATAAGAGTAAAAAAATAGGTGAAAAATGTAAAGAAAGAGTGGCTTGTTAATAAGACTCAAGAAAGAACAGGAATAAATCCACAAGAGTGTTTACCAGAACAAACAGATCATAGCAGGAAGAATGAGGGCTTTGAAAAGTCCACAAATATAATGGTGAGTACTCAGCAGGATGCAAAGCAGGGTGCTGAGATTCAGGAAAGAAAGGAAACAGATAATAGTGAACCTAATTACAGCATTGAGGAAATGGAAGGTAATTGCAATAAGGGTAAGGCAATTGCTGATGTGATAGATGGTGGAAGAAGGGGACAACAGATTGATCCAGGGCCTTCACAACCCCTAAATTCCAAATTGATATGATTATTGTCACTTGGAATATTAGGGGGCTAAACCTAGCCCAGAAGCAGAAAGAGTTGAAGACCTTTCTTGCTATAAACAAATTAGATGTTATGGGCTGTATAGAGACTAGAGTAAAGGAGCATAAAGCAAAGAAAATCCAAGGAAAGATTGCAAAAGGATGGAATGTCTGTTGCAACTATTCAAAAGTTGTGAATGGGAGAATTTGGCTTCTTTGGAAAGCTCATATCCAGGTTGAAATCACCCATATGACTGACCAGTTCATTCAGTGTTTTATTGAAGACACTAACAGTCAATTCAAAACAAACCTAAGTATAATTTATGCTCAAAATAATAGTAACCAAAGAGAACAGTTGCGGAGAGATCTGAGAGAAATGTATATACCCAATCAGGAAACTTGGTTGCTTAATAGTAATTTTAATAATGTTTTAAGTTCTGAAGATAGAATTGGCTCACCTGTAACTGATGCTGAAATAAAAGGGTTTAAAGATGTCATTGATGATTTACAGCTTACTCTTCTCAGAGCTAAAGTTTGGCATTTCACTTGGACAAACAAACAGGGTTCTGCAACAAAGGTGTATAGCAAGATTGATTAGGCATTAGGTAATTACCAGTGGATTCAACAGTATGGGTATATAGAAGATGATTTTATTAATCCATCAGTATCTAACGATTCTCCCATCCTTATCAAATGTAGTAGACAAAAGTTGTTGCATCCTAAACCTTTCAGATTGTATACAAATATTATGGAGAATCCTCAGTTCCAAAAAATTATACAACAAGTATGGAAAAAAGACTATGTGGGAGCATCTATGCAGCAGATATGGAGTAAATTAAAGAATATGAAAGAATAGCTAAAGGAGATAAATGCTTATATGTCTAAACTTGAGCAGGCTAGAGAGAAACTGGGTATTATACAAAGCCAGTTGCAGCAATATCCATTATCACAGCCGCTGTTTAATGAAGAGAAAGCAACATTAGAAGAAATTGAGAAATGGAGTAATGTGGAGGAACAAATAATGAGACAGAAATCTAAGGCTTACTGGATTGAATGTGGTGATGCTAACACAAAGTTCTATCATGCCCAATGGAAAATCAGAACCAGCCAAAACAGCATAACTTCCATATATACTGATACATGTATGAAGCTAACAAATCCCAAGTTAGTTGTGCAAGAGTTTATAAGTGTCTTCCAATCATTGATGGGAGAATTTGCTGAAGAGTTACCATGTGCTAACACAGCTATTATAAAAGAAGGAGCTTGCTTAACTATATCACAATAAAGACAGCTGATACAGGAGATTACAATGGAGGAGATCACAGAAGCAATAAGGGAGATGCCCAAGGATAAAGCACCAGGAGTGGATGGATTCGTAGTGGAGTTCTTTTCCAGGAACTAGGAGATAGTTAAGGATGACATACTTGCTGCTGCAAAGGATTTCTTCTCCACAAATAGCCTGCCTCAAATGATAAATACAACAGCTATTGCACTTGTTCCCAAAGTTAAAACTCCAGCAACACTTAAAGACTACAGTCCAATAGCTTGCTGCACTACTTTGTATAAGATCATCTCCAAATTCATTAAAAGAAGAATGAAAAGTGTTATTGGAGGTTTGATTGGGTAGGCTCAGTCAGCTTTCATTGAAGGAAGAAGTATAGTTGATAACATACTACTCAGCCATGAAATTTTCAAAGGCTATTCTAGGAAAGGAGTATCTCCTAGATGTGTATTAAAGGTGGATCTGAGGAAGGCATATGATTCTCTGGAGTGGAGCTATCTTAAACAGGTTCTCATTATTCTTGGATTCCCTGCTAAATTTGTTCAATGGATAATGACCTGTGTCACTACTGTCTCATACTCTCTAGTTCTGAATGGTGGCTTAACAAAAAATTTCAAAGCTAAGAGAAGTATTAGACAAGGTGACCATATGTCACCTTATCTATTTGTGATTGCTATAATATATTTGAATAGAGAACTGGGACAACTGCATAAGAATGGGAACTTCAATTTTCATCCTAAATGCAGGAAGCTAAACAGTACTCATGTATTCTTTGTTGATGACTTACTAATGTACTGTAGAGCTGATTATGGATCAATTAAGATTTTAAAGGAGGCTTTTAACAGATTCTCTGAAGAATCTGGGTTGCAAGCTAATGTAAACAAGAGTGCAATATATATGGCAGGGGTAAAGCAGAATACTAGAGAGGAAATACCGAAAATATTGGGATTTACTGAAGGCAAGCTTCCATTTAGGTATCTGGGGATCCCTTTAGACTCCAAGAAACTTGTTGTTTGTCCTTATTTGTCTTTGATTGAGAAGATAACAGTAAAGATAACATGTTGGTCTGCAAAATTGCTATCTTATGCAGGTAGATGTCAATTGACAAAAGCTGTCATCTTTGGTATCCAAACTTATTGGGCTCAAGTATTCATTATCCCAAATAAAGTAATGAAAGCCATTCAAACCATCTGTAGAACATTTCTTTGGACTGGGAATGCTAGCTTCTCCAAAAAGGCATTAGTTGCATGGGAGAGAGTATGCAGGCCAATAACAGCTGGTGGACTTAATATCTTAGACATAAAGGTATGGAACAAAGCAGCAGTTAGTAAACAAATTTGGAATTTAACCAGAAAGAAGGATTGCCTGTGGATAAGATGGGTACATAGTTATTACATTAAACAGAAATATATTGAAACAATGAACACTCCTAAGTCACCCTCTTGGGTAGTGAGGAAAATACTGGATAACAGGGATGTGATCATGGAGAATCAGCAGCTTCAGGGGAGTTTGCACAGCAGATTGCAAACGATGTGCAAGCAAGATAAATTCCATGTCAAGCAGATGTACTTAACACTGACTCCTGAATTCAACAAAGTTGAATGGAAGAGGTTAATGTTGCTTGCCAATATTCATCCTAGAAACAGATTCACAGTAGGTCAGCTGCACAGTAGAGACTACCAACAGTGAACATGTTATAGAAAATTGGCATTCAAGTGCCTGCAGGATGTGCTTTATGTGGACAAAGTCTAAAATCTTTTAACAACTTATTTTTTGAATGTTCAATCACAAAAAGTTTGTGATCTAGACTTTATTTATGGATGGGGCATAAGAGGAATGTTGGGGATTGGGAAAATGAAATGAAGTGCATCTGTAGGAAAGCAAAAAGCAGAGTGGAGATTAATGCTATAACTGCATGTGTGTCTGCCTGTATCATTGCACTAATCTGGAGGGAGAGGAACAACATCAGATTTGGCAAAAAAAAGTATGAAGAGAACCAGTTATGCAGGGAGATTTTCTACACATTTAGATTCGAGGCAGGAACTGTAGCAGATGGAAAGATGATTTACGACAACTTAACATATTTCCATAGTTGTAGATTGTAATAGAGTGCTAATATAATAAGTTTGTAATTAGTGAAAGAATAGGTATGTACTTAGTGGATGCCAATTGTGATGTAAAAGAGTAGTAGCAAGTCAAAACTACTACTAGAGCTTAATCTTGTAAAAAAAAAAAAAGTAGACAAAGGTACTAGCCACTCATGAAGCCTAGAACCTACATCGGAGAAATTTGCAGATTCCGACTAGTATTGATTTGTTCGATCGTGTCATTTAAGAAGACAAATTGTTAAACAGAGGACATTGATTTGTTCGATCGTGTCATTTAAGAAGACAAATTGTTAAACAGAGGACATGCATTCTACTCTTAATTTTGTGACCTTCATTTTAAAAAGTTAAATTATTAAAAAAAAGTATTTTATATACTTTTTTGATAATGTCTTCCACATTGTGATATGTTCAATTTCAATTTATATGAACCTTTTTAGAATATGGGGGTCAAGTTGACTAATTCTCTATATGAATTCATACAAAGAATTTTAACAATTTTTGAATTAAAATATTTATGTTTAGAAACTGAATAAGAAGTACTAAAGTTACAATAGTATATTATAATTCAAAATATTTACAAAAAACGTGATAAAGTTTCCTTGTTTGATTTTTGTTAATAATGGTAATATAGTATCACATAAAGTGGAAAAAGAGGAGTATGATATCGTGAGTTGTGACCATGTGCTCCAATCACCTAGCAGTCATGGCTAGAAATTACAGTTGAGATCTTTTGACCAAGAAACCAATTAAGCCTACATAGGCAGCTAGTTCGTGAAGGACGAACTCGTATTTCTAAGTTTCGTCGAGCCATAAACTAAAATTGCTTAAATCATTGGCTTATTAATACGGAAAAATCCTTCTAAACTTGGTTTACTTTGCAGCTTGCACACCTAAAAACTAAGCAAGGTTTAACCATACCGAATTACAACTTTTGATGTCTAATACCCCACCATAAGGAGGACCGTTGAGCAAAAATATAAAAATAAAAAACTCTAAAAATATGCATTACGTGCGTAAATAACACATCTAGCGAGAATCATAGTGCAAACTGCAAGGAGTAATTAAAAGAACCCCATATTATAAAGATGTATGCGATCAAAATCGAGCTTGGCTAATTTTGTATTACTAATCAAAATTGGGGTGGCAGATTGAGGCTCGGCCTCGGTTATATCGGGCCATGGTACGGAGATAAATTGGCAAGCTCTTGGATCAATGACCGATCAGGATCGAGACCATCCGTGATCGAGACCTAAGCGAGAAAGAGATTGAGCAAGATCAAATGAAGCCTGCTAGATCGAATAACAGAAAGTCGAGACATCCGTGATGGGGCAAGGATGATGACGGAAATCTCGTCACGTGTCTAGTCAAGACCGGACATTTAGCCAATTATGAGATTTCCTTATGTAATTAGAATTATACCATAAATAGGATTCCTCTACTACATAAATAAGATCCTAATCATTTTGTAATCATATATTCATACATAACCAAGCAATACATTTTTTTTTATTTCCTTATGTAATTAAAATTATACCATAAATAGGATTCCTCTACTACATAAATAAGATCCTAATCATTTTGTAATCATATATTCACACATAACCAAACACAAGCTCTGTTGTTCAGTTCATACTTTTCAATAGCATACTCAGTTGGTTCTAGAGCGTTTTAGCTCGAGGGCCATAGTTATTCATCACATTGGTTTGCTTTATATTACTGTTAATCTCTAACATTAATTCTCATATTTGTCAGTTTGTGCCAAGTGAAATGACATCTTCTTAAAACCACGTATAAGTTTAATTATTATCCAATTTTAAGGGTAAACAGTTTGGCACCCACCGTGGGGTTAAGGATAATAGTGATTGCCTGGTACAATTTTTATAATGCACACTATTTTATGCTTGTTCTTTGAAATATTTTTTATTCCAGGATCAACATGTCGAACTCCCAAATGGCACCCACACACTGATGACATCGAAATCCACCGCTAAAAAGCAATAGATACGGTCACAGCAATATAATTACCCAACTATGAGTCGGGGTCGAATCCCACAGAGAACAACGTGTAGGCGATTAGGAATGTAGGAGAATTATCTCTAGTCGCGCAGTGCCAAACAATAAGAATTTGGATTCACAATTGTTTTTATATATAAGATGCGAAAATGTAAACTAACCTAGAAAGCAAGTAAAATGATCAATGGCTACAAGTACGAAAGCACCGAGAATTACACTCAAGTAACGATCCAATGTATCTCACGATTTTACAAATATGAGCGAGTTTATGTTAATTAGCCACGAATAATAATTCTTAATTATCTTTTTCCGAAGACTAACAAGACTTCCTAATTGAATTATCCCTAATCACAATTAGAAGATTAAGCACACCCGAAATGATACAAGTAGTTCAATCCCATCCCTAGGTAGAATCTATAAAATGAGGGTTAGCGCCTCAAGTTCTTGATAATTAATCTTTCCCGACCCCAAACTATTTTTTCCAAAGTTAATTCGGAGTTAATGGCTAGCCCTAAGGTTAGCTAATCCCTTTGGAAACATTAAAGAACAAGAATAATTAAAGAAACAACAACTCACTTCATAAATATAGAAAAATCATTCAATACATAAGCATATCAAGGTATAAAATCCACACTTTAATTATGAATATTACCATAAACAAGATTCAAGTGTTGGATAAAATACTACACACTTAAATCTTCAATACAAAGCAAGAAAATGAAGAAACAAACATAAATGGGTAAGAAAACTTTAACCACAAGTTTTAATCATTACAACCCAAGTGTGTTTGTGCAAAAATCAGCCTCCAACTTGTTCTTTATGGTCTAAGAGACTGAAAATAAGCCAAAAGATCATCCAAAAGTCTGCTTGGACGAGTATAAAAATCAATTGGGGGTGAGAATATGTGAAATTCCAAATCTGCCCCAGGCCATGTGCTCGACTTCCGCTTCTGCGGCAAGTGACCGCTAATGCGGTTCTGCAGAAGCGGAAAACCAACCGCAAAAGCGGAAAGCTTCATGTTCAGCTTTTATCGCGAAAGCGGATATTTGACTGCTTCTGCGATTTCGCATTTCGCATACGCGATCAATAATCCGCAAAAGCGGAGGTCGCTCCTGCGACCAAAGATCCGCAGAAGCGGAACTAACTGGGGATGTTTGCATGGTTTCAACTTATTTTTGCTCAATTCTACTTCACTTCAATGCAAACCACTTCATAGCATCATGTACCTAAAAATCTCACAATAACCACTATAAACATCATCATTTCATACTTAACACGACATAAAAGCTAAGGTAAAAAGGCTAAAATGTGTGGTAAAATCACCCCACATCAACACCCCCAACTTAAAGGTTTTGCTTGTCCTCAAGCAAATCAAAACCAAGAATGAGGATTCAACATTTCAAACACAAGTGTTATTGTCATTTCTTTCATAACACATTCTCCCATTTACACACCATACTAATGGATTTGGTTTGTACTAACAATTAGGCTCAAGTATGCACATCTTCTCCGATTAACTCCCTCATAAAGAAAAACAACTTCAATAATATGCAAAGGATTTTAAAAGTAATCAAGCGATCAACATAAGCCTTAAGTAGTGACTCAAAAGAACTAGTTAGCTAAAAATGCTCACTTTACTCAATTTCACCAATATTTCCTAATTCATGTTCCCTCACACAAAGAGAAAGTCCCAAAACTCACAATATTTACAATACAACACACAGGACAGATTTTTCAAGAACACTCACTCTCACAAAGAACTTCGAGTGTTACAACATTTCATACCATCGGCTTGCCCTTATATTAATTCATAGCTTATTCAAAAATGATCGGTTGGAGGTCTCATAAAGACTTTTTGAGCTTGTAATGTAGGTTTAGGGACGGGTTGGATAGACATTTGGGTACAAGTGACTTCACCCTCCTTGAACACTACTCACACTTTTTATTCTTTTGCACTTTGCTTGTTTTCATACCTCCCATAGCCTCATTTACATCTATTTCTCAATATAAGACCACCTCACCTCTTCTAATTTTAATTCAAGACTCCATATTTTATATATATAAAAATTTATTTCTCTTCTTTTTTTCATTATGGAGTTTGAATCATTTAAACAAACACTTTTTAGGCATGAGGTCCTAAGCTCAACATACAACCTTTCCACTTTTCTCTTTGATAACACCCCCAACTTAGGCTTTTAGCCTCATTATCAATGTTCAAGGAGGGACGGGTTCAAAAAAAGGGATTTTTTGAAAATAGGGAAAGGTTTGTAATGAGTTGGCCAAAGAAAAGGTTTTAAGGCTCAAATTGGGTACTAGTGATATTATTTACACAAAGGGAGGCTTGAAAGGCTAAATAGATTTTACAAATCAAAGCAAAGAATGCCTAAGATCATTCCTCCAACCAACAAAGTATCATTAGCATGAAAAACCAACCGGACAAGTTCTAGATGATAGAAGTAAACACAAGGTTTATTTGAACAAACATTGACACACATGGCACATGAACTAATCAAGATGGATCAATTCTATTTTCTACTAAAAGCTTCAAGAGCAAAATCAAACTAGTGAGCAAAAAGAGTCACTAATAGAACCAAAATTGTATCACAAGATCAAATTTGCACCATGCAACTTGTTTCAATTCAAACCGAGTTTTCGGAGGGATATTCTCAATTCATAACTTACACACAAGAGACAAATATTATTAGTACCAAATAATCCAAAAGCCTCATCCTAGCAAACAAGAATAATTCCCTTAAGAAAGTTGTCAATCTATCCATCATCGGGAAAAGTTACCCGGTTCACTTCAAAAGTTTTCCTTGGGAAAGAAACGTTGCGTGAAGAAATCCCAAGGAAATTTTATTTAAGGAGATTAAAATAAAAAACTAAAAGAGTAACTAAAAATAAAAGAAGCTACTATTACAAAGAAAATAATAAGTTATACTACGAAAATAAATGACGAAAGAAAGACTAAAAACACAAAAACATGACTAATAAACACCAAGCCCCGCAAGGGCACACCATATATCACAAGCCTAATCAGAAGCCCATCATCAAAATATGACTACAGTGCTCAATTGCCACCCCCAACTTAAAGCATTGCAGTGTCCTCACTGCACAAAGTCTAATATAAAGCATAAAGAGTTTGAGGGTCTCCTTGAGGTCTGTGTCAGACTAGAAGACTGTGGGAGGGCGGCTGCTCAGTGTTGGACTGCACTCGTGGCTCCACCATCATTAGTCTCATCATCATCAGCAGACTCTGAAATTAAGGAGTACTCCTCGCTATCATCTTTGTCCTCTACTGGAATCTTCACTCATGTTTTGCCCCATTTGAAGATGGCTTTGATGCCTCTCCACATCTTGACCATGAATTTATTCTTCTTCTTGTTCTTCTCCTTCTCTTTCTGAAATTTCTCCTGAAGCTCAGAATGGGCCTTGGCCTAAGTGCCATAGGCCCTGTCCAAATTGGCCACGGAGGCCGCCATTTTCTTCACAGTATCATCCATGGTATTCATCGAGTCCTGATGGCGTCTCTGAGTATCCAAGTAACTGTGCATCTCCTCCCTGGAGAAGTAAGAAGGGCCAGGTTGGGAGGAAGGGGGCCCACTCGGAAGTTGTGATACTAACTCCTTAATTGATTGAAGCTCGGAGTTAATTATCCCGAATGGCCCCAGAGATGTGGACTCTGAACCTGTGGGTGTGAAGACAATTTTTCTCTTCTTGCTCTTGACAACAGTGGCCTCTCCTGTCACTTTCAAAGGGTGGAGAGGCTTGTCAGCTGGAAGTCAACGGTCAGGGGGGCGGTCTGCAACCTCTGCTCTGGTGCATAGCATGGTAATAAGTGAGGGAAACATCAACACTGCGTCCTTCTCTGTAGCGTACTCCCTCAAGTACTGCCTTATCTCCTTTATAATGTAGTGCCCCACATTAACCTGAATTCCATCCAAGATACATGCCAAGATCAGTGCCCGAGTGTAGAAAACACCTGTGACGTTCGCAGACTCTACTGCTCACTATATGCAGCCACCTCTTTGCCTCTTCCGTGATGCCCGTTGATTTTAGCCCTTTCCTTTTTGTTCCCATTTCTCTCTCAAGTGTGGAGGATAGTGTGTGGATATAAGCCACTCTATATTGTCACAATGATTCTTCTCATTTACCGGCTCTAATGGATGGTTGGTGATTCCAAGAGTATCGTTGATGTATTCAACCCCGAACCGCACCATTTTCCCCCTTACTATGATAACCGGATCGTCAAAGTTTGTACGCCGAAGATTGGCATACCCACATCTCATTAGCTTTGCAGGGTGTGGCAATGAAACAGTTCCATCCGGAAGAATAGAGCCTGGCATGGAAGTCCGGAAGCTTCTCGGCCAATTTCTCCTCATTTATCCCCCTCTCGAGCAATATCTTTTTATGGACCAAATCGTCCAAATATCGGCGCTCTACTGAATTAAACATGAAGCACGTATCATCATAGGGCTTATCACCTGCTTCTTGAATTTATGGGTGCGATCCGCTCGCGTTTGGGTCCAATTTTGAATTAATGCACCTTCAAACAAATCATCACAAAATTAGTCGGACAACTGAATCATGCTAAAAAATTGCATTAGAGCCAAAAATTTAGGTTGAACGGCCTCGGGGAGCCTCAGTTGCAAACCCACTGCCTCACCATTTCTGGGCAGTTTTCGCGTTTGCGGAATTAGAGCCGCAGAGGCGGTTCTGCTTCTGCGAGAATTCGGCCACTTCTGCAATTCTTATTTATTTTATTTTATTTATTTATTTTATTTTAAGTTATCGCTTCTGCGATCTTTATGCCGTAAAAGCGGTTCCGCTTTAGTAGAAAATCGTATGCTTCTGCGATTCCTGGGCTTTTTCTTCACAAGACACTTCCCATCGCACCATTTCTTTTCACTTTCAATTTTAACCAATTCTTGGCATCCAAAACATAAAATTTATGCAATTTTACAGCACATGATTCAATGAGGACCACAGTTGTGCCACTCATCACAACATTTTCACTCACACATTGTGTCGAACACATTGTGTGCGTGTGAAGATGAACCCTCTTTCACAACAATGGGGTACTTAATACTTCCCCCACGATTATTCAGTTAACTCAGTACACACTCTCACACTCAACCAAATCCTCACTTTCTACTTTTGCAACCAGAGTCCAAAACATGAAAAATAAAGAAGAAAATATATGAAAACAAATAAACAAAAAGAAAATTTCTGTTGCAAATCGAGAATGAGAAGTGAGAGATGAAGATTGAGAAGAGAGTTTAGAAAATAATACCTGAACTTGGGCAAGAGAAGAATTTATGAGCAAACTTGAAGAATTTTTTATGTTCTTTCACTTTGGGGAGTTAGGGCAGTGGGGAACAGGGGTTTTGAATTTTCTTGACTTTTGGGCAATTGGCCCTTTTAAAACTCTTTTTAATCTTTCAAACCTGGCAATTTTCCACTTTGGCGACTTTTTAACCGCTTCAGCGGTTCCGCGTACGCGGCCAGAGGGTCACTTCAGCAATTTTCTCTGCTTTAGCATTAAATTTTACCGCTTCTGCGGTCTCACGGAAGAGAGTTTTCAGCCGCAGAAGCGGTTTCTTCCTGATCCTGCCATTCCACATACGCGATCAATAATCTGCATAAGCGGAGGTCGCTCATGCGACCAAGGATCCGTAGCAGCAGAACTAACTAGGAATTTTTGCATGGTTTCAACTAATTTTTGCTCAATTCCACTTCACTTCAATGCAAACCAATTCATAGCATCATGTACCTGAAAATCTCACAATAATCACTATAAACATCCTCATTTCATACTTAACACGACATAAAAGCTAAGGTAAAAAGGCTAAAATGTGTGGTAAAATCACCCCACATCACACACACAGACAATGGCCTTAGTCTTCATGGCGAGAACAAAAACATAGCTGCCCTAGGAAACGGAGTACCTCAAGTTAACCCCGATGGAGCTCCGGCCATGAACACAATCGACGTTAGCTCCCATATTGCATTAATGGGAATTTGGGCATCGATCCTAAAAATATCGTCTGCAGAGATGCTCAAACAACCTATCAGATTGTACAGAGCAGTGAAGAATGCAAGATTAGCCTTCAAATGATATTCAAAATGTTGCAAACTCAACAAGCTGCAATAGCACAACTCCGAAATTAGAATCGTGTACCAAGTAGGATGGAGCTCAAGCCATCACAAGAAGTTGTTCATAGAGTCGAATCGGTTCCAACGAGATCGAGTTAAGGAGAATCGGAGAGTAATCCTGCTATCGTAAAGATGCTCGAGGAACTAACAAACCCAATCCACATATGGGAAAATAAGATCAAGGAAAATGATAAGGAAGTATAAACTTATAATTCCAGGGTCGACCAAATCCCAGGGGCACCACCGATATTGAAAGGACTAGATTCTAAAAGTTTGTACAGAAACCTCCCCCCAAGTGCGGCTCTGAAGCAAATCCCCAAGAAGTTCCGTATGCCTAAGATCCAAATGTAGAATGGGACAACAGATCCAAAGGAGCACGCCACCTTATACATGTGCCCTATCAAAGGAAATGACTTGGAAGATGACGAGATTGAATACGTATTGCTGGAAAAGTTCGGGGAGACTATATCGAAGGGTGCTGATATGGTATCATAATTTACTGCCTAATTCTATTGACTCGTTTTTTATGCTTGAATATTCTTTAGTAAATGAACGCACCAGATCCATTAAGGTTGCTACAAGAAAGTCAGACCTTTTCAAGGTAAGGAAAAAGACAGCGAGATGTTTAGGGAATTCGTATACCCATTCCAAATAGAGCGGATGTATTTGCCACTGGTCACTGATGATTGGGCTATTCAAGACTTCATTCAGGGTCCCAATGATCGGAGTTCCATAGCTTCACAACAATTAAAAAGGAATTTTATCGAATATCCGGCTGTCAATTGGGCTGATATACATAATCGATAGGTGCCGAAGATGACCAGTTGGGGGCTCATTCTGTTTCCATTTATCTGAGCAGGCCCGTTGACAGAGTTAAAAGGGACATTTATTGGGATCCACGATTGAACAAATATCAATATCAACCATACAATAGAGATTAGAGAAATAGCAGGCCGAGATGCAACCCCGTTTAGAATGATAGAAGGAATGATCGAGGACAGAACTCCCGAGGACTAATGAGCAAGAGTGGTTTTGATAGAGATGCCGAGTTCAAAGAAGAACCTTTGTAGACCAATATGACTTAAATAAATCCAAACCAAATATGCATGTATCATGGAATCCATGCTCATAAAATAGAAGATTGCATGCAACAAAGGAAGGAAGTAGCTCGATTATTCAATGAGGGGTATCTTTGAGAATTCTTAAGTGATCGAGCCAAAACCACTTTAAAAATAGAGATTCAAGCTGACAGAACGAGCAAAGAGAGCCTCAACTTGTGATTCACATGATCGTTGGAGGGGACAATGTTCCTCAAGGACTGTATTTAAGGGCACCAAGGTGACGATCACAAGGAAGAAGCGAACTAGAGACTACTTACTACAGAAACATTGTCTTTCAGTTACGAGGATGCATAAGTGGTCTCACAATCTCACAATGATGCACTGGTAATATTTGTCTTTATGAGTAAACTTCAAGTGAAATATGTGTTGATTGATCCAGGTAGATTGGCCAACATTATTCGAGCGAGGGTCGTGGTACAACTCGACCTACAAAATAAAATTGTGCCCATAGCCCGAGTACTTAACGACTTTAATATGGCAAGCAAAACTACCAAAAAGTAAAATTATTTTACCGGTAAATGTGGCGGGGACCATCCAAAGAATTACGTTCCATGTGATCGAGTGTGACATAAGGTACAATGCACTGCTCGGAAGGCCTTGGATCCATAACACGAGGGAGTACCTTCGACCCTTCACACAGTTCTGATGTTTCTGACATCAGAGGGAGTCAAAACAGTGTTCGGAGAATAATCTTCCCCCAAGGAGATTTTTGCAATCGGTGAAGTGATACCGGTATTCACACTTTCATCAGAAAAGGGATCAGATTCAAAGGGAAAGTAAGAGGCCAAATAGAAACCACAGCCACCACCCTCGACCCGAACGGAGGAGAAAGGAACTTACGAGGATGATGATTGTATGATACCTCGATCCTTCATAATACCCTATGATTCTAATGCCACAAAATGAACGATCGAAGAGCTGGAACAAATCATCTTGATCGAGCATCTGCCCAATCGAAAGGTATAACTGGGCACGAGGTTATCTCCCGAGCTCAGGAAAAACATATTCGATTTCTTAAAGCTAATATGTATTATATCTGCCCGATCGAAAGGTATAACTGGGTATGGGGTTATCTCCCGAGCTCAAAAACATATTCGATTTCTTAAAGCTAATATGGAATATTTTACCTGGTCCCATCTCGATATGACAGGGATCCCACCAGAGATCACTACTCATCAATTAAGCTTGGACTCGAAGTTCCGCCTGGTGAAACCAAAAAGCAGGCCTCTATCCCAGGTAAAGCATACTTTCATCAAAGATGATGTAACCAAACTTCTCAAAATAGGATCAAGTCAAGAAGTAAATTATCCCAAGTGGTTAGCAAATATAGTGGTAGTTTCTTCTAACTAAAGAGGCTACGACCAAATTAAGACGGCTCGGAGATGTCTGAATTTTATAGCAAAACAGACCCTCAAATTCATTCATAAGCCGGTTAAAGGACTACATTTCAGCAAAATCATAAACGTTTTCGATAATATCAAGCCTCACAAACTCTAATGAGTAGATAATTGTTCAAACTCTCGAACAATCCCTTATTTCATGTTAAGGCATTACAACCTTTGCGAACATGAATGAAAAAGTAAAGAAAAAAATTTCTGAAAACCAAAAAAGGTAGAAAGCCTTATATATATGTTAAAACGATCATTCTACAAAGGCTAGATAAGCCAAATACAAAGGCCTAAGGGCTACTCTCACTTCAAGTTTGAGATATTGCTCTTATTCAAGTTCGAATAAATTCTCACTCGGGGATTGCTTTTTGAGCCTAAGGGCCACCTGCTTCGAGTTCAGGATAACACTCTCACTCGGATATCAAACTCAAAGATTACCTTATTCCGAGTCAAATAAATGATCTTACTCGGCTCCAATTTATCAATAACTTCTTCAAGTTGAGTTCGAATGTCCGATCTGGGACCGTTGAATACACAACTATATCTTTATGCTAAGGTAGTTTCACACTTGCATAAAATAATAAAAGGACAATGGAGTTGGGAGCCATGGAAAGGAAAAAGTTTTTACATATCAAAGTTTTTTACAAGGGTCGTATGGATCAATAAAAAAATGCTTTACAACGGCTGATTGGCCTCAACGCAAAAGCAAAAACTTCTAGGCTAAGCAGCACGACCATTATCGGAGGAATTTTCTTCACCTTCGGAATCTTCTCCACCAGATCTGCTCGCATTCTCGGTATCCTCCTCGGGAAATGTTTGCTTTTGAGCCTTTGGTTCCTCAGCCTTGGCAATCTCTAGTTCAGCAGATATATCAAAACTTTGAGCAAGGACCCCCTCGAGAACCTCCCTTTGAGCCTGCCACTTTGAATGATCCACCATTCACTTGGCCTACTTGAGGGTGGCTTCGGTATCGACCATGTATTGGGTTGTCGTAGCCTAGGTCTTTGTATTGGCCGCGACCACTTTAGATCTGGCAACCTCGAGCTTTTTTGCCAAACTAGCTAAATTGGACTCGAGCTGTTCGACCTTCTTCACCTGATCTAAGGCATTCTCTTTTGTAGATCGAAGCTGTGACTCAGTCGAATCCTGCTCTACTTGAACAATTTCCTTTTGTGCAGCCAAAATGTCTATGCACTGCTTTAACTCTTTTTCCTCGGCTCGCACTTTATATATCTACCTTTGGAGGTCCTTGATCTATTTGAGCCTCTGTTGAACCTGCAGAATCAAGTCATTAGTTGTTATCTTTGACTCATCCCCACTATTATGATAGACCTGGAATACTTGTTCGACCATCTCAGCGTATTCATTTCGAGTCGCCACCAAGTCTACCTAGAGCTTCTCACTAAGCAACTTGTAAGTATCGCATTTCTTTGTGAGTTCCTGGACCTCGACCTTGCGTTCCTCTCAGATTTGAAGAAATGCATCGTGATGTAACACTAAAGCCTATGAGAAAGAAAGAAAATGTTAGAAATATCTACAATTAAAATTCATAAAGAGATAATGCAATGTACCTTAAACTTACCCGATTTAGAGCATGTTGGGCCTCGTTGAACAAGCAAGAAACTTCCACTTCATCCATCTTAGCTTGTTCCTCTTCAGTGTCCAAGCATCAAAGATAGATAGCCACCCCTACGGGAGATAAGAGAACTTAAGCATCGTACGAGACTGAAATGATAAGTGGTCGTTTATGCGCAGGATCGATGCTAAGGGCCGGGAATTGATTGGTCAGTTTGAAGCACGAGGAAGCCTCACTCAAAATCTTCCTCGCTAAAACTAGATCACCCAGGCTGGTGACAACTTCTACTTTAGCAAAATAACCATGGAAAAAATCTTCCTCTCTGAGAGACCCCTACCTGTGACAAGTCTCCACAGCCTGAGTATCACGTAACATCAAATTCGGAACTGGAGGGAATGAGGAAGAGCCCTAGATATCTATTACCCCAAGTGGGTATTTCACACATTATCTTTTTCTAGGGGATCCGAACCCGGTTTCTATGCCAACAGACCGGTTCTTCGGTAGCAGAGTTACACAAATAATATCACCCTTAGGCTTAGGAGGCCTCCATGACAGCCATTTCTTTTCCGAGCCTGGAGAACTCAGAGCCTCCTTCCTTTTCTTCTCTTTGCCTTGCTTCGGGGCAGATGATAAAACTGCCGCTTCTCCAGTAGAGGGGGTCTCATTGATACATCCTTCCCAAGGCCAACAAAGAGGAAAAGATGAGTAAGTCCACTAACTAATATTGAATGAAAACCGTTCTAAGGAAAGAATATTACCATGGTTACGGGCTTCCGATTGGCCCTTCGATATTTCCATCCAAGAACTCTTGGAGTATGGCCTTTATGACACCAGTCCTCTGACCCATTGCTCGATATTGGAGATCACCTCCAGAATGACGATAACAGCTACAGCACAAGGCTCATATGAGGAAGGAAGACGAGAAGAAAAACAACAGAAATAGACATTCAGAGGCAAAGAAATACTTATGCTTCATGTTCTATCAGGAAACGACATGTCTCGGAAGGAATCAGGTCTGAAGTCTTTATTTGGACAAAACGACCTATCAAACCACAGTCTTGGGTCTTATTTATGCTCTAGAATGGGGTTTTGGTGGATTGGCGGTAAAGCTTGGTCATGTCCCCATGATAAAGCTGGGGATTATAGAGGCGCATGAGGTGATCGAGGGTAAAAGGATGCCCCTTATCTTGCTTGCAAAAAAACAAAGGAGGATCACGATCCTCCAAAGTGACAGATGGATTTGGCCTAGACTGGCATCGTAGCTCTTGCAAAAGGCAATGATGATAGGGTCTAAGGGACCTATTGTGAACGGGTAAGTAAAGACACTCAGATACCCCTCCACATGACTTGTGATGAATTTATCGAGGGTGGGAACTACTATATCTTTGCCTCCCCATTTGCACTCCTCTTTCACCTTCTCAAGGAGATATTCTGTAATCTCACATATATACCTCGACATCGGTTAAAATTAACCCGATTTCAAGGGTGTATTCTCTACCTTACATAAGCAGCAATGGTGCACTTTTTATAATGAAGTCCTCTAGGGAGGATCCGCTGTTGATTGCTCACCGGACGGCTGAGACGAAGAAGCATTTTCTTTATACGGAATTGTTTTACATGTTTTGGCCTTTTTTGTAAGCAAGGGAGAATAAAGATTCAAATTTTGGTATTTTTATAAGAACAAGCAAGGAAATTCAGAGATCTGAAAATATAAAGCTCCGAAAAGGAATAATTTTAGAAATTAGATGGAAGAGAATTTTTTAAGTAAAGTTTGAATGATGAAAAAAGATGAATTTATAGGTTGAAGGTGACGGTTTGGTCTGGTGGCACCCGACCATTGACTAATAAGAAATAAATTCTTAGAGAATTGTACCGACGAGACGTTTCAGTCGCCTCTACTATTTATCTCACGACCTAGATTTCCCACCGTCGAGAGTTGTGATGGCGCCTACTATCGTAGCTAGGCAAGCCAACCACTTAAAGACACATTCCTGTTTTCATTCAAACCATAATAATAACAGAAGAATAAAACAAGGCGAAAGACTTTTAAATGCTGAAGTAACCAAGAAACTGAAACACAAAGATTCAAAATGCACCTCTACCCAGTATCTGGTGTCACTACTCACGAAATGCCAATAATTACTCAACACAATCGTTCGAAAGAAATATAAAACTATTTGTCTTGAATACACAAGATAACAAATTGAATAAAAAGATAGAAGAGACGCCGGGTCCCGCGGCCACCTGCAAGGCTTCCTCGGTGTCTCATTGAGCGGAATGCCAACACTTGCACTACTGCTACTACTACTGTTGCCCGAAACTTGTATCTACGCAAAAGAGGGCAGAGTGTAGAATCAGCACAACCGACCCCGTGTGCTGGTAAGTGCCTGGCCTAACCCTGCTGAAGTAGTGATGAGGCTAGACAGGACATACTACAATTACTTGTGCAAATATAATATACAAGTGCGAGAAAACAATAAAAAAATAATACAAAGTAAAGCTGGGAGGGGACGTGCTATCTGGGAGGACTAGATGAAAATAGAACATCAGAAATAACAGCAGGTCTACTCCGGGTTTCATGATACATATATTTATTGTGGATGCCGCGCCACCCGATCCCATAATATAGAATATAAGTGGATGATGTGTCACACGATCCCATAGTGCAGTATATGAGTGGACGGCGCGACATATAATCCCATTTCATGTATTACGTGGTAGGCGTACTACTCGCTCTCTTTTTATCGTGCACAACGTCGCCGGCATCTAAGGCCAATAACAATAATGAATATAACTAGTCGGCATGCCACACGATCCCATGTCATATCATACGTGGACGGCGTGCCACACGATCCCATATTATAGTTCATAAGTGGTCGGTGTGCCATACGATCCAATATTGTAATATATAGCACAATTAATCTCTCCAAGGGAGGTCCCATTAGGGAAATGCAACAACATAACAATTAAACCCGGCAAGGGTACAACTAACAACCCACATTTCCTGGCAAGGGAGAATACAATAGTAACAGTCTACTGGTCCCAGCAAGGGAATCATTTCATCACATTCTCTTTTAACTCATTTCCTTCTTATCTAAAACTTTATATGGAATTTATCAATTTAACAGGACAGTTGTGCCATATCTTTCGAATTAAAAGCAATTACGACTCACGTTTATGCTAGATACTGGTGTATAGATACTCGTCACCATGCATATACACCGTACTTGATCATTTAGCAAATAGCAATCAAAACACTCTAATCCTATTCTCTCAAGCCAAAGTTAGATCAAACACTTACCTCGAAAGCTCCAAACTCAACTCACACCTCTAGAATAGCTTTACCCTTCGAATTCACCTCAAAATCGTTCGAACCTAGTCGCAAATTACTCAAATGTATCAACAAATCCTAGTTAAACCAATTTGAATGTATAAGAATGAATTTCCAAAAGTTTTACCCAAAATTCCCAAAATGCCCCTGGGCCCACATGGTCAAAACCCGAGGTTCGAACCAAAACTGGTTTATCCATTCCCTCACTAGTTCATATTTATGATTTATTTTGAAATCGGACCTCAAAATGAGGTGTAACTCCCCAATTTTTGGAAAACCTAGGTTTAACCTAAAAATCCCAATTTCACCCATGAAAATCCTTGATTTCAAGTGGAAAACATGTCTAATGATGCTATAGTTTGAAAGAATCGAGTAAAAATCAACTTACAAGTGATTTGGGATGAAGTTTGCTCTTGAATAATCGCCTAGGGGGTTTGTGTTTTGAAAGAATGGTGAAAAGTGATGAAATTTCGACTAAGTATAAAAATAGCTGGGCTCTGCTTATGGGAGTTGCAACCCTTGGTTCGCAATTGCGAGAAACACAGGCTTGAGAATTACAGAGTGAAGGTTCGCATTTGGAAACACTGGGACTGGGTACGAACATCGCATTTGCGAAGCATTGATCGTATTTGCGATCTGGCCCCTTCGCTTTTGTGCGCAATTTGATCGAATTTGCGATCTGGACAAGATTTCTCTTAGTTCGCATTTGCGGGACTTGCATTTGCAAGAATTCTTCACTAATGCGAAGATACCATACCCGAGGAACACCAACTTTTTCAACAATGAGAAATGCAATCCGACGCCTACCTTAAACTCTTCCGAGCCCTCAGGGCTCCATATCAACCATGCACCCAACTTCAAAAACATCATACAGACATACCCGCACGATCAAATCTCCAAAATAACATCATATACGTAGAATCAAGCCTCAAAACTCATGATTTGTCCTATAAGTTTCATAGACTTTCAAATTTGGAACTTATAGTTTGTAACACGTCATACGACATCCATTTTCAATCAAACTTCACAGGAAGCGCTTAAACAATATATGGGACTTGTACGCGTGTCAGAACAAAAATACGAGCCCGATACCATAGCCTTTTAATCAATTTTTGTTTCCATTTTAGTTAACAAATTCAGAAAGATAATTTCATTCAAAAATTTCATACTCGGGCTAGGGACCTCGGATTTCGATTTCGAGAATACGCCCGAGTCCCATATTTTCCCACGGACCTCCGAGGACCGTCACATCATTGGTCCGGGTCCGTTTACTCAAAATGTTGACCAAAGTCAACTACAACAATATTAATACCAAAATTCTTCAAAGTTTCCACAGAACTCACGTATTTTAACATAGAAATTTTTCGGCTTTGTGCTCGGATTGTGCATGCAAATCGAGGCAACTAAAAGCGAGATTTTCAAGGCCTCAAGAAAATGGGAAAAGGGAGAATTACGGTGAGGACCCTTTGGGTCGTCACATCCTCCACCTCTAAAACAACCATTCGTCCTCGAACGGACATTAGAAATAAGTACCTGAGTCGGGGAATAGATGAGGATAATGGCTCCGCATATCAGACTCGGACTCCCAGGTCGATGCCTCAGGAGGCTGACTTCTCCACTAATCAAGCACTGAAGGAAAACTCTTCGACCTCAACTGTCGAGCATGCTGGTCTAAAATAGTCACCAACTCCTCCATATATGATAGATCCTTGTCCAATTAGACAGTGCTGAAATCTAATACGCGGGCTGGATCGCTGTGATACCTCTGAAGCATGGATACATGAAAAACTAGATGCACGGCTGACAAGCTAGGCGGCAAGTCAAGTCTATAAGCCACCTCTCCCACGCGATCGAGAATCTCAAATGGGCCAATAAACCTAGGGCTAAGCTTGCCCTTCTTCCCGAATCTCATCCCACCCTTCATAGGCGATACACGGAGCAAAACTCGCTCACCAACCATGAATGTAACATCCACGACCTTGCGATCTGCATAACACTTATGCCTGGACTGAGCTTACTGAAGTCTATCCTGAATGATCTTGACCTTATCCAACGCCTCCTGAACTAAACCTGTATCCAATTGTCGTGCCTCTCCCGGTTCAAACCATCCGACTGGGGACCGACATCACCTACCATTCAATGCCTCATATGGAGCCATTTGAATGCTATACTGGAAACTATTGTTGTAGGCAAACTAAAGGCAAGAATTGGTCCCACGAGCCTCCAAAATCAATGATGTAGGCTCAAAGCATATCCTTAAGAATCTGAATAGTCCTCTCGGGCTGACCGTTCGTCTGCGGATGAAATGTTGCACTCAACTGAACATGGGCCCAACTCCCGCTGTATCGCTCTCCAAAAATATGAGGTAAACTGCAGGGCCTCATCCGAAATGGTTGATATAGGCACCCCATGAAGGCGAACGATCTCTGTGATATAAATCTAAGCATACCGATCGGACGAATAGGTGGTGGTAACTGGAATAAAATGCACTGACTTGGTCAGGCTATCCACAATAACCCATATAGCATAAAACTTCTTCTGAGTCATCGGAAGGCTAGAAAAGAAATCAATGGTAATTTTCTCCCACTTCCATTCGGGAAGCTCAATCCTCTAAAATAAACCAATGGGCCTCTGATGCTTGTACTTGACCTACTGACAGTTCAAACAACGAGCCACATACGCAACAATGTCTTTCTTTATTCTGCGCCACCAATAATGCTGCCTCAAATCCTGATACATCTTTGCGGCGCCCGGATGAATCGAGTACCGTGAACGGTGGGCCTCCACTAAGATCAACTCCTGAATACCATCAACATTGGGCACACAAACTCGCCCCTGCAATCTCAATACCCCATCATCTCCCAAGGTCATCTTCTTAGCACCTCCATGCTGCACCGTGTCTCTTAAGACACACAAATGGGGATCATCAAACTGTCACTCATGGATACGCTCCATCGACGACGAACGAGCAACTATGCATGCTAAAATTCTGCTAGGCTCCGAAATATCCAACCTCACAAATCAGTTGTCTAAGGCCTGAACATCCTATGAAGGCGGTCTCTGGCTGACCAGAATATAGGCAAGACTAACCATGCTGGCGGATTTCCTACTCAATGCATCAGCCGCCACATTGGCCTTCCCCGGGTGGTATAAGATAGAAACATCATAGTCTTTCAATAACTCCAACCACTTGCGCTGCCTCAAATTTCATTCCTTCTGTTTGAACAAGTACCGAAGGCTCTTGTGATCTGTGTACACCTCACACATCACACCATATAAATAATGCCTCCAGATCTTTAAGGCATGAACAATGGCTGCCAACTGTAAGTCATGAATTGGATAATTCTTCTCGTAGATCTTTAACTGCCTCGACGAATATGCTATAACTCTACCATTCTGCATCAACACTGCGCCAAGCACAATACAAAAAGCATCACAATAAACGGTATAAGGCCCTGATACCGTAGGCAAAACCAGTACCGGTGCCGTGGTCAGAGCTGTCTTGAGCTTCTAGAAGCTCGCCTTGCACTCATATAACCACCTAAACTGGGCACCCTTCTGGGTCAATCTAGTCATCGGGGATGCAATGGATGAAACCCCTCTACGAACCGTCTGTAGTAACCTGCTAACCCCAAGAAACTCCGATCTCCGTAACTTAAGCTGGTCGAGGCCAGTTCTTGACTGCCTCAATCTTCTTCGGGTCCACCTGAATACCCTCTGATGAAAATACGTGACCCAGGAATGCAACAGAACTCAACCAAAACTTGCACTTTGAGAACCTGGCATACAACTTACTATCCTTCAGAGACTGAAGAACCCCTATAAGGTGCTGCTCATGCTCCTCCTGAATACGGGAGTATATCAGAATGTCGACAATGAATACAATCACGAACAAATCCAAATAGGGCCTGAACACCCAGTTCATCAGCTCTATATACGATGCCGGGGCATTGGTCAACCAAAATTACATGGCAAAAAAATCATAATGCCATACCGAGTGCGAAATGATGTCTTAGAGACATAAGTCACCCTAATCCTCTGCTGATGATAACCAGATCTCAAATATATCTTCGAGAACACCCTAGCTCCCTGAAGCTGGTCGAATAAATCGTCAATCCTCGGCAGTGGATACTTGTTCTTTATCGTCACCTTGTTCAACTAGCGGTAATCAATGCACATCCTCATCGACCTATCCTTTTTCTTCACAAATAACACTAGCGAACCTCAAGGAAATACACTGGGTCTAATGAAAACCTTATCGAGCAAGTGCTGAAGCTGCTCCTTCAACTCTGGCAGAGCCATGTGATACGGCGGAATGGAAATAGGCTGAGTTTCCGAAGCCAGATAAATACAGAAATCCATATCCCTATCGGGCGGCATACCCGGAAGGTCTGAAGGGAAAACCTTGGGGAACTCTCGAACAATAGGAACATAGTCAAAAGATCAATCCTCTACGCTTGAGTCACGAACATACGCAAGATATGCTAGACACCGCTTCTCGACCATACATCGAGCCTTCACATACGAAATAACAGTGAGGGTGGCATGACCTGGGGTCCCTCTTCGCTCAAGTCGGGGTATGTCTGGCAAAGCCAAGGTCACGGTCTTAGCGTGACAATCCAAAATAGCATGATACGGGGACAACAAATCCATCCCTAATGTAACGTTGAAGTTCACCATATCCAAGAGCAATAAGTCGACACAGGTCTCAAGAACCTAAAATACAACCACACATGAACGATGCACTCGGTCGACCACTATGGAATCACCCATTGGTGTAGACACATACATAGGAATACCCGAGGCCTCACTAGGAATAACCAAATAGGGTGCAAACTAGGACGACACATATAAATAAGTAGATCCGGGATCAAACACTAAGGAAGCACCTATGTCACAGGCTAGAATAATACCTGTAATCACAACATCTGATGGTTGGCCTCTGGCCTAGATGGCAAGGCATATCAATGGGGCTGGTCCCCACCTCCTTGAACTATGTCCCTAGGACGATCGGCTGAATCAGTCAATCAATAAATCTCTGCACCCCCTCCTTCTTAGTGGGGAGTATAACAATAGCATGGCGTGCCAAATCAATAAACCAAGTCTCGTACTATGTGGCTGTCATAGTTGCCTGATGAAGACGCTCAAACAGCCGATGTAGAGCATCTCGCTCGGTCATCAGGAGAAACTTCTCCAAGAACAACTCTACAAACTAATCCCAAGTCAATAATGGTGACGCTACTGCTCTAGATGAACAATAGTCCCTCCACCAAGTCTTGGCGGATCCTGCAAGCTGAAAAGTGATGAAGTCGACCCAATTGATCTCCACAATACCCATAGTCCTGAGAACCTCATGGCAGCTGAATAAGAAGTCATGAGGGTCCTCTATAGAAGCACTGCTGAAGGTGGTAGTGAAGAGCTTGGTGAACCTATCAAGCATCCACAATGCATCCACGGACATCGCTGCACCATCACCGGTCTGAGCTGGAATGCCCAACTGGGATGCCATAGCTGGTTGAACTGCTGGTAGTTGAGGCTGAGGAGCTACCTACTCTAGGCAAGCCAACCACTTAAAGACACATTCCTAATTTCATTCAAACCATAATAATAACAGAAGCAATAAGACAAAGCGGAAGACTTTTAAATATTGAAGTAACCGAGAAAATGAAACACAAAAGATTCAAAATGCACCTGTACCTAGTATCTAGTGTTAGTACTCACGAATTGCTAATAATTACTAAACACAACCGTTTGAAAGAAAAATATAACTGTTTGTCTCAAATACATGAGATAGCAGACTGAATAAAAAGATAGAAGAGATGTCGGGTCCCACAGATGCCTACAATACCTCAATGTCTCACTGAGCGGAATGCCAACACTCGAACCATTGCTGCTACTATTGCCCGAAACCTATTCCTACGCAAAAAGAGCAGAGAGTGTAGAATCAGCACAATCGACCCCATCTGCTATTAAGTGCCTGGCCTTACCCCAGCGAAGTAGTGACGAGGCTAGACAGGACCTACCGCAATTAACCTATGAAAATATAATATACAAGTGCGAGAAAACAATAACAAAATAATACAAAGTAAGGCTGGGAGGGGAAATGCTATCGGGGAGTACTAGATGAAAATGGAACATCAGAAACAACATCAGATCTACTCCGGGTTTCATGATACATATATTTATAGTGGACGGCGCGCCACACGATACCATAATATAGAATATAAGTGGACGGTACACCACATGATCCCGTACTGTAGTATATGAGTGGGCGGCGCACTACACGATCCCATTTCATGTATTATGTGGTAGGCGTACCACTCGCTCCCTTTTTACCGTGCACATTGTCACCGGCATCTAAGGCTAATAATAATAATCAATATAAGTGGTCGGTGTGCCACATGATCCCATGTCATATCATACGTGGACGCGTGCCGCACAATCCCATATTATGATTCATAAGTGGTTGGCGTGCCACACGATCCCATATTTTAATGAATAGCACAATTAATCTCTCCAAGGGAGGTCCCATTAGGGAAATCCAACAACATAACAATTAAACCCGGCAAGGGTACAACTAACAACCCAAATATCTTGGCAAGGGAGAATACAATAGTAACAGTCTACTCGTCCCGGCAAGGGAATCATTTCATCACATTCTCTTTTAGCTCATTTCCTTTTTATCTAACACTTTATGTGGAATTTATCAATTTAACAGGACAGTTGTGCCATATCTTTCGAATTAAAAGCAATTACGACTCACGTTCATGCTAGATACTGGTGTATAGATACTCGTCACCGTGCATATACACCGTACTTGATCATTTAGCAAATAGCAATCAATACACTCTAATCATATTCCTCAAGCCAAAGTTATAAAAAACACCTACCTCGAAAGCTCCAAACTCAACTCACGCCTCTAGAATAGCTTTACCCTTTGAATTCACCTCAAAACCGTTCGAACCTAGTCCCAAATTACTCAAATGTATCAACAAATGCTAGTTAAACCAATTTCAATGCATAAGAATGAATTTTCCTAAGTTTTGCCCAAAAATTCCAAAAATTCCCCCGGGCCACGTGGTCGAAACCCGAGGTTCGAACCAAAGCCGGATTACCCATTCCCCCACGAGTTCATATCTATGATTTGTTTTGAAATTGGACCTCAAATTGAGGTCCAACTCCCTAATTTATGGAAAACGTAGGTTCTAGCTAAAAATCCCAATTTCACCCATGAAAATCCTTGATTTTAAGTGGAAAACATGTTTAATGATGGTAAAGATTGAAAGAATCGAATAAAAATCAACTTACAAGTTATTTAGAATGAAGTTTGCTCTTGAAAAAATCGCCTAGGGGGTTTTGGTTGTGAAAGAATGGTGAAAAGTGATGAAATTTCGACTAAGTATAAAAAGTGCTGGGCTGCGGTTATGGAAATTGTGACCCTTGGTTTGCAATTGCGAGAAACACAGGCTTGGGAATTGCGGAGTGAAGGTTCGAATTTGCAAACACTGGGACTGGGTGCAGACATTGTATTTGCGAAGCATTGACCGCATTTGCAATCTGGTCCCTCCGCTTTTGCGCATAATTTGATTACATTTGCGATATGGACCGGATTTCTCTTAGTTCACATTTGTGAGGGTTTATTCTATGTGGGACTCGCATTTGCGAGAAATGTTTCGCAAATGCGAAGATACCAGAACTGAGGAACCAGCTTTTTCAGCAATTAGAAATGCAATCCAATGCCTACCAATCACTCTTCCGAGACCTCAGGGCTCCATACCAACCATGGACCCAACTTCAAACATCCTACGGACTTACTCGCCCAATAAAATTTCCAAAATAACATCATATAAGTAGAATCAAGCTTCAAAACTCATGTTTTTCCTATAAGTTTCATAAACTTTCAAATTTGGAACTTATAGTTCGAAACACGTCATACGACGTTCATTTTCAACCAAACTTCAGAGTAAGCGCTTAATCAATATATGGGACTTGTACCGGGCATTAGAACCAAAATACGAGCTCGATACCATAGCTTGTTTATCAATTTTCATTTCCATTTTCCTTAACAAATTAAAAAAAATAATTTCTTTCAAAAATTTCATACTCGGGCTAGGGACCTCAAATTTCAATTCCGGGAATATGCCCTAGTCCCATATTAATTCCCACAGACCTCCCGGGACCATCACATCACAGGTACGGACCCGTTTACCCAAAGTGTTGACCAAAGTCAACTATAACAATATTAATACTAAAATTCTTCAAATTTTCCACAGAATTCACATATTTTAACATAGAAATTTTTCAGCTTCGCGCCTGGATTGTGCATGAAAATTGAGGGAACTAAAAGCAAGGTTTTCAAGGCCTCAAAAATACGGAAAAAGGAAGAATTACGGTGATTACCCTTTGGGTCGTCACAGTTTACGTCACACTGCCTATGTGAGCTTGAAAACTCAATTTGTTTCTTATCATTGCAATTAAAAAAATGAGGATACTATCTATATATGGTTAAAATTGACCTTGGCTAATTTTGTATGACTAAGAAATCGGGGTGGCAGATTAAGGCTCAGCCTTGGTTATATCGGACCATAGTATGGAGATGGATAGGTAAGATCGTGGATCAATGGCCGATCAAGATCGAGATCAGTCATGATTGAGACCGAAGCGAGAGATAGATCGAGCAATATAAAAGAAAGCTTGCTAGATCGAATAACAGAAAGCCGAGATATCCGTGATCGGGCAAGGATCGTGATGAAAATCTAGGCACATGTCAAGTCAAGACCGGACATATATCCAATCATGGGATTTCTTTGTGTAATTAGAATTATACCATAAGTAGGATTCCTATACTATGTAAAGAGGTCCTAATCATTTAATAATCATATATTCACATTTAACAAAGCAATATATTACATTTTTTTCTCCCGCAAGCTCTGTTGTTTAGTTCATACTTTTCAATAGCATACTCAGTTGGTTCCAGGACGGTTTAGATCGGGGAACGCTATTGTTCATCACATTGGTTTGCTTTATTTTACTGTTAATATCTAATATTAATTCTCATAGTTATCAATTTGTGTCAAGTGAAGTCACATATCCTTAAAGCCACATAAAAGTTTAATTGTTATCCAATTTTAATGGTAATCAAAAGGGATTTGTTGTAATATGATTCTCGTGACCTGCACTCTAGGAGAAGAAAGAAATGTTATTAGTTTAACAAAGTCGGTTAGTGATAGTTAGTTTTAACAGTAAGATGACAACTGCCATAGGAGTTAGTTTTTATTGTATATATGTAACTAATATGTAAAGATATTTATTGGGTACATAGTACATTTTCTTTCTGAAATTTTCTCTTCTCTTCTCACTCGTCTCTAATGGGAATTTATGTTTAAGCTCTGATGCTCTTTACTTCAATACCACACAATAAGGGGGGGGGGGGGGGGGAGAGGAGGTTGTTTGGTGCCCAATTTCTTATTTAACCTGATTATGAAAGAACTTGGTTCTTCTATGTATTCCAACTAGAAATAAATAAAAAAATTAAAAACGCAGAGATTTTACTTGGAAAACACCTGGCTCAAAAGCTGAAAAAACTACGACCTACCTTCTAGTAGGATTTTCCTAAACTCTCCACTAAAATCACTGAGCCAAAAATTATATTTACAGAAACTCTTTTGTAAGCCTAGATTAACTCTAATCATGTTGTAGCACACAGCCTCAAATGTTGCAACAACTTCAAGTTAACTCTAACTTAAAAACTCTAAGTACCTAATACAATTGCTTCTAAATAAAGCTGAAAGGTACAATATTATAATTCCTACTATAAATGAAATAGAATAAAAGATAGACACTTGTAACTGGTTCTTCTATCTGGTTCAATAGTTTCGGGATTACACAGTTGAATCACACATAAATTGCTTGCAAAATGGCCTTGCTATTTTGCTCACAATTCACGTTTATCTTCTACTTATATGCATTACTTGTAAAAGAGAACAACACTGATATTTTTGGAGTTAGTAAAAAGAGATTGACTAGAGTACAGATGCTACTCTTCCTTCGTGGAAGTGTTCTAGTTGGTCTCATCCTCTAACTCTATCCATTTCTTAAGTCGTGTTTCTCTTTGTGTAAGGAGTCTTTCTCCTTATTCAATATGCAATCTTTTCAATCTGGATGAGGAGATATCATTTCTGGTAAGTTAGGTTTATCTCCTCAACGTGCATCTCACATGTTTGAGTTGATCATAACTGTGCTTCACAAGATAGACCCGGTCCATGTCTGAGTTCCTTTGTTAGTATTCAAAACTTACCTTTACGTGGGCCAACAAATTCCCCCTTTTTTATATTACAAATACGTGCTTTTCACTCACTTAGGCCATGTCAAAACTTAGATTATTCATCAATACAAATTTAGAATATTTTATTTATCATCAAGGACCAGGTTTATTAGGTTATAAACATCACTTATTTGGAATATATAAAGCACAATATCTCTTCCCCCTTTTGGCATTATAGAAAAGTTGCATAAACAAAATATGGTTCCCAGAATACTAGTAGTTACTCATGGCCACTGGGGAAACTGCAAGTGCAATCATGAATTAATCATCAGTAATTAAGGAAAATAATTCAAACTATCAAGGAAATATTAACAATCAACAAGAGCAAAAACTATAGATTTCATTGGTAGGAGATATGTTTCTATCACAATCCACAAATAGAAAGAAAATATATTCCAAACATGAGCAAAAAAAATAGAAATCCCTAATCAGTTGGAGACAGATTCAGTGGGGCACCCCCCTTATAGCAGGTATGCAACCAACCCTTCTTCTGGGTCAGTGGTAGTACTAGACAGGCTTAGGAGATGAAGACAAGAAGTCATAAGGCTTCACAGAGCTAGAGGGTTGGTTTTGGGATTGGAGAATACTTAGAATATTTTGAATAATGCCATCATTCTTCTCCCTTTCCTTGGTGAGCTCAATTATGAGAGCATCCCTCACAGATTTAACCTCTACTAAGTGAGCCTTCAGCCTAGCTATCTCAGCATCCTTTGCCCCATTCTCCTGTGCTAGAACTCTGACTTTGCTATTTATAGGTTTCTTCTTGGATGAACCAGGTTCATTGGGAATGGCAGTGACCTCATAGTCACAATCAATCAAAGTGTTGATTCCAAAATGTTCCTTGCTTGTAGTCATTTCCCATTTCTTCAGAGGCACCTTACAACGATCAAGCACAGTAGTCAGAATAAACCCACACGGAGTAGCATGGGATCTGGATCCATTGATAAACTTGTCCAGTAGATTGATTATAAATGTAGGCCAGTTAATCTGTCTTCCACTTTCAAGACACTCTATCAATACCAAGTCCATGTAGTTAGCAATGTGCCTTATTTCCTACTTAGGTAGCAAGTACATGTTGACAAATTCAAACAGAACTTTTTGTTGGGGCTTTATTTCACTCTTATGAACAAATTTGACCTTATTCATTTATGAGACATCGCAGAATCTCCTGGTGATTTCAAGGGCAATAGGAAGGGAGTCCAAAATTGGTCATCTTTTCCTTGTGTAATCATCATATTCCTCAGCAAGGATGTCAAGAATCTCACCCATCTTCTCTGCATCGAAGGTCACTTGAACCCCTTTCACTTGGTTGGTAACTTTACCATACTTGACCTCTGCATTGGCCATGAATTCAATGATTTCATTCCTATCTAGCCTTCCATCCATCTGAAAGACCATGTCCTTCTAGCCCTAAGCAGCTAGTGCATCAACCAAACGAACCATTCTTGGTTCCACCAAGTCTTTCAGCAATCTACCTTTCAAAATTTTCTTTTTCCAAACTTGGCTAGCTTGTCTTTTGCACCACACAATCATTCTCTTCTTCACCACTCCATTCTTCATCCCCAACAATTCTAACTGGTTTATTTTCTTACTGCAGACCATGTCCTCTTGGCCAATGAAGATTCAGCAACCTTAGACCCTGATGAAGACTTCTTGGAAGAAGTCTTGGTCTTTTTAGGCTTGGGGGTCTGAACCTCCACATTCGTATGTTCCTCTTGATGGACATGTTCAATCTTCTTAATATCAACAACCGCAGAGGGCTCTGCAACCTTAGCTTTTCCTTTATCTACCCTATTCTTCTTGGTTTCAGCCAAAACCTTTTGTAATCCACCCTCACTCTGTTTCACCATAGTTCTTGTGGCTCCCCCCTTTGGCAAGAGAATTTCAGCATTTGTTGGGGAATTAGCCTTCTTTTCTTGGTATTCTTTGTAGTGGTGGGAAGATTAGGTGTTGATGTTCTCCTTTTCTAGGGATTATAATTGGTACCTACTTTCTTCAGAAGGACTGCTAGGGTTTCTTCAAAAGATGAACCAGGTTCATCCACATGAGAACTTAAATTTAACAAACCCTCAGCAGCCTCCTATGATCCACTTCCCCCTATTTTCTTGCCATTTTCTTCTACAATTTCATCCTTAGTCCCACAAATTGCTGGTCTAACCATCTCAGAGGTGGGTGACAAAATAACCACTTCTATCCATGTTCCCCTCACATCACAGCTTGAACCCTCACTCTCTTTTTCTTTTTCATTTTTATTTTTACCTCCTCTCCTTCTCAACAGGCATTTCCACATATCTAACAGACCCAACAAGAACAAACCTATTTTCTAAACATTCAACCAAAATGGAACATACCTCAAAAGGAGAACTCTGAATCTTTTCAAAAGCTGAAGACCCAGTTCCTCCCCCCTTGCTTGCAGACTTGAAGGAATCGTCTAAGTGTTCAGATTCTTGGGATTTGCCAGCCTTCAATTGTGCATTCAATCTTTTTGACAGTGCACCTCTAGCATAGTTTTACGAGCGAGCATCTTAACACGTATCCTCCTAGGGTAGGGGATTGTACTGGGTTGAGGAGGTGTGGAGGAATCAGAAGAGGTAGGTTGTGGATGAGTGCCTGGTTATATTGAGGGTTCGACATTGTGATTAATTTCGTGAGCGAATTTATGAGTTTCGATTTTGGAAGAGAGAACAACTGAGAGTGAAAGAAATATTGACAGTTTTCGAATAATGAGGTTGGAAGGAGGTGATGATGGGTTTTAAAGAGAGAAACTTAATTAAATACTAATTGTAGATTTTTGCAGTCAACTAGAAGTCCAAACAACTTGAAGTTTCAGGTTGAATGAGCGGTTAAGCTTCCCTAGATTATAGGCAATGTATGTGGTGAGAATTCTAGTAGAGACAGAACTTATTCAAAAAATAAACGGATAGGATTTTCTAATATTTTTGAACATAGGTAGGACTCTACTCGTGATTTAAATATTTATATTTCTAATTGTGCAGAGTATAAAAAACATACCTCGTTATTCAGATGAGCCAATACTGATGAACCAGGTTCTTCATTAAAAATCCTCTTGATCATGCCACTATTTTCCAAAGTAGAGAAATTTGTTAGAGATCTGTGAGTCATATCAACACATATCATAGGAGTATGCTATTTTAATATGAAACTAAGTAAAGATTAATGTAGATATTTACACAAGTTCCAGATTTTCTAGCCAACTTTTATTTTCATTTTTTTCATTGTGCATTCTAAGCCGATTTCATTAGGCAATCTTAATCATCCCTAATTCTAACCTGTTAATTTCAAATCTTTCTCTACTCGGTACTTTAGTAAAGATATCATCAATATGCTTATCAATATTACAAAATTCTATAGTAATCAATCCTTTCTCATAGTTGTCCCTTAAGAAGTGATGTCTAACATCTATTTGCTTCGTCCTCTTATGATGAATTGTGTTCTTAGTCATACTTATAGCACTAGTGCTATCACAAAAAATAGGGATAAAACCAACTTCTATGCCAAAATCCATCAGCTGATGTTTGATCCAGAGCAGTTGAGCACAACAAAAGCAGCAGCAACATACTCAGCCTGAGAAGTGGATAAGTCCATTGAATTCTTCCTTTTAGTGGCTCATGATACCTGACATGAACCAAGAAAATGAGCCATACCATAGGTTCTTTTTTATATCCACAAGAAAACCTGCATAGTCAGCATCAACATATTCTACTAGATTAAAGTTACTACTTTTAAGGAACCAAAGGCAAATGTCAGTAGTGCCCTTCAAATATGTCAGTATCCTCTTGAAAGTATTCAAGTGGAATTCCTTAGGATTTTCTTGAAAACGAGCACAAAGCCCTATACTGAAGAGAATATCAGGTTTGCAGGTAGTAAGATACAATAATGAACGAAACATACCCCTATACAATTTTTGATCAACAGATGAACTAGGTTCATCTATGTCCTTTGATTCATCCATTTTAAACTTCTTAATCAGCTCTTTTACATATTTCTACTGACGGATCATAGTTCCACTTGGGTTTTGTTTGATCTGTAAGCATAAGAAGAAGGTAAGCACACCCATCATACTCATTTCAAATTCACCCCCCAATAATTTAGCAAATTCCTTGCTAAGTCTTTCAGTGGTTGCCCCAAAAATTATTTCATAAAACATATATTTGTACTACTAGTAAATCCTTACCTTTTCTCCTCAAGAATAGAGTGTTGTCAATCTTACCTCTTTTTTATCCATTTTCAAGCAGGAATTTGGATAGTCATTCATACTATGCTCTAATAGCCTGCTTGAGTCCATATAGGGCCTTGTCTAGTTTGTATACATGATCTTGACACTCCTTACTTTCAAACCCTGGAGGTTGTTTGACAAAGACTTCTTCCTTTATGTAGCCATTTAGGAAGGCACTCTTCATATCCATTTTTTGAAGGGTAAATTCCATGTGTACTGCAAAGTCTATGAGGATCTTATTGCCTACAGTCTTGCAACTGGAGCAAATGTCTCATCATAGTCTCTGCCATTCTCATGGCTATACCAACGTTGCATTGTTCCTTGTAACCGTTCCATCTTCATCAAGTTTGTTTCTAAAGACCTATTTAGTACTAATTACTAATCTATCCTTGGGTCTTGTGACTAGATGGAACACTTGACTTCTTTTATATTGATTAAGTTCATCTTGCATTCCATTCACCCAGTCTTCATCTTGCAAATCCACAACAATATTTTTAGGTTCAATAGGAGATAAGAATGCATCAAAAGCACACAGATTCTTTAATTGAGATTAAGTTTTAACTCCAGAAGTTGGGTTAGTAAGGATGTTCTCAATGGGATGAGAACTTTGATACTTTTAAGGTTTCACAACCAACTGATTTCTGTTTGGAGTTTCTCCCATGTTGTTGTTGCGGAACAGGCTCAGTGACAGGTTCCATTCGGGAATTAGATTCGCTTCTTCTTTATTCAGTTCTCCCTGTCTGGTTGCCCTAGGTGGAAGAACATGTTCCATTACCTGGTCCTTCTTTTGGTGCAGCTTGAGCTTGAGTGTTGACTTTACTCAATTCTTTTATAGCCCAATAGCATCATATTCATGTTTTTGTCTATTATAAAGAATGTTTGTTTCATAAAAACCTACATGTACACTTTCTTCTAAACACAAAGTTTTTTTTTTGTACACTTTGTAAGCTTTCCTATGTAAAGAATATCCCAAGAATACTCCCTCATCACTTCTGGGATCAAACTTACCTAGGGAGTCCGTTCCCTTATTGTGCACAAAGCACTTACATCCAAATGTCCTAAGATTGGATATCTTTGATTTTCTCCCTTAAGTAACTAATAGAGAGTCTTCTCTATCAGAGTTGTAATCATGCATCTATTAATAATGAAACATGAAGTATTTACAGCCTCTCAGAAGCTATGGGGTAGTTTACTAGAAAGAGGCATAGTCCTAGCCAAATCTTCAAGAGTTATATTTTTTGTTTCAGCTACTCCATTTTGTTGAAGAGTCCTAGAGGTAGAAAAATAATTATCTACACCATGATCATCATAAAATTTAGCAAACTTAGCATTTTCAATTCCATAATCAGACCTAATTAATGCAAGTTGATTACCTAGTTGTTTCTAAGTTTTTCTAACAAATGCAGTAATTATGTCAAATGCTTCATCCTTAGATGTTAAAAAATAATGTCCAAGTAAACCTAGAATAATCATCAACAAGTACTACCACATAATTCTTACCATCTCTGCTTAATGTTCTCATTGGATCATAGAGATCCATATGAACTAGTTTCATCAACTTGGTCGTGCTTACTGCTTTCTTGCTTTTAAAAGACGATATTACCTGCTTCCCCCTTGCACAAGCCTCATAAACTTTGTCGCCCTTAAATTTGATGTTAGGTAATCCTATCACCAGGTCTTTAGATACTAATTTGTTGAGTTGATTTAGACTTGCATGACCAAGTCTTTTGTGCCATAGGAGGGAATCATTATCCAACACAGTTAAGCAAGTGAGTTCATTTTCTGAAAAAGTGGAAAAGTCCAAAATGTAAATATTGTTAAATATTTTTTCATGAAAAAAAATATTGTCAGTGGTAAGATTTATCACAAAACATTTGGTAGAAGTGAATGCTACCAATTTATCTCTGTCACACAGTTGTGATGTATTGATTAGGCTATATTTCAAGCCATCTATCAAGTAGGTATTCTCAATAGAATGTGAGTCAGTCTTACCTTTCCAAAGGAGACATTACCTCCTTTAAGGTTCTCAAGTTAAAGGAACTAGTTATTACTTCTTGTCATATGCTTTGAGCAGCCACAATCCATATACCATATTTAGCTACTTCCCTTCACTTGGACCTGCAAAATGAAATAAAAGGTCAGTTTTAGGAACCCAAACTAGTTTGGGTCCCTTTCTATAGGCAAAGGGGTGAATTAAGTTCTTTTTAGCCTATCTAGGAAGCTTATTTTTCCCTTGAACAAAGATTTTGTTCTTTTGACTGGCCTTTTCTTTTTCATTACACTCACTTTTGTAATGACGTGTCTTGCCACATTGCATGCAGATTTTGTTCTTAGGAAGTATGATGTACTTGATTTTGGGATCCCATAGCCATGTCCTCTCTTATTTCTACTGCGATGCTCTTGTATCCAGGATAATGCATCAGAGGACTTACTCCATTTGTAAGTTCTGTCTAGTTCATGCTTCACCTTGCCTAGATCTTCTTTTACAACTCTTATCTAATCATCTCTCTTGTACAACTCATCCTTCACTTTTCCTAGATTTTCTTCCAAGATGAGGTGTGTGTGATCAACTTTCTTTTTACCTGTTCCTAATTTCAATTTTAAATTTTCAGATCTAAGTTCTAAGACTATGGTGTCGAGTTCAAGAACTTGATTCTTCAACTTAGTATTTTGATTGTCACTTTTACTAGCCCTGAGTTCCAGATTTTTGCTCTTAGCTTTTAGGATTTCACATTCCCTATACAGTTGTTCCTTCTCATTGTTTATGACCTCAGACTCATCAATGAAGTCTAGTAGTAATTCAAATAGCTTTTCTTTAGACAAAACTTAAATCTTGTCTTTGAGATGAATCAAACTTACCTCTTGTTCAACATCTCATTATCCAATGGCCATAAGTGCTTGTTCATCTCCAGCTTCATCTTCTAAATCCTCATCTGAGTTTTCTCCCCTAAGCAGCAACCATAGCTTTTGTTGATCTTTTATTCTTTTTGGGTTGAACCTGTTCCTTCTTCCTATTTCTTTGTTCAGCCCTTTCTTTATTCCATTCAATTTCCCAGTGAGGATTATTCTTGATCATGTGGTCAGTCTTACCACGTTTGTAGCAGCCCTCATTGGTGTGTTTTTCAGGAGCCATTGGTTTGTTGAAGGTTGCACCTCTTGAAGAACTCTTTCCTCTCATTAGGTACTTGAAATCCCTTGTGATCATAGTTATTTCATCATACTCTAAGTCTTCACCTTCAGCTATTTTGAGAGCCAGGCTTCTATCTTTCTTGGTAGTAAGAATTCCAATCAGCTAATCTAACTTGAGAGTAGCGATATTCTTTGATTCCGGAATGGCAATGATTTTACTCTCCCAAGTTAGTGGAAAGACCCTTGTCAAGATTTTCTCAAACGTTTCGTCTTCAAGGATAATTCTTCCAAGAGACTTAAGTTCATTTGCTAGTTTTGTGAACCTTGTATACATCTCTTGGATGGTTTCTCCTTCCTTCATGGTGAAATTCTCATATTGAGAATACAACAGTGTACCTCTTGATCTATTTACTTGAGAAGTTCCTTCATGGGCCACTTATGGAGTTTCCTAGATCTCCTTAGTAGTAGTACCACTTGAAGTCTGTTGTACTCGTCTGTATCGAGTCCACACAAAAGCCATTTCTTGGCCTTGGAATTCGTTTCCCACTTTTTCAAATCTTCAACAGTACAATCAACTCTAGTCATTGGCACATCCATTCCTTCAGCATTCTTCTTTGTAGCAGCCAGGGGACCATCAACAACAATGTCCCAAAGTTCATATTCTTCTCATATGGTACAATCTCTCATCCTGTTTCCACCAGGAATAATACTGCCTATTAAAGAGTGGATGCCTAGTAGTGGATTGTCCTTTCTAGTTTTCAAGTGATGCATTCACCTTGATATGTAACTAAGATGTTATCCTCTTCAAGGATAGCCTCCTCTGATACCAATTAATGTTCTATACTTCAATACCACGCAAGAGGGAAAGGTGATTTCTGTGGTGCCCAATTTTTCATTTAAGCTGATTATTGAAGTACCTGGTTCTTCTATGTGTTCCAACTACTACTGTTGCAGAATAATAAATACGGAAATTAAAGAACACAAAGATTTTACGTGAAAATCACCTGGCTCAAAAGGTGAAAAAATCACGATCTACCTTCCAGTAGGATTTTCCCAAACCCCCTACTAAAATTACTAAGCCAAAAGCTGCATTAACAAAAACTCTTTTGTAAACCTAGGATAAACTCTAATCCTATTGTAGCAAACAGCGTCAACTGTTGCGACAACTTTAAGTTAACTCTAAGTTAAAAAGTTTAAGTACCTAATGTAATTGCTTATAGATAAAGCTGAAAGATACAATATTAAAATGGCTACTACAATTAAGCTAAAATAAAAGACAGACACTTGAAACTGGTTCTTCCATCTGGTTCAAGTATCTTGAGATTGCACGCTTGAATCACACATAAATTGCTTATAAAATTGCCTTGCTATTTTTCTCTCAATTCACGTTTAACTTCAGCTTGTGTGTATTACCTATAAAAGACAGCATCACTGATATTTATGGAGTTAGTAAAAAGAGATTGACTAGAATACATATGCTACTGTTCCTTCGTGGAAGAGTTCTAGTTGGTCTCATCCTCTAACTCTATCCATTTTCTAAGCCGTATTTCTCTTTGTGTAACAAGTCTTTCTCATTATCTAACATGCAACCTTTTCGATTAGAATCGGGAGATATAGCAATTTTTGGTAAGGTAGGTTTATTTCCTTCACGTGCGTCTCACATGTTTGGGTTGATCATAACTGTGCTTCACAAGATGGACCTGGTCCATGAATGAGTTCCTTTGTCAGTCTTCAAAACTTCACCTTTACTTGGGCCAACAAGCTCAAATCTTCATATGGTATCAGAGCTATCAAATGCATTTGCGAGTTAGCTTCATGTATTCTAAGAATATTTTGCTTCACTTACACTTTTTGATTTCCAATTGAGTCGCAAATCAGAAAATTCAACAATGGCAATATTTGGATCACAATCATCCACTGTTCCTTCATCCTTCGAACATAAGTGGAGCTCCGATAATATCGATTCAATTTACTGGCTTAGAGAATTATATCACCTGGAGTCTAGTGATGGAAATCCAGCTTCTTAGGAAAAATAAGTTAGTGTTAGTCGACAAAACCCTAAAAAGGGGGGAGTTTGATATAGAGCTAGGTCACCAGTAGGATCGATGTAACACAATAGTTTTAGGATGGGTTGTGAGCTCGGTTTGAGGGATTTGTTAACAAGGATACTATATACGAAAAATGCTAGGGTAGTTTGGGATGATCTGAGAGAAAGGTCTGATAAAGTGAATATTTCACGAGTGTATCAATTGCACAAGGCAACATCAACAATTACACAAGGGAATGACACTGTGTTAGTGTATTTCTTAATGCTTAAGAACATTTGTGATGAATTTGATAACATGGTTCCACCACCTATAACTGTGCTAAATCGAAAAAGTTTATAATGTTCATGGAAAAACAAAAGGTTCTGCATTTTCTGATGCGATTGAATAAAAGCTATGGACAATCTAGAAGACAAATTCTAATAACTAGCCTTACACCAAGTATATACAAGGCATATTCAATGCTTGTTGAAAGAAAGAGTCAAAGATCATTTGTGAATTCCTCTATGATTGGTGAAGGAAGTGAACCAACAGCTCTGTTAGCTTAAAAGAAATTAGTTATCAGAACTACAAAAAACCAAAGAAAACCCGGAACCTAAATGTGATTTCTGTAAGATAAAAGGTCACACTAAACAAGGATGCTACAAGATAATTGGATACCTACAAGACTTTAAATGAAGAAGGAACATGCCTATGAACACAACTTACAATGTCCAGACTCAAAAAATGAATCCAAATTGGCACGAAATGATACAAGAAGGAATGAGACACAAGAGAAAGTAAGAGTTGGGCTTGTTCCTATGGCACCACAACTTACTGCAAACTAATAAATCAAATCATGAGGCTTCTCCATCAAGGATCACCACAAACGCAAGATAACATGGCAAATGTATAAAGTATAGCACATTCCTTTCTTGTTTGCATAGAAGAGGAAAACTAGATAATTGATAGAGGAGCTACCAATCATATGGTAGCAGATCTAAACATATTGACTAATGTTAAGACAGTGAGTTCTAATTGTAGCAACAAAGGACACTTGCCAAATCGAAATGTCACTAGTGCATCACACATTGGAATATATAAGCTCAAATAAACATGGAAGATAAAAAAAGTGTTGTTTGTCCGAGATTTTCAATATAAACTTCTATATGTTTCAAAGGTAACCAGTGAGTTTCACTATTTTATATCCTTTTATCCTGATTTCTATTTATTCCAGGACCTCTCCAGTAGGAAGGTGAAGGGAATTGGTAGAGAAAAGGAAGGCCTCTACCTACTGGTCCCACATGCCACTGTTATCCTGGAACTGAGAAGAGGATTATAGCTAAATGTTTTGTTGTGGAAGAAGGGGATGGACATGTCTCATTGTGGCACAAGAGACTAGCACATGCCTCAAGAAACTCACTAAAGGAATTGCCTGGATATAAAGTTGAAAGTTTCAAGAATATAATAGATAGTTGTCCATTAGCTAAGCATACTATATTACCTCTTCCTTCTAGTACAAACAAATCAAGAAAGTTTTTTAAATTGCTTCACTTGGATGTATGGGGACCATATAACACATAGACTTCTAATGGAAATAGATTCTTCTTGACTGTTGTAGATGACTTCTCTCTGAGTAACATGGATATTCTTGTTGAAATTTAAGAGTGATGTGTCCTTTGAGCCTAAATATTTCTTCAAAATGATACATACTAAATTTTGGTGCCATAGTGCAAACTATAAAAACGTATAATGGTTGTGAACTAGTAAGTTCAGACATGTAGGATTTAGTCCAGGATTAGGCATTGTGCATCAGACAACTTGTGTATACACACCTCAGCATAATGGAATAGCTGAGAGGAATCACAGACATCTCCTTGAGGCTGCTAGAGCAATTAGGTTTCAAGGGCACATACTAATCACGATGTGCTGGGGCAACATACATCATCAATAGATTACCATGTGCAGTGTTAAATGGGAAATCTCCCTATGAGATGTTCTTCAAAGAGAAGCCTAATATCAAGCATTTAAGAATAATTGGATGCTTACCAAGACTTGACAAATTTGACTAGAGGGCCATCAAGACAGTTTTTATGGGATACTCGGCAGTCACCAAAGGGTATGTTCTATATGACCTGGCAAAGCAGAAAATCTTTGTCCATCGAGATGTGATATTTAAGGAAAATGTTTTTCCTTTTAAAGACATTCGAGAGGAAACATTACAACATGAGGATCAGGGATCATCTTTTTTTTTTTTTTAAATATTTTCCATTACCTTCTAATGACGTAGATCTTAATTCTTCTAGTCCTGTGGATTATTCATTAGAGGAAGACTTAGGAACGCATGCTAACCCTGCAGAGGTTGATAATCCTTCTTTAATTCTTGAAGCAACGGTAGTTGATACGTCCTTAGAGTCACCACCTGATATACTTGATATTACAGATGTCCCAACCTCTTCAGCAACATTAAAGTTTCCCTAATGAAGTCACAAAGGCATACCAAAGAGTCTATTTGGCTATCTGATTATCTTACACCTCATAACAAGACTCATGAAGTACTGTATCCTACTGAGAACTACGTGTCCTATACAAAATTATCTGCAGCCTATCAAGCTTAATTGAGAGTTTTTTCCTCTATTGTTGAACCAAGTTCTTTTCAAGAGGCATGCAAGGATCCTAAATGGCTAGAGGCTATGAAAGCTGAAATCCAAGCACTACAGGACAACAAGACATAAGAATTGGTCAAGCTGCACATGGGGAGTCTGTAATTAGCTGTAGATGGGTATACAAGGTGAATTTGAAAGCTAATGGGGAGGTTGAAGGTTCAATACAAGGTTGGCAGCCAAAAGCTACAACAAGAAAAAAGGCCTTGACAATCAAGAAACCTTTTCTCCAGTAGTTGAAAAAACAATTATAAATACTGTGTCTTCACTTCCAGCAGGGCATAACTGGAACATACATCAACTAGATGTATACAATGCTTTCCTACAAGGGGACCTTCATGACAAAGTGTACATGGAACTTTCTCTGGGATTGTCAAGTCAGAGGGAGAATCCTACGGTTTGCAGACTTATCAAATCCATTTATGGTTTGAAAAAAGCTGGTAGACAGTGGAATCATTAATTGACAGAGGAACTCTTACAATATGATTTTACCCAAAGCAGTCTAGATCATTCCCTATTGATCAAACAACATGATGAGGACATTGTCATTCTATTAGTATATGTACATGATATGTTGATGACAAGAAACAACTTAATGTTGATTTAGGAAAGCAAAAATTCATTACACAAAGTATTCAAGATCAAAGATTTGGGTGAGTTAAGTTTTTCATGGGAATGGAGTTCAGTAGGTCAAAGAAGGGGATTGTAGTTAATAAAAGAAAGTATGCTTTGGAGATAATTTGAGAACTAGGCCTAGGAAGTGCAAAGACAATATGGAGACCTCTTGAGACAAATGTCAAACTAATAGTTCCAGAATATTACAAGCTAATTGGTAAAAAGGATGATTAGCTCTTAGAAGATAAAGGATTGTATCAAAGGTTAGTAGGAAAGTTATTATACCTTACATTGACTAGGCTAAATATTGCATTCTCAGTACAGACTCTCAACCAGTTCCTGCAACAACCAAAAAAATCTTATTGGGAAGCTGCAGTGAGAATTGTGAAGTATGTCAAGAGGTGACAAGGTTTAGGGATCCTGCTAAGTAGCAGCAGATCAAACAATTTGAGTGTCTTCTGTGATGCAGACTGGGAACGTGTCCAAACACAAGAAAGTCAGTGTTTGGTTTTCTAATCAAATATGGAGAGTCATTGATTTTCTGGAAATCAAATAAACAACATAGTGTCTAAAAGCTCAACTGAGGTAGAGTATATGAGCATGGAAAGTGATATATCATAATTGGTGTGGGTTGCAGCCTTTTTAAAGGAATTAGGAGCAGAAGTTACAATACTAGTTGATGTATACAATGACAAAAAAGTAGCAATATAGATAGCAGCAAATCATGTATTCCATAAGAGGACGAAGCATATAGAGATAAATTGTCATTTCATCCGACAAAAAATCCAAGAATGACGGGTGAAAACTCATCATATAGGCACGAGGATCAAGAAGCATGTTTTCTAACAAGGGGGTTAGCAAGAGCTCAGCATGAACATCTAAGTGACAAGTTGGGACTGTTGAATGTCTTTACACCCACCAGCTTGAGGGGGTGTTGAAATAGGGGTCAGGTGACTTGCATTGTGCAGAAGAAGAAAGAATTGTTATTTATTTAACTAAGTCGGTTAGTGATAGTTAGTTTTTCGAGTAAGATAGATCAAAGGAGTTAGTTGGAGTTAGTTTTTACTATATACATGTAGCTAAGATATAAAAATATATATATATTCGATACATTCAATACTTTTTCTTCTCTTCTCTGCTCCTTCGTCTCTAATGACGGATTCTTTTTAAGCTCAAATCTTCACAGGATTAATGTAGTAAGTCTGAATTCTTAGAGTCCTCAAGAGGATGATAAACACACACAAGAGACACCCATTATGTCCAAAAAATACCCATTATAATTTTTGGACAATGGCCATATGAATAAGACTTTTGGTTACGGCCGACTGCTTTGGATTTTATTATCATTAAAAGAGAAGAAGATTATTTATTATATATACATGATACATCAATGGGAAAGTCTTTAACAAAGGTCAAAGTATAAGATAATCACATGAGAAAGCAAGAATGAGGTAAAGAACGTTGGGGTGGGATGGGACAACTGTCAAAAAAATAGATGGAAAATTGGTTTTACAGATTTTAAAATTACATTTCGGGTAAGTCACATGATACTAAAATTCAACAGGACCAGTCTCATCATCTGTATCCTCAATAATGCTAGAATTATTACATTATAATGAGCACCAAGTGGACTGTCTGACCATATACCGTTCTCTTTGTAATTTTCCTGTTAAATAAATGTTTACTTTAATCTAAGTCTAAAAAAAATAAAGAATTCCATAGAAAAGTCATATCAACATTTGCATTGAAAATAAATTCCATTGTTCAATGAAATAAAAACCTCCCAACGCCCAAAGGAAAAACAGTCCACCTTCTCCTTTACCCTTTCCTCTCTCATTTCCCCCCACCCTCAACCATAAGGAAATTCTTTTTTCTTCTCATATACTATTTTCAATCTGAATTTTGTGCGGGCATAGAGAGTAATGATTCATATAGGTAACTCTTTCGATGCTTGGAATTGAGAAGTAGCTATTGTTGTTGTAAATATTCAAGCCAAATTATGTGTGTTTGAGTCATGTGCAGGTGATCGTCTATAGAAGGTCTGGACTAAGCAAAGCAGCTGATACTTTTGATACAAATTCTTGAAAGAAGAAACACAGAGGAGTTTGCTGATCATGGTTTGTATTTAAAAAAACAAACCATGCCTTTTAACTTCTTTATATGCTTTCAGTTTTATAAACTTTTGTTTTACATATATATAGATGATCCAATAATCAGGCCTTTATATGCATAGGAGCCACTAATTAATAGAAAGAAAGAAAAAACCAGTTAGTTTCCTTGTGGTTTTATACAGATATCATAATGAACAAAAGAAACATATTCGAAGTTTATCAGCCTTAGTTTCTTTTCTTTTCAAGTGAATAATCGACAAGGTCTGCATAGCAGCCTTCTTGAATCCTCTATTATTTTTATTTTACTTTTCTTAATTTCCAGCTAGGAACAAATAGTTTGGTTTTTCTTCTTTCCCCTTGTCCCTTTTTCTTTCTTTTGAAGAAATTTTTCTTTACTTGTTATCTTGGACTAAGTAGGATGTTAAGACCATTTTCCCATTAATATTTCTTTTTATTTTCAGACAACTTGATGCAAGAGATATATGGTCTTATAAAGATGTTGTTAGGGTCTTCAAAAATTTTCAGTATCCATTATTAAATCTATCAGTTTTAGAGAATTCCCAGAAACGAGATTTTATTTTATGGAGTATTATATATGGTTCTCCCCGTACCTAATCAAGTTTTTTTTTTTCCTTCTATTTTTTCTTGGCGTTCTAAAGAAAAATGAAGTACACACTACACAGTAAAGTTTCGTACTAGTAGAGGATATAAAACAAGAATAAATGTTGCAGGATTTTAAATCAACAAAACTTCTGCAATTTTTGTTACTCCCATCTTTATACCTGCTAGCTTCACCAGTCTTTAATTGACAATTAAACATTTCTTTAATTCATATATCTACTTACATTTATATTGGAGTAGGAAAATGATAAACCATGCACTAGGAATTACCATTAAATTCCAACAGACTTGTGCCGGTTACCATTAGTTTCTCCCATCTGGCTTCTGCAAACTTCCCGACCTGCAGCTGACACTGTCAGAAATGTTTTTCCGTAATATTAATGGCAGGAGAATGCAATGTTAATACTGCAGGCAGAACAACAGACTGTAACTAAGTACATGGTAAAACTGTATTTGTGTTAGGGTTTGCCATTATCTAATTAAAATTGCTCTTTCATATATTTGACTATTTCTTTTCTTGGAAGCATTTTTTTGAATTTTATAAATTGAGGTTATTTCCTTCATGCAACGTAACAATAGCATCTATAATCTGGTCATTATGAAAATCTAGTTTATAAGGAGAATTTATTCTCTCGATAAGCTTTGTTTTTAATATGTATTAGTTTTCTCATATGTAGGTCAGTTGATCAAATTATATTAAAACAATATACATTTTTTAGTATATTTTCTTTCGTATTCTGATTTATCGTCATTCAAGGTTTGCTTGTTAACTTTCGCATGATGCTTTGTTATTTTTATCCCAATTATATATATATATATATATATATATATAGAGAGAGAGAGATTCAATAGTTGTTATATGTAGAAGTGTTGTGGCATCTTGTACATAACTTACCACTAGAGGGTTAGGACAAGATCAAGAAATAGCTTTACAAGGTAGCTACTAGTTCTATTTCTGTACGTGTTTCATGCCCTCAGCCTAATGGCTTTGGGCACACAAGTTGAGAGACTCACTGGTTCATGGGATTCTGCGTGATAGCCAATTCAATTATCTATCTTACCATGAATAATCTGTTTAATTCTATTCTCTTCAAGTCTAATTTTATTAACTTATTTATTCATACACAATCCAGGCTTGTTTCTTTCACTAAAGACCTCTTTGCCTAACTTGCTCAGAAAGTTAGAGGTGGCCATGACAGAAAATTCAGTGAAACAAGCCAATGAAGAGATGATGACAAATACTATGGAATACTTAATGGAAAAAACATCTTCAGATTCTTCCTCCCAAAGAAAAATGGTGTCATTCATTGATCTGAACGAAGATAACAAAGAGGAAAGTGACGAAGAAGAAGAAGAAGTCATTGAGATTAGTGTGGAAAACAGTAGTGAGAAAACAAGAGATGAAGGAAACTCAGAAAATAATAACAATAGCTCCGGCAATGGACGTGTTGAAAAGAAAAACGTAAGGCATTATGTTCGATCAAAAATGCCAAGGCTCCGTTGGACTCCTGAACTCCATCGCTCCTTTGTTCATGCCATTGAAAGGCTAGGTGGTCAAGAAAGTAAGTCTCTACCTAATGCTTGAAATCAAGTTCTATTCAAATTTACTCAACATGTATGTATTTTATTGAATTTAACTTCAGCACAATAACAATGTAAAAGTATTCTTACACTATCTTTTACGCTGTCAAATAATTAAATGTAAAAAATATAACTAAGAAGTTAGATTTATATATAATCTTGAATATAATTATCACTACATAATTAAGTAAATAAATGAGTGTTCTCTTTAACTACATTAGACTTTAGATAATACAATCACTCAATCAATTAATAAAGCAAGTTATCTAGTTCAAGATGTTAAAATACAATAATATGGTGTAAAAATTATTTATAGTACCAATGTGTATCTATTCCCCCGTCCCCCGCCGCCGCCCCCCCTACAGATGTCAAACTTTATTATAGACTGGTAAAGAAAAAGACAAAATATATATATATATATATATATATATATATATATATATATATATATATATATATATATATTATACTATCCGTTTTACATTTCTTTAGGACACCTCGTTTGTTTCTTAGTTTATGTATATTTTATAACTAAAATTATTGTTGCCACATTTGTTGTTGTTGATATGGTAAAATAGGATTCTCCGTGGTTTCCAGAAATATTTGATTAATGTTTAAGGTCAACTTGGATTGGCAGGAGCCACACCAAAGTTGGTGCTCCAGCTGATGAACGTGAGAGGTCTCAGTATTGCCCATGTAAAAAGTCATTTGCAGGTATCATGATTGAAAATACTTATACTCTTCATATATATATATATATATATATATATATATATATATATATATTGTTCTCAATATAGAGAAACTCATTACTTATTTGATCCAGATGTATCGAAGCAAGAAACTTGATGAATCTGGACAAGGTACATTTATCATCTAATTGGAAAATTCTTGTTAATTATCCTTCCGACCAAGTATACATGTTTATTTTACCTCCTTAAATTACCAGTTAATTGTCCTTATCTAAAATTAACATGTAACTTTAGACGGACAAAATGCTGTTAACCAATTTTCTTCTATGAATCTTGATGGTACTTCATTTTGGTATTATAGTGTTAGGTCGTAATAAAGCAATGCAAGGGAGAAGCTTTTTCTATGGAAACGTTGGCCAAAGATATAACCCTCTACAAGATTTCAAGATGAAGAATGGTGCGATTGTGTTAGCAAGGAATTTTAACTATGATCATGACCATGGCCATTTTCGAAATTCCTTTTCGAGACCCCCATGTCAGGCCAAAGACATCTTTTCCAGGTACAATTTCACCTAGTCAATGATAAGCTTCTACTTGACTTGCTTAACTATTCTTAATAATTTGTGATTTCACATATATACAGGTAATGGCGGACCCAAGTGGGAGCTAGCGGGTTCAATTGAATCCGCTTTACCAAAAAATAATACTGTATATATATGTATAAGTTATGATTATAGCTGTGTAAACTTTGTGTAAATATTTATTTGGACCCACTTGACAACTACTATTTTACCACTAAATTTATATACTTGTAAGATTGAAACCGCTTATACAAAATTCTGGGTATAGTCTACATTGTTTCCTAGCTTTCTAATCCCACTTTTTCTTTTGAATATTACCTACAGTTATCTTTTAATAATGATATGATACAGTAAGAAAAACCCTATATTTTCATTATTTGGAAATTAAACTCAACAAACAAATGTACAGGTACTTGCAGTGGTCTTCCAATCAGGGAAGCTTACTTAACACCACTCGAGAAAAGCTATGGACACCAAGACAATTTCAGAAAAATGGAGGCCATGAAATTGGCCCCGTCAGGTCAAGCCAATTTCTTGAAGAGAAAAGGGGGCCTCCGAGTGAATTCATTGCCAATCAGTTGGAGGAAAAAATTGCTGATTTTTCCAATATTTATTCAGCTAAAAAATCCCAATATTTGCTTCAACAAAATGTAACACAACCATATTCCAAATGGAATTGCAGATACAATACCCTTGAGCAAAATTTTGAGACACCAACAAAGCTTGAGGTAAATATATACAAAGCACATATATAGCTCCTCTACCTACTATATTGCTTTTACTTTCAACTTCATATTTTCCATCTCTCTTTTAGATTTTCCTACATGCGTCCTTGTTCTTTGGGTATGAATTGATTGTAGTCCTATATATGTTGAGTATCCAAACTTAGCGTGTGAGCTTTGATGAAGACTTGCATCACTATTCGTTTCCCCGTGGCTCGATTGCTCTTGCTTTGGAGCCGGAGCTTGCTGGATAGTGAAGTGGTCCGTGAAGGTTAAAGAAGACCTATCGTGCCTCCTCCTTGTACCAGTTGATGCTGGGGCAGTGCTTAATATGAGTTTTCTCCTGCCCCAGACAGCTTCGAGGTTCCCATCGAGGTCTTCAAAAGGCATTAGTGGGCTTGAAAGAGTTAGCCGGTTTCAGTATGAGGAAGGTCTGGGTGATTGCAGTATATTTTGGCCTGTAGTTAGCTCTGCTTAAGGTAGTGAAGTAAGCCATTAGCTCATATTCTATCTAAATCCGATCAATCAATGAAATTTGTTACCACGCAGTGCAGCAGGCAAGATCGAAGAATTTTATGCCCCCCACGCCCTCTATCCCACATCAGTTGGTGATGGTACAATTAAACTCCTTATATGATCTTGTGCAATATCGCAAACTTATTTTACTAGGAGCTCGACTAAACTCATATTCATTTTACAACAATTGGAAGTTAAATGTGTTAAGAGGGTAACTCTCGATGAGTTATAATACTCGTATATTATTTATTAGGATTTCATGTTTCCTTTTTTCTTTGTTGTTGCACTACTTCATTGGTAATTTGACTTTGCAGATGAAAGAAGACAAAAGTTTCATGACCGAAAAAGATTGGTTACCTGATTTGCAACTAAGATTAAGCAGAAGCACAGAAAACAAGAACGAGAAGAATACTCATCATAGCAAGAGGATGGATCATCAGACAGATATAAACACGATGCTTTCTCTTTCTCTGCCAAATTATTCATCAAGTGCAACCTAAGAGAAAGTAGAGTTCTAAACCATACGAAAGTTTTATTTTAGCTTGTTACTTTTATATGTTCAGACATATAGAAGCCGCCTATGTACGTAGGGGGGTGAGTACTTGAGATCTGACCATGCAATTAGCATATATATCAGGAAATTAATGCATTGGAGTGAGATCTCCTAAGTACTTACCTTATAGGCCGTAAACATACACTTTGAGTTGCCACTTATCCCTCTTATTGTTATTTTTCTTTGTTTAACAAAGCCAATTTTTAGTATTGTCTCTGAGTTTCCTGCAACTATATCTACGATAGACTGGTACAACTATTTAAAGATTACCTTGCTATTTGTATTTAGTCTTAGTTGGATATTCCCTTAATTTCTTAGGATATAAGACAAATGGTTGCTCTTTGTTCTGGACACCTCCAGAACAAATCATGTCAGTTTCTTTAGCAGCATATCATCAAGACAAAATGAGAATATAAGGAGGACGTCAAGTAATTCTCTCTAAAAAATTTTCTCTCACTTCTCTCTAAAGCAACGGTCAACGGCTAATTCCCAGCAGGTTGGCCCATGCACCATTGGAATGAACCCACCGTACGGTGCTCCACCGGCGCATCTGGGTGGCCAAAACACCGGCGCATTGGGTTTATGACAACTTTAATGTATTTTTGGAATTTACAAAGGAAGGTGATTTTAATGTGGTCTGGTTCAAAAGAGTAATTAAAATAGATGGACAACAAATGTGGCTTCAGAGGTGGTCGTCAGCCTTTAAACCATAGGAGGACCTCCCAGTGGCACCGGTATGGGTGTTATTACCCGGTCTCCCCTTTCATATGCACACATGGAAATATCTTAAGCAAGTAGTCAGTTTTGTCAGAACTCTATTAGAAATGGACCTAGCTAAGCGTGGTAAAACTAGACCTAGCATGGCAAAGGTTCGAATTGAGATTGATTTACTTAACGCAACTAGATGTTGTTTATGTCGGGCAAGTATTCTAGAATGTTCCTAAAAAAGGGTTCAGACAAAAACTTGAATATGAAGAGGTTCCTAAATATTGTAAACACTATAGAAATATTGGTCATAATATAATGAATTGTAGAGTTATAAAGAGGAAAAGAGAGAACAAGAGGAAGAATTGAACAAAGAAGGAAGGAAAGAAATTGAAATTAAGGTAAGGAGTGCAATGAATAACGAGGGTGAAAAATGGGAAGCTAGAAGCTCCAATGAACTACAGCATTCCCAGATGAAACAGAGGTAAAACATAACGTAGAAGAAACAAGTTTCTAACAAGTCTGATAATAACAGTGCTGACCAAACCTGTAGTACTACCCAGGTACAAATCAAAACTGCCAAAGATCATGATATCAATGAAGCCTTGCAAAAGAAGCAAAGCATCAAGAGTAGAACTACGATGAAGAACAAGGTTAGAAGACAAAAAAAAATCCAAAAAAGAGGTCAAAAGTTGTATTCAAACATGTCAAAGTGTTCAGCACCTCAAAAAACAAATCTGCTTTATTGCCTAATGAAGAAAGCCTTCAAATTAGCAACAGCAAAATAAAAACAATTCAGGGGTTTAAGAGTGAAGAAATCATAAATGAAAGGAGTACCAATGACAACATGAAGGAAGGCCCTTTAGATAATGTGAAAAGTGGAAAAAACAAGTAATATTATGATGAAGACAACCAAGGGTTGGAATGGAAAGAATATGTCAATGAGCCAGTCAGCATTCCCTCAGAAATCAAAAATTTGCTTGAAATATGCCTTGAACTAGATATGAACACTGTGCAGCAACAAAGCAACAACGATTCTGTCTCAATGAGAATAGAAACACAACAACAATTTGAGATCACAACGCCAAATGCTGTGACTGTTCGGATAGCAGAAAATCAAATTCAAAATGGGCAGGACCATGACAATGAAGAAAAATTTTCTCCAGTGATCAGACGCAGGAATCAGAACAAAAAGAAGTAAAATAAGAAAAAGCAAAATGATAATACGCCTCCTCACGGAGGTAGATCAAACCCATTTCCCTCATTGTTCCATGATTAGTGTAATTTTTTGGCATATTAGAGAAGTTAATACAAAACATGCAATGCCTATACTGAAAAAGCTCGTCAACATCAACAAAGTTGATTTCATAGCGCTCATGGAACCTTTTGTTAGTATGAACAAGATCAGACAAATCCATGAAATTTCTTAGGCTTAAGCATTGTATATCCAACACTAATGCCCAAATTTGGCTCATGTGGTATGAAAACTTTCAATCAAGTGTGATTATTATGGATGATCAACAAATTACTATCAAAATTCATAATGGGGTGGATGCCAAAGGTATGTTCCTAACTGATGTTTATGCAAACTGCAATGCTAATGAAAGAAAAGACCTTTGGTGTAGCTTGAAAAACACACACATAATTATTGATGGCCCCTGGTGCATTGGAGGTGACTTCAATATTATTGTGGATCCGGCAGAGAAATTGGGAGGTCGACCTCACAGAATGTATAAATTTCTAGATTTCAGCTCATGTATGAACAATTGTGAAGTTAAGTATTTGGATTATGTTGTGCATAAATTCACTTGGTGCAAATAATTGGGAAGCTAGAAGAAGAATTTGGAAGAGGCATGATAGAGTCTTTAATTTGATAATGACTTGTGGTGCCAGACTATGCAAAATAATGTTGTCAAACATCTTCCAAGAACTGGTTGTGACCATAGACCTTTACTTCTCAAGCGTTGTAACAACTGTGAAGTTAAGTATTTGGATTATGTTGGGCCTAAATTCACTTGGTGCAAATAATTGGGAAGCTAGAAGAAGAATTTGGAAGAGGCTTGATAGAGTCTATAATTTGTTAATGACTTGTGGTGCCAGACTATGCAAAATAATGTTGTCAAGCATCTTCCAAGAGCTGGTTCTGACCATAGACCTTTACTTCTCAAGTGCTGTAACAACTGTGAAGTTAAGTATTTGGATTATGTTGGGCATAAATTCACTTGGTGAAAATAATTGGGAAGCTAGAAGAAGAATTTGGAAGAGGCTTGATAGAGTGTTTAATTTGTTAATGACTTGTGGTGCCAGACTATGCAAAATAATGTTATCAAGCATCTTCCAAGAACTGGTTCTGACCATAGACCTTTACTTCTCAAGTGCTATAACACAAACAACAAGAATATTAAATACTTCAAATTCCTAGATTTCTGGGCGGAGCAACCTTCCTTCATGAACCTTGTAGAAGATGTGTGGAACTCTAATATTAGGTGGAATGCATTGTGGATACCAACAGAAGCTTAATAAGCTTAGCAAAAGGCTTACACAATGGTGTAAGCAGGATATAGGAAATGTATATGAGCATGTTCATCACTGGGAAGCCAAAATGAATGCCCTTGAAGAATTTGATCTACGAAACAATATTGACCTGTCTAGAGAATAGCTTAATCGAGGGAAAGCCAAATACATCAAATGGATGAACATGTAGACTCTATTCTTATACAGAATGAAAACATCAAGTGGTTCAAAGAAGGTGATTGTAATACCAAGTATTTCCATAGCCTAATCAGGGAAAGAAGAAGAAGGCTGCAACTTCACAACATCAAAGATCATAGAGACAAATGGGTGGAAGGTGATGATAACATTTCAAAAGCCGCAATTAGACACTTCCACAAGAGATTCAACATCAACCATTAATTCAATGATAATGATATACTGGAATGCATCCCCATGATTATTACTGAAGAAGACAACATTGCCTTGACTTCCATGCCCCACACACAAAAAATCGGGGATGTTGTTTTTGATATGGGAGCTAATAGCACAGCTAGTCCAGATGGCTTTAACGACACCTTTTCTCAAAAATGTTGGGATATAATCAAAGATGATATCATTGACTTCATGTAAGAAATTTTTACTGGAAATAGACTAATCAAGTTCTTTTCACACACCTGCCTGGTTCTACTTCCCAAAGTAGAATCTCCCAATAGCTTCTCAGAACTTAGACCCATCAGTCTAAGCAATTGCATCGCCAAGATCATATTCTTTCGAGAAACTAAATCCTATGCTTCAAAAAATTATTTCAGAGAATCAAAGTGGGTTTGTCAAAGGAAGATCCATTACTGAAAATATTTTGCTAGCATAGGAGATCACACAAAACAACAGGAATAAAAACTGCGGGGAAATGTAATTATCAAATTGGACATGGCAAAGCATATGATAGAATGTCCGGGAGATTTATCATGCTAGTTTTGAGGAAATTTGGCTTCTCGGAGGAATGGATTGACATTATTTGAGGTCTGGTTAATGAAGTCAGGTACTCTATTATTATTAATGGCAATAGAAAAGGCTTCTTTATGTCATCTCATGGCTTGAAACAAGGAGATCCACCAACACCTTCTTTGTTCATTATTAGTGCTGAAGTACTAACCAGGTCCTTGAATAATCTCACCAATTGTGAAAACTATAGTCCTTTCAGCATGAATAAAAGAGGTCCAAAGATCAATCACCTTGCATATGCTGATGACATTGTCATATTCTGCGGGGGTAACAAGAAATCCATGAAGCTTATCAAGAAACAAATCAGGAGATATGAAAAGGCTTCAGGGAAAAAAGTCAATAATGACAAGAGTTATTTCATCACTTCTCCTAATACCTCTACTTCCAGGATCAATAGAATTAGAGAAGCATCAGGATTCATGGATAAAAAGTTTCCTTTCAATTATCTGGGAAAAAATTATTTCAGAGAATCAAAGTGGGTTTGTCAAAGGAAGATCCATTACTGAAAATATTTTGCTAGCATAGGAGATCACACAAAACAACAGGAATAAAAACTGCGGGGAAATGTAATTATCAAATTGGACATGGCAAAGCATATGATAGAATGTCCGGGAGATTTATCATGCTAGTTTTGAGGAAATTTGGCTTCTCGGAGGAATGGATTGACATTATTTGAGGTCTGGTTAATGAAGTCAGGTACTTTATTATTATTAATGGCAATAGAAAAGGCTTCTTTATGTCATCTCATGGCTTGAAACAAGGAGATCCACCAACACCTTCTTTGTTCATTATTAGTGCTGAAGTACTAACCAGGTCCTTGAATAATCTCACCAATTGTGAAAACTATAGTCCTTTCAGCATGAATAAAAGAGGTCCAAAGATCAATCACCTTGCATATGCTGATGACATTGTCATATTCTGCGGGGGTAACAAGAAATCCATGAAGCTTATCAAGAAACAAATCAGGAGATATGAAAAGGCTTCAGGGAAAAAAGTCAATAATGACAAGAGTTATTTCATCACTTCTCCTAATACCTCTACTTCCAGGATCAATAGAATTAGAGAAGCATCAGGATTCATGGATAAAAAGTTTCCTTTCAATTATCTGGGAAAAAATTATTTCAGAGAATCAAAGTGGGTTTGTCAAAGGAAGATCCATTACTGAAAATATTTTGCTAGCATAGGAGATCACACAAAACAACAGGAATAAAAACTGCGGGGAAATGTAATTATCAAATTGGACATGGCAAAGCATATGATAGAATGTCCGGGAGATTTATCATGCTAGTTTTGAGGAAATTTGGCTTCTCGGAGGAATGGATTGACATTATTTGAGGTCTGGTTAATGAAGTCAGGTACTCTATTATTATTAATGGCAATAGAAAAGGCTTCTTTATGTCATCTCATGGCTTGAAACAAGGAGATCCACCAACACCTTCTTTGTTCATTATTAGTGCTGAAGTACTAACCAGGTCCTTGAATAATCTCACCAATTGTGAAAACTATAGTCCTTTCAGCATGAATAAAAGAGGTCCAAAGATCAATCACCTTGCATATGCTGATGACATTGTCATATTCTGCGGGGGTAACAAGAAATCCATGAAGCTTATCAAGAAACAAATCAGGAGATATGAAAAGGCTTCAGGGAAAAAAGTCAATAATGACAAGAGTTATTTCATCACTTCTCCTAATACCTCTACTTCCAGGATCAATAGAATTAGAGAAGCATCAGGATTCATGGATAAAAAGTTTCCTTTCAATTATCTGGGAAAAAATTATTTCAGAGAATCAAAGTGGGTTTGTCAAAGGAAGATCCATTACTGAAAATATTTTGCTAGCATAGGAGATCACACAAAACAACAGGAATAAAAACTGCGGGGAAATGTAATTATCAAATTGGACATGGCAAAGCATATGATAGAATGTCCGGGAGATTTATCATGCTAGTTTTGAGGAAATTTGGCTTCTCGGAGGAATGGATTGACATTATTTGAGGTCTGGTTAATGAAGTCAGGTACTCTATTATTATTAATGGCAATAGAAAAGGCTTCTTTATGTCATCTCATGGCTTGAAACAAGGAGATCCACCAACACCTTCTTTGTTCATTATTAGTGCTGAAGTACTAACCAGGTCCTTGAATAATCTCACCAATTGTGAAAACTATAGTCCTTTCAGCATGAATAAAAGAGGTCCAAAGATCAATCACCTTGCATATGCTAATGACATTGTCATATTCTGCGGGGGTAACAAGAAATCCATGAAGCTTATCAAGAAACAAATCAGGAGATATGAAAAGGCTTCAGGGAAAAAAGTCAATAATGACAAGAGTTATTTCATCACTTCTCCTAATACCTCTACTTCCAGGATCAATAGAATTAGAGAAGCATCAGGATTCATGGATAAAAAGTTTCCTTTCAATTATCTGGGAAAAAATTATTTCAGAGAATCAAAGTGGGTTTGTCAAAGGAAGATCCATTACTGAAAATATTTTGCTAGCATAGGAGATCACACAAAACAACAGGAATAAAAACTGCGGGGAAATGTAATTATCAAATTGGACATGGCAAAGCATATGATAGAATGTCCGGGAGATTTATCATGCTAGTTTTGAGGAAATTTGGCTTCTCGGAGGAATGGATTGACATTATTTGAGGTCTGGTTAATGAAGTCAGGTACTCTATTATTATTAATGGCAATAGAAAAGGCTTCTTTATGTCATCTCATGGCTTGAAACAAGGAGATCCACCAACACCTTCTTTGTTCATTATTAGTGCTGAAGTACTAACCAGGTCCTTGAATAATCTCACCAATTGTGAAAACTATAGTCCTTTCAGCATGAATAAAAGAGGTCCAAAGATCAATCACCTTGCATATGCTGATGACATTGTCATATTCTGCGGGGGTAACAAGAAATCCATGAAGCTTATCAAGAAACAAATCAGGAGATATGAAAAGGCTTCAGGGAAAAAAGTCAATAATGACAAGAGTTATTTCATCACTTCTCCTAATACCTCTACTTCCAGGATCAATAGAATTAGAGAAGCATCAGGATTCATGGATAAAAAGTTTCCTTTCAATTATCTGGGGTGCCCAACATATCATGGAAATAAAAACACATTCTTATTTGATGAAATGTTAGCGAAGATTGTTAAAAGGATCAATGGATGGTAAGGTAAAATTCTATATCCAGGGGGGAAATCACACTTATCAGGCATGTATTACAGTCCCTCCCCACTTACACTATGTCTACCATGAGTCCTCCCAAATGCACTATTACTCTCATGGAAAACAAATTTTTAAGCTTCTTCTGGGGGTCGACAGATGGGTCAAACAAATATAATTGGAGCTCTTGGCATAATATGTGTCATCCCAAAGATGAAGGTGGCATTGGAATTAGGAGGATGCCAGATGTTATTGATACTTTTAGTATTAAGATATGGTGGAGGTTTAGAACACAGACCTCTCTATGGGCCACCTTTCTCAGGGCCAAATACTGCATAAGATCTCACCCGGTAAGTAAAACCATGGTTTCTGCTAACTCTAATGGTTGGAAAAACCTTTAAAGACCAGGTAAAAGGTAGAATTTCACATCAATAGCTCTTCAAGCTTCTGGAGGGATAATTAGACGGGTGATGGTCCCACTTGATCGCCAGGTCCAAGTTATCAAGAAATCGGCCAAACCTCAAGTGAAGGATCTTTTAACAAATGGGCAATGGGACATCAACAGGTTAAACCAAGTTCTTCCTTCTCACATTATTGATTTTATTTGTAGAATAGATATAGGTAATGATGCATAAGATAATTTCCCTATTTGGACCTTGTCGGATGATGGAAAGTTCTCAAATAATTCAACGTGGCATTTAACTAGACATAAAAACCAAAAAATAATTTTTAAAGAATGTTTGGCATCAGGCAATCCCATTAAAAATTTCCTTTCTATCTTGGAGAATCATGAAAAGAAAATTACCTTTTGATGACATAATTAGTAAGTTTGGTACTAATATTGCTTCGAGGTTTTCTTGTTGTCGTGTCCCACATGTGGAATCCATGCAACATATTTTCGTGAAAAGTGAAGCCGCAAAGCACATTTGGAAGAGTATTGGCAGACCCTTGGGTATTATTCACCCAAATGCACCTATTGCGGCAATCTTCAAGAATTGGTGGGATGCAAAAACAAAGAATAAAATCCATGGCTTGGTTCTACAAGCTGCACCTACTCTTATTTGCTGAGAAATTTGGAAATAAAGAAGTTTACGTAGATATGGTACACAAAGGAAATTTCATCTCAATGTCATGAAACACTAGGTGATATGGAATGTCAAATCCATATGATCCAAGCTCATGCCAAATGGATACAACCCACACCATTGGCCTTCTCTTTGCTACAAAATTGAAAGATTGAAACCTCTCCAAATATGGAGGCAAGTTCAGTGGCATCCTCCGCTCCATGGCAAGGTCAAAATTAACACAGATGGAAATTACATCAAGGAAAGTGGGAAAGCTGGTATAAGAGGAATCATCGGAGACAAGGAGGGAAATTGTATCATGGAATTTGCAATGTTGATTGATTGTGACAATCTTAACATGGCCGAAGCTCGAGTTGTTGAGTTCATAGGAAAATGGTGTAACCAGTTAGGTTTCCCTAATTTTGTTCTCGAACTTGACTCAAATAGCATAGTAAACATAGGAAATCATGATGGAAACAAAAACATGAAAATAAAATTTGTGGTGGATAGAATTACAAGTTTGGTCCAACATGCAAATGCAACAGTCCAACACTGTTATAGAGAAGACAACCAAGTTGGTGATGCTTTAGCTAAAATAGCCTCCATCTCTACCACGAATTTGATTTGCCAATCCTTTGAACAACTCCCAAAAGAAGCTAAAGGCGCATTCATTATGGATAAGTGGCAGATGCCTAGTATCATAACAAAATATGAGAAGAACAAATTTTTTGTTAGTTGAATATGATGTATATATAGGTATGACAGTAGATTGGTAGAATAATTTGATGTCCTTTTTTGGGTGATAGGAATCACCATGTTGTACTTGGTTCTGAGGTAAAGTATAGCCCCTATCACAGATCTTTTTTGCAATACAACACTCAGACCTCTGTCTGGGGAACTTCAAATTAAAATATGAGAATATAAAGATAAAAAAATTTTAATATAGAAGGTGGTAATATTTTCGACAAAAAGAATAATAGTGTTTGTGAAGATGGCATCTGTGCCTAACTCAATTCTAGGGGTGGAAAATGGATGGATTGGACTGAATTTGGCGGGTCAAGATGGGTTGAGCCACTACATGGGCAATTGTCCAGCCCAGCCCAAAATATACTTGGGCTATTATGGGCCGGGTTAAGATAATATAAATAATGGGTCATAGCTCAACCCGCCTAACTTGATCCATATTTTAAAACTATGCTCTATCTTGCATAAATAAAGCCTTTTACCTTTTATACACCTAATTTTTTTAATTAAAATTTCCATATAGAGTCTAGGTTGCGTTGTATTCACAAAAGCACAAGAGGGGGACTAGACCTTACCCTAGAAAATACAGCAATGGTGATTCCTTCACCCCAAAAATAACAGGAAAGGAGGTTCATATATAAGCCCTCTTTCTTGAGAATCTATGAACATATTTTTCGTACTTCGTCCTTATACTAGGAAGCTTCCGTTTTTCTAAAAGTCAGGTCCTTTAACACTATTGGACAGTTATTGGAATGAGTGGAACACTCTCCTCTAAGTTGTGGTAGTAGTTAACTTTTACAAGACAATCTTCTACCTGGTTACCTTCTCTAAAGCAATGCTTGACATTAATTTTAGCATGTTGAACATTGTTGGAGGTTCTATCCATCACCATCTTGATCTACAAGTTTTTAGTATCTCTTTCTGTAAGCATCTCAGCAGTAATCATAGAGTCAAGTTCCAGAGAAAAATTAGTGTATCCATTTTGGCTACACCATTTCCCTCCAAACTCAGCCACTTTTCCCTCCGCCATATTGTTACTACAACACTTGATGGGAACATAAAAGTCCATAATGAGATTACCACGATAGTCTCTGACCACTCCACTGATGACTGTTTCTCCACTTTCCTTGCTAAAGCTACCATCAGTATTAACCTTGACAGTTCCCGGCAAAATAAGGTTCCCATATAACTTGCATCCATTTTTGCGATGGCCAGAGTCTCTCAAATTTTTTCACATAATGAAGGCCAATCCAATTGAGTAAATTCACCTGTATGTATTTGGAGATTGCTGCTTTTAAGGTCCAAATGTTTTGATGTCTGTTGATACCCAATTTTTTTCTATGTATTTTTGTACCCAAAATACATCTAAACTAACATACATGTGCATATATAACTACACCAAAGGGATTAGGCATTTTTAATAATTTTTAAACCAATTTGTGGCATATTTTTACACCATAAAATCCTATGATTATTCCCAAAATTTGCCATTTTTGAAAATAATTTATTTTATTCTCATACTTACATCAAAATATTACTAACATTATTTTTGCATATTTGTACAAATTCGTTTGGTATTTTAAAATTAAATTGCATGTAATTGCAATACCAATCTCTTTAAGATTTAGTAGCATTTTTATAAATACAAACTGATTCCGATATTTTTACATTAATATTTACATATTATTTATTGACTCGGTGCCTTTAATTTATTTTTGAAAAACATTTTATTATTTTTATAAAATAAAATAGAAAAACTGGCTTTTTAATTGTAGCCTCAATTCGTTTCAATTTTAACCACAATTTTATTTCAATTTCAGCAATTTTTCAAACCCAAATTGGGCCAGCCCAATTCTAACCCCAGACCCAATTTCCTAAACTCGCCCGAAATCTTTTTAAATCTAGGTCGTTGATCTTTTTGATCAATGGCCACGAATCATTCTTTCCTTTTTAATTATACACGACCATGCAGCTCAGAACCATTCTCGAGACTTCCAAGCCTTCTCGTACTTTTGGGTTCTCAAAAACCCTAGCCTAATCGAGGTTCCTTTTCGCTTATTCGTCTAGATCTATGCTATATTTGACGTTTTGAGTATTTTCCCCAAATTTCCTTTTCAAAATCATTGGTTTTTCAAATTAGTGTTTGTGAAATCTGTCGATTCATTTTGTTCTTTCCTTTTAAATGTTTATTTGCAGTATGCTCGTATGTTTTCCTCCTCTATTACCATGAATATTTACCACTGTGTTTCTCGATGTTTTGCTTTTCTAAACTATGGTCGTGTGCATGTTAAGCATGTTTCGCCTGTTCTGTTTAATTCCCCATCCTTTCATATGTTTTGAAATTGTCTGAACATGTTCGTCATGCCTTAAAAATGTTTTTGTTTCTTTGTTTGTTTGAAGCTTGTTATTGTATTTGCATGACTCTTATAAGACTCCTCGAGTTTGTTCACTTGCCTTCTCATTTATGTGTTTGATTCGGTAGGAGAAACCCTATAAGTTTGGGTTTTCCTTATAGTAAAAGACATTAGGGTTTCATTCTGAAATCCTAGGTTTACAGACTCACGACGAGTCTGCAATCAAACTCAAAACCCTATGTGCCTGCGATTATGAAAACTCCAATTGTTCTTCTTCGGTATAAATTGTATGCTTTATATAAACTCCCCTTTCAACGTTTATTTTTGAAATCCCTTCAATCATGCTAAAATTTGTCACTGATTTCCATTGATTCAACCTCTTTTACCTTGCTGATGTTTTCCTTAAATAATTGATCCTATATCTTCTATGATTTTGTACCAATGCCTGAATTATTTACTTCCTTAATTACCTCAGTTTCTTTGTGATTTGCAAATGGACTCGAGATCCTTTGACTAATTTTTAAACTTATACCTTATTTTTATTTCTGTGCCCTCTTTTCTTATAAACCAATTGTGTATGTGACCTTGTTTGTGCACTATATGGTGTCTCTTTATTTATCCTTGATAAACTGATTCTCTATTCCTTCTTAGTCGTTTGAACTAGATCCTTAATTAAAGGAGTCTAATTACCCTAATTGATACTAATTTGATTAGTTTCTATGTTTGTACCCTTTTGCCTGCCTCACTTGTTTTCAAAACTATATAAAAGGCTTAGCCCTCCCCTTTTCGAGGCATTCGAACAAAAAACAAAAAATAGTAACAACCAAGCAATAGGTAATCTGTTTTCTGCTCTCTTCCTCTCTCAACATACAGACCAGTTCTGTTTTCTACTCCTTTCTTCTGAAATACCTTTAAGTTCTTCTTAAATCCTCGAGTGCTCTGCTGAAATTCTAAGTTGGTTTTGTTGTTTTCTTGCTGTGGTTACTTTGCTATTCTCTTTCTGTTACTTTGCAACTGGTATTCCCATCTTATTTTAATATTGCTCATCCACTATGTGTTTTACATCCAGTTCTAGTATGCTTTTCCTTACTGCTTTTTCTGCAATGTTATCAGTACCATTCTTATGTGAATTCCCTTATCGTTTACCCCTTTATGTGTGAGTTATGGTTCGAAGCATGACAAATGTCTAATATTGTTGTCTATGTTCTTGAACTGGGTTCTTTGAATCCAAAGCTCAATCAGTTCCTTCCCTTTCCCCTTTATGTGTTTGAGCCTTCGACTTGGGTCTGGTAGTGTCCTAATCACTGTCCAGACCTTGGTCTAACCTTCAAACGTCTGATCCTAACTTATTTAACCAAATAAGTGGTTAGGGGTGAGCCAGTATACCTTGTGGCTAGGCATAACCATCACTTGTCATGGCTCCCCGATCCTCCTTTCACTTTGCACTTACTCTTAGATATTAAGTTTTCCCCTCTCTTGCAAGCCATGTTTTGGGATCCCTGAGCTCCCTATGAACATGGATGCCTGAGGTCTAGATATTACACACTGCACTATTCTAATTATAATGGTATCCTGAGTGTAAGCACTGCCGGGAATCCTTGAGATTCCTTGGAACATTGAAAAACATTGGCTAAAGAGAAGGCTTTGGAAATCTGGATTTCGAAAGTTTGTTAATCACATGTTATTGGACATTATGATTGAATTAGGCTTCTCGGATCTAGCTATAGTTTTGATGTATTTTATATTTTCTTTCCTCTTTTCTGGTTCGTTAATAACTTGTATAAAAGAAACTTGGGGAATTAATTAAAGGGTGTGGAAGGGGTTTTACTTTCTTGCATCAATAAAGGGTAGATATCATGCCTTTAGGACTTTAACTTTCTTACTAGAAATCCTGCCTATTGGATTGTCCATTATGTCTAATTCAAAGTCACCTAGATACCATGCCTATAAGGTCTAACATTTAATCAAATTGCAAACTATTAGAAATCTTGCCTATAGGACTTTAACGTTCGTATAAATCAATGTAGATAGAAATCATGTCTTTTGGGACTGCATACTCATTAGGCACACTCTTGGGCTAATTAAATAATCATCTTTTCATCAGTTTAATAACAAGTCTTCAAAAATCAAATGTAGATATCATGCCTATAGGATTTTGTGTCAAACTCGGCAACTTCGTCTTAAGCAATAAGAGTCTGATTAATCGGTCCTTAAACATCTTAATTCGGTAACGTTTTCAAAAGCCTCCATCTTTTAATAAAACCCTTTGAACCAGCATACTTTTAAGTTCTTCAGATCTGCTTCTTTTCTGAAACAGTTCCTCTATAACGTTTTGCCTAAACATTTTTCTACTAAACTTTTGTTTTCCTGAACTCATCTTTTTAGTATAGTTCTGCACTTCGTGCTTTTCCTTAAAAAATTCTGCCTTCTTCTCTGAAATTCTTTACAACTATGTCCAGGAAGTCTGCCTACCCTTCTTTAACACTTATTTTTTTTAACTTGCTGCAATCTATACTTACTTTTCAAAACTCTTCTGCAATTACTTCTTTCTGAAACCAATGCTTTCTAAATCATCCACTTAGAATACCTAAACTTCTGAAAATTGGATCTGATTTGCCTAATGCGCACTTTCTATCTAAATATATTTGTTAAACCAATCCGTTTCGCTGTTTAAGTTTAATTTAAAGACCAAATCAGTATGTGCTAAGGCATGCTAAACTAAGTGTCGTTTGATTAAGGGGTTAACATGAGCCTTACTTATTTGCTTTGTTCATCCCTATATTTGCTACTTGTTTTTGTATGTCGCAATTAGAATATTAACCTTTGAACTCTATATATGCATATATCCTTTTCTTTCCCCTTTAGGATTAGAAATCACGATACCCCGAGACTAATAGGATGGGACGGGTACTATCATGCAATAAGTAAACGAGACTAATCGCGTTTAAATACCTTAACGGGCTGGGGAGGGTAGAATATGGATATGATAACCGGTGGCTAATATCACGCGCGAACCCTCTTTTAAGGAGTGATTGCTGGATATTGCATTGGTGTGATCCATATTTTGTACAAACCTAGGACCCCCTTTCCCCTTTTCTAGTACATGTCTTCTTTGAATAATGATTTCTTAAAACAATCCCTTTTTTCCTAAAAAAAAATTGTATTCCCTTCCTTCCTTTAAGCTTTCAAACTTCTTTGTGATCCTTCTTTGCAAACTTTACTTGCTTTTTCTATCTTCTTAAAGTCAGAATTATAGCATGGCCGGGAACCACACTAGTGGATCTTGAGGGGTTCCTAACACCTTTCCCTCGAGATAATCTCTAAACCCTTACCTGAACTCTGGTTTTCCTTCTTCTTAAAATTCTTCATCTCTTTAAAGTGTCCTAATGCACTATAATCATTAGGTGGCGACTCTCCAAAACTCCATAACCCAATTCTCGCAAGGGAATAAAGGGTTGCCCTCATATAATGTCGTTTACCCGTTTTCCGGACCCTCCCGGTCCGCAATATGGAAAGAGGGGGCATCGACAGCATGGCGACTCTATTGAGGATTTCTGTAGGCTTTTTACCATTACATGCTTTTTGTGACCTTATTGCTTCATTTATTTCTTGCCTTTTAATTATTTCATCACGAAAACTGACTTGTCTATTTCCTTTATTTTATCTGCTTTCCTTTAGTGCTTTATTATTATTTCAATACCATTGTAGTTTCGAGTATTTATGTAATCATTTATTTTATGAACGTGAAAATACAGGCAAATTTGCTTCATTCTTGTTAACTGCATGTTCAACATCATACTTCACTCGTGCCAAAACAAATACTATAGCAACGCTTATAATGAGTGGTTGCGCTCTTCTAATATTATCACCCCCTAAATTTGGCAAAGGCATATTTGCGGTAAAACCAGTCGATCAACGGTGTAGTCAACGGTTCCGCGCCTTTCCCTATTGAGTTGTCCGCTCAAGGGTACCAGTCTAGCATTTCGAAAATAGGAACCCTATTCTGTTAAATTGTTTATGCATCAAGGTCAAATCTAGCCAAGTGAGTTATGTTGTCCGCATATTGACTCATTAAGATTGAGTAGTCCAAAGTCCATCGTGTTCTCCTTGAAACCCAAGCGGACACCTCCATGTTATGTGCATTTATTTGGAGAACTAAATGCCTTTATGCTAATTATTGATCTAAATACTCGAGCCTGGGTCTAACCCTTTGTTTTGCGGAAAATGAGGCACGAAGTCCCTGAATTCGGTATGGTAACCAACATTCACCCAAGCCTGCTAAGCTGGGTGGAGGACCTTCTTGTCATCGATTAGACCCTTGTCCACAAATACTCAGGGAATTTGCCTTCATTTCTAGAAATCCAGCTTGACCACAAAATCATAAAGGTTGCAACTCTGGTCTGGGATAATGATCGGTCGGTTTTTTGCTTCGGGGATTTGGAAATGACTCCTTTACTGGAAGAAATAGGGGGTCTAGCTGGTATTCCTTGGGAGACTCCAGGTCTGCTTATGCCAGAAAATCGCAAAGGTAGAGGCTTTCTTAAGATGATGGTGCTCAAGAAAAATCCGGATCTGACTTTTCTAAAAAGCTCCTACATACCATTTGACTACTTGTACGAGAGATATGGCCATATCAAGTCCTACCGCACCTACACGGGGACATTGTCTTCTTGTTCTTTTTCTAGGGATGATGATCTTTCCTATGAAGAAGGCTAGGATCCACACCAGACTAGCCATGGTAATCGAGAGCTTAATGGAAGGGATCGACGGGCAGTCTTTTAGCATAGTGCCCATGATCATCGCTGAAATCTATCGAGCCTTAGAAAAATTTAACAAGGGGCCCCACACTTTGAAGGTTGTAATCTGTTACTTGAACTCTGGCTTATAGAACACCTTCAGAAAGGTGACTACCAACAGGAGATTATACGCAGGGATTGGGATGATCATATCGCTTTCCACCACCCAAAACGAATGAACTTCATACCCAACATGTTCGCTCAGCCAGAGGACGCTGGAGGATGGGTAGAGCTATTTGAGAATCTATAGAAACAGCAAGTACAGTGGATGTTTGAGTGGTTCCCAATAGGGGAGTTTATTGTTTATTCTCAGGATGCACCATTCCTCAAACTCATCGGTCTAAGGGGAACTCATCCTTATGTCCCTATCCGACCATGAGGCAAGCTGAAAGGAAGCAGATCATACCAACGGTAGATAAAATGAGTCACTTCAAGGCTGACTTTCAAAATGATGATAGCCCCCGCCGATGTCACACTCAACACATGTGGCATTGCAAACTCGTCTTGGAGAGAGAAACTATTGAGGCAGACAGGTATCAGGCAGGATGTGTGCCACGCTACTCAGGTTGGTTGGAAGACAATCACACTGGTTTGGGTCATTCTGGGTTCATCTGAGGTCACAGGCTTATTGATGAAAAGGCTGAAGTGCAAGATAAGTACAACCAATTGCGTAAAATAATTTGGGAATGCAAAAATGAACACTGGGAAATACAAGAAGCTCACTAGAAATTGATCGACGAGTGAAAGGACATGGTTGTCAATGCCAACAAGCGGTTAAGGTATCTGGAATGAGGTCTAGTAGAGTTGGAAGGAAAGTTCTTGAAGAGGATTGAAGATTGCCAAAATGTCGAGGGAAGTTCAGGCAGGCATCTGGCCCGAGCCTATCTGCCACTAGGATACGAGAGTTGATCCAACTGTACGATGGAGGCGAGAATACCAAATCTGGGAAAGGTCCTTATGGGAACAAGTAGTTAGGATCTTTTATTTCCATCTTTCATAATGTAATAAGGCCATTGCCATTAGTGACGTCTTTATTTCCATTATTTCAAATTGCGTTTTTAGACTCATCTTATTTTTATCAATAAAATGAGGCATTTAGCATTATAAGTTCTCCAAATTTAATTTGTTGCTAGGCCTACCTCGGGCACAATGAGGCACCCAAATTAGAAAACGATTTATATTACTACACAGCGTGTTTAAATATTGCAATATTCTCTTTCTCAGAATTTGTACTAACTTTTTACCTTTTTGTTTTCTTTATTTTTTGTTCCCCTCCCCAAAAGTTAGTTTGTGCATTTTGGCACCATCAGCATACTCAACAAGATCCAATGGCCCTCCACCTCTTCCTCCTCCGAGTCCTATAAAATAAAAGAACAAAGGCAGAATGGGAGACATCAATGCTAGAAAGGAAATTGAGGAGACTTCTCAGTATACCCCAATTACCAAGGGGGCTTCTGCTCATCTTGAGCAAACATTGCTGAAATTTCGGGAAGAATTGGACCATGTTTGGAACTTGGAAAGCCTATAAATCACTCTTTCCGCTCCTTCCCAGAACCTCGTACCTCTACAAAATACCTCGCAACCACCAGTAAAACCCACTCACAACACATGCAATAACACTCCAATGCTCATTCCCGAACCGCAAAACACCACAAACGACCACATCTACAACAATCCCATCTTTGTGGACACCATACCCCACTATACCCAGCCAATCTCAAGTGTGTGTGAATCAAACGACAAAGACTCCCTCATAAGGAATTTGGCTGTTGAACCCAAGAAGTTAACTAGCCGCGTCCAGGGTGTCGAAGGTAGCAAGGGCATTGAGGGGCTGAACTACGAAGATCTTTGTGTTCAACCAGATGTTGAACTTCCGAAGGGGTACAAACATCCCAAGTTTGAGATTTTTGACAGTACAAGTGATCCCATCTAAGAATGTATTGTGATAAGCTGGTAGGAGTTGGAAGGCTCGTGAAAATCCGTATGAATCTGTTCATGAGAAGTCTGAAAGGCAACGATTTATCTTGATACATCAGCCAAGATTCAAAGAAATGGACAAGTTGGGTAAGCATGGCATCCGACTTTATGGACCGATTCAGGTTCAACACAAAGAACGCACCAGATGTGTTATATATCCAGAATCTGAAGAAGAAACCCACATAGACCTTTCGCAAGTATGCTACTCGTTGGAGGTCAGAAGTTGTTAAGGTCAGGCCAACCCTAGAGGAAGAGCAGATGAACAGGTTCTTTGTCCAGGCTCAGGATCCGCAATACTATGAGAGGCTAATGCTGATAGAAGGTCAGAAATTCTCCGACATCATCAAGTTGGGAGAAAGAATTGAGGAAGGTATCAACAATGGTATGGTAATTAATCACGAAGAATTATAGGCCACCAATAAGGCTTTACAGTTTGGTAGCACGTCAAAGAAAAAGGACGTGAATTCCGTAGTGGGTACGCTAAGAACGAAATCCCCTATGAAATACCAAACATATCCCACAAGTCTACTCACATATCAACCTTCCCAAAATTACCAAGCACCCTCGCCCACATACCAAATTCCACTACCTACCTACCAATCATCTCCACCTCCACCGCCTACGATCAACCCACTTCACCAAGATATTCCCAACCCGCACCTATATACCAAGCCGATAATGCCCAACCATCACACTATCAGTCACCACCCAGCCGCCAAAACTTTCCTCGACCTAGACCAAATTTCGACCGAAGACCTCCCAGACAATATACCACTATCGTCGAACCAATCGGCCAACTATATGACAACTCAACGCAGCTGGTTATGTTACACATATCCTAGCCATAACTCCAGAAAATCCCTTCTAATAGATCAATCCAAATAAAACCTGCGCATACCATTCCGGAATGAAAGGCCATACCATCGACGAGTGTTGCTCGGTGAAAGATAAGATTCAACCCTTGATTGATAATAAGGTCATTATTGCAAAGGATCCTACTAACAGTGTCCGTAACAACCCTCTACCGGACCACAAGGGTGGAGGCATTCATATGATCGAGATTGAGAATGATTGGGACCCTAAAGGGACGATTGGATTGATTGTCAAAGGAGATGAACCAAAGAAGCCAACAGGCACCCTAAATCTTATTGTTTTCAAGATCTAGCCCTATGAGGGCGATGAGGTAAATATGTCCATACCACTTGAGTTCGAAATGCCTCATGTAAAGGCGCCGAGACCAATTGAGGTCGAGTTCGAAATTCCAAAGGCACCTACACCATTTGAAATTGTTGTGTTAGTCCCGAGGGTGCCTATCCAGGTGTCCATGACAGAAGTGACCGCGTTCAATTCAAACGGCATACCTTGGGATTACACAATAGAGGCTAGGAGAAAACGGAAAAAAATTAGAGAAGCGATCGCTGCATAGGGCATGACTAGAACATGCAAGGTATACACTCTATAAATTTAGCTGAGTCCAGCAAGCAAGCCTCTGGACGGCCTGTTGTGACTGGGCCTTATGACCTTTGAAGAAAGATACAGGCTAAAGAATACTTGTTCGTGGAGCAATTGAACAAAACACTGGCACAAATTTTCATCCTAGCTCTTCTGCAAAGCTCTGACGCACACAAGAATGCTCTAATAAAAATATTGAGTGAGGCTTATGTTCCCATAAACAAAACTGTGGGCGAAATGGCGAATATGGTAGGAAAAGTGCTGGAAATTCACAACATCACCTTCCACGGGGATGAGCTACCACCAGAAAAACTCAGTCACAACAAGGCGTTGCACATCACCGTGCAATGTGAAGATTGCTTCATCACTAGAATCTTGGTCGATGGGGGATCCAGTCCTAATATTTGTCCACTAATAACTCTCAGGACATTGAGGAAAGGTTTGTATGAGATCAAAGATGGAGCTATCAATGTTAAATCCTTCGATGGGTCCGAAAGATCCACCATTGGAAAAATCAGCCTGTGCTTACAGATGGGACCAACTTTGTTCGATCTCGACTTTCAAGTTATAGACGTCCCGGAATCCTACAATCAATTGTTGGGATGATCCTGGATCCACGCCACAAGAGCTACGACATCAACACTATATCAAGCAGTGAAGTTCGAACGGAATCATCAAAAATTGATAATTTATGGCGACGGTAGCAACCCCATATACAATCGCCAGACCATCCCATGGTTGGAGGCAGAAGAAGATTAGGCTGAGAAACATACCACCATATCGAGCGATTCAACGTCTTGGACAAGGACAAATGGTGAGACAACAAGATTGAGAGTATCCTGAATTTGAGCGGGTACGAGCCCGGGAAAGGACTTGGCATGAACCTCTAGCGGATCACCAATCCCATCAAGATGAAGAAACACGATACTACTTTTGGTTTGGGGTATGAATACATCTTGGAGGATTTCAACCATTGGTAGCCACCATGCATAACCCCTACTACTCGTTGGAGCAGATATTTCAGCAAGCTGATGTTATATATGGATCAAAGGAGGATGAAGCACTAGCAGCGATGAAGAATTTGTTTCTGGAAGATGATATGGACTGTTATGCTATCTTCGAGGAGGAAGGGGAGGAAGGCCCTTCCATACATGCCGTGAATCGAGGGGAACGCCTCACTAATTTATAGATCAGGACCGCCAGGGCCCGGAGAGCTTCGAGGTAGCAAGGCTAAACAAAGCAACATGCATCGCATCTTTACTTTTTGCTAGTTAATTTTTCTTTCCGCATTGTCTTTACTTTTGAAAAGAGCTCCGATGTTTCAAGCAGTTATGAATTTAATCAAAGCATTTCCAAGTTTATATATATATCTCGCTCTTATTATTTTCTCTATCCTTTATTTTAATGTACACAACATTACTATTACCTATCTTGATGATGAAACAATGACTGTGAATTGCAATAAGAGAACGCAACAAATGGACATAGATTCAGAAGAGGATGACATATCAGAAAAAGTTGTCAGAGAAGTCGAGAACTTTGAGAATAGACCTAAATCCAACTTGGATGAAACTAAGGTCGTTAATTTGGGAAATACAGAGAATGTTATGGAAACACGCATCAGAGTGCATTTGTCGCCGTCAGATAAAGAAACGTACACAAAGTTTTTAAAGGAGTATGAAGACATCTTCGCGTGGTCTTATGATTATATGACTCGCCTCAGCACATCCATTTGTAGCTCACAAGTTGCCAACAGATCCGACATGTCCACCGGTAAAATAGAAGCTCAGAAAGTTCAAACCCGACATGAGTTTCAAAATCAAAGAAGAGGTTACAAGCAAGTCAAAGCCAGGGTTCTTAGGGTAATGAAGTATCCAACATGGTTAGCCAATATCATGCCACTACCGAAGAAAGATGGGAAAGTAAGAGTCAGTGTTGACTACCGGGATCTCAATAGGGCCAGTCCTAAAGATGACTTCCCCTTGCCGAATAAACACATCTTGATCGATAGTTGCGCCAAGAATGAGCTTCATTCGTTCATCAATTTATTTGTTTGATATCACTAGATATGGATGGAGGAAAAATATGCAAAAAAAATAGGTTTTATCACACTATGGGGGATGTACTGTTATAGAATGATGTCGATTGGTTTGAAGAATGTTGTTTCCACCTATATGAGAGCCATGACTACCATCTTTCATGACATGATACATATAGAAATTGAGGTGTATGTGGACGATATCATCATCAAATCCAAAAAAGTCGCAGACCATATGGAAGATCTAAGGAAATTCTTCAATAAATTGAGAAGGTACATTTTAAAGTTGAACCCCACCAAGTGTGCATTCAGGGTTCCTACTGGAAAATTACTGGGTTTCATTGTGAGCCGCTGAGGGATAGAATTGGATCCATCAAAGGTCAAAGCCATCCAAGAATTGCCACTGCCAAAGAAAAAGAAAGATGTGACGAGTTTTCTGGGAAGACTCAACTATATCACCTGGTTCATAGCTCAGTCCACCGTTATTTGTGAACCTATATTCAAGATGCTGAAAAAGGACGCCGCCACCAAATGGACTGACGTTTTTCAGAAAGCTTTTGACAGAGTCAAGGAGTACTTGTCAATGCTGCCGGTCTTGGTTCTACCCGAACCAGGATGACCCCTGCTGCTTTATCTCGCAGTATTAGATGGAGCATTTAGCTGTGTTCTGGGACAATGATGAAACAGAGAGAAAGAAGCACAATATATTACCTCAGCAAGAAGTTTATCACGTACGACGCCCGGTATTCCTTATCAGAATGCACTTGTTGTGCTCTAACCGGGGTGGCTCAGAAACTGAGACATTATTTTTGTGCCTACCGCACTTATCTCATATCAAGGATGGATCCGTTAAAATATATCTATTAGAAGCCCATGCCTACCGGCAAGCTCGCCAAATGGAAAATCTTGCTAAGTGAATTCGACATTGTTTATGTCACCCAGAAGGCAGTCAAAGGACAAGCTTTGGCAGATCACCTCGCCGAGAATCCTTTGGGAGGAGAATAAGAGCCACTAAATACATATTTCCCTGATGAAGAGGTAGCTTTCATAGGAGAAGACATTGCAGAATCCTATGATGGTTGGAGGATGTTTTTTGACGGAGTCATGGATTTCAAAGGAGTTTGCATAGGAGCAATCCTGGTATCAAAAATCGGTCTACATTACCCAGTATCTACCAAGCTCTGGTTCCCGTGCACCAACAACATGGCCGAGTACGAAGCCTACATCTTAGGGCTCAAACTGGCCATCGACGTCAACATTCAGGAGTTACTAGTAATCGAAGACTCAGACCTACTCATACATCAGGTTCGACAAGAGTGGGCAACCAAGAATTCTAAGATACTCCCTTATTTGCATCACATACAGGAGTTGAGAAAGAGGTTCAGAAAGACCGAATTTTAGCATGTTCCCAAAATACAGAATGAGTTCACTGATGCACTAGCAACTTTGTCATCCATAATCCAGCATCCAGATACAAATTTCATTGATCCCATTTAGGTCAAGATCTATGACCAACCAACTTATTGTGCTCATGTTGAGGAAGAAGCGGATGGAAACCCGTGGGTCCACGACATCAAAGAATACTTGACAACATGAGAGTATCCAGTAACCACCAATGCCACTCAAAAGCGCACATTGCAGAGGTTATCTAACAATTTCTTTCACAGTGGAGGAATCCTGCATAGAAGGACTCCCGATTTGGGATTGCTAAGGTGTGTCGACGCAAGAGAAGCAACAAAACTATTAAATGAAGTGCACGGAGGGACCTGCAGACCGCACATGAATGGTTTTGTACTAGAAAAGAAGATACCCAAAGCAGGGTATTTTTGGATAACTATGGAAACGGACTGCATCCAGTATGTCCGAAAGTGCCATCATTGTCAGATACATGCAGATATGATAAGGTGCCTCCAAATGAGCTTAATGCAACAAGCTCACCATGGCCATTCGCCGCTTGGGAAATGGATGTTATAGGACCGATCGAGCTCGCCAAATCAAACGAGCACAGGTTCATCTTAGTGGCAATTGGTTACTTTACTAAATAGATCAAAGCAGCATTGTACAAAGCAGTGACCAAGAAGTTTGTTGCAGATTTTGTCCGAGAACGAGTTATTTGTCGGTTCGAAATTTTGACTGACAATGGTTCCAATCTCAACAGTGACTTGATGAAAGTAATGTGTGAAACATTCAAGATCAAACACAAGAACTCTATAGCCTACAGTACTCAGATGAATAAAGTTGTTGAAGCAACCAACAAGAATATCAAGAAGATATTAAGGAAGATAATCGAAAGGCACAAGCAATGGTACGAGAAGCTATCAGTTGCTTTATTGGAATACCGTACCACAGTCCACACATCAACCGAGGCAACTCCCTACATGTTGGTTTATGGTACATAGGCGATCATTCCTACTGAGGAAGAAATTCCATCTTTAAGAATCATACAAAAAGAAGAGTTAGACGATGCAAAATGGGTAAAAGGTCTCTACGAGCAGTTAGCCCTTATAGACGTAAAGAGAATGAATGCAGCTTGCCACGGTCAGTTATATCAGAACAGAACGTCCAAAGCCTTCAACAAAAGAGTTAAACCGAGGAAGTTTACACCAGGGCAGCTAGTGTTGAAGAAAATATTTCCACATCAAGATGAAGCCAAGGGGAAATTCTCTCCCAATTGGCAGGGTCGGTACATGGTTCACCGGGTTCTGACCGGAGGAGCCCTTATTCTTGCAGAAATGGACGGAGAAGTATGGCCAAAGCCAATCAACTTAGATGCAGTGAAACGATACTACATATAATCATATGTTTTTTCTTCATGATGTAATTTTAACTACACCTAACCTGATTTCCGTTTAAGAGGGGATACATAGGTAGCCGTATGGGTTCGATCTTATTTTAATAAATAATTACATTTCCCCCCGATATTGGAACTGGGGCAGAATTTTGAGGAGGACCCTTAAAATTCCGAAGACGGTTCTTAAATCTCTTCACTGTCAGAAGCGCCAACCCAGTAAACTGGGGCAAAAGTTTGAGGAGGACCCTCAAATTCTAGGGTTGACCATTTTCAGTCATTCAGCACAGCCGTCAGAAGCGCCAACCCAGTAAGTTGGGACAGAATTTTGAGTAGAACCCTCAAATTTCGGAAGAAGCAAGGTCACAATGTCTAGAACCATGTTGCAGTATTTGGTCCATCCTAAACAAAATCTTTTTCAAATATATACTTACGTTATATTTACTGAATCATGCATAACTATCATTCAAAATTGATATCATTTAGCCACGCCACCCCAGCGATACGTGACGTCAGGAGCCACGGGAAGACGAGCTAACCCTTCCCCCCTCTGCAGAACTCATGATTTTTCTTTGGATACAGGGCACAAATCATCTGAATACATTCACACACCCGTACCTTCCCGGTGGGAAACTATCAGAACAATTTCTTACTCACAAATTTGTTGTCTACACCTAATATCCCCAACAGCCACGATGTCGCAATCAGCTACCAGCTAAGAAAATCTCACTAATATTCACTTTTTATATTCCTGCACTTTTGCATAAGGCAATCTATCTGCCTTCCGAGGTTAAGCGTATCTCCATCTACATAAGGCTACTTATCTGCCTTACGAGCAAAGCCCTATCTCTATTTGGATTTTTGCATAAGGCTATCAATCTGCCTTCCGAGGTTAAGCTCTACCTCCATCCTGCATAAGGCTACTCATCTGCCTTTTGAGACTAAGTCATGTCTCCATCTGCATTTTTCATAAGGCTATATATATGCCTTTCGAGGTTAACTCTACCTCCATCCTACATAAGGCTATCTATCTGCCTTCCAAGGTTAAGCTCTACCTCCATCCTGCATAAGTCTACTCATCTGCCTTTCGATACTAAGCCCTGTCTCCATCTGCATTTTGCATAAGGCTATCTATCTGCCTTCCGAGGTTAAGCTCTACCTCCATCTTGCATAAGGCTACTTATCTACCTTTTAGGACTAAGCATTGTTTATACCCATTTTTTCCCTATATATATTTTACACCCAAACTATCAAAATAGTATATTTATGCATATATAGCATGCTTGGAAATTTTGGTATGTTTTTTTAAGATTTTTAAAATAAATTTACTGCCTATTTTTGATAGTATAAAAGCCCAAATTATTTTCAAATTATTATTTTTAGCGAATAATATGCTTCACTCTCATATTTACAACAAGATATAATTTATTTAATTTTTGCACATTTTTTACAAATTTATTTGGAAATTTTAAAGCTAGTTGCATGAAATTGCAATTATGGCCTACTTTTGCAATTAATTATGCTATATAGTTATAAAATTATTTCTAATATTTATATGTTATTAATTAGTTCCGTCTTTCAATTTTTTTAAAACTATTTTAACTATTTTATAAAATAAATTGGGAGAAATTGACTATTTGAAAGTTAGCCAGATTTTGTTTAAATTATAGCCTAAATTGAACCATATGTCAGCCTAATTTTGAACCCATTTAGGCTACCCAATTCATAAAATAACCCGACCCATACCCCTTTAATCAACCCGACCCAGCCTTGATTCGATATGAGCCGTTGATCAAATCAAATCAACGGCCCAGATTTAACTACAAAAATTAAAACCTAATGACCCCTACCCCTCACCCTCATTTTCAAGAGACCGCTCTGTCTTTCTAACACCTTCATCTCTTTGTTCTCTCTAGAACCTTCCGGTTCTCTCTCTATTCTCCGATGGCCTTCATCGTCATTCCGGCCACCTCCACCCTCACTCCTCTCGACCACCATTAACCATGGAACCCTCATCTCATTGTTTCTCTCTAAAGTTTGAAGCCCAGAAGCTTTCGCCATGAAAGACGGTGATTGATGCTTTGCCTAGGTCTGTTGCCTGCCTTTCTCCGATGGGTTTTTGTCCGATGATGCTTGAATATCGATATTTGCACTTGTCAAATAATGATATTTTGGGTGCCTGGTGTTGACCATGGGATCAAACGAACCCTTAGGGAACTTTTCCACATCCAAACCTTGGTAATGGCTGTAAAACTCGGAAGAAGTGAGGTTGGAGATGCTTGGCCTGGCTGAAGGCTCCCTATAGAATAACTTCTAATTTTATTTTTTTACCACTTTTTAATTTGATTATTTGGGCTATTATAATTTATAAAGAATAATGGGGGTTATAGTGAATTGGGGGGGTTATTCATGCTTAGTTAACGGAATGGGTAGAAAACATGTTCATAGGGCTTTATTTACTTACTTGTGCAATAGATACCATGCTTTAGGACATGCAGCTTTGCATATAGAAATCATGTTCTTAGGCGTATCACTCTCAGTTTTTATTCCGCACGTCTTCAATTACAAATTAATCAATAATCAACAAGTCATTACCATAACATTTAGATATCATGTTTATTAGGACTTTTGTGCATTAGATATCATGCATTTACGATTTTACTTGCAACTGTTTAACGCTTCATTAATCTGGGTAAAAATTGGTTAACGACTCTTTGTTAAAACTGGACGCGAATGTGCATGTTCGCCATCTTTAATAACGCCTAGGCAAGCCTTAGGTCGGATAAAAACTAACTAATCACCTTTAAGTCGTGTTCAAACCAATCTATCTCTGTCTGAATTTGTTGCTCTTTTAATTTTTATAGTTTGCCCTATTTTTAAACTATCCATGCAAAAGTTTCTACTACATTTTGTCCAGAATTTGGGTACTATTTGTTAAACTATCTGAATACTGTATACTCTATAAATTTCGAAAGCTAATAATGTTCATTGTTTTCTTTACACTTCTGCAATCTCAAAATACTTTCATATTTGTTCTTTTACTCTGCTTGTCCGAAAATTGTTTTACCATATGTTCCACAAATGTTTCTAAGTGATTCTTGCAAATTACAAAAAACTGCTACTGCTCCTTCTTTTAAAGTTTTGAATGATTTTTCTTGCAAGTCTTTTCTGCAAATTCTCCAGTTTCATTTTTTCCTTATACTCTAGCTTTTGAAAATTCTTCCTTCCTTAGACCTTAAATGTGTTTGAGACGTGCTAAGTACATGTTCGTTTGTAGAGGGATATCTGGTTTGTTATATGTTTTTACATGATTCTTTTATGTGCAAGTCCTATTTTCTTTTGTATGTCACCTAGCATTTTAACCTTTGAACCTAGGGGGTCAGCCTAGTTTCGACCTTATAGGAATAGTTATCCTAAGTGCCCTCTAGGATCTATAGAACGGGACAGGTAATAGCACGCAATAAGTATTCATGACCAATCCACACGCTTAAATGACCTTTACAGGGCGGGAAGGGTAGAATATGGAGATGATGACGATGCGACAATATCATAAAGCAACCCCTCTTTGAGAATATGTGCAGATATTGTATCGAATTATCCATATTATAGTTAAACATGGGACTCCTCCTTTTTTTCTTTGTTTAAATATTTTCTCTAAAAATCTCCTTTTTACTTATACTATTCTTGTTTCAAAAATTGCCCATTAGTTTTAATTTCTTTATATGCACATTTGCTTGTCTATGCTTCTTAAAGTCACATCTAAGCAAGGTCGGGAACCACACTAGTGGATTTTGAGGGTGCCTAACACCTTCCTATCAAGATAATTTCAAGCCCTTACCCAAACCCTGGTTTTCATCCAAAAATCGTTTTCTCTCAAAAGTGTGCATTCATTAGGTGGAGACTCTTCAAACTCCTTAACCCAATTCCCAAAGGGGAACGAGAGTTGTTTTGTCCATAATGTCGTAAATCCGATTTTGCTTTTTTTAGGAGGGAAAAAGGGGTGTCGACAAGCATTGTCTCCATCTGCATTTTGCATAAGGCTACTTATCTTCTTTGAGGTTAAGCTCTACCTCCATCCTGCATAAGGCTACTCATCTGCCTTTCGAGACTAAGCTCTGTCTCCATCTTGCATGGCTGGGATATCGCCACTCTATTTTTAAATGTCTACAATATCACCACCTGCATTTAAATTCGCGCTTTGGCTGAAAGATCACCACCATTTGCATTTATCGGCTGCAATATTGCCAACTTATTCAAAGGTGTCATACTTTGGAGGCACCATCTTCATAGCCCGAGAACACCATTTCATGGCCTGTGAATCTTTTTTTATGCTCTTCATGGCACATGACATCATAGTCTGAGGACGTCATCTCAACCGTCCGAAGACAGCATTCATAGTCCAACGGGAACTTGCATCGTGTTTAATGTATGCACAACACATGCTACATTGCTCACTTGCAGGCACATGTCTAGAAACGGTCGTCTCAGCATGAGTGATCCCGCTCCGGTTCTCCGCAACCTATCCGACTCCAAATACCTTTTCCAACCCAAGCATCGCGTTCGTTCTTTTTGAGTCCCCATCCGACACACTCCATCAATGGTTCCTGAACTACATATTGACCTAATTCATGTAAAACTAGGGATATGTAGGCAGCTTAGAAGTCAAAGCTCGGTCAAAATTCTTTTCAATTGCCGATCCGGTCAAAATTGGTCATCTTGTCTTTATCTGACATCTCTTTCATCCTCCTCGGGTAAAGAGGAGCAGCTGTTGATACCCAGTTTTCCCTATGTATTTTTTACCCAAAATACTTTTAAAATAGCATACATGTGAATATATAAGCACACCAAAGGGGTTTGGCATTTTTACTGATTTTGAACCAATTTGTGGCCTATTTTTACACCATAAAATCCAATAATTATTCCCAAAACTAGCCATTTGGAGAGTAATTTATTTTATACTCATATTTATATTAAAAATATAGTTAACATGATTTTGCATATTTTTACAAATTCGTTTGGTATTTTAAAACTAAATTGCATGTAATTGCAATACCAGCCTCTTTAAGATATAATAGCATTTTTATAAATACAAATTGATCTCGATATTTTTAAATTAATATTTATATATTATTTGTTGAATCAGTGCCTTTAATTTACTTTTTTAAATATTTTATTATTTTTATAAAATTAAATAGAAAAATTGGCTATTTCAATTGTAGCCTCAATTAATTTCAATTTTAACCACTATAACATTTCAATTTCAGCCATCTTTCAAACCTAAATTGGGCAAGCTCAATTCAAACCCCTGACCCAATTGCCTAATCCCCCCCTGAATATTTTTAAATCCAGGCCCTTGATCCTTTTGATCAATGGCCACGAATTATTCTATCCTTTTTTAGTTATACACAACCTAACCCTAACCCTCATTTCCTCTTCGACCGGCACCCTTAAACTCTCTCGAACTCTCTCAACCCTTGAAGCCCTAGTAGCCACCTACCCCCTCTTCAACCCAAAATCCACCGGAATCCATGGCTAATCTGGCCATGGATGATCTTTACTCACCATCTCCTGTTCCTATACGCATGCTCGCTGAAGATTCGAGACTAGACCTTAAAGGTCTTCATCCAGACCTTGGCCGATTCGAGTTTCTTTGGCCGTTTTCTTCTTTGCCCCGGCAACTCTCAACCTCTTAAGCCTGGATTTGACTTTATTAGCTCAGAACCATTATCGAGACTTCCAATCCTTCTCTTCCTTTTGGGTTCTCAAAAACCCAAGCCTAATCGAGGTTCCTTTTCGCTTATTCGGCTAGATCTATGCTATGTTTGACGCTTTGAGTATTTTCCCCAAATTTCCTTTTCAAAATCATTGGTTTTTCAAATTAGGGTTTCTGAAATTCTGTCGATTCCTGGTGTTCTTCCCTTTTAAATTTCTATCTGCAGTATGCTCGTACGTTTTCCTCATCTATTACACATGTATTATCTTCCTACTTTTATATGTATGCTAACATGATTAAGTCTGTTTTTTTCTCACTCTTCTACCGTGCATATTTACCACTGTGTTTCTCGATGTTTTGCTTTTCTGAACTATTGTCATGTGCATGTTAAGCATGTTTTGTCTCTTCTATTTAAATTTCCGTCCTTTCTTATGTTTTGAAATTGTCTGAACATGTACTTCATACCTTAAAAATGGTTTTCTTTCTTTGATTGTTTCAAGCTTGCTATTGTATTTGCCTGACTCTTATAAGACTCCTCGAGTCTGTTCACTTGCCTTCTCGTTCATGTGTTTGATTCAGTAGGGGAAACCCTGGAATTTGGGGGTTTCCTTTGAGTAAAAGACACAAGGGTTCCACTATGAAACCCTATGAGTCTGCAATAAAACTCAAAACCCTATGTGCATGTGATTATGAAAACTCTCATTGTTCTTCTTTTGTTTGAACTGTCTGATTTATATATAAACTTTCGTCTCAATGTTTATTTTTGAAATACCTTCAATCATGCTAAGAAATTTGTCACTAATTTCTCTTGATTCAACCTCTTTTACCTTGCTGATGTTTTCCTTAAATAATTAATCCTATATCTTCTGTGATTTTGTACCAATGCCTAAAATATTTACTTCCTTAATTACCTTAGTTTCTTTGTGATTTGAAACTGGACCCGAGATCCCTTGATTGATTTTTAAACTTATACTTTAATTTTACTACTGTGCCCTCTTATCTTAAATACCAATTGTGTATGTGACCTTGTTTGTGGACTATATGGTCTCTTTACCTTAATTTAGCCTTGATAAACTGATTCTCTCTTCCTTCTTAGTCGTTTGAACTAGACCATTAATTAAAGGAGTTTGTTACCCTAATTGATACTAATTTTATTAGCTTCTATGTTTGTACTCTTTTACCAGCCTCACCTTTTTTCAAAACTATATAAAGGGCTTAGCCCTCCCCTTTTCAAGGCATTCGAACGAAAAACAAAAAAAGGGTAACAACCAAGCAATAGGCAATCTGTTTTCTACTCTGTTCCTCTCTCAACATACAGACCAGTTCAGTTTTCTACTCCTTTCTTCTGAAATGCCTTTAAGTTTTTCTTAAATCCTCGAGTGCTCTGCTGAAATTCTAAGTTGGTTCTGATGTTTGCTTTCTGTGGTTGCTCTACTATTCTCTTTCTGTTACTTTGCAACTGGTATACCCAACTTATTTTAATATTGCTCCTCCACTATGCGTTTTACATTCTAGTTTTGGCATGTTTTTCCTTACTCCTTTTTTTGCAATGTATCAGTACCACTCTTATGTGAATTCCCTTACCCTTTACCCCTTTATGTGTGAATTATAGTCAAAGCATGACACCACTCTAATATTGTTGTATATGTTTTTGAACTGGGTTCTTTGAATCCAAAGCTCAATCAGTTCCCCATTCCATTTTCCCTTTATGTGTTTGAGCCTTGGATTAGTGTCCTAATCATTGTCCAGACCTTGGTAAGACCTTTAAAGGTCTGCTCCTAACTTGTTTAACCAAATAAGTGGTCAGGGGTGTGCTAGTCTACCTTGTGGCTAGGCATGACCACCACTTAGGCCCATCAATCCTCCTTTCACTTTGCACTTACTCTTAGCAATTAAGTTATGTCCCTCACTTGTAAGCCACACTTGGGGACCCTTGAGCTCCCTCTGAACTTGGATGCCTTAGTGCTGGCTATTCCACACTGCACTATTCTAATTCTAATGGTATCCTAAGTGTATGTACTACCGGGAATCCGTGAGATTACTTGGAACTTTGAAAAACTTTGGATAAAGCGAAGGTTTTGGAAATCTGGATTCTATAAGTTGGTTAATCGCATGTTATTGGACATTTAGATTGAATTAGGCTTCTCGGATCTAGCTGTAGTTTTCATGTATTTTATATTTTCTTTCCTCTTTTTTTGCTCTGTAATAATTTGTATAAAAGAAACTTGGAGAATTAGTAAAAGGGTGTGGATGGGGTTTTACTTTCTTGCATCAATAAAGGGTAAATATCATGCCTTTAGGAATTTAATTTTCTTACTAGAAATCATGCCTATAGGATTGTCCATTATTTCTAATTCAACGTCACCTAGATACCATGCCTATAGGGTATAACATTTAGTCATATTGCAAACCATTAGAAATCTTGCCTATAGGACTTTAACATTCGTGTAAATCAATGCATATAGAAATCATGTTTTTAAGGACTGCACACTCATTAGGCAAACTCTAGGGCTACTTAAATAATCATCTTTTCATCAGCTTAATAACAAGTCTAAAAAAATAAAATGTAGATATCATGCCTATAGGATTTTGAATCAAACTCGACTAATTCGTCTTAAGCAATAAGAGTTTGATTAATTAGTCCTTAAATATCTTAATTCAGTAACGTTTTCAACAGCCTCCATCTTTTAATAAAACCCTTTGAACCAACTTTTACGTTCTTCAGATCTACTTCTTTTCTGAAACAGTTTTATCTCTTAACGTTTTCCTAAACATTTTTCTACTAAACTTTGGGTTTCCTGAACTCATATTTTTAATATAGTTCTGCAGTTCATGCTTTTCCGTAAAAGATTTGGTCTTCTTCTGAAATTCTTTACAACTATGTCTAGGCAGTCTGCCTACCCTTCTTTAACACTCATTTTTATAACTTGCTGCAATCTATGCTTTCTTATAAAAACTCTTCTACAATTACTTCTTTCTGAAACCAATACTTTCTAAATCATCCGCTTAGAATACCTTAACTTCTGACAATTGGATCCGAGTTGCCTAATGCGGACTTTCTATCTAAATATATGTGTTAAACCAGTCCGTTTCGTTGTTTAAGTTTAATTTAAAGACCAAATCAGTATGTGCTAAGACATGCTAAACAAAGTGTTGTTTGATTAAGGGGTTAACTTGAGCCTTACTTATTTGTTTTGTTCATCCCTATATTTTCTACTTGTGTTTGTATGTTGCAATTAGAATTTTAACCTTTGAACTCTATATATGCCTATATCCTTTTCTTTCCCCTTTAGGATTAGAAGTCCTGATACCCCGGGACTGATAGGAGGGGACGGGTACTAGCATGCAATAAGTAAATGGGACTAATCGTGTTTAAATACCTTAATGGGGTGGGAATGGTAGAATATGGATACGATGACTGGTGTGCTAATATCACGTACGACCTCTCTTTTGAGGAGTGATTGCTGGATATTGCATTGATGTGATCCATATTTCTTACAAACCTAGGACCCCTTTTCCCCTTTTCTTGTACATGTCTTTTTTGAATTATGATTTCTTCAGACAATCCTTTTTTTCCTAAAAAAAATTGTATCCCCTTCCTTCCTTTAAGCTTTCAAGCTTATTTGTGATCCTTATGTGCAAACTTTACTTTCTTCTTCTATCTTCTTAAAGTCACAATTATAGCATGGCCGGGAACCACACTAGTGGATGTTGAGGGGTGCCTAACTCCTTCCCCTCGAGATAATCTCTAAGCCTTTACCCGAACTCTGGTTTTCCTTCTCCTTAAAATTCTTCATCTCTTTAAATTGTCTTATTGCTCTATAATCATTAGGTGGCGACTCTCCAATACTTTATAACCCAATTCTCACAAGGGAATAAAGAGTTGTCCTCCCATAATATCGTATACCCATTTTTCGGACCCTCCCGTTCCGCGATATGGAAAGAGGGGGCGTCGACAATGTCTCATGGTGTTTAGTTGAAACTTCTTCTGCTTTCCATATTTACATGCATTTCTCTGCTTCAAAATTTTCCAACATATGACCATGGGAGCTATCTGAAGGATTTGTTTATGCACTCTATTGTTGGTGTTTGTCTCACACCATCTCTTGAAGGTAGCAATTACATGTTCTTATTGGTGTTTGATTCCAAATGCATTTTCAATGGAATTCCAAAAGAAGTTGGCTACATCACTATTGTTAAAAAAATGTTGCATTGTCTCCACCTGCGCAGAAAAATAACAGGAACATCTAGAAATGATTTTAGTACCAAATCTGCCTATAACATTATCAAATGGCAATCTATTTTTAAAAAGTCTCCAAGTGATAAAAGAAATTTTATAGGGGATAGAGCTCTGCCAGATTTTATTTATAATAATTATTTTTTTCTTTTTAAATCTAATAGATTGAAATGCTGAATTAGAAGACAAATGCCCATTATTAGAAATATTCCAAACAGGAAAGTCTACTTTATTAGGATCACCAGTATCCAATTGAACAGTGAAGTCAATATGATGACCAGGAAGGACTTCATTAAGCTTGTCGATATTCCATCCTCCATTATGCAAAAATTGCTTCGCATGTACTTAGCAGACCTACCACCACCTTGTAAGAGATTGGCTAACGCACCTTTGTTGGTCTGATTGTCACACTAGAAGCTACAATTACCTTTTTGAACTTCCCATCTAATGTTATGCTCCCTTTTGTCTCAGATCCTTAACATATGGTGGCAACTCCAACTCATAAGCTACTTGACCGATCCTTCGCAAGAATCTATATGGCGCAATATAGCGGGGACTATGCTTCCCCTTCTTACCAAATCTCATAATGCTTTTCATAAGCAAAACTTTCAGAAACACCCACTCATAACTCTAGGTCTCTATGTTGCATTCTCGAATAGGACTTTTGGCAACTCTGAGTTATCTTCAAATGCTCTTGAATCATTTTAACTTTCTATATAGTCTAATAGACCAAATTTGGTCCTAACAACTTCACTTCTCTAACTTCAAACCAACAAATTGGTGATATCTTGTAATGACCCCACTAGTTGTTTTAATAATTTACGCCCCAATTCCCTACTATCTGTTAGAAACACGTTCTCAATGCAATATACTAAACATGTACTCTTTTGTAGATTTTGATGAATGACAAACGAAGCAAAAATTGATATATGACGGAATTCAAGTACAAACGCACAATGGTTGCGAATAAGATTGAAGTTCAAGATATAACTTTTAATTGTTATTGAGTTGTTCTAAATTGTAATCTCAATCCTATAACTTGACTCATAGTATGGCCTCTCTCATAAAACTATTTTCCAAAATCATGCATATTTAATTCTGTGTCAAAAGATTTTAAATCATGCATATTTACATTAGACAAAATGTTTTCTAAACATGCCTCAAAAATCTGGGCTAAAATAATCGATTATGTACTTATGATAATCGATTGTTTCTGAGCCAAGACTGCATGACAATCGATTATGAATTAATGGTAATCGATTGTGAGTAAGACAGTGAACATCAGGTTTTTCCAAATCTGCATGATAATCGATTGTGAACAAATGACAATCGATTGTTGTTGAGGTAAAGTTTTTCAATACTCAAAATAATCGATTATGAACTAATGGTGATCGATTGTGTTGAGTTGATGTCTTCCAGTGATTTTAAATTTAATACGTAATCGATTATGTCTTTAGATAATCGATTATCACTGAGACAGTAAGTTTTATGATTTTCAGAAAATAACAAGTAATCGATTGTTGCAAAGGACAATCGATTGTTGAAGCTGGCCGTTGTCAAATGATTTTCAAATACCATAAGGTAATCGATTATTGATTCTAGATAATCGATGTTCTGCTTAAAATCTGGAAATGATTTTTAGAACGTTGCTGAAGTAATCGATTATTGATTTTATATAATCGATGTTTTGCTTAAAATCTGGAAATGATTTTTAGAACGTTGCTAAAGTTATCGATTATGAACTTAGTGTAATCAATTATCTGATTTTGAATATTGCCAGTAATCGATTATAGATTATGTATAATTGATTGTGAAGCGTTAAATCTGGGATTGATTTTTAAACTGACTGGCAGATTATCGATTGTTTGGTCTTAATAATCGATTATCACTGAGTAATTTCAGCAACTCTTAATTGGCAATTAGACAACGGTTGAACCAACTTTTTCAACTATAAATACAGCTTCATTTCAGTGTTTTAAAAACAACAACATACACAAACTGATCATTACATTGCTATAAGCTTTCATTCAATTGTTCTTCATTTTCTACTCATTTCATAAAGCTTTTGAGAGCCATATTTTTGCTTAAAGTTGTTGTGATCTTGAACATATTCTTTTACTCATATCTACTCAATAAGGAGTACTTTAGTTAAGTGAGTGTCCAAGTATTTGATATACTTGTAAGAGAATTGCGATTCTCTTGTTTCAAGGAACTTGCGTTTCCTTGGGTGAAGTCTTTGAGATTGCGATCTCCGAGCAACTGTTTGAGGCTTGTGTCCTCAAGTGTGTAACGGTTTGTTGAGCACCCTTAAGCTTAACAAGATAGTGAAAAATCTCGAGAGAGTCTCTCGGGGACTGGACTCACCACGTTGGTGGCCAACCAGTATACATCTTTGTGTAAGTTTATTTTTCTGCATTTATTTTACTTCCTGCAAAGTTTAAATTCCGCAAGAAAACGCTAAATTCTATTAATACGCTATTCACCCCCCCTCTAGCGTAAAGCGTAGTTTCTAACAATTGGTATCAGAGCCCAACTCTCTGAAAACTTAACCGTTTGAGAGAACCATCCATGGCTTCTACTCTTGACTCTTTTGCAGGAATTGAAGAAGGACAATGCTCTACACGACCTCCTCTATTCAACGGCACAAACTACTCATACTGGAAGGAGAGGATGCAAATCTTTGTGCAATCAAATAGCTTTCATTTGTGGAAAGTATTCACCAATGGAAACCAAATCTCAACCAAGAAGGTGGAAGACGAATGGGTTCCAAAGACCGAAGAGGAATATACCGCGGAGGATATTCGTAAGGTTCAAAATAATGCCAAAGCTATAAATTTATTATATTGTGCTGTTAATGCTAACGACTACAGGAAGATATCATGTTGCAAAACAGCAAAAGAAATGTGGGATAAGCTTGAAGTGACATACGAAGGAACCGACCAGGTACGAGAAGCTAAAATTGATTTCTTAACTCACTCTTATGAACTATTCCACATGAAGGAAGGAGAGAAAGTAGACGAAATGTTTGAGCGATTCTCAATGATCGTGAATGATCTACACGCCCTCAAAAAGACGTTTACGAATAGAGAACTTGTCCGGAAGATCCTCAGAAGTCTCACTCCGGCATGGCGATCAAAGGCCGATGCAATCCAAGAATCCATTGGCATCACAAATGTCACAATTGACGCATTAAGAGGTAATCTCAAAACCTATGAATCAACTATACTTAACCCGTTTGTTGATGATCAAAGAAGGCAAAGGATTGCTCTAAAGGCTAGCCAACCACAAATTGATGAGGAAGGTGACAACGAGTTTGGACTCGTTATCAAAAGGTTTCAAAAATTCATGCGCAAAGAGTATGAACGCAAGAACAAAAAGCAAGGCGATCAACTAAAATGCTATGAATGCGGAGAAACCGGGCACATAAAATCAAATTGCCCTAACATCAAAAAGGAGAAGAAACCCTTCAAAAAGCAACGTGCATACATCTCTTGGGGAGGAGATTCCGGAGATGAAGCAAGCGAAGAAGAAGACGATGAAGCAGAAAATTTATGTCTCATGGCTCAAGAAGACGGCAAAGACGAGGTAAGTCAAATCTCTTCTCAAAATTTCTTTACTCTTGATGAAATGAGAAATGCTTTTGATGAACTATATGCTGAATTTATCAAAGCTTCAAAAACTGTCAAAAGTGTTAAAGAAAGCGCTTCTCTAAAAGAAAAAGATTTTCAAACACAGCTTTCATTAAAAGAAAAAGAATTAGAAAAACTGGTTTTCGAAAATGAGAAGCTAAAAGAGGAAAACAAGTTTTATGGAAAAAAAAGTGCTGATAAACCTGAAGGTTCTACTAGAAATTGTTCTTCTTGTGTACTTCTTAAGAATGAAGTAGCTAGACTTAAAGGCACATTAGATAAGTTTAATTCTTCGCATAAAAACTTGAATGATGTGCTTGTTAATCTAAAATCAACTAAACATGGAATAGGATTCAAGAATGAAGAAAAGGTTGGTGCTAAACCACAACAACCTAGAGCTCAACCTAGGACTAATAACCAAAATGCTTATCCTAGAAGTAGAAATCCTAGAAATAACTTGTATGTTAGACCAAATAGTGAAAATGCTAGAAGACCTAGAAATGATGCATATTTAGGCCAAACCTTGAACAATTTAGAAGACCAAGAAATGACCCTCCACCTAGAAATAGATATTCTAGAAATGATGCATATTTTAGACAAACTTGTGAACCTCCTAGAGCTCATAATAGGAGAAACAATGGTGTTCAAAGTAGAGTAAGCAACCTTCATTCATCTAGTTACTATGTACCTAGAAAAATGCATAATCCCAACGTGACTTGTCATTATTGTAGACGTATTGGTCATATTGCTCCCGCTTGCTTTACTCGTCATAGGCATATAAATCAATTGCATCATTATAACATGCCTAACCCTCAAGGACCCAAGATGGCATGGGTACCTAAAGAACATTAATTTGTTTTGTAGGTGTGCTTGAAGGGATCAAGTGTACTATGGTACCTTGATAGTGGATGCTCCAAACACATGACGGGAGATGAATCCAAATTCCTTCAACTAGAGCACAAAGAAAGAGGAAGTGTCACATTTGGTGATAACAATAAAGGAAAAATCATCGGCATTGGTTCGGTCGGTAAGGACGAAAACTCCTCTATTAAACATATACTACTTGTGAAAGGTTTGAAGCATAATCTCTTGAGCATAAGCCAATTATGTGACAAGGGAAATCTTGCTCTATTTAATTCGGATGAATGTCTTGTATTTAGACGTAGTGATTTCAAGATCATACTTCGTGGTTTTAGAATTAATAATATCTATATGGTTGATCTTGCAAACTCCTCACCCGAATATGTTGATTGTTTAGTAAGCAAAGAGGATAACTCTTGGCTATGGCATCGTAGAGTAGCACACATGAACATGCATCTTTTGAACAAGCTTCTTTCTCAAAACTTAGTAGTTGGTCTTCCCAGTTTAAAGTTTGAAAATGATTCTATTTGCGATTCTTGTCAAAAAGGGAAGCAAACCAAAGCATATTTTAAATCCAAGAATATTGTTTCAACGTCTAGACCTTTGCAATTACTTCACATGGATTTATTTGGTCCCTCTCGTATTGAAAGTCTTGGTAAAAATAAATATGTTTTTGTAATTGTTGATGACTTTTCTAGATTTACTTGGACTCTATTTCTTGCAAATAAAAGTGATGCTTTTCAAAATTTCAAGTATTTCCTTAAGCGTGTTCAAAACAAAAAGGAATCGACCGTCACTTCGATTAGAAGTGATCATGGGGGAGAGTTTGATCACAATCTCTTTGCGGATTTTGTGACGAACTCGGAATCGAACACACCTTTTCCGCTCCATGGACACCACAACAAAATGGGGTGGTGGAAAGGAAAAATAGGTGTCTCGAAGAGATGGCAAGAACCATGCTCGACGAAGCTAAGATTCCCAAATATTTTTGGGCGGACGCCGTGAGTACCGCTTGCTATGTTTTAAATAGAGCAGCAATTCGGCCGATACTCATGAAAACCCCATATGAACTTTATAAGGGTAGAAAACCCAACATTTCTCATTTACGTGTTTTTGGTTGTAAATGTTTTGTTCATAATAATGGGAAGGACCAATTGGGTAAGTTTGATGCTAAATCGGATGAAGGTATTTTCATTGGTTATTCCTCACGTAGCAAAGCATATAGGATCTTTAACAAAAGAACCCAAATTGTGGAGGAATCCCCTCATGTTGTGTTTTCCGAAGATAATACTCGCTTGGCGAGAAAGGAATCCGGTTTTGATCTTGCAGGTATCTTGGATAGCTTGAAAGATAAAATCCAAGAAAAACCTTCAAAGGAAAACAAAAATGAAATTGGGGAACAACCAACGGAAGAAGCGCCACAATTAGAAAAAGGAATAAATACGCCTAACGAGTGGAGAACGATCAAGGATCATCCTCTCGAACAGGTAACTGGCAATGTTGGAGAAAAGGTAAGTACCTGAAACTCTCTTAAGAACACTCTAGGACACAATTCTTAAGAGTTCACGGCATTACTTGTTAACACTAGTGTAATTTATTAATTTCGCTATAAATTACTAACTTGAGCGTCAGAGACGTTTAAATCTATTTTGCAGGTACCACCCCAAAGGTAGGGGAAATTATGAAGTTTTAGCACAAAATAATCGACTATTTCAAGCCACTAATCGATTATTTTCTGTGCAGTACATCGATTATCAGTATCAATAATCGATTGTTTATGACTGATTATTACTATTATGCATCTGTGTTTAATTTTTTACTTCCTAAATTGCATAATCGATTTCCGCCTCAGTCATTCAGCAATGCTTTCTACAACAATCGATTATTTTTTCATACAATCGATTATTTGACAAATTCTGATATTCTCCAAGTTCACTGTATCAAATTAGTTCCCTAAATAATCGATTACCAAGAATTGACAATCGATTACTTCATATTAATTTTTTGTTACCGTTTGGCTCCTCAATCGATTCCTGTCAGGTCTTAAATGCTCCATAATCGATTACCAAAATTTAACAATCGATTATTTCATTCAAATTTTTTACCGTTTGACTCAAGAATCGATTTGTCAGATTCAAAATCTCAATCAAACAGTAAATACAATCGATTATTTCAGTTCAATAATCGATTATCTAACGGTCAGTAATTTTAGTTCTTACCGTTTTCTGACTGCTCCTAAACCAAAATCTCAGCAAATGTCTCCATTCAATGCTTGATAATCCTTTCCTCTATAAATAGGCATCATAAGAGCTCACATTCACCCACTTAAGCACTATCTCTAGTATTCAAAAGCTAAATCTCTTCTATTTTCTTTGCCAAATTCCAGCAGTCTTTCTCCTAACATGTCTGGACGATCTTCAAAACGTTCCCGATCCAAACATGGCGCATCAGCCTCAACCGCCCCTCCTCCTTTAAATTTTCCATACCAAGATGGTTCCGTCTTGTTCTTTGAAACTGAAAATGAACTCACAAGGTTCCTATCAAAATTTGAGAAACGCACCATTCTTCCTCCTCAGTTCTCAACTAGTAAACTCCTTAAGCCTTTCACCCCTGCCGCAAATATGTTAAAGGAGTGTCAACTATATGACTTCTTGCTTCTCACTCATCCTCACATAAACACAACTCTCGTTCAAGCTTTTTACTCAAACCTCCATAAAGATGAAGATGGTGAACTTGTCACCTCCATTAATGGGGTTCAAATTCTTCTCTCTGAAGAGAATCTCCACACCATTGCCCGCCTTCCAAATGAAGGTGAAGACCTTTACCGGTATATTGATAAGGCCGGGGCTCTCTTTGATGAAACCATCCTTCTCCACCAAGCCGGTATAACCTCCTATGATCCATCTATCTCTACCCGTCGTCCTACCATAACGGGAATGGATCCAAACTACCGGTTGATTCTTTACTTTATCACCCGAGTCCTCAAGCCTAGACGGCACAATCACACCACCATCTCCCAGGAGGATACCAAACTTCTGCATGCCATTGTCACCGGAGCAAAAATAAATTGGTGTCGGCTCATCAAAATTCATATGCTCGATGCCATCGGTGATGACATGCCTCTTCCTTATGCCCTCCTCATTATGAACTTCCTTGAAGCATCCGGATTTGTCACGGAAAATGGTCCTCTCAAAAGGAGTACCAAAATTTGGGAAATCTCGGAGTCTTCTTTCCATCATGATAGTGATCATGCTCCAGCTCCTTCTTCAAGTCGTCCACCCCGTCGTGCTCGTTCGTCCCAAGAGCCTACTCTCCAAACCACATCCGACCAGCTTGCTCAACTCACTCATGAGATCCATGGATACTTTGATCATGTCAATTATCCATATGCAGCTCCCGTTCCTTTTGAAGCAGCGCCGGATAACGAGGCGGACAACGACGGAAATGAATAAATTTTTTTTGTGTTTTGTGTGGTTTTTGCTGTTGTTCTCTTTGGTTCCCATTGATGTACCCTCTTTTTTTTCCAATAAATAAACCTTGTTTATTTCATCTTTCCTTACTATTTTTTTGCTAATGGCAAAAGGGGGAAGAAAACGGGATATCGGGTATGCACCAATTCTTAATTCATTGATTGCTTATAAGCTAAAATTGAGGGGGAACTCTAAAATTGAGGGGGAACAAGAACAAAATTTCATAATTGTTACTTGTCTTGAATTGTCAATATCTTTTGCCTAAATTGCATATCCCGCTTAATGTTTGCCATTATCAAAAAGGGGGAAATTGTTAGAAACACGTTCTCAATGCAATATACTAAACGTGTACTCTTTTGTAGGTTTTGATGAATGACAAACGAAGCAAAAATTGATATATGACGGAATTCAAGTACAAGCGCACAATGGTTGCGAATAAGATTGAAGTTCAAGATATAGCTTTTAATTGTTATTGAGTTGTTCTAAATTGTAATCTCGATCCTATAACTTGACTCATAGTATGGCCTCTCTCATAAAACTATTTTCCAAAATCATGCATATTTAATTCTGTGTCAAAAAGATTTTAAATCATGCATATTTACAATAGACAAAATGTTTTCTAAACATGCCTCAAAAATCTGGGCTAAAATAATCGATTATGTACTTATGATAATCGATTGTTTCTGAGCCAAGACTGCATGACAATCGATTATGAATTAATGGTAATCGATTGTGAGTAAGACAGTGAACATCAGGTTTTTCCAAATCTGCATGATAATCTATTGTGAACAAATGACAATCGATTGTTGTTGAGGTAAAGTTTTTCAATACTCAAAATAATCGATTATGAACTAATGGTGATCGATTGTGTTGAGTTGATGTCTTCCAGTGATTTTAAATTTAATTACGTAATCGATTATGTCTTTAGATAATCGATTATCACTGAGACAGTAAGTTTTATGATTTTCAGAAAATAACAAGTAATCGATTGTTGCAAAGGACAATCCATTGTTGAAGCTGGCCATTGTCAAATGATTTTCAAATACCATAAGGTAATCGATTATTGATTCTAGATAATTGATGTTCTGCTTAAAATCTGGAAATGATTTTTAGAACTTTGCTGAAGTAATCGATTATTGATTTTATATAATCGATGTTTTGCTTAAAATCTGGAAATGATTTTTAGAACGTTGCTAAAGTTATCGATTATGAACTTAGTGTAATCAATTATCTGATTTTGAATATTGCCAGTAATCGATTATAGATTATGTATAATCGATTGTGAAGCGTTAAATCTGGGATTGATTTTTAAACTGACTGGCAGATAATCGATTGTTTGGTCTTAATAATCGATTATCACTGAGTAATTTCAGCAACTCTTAATTGGTAATTAGACAACGGTTGAACCAACATTTTCAACTATAAATACAGCTTCATTTCAGTGTTTTAAAAACAACAACATACACAAACTGATCATTACATTGCTATAAGCTTTCATTCAATTGTTCTTCATTTTCTACTCATTTCATAAAGCTTTTGAGAGCCATATTATTGCTTAAAGTTGTTGTGATCTTGAACATATTCTTTTACTCATATCTACTCAATAAGGAGTACTCTAGTTAAGTGAGTGTCCAAGTATTTGATATACTTGTAAGAGAATTGCGATTCTCTTGTTTCAAGGAACTTGCGTTTCCTTGGGTGAAGTCTTTGAGATTGCGATCTCCGAGCAACTGTTTGAGGCTTGTGTCCTCAAGTGTGTAACGGTTTGTTGAGCACCCTTAAGCTTAACAAGATAGTGAAAAATCTCGAGAGAATCTCTCGGGGACTGGACTAACCACGTTGGTGGCCAACCAGTATACATCTTTGTGTAAGTTTATTTTTCTGCATTTATTTTACTTCTTGCAAAGTTTAAATTCCGCAAGAAAACGCTAAATTCTATTAATACGCTATTCACCCCCCCCCCCCTCTAGCGTAAAGCGTAGTTTCTAACACTATCTGCATTCTCCATGATTGTTTCTGCTATTGTGAGTTGTCGAGAAGGTTCATTTGGAGTTTCAGAGAGTTTTGGGACACTTAGTCCCTAAATGAGAGATTAAGTTTTGAAAATTTTATCATAATAGAAATAGTGTAAGACGGCCTCAAAATGGAATTTTGATGGTTCCATTAGCTCCGCTGGGTGATTTAGGTTTTAGGAGCATGTTCGGATTGTGTTTTGGAGGTCCATAGCTAATTTAGGCTTGAAATGCCGAAAGTTAAATTTTTTTTTGTTTTCAGTTTGATAGTAAGATTTTGATCTGAGGGTCGGAATAGAATTCCGAAAGTTGGATTAGCTCCATAGTGTTTCATGTGATGTTTGCCCAAAATTTCAGGTCATTCGCACGAGATTTAATAGACATTTTGATCGAAAACATATTTTAAGAGTTTTTGAAGTTCTTAGGCTTGAATCTGATGCTAAATTGGTGTTTTGATGTTGTTTTGAAAGTTCTAAAGGTTGTAAAAAGTTTGAATGATGTTATGGGATATTTTGGTAGGTTCGGTTGAGGTCCCGGGCACCTCGAGTGTATTTCGGATCCTCAAACGGGCACTTTTGGCCTTTAAGAGATTGTTGGTTTGCTGATATTTTTACAGCAGTGATTTGGTCAGTGCGATCGCGTGAGTCCATCCACGATCATGTAGGGTAAGTTGAGGTCAGGCATATTTTTGTGCATTGCAATTGCAGTTGAAAGAGTGTGACTGCATAAGGTGAGCTTGTTGGTCATTGTGTTCACATTAGGACCCTTCCATTCGCATAGAAGGACTTGGTGTGGCAGTGGAGTAATGGATTTTGCTCTATGTGATCGCATAGGGCTGGTCGCGATCGCGCTGCTTGAGGAAGTTGTCTAATACGATCGCATAGTTATTCTTGCGATAGCATAGGGTTAAATCTGGGCAGTATTTAAACAACCCATCCACAACCTTTCTTAATTTTCCACCATTTTTGAAGGGATTGAAGCTTTTGAGGGGGGATTTTTGAGGAAACCAAAGGGAAATCACTTGGAGGTAACATTTTTTACATTAAAAAATGAACGATATCTTTCTTCATCCGCCTCCACCAATAGTGCTTCATCAAATCCCGGTACATCTTTGCGGCACCCGGATGAATGCAATACCGCGAACTATGGGACTCTTCTAGAATCAACTCCTAAAGCCCATAAACATTGGGTACACAAAATCCGACCCTGCATCCTCAATACCCATCATCACCAATAGCAACATCTCTGGAATCGCCATGCTGAACCTTGTCCTTGAGGACAAGCAAATGAGGGTCATATTGACGCTTCATGATACTATCAAATAAGGAATACCGAGAAACCATGCAAGCTAGAACCCGTCTGGGCTCCGAAATATTTAACCTCAATAAGCTAAACTCCCCAAACTCTCTGCCCGACGACTCAAGGCATTGCCACTATATTGGCCTTGCCCCGGTGATACAAAATAGTGATGTCATAGTCTTTCAGACACTATAACCATCTCCTCTAGCATAAATTTAGATCCTTTTGCTTGAACAGGTGTTGCAAGCTCCAACAATCAGTATAAATCTCAAGGAACCTCGTACAAATAATGGCGCAAGATCTTTAGGGCGTGAACAATGGAACCTAACTCTTGATCACGAAGAGGGTAATTCCTCTCATGTACTTTCAACTGTCTGGACGCGTAGGCAATCACCCTACTGTCCTGCATCAACATCGCTCCAAGTCTAATCCTCGAGGCATCACAATAGATCGTGTAAGACCCTAAACATGTTGGAAGTATCAAAATTGGGGTTGTAGTTAAAGTTGTCTTGAGCTTCTGAAAGCTCGCCTCACACTCCTCCGTCCACTATAATGGAGCACCCTTCTAGGTCAGTCTGGTCATAGGGGCTGCAATCGATGAAAACCCCTCCACCAAATGACGGTAGTATTCCGTCAAGCCAAAGAAACTGCGAATCTCTATAGCTGAAAATAGTGTGGGACAACTCTGCACAGCCTCTACTTTCTTCAGATACATGTAAATACCCTCACTCGATACCACGTGGCCTGAGAATGCCATGGAATCTAACCAAAACTCACATTTCAAGAACATAGCAAATAACTTCTTCTCCCTCAGAGTCAGGAGCATTGTCCTCAGCAACTTCTCATGATCTTCTCGATTCCGGGAATACACCATAATGACATTAATAAAGACAATGACGAACGAGTCAAGATATGGCCGTAACACATTGTGCATCAAATGCATAAAGGCTGTTGAGGCATTGGTCAGCCCAAATGACATCAAGGAACTCGTAATGACCATACTGAGTCTTGAAATAAATCTTGGGGATATCTGGCTCCCGAATCTTCAACTGATGGAAACCTGAGTGCAAGTCTATCTTAGAAAACATTCGTGCACCCTGAAGTTGGTCAAACAAATCATCAATACAAGGCAAAGGATAACGGTTCTTCACTGTAACTTTGTTCAATCGACAATAATCAATACACATAAGCATAGAACCATCTTTTTTCTTCACAAACAAGACAGGCGCACTCCAAGGTGATACACTGGGCTGAATAAAACCTTATCAAGCAATTCCTGTAACTGATTTTTCAATTCCTTCAACTCAGGAAGAAACATATGATATGGAGAATAGAAATGAGCTGAGTGTCCGGCAACAGATCAATGCCAAAATGAATATCTCTATCGTGCAGCTTGCCCGGATGATCATCTGGAAATACATCAGAACAATCACGTACTATTGGGAGTGAATAAACGGAAGGGCTATCAAGACTTGCATCTCTCACATATGCTAGCTATGCGTCGCATCCCTTCTCAACCATACATTGAGCCTTACGGAAATAAATAACTCTGTCACACCCCTTTTTACAAACTTTACTTCATCCTCTTAAATATATAAAAAGATTTTGCAAGGCTCGTAAGGGTTTTAAATTAAAAAGTGACAAAATTGTGTTGAAAAGGAAATAACTCAGAGTCTCCACCTGACATTTGATTTCGGTCTGTCAAGTCACTATTCTTCTAAAAATAATTTTTTTCCTTTCAAAATACTTGAAACACCAAAACTAATTCTGCACCAGAGATTCGGGTAAGGGGGTTCATTTTACTCAGGTAGAAGGTGTTAGGCACTCCCCGAGTCTCGTAACTAGTACGGTTGCGCACATGATCAATTTGGCTTTTAAAATACTCGAATTGAGGTAACAAACACAGAAAAAGAAAATAAACGATCAAAGAGGCTTGATGCCGTCCCCACCTAATAAAATAAGAAAATAAATATAAAACAATAATAAAAGTACTACGAGTTCTACTTTTGACCTCCTATTACAAAGTTCTACATCGCATTCCCTGGAATAAAATATATAGAAATTACTCGGGGTATTCCTGGAATAAATTTAACTAGGGGAATGACCTCTCTCCTCAAAACTAACAAAACCCTAAGGCTTGCCTACCCATGTGGTCGGCATAAGCATGTTACTATCGATCAAATTCATGAGAATAAGAATAAAAGAGCAATAAAATTATCTAAGCCTAATTTTCTCCATGTTTTAAAAGTTAATTCCCTCAACTGAAACAACAAAAATTCCATTCAGTATACTTAATTATGTTGATTTAATCATAACATTATTTTCAAAATAGTAGCTTTGAGGTTTTAAATATTTTATCTCTAACTAAAACCATAAAACACAGAATCAAAGACTCATTTTAGGCGTCAACATCCACCCTAACATATTAAACAAAATCACAACGAAACGATGTTCAATAGAATGAAACGGAGTAAGTGAGTGTTACTGAGACAATCCGAACAAAATAACAGAAAAAAAACTCAAACGATCAACAAGGCAGAGAAGCGACCATCAATGAAGCAAAGGAAAGCACGAAATTAATCAAATAAGCAAAACAAGGGAGAAATAGACCTTAAACGATTTGAACTTAACCCACAGACACTGGATGATCCTTGAACGGACCTCAAACGAACCTCAAATCACCAGGATCCTCAAACTACGATTTCAACTCTGTTGGCCCAATGGTGCAGTCGCTGATGCACCACCAACGTGTACTAAGGAAGTAGAAATAGTAGGTATAGAGAGAAAAGGAAAATCTATTAGAAGCTCGGATGAGTGAAAGGGTCGACGAAGCTTGAAAATCTGGTGTGTGGCTGATATTCGGCGTTCTTTGTGTGATGAGAGAATGATATGAAAGCTGCTAGGCTCTTAACTTAGGAGGATTTTAGGTGGTTGTTTGGATATCTGTGGGGATCCAATTTTTTCCTAATCTAGGATGTATTCATATGGTTAAGCGATAGAGAATACGGATCTTGGGCAGCGGACGGTGTTGAGCAGAGAGAGTTCGGCGGCAGCGCTCGTTTTTCTTTTTTTTCTATTGTTTCTTTGTTTATTCTAAGGAAGAAGAAGAACGCTCTACTCTTGTTCAATGTTTTTGTCTAAGGAAGAAGAAGGGCAGCCATGGGTGTCCTCAAGTTGTATTCTTCATTGAAAATGCTCAAGAAAAAATATTGGGGGGGGGGGGGGGGTCGTTCTTGGAGTTCAGCGGCTGATGCTTAGTCTCTTAGATCTAGGGTTTAATAAAAGGGGCAAGTCCGAAATTGGGTCATTATTTGTTCGAAATTGAGCTAAAATTGTCTTGAAGTAACTAACAATTGGGCTTTTTAGAAGAGGTGGATTTCGTTAACAATGGACCTAAGTTTTTCTTATTTAAAATAGTATAAAACATTTAAAAACGTAAGACTACTCCCAGTTAATTAAAATAAACTATTAAAGATAAACCATTAATGAAACTATTTTATTTTTGGTATTTTTCAAGATTAAAAATGACTATAAAATGACTACAAAATGTTAATGAAACTATTTTTTTTGTAATTTTTATTTTCTTGTAATAAAATAAAGTAAAAGAGTAATAATTAGTTGGAATAGCTATATTAGGCCTAAATTAAGTATTTAAATGCTAAAATATATAAAATCTTTGGGAGGGTCAAAAATCACATATCTACAGCTGCCCCTCTTTGACTGAAAATACGAAGTATTTCAGACAAAAAACAACTAGACAAGTTTTACCCGACACTTATTTGGAGAGACTAAACTTATGAAAAAAAAGGATGTGATCAAGCCCTTGTATCTGAGGTGCCTACATATCCTTGGCTATAAAGGAATCAGGTCATGTGTTATCTAGAAGTGAGTGAGATGATGGAGTATACCGAGGTGGAGAGCCGATTGAGGTAGCGTCGAGGTTCTGGTCCGCGGTCCTGTTATTACATCAAAATCAAAAAATGAAAAATACAAAAAAAGCATGTCAACTATGAGTTCCAAGATTCATATCTATAAGTCTTCTGAAGCTTGATCTTGTGTCTTGAATGGTTCTTCCTGCAGACTTTAGATTTTGAACCCTGACGTTTGCTAGTTGCAGGTGCTAGTTCATTCTTATTCAGATTTTCCAATCAAAACTAGATACAGCATGCTTGTGACTTCATTCATGTCTTGAACAGCTCACATCTTTCATCTACTTCTGCATTTGGATTGACTTTTTATTTTCTTTTTTCTCTGTTTCTTTTGGATTGACATTACTTTTGTTGATCATCTCGGATTGTTGATTCACATTCTTGCCGCGAGCTTCTGCTATTTCTAACTTGAATTGGATTCTGAAATGACATCCCTCAATCTCCAAGTAGGTGCCTGCTACTGACTTGAAACTTGAAATAATTCCGAAACAAATTCCCTCGATCTCCAAATGAGTGCCTCAATCAAAATAACAACACAAACAAAATTTTCTGCCCTAGTTTGCATAAGGAAGATTGGTGATTTATTACCAAAACTGTAAATTACCTTTGCTATTGATGCAATAATGAGATTAAAACTAAAGACTTGACTAGTATGTGCATCTCTTGTGAGTAAAACCAAGAAGAGAAAAATTCATCAAACTAAGATTATGATCCTAGGAGAAAATTCATCGGGCTAGGTCTCTTATCTTAACAGAAAGAGTCATCAGACTAAGATTTTGATATCTTAGGAGAAAGATTCATCGGACTAAGATTTTGATCCTGGGAGAAAGTTCATCAGACTAGGTCTTTTTGTTATCTTAGGAGAAAAATTCATCAGACTAAGATTTTGATCATAGGAGAAAATTTATCAGACTAGGTCTTATATCTTAGGAGAAAAATTCATCATACTAAGATTTTGATCCTAGGAGAAAATTCGTCAGACTAGGTCCCTTTTTGTTATCTGAGGAGAAAGATTTATCAGACTGAGATTTTGATCCTAGGAGAAAATTCATCAGACTAGGTCTTCTATCTTAGGAGAAAAATTCATCAGACTAAGATTTCGATCCTAGAAGAAAATTTGTTAGACTAGGTCCCTTTTTGTTATCTTAGGAGAAAGATTTATTAGACTAAGATTTTGATCCTGGGAGAAAGTTCACCAAACTAGGTGATCTATCTTAGGAGAAAGATTCATCAGACTAAGATTTTGTTCCTAGGAGAAAGTTCACCATACTAGGTCTTCTATCTTAGGAGAAAGATTAAGCAGACTAAGATTTTAATACTATGTGAAAATTCATCAGACTATGTCTTTTTCTTATCTTAGGAGAAAGATTCATCAGATTAAAATTTTGATCCTAGGAGAAAATTCATCAGACTAGGTTTTCTATCTTAAGAGAAAAATTCATCAGACTAAGATTTTGATCATAGCAGAAATTTCATCAGACTAGGTCTTCTATCCTAGGAGGAAAAAAATGTGAAAAGCAATGGCAACATTTTATGCACACTAGCAAGACATGTAAGGTTAAAGATTAGAGAAACTTCCCTTTGTCGATTTTTCTTTTTTTTCTTTCTTTTCTTTTTTTGATTTTGTTTTTTAACACATTTGCTTGCACTTCTTTGTTCCTACTTCGAACAAAGAAACCTTGTGATCTTAAATGTGGTGGTTAGTTTGTGGCTTTGACCTTGATAGAGGTTGCTTCTACACTTGCCAAGATAACTTTAATTTTAACTTGGGCGACCTTGACTGTTATCGACTACCCATTTTCTTTCAACCCTTATCACAGAAAACACCCCTACTCCATTCGATCCCAATATCCTCTTATCACGCCCCAGTTTACACTTTTTTAACTGTTGTGACGGCACCTAGTCTCCACGACTAAGTAAGCCTAACAATGTGGAAAATAAACTATCTTGCGAAATGAATAATCAAAACTGATCAACTGAAGGAAAATAGTATATAAAATTCCGCTCAGCAGATACAACTCAACATCACAAAATCCTACAATACTATCCTGAAACCCCTAAACTCAGGGGAATATAAGTTGAAAGAAACATAGTATAATGCCCTAACTCCAGATTGACTACAACAACAGTAAGAAATAAGGATAAATATTAAATGATGGAATAAGATAGAGATTCCTTGGTTTGCGGACGCGGCAGCTGTACCTCGAAGCCTCTGATAGATCTCCCTGCCTCAAGGATGATAATCCTGGGTAGAGGTACCTGGATATGCACATGAAAAACATGTGCAGAAAGGGAATGAGTACACCATAGCGGTACTCAGTAAGTGCCAAGGCTAACCTCAGTCGGGTAGTGACGAGGAAAGTCCGGGTCCTACTGAGGTTAAACACAATAAAAAGTTTCAACAGTATGAAATAGACAATATAAATGAGCACAGCAGTGAAATAATATAGAATATACAAGGCAACAACAAATATACAAAGAACAGAGTAAACATGGAAGTAAGAACAGCTCAATACCAATAGTAACAATGAGGATCTCCCAGGATACCGTCCTGTAGCTTCTTTAATCGACTTTCCAACGGATATCCCGGGTTACCATCCGGTAGTCCAATTATCAATGCGCGGGGATCTACCGTAATCCCAATCCGTAGTTCCAAATATAAACACCCAGTACTGGGGGAATCTACCGAGTGCATTTCCGTAGTTCCATATAACTCTGAAGGGAGATCTACCGGGAATCTAATCCCCAGTCCCAAAGTAAAAAAACAAGAGGGGGCTACCGAAATCCCACATCCATAGTCCCAATGTAATTACGCAGTAACGGCAAGAATATTTTCAGAAATGAAATTTCATATCAAAGAAACAAGTAATTCTAGCTAACATGCTTCACGTAGTGCAATCAACGCAATTTAAGCAAATAGGCAATTTAAGTCAACTAAACATGATTTTCTAACTAACAACATGCTAAATTTGCAAGTATAATAAAGTAGGAAAAGAAACATGCTAATAATTACTCAAAGAAAATCGGACTTCCAATAATTTGCACAAGTACGCGCTCGTCACCTTACACACAAGGCAATTCAGTTACCAAATATACCAATCCTAAGGGAAAGTTCCCCCACGCAAGGTTAGACAAGCCACTTACCTTGAACAATGCTCAAATCAACCTGAAACTATGCATTTGCCACGAGTATCCGACTCCAAATGACACAAATCTATTCAATTCCATTTCATAATGTATATAATACTTCAAGAAGCTGATTCGACAATTAAATTATAAGCTAATACACGATATTATGTAAAATGACCAAAATTTCCCTCAGGACAATGTATCGGAATCGGCTAAAATATATATTTTAGAAACCTCGTAATCTCACGAGTCTATGCATAATAAGAACACTGAAATCGGAATCCAAATGACCCCTCAAATACTCAATTAAATGTCTCTTAAACTCAAGACCTAATTACCCATTTTCCCCAAATTTCTCACCATTAATTAGGTTTTTAATCGCATAAAAACGAGTTATGAAGTCAAGGACATTATCTCCAAGTGCTTTCCCTTTGATTTCCTCAAAAACCCCTCTTAGAAGCTTCAAACTTGGATAGAAATGGTGGAAGAATAGTCAATTTTCGCAAAGGCAACTATTTATATGTTTTGCCCAACAACTTCCGCATTTGAGGTCCTGGGACCGCATCTGCAATCCCACTTCTCTGGACCAAATGTCGCATCTGCAACTCTCACTTAAAAGGCCAATTTCCTCACCTGCGGTCTACCACTCGCAGATGTGGTTCCACTTCTGCGAAAGATGCACCACATCTGCAGAACCTGCTGAACAATCAAAATCCGCTTCTCCTGTCTCCTTATTCATATCTCCAGTCTCTGAACCGCAGATGCCAAAATACCAGAAGCAACAATGCTACAGCTGTTGCAACACTTCTTCAACCTTCCCGACAACCACACAAAATCACCCCGAGGCACCCGGGATCTCAACCAAAAGTATCAATATAACTTAATACCTTATTCAAACTTGTATCAATCCTTATAAAACCTAAACAACATCAAAACCTCGTATTAATCAAGAATTTAAGCCTAAGAACTCCAAATTTCCTCAAAATATGTTTTTGAATAAAAACCCAACCAAACCATCTCCAATTAACCTAAAATTTGGCACACACCTCCCAAATGACATGAAAGAACTACTGCAACTCTCAGAATTTAATTCAAACCCTTAGATTAAAATCTCACCATCAGACCGAAAACTTCAAAAATTTAACTTTCGACATTTCAAGCCTAAATTAGTTACGGACCTCCAAAACACATTACGATCACGTCCCTAATCCCGAAATCATCTAACGGAGCTAACAAAACCCTCAAATTTCCATTCCGAGGTCGTCTTCACACTATTTTGACTATAATCAACTCTTCAACACTTAAGCTCTCATTTAGGGACTAAGTATCCCAAAACTCTCCGAAACTCAAAACCAAACATCCCAGCGGATCAAATTCGAAAAAATAAACTTGGCGAAAGGAGTTAATAAGGGATATGGGCATTAATTCTAAAAATGACCGGCCGAGTAGTTACATCTCGATCTGTTGCATTTTGCTCATGAATTGACATTTACCGAACCCTTGCATTTCACATGAATTCCAAAGCATTTTGATTGTTACCAACTCAATGATCATACCACCTTTACTTGACATATGCCACTTTGATATGCCAGCCAAATTCATTTTGTGCAATTGGAAGGCATGCGTGCCAAAATCAGTGGCAACGGCACTTTGGGTTGTGGCAGCTAAGTGCGGGCTAAGATAAGGCAAGGCGGAAATGCAAGATGATGGAAAAGGCTTTTAATAGCTAATTCAAGGCTATGTTAAGTAAAATACAAGCAATGGCATGAAGGAAATAAAGGTTGACATGGGCAAGGCAGGAACTAGGCCAAGATAGTGTCCGGGCGGTAGCAGTGTCGGGCATATGCGGAAAAATCATGACGGCAGGTTGCGGTTAAGACATTGGTGATGTCAAATTGAGCTAAGGCTGGCACAAAGCAAGCCTTGGTCGTGAAGCATCACCAAGTCAAATGACACATGCAAGACACATGCCAAAGTAGTTGGCGGTTATAGTTTCTTAACAACTTGTAACCATAGCTTCCCATGACTGATTATGCTTGAATACATTATCCCATTTCGTGTATATCATAGCCTAAGTAGGTGGGGATTTCAAATACATGTTAGGAACAGATTTAGCCTTAGTCCAACAGGTGGTAAAAGTTGTAGACAACAAGTGTCCATGTGCTGTCAAGTTCTAAATACTGCCTACATGTTATAAATAGGGCTTTTGGACTTAGTCAGATTGATGTGGTAAATTTGATGTGAAATTTTAAGTGGTAAACAAGAGAGAAACGTGAGGGTTTCAAAGTGTTTCAAAAAGGGACTAAGGCTAGGCTTGGGAAGGACTTAGTGTGCACGATCGACTTGTGATCTTGACTAGACGAAAGTGGGCTGTGAACAACTTGTGTTCATAAAAAAGTGAGGGTTCCTTTGTATATTTTTGAAATTAATACAACGGTTTGGATTTTCTCGTATATGCTTGTGTTCGTATTGAATTGCTGCCAAAAATTCGTTAAGGAAAAATTGCTGAAATTCGGCTAAGTGTTTAAGAAAGGTTGAGTCAAGTGCACAACTTGACTGCCAAGCGGGTGTGAGTTTGTACTGACCAAAAATGCCCCTGTATTAGCTTATTTTCCGCATTATCAGGCTTACCTAGTCGTAGGGACTCGGTGCCGTCACGATGGTTCCTAGAGGGAGAACCGGGTTCTTGACATATCTTGATACAAGAATGGCAGGTATTATTATTAGAAACGTCAATGAGAGGCATGTGATCATCACAATTACTTTTAACATCAAGGACATATCCTCAACTATTTGAATAATGCGCTCTCCTTGGCCATCTTTCTAAGGATGAAAAAATCATTTCTAAAAAAACTTATAAAGGTTCATTTTAAACAGAGCATCACAGTCCGAAAATGACAGACAACGGAGTCCTATGCATTGAGATTATTTCCTGAATGTACAAGTTGGTATAATCTTGTACTGCATCTGTAGTGTTTACTGGCAAGAGGTATGCTGACTTGTAAGTCGATTTACATTCATCCAATCAAATCATGCTTATAAAATGAGCAAGATAATCCTATTATAATTTCCATATTTACCATCGCCACTCAAATTTTGTGTATTTTGTGATAAAATACTAGGCTTTCTGCTGCTCGACTTTCACTTGCTGATAATTCAGAGAATTGGCCACAAGGTCTACGACGTTCTTTTCGTGTCGTTCAACCAATAAATCTCCTTGGTCATGATGAATATTTGGGGAACCTAGACGGAAAGAATAGCTGGAATTATGGGCTTCTAATATGATCTTCCCTCTTTAGTGCATCTATGTCTGGAATATACAATCTGTCTTGGTACCTCAAAGTACTATTATCTCCCCCTTATTCTAAAGCCATCATCTTATCCTTGTGAATCTCCTCTTTCAACTGCAACACGTAGGGATCATCAAATTATTTCTCCTTCTCTTCGGTTACCAATGGGAAACAAGTCTTGTTCTAGAAAACAACTCAGTTATCTTCGGAGTCTGAAGTCGAACTCCTATCTTGGCTGGTGAACTTCTTTCACCAAAGTTCTCTTATCTACATCAATCATGAGTTATACTTCTACAAATTAATCTTCTTAATCACTTCATGAAAACACTTATAGCATTATGGTGAGCTAAGTCTTTGACTTGTACTTCAAAATTAGAGTCTCATGCAATGGCACTACCCTCAAAACGCATAAATAGGCATGATTTTATAGATTTTATGTGATTATTTTATCACTAATAACTAAGCTCGGTGATCATTCTACTCATTTTGTGTTTCTTACACATTCTAGACATAATCCCTGTGGTAATTATATAATTTTTCCTTATTATCGAACTTATTTTCTTTTTCATATCCCATACTACTATTCGGGTTTCAAATCACCAACAGGACTTACTAAAAACTTTCACATCAGCCCTTAGACCAAAGGTCTTATACTTCCAGATCCTTCTCTTTTTGTTCGGATTCAAATAAACTTTTTTATTTTCTGCAATTCTTTGCACTCTACGACAATAACGATTCATCTTCAAACTTACTTCTGATCTAGGAAAAACTAAATTATTAACATAACGGAAAGCTAATATATTCACAACTATCATACACAATCTTAATAATTTACCTCTGCTCTCACTGTCAATATTAGGAAGACCCATTTTCGATAATTCTTAAAGGCTATTCTTCGATAGTTGGATCTTTTACTGCCTAGCTAATTTTTTCCACTATTGTTGTACTTCGGGTATAACTTAAACTATTTGTGTTCTAACACATGTTTGGTATTTCAAGTTTTCATCCACTCACTAGAGTTAACTTGGTTAAGTGAATCAAATTGCACCTCTACAAGCTCTATTGAAATTGCTAATTTGTTGTATCTACTCAAAACTTACTTAATATCCTTTTACTAACCACCTGCTAGCATCATATTTTCTTCTCCTGCTTTGAATAACTAAAATGAAACAGAAGATTATTCCTAAAATCCCTAACCATCGGACCCTATTCTACAGTCACACACTATCTTCTTTATTTTAAAACAGTGTGCGTGGATCACACTTAGGGAATTCATCTGTCTTAAAAAAAATTGGAATATCTAACCCCAAAATTCTATATAATACAAAATCATATCATACCATAAACATTTGGGGTATTTATTTAGTCACATAACCTAAAGGGGAACTGCCATATCTTTTATCTTACATCAATAACTGCTTCCTATAGCAACTTACTAACGTGGTACTTTCTAGTTCTAATATGGATAAATATAAAAAACTTAAAAGCATTCCCTGAAATTCACTATGGCTGCTCTTGGTTCTCACTGCATACATATTATCTTTTAGTCATCTGCACGAGTTGTACGAAATCACATCTTTGGTACTAACAAATGTTTCAGACTCCTAGGTATTTTAACCTTAGGCTATTTTCTATCCAAAAATATAGTGATCAATGTTAGGGTCTGACATCTGATATATCATCATCCAACTTGTGGCTCAATTTCCAAGAATAAATGAACTTGTTTTAGGAGGTAAAACACATACGAATACACTACCATGCACAAACTTATCCTTCAAAGTATATCATCATCTGATAAATCACTTCCTACGCCATCAGGTGAGTCTTAGTTTTAATCTAAACCTAAAATATGCAAAAGTTTCACTATAATCACTGTTACCTACATTTTCTTTGAGAACCCATATCTATCATTATATATTCACAAGTCACCAAAAATTTTGATACACTGAAAAGTGGATTTTTGGTTAACTTATAACTGAATACTGGAGTACTGAATAAACATACTTGGTAACCGAAAGACTGTATTACTAGTAAAAGAGGTAAACTGATAACCATAAGACATCATAACTGCTTTTTCCCATTTTGATAAGGTTATGCTCTAATGTGTACTACTATCCACTGCATCCCACTTTTAGCATCCTCTCAAGTCTTATATTTACCAACTTGTACTCCATTAGGTTCTTTCTGTGCATTGCTTGAGAATCCAATACGTTTGGAATTCTATAGTAAGAGAAGGTTTATTACTCTAAGCTTCATGGTACGATCTAGAAGAGAAAGAAATGAGACCATCCTAGATGTCTTGGTAGTTAACCGTTTATATGAGTGGCCGGCACACACATATAAAAGAAACTCCACTAGACACAACTTCATAGACTGCCTAGGACTCTTGAACCTAGGGCACTAATACAAAGATTTTTCACGCCCCGAACCTGGGCCTAGAGGTAACACGATACTCGGTGCCTAACTACATGTGATCGAGCGAACCAACTGGCTGGCTGAATCAACATTGATATCACAACTTACTAACTACGCAAGATAAACTAACACATCTTGATATACTAAAAGTCTGAATGATATAAATTAAAGTGAGAAAATACTAATACAATTCTGAAACATATTTGTAGCCAATATAGTTTAACATGAAAAGCCTGAGACTTAGTTTAACTTTTACTCTAGTCTATGAAGCCTCTAATGAAGTACTGAAAACATTGATTATCTAAAAATACTGAAGACTATAAGATAATTATAATTCTCCAAAAGAACTAGGGATCACTAAACAGTTGATACGAGAGTCCTAACGCTCTGAATCGTCAACCAGTAAATCATTACTTGCATTGTTAGATGCAAGCCCCGAGCAAAAGAGACATTAGTACATTTGAATTGCACTGGTATGTAAAGAAACTGAAAGAAAGAATTGTAAATGCTGAAACTGATAATTGATAATTGAGAATTGATAACTGAAATGATAACTATTGAAACTGAAACTTAAATGATAACTTATAACTTATGACTAAACTAATAACTGATAACTTAAATGATAACTGATAACTAAACTAAACAATGGAAGTAAGGATATGAATACTCCCTCTTATGAATGATGAACAACGTGTTTATCTGAATAAGCTATGGCCTTGGGCCCAATATATATGTGCACAATCTACGGCCTCACGCCCAAATATACATATACATAACTACGGCCTTAGGCCTAAAAACTCATAAAGCATAAACTACAGCCTTAGGCCCAAGTATTCATAAAGCATAAAAACTACAGCCTCAGGCCCAAACACAGGGTTCACCATTCAGGAACTGAGAATCAAACTGCAATACATGATAGTGAAATACTGAATCACACGGAGTAACATGATATTGGAATATGGGATCACACTGAGTTACATAATACTGGAATAATGAATAGGACTAGAATAAGACATGTATTCTTGAACTGATTATGAATACTGAACTTCAACTATTTATGGAATACTGAGTAATTTATACTAAGACTCGGGGCATCAAACTCAAGTCTATATTGAATACGCACTAAGCTCACAACGTTCAGAATGAAACTAGTGAATGAGTTATGAAGCTAGAGAATAGAAGTTCTACAACTATTCAAGGAACTAGGCTTAACTATATTTCTGATACAATTAGTAACGTCGTAAAAGAAACGTATTGTAGGGAGAATCATTAAAATTCCCAAACATAGAGAGTTAGACTCACATACCTTAACTTCCTACTCTTGAGCGTAATACAACATTCACCACCCCTTTCAACTTTAATCTATATCAATACAAGTCAAAGGGATTTCATATTAGCAATAATTCTCATGTATTAGTCACTTAAGAATTTTCTCAAACACTTGGTGACATAAAGCTTCATTGTCCTTATTAATGGTGTTTCTCCGCCCAACAAGCCATTCTCTTGATCCTAGATAAATACAAAAATCTCAAATTACCTATAATCAATGCCATTCTTCTTCACCCATAAGATAAACAACACGTTTAACCAATAATAAACAAATATCATACCCATTAACTCATATCTCATGAACTTGTAGTCTACAATCATTAATTCAATGTTATAATCAATTAGAGGGTGAAGATATTACCTTCTTGACATTCAATCTTCTTGAATTCGAGTTCTAGGGTTCCTTCTCCCAACAACGATGTCCCAATCGAATATCTAATGATATGGAGGGTTAAACCATGTTAATAAGATGTTGGAAAATTGAAATTAACTTAGAATCAATAGTAGAACTTACCTTGGGTGGTGGAGATACCCTTAAAAAGTTAAGCTTTTGAGAAATCCCCTTTCTAGAGCAAGTTTTTATGTTTTGGGGTTGTGCGGGGGAGTAGGGCTTTAAAATGAACCCCTATGAGTGCTCTCGCACACCTAATAAGCCTGACCGTGCACCTGATCGCACAAAATAGCAGTAAAACTGCCTCAGCAATACACCCGTGCTCGGGGCGCGCTCAGGGTGCACATATCGCATACTATTTTGTAAAACGCGTATAACCTTTTACACAAATATACGTTCAGGATCCATAATTTATCAATAAATCTATTTCAAAGGCATACAACTTTCAAGATTTGAGTTTTCCCTAATTCCTTACACAATTTCACTAAACCCTGCTGGAAGATAGACCTTCTGCAAACTTGGTCGATTTTGTCAAATCTTATGCACATCACTTTCCATCTTAATTTTGTAACAACTATTTTACCCATAATCATACTAATGGGTTAAGTCCAAAATATAACCTTACTACTCCTTTAACTCATTTATACCTAAGCCAAATTTATGGGGTATTACAGTAGTGAGAGAAGAACTTAGTAAGTTTTCTACAATTGTAGGCATCTTGAACAAATTCTGCTATTTCATCCTTAGTGATATCCCATCATGTTTGAAAGAATTTCCCATTATTGTTATCTGGCCCAGCTGTACTAGTAGGACGCATGCTGAATACATCATTTTTAATCTCTTCAATATCTGGAATGGCTATAAGAATTTCATTATCATCATCATTAATACAATGAGGGATACAATTGATGATATCTTGATCTCTGAAATGGTGTTTGATATTAAAAAAATTGTTAAAAGTGGTGAACAGCTGATTTGCCAATGTTAGCATCCCCTTCAATATATTGACCTTTCTGGTCCTTAATTCTATGTAGTTTTAGTCTTCTCTTTCTAAATCTGATGGTTCTATGAAAATATTTAGTAGTGAATTCACCTTCTTCAAACCAATTCACTTTAGCTTTCTTCCTAAGAATGGCATCCTGCATCCCCATTCATCTAATGTATTCTTCTTGGCCCCTATTCAATTTAGCCCTAGTATGATCATTACTATTATTGAGATTAATTTTCTCAAGGCCTTGCATATTTTTCTCCAAAAACTGGACTTGCTCAAAGACACTTCCATTGTCTTATTCAGACTATTGAGTTAGCCTTCTACTAAGTATTTTAAGCTTTTATTGTAACTTCCACAACGGGTTGCCATGAACTTTATTACTCCATACTTCTTCTACTACCTACAAAAAGGATGGTTCATTAGTCCAGAAATCAAGAAACTCAAAATATTTGATCCCATGTTGATTAAGATCATGACATTGAATTAGAATAGGCCTATGATCAGGCCCAATTCTAGCCAAGTGATTGACTATATTATTTTAAAAATCGGAGACCATTGATCATTAATACACACTCTATTGAGCCTCTTCTAGATTCTTCTTCTAGGTTCTCAATTGTTACACCATGTATACTTTGGCCCAACAAACCCCAAATCCATCACACTGCATTTATCCATACAATGATTGAATTCAAGACTTTTATTCATTTTATGTGGTTTTCCATATTTTTTCTCATTGGAATCTAGAATGATAAATAACCCTAATACACCACGGACCATTCACCTGGAGATGAATTCTCTCTAAGCTACTCCATAAATCTTTCCTTTCTTCAGGAGTGCAATTAGCATAAGCTGTTGTGGGATAGAGATCACTATTAGCAGCCCCGTAAAGCAATTTAATAGTTATTTGCTTATCATTGTTGTTCAAAAAAGTGGTCATGTTGTTACATGAACACATGATCCAAATATGACCATTAGTATTAGAGATACAATGTTGATAGCCAAGGAATCTCCTGCACCTCTCAATTTGATTGATGTTGGCAAAAGGTACCAAAATTGCAACAAGTTCCACCTTATAGATGGTAATCAGTTTTTTTAATCTTGGTAAGGCTTTTTAGGTATTGAATCCTCTAATGTTCCAAAAAATTGCACTTATCATAGAAAAATCATAGAATTAGAATGAGTCTCCTCCTTTAGGAGGTGTAGTGTCTTTGTTTTTGTTCTTTTTTCCTTTTTCTTCCCCTTTTCTTTGCCTTCTATGACCTGGAAAGAACCCGCTTTCGATTTTGTTTGTAATTGGTCATCCGGGATCCTGACTATCATCTAATTAGGGGAAGTCACTTAAATTTATTAGCTTGTGACATGTTTTTCCTTTTCTAAATTTGATTCAACATTGAGATAGACTACTACATTAATCCTAGGGAGGTTTCTAACCTCAGAAGGTATGCTGGTTGATTCATTGACGTAGTCTTTCAATGTAATAGCTTTCTTTCCTGCTTGTCTTTCCTCTTGATACCCATTTTCATTTTGATCTCTATTTTCTTGTATAGATTTCTGATAGTCTTCTTTGGCTTCACTATGATTTGGAGTTCCAGTGCTTTCATTATTGCTTTGATTTCTGACTAATTGATCGTGACTATGAGCTTCCCCCTCTCTATTGTTGCTCTGATGACTTTGTTTATCCTTGGTCTTAACATGTTCACTTCTCTGAACAAGATCTTTAGAGCCATTGTTATATCTTTGTTGCTCTTCTTGCCCTTAGTTGTGACTTTTGAAGGATTGATCATAGGTTTGAAGAAGACTTTAGCCTTCTTCTTGGGAAGTTTCTTCTGCTTGCGCTTCTTAACCTTTCTGCTGGTTCTATCTTTGATATTGCTTGATGCACTTTGAGTGGCATTTTCCGGATCAACATAATTCTTTTGATATGACTGATTCTTTGTTGTATTTGCACTAATTTGAGCATTATCAATGGCATACCATTTTCTAATACATCCAGCTTCTTGTCTTTTTCATTTTATTTTGCTTCTTCATTCTGATTTTCATAGCTTTTTGAGCTTTTAATTCTCTAGCTTCCGCAATTTTCTTCCTTTCTTAAGCTCTACAAATGATCATATTGTGCCCCAAATTTTTACCAAACTTGCAGTATTTTGGAACACCTTCAAATCCAGTTTTTGAACAAAACCTCTTTGAGGAGCATTCTCGTATATTTGCCCCACATAAACAGAGTCTGGTTGATCTTTTAGGAAGTCGATTTCAACTCTAACTTTTGCCATGCTTGGCCTAGACCTTCCTTTAGTAGCCAAGTCTATTTCAAGAGGTGTACCAATTATACTCAACACTTGCTTAACATAATTTCATGAGTGCATATAAAAAGGTAGACCTGGAAGAAGGACCCATACTGGAGCAATAGGCAGGTCCTCTTCAGGCTTTAAATCAGGGGACCATTTTTGTAGCCACAACTGTTGGCCCTCAATTTCAATAACCCTTCTAAACCAAACTGTATTAAAGTCTTCTTTGTTGGTGAAGTCCAGAAAATATTATAGTTTTCATAAACCCTAATTTTTGTTGATCCCTTAATCGAAATCAATTCTTTGAATTTTTACCTAATTATGTCAATTCTGGGGCGTGATTTGAGAAATCACCCAACAATGGAAAGTTTGCATTCTTCTGTCATAGTGTCGTAGTATTCTGATGCCTGGAAGAGCATGGTCGGCATCCGATTGTGAGTGATGTGAGTAGCAACAACTGAATCTCTGCCATGGCAATTTGGGAAATCGGCACATTCGAGGAAGTGATGACTTTTGTATCATAAGATAACTTTCCATTTGTAAACTCAGTAGGCTGGCTCGCCGTTGGATTTGGGGTAGATTGACCTTCCAGACGCGCCGGAGCGGCGCCATCCAACGGGTCGATCGACTGGAGCGCGTAGGAACTCGCTTTTAGAAAATAGTCGTTATGGATCTTTCAGAGAGAGCAGACCCATCAAGTTTTATACACCTCTATATGTTCCCTATTTTCTTAGCTCCCTCATATAACTTATTCAGTTCATACACAATGATGAATTGCTATATATCTAATTTTAAATTTTTAGTTGAGAAACACATATAGATTAATCTTATACTCAACTATTCATGAGATTTTATAACTTTCTAAAACTAAATAACTACTTAAAGTGTAAACGAAAGAAGAAGAAAGGCAAAAAAATAGCGGTTAAAAAATGGCAATGTTTCGAATTAGTCATAAATGGCTAGTTGAATTTTCTTTCTTGATGTTGGAATTAGTCATAAACAATTCATTTAGAAAAGATCTTTCTCGTCACGCGAAACTTTTAGAAAACTTTGTCGATTTCTTTTAGAGAAAAACAACCCAAACAATTTTCTGTACAAATTTTAATTTAATATATATTTATGTAGTTATTCTTTTTTCTTTACAATATAATACAAGAAGCCCTACTCCCCAGTTAAAAAGTATTCTTTCCTTTCCAAAAAAAATATTATTAGTGTTTTGAGAATTTAAATTTTTTTTAAATAACAACTTAGTATTTAGAATTTGTAAGCTGAAAATATCTTTTATGCAATTTCTAAATAAGTAAATTTCACCACAACTCAGTTATAAAATTATTAGTTTTTACATGCAAACTTAAAAATATCTATTCTTATTTTTAAACTTAGATACATGACTAATGATCGAGCAACTATGTAAATTTTTAGAAAAGCCTTTATTTGGGTTGTGATCCTTTTGTTTTGGGTGAGATTCATGGGTTGTATTTGGGATACTTCATATTAAAATATCATGGTATAGCCAATTTTCACACTGGTTAATCAAAAATAGCCAGCGTTTACCAAGTCAATAAAAAATAGCCACTATTTTGCTGCAATAGGGACCGGTCCAGTATAATATACGGGAGTTCTGGTACATTTGTGTATGAACTCCAGCATCTTATGCTGGACCGATATACTTTGCTAACTCTTGTAAAATTTGCGAGAGACTGGAGCACTAGTGCTCCAAACTTCAGTATATTATACTGGACATTTATACTTGCTGGAACTCCCGTAAAATATGCGGGAGTTCCAGGATAATTATGCTTTGAACTCCCGTAAAATTTACGGGAGTTCCAGCATAGTTATCCTAGAACTCCCGTAAAATTTGCGGGAGTTCAAGCATACTTAAGCTAGAATTTCCGTAAAATTTGCGGGCGTATTTTCCGAATTTTGAATAGTATTTTCGCTCAAATTTATCTTTTCATAAAAAGTGATTAAATTTTCATGACTTTTGAAACTTGGCTATTTTTCAATGACCAGTGGTAAATCTAGCTATTTTTAAATTTCTCGCCCACTTCATGGGTCATATTGGTCTATAAAAAATTCAGCCCAAATAGACCCATGAGCTAAAATATTTGCAGCCCAACCCATTAATCTCTGTGCGGGTTGGATGATCTGCGCTCAAATTTTCACTTTTACTCAATCCCAAAAGCTATCTTATAAGGGAAAAATTTCTCAAGTCCATATAAGGACACCACCAGCTCATTCCCCAATCAAGTGGTACTCTAATCTACTCTAACACCCCTCCACACTATCGGAGTGTAGCAAATATATCATAGGAGCCCAAAAGGGAACATGCCTAGCTTTGATACCATGTTAAAATAAGGGTGGCTAAATGGTTAAAAGAAAATAGTTAATCACTCATATTATCCACTAAAAATGGGTTGGATAATGAACTTTTATAAACGGTTCAAATATGGATAATAACAATATTATCCATTTAGAAAATGGATAACCAATGGGTAACCATTTTTATCCGTTGGTTAACCCATTTTTTATCCGTATAAAATATGAGTCGGGACGGATAATTTATTCATTTTTTTCATTTTCTGTTTTCAACCTGAACCATATCCGACCCACCCGTTTTCCACTCCTATGTTAGAATAAGCCCTTAGGTCTAACTCGATCACAAAAATTAGCTTATAAGAGGAGGATTGTCCAAGTGTATAGAAGGAAACCACCAACTATTATGTGATTCTAACCCACTCTAATAGTGTCAAAAATTTGGGAAATAGGCAGTATTTTATATATCAATTAAGTCTAATAATTTTGAATTTCTTGACTTGCTATTTGAAAAAAGAAGTATTACATCATCTTGTAGCAAACTGACAAGCAGGCAATAACGTTTACATTAGAGATTGTGATAGTAATAATGTTAACATTAACGTTATTGGGCTGGACAGAATACAAGAGAAGTGATAGTAAAAGGCAAACAGTACTGGTGGATCATAATATAAAGCCCATGAAAAGATTGTGTAGATATTAGCTGAGAAAATTGTTAAAATAGCACGGTCTAGCCAGTTTTCGGGCTGATCATTTAAAAATAGTCAGTGTTTGCTAAGTCGTTGAAAAATAGTCATTATTTTGCTGCAACAGAGACCGGTGCAGCACAATATACTGGAGTTCGGTGCACGTGTATATGAACTTCTAGCATATTATACATGATTGGTATACTTTGCTAACTCCAATATAATAAACTGGATACTGGAGCCCCTGTGCTCCAAACTCGAGTATATTATGCTGGACCAATATATGATTGGAGTTCCAGTATATCTGGAGTATTTTTTCGGATTTTGAACAGTGTTTTTGATCAGCTTTATCTTTACATGAAAAGTGGCTAATATTAGTAATATTTAGTGAATGGACCAATTTTTCTAATAAGTTACTTATATATAAATGGTCATATCCGATAGTTTCCAAAGAATGAACCTAAATAGTCGCACATTCAATCACTTATACTAATATATTTATAACTATATATAATTAGTGTCTAGTCCATATATAGACTGGGAAAAGTAAATAGTGAATCTAACCGGCTATTTATACATAGATCCCTTTGATTTTTAGAGGAAGAGAGGGGTGAGTTAAAATGAAGGATCAAGTCAAGAACAAAATATTGATACAAGTCATGAACTAAATATGAATAAAGCCATAAACAAAATGTTTCAAGTTTCTTGTCTTCTTAAGGTAGTACTAGTTCCCCTTGTAATGGAACTAGCTTTCTTTCTCCTCTTTTTTACTTTCAATCTAAGGTATTGGGAAAATCGTGAAGTTGGTTGTGTGTTTTTTTAAATAATAATTTATGTTCAAAATCTTTCACTATTTCTGTAGGATGGCTTACAATATTTGAGTTTCTTGAAATATAAGGAAAAGATGAAAGGAAATGGAATGGCCTACAATATTTGAGCAGGCTGTGGCTTTTACTTGAAGGAGGGATTTGAACCGGGAGGGGGGAGGGAGGGGTTTAGCTATTCACGGCAGGTGCAATCACACTCATTACTTTCGACATGGATTATATAGATAACAACAACAACAACTACCCAGTATAGTCCCACCAGGTGGGGTCTGGGGAGGGTAATATGTAGACGAGCCTTACCCCTACCCGAAAGGGCAGAGAGGCTGTTTCCAATCGACCCTCGGCTCAGTGAAGAAAAGGCAAAACATAAATAAAAACAAAAGCAAAAACTAAAGAGCATTAGTAACTCCAGCAGAAATAGCGTAAATAATTATCTAAACATAAGAAACATAAATAAAATAGCATGCAATAATATCATACAGTGACTACCATAACTAACAGTCATAAGGGAGACATAAGCCAAAACACAAATCATCTATGGATAGCCCTGCCAAGCCTCACCCCACCCCGGGTGAGGGGTACAAAAAACTCTAGGAGCCCCTATCCTACAACCCTGATACTAGACCTCCAAACTTTCCTATCAAGGGTCATGTCCTCGGAAACCCGCATACTAGCCATCTCATGCCTAATCACCTCTCCCCAATATTTGTTAGGCCTCCCTCTGCCTCGCCGAACGCCAACAATCTCCAGCCACTCACAACTCCGACTCTAAATCTTGAATTCGTCTATAGGACCTTAAGTGAGAATAAGGATAAAGCTATCCTTCGACCATATAACCTTGTAACTCTATGACTCGAGACTGTTACACGTAAAGACCAATACTACTGAGCTTTTCTTGATAAAATGCATGTAAATCTGGTCATGCTCTATGTTAAAAATTGGTGAGCTAGCTCATTCCATGGATCAGAAGATAAAGTGAGAATGAAGAAAAACGGAATCAAATATTAACAGAAAAGCTAAAGACTTTTACTTCAAGACCACAGTAGAATATATCATAAAGAATCAAATGTGTCATTCATTCATACCTCAAGGCAAGGGCTGGTTTTCAGGAATACAAACCATAATAAGAAAACTCAGCAATTCTCATGCCCACTACTATAGTCGTTCAAAAGTTACAACAATCCCCGCCATCAAAATCAAGTATTCTTTTGAAGTGGAATAGAAAAACTTTTTCCTCTGTATACCTAGACTAAAATGGTGACAAGGAAACTCCAGAAGGAATGAAATAAAGTTTCAAAATAGTATTGAAGCTATGGCTATAGAAACAAGATGTTTCATATCGATAAATGATCCATCTTCAAGCTTTGCTCTGCTGACAAGAACCAAGAGTATATAGTTCCTGTTCAAACAAAATGGAGCTGAAGTAAACATCAAAACTTGCAACAGAATACTTCAAAAGGTATAAAAGAAAAAGAAAAAAGAGGTTACCTCGGAGTAACGGACATGATCCTTATGCAAGTTAGAAGTTTTCACAATAGTCTCCCACTTAGTACCATCAGCATGGGACTTCTTATTCTGCTTCTTGGAGCTCAAACTTGAGAACGGAGTTCTCAAAGGGATGGAAGGCAGCGTGCACCAAAGCCAAGATTCAGAGGGAGATTTAGGTAAGGGTGGTGGTATAGGAGATTCCAAGGAGGTAAGGTTAGAATCTTTTGGATCATTTGCATTTTGGTTATCTTCATTTTCTGTACCTAAATTTCCATAGGGATGCACTTTTGAAGACTCTAAGGCTCCAGATAGTGTATCAAGATTTTGCTTTAGTTTCAAAGACTCCTGATCAGAAGGGCCTTTGTGTGTTGATTTGGAAATGGGAGAAGCTTCCACCAAATCAAGGGACTCCTTCTCAAAAACCTGTTTGCTCTCTTTCTCTGAAACATTCCGGTCTTTGGCACCTTGAGTACAAGCGGTGGCATCCATATTTTCTAGTACTTTACCGCTTTTAACCAGAATCTTCATATTCTTACCAGAGGAGTTCACTAATCCCTTGGGTTTTGACGAAGCAGAATTACGGGCTGAAATTTGCACATTATTTACAGAATCTATGTACAATGTTTTCTCAACTACTTCACTTGGTGAATCAGAAAACCTTCCTGTGCCAATCTGCTGGGGTACTTTGTCCTTGACAGTGTAGCAACCTTTCCGGAATGAATCAAAGCGACTAGCCCAAAGACTCTCCATGTCCTTTGGCACACCAAGAAACCTTGTACCTTCATTGAATGGAGATGGGGGTGCTACATTTCGATAGGGAGATATAGCCCCACTTCTTGAACGTCTTCCAGGAGAAATTCCAACAAGCTTACATGAATCACTAGGGTTAGGCAGTTGGCCGGAAAAACTTCTATTATCAGCTTTGTACAGCTCGCGAGACAGTACTCCAGAGTGAAATCTTTGCTTATTTATAGTATCACAAGCATTCTGCAAAGAACATGATTGTTAGAAACAAACATAAATCTTACTAATCTTAGGACAGAAAAAAAAACTGAGGAAAACTATGATTATTACCTTCTCAAGAGGTCCACTATAAGCTTTTCTAGCTAATCTCTTGACTTCATAAGCATAAGATGTGGGGCTTTGTGGCGTCTTTGGTTTCATTCCTGAAACTCTCTTTACTGCTTGAGCTGAGGGTGTGGGAACATGTGTCTTCACTTTTAGTCCTGGCAGTGGATTTAATAGGCATAAAGAATTCTTCACGCAAATCCGAGGGAAAAATTTCCACCCTTTACTTGGCCTTTTGTGCTGATTCTCAGACACATCATCTTCAATTTCACTTCCTACATCGTCTGGATAGCCGCTATAATATGAGACAGGTTTAGACTCCATCCGCTTAACTATTGGCTTTCGTTCCACGGGTACTGGCTTCGGTTGTTCAGTACTGACTGGAACTTGCTTTTTTTGAACATACTGAGGCGTCTCCAAAACAACAGCTTTTGCTGCAGGTAAGAATCGACTCATCATAAAGTCTCTAGTTTGGGAATCAATGGAAAAGGTTCCAGATGGTTTTGAATCTGAACTTTGATGTCCACTCAGACCACTGACACTGCAGTCCAAGGATAAGGATTCAGTAGGTGACAATGTTTCAGGAGCATCAGAATAGGCATCATCTTCACTTTCTTTGTCTCCTCTTGTATATATACTTTCCGCTAGGCTATCCAGCAAAGCTGCATGATCAATCCAAGGAAGTCCTTCAGCTGGAGACTTGTAAATGTTTTGAGTACGAGGCCTTTCACCCGAATAGAACCGAATAGTCTCTGGCAATCTTCCCGGGGGCAGCCTAGGACCACTTGAACGCTCCACTCGAAGGTTAGCTCGGGCTTCATTGTCACCTTTTCGTCTTCCAGGGATCTGTTCCCACATAAATGGAACAGCTACTGGTTTAGTCACCTCACTCAATTCCCAATCCGTTTTTTTGACAGGAAGTGATTGTTGTCGATTCGGTGGCGCCCTTTCTATAATCTTTTTATTTCTCTCATAAGGGGATAAAGATGATGAAATTTTCCTCACTGATAAAAGTGGTGCATTGAAATCCAGCTGCTTTTTCTCCATTTCCCTGGGGTACTAACAAATTTTCTATTCCTTTCCCTCCCAAACAAATTAGCAGTCAACAACAGGGAATTATGCCTTCCAAAATCATCAAGCAATCACTACAAAAAAGGAAATTAAGAAATCAAAATACAGTTTCAAGAAAAAGAAAAAAAAAACAGATAAGCAACATATCTCTGGACAGACTTAAGTCATAAATGAGGAAGAAAAGTACATTGAATGTTTTAGATTCATAATTGCACTAAACAGAATTAAGTGAAACTACACAAAAATATTTATTCACGGAACTAAAGCAAAATGGGGAATGAAAATACGCCTAAGGGAGCTTCTGTCTTTAACAAACAGAAAAGAAAAGAACAATTCTTAAACCAAGAAAAAGAAAAAGGAAAAAAAGGGGAAAAAGAACTCTGCAAGAATGGAATAACATGCTATTTCCTCTGGGATGATTATGCAAGTAAACTGAGAAGATGGGCAGCTAATTAACAATAAAATCAAAAGAAGTGAGAGAAAAAGAGAAATCTTAAACCAAGAACAATTTTAACTCTTATATCCTGCTAATTCCTAACTCAATTAATAGCCAAACGAAAATAAGATCTTGTTCACCTACTAAGTAGCCAAAACCAAAACCAAAACCAAAACCAAAACCAAAATTCTTATATTTTCTTTAGCCAGTATGGACCTCAAACTAAAAACAATGGAAATTATTTCTCAACAACCATGAGGAACAAACCGGTAAAAAACTTGCCACAATGCAACAAACACAAAGATAATAATCAAGAAAGGCTACACTGTACCAGTTCCAAGAATTTCTTTAGCAATACACTCTGGGGAAAAAATCAAAACTTTACCAAAAAATTTCAAGAAAAAGAGGACCCAAGAAAAGAATGTAGAAGTTCATACCTTGAAGGGGGTTTAAGTTGAGTGAAATGTGGGCTTGAATGATGGCGCGAGTTGAGGAGTGGAAAAGGGGAACAAATTGGAGAGAGAAAGTGCAACAGTGGTCCGTCTTTGCTTGTGCTTTTCTGCTTTTTTAGTGATGACTGGCAACACTGTAGTCTCTAGAGTAGAGTGGGGGTGGAAGACCGGGGTTCTCCGGGGGGGTGGGGGGGTGAAAGTGAAGGAGTATTGATCAATGGTTCACATAAAACGTGGGGGGGGGGGGGGGGGCGGGGGAATCAAATTGACAGTTATAATAACCTAACGCTAACGGCCTTAAATACTTTCGGCTGCTCTATTTATCACTCTTCAGCTCAATATCAGTAACTACTTTTGGTTTTTTTTAATCGTATACAATCGTATTTTATTTTCACACAAAATCAACTTTTGTCTTTTACCCATTAAATTTTTTATCTATCAACTTAATAAGAAGTACTTACTTAATTAATACTTTCCCCGTACAAATTTGTTGTCCATTGTACTAAAATATACGTCAATTTTTATTTTTTAAGCTTGGAAAACCAATGAATAATTTACCATTTTGCACCTATACCATTATAATTTCCCAACATATTGGAGTCAAGTTAATTTTCAATAAAAATAATAATTAGGAGTAATATAGTAAATTACCATATTATTTATTATTAAGGGGTGTATCAAGTTAATTGTGGACAAGTAAATTTGGACCGAAAGAGTACCTCTACTACACTAATTGAAACAGAAAGATGAATTCTACAAAAGAACAATAAATGCTTTGTAAATATTGAAAAGCTTTTCAAATTTTAACAAGATCATACCCAAACGCTAATATTGATGTACTATCTTATACTACATTTCTTTTTTAATATTTTAATTTCTGGCTAAATAATTATCGTTTTTAATGCCAAAGCTTTCGTGGAAAAACATTTGGAGTGGAGCAGTACTAAATTTCGTACTGTCTATTCATGCATGTGCTCTTGAAATGCCAACTGTGGATAGAGATAATCAGTTGTGTACACTGTTAGAAGCTTAATTATTTTGTACCTTACTTAAACAGTAATGTGTTAGCACTGAAGTTAAAGTGTACACATTTCAGCATAGGCGGATCTAGGAAATCTAGTATATGGGTGCACTACTAAAAAAGAAAAAAAAGATGTGTTAAGTGGGTGTAACGATTTGATCGGTCGTTTTGAGCATTTGCACTTTGCTCGGTAGTTTACGGACATGAATAGTTCCACATGATGTATTTTGATTTATGTGTATCGTCGGTTTTGATTTTCAGGTTATTCGGAATTGATTTGGAAGAAAGATTCTCAAGTAAGAAGCTTTAAATTGGAAGAGTTGATCAAGTTTGACTTTTTGGTATTTGACCTTGGATTGGAGTTTTGATGGTTATGTTGGCTTCGTTGGGCAATTTTGGACTTGAAAGCGTGACCGGATTGTAATTTGGATGTTCGTAGTTGAATTTGGCTTGAAATGGCGAAAGTTGAATTTTTTGAAAGTTTAACCGGTAGTGGACTTTTTGATACCAGATTCGGATTGTGGTTCTGGAAGTTGAAATAGCTTCATTATGTCATTTGGGACTTGTGTGCAAAATGTAGGTTCATTTCGGTTTGATTTGCTATGTTTCGGCGCGAGTTTTGGAAATTATAAATTCAAAGTTCATTAAGTTCGATTCGGGGGTGATTTTTTATTTTGATATTTTTATGCATGATTTGAGGCCTCGTGTAAGTTCGTGTTATGTTATTGAACTTGTTGGTATATTTGGAAAGGGTTCCGGGTGGCCCGTGAGAGTTTCAGACGAGGTTCGAATCACTTTCATTTCATAGTACATTGCTGAAGGCTGATGCTCTGGTATGATCGCATCTGCGACTAGTTTTGCGCAGGTGCGATGGCCCATAAGCGACAAAGGAGTTGCAGAGGCGAGGTGAGCACTGGGTGAAGAAGACCGTAGAAGCGGAGATCTTGGCGCATATGCGGATGCACAGGTGCGGAGTGATGGAGCGCAGGAGCAAGGTATTTCGCAGATACGGATGGTGGCTCGCACCTGCGATACCGCAAAAGCGGATATTTATCCGTATGTGCGAGTGTCGAGTCCTTAGCTGATTTTGTAGAAGCGAAGGTTATGTCGGAGAAGCGACACCGCAAAAGCAGCTAATGCGCCGCAGGTGCAAAAATGTTGGCAAAAGCTATAAATCGATAGTTTTTTGTTCTTTTCATATTTTTAGATGTGGGACTCAAATTGAGGTAATTTTTGAAGCAATTTTCATCACAAGTGCCGGGGTAAGTATTCTACACTTGGTTTTGATCTTAATCCATGAATCAATCTTCATTTTTAGCAATTGGTTGATGAACTTTAAAAAGAAATTGGAGATTTTAGCATAAAGTTTCATCATGTGAATTTTTGAGTTTTCAACATCGATTTAGAGTCGGATTTGAGTGAAATTAGTATGATTGGACTCGTAATTGAATGGGCTACCAAATTTATAAGTTTTGTTGGGTTTCGAGGCGCGGGCCCGAACTTTTGTCTAGTTTTGTGTTTTGATTAAGGATTCGATCTTTATCATTTGGAATTATTTCTTCAGTTTTATTTGAAGTATTTGAGTTTGTTTTGGCTAGTTTCGAGTTGTTCGTAGGTCGGTACGCGCGGAATGGCATTCTTGGAGCATCGTTTGGCTTTCTCGGTATTGAAATTTTCTTGTTCGAAATAAGTAACATTTCTAAGCTTGGTGCTGAGGGTATGAAACCCTGAATTACATATTAAGTGATTGGTACTGAGGTGACGCACATGCTAGATGACGAGCGTGTGGGCGTGCACATGTGAATAGTGACTCCACTATTTATGTGGTACTGTGTAGTTACCTGATCTTATCTGTAACTATGAAATCCCTACGTACTTGAGCTATTGAGTCGTGATACACGTTAGAAACCATGTCTAGGATGTATGATTATCCTGTTGGAACCCACTGATGTCATTTTTGTTGTTGAACTATCTGCTTTCATCGCTTTACATAATCAGTCATACACATTCATATGCATATCATATCTCAGTATCTATTACCAATTATTGACACATCATATCATCATTTTGGGCTAGTTTCATAATATTGTGAGCCTGAGAGACTGGAGAGATTCATGACCGAGTGAGGCCGAGGACCAGAGTGAGAGTGATATTATAGGATCGGGCTGCACGCCGTAGCATGTTATATTGATTACATTTTTGGGATTGGGCTGCACGCCACAACGATATAGCATTTGGGTTGAAGGGGCCCCTCGATAGGCTGCACACACCCCTAGTAAGATTGATATATATGGATCGGGTTACGCGCAGCAACGAGCCTTATGGCTATATATATATGGATCGGGTTGCACGCCACAACGAGCCTTATGGCTATATGTATATGGATCGGGTTAAACGCTGCAACAAGCCATATATATATATATATATATATATATATATATATATATATATATATATATATATATATATATTTATTTATTTATTTATATGTGTGTGTGTATGGATCGGGTTGTACGTTGTAACGAGTATTGTACAGTGTTGATTGATTGAGTGTGCCGAGTATATATTGAGCACGGAAAGATAGAATTCGTGACAATGAGATTGAGTACTCTGAGAGAGTGAGTACATGAGTTCATCACTGAGAGGCATTGCATTGACATGCGTACTTGAGATACATGCATATAGATGCATTTCCTTCTGCTATCCGGTTTTTGTGACAATCATGATTTTACCAATGCCTCTATATGTAGGCATAAGATGTACCTTCCTCATGTTATCTAAAAATGAAACATTTACCTATTGAAAGATTTTGAGAAAAATTACAGTTTTCAAACTTACTCACATTTTCGACGATTTTGATAAAGGATTTGGATTTTCACTGATATACTTGAAACGCGGAACTATTTTCAGAAAATTATGAAAAAGCTGAGCATTTTATCTCTGAGTTACTTCTTTATTTATTTGCTTTATGTTGTCATGAGTTATTGTTGGCTATTGGTGTTGGACCCGACCTTTGTTCCAGCTCGTCACTACTTTCAATCTAAGGTTAGGTTTGTTACTCATTGAGTACATGGGGTCGTTTTTACTCATACTACACTTATGTACCTTGCGTGCAGATGTTGAATGTTGATGTTGTTGTATTAGACGGAGCTGGATTTGAACACATGTTTGTGTTCCGATTGTAGCTGCCCCTTGTTCATGGTAGCCTTAGATTCATAAAAACTCTGTTTATGTACTTTTCGAACGGATGATGTATTTATACCGGCTTATTAAATTCTATTCTTAGAAGCTCATGATTTGTACTACCAGTTCTTAGGGAATGTATAGGATTCAGTTAACTTCTCTATTTAAATGTATTATTGTTTTCATTGGAATTAGATCGTTGTTATTTGGTTTACCTAACGGGTTGAGTTAGATGTTGTCACGACCCAATTCTATTATAGGACATGATGGTGCCCAACACCATTGTTAGGTAAGCCAACACTGATTAAACTAGTGATTACTCGTATAAATAAATTATCAAGTGGTAACTTTTCCTTATTTGTTAAAAAGATTTAGAAATTGGCAAGTGTGACATAAATAAATGGGAGCAATGAATACAAATCGAAATTTTGTAAGCAAACCAAAATCATAAGTCTACTAGTGTGTGAGTGTGTGTCAAGACCTTGTATTACAAGTATGTGGGCAGTCTAGTAGAATATACAAAAGAATGTCAGCCTACTGTCTGAAAAGAAATAGACAGAAAATAAAGCAAAAGAGATACTCCAGCTGCTGTAGAATGGCTCAAAAGGGATGGCTCACCAAGAAGTCTCGACTGGGGAATCAAATTTACGCGCCGGACTGGTGGCCAGATGCACCTGCCTCAAATTCTATACAATCAAGTACATAAGTGTAGCATGAGCATATAAAAATATGTACCCAGTAAATATATATTGTAACCTCGAAGAAGTATTAACAAGGGATCGATTCCGACTCTTACTAGGGCCAATAATATAATAATACGTGATTTTAATTAAGCATGATCTATAGAGCTAACGATAAACTCAAAACAAGAAATAACTGCACAATTCTTTCATCATATTTAATAATCCAAAATACCTCCTTCACTTAAAGCAAATGATCTATAAAATAGTAAATTTATACCAACTATAAAAAAAAAGGGCTTCCAGTTCTAATATCGCACACAAATTCCACCAAGGACGTTTGGCCCGATCTAATATAAAATATAAACTATGCACTGCTGAGGGGCGGACTGTACAAACCATGAATGCATCTATTAACCCGCTGAGGCGAATGACCCGCTCCCATGAGAGTAGTGAAAATAGTCACCCTGCTCGAGGAATATACTTACGACGCGGTTAGCTATAAATATAACGTAACTTTTCCAGTTCTTTCAAAATAAGAATTTATTTGAAACCTTTGAAATCTTAAAATCCCCAACTTAGTTCTGTTTGATGAAAATCAACAAATATGATTAGATAACGGTATCCACAAAGCATGGTGCAAGCCTAAAATTATCTGGACATAACAAGAATAGTAGCTAAGTACGGAGTCTCATCACTTCGTGCGTACATAGCCCTGACAAATAAGTACATATTAATTAAATTCACCTATCGGAAATTTCCTCTTACAAGGTTGGAAAAGAGATTTACCTCATCTCAAAGCCTACTTCCAATTTCAAGAATACACTCAAACCATCAAATCGTAGCCAAATCAATTCAAAACTATTCAAATAGTGTAAAAACTAATCAATATATGTTCTAAAGTTCATATTCCCGATATTAAAGTAATTACCCAACCCAAATCACAAGATTCCTAAAATTCACCATCGGGCCCACGTGTCTAGATCCCAGAAAGTTTTGAAGAAAGTTGTTACACATAACCTTAGGAACATAAATGTATGATTTTACTAAGTTCCATAACCAAATTCGTGGCCAAATCTCATTTTTATCAAAAACCTAGATTTTCATCTAAACCCTTGATTTTCACTAATTTTTATATGTTAATCCACCCATAATCTATGTATTTAATTCAAGTTGTGCAAAAATGACTTACTTCAAAGTGCTAGTTGAAAACATCTTCCAAAAGCTCCAAAAATCACCCAAGAGATGACGTCGAACTTTGCGTGAAAGTCTTAAATGGCATTACCGGCCTACTTTAACTTCCGGAACTGGAATCCGAACCCAATGTCAAAAAGACCACCCTCGGTCAAATTTTCCAAAAACTTCAAGTTCTAAGTTTCGCTAAATGGCTTCGAAAACGACCTACGAACCTCCGAATCCACTTCCGGACGAACTCCTAAGTCCAGAATCATCATACGGAGCTATTCCCAGGTTCAGAATCCCAAACGAACGTCTAAAATGTAAAAATATATCTCAACCCAAACTTATGGAATTAGCTCAAAATGCCAACTTTCATTACTAGGCTCCGAAACGGTTCCGGATCATCCAAAACCTGTTCCGAATATACGCCCAAGTCCGAAATCATCCTACGAAGCTATTGGAACCGTCAAATCCCCGATTTCGTAATCATTTTCGGAAAAGGTTGACTGAAGTCAAACTTGACCTTTTATCCCAGCCTTAAGGAACCAAATATTTCGATTTTAAATCGAACTCTTCCAAATCCCAATAACCATCCCATCAAGACATAAATCAGTAAAAGCAATTATGAAAAATCTTATTTAGGGGAATGTGGTTCTATAAAGCAAAACGACCGGTCGGGTCGTTACAGATGCCATCAGGACTAGTTGAATTTTGGATCGTGACAGTAGGGTTCGATCCATAATCCTTTTGGTAGCATGGGTTCCCACAATTAATATTCTATCAATTTTAAAAAATACGTACATAAAATATTTAATTTTACGAAAAAATTATGGGTTCACGTGGCCAATTATCTTGCCTATAAATCCGCCCATGCACATTTGGAACACGTACTGTGTTGGACTCATGAAAAAGAAAGTTTTTTAAAATTTTTTCATTCACAATATTTGAATTTTAGAACTCCGATTAAAGGTAGAAAATTTTTATTTATCCCATTACAAAGAAGACGTTGACACGACGGATATACGCGAAGGCAATGTTAATTGAACATTGACGCTTATGTTTTCTTGCAATTACTTGCTTTTATTTTCTGGTCAAAGTCATAAATATGAGTGAGCGATGGGCAGTTCAAACTGAATATAACAAAAATTTTGGTATGAATATTTCATTTTCATATTAAATGACAATTCAAATTCGATCCAAGTAACTTCGGATTGAAATGGATTTTTTAATTTCAATTTTGAATTAATCGGTTTAGATATTTCAGATTTTCAGTTTTGAGCCTATAAGTTTAGATATTTATTCCTCTTAAATTACCTAAAAGTTTCTCATTTTCACTGCATTCATCAAAATAAAATATTCAAGTAATGAAATCATTATCAAGAAAATACAACAAAGACGTTAATAAGGACGATAAGAAATAGCAATAGTAAACCAAATAGAAAGTATTCTGACAGTAACTTAATAATTAGTATTTAATATATGAGATAATGTCTAATGGGTAAAGTCTTGGACTTATTATTATTAGCATATGAATAATGAACTAAATATCTAAAAAAAATTAAAATTTTCGGATATCCACTAATTTGAAGTACCAAATCCATCATCCAATTTGAAATTCAAAAAAATTAAAAATTAAATCTGAAATTTAATCCGTAATCCGAAAATCCAAACTAAAAATTTCAAATTTTCAAATTTCGATTTGGATATCTGGGTTTGCCCAAATTATATCCATCCCTACCCATAAAGACATAGGATAATAGAACACTCTACGTGTTAGGCTCGTGCGCATGTTGTCCAGCCAAAGGCCCAATGGCCTAATCCTATTCTCTTTTGGTTTCCAATCCTATTTGGAATTGGATTCGATTTATTCCTATTTTGAGTGGGGTTTGGCTTTAAGAGAAAGCACCACTCATGATCTATAAATAGAAAATCTTGGAGAATTATTCTATGCTCATTAATACAAGTCTTTGAAAGACTTAAGCACATAAGAGTGATTCTTGAGAGAGCTTTCGTCAAGAGAGAAGAGAGAACAAAAATATTAGTTTTGTTGCAGATTTTTATTCCGATTAGCCAATATTCAAATTATGTTTTCTGATTCGTTAATCGTTGGATCGGGCTCAAATTTTGACTGAGTATTCGTAACATCTTGATCTTGGATTTGAACGGTGAAGATCGGATTTGGGGGCTCATATCGTTTGATTTTGTGCCTCGAATAACAGTTTTATTTTTGTGGATTATACTCTTTCTTCAATTAATTAGTTATTGCTATTGTTGTTATTGTTGATCCGTGTTTGGCACTTGTTGTGTTGCCAATTTGGAGAAATTTTATAACCCTCTTATTGTTATAGTAGAGATTTTTGGATCTTTGTGATCCCGTGGTTTTTACCTTCGATTTGAAGGGTCTTCCACGTTATAATTTGGTGTTCTTTATCTTCTTTATTTTCGAGTTTGTCTCTTCCTCTACATGACAGTGGTATCAGAGCCTTGGTTATTTGTCCGGGTTGTTACGGAATGGAGGCGAATATGATCAAGATTATATGCTTAAAATGGGAGAAATTATAATGTTTGGAGAAGCAAGATGAAAGACTTGTTGTTCGTGAAGAAGATGCATCTACCCCATTTTTTCAGCTCATACACCTGAAAGCATATCCGATGAAGATTGGGATTTCGAGCACCAACAAGTATGTGGATATATACGACAATGGGTTGAATATAATGTTCGCAACCATATTGTGAACGAGATACATGCGAGATCATTGTGGGAAAAGCTAGAGACTCTTTATGCTTCAAAAATCGGGAACAACAAATTTTTTTTGCTAAAGCAACTGATGACCTTTAAATATAGGGAAGGCAGTCCTATCCTTGATCACATAGATGATTTTTAGGGCGTCCTTGATCAGCTGTCCGGAATGGGAGTAATTTTGATGATGAGATACATGGACTATGGCTTCTTAATACTTTACCAGACTCTTGGGAAACTCTTCGTGTTTCTTTGACAAATTCAGCTCCTGGAGGTAAGGTGACCATGGAATTGCCAAGAGTGGTGTGTTAAACGAGGAAGTAAGGAGAAAATCTCAAGGTCCGTCCTCACAAGCAGATATCTTGTTTACCGAAGACCGGGGGAGAGATAGAACAAGAGGCTCAAGGATCAGAGGTAAAAGTAGAAGTAAGTCAAGGTCCAAATACTATAATATTACATGAAACCACTGTGGTAAAAAAGACACATCAAACGATTTTGCCGCAAGTTGAATAAAGACAATAGAGAAGGAAAGAAAGCTGAAAATAATGAGAACAATGTTGCTGCTATTGTTCGAGAAGACCTTCTTTTTGCTTATGATGAAAATGTCATCAATTTGGTATCCCATGAGACGAGTTGGATAGTAGATTCTGGAGCTACCTCACATGTCACATCAAGAAAAGACTTCTTCACATCTTATACTCCTGTTGATTCTGGAGTGTTAAAAATAGGCAATGCAAGTGAAGTTAAGGTGTTTGGTGTTGGCGCAGTTTGTTTGAAAACTAATAATGGTTCAACGTTAGTTCTTCAAGATGTCAAGAATGCTCCAGACTTTCCTTTTAATTTGATCTCCGCAGGAAGATTAGACGATGAAGGCTACCATAATGCCCTCTTTAATGGCCAATGGAAGTTCACTAAGGGCTCGTTAGTTGTGGCTCGAGGAGTCAAGTCTGGTCATTTATATGTGACACATGACTCTATCCTTAATGACTCAATAATCTAGTGGAAAGTGATACTTTGTCAGAATTATAGCATCGAAGATTGAGTCATATGAGTGAGAGGGGGATTACATGTTTGGCTAAGAAATGATTTCTTTCTGGAGTGAAGCAAGCAAAGATGAAAAGGTTCATACATTGTTTAGCTGGCAAACAGAAAAGGGTTTCCTTTCATAACCATCCTCCCTCAAGAAAATCCGATTTATTGGAGCTAGTACACTCTGATTTGTGTGGTCCTTTTAAAGTAAAGTCAAAATGTGGTGCACTTTACTTTGTGACCTTCATTGATGATCATTCTCGTAAGTTCTGGGTGTATCCTTTGAAATCTAAAGATCAAGCACTTAGCGTGTTCAAGGAATTTCAGGCCTTAGCTGAGAGGAAGACGGGGAAGAAATTAGAATATATTCGCACTGACAATGGATGTGAATATTGTGGTCCCTTTGATAACTATTGCAAGGAAAAAGGAATTCGTCATCAGAAAACTCTGCCCAAGACACCTAAATTGAATGGTTTGGCAGAGAGGATGAATAGAACTCCAGTTGAGAGAGTTAGATGCTTACTTTCAGAGGCTAAACTTCTAAATACATTTTGTGCGGAAGCACTTAACACTGTTGCCTATGTTATCAACTTGTCTCCTACAGTTGCTTTGGATGGTGATGTCCTAGAGAGAGTTTGGTTTGCCAAAGATGTTTCTTATGATCACTTGAGATTTTTTGTGTGTAAAGCTTGTATCCATGTTCCTAAAAATGAGAGATCGAAACTGGATGTCAAAACCACGTACTGCATCTTTATCGGTTATGGTCAAGATGGGTTTGGGTATTGTTTTTATGATCTAGTTGACAATAAACTTATTAGAAGTCATAGTACAATATTCCTTCAAGACCAAACTATTGAAGATATTGACAAAATTGAGAAGATAGATTCTCAGAGTAATGAGAGCTTAGTTGATATTGATCCAGTTTCAATTGCTAAGGCACCTATTGCACATGAAGGTACCAAAACAATGATGGAGATAGTGATCAAGATCAAACTGATCATCATGGTGTAAATTTTATGGATGCTCCAGCTGATGAAGTTGTGGTTGATCAGCAACCAACTCCTCATGTAACTACTTTGAATGCTCCTGAAACCTCTCTTAGAAGATCTACAAGGGAGAAGCAAAAATTCATGTGCTATCCTCCTGACGAGTATGTACTTTTGACTAACATGGGAGAACCTCAGAATTATGATTAAGCCATGCATGATACTCACAAAGATCAGTGGATTAAAGTGATGGAAGATGAGATGAAGTCACTCCATGAGAATGGCACATATGAGTTAGTGAAATTGCCGAAAGGTAAGAGAGCTTTATCTAACAAATGGATATTCAGAATAAAGCAGGATAACCATACCTCTGAGCCTAGATACAAGGCGAGGTTAGTTGTTAAAGGTTTTGGCCAGAAGAAGGGAGTTGACTTTGATGAAATTTTCTCCCTTGTTGTGAAGATGTCTTCTATTCGTGTGGTTTTAGACTTAGCTGCAAGTCTAGATTTAGAGGTTGGGCAGGTGGATTTCAAGACTACTTTTCTTCATGGTGATTTAGATGAGGAGATTTATATGGAGCAACCTGAGGGTTTTGTAACTAAGGGAATAGAAAATTAATTCTGCAAATTGAAAAAGAGCCTGTATGGATTGAAACAAGCTCCAAGACAATGGTATTTGAAGTTTGAATCTGTCATAGAAGAATAAGGGTACAAGAAAACTTCTTCAGACCATTTTGTATTCTTCCAGAAGTTCTCTGATGATGATTTTATCATTTTATTGCTTTATGCGGATGACATGCTTATTGTTGGCAAGAATAAATCCAGAATTGCAGTCCTTAAGAAGCAGTTAAGCAAATCATTTGCGATGAAGGACTTGGGGCAAGCAAAGAAAATCTTGGGATTCAAATCCACCGACACAGAGATAGAAAGGAGTTATTCTTTCCCAAAAGCAATACATTGAGAAGGTACTTAAGAGGTTCAATATGACAGATGCAAAAGTGGTTAGTACTCCTCTTGCTAAACACTTCAAATTGAGTATTAATCAGAGTTCATCTGCTGATGAAGAGAAAAAGAAGATGTCTCGTATTCCTTACTCTTATGCCGTTAGTATCTTGATGTATGCTATGGTTTGCCCTAGACCAGATATTGCACATGTTGTTGGTACTGTTAGTAGATTCTTTCTAATCCTGGAAAAGAACATTGGGATGCAGTAAAATAGATATTAAGGTATTTGAAAGGTACTGCAGATTTAAAGTTGTGCTTTGGCAATGGAAAGCCTGAACTTGTTTGTTACACAGAATATGATTTAGGAGGTAATCTTGATAATTCAAAATCCACTTCCGATTATTTGATCACTTTTGCAGGAGGAGCTTTTTCTTGGCAATCTAGGCTACAGAAGTGCATAGCTCTATCCACCACAGAAGCCGAATATATTGCTGTCATTGAAGGTACCAAAGAACTATTATAGATGAAGGAGTTTATTAATGATCTTGGTTTTGAGCAGCCAAGGTACATCTTATTTTGTGATAATTAGAGTGCTATCTGTCTCACCAAGCACTCCACTTTTCATTCTAAGACCAAACATATAAATAAAAAGTATGATTGGATAAGAATGACCGTGGAAGAGAAATTACTTGAGGTTGAGAAGATACACACTGATAAAAATCCTTCTGATATGCTGACAAAGGCGGTGGTTGCAGATAAATATGAATTTTGTAAAAAATTGGCAGGCATGACGCCTGTCAATAGTTCCCTACTTAAAGATACATTTGGCCCCTTGGCTGGAGGGAGAGTTTGTTGGGCTCATGCCCATGTTGTCTACTCAAAGGCCCAATGGCCTAATCCTGTTCTCTTTTGGTTTCCAATCCTATTCGGAATTGGATTCGGCTTATTCCTATTTTGAGTGGGTTTTGGCTTTAAGAGAAAGCCCCACTCATGATCTATAAATAGGACAACTTTGAAGAATTATTCTATGCCCATTGATACAAGTCTTTGAAAGACTTAAGCACATAAGAGTGATTTTTGAGAGAGATTTCGTCAAGAGAGAAGAGAGAACAAAATATTAGTTTTGCTGCAGATTTTAATTCCGATCAACCAATAATCAAATTATATTTTTTCATTTGTTAATCGTTGGATCCAGCTAAAATTTTGACTAAGTGTTCGTAACATCTTGATCTTGGATTTGAACGGTGGAGATTAGATTTGGAGGCTCGTAGCATCTGATTTTGTGCCTCGAACAGCAGCTTTATTTTTGTGGATTATACTCTTTCTTCAATTGATTAGTTGTTGCTCTGTTGTTATTGTTGCTCCGTTTTTGGCACTTGTTGTTTTACCAATTTGAAAAACTTTCGTAACCTTCTTATTGTTATAGTGGAGCTTTTTGGATCTTTGTGATCCCGTGATTTTTACTTTCGATTTGAAGGATTTTTCACGTTAAAATTTGATGTTCTTTATCTTCTTTATTTTTGGGTTTGCCTCTTTCTCTGCGTAACACTACGCATGAGTCATGACCCTGTATTTTTTCTATCTACATAGTGATGTTCTTAGTACGTCCAAAAGAATTACAAAAAGTAGCTGGTCAGTCTCTTAATATGCGCATTATGGTTTTAGACTATAGTGGTTGTATAAAAATTTTATAATAATTTCTTGGTCTAAATTCCCAACAACTTCCTAAAAAGCTTTGAACAAACTGCCAATCGGGCCCTCAGAAAAGTATAATCTTGAAACTAATTTATGTTGAGAGAAAATCTGGAATGTTTGCTTTCAACTTCTCACATGTGAGGATTATTATCAACGGAAGACTTTTTTATTTGGTGACTTTTGTTGTCTGCCATAGTTGACTGTATGAATCCAAGATTATTTGTTTATTAGGGTATTATCTTTTGTTAATTGAGAAAGGTTTGTCTGTTGGCCACGCTTAGGGAAATGAACATAAAGGTAAAAGACAAACAATGTCACCTTCATTTTAGTCCCTAAATAGACGGATGGCATCTTTCGAGAAAAGACAGAATTATTATTAGTTACACAGACATAATCGCCGAATTCTCATAGTGATTTGTTGGATTTGCTTTTATTATTTGGACCTCACTCTTTTAATATACTTGAGAAAATGACAGTGAAAAAGAAAAGGAGCCAAAAAAAGAAAGAGCGATATCTGGTAGCTGAACTTATCAAATTAGTCCTAAAAATTCTTTCTTCGTAATTTTCATCCCTTTCTATTTTCCAAAACAAATTAAAAGAAGCAAGCTAGCTACAATTAATGCCATTGCCTTGTGAGGATTAAGTCTAATTTTGGGATTGCAGATAAAGGAGGTCCTACACATAATCAATGTTTGGTTAATTAAATGTATAACGAAAATTGATAGGCCATGTGAAGTTGTCTTGTGTTTTAAGGACTTCACAATCAAGATGATGACATTTATGTGCCTCTTTTTTTTTTTTTTCTCTTTTTTCTCCTCTCAAGCAATCTTCTCATTACTACTCCTTCAATTCAAGCATTAAACATGGGCCACAAAAGTTAGGCAGCTACCACTCCTGTAATCTATTTTGGAAATAAATTTTGGAAAATGTCTTTCCTCTTTTTAATAGGGACATTATTTCCCTTCAATTGAGAAAAAATAAGTTCATGAGAAAAATACTTTTCAAATATTTAGACCATTCAAATATGGATAAAATGAAAAATAATTTTGATAATATTTTTTTGCCATACCAAACACACCCTTTATTAAGATGTTAAAAATAGAGGAGGGCATGTTGACCTGACAGAGAATCACAGGGCAGCGAGTAATGCAGACACTTATTTGGGGTCAAACTACATAAATTGTTGAACTTCCTTTGGAATTTTAAATCTATATTTTTTAAAGATATTGTAAAATCAGTTCATCAAGAATTGGACAAAACATAAAGCTTCCATTTTCAAATTTTAAAGAAAAATGGTAATCAAGGATAATTATATTAAAATATGAGATAAAGCAAAAAATTATTTTGAGAAACATGATTGAGAATTAGAAAAGTTTTGAGATGCAGGAAGTGTTTGTCCTGAAGTAAGCAAAATGTCTGGAGGAAGTGTTAAGTCGTGTCAATTGCATGTGCAAACTGGATTATATACATGGTATGATTTGACTCATATTCCCATAACATCATGATCTACCCATGCCTTATCGACACTGTCAACTTCAATTTTCCCCTCTTTTCTTAACCACAAAAGATAACATTGCAAATTCAGTATTATCTTTTCGATTCCATTTTATTCAGCCTTCGGAGGACACAATATACCTTTTACCCTTTGGTTTTTCTAATCTTTAGTGAATTAAAACTACTTCTTGTCTTCTCAAAGAACAAAATTTAATTGTAGTATCACAAGTTTTAATCTTAATAACATGCTCACTATTATTCTCCAATCGTATCTTTCTAACTTCGCCATTAACTAATAACTTTTAGTTTTATGTAGTTTTGTATATATATATATTTATGATATGTAACTCCCGTACTCTATGCTACGCCTATCTAAAAGTGATAAAGTCAAAAGGGATTCCACTTGCATTTCCTCTTGCTAAGAATTTTGAGTCCTAAAATAGGCCAGAATCTGGAATTCAAGATTTGGTCTTTTCAATGCAGTTCAGGTATGGACCAAGGACAAGGGTCAATTGGGCTGCTCATAATAGATTTTTCCTTCTTAAGTTTATAAGCGATTTAAACAATTTTCTCTTATTTACAAATCGTATTGGGTAGGATGAATGAAGTGGAGGTTAGCATCTGGAGTATTGTGTGACAAAAGAGTGCCACTGATAATCAAAGGTAAGTTCTACAAAGCAATGATTAGACCTGGCATGATGTATGGGGCTGAATGTTAGCATGTTAAGAAGTCACATATCCAGAAGATGAAGGTAGCAGAAATAAGGATGTTGAGATGGATGTGTGGGCATACTAGGATGGATAAGATTAGGGATGATGATATTTGGGAGAAGGTGTGCGTGGCTCCCATAGATGACAAGATACGGAAGCGAGCCTCAGATGGTTTGGGCATTTTCAGAGGAGAAGCCCAGATGCTCCGGTGAGCAGGTGCGAACGATTGGTTGTGGAGGGCACAAGAAGAGGTAGATGGTGACCTAAGAAGTATTGGGGGGAGGTGATCAGGCACGATATGGCGAGACTTCAGATTTTCGAGGACATGACACTTGATAGAAACATGAATGTGACGACCCAAAGGGTCATCACATGTTTTAATTGAATTCTGTAACTTCGAGGCCATAAATACCTCATTTAGAGTCGTCTCGATTTGTGTGAGCAGTCCGGACGCGTAGCCGGAAAGCTTAAATATGAAGCTTTGTGAATAGTTTCTAAGTTTCCGCTCTAAATTGAATAAATTTGACTTTGATTAATATTTTGGGTAAAATGTACCCAGACACGTAATTTGACGGTCCCGGAGGGTCCGTAGGAAAATATGATACTCGAGTGTATGCCAAGATCAAATTCTGATGTCCCAAGCCCGAGATATGAATTTTTTAGTGAAATTAATTTCTGAAAATGTTTAAAGAAATTTGAAATAAAATCTGATGTGAAAGTAGTGGTATCAAGCCCGAATTTTGGTTCCGACACACGGTACAAGTCTTATATATGTTTTGAATCACTCCTGTAAAGTTTGGTTGAAAAATAACGTCATTTGACGTGATCCGGACTTTAATTGGGAAATTGATGTTTAAAGGGAATTTTGAGAAAACTTCATTGATCTTGAGGCTTAATTCGTTATTCATGGTGTTATATTGGTGATTTTATCACACGAATATATTCGTAGGATGTTTTGAGGTAGTGTGCACACTTGGTTTAGAGTTTCGAGGGCTCGGGTGAGTTTCGAGTAGGTTCTGGAGCCTTAGGCTTAAAAAGATCAGATGTTGCAGGGTCAGGAAATATTGCAGGTCTCTGAACCCTCCAACGCGGACCGCAAAAAATCGAGTGCGATCGCGAAGGGGCCAGCACGACCACAGTCGCCTTTGAGCGGTCTGCGGCGGGTGCAGTGCGGCTGCGGTCGGCTTAGTGCTGTCCGCACTGGGCAATAATCCGTAGGCCTTCAGAAAGCATGTGCGACCGCGGTCCTTTTTGCGCGGTCCGCACGGGGACTTCAGAGGGGTATAAATACACGTGAATTTTAGTTATTTTATACTTTTTAAAATCCCAAAACATAAGAGGCAATTTTCCAAACAACTTTTCTTCTCCAAAACGATTGGTAAGTGATTTCTAACTTGTCTTCTTCACTCCTTAACATCTTTTAACATGATTTTAACTTCAAATCAAAGATTTTCATGGGGAAATTGGGGGTTTTGCGAAGAACATAGGTTTTCTAAAAATTAGGGAATTGGACCTCAATTTGAGGTTCGATTTCAAAATAAATCATATATTTGGATTTGTGAGGGAATAGGTAACCAGGTTCTGGTCTGAACCCCGAGTTTTGGTTGATTCATTTTTATGCATTGCGGTTGATTCATTTAGCATTTATTAATGTGATTAAGTAACTTGTGATTATATTCGAGCGGTTTGGTGGTGGATTCAAGAGGTAAAGCTATACTTGAGACTTGAGTGGTATTCAAGGCATCGCGGTAAGTGTTTGGTCTAATATTAGTTTTGAGGAATTAATAGTTGAGTCTTACTTGTTATGTGCGATTTGTGAGTACAACGTATAAGCATAGTGATGCGTATCTATACGTTGGTGTCCGGCATGACCGTGAGTCTTATAATGTGAACTTCATGATTGTGTTGAATAATCTATGCCTCGAAGTTGATTTCTACTTGTTGTGGAAAGTTAATAAAGTAGTTGCGGTTCTTGAACAACGAGGAGTAATGTATCAAGCTATATCATAAAATTATGAAAGTAAGTGGGTTGATTTAACCCTTAAAGCGTTGGCTCAAGTTATAATGCGAATTGTGAAAGTTTATGAGATGATTGTATGCTTTAGAGCATAGGCTCAAGTGGTAGAGTGCACTATGAGATGAAAGTGAAAGGAAGAGAAGGAGTTATTGATTTTTTCCCTTGCCGGGACATGGAAAAATTTATGGACATTGTTCCCTTGCCGGGATTTAACTATTTAATTTCATTCCCTTGCCGGGATTTCCACCATTATTTACTTACTTTCTTGCCTTTTATTTGTGATTGTTGTTTGAGTGAGGAAAAGTGATAAAGCACGAAGGGTGATGCCGTGCATTGTGTGATATTTATGGATCGGTTTTTATGCCGCAATAATGATATTTGTGGATCGGGTTGTACACTGCAACAATGCTAAATGATATTTGTGGATCGGGTTGCACGCCGTAACAATGCTAAATGATATGGATCGGATTTCACGCCGCAACAGTGTTGTTATATATTAGGATTGGGTTGCGCGCCGCAATAATTATTGATACAAGTGTGTTTATTTTGGATATTAGTTTCTTTGTTTGTTGTAAATTCTATGTTTCCCTTAGACTGATACTCTAGATTTACTGTTAATACTGGTATACCTCTGCAGCATGTTTCTCCCGCCCATCTTTACTTGTTTATTTCTATTTTACTTTTTGTTGTATACTATGTAACTACACATGTTTATTTGGTATTCTGGTCCTAGCCTCGTTACTACTTTGCCGAGGTTAGGCTAGACACTTACCAGCACATGGGATCGGTTGTGCTGATACTACACTCTGCAATGTGTGCAGATCCCAAATCAGCTTTCAGACATTAGTTGGAGGGCTTCCTTCAATCCATTCGGAGACCCAAGGTAGACCTGCAGGCATCCGTAGTCCCTGGCGTCCCCCTCTATCCGATTTCTTGTTTCCTTATCCTTGTTAAGAAACAATTTTATGTATTTTATTCAGACTTTGTATTTAGTGTCTCGTAGACGGTCTGTGATACTATGACACCAGGTTTTGGGGTGTTGAGTTTTAAAAGTGTAACAGATATGGTTTTGATTATAAAATTGATGACTTCCTCTTTAGTTCTTAAAAAAGTTTCGCTTTTGTTATATTGTTGTTCCATGTTGGTTATAAAAAGGGTTAGTAATTGGTCAAGGTTTGGCTTGCCTAGCTTATATTAGTAAGCTCCATCATGATTCTCGAGGGTAGGAAATTCGGGTCTTGACAAGTCGGTATCAGAGCTCTAGGTTACATGGGTCTCACAGTTCACAGACAAACCTAGTAGAGTTTGAGGGATCTGTACCGAGACGTCTGTATTTATCCTCAGAGGCTACAGAGTTAGGAAACTTCCCATTTGTTCTTTCTTGTCATGCTGTTTTTCCTCAATACTGATTAAATTTCTACTATGTTCTTCATACATGGCAAGAACGCGCGCTTCCTCATCTACTGCTCAACCTCCCGAGCCCCCAGCAGCAGCTCCCAATAGGGGGTAGGGGCTGAGGCTGTGCCAGAGGCCGAGGTAGGGGCAGAGCTCAGCCCCGAGCAGCAACACCAGTGGCAGAGCCTTAGGTTGATTTGAAGAGAAAGTTCCAGACCCAGCAGTTCCGGTTGGCCCAGCTCAGATCCCAGAGGGGTTCATTGCCACCCAGTTCTTCTGGATGCTCTAGTCCGATAGGTGGGCCTCATGGAGAGTGTCACCCGATCGGGTTTGCTTCCATTAGCACCAGCCACTTCTTAGGCTGGAGGAGGGGCTCAGACTCCTACTATATGCACCCCGGAGAAGGTAACTCCCCAGGTTTAGGTTCCAGCAGTTCAGCCCGCTGTGACAGTTCAGTCTGGTGTAGTGACTCAGACCAGCGATGGAGCAGCTATGTTCGCAGATGCTTTATGGAGGATGGATAGGTTCACAAGCTCTTCACTACCACATTCAGCGGTGCTTCCACTGAGGATCCCAGGATTTCCTATATAGCTGTCATGAGGTTCTTCGGAACATGGGGATCGTTGGGACCAATGGAGTTGATTTTGCTACCTTTCGTCTATCTCGATCTACCAAGACTTGGTGGAGGGATTATTGCTTAGCCAGACTAGTAGGGTTGCCGTCTTTGACTTGAGAGCAGTTTCCAAAGTTGTTTCTGGATACGTTTCTCCATGTTACTCAGAGAGAGGCCTATCAGAGGCAGTTTGAGCGCCTCCAGCAGGGTTCCATGACGATCACTCAATATGAGACCAGGTTCATTGATTAGCTCGCCATGCTCTTATTATACTCCCCACCGAGAAAGAGAGAGGGTGCGAAGGTTTACTGATGGTTTGGTCCAGCCGATTCGTCTTAAGATGGCTAGGGAGACTGTGAGTGAGATCAGCTTTCAGGAGGCAGCCAATGTGGTCCACATAGTTGAGATGGTTTTGTCATAGAGAGGTGGTCATGGGTCGGATAAGAGGCCCCACTATTCAAGCAGGTTTAGTGGCATCTCGTTAAGAGGTAGATATTCCTATGGTAGGGGCCATCCTCTTAGGCCCTTTCAGTCAGCTCTCCAAGTCTCTCATGGTACTTCAGGTGGTCGTGGTTCTCGCCGATATTATTTTGATCAGCAGCTTTACAGTGCACCACCAACTATAGTACACTACCACTTTAGAGTTTCCGAGGTGGTCATTCAGGCCACCCAGCCAGCTAGAGGTGGGGGTAGAGGTACTAGAGGTGGATATAAAGGTCATAGAGGTGGATCTCAAGCCGCCAGAGGTGGAGGCCAACCAACACTGGCCGTCCTAGAGAGATAGTTCTGGGTGGTGAGACCCAGCCCCGATGTTATGCTCTTCCAGCCAAACCAGAGGCTTAGTCTTCTGATTACAGGTACGGTTCTGGTTTGTGATAGAGATGCTTCAGTGTTGTTTGATCCTGGGTCTACGTTTTCGTATGTGTCATCTTATTTTGCACCGTACCTAGTCATGCCTAGTGATGCTTTGAGTATTTCTGCTTATATGTCTACACCGGTGGGTGATTCCATTGTGGTCGATAGAGTCCATCGTTCTTGTATGGTGGTGGTTGGGGGTCTTGAGACCTGTGTTGATTTATTGCTTTTAGACATGGTAGATTTCGACATTATTTTGGGGATGGACTGGTTATCACTTTACCATGCCATTTTATACTATCATGCCAAGACCGTGACCTTAGATTTACCAGGTGTGCCTCATTTAGAGTGGAGAGGGACTCCCGATCACTCTACCCGCAGTGTTATTTCGTAAGTGAAGGCTCCGTGTATGGTCGAGAAGGGATGTTTGGCTTATTTGGCATATGTGCGCAATTTCAGTGTCAAGGTTCCCTCTATTGATTTGGTACCCGTGGTTCGTGAGTTTCCTGAGGTCTTTCCTTCAGACCTGCCAGGGATGCCACCCGATAGGGACATTGATTTGTGCATTGATCTGGCTCTGGGAACCCAGCTAATTTCTTTCTCACCGTGTCGCATGGCCCCGCCAGAGTTGAAAGAGTTGAAGGAGCAGTTATTGGATTTGCTTCGGAAGGGTTTCATTAGACGCAATGTTTCGCCCTAGCGAGCAACGGTGTTGTTCGTTAAGAAAACGGATGGTTCGATGAGAATGTTCATTGATTACCGGCAGTTGAACAGGGTCACAATCAAGAATATGTATCCACTGCTGAGGATTGACGATCTGTTCGATCAACTTCTAGGTGCCAAGGTATTTTCTAAGATTGATCTTTGATCTGGCTACCATCAGTTAAGGATTAGGGCATCCGATGTCCCTAAGACATCTTTCCGCACTCGGTACGGGCATTACGAGTTCTTGGTCATGTCATTTGGGCTTACAAACTTCCTAGCAGCTTTTATGGACTTGATGAACCGAGTGTTCAGGCCTTATTTGGAATCATTCATGATAGTCTTCATTGATGATATATTGATATACTCCTACAGCAAGGAGGAGTACGAGCAGTATCTCAGAGTGGTTCTTCTAACTCTGAAGGATAGCCAGCTATATGCAAAATTTTTGAAGTGTGAGCTTTGGTTGAGTTCAGTTGCATTCCTGGGTCATGTTGTATCAGTAGAGGATATTCAGGTCGACCCTAAGAAGATTGAGGCAGTCAAGAACTGGCCTCGACTAGGATAAGCTTCAGAGATTCGAAGTTTATTGGGTTGGCGATCTACTATCATCGATTCGTGGAGGGGTTCTCATCTATTGCAGCCCCGATGACAGGTTTACCCAGAAGAGTGCCCAGTTCAGATGATCGGATGAGTGTGAAGTGAGCTTTGAGAGGCTTAAGACAGCTCTGACTACGGCACAAGTATTGGTTTTATCTACAGGTTCAGGGCCTTTTTCAGTCTATTGAGATGCTTCCCATATTGGCCTTGGTGCAGGGTTGATGCACGATGCCTATGCTTCAATATAGTTGAAGATCCACGAGAAGAATTATTCGGTTCATGATCTAGAGTTGGCAGCCATTGTTCATGCATTGAAGAATTGGAGGCATTATCTCCATGGTGTGACGAGTGAGGTGTATACTAATCACAAGAGTCCCTAGTATTTTTTCAAGAAAAAGGAGTTGAATTTGAGGCAGAGAAGGTGGTTGGAGTTGTTTAAGGATTATGATATCACAATCGTATATCACCCGAGGAAGGCCAATGTGGTGGCCGATGATTTGAGTAGGAAGTCAACCAGCATGGGCAGTCTTGTTTATATTCCAGTCAGCCAACGGCCGCTTGCTTTAAATGTTCAGACCTTGGAAAATCGATTTATGAGGTTGGATATTTCTGAGCCTAGTCGAGTGTTAGCTTGCACGGTCACTCGTTCTTCATTATTGGAGCGTATCCGTGATCGATAGTTTGATGATCCCCATTTGTGAGTCCTTAGAGACAAGGTGCAGCGAGGATGTGCCAAGTAGGTGACCTTAGATGACAATGGCGTTTTGAGATTACATGGGCGAGTTTGTGTGCCCAATGTTGATGGGGTTCGAGAGTTGATCTTAGCGGAGGCCCATAGTTCCCGGTATTCTATTTATCCGGTCGTCGTGAAGATGTATCAGGATTAGCGGCAGCATTATTGGTAGTATAGGATGAAGAAGGATATTGTTGCATATGTGGCTTGATGTTTGAACTATCAGCAGGTTAAGTATGGGCATCAGAGCCTTAGTGGATTGTTTTAGAAGATTGAGCTTCCCGAGTGGAAGTGGGAGAGGATTACCATGGACTTCATTACTGGACTTCCTCAGACTCGAAAGAAGTTCGACGCAGTTTGGTTCATTGTTTCTAGTCTGACCAAGTCAGCGCATTTCATTCCTGTGGTAGCCTCCTATTTATCAAGAGGTTAGCTGAGATCAATATCTGGGAGATTGTTTGCCTTCATGGTGTGCCGGTATCTATCATTTCGGACTAAGGCATGCAGTTTACCTTGCGTTTCTGGAGAGCAATTCAGCAAGAGCTAGGCACCTAGGTTGAGTTGAGTACTGTATTTCATCCTCAGACATACGGACAGCCCGAATAGACTATTCAGATAATGAAGGATATGCTTCAAGCTTTTGTCATTGTCTTTGGAGGTTCGTGGGATCAGTTCTTTCCTTTAGGAGAGTTTGCCAAAAGCTACCAGTCGAGTATTCAGATTGCTCCTTATGAGGCATTGTATGGTAGGCAATGTCGATCTCTGGTAGGATTATTTGAGTCGGGAGAGGCTCAATTGTTGGGTACAGATCTGGTTCAAGAGACCTTGGACAAGGTCAAGATTATTCAGGATAGGTTCGTACTGCAAAGTCCAGGAAAAAGAGTTATGCAGACCGTAAGGTTCGAGATGTGGCCTTTATGGTCGGTGAGCGAATATTGCTCTGAGTGTCGCCTATGAAGGGCGTGATGAGATTCGGGAAGAAGGGCAAGCTTAGCCCTAGGCTCATTAGTCCATTTGAGATCCTCGATCGAGTGGGAGAGGTGGCCAATAGACTTGCATTGCCGCCTAGCTTATAAGTCGTGCATTCAGTGTTTCATGTGTCCATGCTTCGGAAGTATCACGGCGATCCATCCCACATGTTAGATTTCAGCACTATCCAGCTGGACAAGGATTTCTCATATGAGGAAGAGTCGGTGGCTATTCTAGACCGGCAGGTTCGTCAGTTGAGGTCAAAGAGTTTTCCTTCGGTTCTTGTTCACTGAAGAGGTCAACCTCTGAGGCATCAACCTTGGTGTCCGAGTCCAATGTACGGGACCGTTATCCTCATATTTTCCCTGACTTAGGTACCTTCTTCTTCTGCCCGTTCGAGGACGAACAATTGTTTTAGAGGTGGAGAATGTGACGACCCAAAGGGTCATCACCTATTTTAATAGAATTTTGTGACTTCAAGGCCATAAAAACCACATTAGAGTCACCTCGATTTGTGTGCAGTCCGAGCGCATAACCGGAAAGCTTAAATGTGAAACTTTGTGAAAAATTCCTAAGTTTTGGCTCTAAATTGAATAAATTTAACTTCGGTCAACATTTTGGGTAAACGGATCCGAACACGTGATTTGACAGTCCTGGAGTGTCCATAGGAAAATATGGTACTTGGGCGTATGCCCGAAATTGAATTCAGAGGTCTCAAGCCCGAGATATGAATTTTTATGTGAAATTGATTTTTGAAAATGTTTAAAGAAAGTTGAAATGAAATCTGATGTGAAATTAGTGGTATCGGGCCCGTATTTTTGTTCCGGCGCCCGGTACAAGTCTTATATATGTTTTGAATCTCTCCTGTAGAGTTTGGTTAAAACCGGACATCATTTGACATGATCCGGACTCTAACAGGGAAATTGATGTTTAAAGGGAATTTTGAGAAAAATTCATTGATCTTGAGGCTTAATTCTATGTTCATGGTGTTATATTGGTGATTTCATCACACAAATATGTTCGTAGGGTGTTTTGAGGTACTGTGCATATTTGGTTTAGAGATTCGAGGGCTCGGGTGAGTTTTGAGTAGGTTCCCAGATATCTTAGGCTTAAAAAGATCAGATATTGCAGGGTCAGGAAATATTGCATGTCTCTGAACTCTCCAGCGCGGCCCACAAGAAACCGAGTGCGGTTGCGGAGGAGCCAGTGCGGCCACGGTCGCCTTTGAGCGGTTCGTGGTGAGTCCTAAGTGACCGTGGTAGGCTTGGTGCGGTCCGAACTAGGCAATAATCCGCATGCCTTCAGAAAGCTTGTGTGGCCGCAATCCTTTTTACGTGGTCCGCACGGGGAACTTCAGAGGGGTATAAATACACGTGATTAGTTATTTTACACTTTTTAAAATCCCAAAACATAAGAGGCGATTTCCCAAACAACTCTTCTTCTCCAAGACGATTGGTAAGTGATTTCTAACTTATTTTCTTCACTCCTTAACATCTTTTAACATGATTTCAACTTCAAATCAAAGATTTTCATGGGGAAATTGGGGGTTTTGGGTAGAACCTATATTTTCTACATATTGGGGAGTTGGACCTCAATTTGAGGTCCGATTTCAAAACAAATCATATATTTGGATTCATGGGGGAGTGGGTAACTGGGTTCTCGTCTGAACCCCGAGTTTCGACCACATGGGCCGGAGCCATTTTTGACTTTTTTGGGTAAATCCTTGTAAAGCTTATTTTTATGCATTGGGGTTGATTCATTTAGTATTTATTAATGTGATTAAGTAATTTGTGACTAGATTCGAGCGGTTTGGTGGTGGATTCAAGAGGTAAAGCTATACTTGCGACTTGATCGGTGTTCAAGGCATGGAGGTAAGTGTTTGGTCTAACCTTAGTTTGAGGGATTATGAGTTGAGTCTTACTTGTTATGTGCTATTTGTGAATACGACGTATAGGCATGGTGACGAGTATCTATTCTGTAACGACCTGACTGGCCGTTTTGAGCTTCGGCACATCATTCAGCAGTCTGCGACCATGAGCAGCTTCATCTTAGGTATATTGACTTGTGTGCATGGTCAGAATTAAAATTCAGGAAGTTTGGAGTCAAATCTAAATGGAAATTCTCATTTTGAAAGCATAAAGTTGAATAAAAGAACTAGGATTGGAATTTTTAGTAAATGATCTCGGAATCGGGATCCGAAAGTTCCAGCAGGTGCGTATGATGATTTCAGACTTGGGTGTATTACCCGATCGGGTTTTGGATAACCCGGGAGCGTTTTGGCGACTATTGTGGAAGATAGCATTTTAGAAGAAATTGCATCAGTTTGGCTTAAAATGCATTTCAATGTTATTGATGTCCGTTTGGGACTATATGAAACTGGGAGTATTTCCGTATGGTTATTTTGGATTTGGGAGCGCGATGGGAAGTGAATTCGGAGGTTCGTAGGTCATTTTGAAGTCATTTGGCTAAATATAGAAATTTGAAGGTTTTTGAGAAAATTCGATCAGAAGTATAAATTTAGATATCAGGGCCGTAATGCGATTCTGAAAGTTGGGTCAAGTCCGTAATATTGAATGTGACTTGTATACAAAATTTGAAGTCATTCCGAAATGATTTTGGTAAGGTTTGAGACACTTAGTCTCTTTTAAGGAAGTTTAATTGGAAAAGTCAACCGGATATTGACTTATGTGTTAGAGCGCTCGAAATGTGAATTTTTATGGTTTGGATAGCTTCGTTAGGTGATTTGGGACGTAGGAGAGTGTCCGGAATATTTTTGTGATGACCAGTGTAGAATTAAGCTTGAATTGGCAAAGTTAGTATTTTGGCGAATTCCGGTTGATAGGTGAGATTTTGATCCGAGGGTCGGAGTGGAATTCCGAGAGTTTCCATAGCTTCGTTATGTCAAGACTTGTCTACAAAATTTGAGGTCATTCGGACTAGTTTTGACGTGTTTCGCCATCGGATGTGGAAGTTAGAAGTTTCAAAGTTCATAGGCTTGAATCCGATGCGAATTTGGTGTTATGATGTTGTTTTGAGCGTTAAGAAGATTGGAAAAAGTATGAACGGTCTTATGGTATATGTTGGCGTGATTGGTTGAGGTCCCACTGGCCTCGGGTGAGTTTTGGGTGGTTAAACGGACTATTTCATAGTTGAAAAAAATTGCAGAAATTTTAGGCCTGCTGCTGTGCCCTAAAAATTTCAGGTGCGAGGATTCCTTTTTGGAAGATCATATCTTGTAATCTATAAGGAATCATAAAAAGTTTAAAACATCATAGCTGTAGCACTTCGTGTCTAGTTTTCAGAAAGATAAATAAATCATAATTGCGACATCTGTGGTGGATGTTATGGTCGATTGAAAATGACTAGTGGAGATCGTTTTCCAGAACTTGCTTTCGGGGAGGCTACTTTGGAAGCTCATATCTTGTAATCTATACGGAATCTGAAAAAGTGCAAAACACGAAAGTTGTAGACCTTCGTGCGTAGTTTCCATAAAGATAAATAAGTTGCAATATGGACATCTGTAGTGGAAGGTATGATCGATGGGAAATGACTGATGGAGCAACGTGATGTACAACTTGTATAGCACAAGTGCAAGATACAACTAGATGAAGCACGGGCAGAATGTTTTATACATGGATTTAGCTCATTTTTCTCCATTTCTTCAAGGTGTGGACGATTTTTGGAGAGCTTCAAGAGGGGATTTTCATCATCAATGTGAAGGTAAGTTATCCCCACCTATTTTGATTTAAGTACATCAATTATGTATGGATTTGAGCATGAAAAGTGTAGAAAAATTGAGTATTTAGGCCTAGGGATTTGAAAATAAGATTTGGTGATTAGAAGGGTCAAATGAACTCCGATTTTGATAAATTTTATTTGTACGGACTCGTGGAAAGACGAGAAATCCGGTGATGTGACTTTTATAATTATTCGAGAAGTGGGCCTGGGCTCGGGTTTTGCGAATTTCGTGAATTTCAATATTTTTCGAGTCTTGTCAATTGGGTTATGTTCCCTTAGCCTATTGTAATGTATTCGTGGTGGTTTTGGCCAGATTCGACGCATGAGGAGGTCGATACAAAAGGAAAGGGCATCGCGGAGTAGTATTTGACCGGTTAGAGGTGAGTAATAGATGTAAATGTTGTTCTGAGGGTTTGAAACCCCGGACTTTCATATCGTAACGCTATATTGAGGTGTGACACGCATTGCACGATGAGTTCGGGGTTGGATATTATTGGGGATTGTGTCTTGGTCCATCTCGTATGATGTTTATAGTACACTGGTGATTGATACACATACTTTATTGATATTACAGGGTTTGATGCCATGTTTGGGGATTTATGCCGACTTGTAAAATCCTTCGAGGATTGATATTTACTGCTTAGCATGATTTACATATCATCTAACTTCAGTCCAAGGTTAAAAAAGTTGTTTCGCAAACTCAGCCGTATTTCTAAGTTTTGAAAACTTAAATGACATTTTAATTGTATTTCGGGCTGGAAACTTCTATTTTGTAAAAGCCCAAAGGGCTTATTATATTATTTTCTGGACTGATAATAAGGTGACTCAAAACAGTGGTAACAATGACTCTGTAATATATATATACTTGAAACAGTGGTAACAATGACATTGTAATATATATACTTGAAACAGTGGTAACAATGACACTGTATGTTATACTTGGAACAATGGTAACAATGGCACTGTATGATATAAATTGGTCAGGTAACATTGGCTGAACGGTCAGGTAACATTGACTGACCAGTATATTGCGCTTGGGCTGTAGGAGCCCCTCCGGAGTCTGTACACACCCCCGGTGAGCATCGTCGATGACTAAAAAAATATGGATGGCTCAGACACGCAGCAGTGGGTACTGGAATGTACCATCATATCCATTGCATTCATTTATTTGTATTTATATTGTTGTTTAACTACTCAGTTCCATATGTTGCGGTGTATTGGATTTTTAGCTTACTTTGTGTATTTACTGTGATTTCTTATCTTCAAACTGTATTTTATTGAATTACTCACTGGGTCGGAGTACTCACTTTACTCCCTGCTCCTTGTGTACAGATCCAGGGCAGTCTCAGGCACAGCAGATCCACTTGATCATCGGATCCAGCATTTCGGGAGTATCAAGGTAGCTGCACGACGTTTGAAGCATTGATTCCTTCCCTCCTATCCTATCCTTTTTATTTCCGTATTTTCATACTTTGGATACACTGTGTATCAGGGCAATAGTCTGAATTCTAGAGGCTCATAATCGTGACACCAGGTTCTAGTGAGATTGTGTTGTGTATTTTGTTAATCTCTTCAGTACTTGATTTTGAAGTCATCGATATTTCTATCCGCTATTTTTTTTTTAAAATGGGTTAAGTGTGAATAATGATCGGGCTTGCCTAGTAGTGTGTTGGGCGCCATCATGACCGATATTTTGGGTCGTGACATATACATTGGTGTCCAGCATGACCGTGCGTCTTATAATGTGAAATTCATGATTGTGTTGAATAATGTATGCCTCGAAGTTGATTTCTACTTGTTGTGGAAAGTTAATAAAGTAGTTGCGATTCTTGAACATCGAGGAGTAATATATCAAGTTGTATCATGAAATTGTGAAAGTAAGTGGGTTGATTGAACCCTTAGAGCGTTGGCTTAAGTTATAATACGAATTTTGAAATTTTATGAGATGATTGTATGATTTAGATTATAGTCTCAAGTGTTAGAGTGCACTATGAGATGAAAGTGAATGGAAGAGAAGGAGTTATTGATTTTCTCCCTTGCCGGAACATGGAAATATTTATGGACATTGTTCCCTTGCCGGGATTTAACTATTTAATTGCATTCCCTTGCCGGGATTTCCACCATTATTTACTTACTTTCTTGCTCCTTATTTGTGATTGTTGTTTGGGTGAGGAAGAGTGATAAAGCACGAAGGGTGATGCCGTGCATTGTATGATATTTATGGATTGGATTGCACACTGCAATAATGGTAAGTGATATGGATCGGGTTGCACATCGCAACAACGATATTTGTGGATTGGGTTGCGCACCGCAACAATGCTAAATGATATTTGTGGATCGGGTTGCGCACCGCAAAAAATAATATTTTGTATCGGGTTGCATGCCGCAACAATGCTAAATGATATTTGTGGACCAGGTTGCACGCCGCAACAATGCTAAATAATATGGATCGGGTTTCACGCTGCAATAGTGTTGTTATATACTAGGATCGGGTTGCGCGCCACAACAATTATTGCTACAAGTGTGTTTATATTGGATATTAGTTTCTTTGTTCGCTGTAAATTCTAAGTTGCCCTTAGAATGATACTCTGGATTTACTGTTAATACTGGTATACTTTTGCAACATGTTTCTCCCTCTCATCTTTACTTTTTTATTTCTGTTTTACTTTTCGATGTATACTATATAACTGCACAGGTTTATTTGGTTGTCTGGGTTAAGCCTCGTCGCTACTTCACCGAGGTTAGGCTAGACACTTACGAGCACATAGGGTCAGTTGTGCTGATACTACACCATGCAATATGTGTAGATCTTGGAAAAACTATCAGACATTAGTTGGAGGGCTTCCTTCAGTCCAGTCGGAGATCCAAGGTAGACCTGCAGGCGACCACAGGCCCTGGCATCACCCTCTATCCCATTTCTTGTTTTCTTATCCTTCTTTAGAAACAATTTTATGTATTTTCTTCAGACTTTGTATTTAGTGACTCGTATACGGTCTGTGATACTGTGACAATAGGTTAAGAGGTTTTGAGTTTTAAAGTTGTAACACATATGGTTTTGATTATAAAATTGATGACTTCCGCTTTAGTTCTTAAATAAATTTTGCTTTTGTTATATTGTTGTTCGATATTGGTTATAAAAAAGGGTTAGTAATTGGCCAAGGTTTGGCTTGCCTAGCTCCCATTAGTAGGCGCCATCATGACTCCCAAGGGTAAAAAATCCGGGTCGTGACAATGAAGAGGTCGAATATTAAGGTTGTAGGTTAGGAGGTAGTTGAGTCTTGCCTTATGTCATAACTTTGTGTGATTAGTTTGGTAAGGATACTATTTCACTTTTGCTTTGTATCTTTCTTCTAGATTTCATGTTGTTCCCTTTTTCCCCATTTTTCCTATTATTTCTGTGGTATTACTGATTTTGTCTCCTTTTGTCTTTTTGTCCTCTTGAGCCGAGGGTCTTTCAAAATCAACCTATTTATTCCTTCGGGGTAGGGGTAATGTCTGCGTATACACTACCCTCCCCAGGCTCCACTAACATAATTTCACTAGTTTGTTGTCGTTGTTGTCTCTTATTTACAAATTTAATAAGTACTAAAAATGCCTATAAGTATATATTTTAACTAGCAAAAATATTCCAAAAGCAAAATTTAGTCATCCTCAACTTGTAATTTTTCAACTTTAAGCGCTTTTAGCTTGACCAAACTATTTTTTTATTTTTAAGTTTAACATTTAGCTTTCATTGATATCAAAAAAATACAATGGAGAGTTCATAGTAGTAGTATGGGCTAACTACTACTTTACAGTTCAATACTATGCTAATACAAGAATTTACATCTAAGGCTAAGGGTAATGGTTAAGTTGTCGCAGTCCCGTTTGCCAACGCTTACAGTTTCTGCCCCGAATATGAATGAGCAATGCAACCTCGCGACATAACTGATTTTCCTCTAATGGTTTCCCCTCAAATCTGATATAGTTTCTATTTCTCCAAATGAGTGCAACTGTGGTAACAAAGGCAGTAGCAGCAACAGCCTTATGCCACAGTTAACTTCTAGCTAGGCAACATACCCATTGGATTTCAGTATTCCAACTACCAATTGTTCTGTTGTAGCCCAACCAACAACATATTCTATGCCACAGTCTATTAGTGACTGCGCATTCAAAAAATAGGTGAGCAAAGTCTTCTGTCTGATGATCACAGAATACACATTTCTCATCCACATTCACTCCAATCTTCAGTAATCTGTCGACAGTAGGGAGTCGACCTTGAGCAGCAAGCCAAGCAGTGAATTTATGTCAAGGAAGAAAATTAGATGTCAACAACAAATTCTTCCATTCCACCCTAGGAAAGATAGGGAGCATAACATGGTACAGTTTCTGAATATGGAACTTGCCTAGCCTGCACAGTCCATCCAATCTAAGCATGAGATCACCTTGCAGTTGTTAAATATTTAGAAGAGTAATTCTGCTCTCTATTATTTTTCTAACCACCCAAGATGCTGCCTTGGGAATGGGCATTGTAGCAATGTCACTGTTCTTAATATAATAGTAGTGTATCCACTTGATCCACAAACAATCTTTCTTCCTAGCCAAATCCCATAGTAGCTTGGTGATAGCAGCCTTATTCCATATCTGCAAGTTTATAATGTTGAGGCATCCAGCAATGATAGGTCTACAGATCCTTTCCCATGCTACCAGTGCTCTTTTGGATATTGTTGCACTTCCAGTCCACAGATAAGATCTGCAGACAGCTTCTATAATTTTCAGAACTTTCTTTGGTAAGATGAATATTTGTGCCCAATAAGTTTGGATTCTAAATATCACAATTTTGATCAGTTGACTCCTACCTGCATAAGATAATAATTTGGCAGACCAGCAGGTGATTTTTTTCAGATATCCTCTCTATCAGTGGCAAATAATGGTGGATGGCAAACTTCTTAGAGTGGAGAGGTATCCCTAAATATTTGAAAGGTAGTTGAACCTCAATGAATCCCAAAGACTCTAGTATGGCCTCTTTGACAGTCTGATGAACCCCAGCCAGATAAACAACACTCTTAGTGTTGTTTGCATACAGTCCAGAAGCTGCAGAGAATGTAAGGAAAGCATCATGCAGAATCTGGATAGATATAATATCAGCTCGACAGAATAGTAGAAGATCATCAGCAAAACAAATATGGGCACACTTCAGCTTCCTGCATCTTGGATGGAAGTTGAAATCTCCATTTCTATGCAACTGAGCCAACAGCCTACTCAAGTATTCCATATCTAGGACAAACAAGTAAGGTGACATGGGATCACCTTGTCGAATACCCCTTCTAGCAGTGAAAGGCTTAGTGAGACCACCATTCATCACTAGTGAGTAAGTCACAGAAGAGACACAAGCCATTGTCCAATTAACAAACTTAGCAGGGAATCCTAGATCAATAAGTAATTGTTTGAGGAAACTCAATTCAACAGTGTCATATGCCTTCCTCAAATCCACCTTCATAACACACCTAGGAGATATACCTTTTCTGAAGTATCCCTTGAGAATTTCATGGCTGAGCAGGATATCATCAATGATGCTCCTCCCTTCAATAAATGTTGACTGGGCTTTACCAACAAGATCATCAATAACAGATTTCAGCCTCCTAGTAATGACTTTAGATATGATCTTATAGATAGTGGTGTAGCATGCAATATGTCTATAATCTTTCACTGTTCTAGGAGCTTTAACTTTAGGCACAAGGGCAACGGCAGTAGTTTTGACCATGTAAGGCAGCTTACAAGTAGTAAAGAAATCCTTTGTAGCAGCATATACATCTTCCTTGACAATCTCCCAGTTGCTAGTAAAGAACTCCACAGGGAAGCCATCTACACCTGGTGCTTTGTCTTTAGGCATATCTTTGATAGCTTCAGTGACTTCTTCCAGAGTAACATCCTGAATAAGTGACCTTTGCTGTGATAAGGTCAGACAGTGTCCTTCCTTAACAATAGCAGTGTTAATACAAGGCAATTCATCAGCACATTCACCCATTAATGACTTGAATACCTCAATGAATTCCTGCTCCACAGCCACTGGATCTGTCAGCTTTATACCTGCATCAGTGTATATAGAAGTAATATTATTCTGACTGGTTCTGATCTTTCACTGAGCATGAAAATATTTTGTATTGGCATCTCCACAATCTATCCAGCATGCCTTTGATTTCTGCCTCATAACTTGCTCTTCAACATTGCTCCATTTCTCAATGCCATTAAGAGTTGCTTTCTCCTCTTTATACAACTGCTCTAAAAATGGATTATGTAGAAGCTGATTCTGTATAATATCCAGTGATTCTCTAACATGGATTAGCTTCTGTTTATACGAAGCCATATGACTGTTCAGTTCTTTTAAGTGTTGCTTCAAGTTCTTCAATTTATACCATATCTGTTGCAAAGGTGAACCTTCACACTTCTGAGACCATACATGCTGCATAATAGAAGAAAACTGAGGATCCTCCATAATAGCATTATAGAATCTGAAAGGTTTAGAATGCAATAACTTTTGACGCCCAAACTGTATGAGAATATGGGAGTGGTCAGAGACTGAGGGATTCATAAAATCAGCTTCTTGGTGCCCATACTGCTGAATCCACTGAAAATTACCAAGTGCCCAATCAATTTTGCTATAGACCTGCTTGTTTGTCCATGAATACTTCCACCCTTTTGATCTGAGAGAGGTTAGTTGAAGATCAGAAATAACCTCTTTAAACCATCTAACTTCAGCATCTGTGACAGGAGAGCCAATCCTATCATCAGAGTATAAGACAGAATTAAAGTCACCACAGATTAACCATGCATCTTGACTGGGAACATTTACTAGTCTCAGATCATCCCACAACTGCTTCCTCAGAATTGCGGAATTGTGAGAATAAATGACACTCAGTTGTATTCTGATCTTATTAAAAGAATCTTCTAATAAGCAATGAATAAACTGGTCTGTCACACAGGAGATATGAATCTGAATGTGAGGCTTCCAGATTAGCCATATTCTCCCATTGACAGCTTTGGTATAATTACATTGGACCTTCCACCCTTTTGCAATCTTATCAACAATCCTATATGCTTTATGTTCCTTAAATCTAGTTTCAAGGCATCCTAGGACATCAACTTTATTTCTAGTCAGAAAGTTTTTCAGTTCTTTCTGTTTGTGGGCTTTATTAAGCCCCCTAATGTTCCAGGTAACTATAATCATTAATCATTAGGAAGCAAACTCCAAGAAGAACCAGGATCCTGCTATTGTCCCCTCCTACCATCATCAAGAAATCCAGCAACAGCCTTGCCCTTATCTTGGTCAACCAAAACCTCATTATCACCACTATCAATACTTTCTTGATTGCCGGAGTCATCTAGTTCATTCCCCTGACTTGCAACCATATCAGTATTAATCTGCACCCTCTGCATCTTCTCATCATGTTGAGCAGGTTGTACTTGCAAGCTAGGCAATGTATTTGTAGGCATTGACAAGCTTTCCAGTGTATCAGCATTAGCTTTAGGTATCCATTCCTCCCTTGTAGACTTTCCTGGTTTCTTGACTCGAGTCCTTTGTTTTATTTCCCTTCCTTGCTCTTGCATCATCTGAACCCCTTCATTATGACCATTATACCAACAGTCAAGAGAGTCATGACCAAACTTCAAGCAGTGATTGCAAAATACAGGCTTCCAGTCATACTCAATCTCTTGTATCTTCAGCCCAAAAGGAGTTTCAATTTCAATTTCCTTAGGCAAAGGACAAGCAGCATCTACTTCAACCAGTACTCTAGCAAATGAGATCTTCTCAAAATGAGCTGTAAATTTTGTACAGAGGCTTACCCACTGCACTGGCAAGTTTGCTTAAGATTTCAGGAGACCAGTAGCCCACTGGTAGGCAAGGGAAACGAACCCAAACAGGTACAGTACTAAGAACAGCATTTTGAAAAGAGAACTGAACATCCCAAGGTTTCAGCACCATAGGCTTGTTCCTGTACGAGTATGGTCCAGATTGGAGAACTAAGTTCTTATCCTCAACATTATTGAAGCGAAAGATACAATAACCTTCAGAGTGTAGCAGAATCTGTGGTTTAGCCACAAAATTCCAGACATGCATAACAAAATTCTCCAAAGTTTTCACAGTGGGATTATCACCAATGATGTATCCAATTAATGAAGCACTCCAGTACTCCGATAGAGGTTTCAATTCAGCTTCACTGATTTTAACTACTTTTTCCCATCCCTATCAGAAGGCGGAACAAACGATAGAGCCTTACCCATATTGCGATTACCCCTGACGACCTCAGCAACAGTAGGAGAGGAATGCTCAGATATGGCGATATCAGAGAACAGCAATCTTCTTACAGTCAAGCTTGCACGATCTGCATCACTCACCTTCAATTTAGGCTCTACATTCACAATTTCATCTGCATGCAAAGTATCGGTTGCTTGAAATTTCTGTGGTAGAAAATTTCCAAATGTTAGCGGTTCAAGTTCTTTAGTTACCCCTGGTGCTGGAGTAACGATTTGGGCAGTGGAGATGGCTGGTTGACGCTGGCGACGCGCCATTATCGGCGAGAAAGCTTCGTGCTAACCTACGCCGAGTAGTACTATTTCATTGGCTTATCGTGCACCGAGAGAGAAAACTTTCGGTATATATAATTCTACGCTGGCTTTAATATCAAATAGCTTGACCAAACTTTTATGTTATTGTAATCTCTATATATCCTTTTTTATACAAAACCTTATCTCACCCCTTTTATTTTTATCATTAATCTTATTTCCAAGGATTTTTTTTGGTAAATACATTTAAGAGGATTTCAGTAATTTTAACAAAGAAAAATGCTTATAATCCCATTTTGCCAAATACTTTAACTTTTTATTATCAATTTCATCACTCTATCCAAATACTTCACTATTTTTTTTATTTTATGAAATCAGACTTAACATTGAAAAATATTTTTGTGCTGCCTTTAGTCAGGTAAGTCCTCATTTGTTTCTTTAACGAAGAAGACGTCTAAATCTGAATGCACATCTGGATATTAAAATATATATTAAGAATAAAACGTATGAATCTTGATATACATCTAAGTATATAAGACGTGTATTAATATCTGAATACTAGATAATTAAGATTGTTTGTTTCTTCAACTTATTTAAAAATTAATAAAATAGAAAATTCAAATTAAATAATAATTAATTTAATATTATATTAACAAATATATTTTTAAAATAATATAGTAGATGATGGTGGTGGTGGCGGCTAATAATGATGCTTAGTGATGCCAACCAAAGGCTATGGTTAGTGGTTATTGGTGGCGATAGTAATAGTTACACTACTAGAAATTCGGGAAAAAACATCCAAAAAAACTAACCAAAGTAGGTTGGTAATGACCAATAATCATCCAAAATGTAACCATTAACATGTGATCGGTATTTTCAAGGTCGGAAGAGCATACCGACCAAAGCTGGTCGGAAATTACCAGCCAACATTGGTCGGTCAATTAAATTTTAAAAAAAGGCCGAAAACACCGATCAAAGTATGTCGGTATTTTTATTATGTTATTAAAAAATATACCATATGAGAATCAAATCGGGGTCTGCATAGTGGTAGAATACTATTCTACCACTAGACCATTGGTGCATTTTATTTTACGACTGTCTTTTATTTCATTTATACTCTTGAATTATATTTTCACACGAAAATAATCAACCAATGTCAGTAAATTTTATTAAGAAAAAAATTATCGACCGAATTCGGTCAATTTTTTAAAATGACCGGCCAAATTAACCGACCGATTTCATTTGGTTTTTTAATATTAATTTTAATTATTTTAAACAAAAAACCGATAAAAATTGGTTGATTTCTTAAAAAATAAATTTTGCGGGACTCAAAAATAGTCGCCTGCATTTTTGCATCCAAATAGTTGGTCGGCTTTATAAAAAAATTAAAAAATAAAATATTTTTACAAAAATGACCAACTTTGATCGATTTTTGTCCTTTTTTGACCGACCAAAACTGATCGATCGATCGTGGTCGGTTTTTCCAAATTTTTAGTAGTGTTATGGTTAAGGAAGGTGGTGGTTGTTTATAATGGTAGCTATAGTTGATGATGGTGGTGGTTGAGGTGGGTGAATGTGTGGTTTGTGGTTAAGGATGATGGTGGTGGCATTAATTGACAATGACGGGGATGGTGAGTTCCAATGACCCGACAGGTGTTTTTGAGCTTTTGCACTTTGATTGTCAGTTCTTTGGCATGACTTGCTCCGTGTTATGCATTATGATTGATGTTGATCGTCGGTTTTGATTTTTCGGGAAAATCAGAATGAATTTGAAAGAATCGTCTCAGTTGGACGCTTTGAATTTGAAGTGTTTGACCAAGAGTTTACTTGGGTGTATACGATCTTGAATTGGAGTTTTTATGATTTGGATAGCTTCGTCGGATGATTTATGACATAGAAGCGTGATCGGAATTGGTTTTGGAGGTCCGGTGTGGAATTTGGCTTGAAATGGCGAAACAAGTATTATGGCTATTTGATAAGTGAGATTTTGATCTAAGGGTCGGCATGGAATTCCGAGAGTTTATGTAGCTTCGTTATGTGATTTAAGATGTGGACGCAAAATTTCAAGTGATTCAGAGGTGATTTGGTTGGATTTTTGATTGAATGTATGTTTTGGAAGTTTTAGAAGTACTTAGGCTTGAATTCGATGAGAATTGAGGATTTTAGTGTTGTTCGATGTGTTTTTTTTATTGGAACAAATTTAATGTTGTAGGATGCATTGGTATTTTTGGTCGAGGTCCTAGGGGCCTCGGGATGAGTTCGGATGGTTAAATGGAGAGTTTTGGAATTTTTCATGTTGCTAAGTCTGCTGCAACTGGTGTTTTCGCTTCCGCGAAGCTTGGACCGTAGAAGCAATCTCGCTTGTGCAAATATTTGCACCACAGAAGCGATGCGGGGACCTGGGCACTATTTCCGAAGAAGCAGTTGGGAAGCTGCATCTGCGAAGCCGCAGATGCGGGAATTAAGTCGCAGAAGTGGGATTTGGATTTATGGGAATTTTGCAGAAGCAGAAGGAGACCGCAGAAGAAGAGGTTGCACAAGCGACATTTTGACCGCAGAAGTGGTTTCTACTGGACAAAAATATTTAATTCATCTTCGTGAAATTTTGAAAGAGTAACATATTTCACTTTGGACTAGGAGAGTTTTTGGGTAATTTTGAAGAGGGTTTCGAGGGCTTTGATCAAGTATGAATTCTTGGACGTAAAAACATGATTCTATGGTGTAAATACATGGATTAGAGCTGAAAACTTAAGAAATTATAGGTCAACAATGGTGGTTTACGGCTTGAACCTAAGAGAGCTTAAACTTGGGATTTGAGGAGCCATTTGGACTCCGATTTTTGTATTCTTGATATGTATGAACTCGTGGAGAGACGATGAATCTAGTTATGTAAAGATTTCTGAGTTTCAAGAAGTGGGCTCAGGGCTAGGGGCTCGAGTTTTGATAATTTCGGGATTTGTGCCCGTTATTGATTATTTTCACGGGATATGTTCCCTTCGCATATTGTGATGTATTCGCTCTGATTTTGGATAGATTCAAAGCGCGTGGAGGCCAATTTGACGAGCAAAGGTGTCGCAGACTGGAGATTTTGCTGGTTCGAGGTGAGTAATAATTGTAAAGGATATCCTGAGGGTTAAAAACCCTGGAATTTCACATCGTACCGCTGTATTGAGGCGATACACGTGCTCTATGACGGGTGCGAGGTCATTTATTATTGGGGATTGTCACTTGGTCCGCCCCGAGAGATGTTTTTACTGTGTTTTCGACTAGAACTTATTTAATAATCATCCTACTTGTATTTAATTGATAAATTTGGGCTTCGTGTCAATTATTTGAATCCTTCAGGGATTGATATCACTGTTCTCGCATATTTTTCATATTACTTGATCTCAGTCCAAGGTTTTAAATATTGATTTGCAAACTCAACCATCTTTCTAAGAATTGAAAACTTAAATGATATTTTCAAATGATATTTTGGGCTGAGAACTACTATTTTACAATTGCCCAAGGCGCTTGTGATTATTTATTAACTGAGCATGGATCAGGCTACGCGCCACATCAGTTCTATATTGATATTGAGGCTTAGAGCTTGGTTGATTATATTGATATTGAGTCCGAGAGCCTGGTTGATGCCACGAGATGGCTTGATATTGCGCTTGGGCTGTTGAAGCCCCTCCAGAGTCTGTACACACCCCCAGCGAGCGCCATCGATGATAAATAAATGGATGGCTTGGGATGCACGCCGCAGTGGGTACCATAGTGTACCACCACATGCATTGCATTGCATTGCACTCATGCATTTGTTCATTTCTTTTTCTTTTAATATTTATCCGTTTTTCTGGTAATATCTGATCACTGAGTGTTGGGTACAAGGGGAGGATTTCTGTACTTATCTACACTATTGCTACTGCATTCATTTGCGTAACTTTTGAAAATGGCATTTCCAAAAGAGTCTTTAAACTGAGCTAAAATATTTCTCTAAAGATTTCACAGCTTCACTATTTTTCTCAAAAGGTATTTCTCTGCTTCTATACATCATGATGATCTATTATATGTGATTTCTTACTGCTCAGTTGTCATTTACTTTTATTATTCACTGAGTTGGAGTACTCATTTTAATACATGCACCTCATGTGCAGATGCAGGCATTTGTTCACCCGGTAGCGGGTTTTGAGCTGATCGGAGATTTTTACTATCGCAGCTAGGTAAGGTGACCGCCAGCATCCGCGGCACTGGATAACTTCCATTGATTCTAAATTCCACTATGTATATTACTAGTCTTATAGTTGTGTTTAGACTCTTCTAGATGCTCGTGACTTGTGACACCCTGATTTGGGCTGTGCTTGGGTTGTACTTCCGCTAATTATTAATATTAAATAATATTTAGACTTCTTATTCATGCTTAATTTTTTCCAAAAGGAAATTTGAGTTGGTTGAATGGCCTTGTCTTCACGAGAAGCGCCATCACGACCGGAGCGGGGTTTGGGTCGTGACAAGTTGGTATTAGAGCCTAGTTTACTAGGTCTCACGAGTCATGAGCGAGTTTAGTAGAGTCTCACAGATCGGTACGGAGACATATGTATTTATCCTTGAGAGGCTGCAGAACCTTTAGGAAAACTTCACATTCTTGAATTCTTATCGTGTGTCCTTTATTCAACTTGAAAAGAAACTCTTGAAATTCCTCCCACGCTTTTGCATGTGCGTATGAGCGCTCGATATCGGATGTGCATTGATGGCTTATGATTCCCCGATTGAGGGGTGAGGCGTGATCTATGTGAGTTGATATTGAGCCAGTCTGAACGACTTGAGGCTGGATCATTGCCTCTGGCTTGAGCGCCGAGGTGCTGACTGTGTGAGCAAGTGTTTTGAACTTATATGTTCGATATTATCCCTATTAGTGGGAATGATAGCTGGATAGCTTTATGATGGCGTTGTGTGATGTTTATATATAACCTAGAAGTGTCGAGGAAGATCTGCTGGATAATAGGTGGACTACTAAGTGTATGATTTCCATTGTGATTGGAGGTGTAGCTTCGAGTTATGGGGGGGTGTGAATGATCTTTTCAAGTCTCTTAGTTGGGAGTGATGTAGATTGGATGTTGCGGTGTGAGTTCAGACTCAGTAAGGCTAAGTGACTGTGTAATGTGTATGACAGTGAAAAGTATAGAGGAACGTTATATTGAGGCGAAGCAGGTGGGTTATCTTCTACAGAGTGTTCTGAAGCGATGTGATCCTCATTTATATGTTGGAAGATCTCATGTGTAATTGAGAAGTACGTGTTGAAATTTGGAATTTTGGGTCGCTTAGGAGAATGGGTTCGACTGTTGCGGGGATGAATGCGAGATTTGCAAAAGATTTACATTATTAGATGATCTGTGTTTTCACAAACTTATAAATGATTTGAGTCTAATCTCACGATGGTATTGTGGCATCAATAGAGTAAAGAGTTATGAGTTATTGAGTGTATCTTGATCTATAGCTTTGAGCCAAGTGGGGGAGTCTGCAGTAAGCAGTTGAACTGCATATTTGGGTGTTATGTGGGCTCCAGTTGGGGCGTGCGAGTGAATTAGCTATAGTTAGAGTAAAGGAAAATTTTGAAAATGGTTATATTATGCTTCATAAGGTATGGGAATCATGGGATATCTAGAGCTGTTGTTGGTAGAGAATGCTCGGTGCATAGAGCAGAAAGTTGCTTGGTTGTATTGGGATGAAGATTTAATTTTGCGGTATCAGAGTGCCAATAATTCACGGGTGGTTCTATTCGTTGGGTCAGGTAAATTGTATTGAATAAGAGAAAATGACTTGCGAGGATGTCTCTAATGTGTTAAAGATTCTACAAGGAATAATCAGGTATTTCATAATTGTAAGGGTGGTTAGAAACTATGTTTTCATTAGAAGAGGTCCATATTTGTGGTGTTTCTATGTTAATTGTGGGATTCTAAATATTAGCGTCAGGAAAGTAAAGGTAACAAATTTAGATTCACAGGAAGTTGTTCGGGGTAAAGTATTCTGGAATGTGGTATTTCTGGGAATAATTGAGAGAGTATTCAGCGATTTATGAGTCTTAGATAGTGTGGTTTTATTCTTGGGTCTTGTATGGTAAGCTTGGGTCGGGGAATTGCGGTACTACAGCAAGATGAAATATCAAGTTGAAGACGAATTAGAAGAAACTTAGCCACTTGGAGCAGCTTGATAGTAGATCGGATCGGCATGGAAGGATATCATTAATTCTTTATGTGTGTTCGAGGTAATGAGTTCGTTCAACTATTTGTGGCAATGCTCTTGGGTTTCGGCGGCTTGCTTAGCTTGTTTTAGTTAGAAGGATTCAGTTCTGGCAGTTTAGTTAGTGCAAACGGAACTGGAAGAGTTCTTGTTGGGTCCTACTATGGTTTGGAGATGTATATTTTCTATGGGCATGCGGAGGATGGGATGTATAGTGGTTTTTGTCCTAAATGGGACCAATGGAAAGCTCTTGACTAGTTGAGTGCATAGATGTCGATGGCTCGGAAGGGAGGTAAGGTTTTCATGTATCCTTGGATGATATGTTATATGTGGTATGTTGTGGAGGACCGAGACTTGCATGTGGTGGATTACAGTTCATTTCCAAAAGGAAGTTCATAAAACACTTAGGCAGTAGGTAGCCTCAGATAATCAAGGAAAATGGTACTGCTATTGGAAAGTGATTTGATGAGAATATATATTTCAGAAAAAGGGCAATATGATTAAATGGATGGCACTTCGGTGGTATTGCAGCACTTCTTTGTTAGATTGACTGGTGATATTCAGGTTGGCTTGGTGGCACAGGGAAATTTTAGAGTATCTATCATGGAATTATTAGGTATTAATGTGTGGTATACTTTCAGACGGCGGAATTGGGATTTGGTACTATGATTCTTGTGCTATGTGGATTTGGAGACAAAAGTTCTCATATTCAGGCTATGTTGTGATTGTGGATCGTGTGTATCGGCACCATGTAATGGCTATCAGGATTTGGAGACCTGAGTGGATCTTTCTTTATCTGGTATATCAGACTATGGATATGATATCGGGGTTTAGACTAGTTTTCTCAGTGCTGGGTTACTTTGGATTATTGCGTTATGGGCTATGCCAGAAATTCCACTGGGTGAGTGGCGAGGTGCGTTGGTCTATGTTCTATTAGAGCGGTTTATGTTTCGAAGGATCAGCAGACGGCTGGGAAGAATTTTTCTCTTAATTGGGCCTTCGTGATGGATGTCAGTGCAGAGGTTACTATCATTGATTCAGTTCCGGTGTTGAGGGACTTTTCGAATGTGTTTAGTGTGTCCGAGCATGTCGCCGGGCGAGGTTATGGATTTCAGAATTTCTTGGTGTCAGGCACCGTATCGTACAGCTCCGGTAGGAGATATAATAGTGGAAGGAGCAACTTCAGGATTTCATTAATGAAGAGTTCGTTTGTAGGCCTATGTGGATGCGTATCCTAGTTTGAGTCGGCTCAGTTGGCTCCGAATTGTATTGTTGAGGGATAGGTTGACTCGACCGCTGTTGAGTTTATTAGTGATCCGGTAAGATCTATGAGTTGCCTTTCAGTGTTGTGAGACGTTACGCTTTGTTGGGTATGGGAAAACATGGTGTGGTTCTGTTGGGGTTCATAGTGGAAGTCGAGCGAAAAGAGTAATTGGGTGTTGCCCAATGAATGATGCATCAGTTATGTCTTATCGGGTTTTCGTGGTATGTGTTACTTGTTTCACCATGAGTGTAATGAATTGCTTTGGTTCCAGACATCAAGTTGTGCGTGCCTATCGATTTTGAGCATAATTACTTGAGATGTTTCACGTGCAACAGTGTTTGGATAGGATCGGGCATTGTAGCGAGGTCACGTGGAGATATGACCTTTCGGGGTAGATTTAGGTGTTCTATTTCTATGATGTGAGATAGGGTCTCAGCCTTGTGTTGTGATGGAACCGATGAGCTTGAGGTATAGCTCTTTCGTTTGAGTCATCTTTTCATAATTTGAGTATGCTCAGACCGTTTCTTATTGGTGTGTGTATCATGCAAGTTGTGGCTTAGGCCGGTATTGAGGTGTCATACCACCAGAGTGGTGTGTTTGGTCAGAAAGGATCGTTAGAATCATTAGTGAATGCTGACGGATTTTGTTTCACCATGTTTGATGAGTAAATATCGAGGTCTGTTCAAATATTTGCTATGGTAATTGCCAAAGGAGAAATAGCTTCATGAATGACTGATCCGAGAAATGGTTATGGTTCATTGCTTATTTCATTTATCTTGGCAGTATAGTAAGATGTTGGAATGAGACTATAGAGGATAAGAGGTTTTCAATCGGTATTTGGTTGTGTGGGCAGCTACTGTGAAAGGACATTATCGTTACATGAGTTCGAGTTATGTGGCATATCATATAACTGCACCTGAGGTTGCAGACATGGGTTACTACAGTCAGTTCGAGTCTATCCAGAGTATCAGTGTGAGGTTTTGATCGCATTGATGGCTTCAGAATTTAACAATCTGAATTCTATGGCTTATGGGCCAGACTAGATTGTGTAATTTCATTTATATTGTGCCATCGAAACTATATGAGATAGGGTGACATGGGATCACCCCAGGTATATGCTTTGTAAGGTAATTCAGCTATTGGTAGGCTTCTAGAACACATCTGGGAATGTTCGATGATGAACGTGTATTTAAGTGGGGGAGGATGTAACGACGCAACCGGTCATTTTGAGCTTTTGCACTTTGATCACCAGTTCTCATGCATGACTTGCCCCGTGTTATGCATTATGACTTATGTGGATCGTTGGTTTTGGTTTTTGGAAAAATCGGAATGAATTTGAAAGAATAGTCTCAGTTGGACGCTTTGAATTTGAAGTGTTTGACCAAGCGTTGACTTGTATGTATACGAGATCGGATTGGAGTTTTTATGATTTGGTTAGTGTCAGCGTCCCCTTTTTCAAAATGGGTCGAAATCGGGTGTACGACATTATGGGAGGACAACTCTATTCCCTTGCGAAAATTGAGTTTTGGAATTTGGAGTGTCGCCACCTAATGATTATAGTGCATTAGGAAACTTTTAAAGAAAAAGGAAAAAATGATTTGAGAAGAAGAACCATAGTTTGGGTAAGGGCTTTGAGATTATCTCAAGGGGAAGATGTTAGGCACCCCTCAAGATCCACTAGTGTGGTTCCCGACCATACTACAATTGTGATTTTAGAAGATGGAAGAAGCAAATAAGGTTTTTACACAAATATTGCAAGCAAGTTCAAAAGTTTAAAAGAGAAAGGAAATGGAGAGTTTTAGAAGAGTTAATTAAAAGAAACAAAATTAAAAGAAACATTACAAAGGAAAAGGGGTCCTAGGTTTATACGTAATATGGATCACATCAATGCAATAGCCGGCGTACACTCCTCAATGAGGGGTCGCACATGATATTAGCGCACCGATCATCATTCCATATTCTACCCTTCCCACCCCGTTAAGGTATTAAAGTGCGATTAGTCTCGTTTACTTATTACATGGTAGTACCCGTCCCACTCCTATCAGTCCCGGGGTATTAGGACTTCTAATCCTAAAGGGGAGAAAGGGATGGGGCCTTTATAGAGTTTAAAGGACAAAATACTTATTCGACATTCAAAAACATGTATCAAATAAGGGAAGATCAAGCAAGCAAGTAAAGATCAAATAAACCCCTGAAATCAGATAGTCATATAGTTTAGCATACCTTTGCAAATACTGGTTTGGTCTTAAATTAGATCAAGCAGCGAGCAAACTGGTTCAACACATATATTTAGACAGAAAGTCTACATTAGGCCACTCGGATACAATTGTCAGAGATTAAGGCACTTGATTAATGCAAATTGAATAAAATTACTGATTTTAGAAGATAAACTGGTATGGAAAGGGTTTGAAGAAAATGTATGCTGCAAACTTAGAACAAAGGTTTAGAGCCGAGTTCAAAAGAGAAATAGACTGCCTAGTTGTACTCAGACACAGAAATAGTAGTCTTAAAAGTTTCAGAAGAGGCGGATTATTTAAAGAAAATAAGTGAATTGCAGAACTTGTTTAAAGACGACATGTTCAAAGAACGGGACTGAATTGGAAAACACATTTTTTGTCAGATTATTATAAAGGCAGTTTCAGAAAGAAAACATGAGATTTTAAAAGATTAGATTTTAGGAAAAGAGTATACACTGATTTTGAGAAACGTTTGTCAAAAGATTAGGTTTTAGAAAAGATATACTGATCTAGGCGTGAAGGAGCAAGTTGTTCTAATCGATTATTACTGCTTTTAGACGGGCGAGGCGAGTTCAATTTAAAACTCTTATAGGCATGATATCTACAAATCATTGATTTTAAATCATGTTAATAAACTTGTGAACAGATGCTGATTTGATTAATCCTACAAGTTAGCCTAGTTTCATTTGATATGCACATTCATATAGGCATGTAACTATATGTAAGATTATAGAAATTTTAAACATTGACCCCTAAAGGCATGATCTCTATGTGATATAAACAGTAATGATCCTAGAACATAATTTCTACCCTTTAATGCAGGAAAGTAAAGACTCCCACCCTCTTCACTATATTCCCCGAGTTTATACAAGTTATTAAAGACCCCAAAAATAGAGAAAAATACATAAGAAGCTAACAGCTAGATCCGAGCAGCCTAATTCAAACTTAGTGTCCAGTAATATGTGATTGAACCACTTCCAGAATTCATAGTTTCAAAGCCTTCTCTTTATCTAGAGTGTTTCAAAGTTCCAAGGAATTTCAAGAATTCCCGACGTTCCATAGACCCAAGATACCATTAGAATTAGAAATAGTGCAATGTGGAAAAGCTAGCTCTCAGGCATCCAAGTTCATAAAGAGCTCAAGGGTCCCAAGGCAAGGCTTGCAAGAGAGAGGCAGAACTTAATTACTAAGAATGAGTGCAAAATGTGAAAGGGGTTGGGGAAGCCATGATATATTGGTGGTCATACCCAGCCATAAAGCAGGCTGGCACACCCCTGACCAACCTATTTGGTCAACAAATAAAAGCAGACCTATTGAAGGTCTGACTAGGGTCTGGGCAGTGATTAGGATACTGCCAGACCAAGGTCTAAGGCTCAAGCACACATAAGGGGAAAGGGAGTGGGAATTGATTGAGTTTGGGATTCAAAGGATTCAGTCCAGACACATGAACTACAATATTTAAGCATTGTCATGCTTTATGAACCATAACTCACATACAAAGGAGGTTGAAGAAGAGGGAATTCAGTCAACAGCAAAAAATAGCAAATATGTAGAAGCAGTAAAGTAAACACACGAAAGAATTGAAATGTAAATACGTAGCGAAGAGGCAGTATTAAACAAAAGGAACATACCAGTTGCAAAATAAACATAAAGAGAAGTAGAACACATGTAGCCAAAGGCAAACAGAGAAAAACCAACTCAAGACTTCAGCAGAATAAACTCGAATACTTTCCAGAAAAATTAGAAGTATTTGAGAAAGAGAAAGAGAAGTAGTGTGTTTTTCAGAACCTGTCAGCTTGCTTTTGAAAGAGGAGAGGGGGGGGGGGGTATTTATAGTTAAAGAATAAGTAGAGTATAAGTTAAAAATTATAGTAATTGTGGAACTAGGTATAAATTGCAATCAATCAGCATAACACTTCCCTTAATTAAGGAGTTTAGACCCAAACGGTAATGGGAAGCAGGAAATTAAGGAAATAAATCAAGTGAATATCTAGTGTAAAGTGGAAAATTAGGGGTACATACATAGGGGTCTAACTAAGGAAAGAATCTTTACAACACACGGTAAGCTTAAATAAGGCAAGAACACGGTAAATCAATTAACACAAAGTAAATCAGGGAATCAAGGATTCAAAAATCAACAATAAACCCAACCAGAAATAGGGGAGTCAAAAGGCTAAAGAAAGTTTTCAAATCAGTCAAGGAAAGAATCAATCAACCTTACACAAGGAAGCCTGAAATTAGTCTAAGATTGAGAGTTATTTTAGAGGGACGACTAGTGTATATAATGAGTGCACAACATTAGGCATGTGAGGTTAAATTATGACAAAGAGAAACAGTAGTGATAGTGAAATGTGATACTCAAAAAGTGAATTAAAAGCATGATAAAGAGTGAAGCGAACGACCCTTCTGGGGAGTATCTTTTATTCCAAAGATTCCAAGAAAACCAAAATCTCATAAGGAACATCAGTTCAACAAGAAGGACATTGAATCTAGTCAAGCAGATTAAGAAGCTCAAACAGGTCCAAAGAATGAGGTCTTTGAAATCAGACATATTTAGAGATGATAACAAGGCAGATCACATAGCAATAACCTCAGGACTCGACGGAACCCCAAATTTTAGGGCTTTTGCCGTCAATTGAGTGTAGAGGTGAGAGATAAGTAATCAAGCAAACAATATCATGAAAACATTTAAAATCTCAAAAGAAACTAAGATTCTTCACATGGTGATTCTAAAAAGACATAGAGACAGAGTAAAAAGGGAAACACACAAAACACAGTAAAATCACAACATAATAAACACGGTAGGTGAACATCATGATAGAACACGTTAGGAAATCAGGAAAAGCTTCAAAATAATTTAACAAAACCCTAAATAAAACGACAAAGGTTTTGAAAATAGGGTTTTGAAGAAAATCTCGAAAAAGTACTAAGAATCTCAAATTGAATATAGATCTACAACGGATCTAAAAGAATTAGAAGAACCTCGAAGGCTTAGGGTTTCAGAAGAAACTCAAAATAGCAAGAAAGACTTGGAAAATATCGATCTAAGTAGGAGATGTCATGTCCATGCTTGAACAACCATGACTGGCCGGAGCAAGGTCGGAGACAGGCCATAGGACTCGAATCGAACAGGGTCTGGGCGAAGCCTCTTCAAGGTCTGGTTCGGGAACCAAGATAGTTGAGCACCTAAGAGCCATAGGAGGTTGGTATAGGCCGTTAATGGCTCTGGAGGCCATAGATTTAGGCGACTTTAGGAATTAATCGGAGGGAGACGACTAAGGTTTATTGAGAGAGCTCGAGAGATGAGAATTTTTTAAGGCGGCGGATTGGGAAATAGGGATAGGGTTAGGGGGTTGTTGTAAATTAATTAAGGACTGGGGAATGTAGGCCGTTGATCAAAATGATCAATGGCTCAGATTAAAAGGGACACAGGCCGGTTTGGTGATCGCAGCGGACTCAACCTAAGGAAGAGCGAGCGCTAATATTTTTACCAAATAGTCGTATCGAGGTCAATTTTCCACAGGGAGCTTCAATTTGGAGTTGAGTTCTTGTATGGTCTAGGTATGCGTTTTAGCTCCTAATTGATCTTCTAACATTTTTGGTTTTGTTTTGATTATCAACTAAATTTATCAACTACAAGTGAAAAACTAAGTTATGCTAAGATATCAATTCTAGGTTGTATGCAATATATAGAAAGGCACTAGGGTCGTGACATTTACCTAGGTGGTCAACTAACGGGTAGAGATTCCTAATGCAAGAATGATGATTATGGGACTTATGCTATAACCATTGCACTTTTGCACCCACTCTCACATCTCTCGGTAGAGAGAGTGATTTTGCCCAATTGACTCTCTCGAGACCAATTGAGTAGGCAAATTGTCCAAGCAACATAGGATTCAAGTTGGGTAATCAATCTCTCGAGGTTTAACCCGTTAATTGGGAGTACCATTCTTATGAGTCCATCCCAATTCCTTGTTGGAATTAATCTTGGGGTTATAGATTCTCTTCCTCAAGAAGAGTCAAGACCCACTAAGCTAGACTTAGTATTTGCAACCACCAAATCTTAATGAAAACATAAGATTAACCCAAATAAAAATACGAAACATCATTCATGCACTAAACAATCACACCCATTTTTACCCACACTAGGGTTGAGCCACAACCCTAGTTTATGAGTTTAGCTAGACATAGTAGAAACAAAAATTGAAGAAATAGAAGAGAAAATTAACATATTAATTAACTATGATATTAATCTACTCAAATCCACGTTTATACAAGATGAAATTGCCCAAAATAGGCTAAAACTTTGAAGTCACGAGCGCAGCTGCTATCTGATACACCAAACTTAACCTAAAAAAAGTAAAATGTTCTATTTATACTACACAGGAAAAACCAGACAAAAATACCCATGAGGGTCTGGCGCGGACCATGCACAAATGACGCGCTGCCGCGTAGGGGTTTGGGTCTTCATCACTTGCTTCTGAAACTGGGGGTGCGGACCGCTCAACTATGTAGCGCGGCCACGCAGGATGAAGAGCGTGGACCGCGCACGTAGAACTGGGGCACAACCGCCTGGAACTTTTGGTAGAAAACACCACTCTTTGAACTTCATCCACGCGGACTGCACTAATCTGGTGTGTGGCCGCGTGGGCTTTTTCATTGAATGACTGAGTCTCTGAACCCTCATTGGTGCGGACCGCGTAGCTTGACATGGAAATTGCATGGTCTCTGAACTTTTTTGTGCGGCCGCATGTCAAAAATGTGCGGACCGCGCAGGTTCGCGTTGAGATGATTCATCCTCTGGACTCTCCTACGCATCCGCGTGACACATCAGTGCGGACCACGCAGGTCATTTGTTTCCCCATTTCACTTGTATTTTGTTACATGGCAGATTTCACTCCCTTTTTCGCCGATATTTGACATTTGTCATCTTGCCGCTCAAACCTGCAATCAAGCGCAACTTGTAAGCATTTTGAGACTTATTTATGGCAATTAACGCACAAATCTAAGGTAAGAATGGGAATAAAGCATGTAAAAATCATAGTTATAAACTCCCCCAAACTGAAACATTTGCTTGTCCTCAAGCAAATAAAATGAGACCTACCCCTCAATGGAAAAACACCCAAGTAATTTTTGTTTATCCTAAAGTACCCTCAACAAGCATCAATTGGGACTAACAATTTCCCTCAATGCGAATGCATCATTAACATAATTAAACTTTGAAATTTTGTGGATCAGTGTGACACAAGAGCTCCAAGAGTTGACACATTTCATCAATGAACGTTTCTCAATTACTTTGGTCATTGTGGAACCCAAACTGACACATCCTCAACTCCCTAAGTGAATCTCACCTTTTAGAGTATTGACACATAAACCGAGGTGGATGGAATTCACTCAACCCTCTCAAGGAAAAGGCAATAAGTCCAGCTCTAAGTACCATATGCTTGCCCCTTATGTAAGTATCCACTAATGTAGGCTTCCCTCAACTCAAGATCATATAGGGCTTTTAAGGAGTCACTGTGAATGCTTTGGCTAAAGGTAGGACATGGTTTTGTTCAAATGGGTTCAATCTTCCCTTAAGCACTCGTTTTGATTTTTGGCACACTTTCTTGACTCAATTGAGCAATTCACTTATTTCAAGAGGTTAGAGAGACACATTGTCACTCTTTATTTTGTAATTCAAAACCTTTCTCCTTTTGTCTACTTTTCCACATCTTTTTTTACTTTTTTTTCATTGGATTCCCTTTTTGGTTCTTATTCACTTTTGTCTTTCTTTTTGTCTTTTTCTCTTTTTCATTGCCTTCCTTTTCTTTTGCTTTTGTGCCTTTTAACCACATTGATGACTTTCTTGTCTCTCCCCCCAAACTTAGACATTTTTCATTTACTCAAGGGAAGATTTGGGTGCCAAAAGAGGGTCTCATTAAGAACGGGTATAGGCTTGTAGCTTGGTTCATGAAAGAAAAAGGTTTAAGGATCAAAAGAGGTGAACTAGGAATTATTTCATTGGCAGGTCATTGGATCAAGAAAAGCCTATAATCACGTCTCAAGTCAAGTTTCACCTATGACTTGGCCTCAAATAACATTCAGGGCAAGTTCTAGACCATCAGCTCAGTACTTGGGCTCATAATTCGAAGTCTGACCACACACTCAAAGATTGCAAAAGACGGAGTCGAACCACCACAATGACCTTTGTTACGATTCAAGCGCACAATGGCCCATAATGATCACATGATGATTGTTTGTTCAACACAAAAGTCTCAAGGCCACAACTTCACCATCCTAAACACAACATAATTTCTTTGACCATAGGATCAAAGGAAATGTGCTAGGACCAAGTGCAGCCTTTCCTGATGTACCATTTACTACAAAACTTGAAAATCAAAAAGAAAAATAAAAAACAGACTCAAACCCTTAAGAAGGTTGTCACGCCATTTATCATTGGGAAGAGACACCCGGTTCGCACAACACTCTACCATTGGAAAGAACCGTGGTATTAAGAAAACCAAGGGCTTATTGGAAATGCCAAAACAAAACAAAAAGGCTACGAGCCTAACTTTGAAACTAAAATAGGTTTTTTTAACGAAAATAGAAAACCAAAATGAAAACCGAATGAATATGGGGAGTAGAATATACAACTAGGGGAAATGAATATACACATAGATTTGAAGAGCACAAAAAAAGAAAAGTTATACACAATCCATCTAAAAACTACGAATGTGCTAAAAGTAAAAGAATATATAGAGTAATACATAGTATCCAATCAAAATGGTAGGGCCACACCCCCACAAATAAAAGCTAGCATTTTTCCCAATGCTAACTACCAAATTAAGCACCAATAATATAGAAAGGATATAGAATGGACCCTCAAGCCTCATCATTCACCCTATGCTGGGAAGTGGCTCCCAAGTCCTCTGTACCAGCAGAGACCTCAGACTGGTCTCCGGCTGCTGCTGCTGCTGGGACATGTGACTGATCAGGAACTGGCTCATCAATAGGTGGTACACTAGAGGGACCCCCTATACATGTGCTACCTGAATAACGACTCCCTCAGTGCTAGGGAGTTTCCTCTTCTTCTTTGGCCTACGCTCCTCGCACTGATGCTGGCTCTATAGCTGGATCCCCAAATAACAAATCAAGCGGCATCTGATCCGCCAATAGCTTGTCCACATCCTCTCGCACCTTCTGCACTGACTTCTTTGAGGCTTTTGTCTTTCTCAACTTTCTATGTTCCCGAGCCAATTTTTCCAGTGCCTTGCTATGATCCCCAACTGCTTTGGTCAAGTTATCCTATTTCTCCATCATCTTTTCTGGGTTGGCAAGGATCTGCTTCAATGTTTCCTCAATGGAGGAAGGAATCTCAATAGTAACTGGTGCTCTTTGTGTCTGGACTGCAGTGGCCAATGTGGAAAAGTTGGATGTCGCAACTGACATCCAATTGTTCAAATTGGCTAAGGAATGGGTGAGTTGGTTTGCAGTGAACCGGTAAGTCTTTGATGAAGGGACTACCGGGTCAGCTGCAATAGAAGGACCACCTGCAGACGAAGGACCTGGAGGCAATGCCTCATTAGTAGCAGGGATGGTGGAAGGTTCATTGGGTTGCTCAATGACTGTTGGCTCCTCATACTGGCCAGTGCGGTGGAAGTAGATGCCACATTCTTCTTGCCCCTCTTTGGGTTGTCTGGACCTAATTGACTGTACCATGAGTATGGGGCCACCGGTGGTACCTTGACATCATATATATTTTTCTTCATATTCAAATCTCTGAAGTACAAAGAGAGTGTGTTTGATAAGGGGTAGTTTGTTTTGGTCTCCTGACTAACTGTAGAAATCACCCTTGACATGATGTTGCCCATATTCAAAGGAAACCCCGCCATGATAGAGGTCACCAAAACAGCTCAGGGAATGGGAACAGAGTGATAATGTGTGGACGGGTCGAGTTAACTGCACACGAAAGTCAATCACCCCTTGGCTTCAAAATTCAAAGTGTTCCTATAGATCTTCTCTTGTGCTGTCAACCAAACTGGGACTGTACCCGGAGATGCCAGGTGCTGGGCCAACCAAGGATGAACCTCCTCTTTCAATGCCAACTTTTCCAAATATTGAGATTCGTCCTCTTCTTGGAACCCCAAGAATTCATTCAGCGATTTACCATCAAATAACACAACTTTGTCTCAAACTTTTGTTGCTTTTGAGTCATTGCAGTAGAACACCTTTACCATATGATCATTGTCCATCTCACAACGTTACTTAAATAAGCCCCAACCCTATATACTATGGAATTGTGCTTGCACATGAGGGTTGAGAGGGACAAGATCAGCATCTATGAATTGCCTCTCCGGAATAACTTTTTTTTTTGGGCCACCACTCCCGGAATTTGTGAAAAGCATCCTCACTAACAAACCTGTCTACCCATGCCTCCGATTTTCTAGTACGCTCTATCCCCCCCGACTTGTGGATCACCTCCCTCAACATACCCTCCACCCTCCCCTGATAATGAAGCTGTAGGAGAGGTGGATTATTGCTCTTCTTCTCATGCTACAGACTCAGCAGACGAGTACGAGATGACATTAACTGATTTCTTGGAGGTGGCTACATTACCATGATCCGGAGAAGGGGAATCGTGGAGCTGAAATGAAGTGGACATGTGGGTGGGGGCAGACTCCGAGGTAATACTCCGTAAAGGTGCGTACTCACTCCCCGTGGAATGGGATGCAGCCCTGTCAGCTTCCCGAATTATCTTACGGGTTCTCTTTATCATCTCCCGGGTTTGGAGAGCGAGTTTTATAATCCTCTTGTTTTTCCCCTTCGGGAGGAACAACCTTTCCCGGGTTGTTGTTCTTTGGCACCACGTTTTTGAACCATTTTCTGCAAGGAATACATGTCTAACATTGTCAGGTGAAGCACATGAGATGAAATAAACAGTTCAGTTGAATGCAAAAATTGCAGACACATTGACACAGATAGAGGGGTGTGGACCGCACCAAAAGGCACGCGGCTCGCGCAGTTCAATGACACCCACACATGCCTCTCTGAACTAACTGACGTAGTCCGCACTGATTTGGATCGCGGCCGCGTTGGTTCAATGTGGACTAAACAAAAGTGGAACGCAGTCCGCGCAGGTCGAATACCCAAATGTTACCTTCTCTGAACTCTTCTCACGCGGTCCATACTATTTCGGACCGCGGCCGCACTAGGCTAACGCGGACCGCGTTGAGAAGCTTCATCATCACATACAAAAGCAACGCATACCGCGTACAAATGTTGCGCGTCCGCGTAGAGCTAATTTAATTGAGTCGGGATTTTTTGTTCAATTAAGCACAAGTTGTTCAAATTACGGGTTCTAAGTGTCCCTACTCAATTATTTAACATGAATTTATTCTCTTTGTTCAAAAATAAATGCTCAAAAATCGGACCTATCACTGTAAACTAAAAACAAGAGAAGAAAATAAGAAGTTATACTAGTGAAAGAAAATTAAAATAATCAAGAATTAGACTATGAATAAAATAAACAAGAGTTCTTACCAGGGATTAATGAGATTCAATAATGTTAGCAGTTATTCTTGAGCAACAATGAAAATATTAGCCTCAGGTAAACATTATGCGAAAAGGTTAATATGAGGCCCAAGGCCTCTATTTATAGAAAAGCTCTGGGCCCGGGGCTCAAAGTTTTGGTAATTTTGAGATTTGTGCCTGTTATTGATTGTTTTCACTTGGGCTTTGTTCCTTTAGCATATTGTGATGTATTCGCTTTGATTTTGGATAGATTCGACACGCGTAAAGGCCGATTTGAGGAGCAAAGGCTTCGCGGGCTAGAGATTTTGCCGGTTCGAGGTGAGTAATGATTGTAAATGGTATCCTGAGGGTTTGAAACCCCGAAATTTCACATTGTAACACTGTATTGAGGCGAGACATGCACCCTATGATGAGTTCAGGGTTATTTGTTATTGGGGATTGTGACTTGGTCCGTCCCAAGAGATGTTTTTACTGTGTTTTCTACTAGAACTTATTTGATAATCATCCTACTTGGATTTAATTGTTATATTTTGGCTTCGTGCTAATTATTTGAATCCTTCAGGGATTGATATCATTGTTCTCGCATATTTTGCATATTATTTGATCTCAGTCCAAGGTGTTATATACTGTTTTGCAAACTCAACCATCTTTCTAAGATTTGAAAACTTAAATGATATTTCCAAATGATATTTTGGGTTGAGAACTACTATTTTACAAATGCCCAAGGGGCTTATGAGGATTTCTGGACTGAGCATGAATCGGTTTGCGCGCCACATCAAATTTATATTGAGATTTGAGGCCGAGAGCTTGGTTGATTATATTGATATTGAGGCCGAGTGCCTGATTGATGCCACGAGATAGCTTGATATTGCGCTTGGGATGTAGGAGCCCTTCCGGAGTTTGTACACACCCCCAGTGAGCACCGTTGACGATAAAAATAGATGGCTCGGGCTGTACGCCGTATAGGGTACCAGAGTGTACCGTCATATGCATTGCATTGCACTCATGCAATTGTTCATTTTCTGTTGTTTGTGTTATTTCTTGAAATATTTATCTGCTGTTCTGGTATTATCTGATCATTGAGTGTTGGGCCCGAGGGGGGATTTCTGTGCTTATATGCACTATTGCTGCTGCATTCATTTGCATAACTGTTGAAAAAGGCATTTCCAAAAGAGTCTTAAACTGAGCTAAAATATTTCTATAAAGATTTCACAGCTTCACTGTTTTTCTCAAAACTGTTTTCTCTGCTTCTATACAACATGATGATCTATTATGCATGATTTCTTACTACTCAGTTGTTATTTACTTTTATTACTCACTGAGTCGGAGTACTCCTTTACTCCCTGCACCTCGTGTGCAGATGCAGGTATTTGTTCACCAGGTAGTAGTTTTTGAGCTGATCGGAGATTTTGCTATCGCAACTGGGCAAGGTGACTGCCAGCATCGCTGGCACCGGATAACTTTCTTTTACTCTATATTCCACTATGTATATTACTGATCTTGTAGTTGTATTTAGACTCTTCTAGATGCTCGTGACTTGTGACACCCCGATTTGGGTTGTGTTTGGGTTGTACTTCTGCTAATTATTAATATCAAATCATATTTAGACTAGTTATTCATGTTTAACTATTTTTAAAAAAGGCAATTTGAGTTGGTTGGTTGGCCTTCCCTTCACGAGAGACGCCATCACGACCGGAGCGGGGTTTGGGTCGTGACATATGTGGTGGGTGGTAGTAGTAGATAATAGTAGGTTTGGGGGTGATTATAGTCGATAATTATAGCATCAACGGATATGATTGAGGATGGTGATGATCATTGATGGTGTTTCGGTTTTGTGGTCGGTGGCAGTGGTTGGATGGTTGATAGTGGTTGGTGAAAATGGCACATTGTAGTGGTGGTTAGTAGTGAATGTTGATGATAGCATAATAATGAAAGTCTCTGTTATAGATCTTAATCAATAAGACTTATTCAGACCTATTAAATGGTTGAGAAATAAATAAAAAATACGTTTAATGATTAAGATCTGTATAATTAAGATTCAGACTTAAAAAATAAATGCACTTAATATCTAAGATATGAATGATTAAGATTCATACCTCTATATGTGCAAACAAACGAGACCCAAGACAAACAGGCTTCGTATTAATTATTAGGGAAACATATTTTTATATACAACCACTAATACAATGAATATGCTAGTTATTGGGATATACTAAGGCCTCATTTTTTTTTTAAAGTTAAGATGTTTAAATCTGAATACGCATCTGAATAACAAGATGTGTATTAATATTAAAGCATCTGAATCTGAATAAACATCTGAATATTAAGATGTGTATTAAGATCTGAGTACTAAATGATTAAAACTTTTTGTTTTTTAACATCTGAATGTATAAAATTTATCTTTATTTAAAAATTAATAAAAATAAATTCAAAATTAAAATTAATTAATCTAATATTGTATCAATAAAATATATAATTTTTTAAAAATATAGTAGTTGATGGTAGTGATGGTTAACAATGGTGCTTGTGAATGCCGACTAGAGGCAGTTATTGGTGGTAGATTTGGTTGATGGCGGTGTTTCAGGGTAGTAGCTAGTGGTGATTAGTAGTGGCGACAATTATGATTTAGGATGGTGGTGGTAAGTGGTGGTGGTGGTGGTGGTTGTGATTGAGGAAGGTGGTGGTGGATGGTGGTAGTTTATAATGATGGGGAGTGTCGATTATGGTTGTTGATGGTGATGGGGTGGTTAGTTGTGGTAGTTGAGGTGGATGAATGTTGTATGTGGTTAAGAATGATAGCGGTGAGAGTTGTGCGGATGGCGGGTGGTGGTAGTCGATTATGGTGGTGGTGGTGGTGGCGGCATGATGTTAGTTGATAATGGTTGGCGGTGGCGACATTTAATAATCAATATGGATGATAACATTTTAATAAAATTAAGTCTCTGTTACAGATCTTAATCATACAGACATATCCAGACCCATTAAGTTGTTCTGAAGTTAAAAAAAATAAACACACTTAATGATTAAGATATGAATAATTAAGATTCAGACTTTAAAAACAAGAAAGAATTATAAGAAAATACACTTGACTTCACACCATAACAAAAAATGGCCCATGTTTTTAAGTTTTACCTGACATAGCCCATATTGTACATATTTTGAAAGCACTAGCAAATTTAAAATATGTGTTCTTACAACTATTGCTTCTAAAAGCTATGGAATTAAATTTGTGCTCTCACAACTATTGCTTTCACTCTCTCTTCTTCTCACATCTTCTACACATGCTTCAAGGGGCTGTCTGTTGTTACTGCTTCTCCCCCTGTATCACCTGGTTTCAATGTAAGTAAATTGAAGAATAAAAGTCCACCATTGAAGTCCATTCAGAGTTTTTCTTTTGAAAATAGGATTTTTTTGAGTTTGTTAGTTGTTTAGATTGGATGTTGTTCCAATTGACTGAAAATATCAAAAAGAGTTCAAAAACTAAATTCGAAGTGATTTGAAGTCAAGAATTGAGTTAAATTTCAGAAAAGACGCAAGGAAGAAGACGAAATAAATTTATTGTATAATTAGGTATAATAGTGTATATGAGTATATTAACACATCTTATACACTAATATACAAGATTATACACCTTTATATAAACGTATATAGACGAACTTATTCTACGATTTCCAATTGCAATTCTTCTTTAAAACCAATCTAAATCTCTATTAAATGACTTCAAATTTTATATACAACCTCCTTATATTATTTCTAACAAGTCTAAAAAACACCCACTCAAAATTTTTCACAAAATCAAATTCGAAATTTAAACCTGTTAAAAATCTAACTTTCACCACCCAAATGAATTTGGTTTTGTTGAACTAGTATTTAAGTCACAATTACTGATTGAAAATAAACTTAAAAGCTTGAGCAGTTTTTTTTGAAATTAAATAGTAATTTCTAGAACTTGTTAAAGTTAGATATCGAATCTTAGCCTACTCCTTCGTTTCATATTGTTTGAAGTAGCTTGACTCAGCACGGAGTTTACGAAAAAAGAAGAAGACTTTTAAAACTTGTGGTCATAAAAGATTATGGGGTAAACGGATTGTGGGGTCATACCATTTGTGTGGGTATAAAAGCTTCTTACTAAGGGCAAAAAGGATAAACTGAAGAGTTTAAAGTTGAATTATTTCCAAATTTAGAAATGTATCATTCATTTTGGAACAGACTAAAAAGGAAAGTACCTCAAACAATATGAAACTGAAGGAGTATTATTTTTGGAGTAGTTGGTTGTAAATTTAAATATGAGCTATCAGATTGAAAAGTATGGAGCCTAGTTATTCTTATCTGAAATTTTCCTAAAAATAAATGTAATTAATGTATAAAATCTGAATGATTAAGATTTAGAACTCTATTACGTACAAACAAACGAGTCCTAAGCCACTCTTGTACAATCGTTTATGTCAATTATTTTCAGAATATTTTCCAATTTAGCCCAACTGAAATCATTTTTTGCAATGATCAGCTATATAAGCAGTAAAACTTAAAGAAACATGAGGGATTGACAAAAAATATTAGCGAGAATGAGAAGAGAACACATCCTGCGATTCACCCTTCACCATATTCACCTAATATTTCTTCTCATTTTCTCATTTATTTTGTACAGATTTCGGGTATAGTTAACAATGGAAAAGTAGCTCTAGAGACTACCAGTCTTCCTCTTGCTTATACGACTAAAAGCTTCTAAGTTGTTTGACTGATTGGTAGCGTTAATAAGGTATATAACAATGTAGGAATAGCAACAGAAATATTTCAAAATCATATATTCATTGTTTATTGACGCTGACGGATTGGAATAAACCCCGAAAAATAGTATTCACGGTATTAGTGATAAACGCACAACACTAAGTTATGGTTCAATCAGCAAGAATAGAAAGCAACAAAAATGACACCAAGATTTTACGTGGAAACCCTTCTGAATAAGGGAAAAACCACGGCCAAGAGGAGCAACTGATATCACTATAGCGAGGAATTTTACACTGTGTACTAACGAGTAAAAATACTCCTATGATCACTATACCCTCAAAGAAGTAAACACTCTTTTGCTTCTTTCACCTCACTACAATATCTCTCATACTCTATTTTTCTTCATAAACTATTTTCTTACAGTTTATGGAATACCTTGCTCTCTCCTTTTATAGCCAAAGCTTCACTCTCTAAAGCCTACAATATTTGACAATTCACACACTTTTCACAATTCAATAAAGCTGGCTACCAACCCAAAGAAATTCAACAAGGTTGGCTACCTAACCAAAACAAGTCAATAAAATTGGCTACCAAATAATTCAACAAGGTTGGCTACCAAACCAAACCAAGTCAACAAAATTGGCTACCAAATCATTTGAATGAGATGGACACTATATCAATCTCTCCCTCCAGTCTCATTCATCTAGGGGAGGTAGCACTGTCTTCTAGTTTGAGTGCATGCCGACAAGTTTTTTCCATATCTTGAACTTGTCTCTTGGTACCACCTTTGTTAACATATCAGTAGGATTTTTACTCGTGTGAATCTTTTTGACATGCACATAACATTCAGGTTCTCCCCCATTAGTGAGTAACACACTCTCATCGGGTGAATAATGTGAGGAAGGAGTATGAGGTCTAGAAAACCTCATGAGTGGAATATCTAACTCTTCCACAGCTTCGTGAGTAGGAGCATCTACCTCATCAATATTAGCATTATTACAACCATCACCATCAATATGCTGATCCGGAATATGGTTCTGGGCATCACCATCACTGAGCCCACCAACGTCATCCGCATTTGTATGAGGAACGTGATCAAGATTAACCAAGCCTTCAAAATTTGAAGATTTTAGCTTCTCTGCTTTATTAATATCTTCAATGGTTTGACCCTCCACGAAGATAACATCACGGCTTCTCACGACCTTCTTTTCAATTGGATCATATAGCTTGTTACCAAACTCATCAAGGACATAACCAATGAAGATGCACTGCCTTGTATTAGCAGTTAATTTTAATCTCTCGTCTTTAGGCACATGTACAAAAGCTTTGCAACCAAATACTTTCAAGTGATCATAGAAAACATCCTTGCCATACCAAACTCTGTTTGGAACATCACTTTGCAAAGTAACTACAGGGGATAGATTAATAACATGTGCGGTGGTCAACAAAGCCTCACCCCAAAAGGAATTCGGCAATTTTGCTTCAGAAAGCAAACATCTAACTCTTTCCATCAAGGTCCTATTCATCATTTCTGCTAAATCGTTAAGCTGAGGAGTCTTAGGAGGAGTCTTCTGGTGTATGATACCCTGCTGCTTGCAGTATTCGTCAAACGGTCCACAATATTCACCACCGTTATCAATTTGAATACACTTCAGCTTCTTTCCAGTTTCCCTTTCAATGGAAGCTTGAAACTGCTTAAAGACACCCAACACTTGGTCTTTGGTCTTCAAAATGTAGACCCAAAAGTTTCTTGAACAATCATCAATAAAGGTAGAAAAATAAAGTGCACCACCTACAATCCTTGTCTTCATTGGACCACATAAGTATGAATGCACCAACTCAAGCAACTCTGTCTTTCTTGAAGGAGGATGAGATTGGAAATAAACTCTTTTTTTTTTCCAGCCAAGCAGTGTTCACATTTTTCTAATTTTGCACTTTCAAAATTTGACAACAATTTCTTCTTAGCGAAAACATTTAGTCCTTTCTCGCTAATGTGGCTAAGCCTCTTATTCCATAACGTTGAAAAGTTATGGCTCTCAACGGCATTCACCATATCAACATAGGTAAAGGCCGTAGTCCAGTATAGACCACGACGTTTTTCCCCACGACCCACAATCATGGAGCCCTTAGTGAGCTTCCACTTTCCAGCACCATTGGTACTAACATATCCTTCATCATCCAAAACACCAACAGAGATCAAGTGCAAACGAATATGTAAAGCTAGTTTAGTTCCAATACTAGTTTTCAAACAAATCGTTCCAACACCAGCCACCCTAGATACAGTCTCATCGCCCATACTCAAAGTTCCATAGTCACCCTAAGTATAGGATGAGAAAAATTCCTTCCTTGATATCACATGAGATGCGGTACCACTGTCCACAACCCATCTTGACTCATCACAAGCAATATTTATCAAATCCGCATCAAGGACATTAACAAGATCTTCTGTAGTGACGGTGGCCACACGATTGCCATCTTCTTTTTGTTCTTACTTGTCTCTATTCTCCTTTTTCAAAATCCGGCAGAACTTATTTGTATTCCCTTTCTTCCCGCAATGATAGCACTCAATATCTTTAAGTCTGCTTTTGGATTTGCTTTTATTATGTTCTCTATTTTGAGAACCCTGATTCTTGTTTCTCCCCCTAGAATCAGTCACCAAGACATCTGATGAGGATAAACATTGAGATTTTCTTCTCATCTCTTAATTTAAAAGGCTGATCTTGGCAAGATCCATAGAGATCACACCATCCGAAGCAGAATTTGATAATGAAGTTCTAAGAATTTCCCATGAATCTGGTAGAGAACCAAGCAGAAATAAACCTTGAATTTCTTCATCAAATTTAATGCCCATAGCAGATAACTGGTTCATGATCCCATGAAAATTATTCAGATGATCTGTCATCGCAGAACCATCATGGTATTTTAAACCCAACATCTACTTTATTAGAAACATCTTATTGTTTTCAGTTCTCCGAGCATACAAACTTTCAAGGTGCTCCCAAAGGGTCCGAGCATGTGTCTCCCTAGAAATATGGTTCAAAACATTATCGTCAACCCACTGTCTAATTGGAATCCCTTTCTTACACAAACAATATGTTTTAATTATAGTAAAGAAAGTCCTTATCATTTTTCTTTAACAGGAGAAGACTAAGATTGTAACAATTGATGGATACCAAGATGTTGCACAAGCGGAAAGTGCCCTTCTTTTTTTGCTCAACAACGTGTTAGTGTTGGCATATATGGATCTAGCTTGGATTTTCAACTATATACAGGGGTAACTCTATCTACTTATCTCCATTAGTACCGTCCTTTTCCCTTTCAGAAATCATGACATGGATGTTTTAATGCAGGGAATCTATGATGGAGAATGCTCTAGCAATCCAGATGACATAGACCAAGCAGTACTAATAGTAGGATATGGTTCTGAAGGAGATGATGAGTATTGGATTATCAAGAACTCATGGGGTACATATTGGTGAATGGAGGGGTATGCGTATATAAGAATGAACACTGATTTGCTATATGGAGTATGTGCCATTAACTCGATGGCTTCTTATCCAACAAAAGAATCGTCTTCTTCGCCATCTCCTTATCCGACTCCAGCCCTTCCACCACCTCCCCCTCCATCTTCGCCGTCACCAAGTGAATGTGGAGACTACTATTACTGTCCGGCAGGTCAAACATGTTGCTGTGAGTTGGAGTTTTTTGGATTCTGCTTCATTCAGGGATGCTGTCCTTATGAAAGTGGTGTTTGCTGTGATAGATCAGAATATTGTTGCCCAAGTGACTATCCTAGTTGTGATGTTAATCAAGGCTTGTGCCTCAAGGTATGACTTCTATTATAGCACTTGAAAATTCCGAAACTGATACAGGTTACCACACGGGATGAGAAAAAGGGGCAAAAAACCAGCCCCTACTTGATCATTAATTTACCTGAATAAATCTTGAATGCCAGCTACTAATTGATTTCATGTATTGTTCTCATTTTTAAAGGAGTATGGAGACTATCTAGGAGTTGCAGCAAAGAAGAGAAGAATGGGCATGTTCAAATCATCATGGAGTAGTAATGCAGTAAGGGAGATGGATCAACCTCTGCAGTGGAAGAGGAATCAGTTTGTTGAGATGCTGAAAGCAATATATACTACTGATGCCAAAGAAAACTCTTAGACTGTCAAATGGCTCCAGGTTCTAATGGCCAGGATTTATAGACGGCTTTCTTGCTTCTAAAACCACAAGAACAACTCCTTGATGTCCCAATTATAAAGTAGGACATTTTGGGTTTCCGGAACATATTGTGACTCTCCTCTAGGTATAATAAAAATATAAACGCGCCTAAGCGATCATAGGAAATTAAAGTCTCGTTAACTAACGTCGCGATAGATGAGGTGCTCATCCTATGCGTACTTTGTGTCTTGAATTGTCTGTCCAACGTGCCCCAAAATTATTAAACATAGATTATCAAAGGAATTTTTGTACATCTTTTCTTTTGAACTTCATATATTTTTCTACAACTTTTACTAGACAACAATATCCAGAGTGACACAGTAAGAGTGCCCATTGGGATGATAAAACTTAAAATAACTTGGTAATTCTTTCAGCGCATTGCGGAGAACTGATTCCTCTTCCATCGGAGAGTTTGGTCCATCTCTTCTACTTCCTTAGTACACTACTACTCCGCTTGAACTTGGCCATTCTTCTCTTCCTTGCAGCAACTCCAATTTTGTCTCCATGGTCCTATAAAAGGGTAACAAATTTGAGAATCTTATTAACACAAGCTTTCTTCAAATAAAATTTGTTCTTATTACATTGGGAGAAAGAGGAAATAGAAGGGGTGTGAAAATCTGACTCACATATCTTGAGTGTGTTGGACCCCACAAAATATCACTAGACTATTAGTCTTGGTGGTATGAAGAAGCTATTGAAGATTGAAGAGATGGGTGGCAGAGATAGATTAAGGATTTTAAGTTTATCGGTTTCAAATTTTAAAATACGGCAGTTTACTGGTTTAGGATAGATTATCTTAACCCAAAACGACGTCTTAACTAAAGTTACTGAGTTCAATTGAATACATAACTTAGCACCGTAAATTCACCCAAGAGTGATGGTAACAAGGAGAAATTGAAAATTAAGTCATACCTTGTGGCATGTGCCTTCTAAAACATCACAAAATGGAAAATCAGTTGGGCAGCATAAATTTGATCCCTCACAGCAAACACCATTTTCAAGAGGACAACATCCATGAACTAAGCACATGCCATAGAAATCTACACCACAGCAGCATGTTTGATGTTCTGGACAGTAATATAAGCGGCCTTCGCATTCATTTGATTTTGGAGAAGACGGTGGAGAAACCGGACGGGATGGTTGCGCAGCTAAGATAAAGAAAAGAGCGAAACCAAGAAGAAGAAAAAGGTGGGCCTTTTGTGTATTGCCCATGCAATTTGTCCTGAAATTTTATCCGTTGATACATATAAGTGTAGTGGATATTTTTCAACAAGATTGTGATGGACTCTCAAAACATTTCACGTCCACCCATTATTTACCAATTATCAACAAGTCGATCGGATATTATCCAGCCAAAAGTGCTTTATCCGTCTCAAAAGAGGACAGGGGTTTTCTGAGTAGAGCATCTCTTTTCTATGTAAACTAAATTTAGGTCATTAGCAGGCAACATCCACAAAATTTTAGAAGCCAAATTAATACTGTTAGAAGACTGTTTCAAACACTAACTACATGATCTACCATGATTCTGCAGTAGTGGATTATGTTAGCTATTTTTATGTTTCTAGTTAGTCAATCATGGAGTCCTAGAGTTTAGGAAGTAGTTAAACATAGTGGCATCATGGAGTCCTAGAGTTTAGGAAGTAGTTAAACTTAGTGGCTGATATTTAGCATGCTTTCTGTTTTTTTCAGTTTATAAATTTGTGAATCCAAGTTTCAGATTAATTAAGCTTCTATTTCCTCAACAAGTTCTCTCTGCTCACTTTTTCTCTAACAAAGTTTTTCATCTTTAAACCAATAAATTGGTATCAGAGCTCTCTTCATAAGGGACCTGTGTGAGAGTGAAACCAGTCATGGAGGGTGAACAAAGTTTTTCATCTCTTACTCCACCAGTCTTCAATGGAGATAATTATCAAGTATGGGCAGCACACATGGAGGCCCATCTTGATGCTCTGGATCTTTGGGAAGCCGTTGAAGAAGACTATCCAGTCCCGGTGCTTGCTGAAAATCCTACAATGGCGCAGATTAAGCTACACAAGGAGAAGAAGACGAAGAAGTCCAAGGCAAAAGCCTACTTGTTCGCTGCTGTCTCTCCCACTATTTTCCCTCGGATCATGCCTTTGAAATCAGCAAATGAGGTATCGGATTTTCTCAAAACTGAATTTAAAGGTGATGATCGAGTTCGGGGGATGCAAGTGCAGAATCTGATGCGGGATTTCGAGTTGCAAAAGATGAAATCGACTGACACCATTAAAGAGTATTCAGATCGCTTGCTGAACATCTCAAGTCAAATTGGGATACTTGGTTCTTCATTAACAGAATCAAGGATTGTTGAGAAAATCCTTGTTACTGTACCTGAGAAGTTTGAAGCCACTATTGCATCTCTGGAGAACAACAAGGATATGACAAAGCTCAGTCTCAAGGAGTTGATTAGTGCACTTCAAGCACAAGAGCAAAGGAGAGCCATGAGGGAGGAAGATGATGTTGAAGGAGCCTTACGAGCCAAACATTATGAAGCTGATAAGAACAAAAAGAAGAAGAAGAAAAACCAAGAAGGCAGTTCTGGTTCGAATGCCACATTTGACAACAAGAGCAAGAATGGATCCTCAAAGGGGAAGTATCCTCCTTGCCAACACTGTGGAAAGAAGGGTCATCCTCCGTACAAATGTTGGAGAAGGCCTGATGCAAAATGCTCCAAGTGCAACCAGCTTGGACACGAGGCAGTTATTTGCAAAAATAAGGAGGAACCAAATGCAAAAGTTGCTGGACAAGATGAAGAAGATCAATTGTTCGTGGCAAGCTGTTTCTCTACCTCTGTATCCGATGGAAGTTGGCTGATAGACAGTGGTTGTACAAACCACATGTCTCATGATCGAGCTCTCTTTACGGAGCTACGCACCACAACTATCACCAAAGTCACAATAGGAAATGGTGATCAAATTCCGGTGAAAGGAAAAGGCACTATCTCTATTGAGACTAATTCAGGTACAAAATTGATATCTGATGTTCTCTTTGTGCCTGACATAAATCAAAATCTGTTGAGTGTGGGGCAGCTGATTGAAAAAGGATTCAAGGTGATCTTTGAGCACAACTTCTGCCAAATTCAAGATGCAAAAGGTAGAGATGTTCTCAAGATAAAAATGAGGTGCAAAAGCTTCTCTTTCAGACCAGCCATGATGGAACAAGCTGCCTATTCCATGGAGGAGAACGTGACTGAAACATGGCATAAGAGGTTGGGCCATTGTCATCTTTCAAGGATGTTGCAGCTGACAAAGGAGATGTCATTCGGACTGCCGACTCTTGCGGACAAGCTGCCAAACAGTTCCGCATGCCAATTCGGGAAGCAAAACCGAAGTCCATTTCCTACATCAACTTGGAAAGCCTCTGAAAAGCTGCAGCTGATTCATACTGATGTTGCTGGTCCTCAAAGAACTGAATCGCTAGCAGGCAACCGATTTTATGTCATTTTCATTGATGATTTCAGCCGAATGTGTTGGATTTATTTCTTGAAGCGCAAACTGAAGTGGCTGATACATTCTGGAAGTTCAAGAAATTGGTGGAAAATCAAAGTGGCTGTCATATCCAATGTCTGCGATCTGACAACGGAAAGGAGTATACTTCAAACAGGTTCAATACCTTTTGTGAAGAATCTGGCATTGAACATCAACTTACAGCTCCCTACACTCCGCAGCAAAATGGAGTTAGTGAACGGAGAGACAGATCCATAATAGAGATGGCTCGATGTATGCTTCATGACAAGGAGTTACCGAAGAAATTTTGGGCTGAGGCTGCAAGCACAGCTGTGTTCCTGCAGAACAGATTGCCTACTAAGGCATTGAAGGAGCAGACTCCATTTGAAGCTTGGTATGGTTACAAACCTTCACTTAATTTCTTAAAAGTGTTTGGTTGTTTATGCTTCTCTCATGTTCCACAAGTCAAGCGAGACAAACTTGACAAAAAGTCGGAACTAGGAATCTTTGTGGGATATAGTTCTTCTTCAAAAGCCTACAAGGTATATCAACCTCAAACGGGGAAGATCATTGTTAATAGGGACGTATCTTTCAAAGAAGAGGAGCAGTGGGATTGGGAGCTGATGCAAGTATAAGGTATGAGAAAGTCAAGCTTTCCGGTTCAAGTAGCAAACCAAAAGGAGCCAGCTTTGGATCTGATTGAAGATGAGTTGGAAGATGATCCACCAGTCCGAGGGACAAGATCACTTTCTGATATTTATCAAAGATGCAATGTTGCTGTCTGTGAACCTGCTGGATTCGAAGAAGCTGCAAAGAACCAGAATTGGAGGAATGCCATGAAAGAAGAAATGTCAATGATTATAAAAAACAAGACGTGGGAGCTCGTTGACAAACCGAAAGATCGGAAAATAATTGGCGTCAAATGGGTGTTTCGAACAAAGCTAAATGCTGATGGTTCTATCAACAAGTACAAGGCGAGACTCGTGGTAAAAGGGTATGCACAGGTTTTTGGTGTTGATTATTCAGACATCTTTGCACCCGTAGCGAGACTTGACACCATTCTACTCTTGTTAGCTACCGCTGCTCAAAAAGGATGGAAAGTGTTTCAACTAGATGTAAAATCAGCATTCCTCAATGGTACGTTGCAGGAGGAGATCTATGTTGAGCAGCCTGAGGGGTTTGTAGAACAAGGTGAAGAGGAGAAGGTGTACTTGCTGAAAAAGGCTCTATACGGCTTGAAACAAGCTCCAAGGGCGTGGTACAGCAAGATTGATGAGCACTTGTCTAGCTTGGGATTTGAAAAAAGTTTGTCAGAGGCTACTCTCTATGTGAAAAGCAAGGAAAATGATGTGCTCATAGTATCTCTTTATGTGGATGATCTCCTAATCACTGGTGGAGATGCTGAGCTAGTTGACGAGTTCAAGGAAGAAATGAAGCAAGTTTTTGAGATGACAGACCTTGGATTGATGTCATACTTCTTGGGAATGGAGATTAAGCAGCTGGAAAATTATGTTTTCATATGCCAAAAGAAGTATGCAAAGGAAATCCTCAAGAAGTTCAGCATGGAAGATTGCAAGGCCATTGACACGCCTATCAATCAAAAGGAGAATTTAAGCAAGAATGATGAAGCTGATCAAGTTGAAGAAGGGTACTTCCGAAGCCTAGTTGGTTGTTTGATGTATCTCACAGCTACAAGGCCTGATATCCAATTTGTTGTAAGTCTCTTATCTCGTTTCATGCATTGCGCTACTGAAACACATATGAAGGCAGCAAAAAGAGTAGTTCGTTACATCAAAGGGACTATCGAATTTGGTGTGAAGTTTGAGAAAAGTGAGGAGCTGAAGCTGCTTGGTTTTTCTGATAGTGATTGGGGTGGTTCTGTTGATGACATGAAGAGCACCTCCGGTTATTGTTTCAGTATTGGATCAGGTGTTTTCTCGTGGTGTTCCAAAAAGCAAGATACAGTTGCACAATCCACTGCCGAAGCTGAGTTTATTGCAGCTACAGCAGCAGCCAATCAAGCGATTTGGTTAAGGAAGATTTTAAGTGATTTGCAACTGAAGCAATGGACCAACACTGAGATCCTAGTTGACAATCAAGCAGCAATTGCAATATCAAACAATCCAGTCTTTCATGGAAAGACTAAGCATTTCAAGATCAAACTTTACTTCCTTAGAGAAGTGCAAAAGGATGGTAAAATTGTTCTGGTCTATTGCAAGTCTACAGATCAGTTAGCTGATATATTTACTAAGCCACTGCCGGCTAGTAAGTTTGAGGAGCTAAGGATGAAGCTTGGAGTTTGCAGTGTTTGAAGCAAGGAGGAGTGTTAGAAGACTGTTTCAAACACTAACTACATGATCTACCATGATTCTGCAGTAGTGGATTATGTTAGCTATTTTTATGTTTCTAGTTAGTCAATCATGGAGTCCTAGAGTTTAGGAAGTAGTTAAACATAGTGGCATCATGGAGTCCTAGAGTTTAGGAAGTAGTTAAACTTAGTGGCTGATATTTAGCATGCTTTCTGTTTTTTTCAGTTTATAAATTTGTGAATCCAAGTTTCAGATTAATTAAGCTTCTATTTCCTCAACAAGTTCTCTCTGCTCACTTTTTCTCTAACAAAGTTTTTCATCTTTAAACCAACAAATACATTGCAGTGCCACTTGTTTATTATCTCTCAGTTTGATGTGACATGTTGATGCCATTTTCACACTTTCCAACTATTATTTAAAGCATATACTTAACAAACTAAAGTAAAATTGTTTTTGTGGTTTTTGGTTAAGAAAATTTCCTTTCAACGCATTGCAGCAACATTATTTCTCTTCCATTTCAGAGTTTGGTCCCTCTCCTCTGTTGCTTCAGTGTTAGCTTTCCATGGTAACTTGTGTTTGGCCATTCTTCTCTTCCTTGCTGCCACTCCAATATTGTCTCGGTAATCCTGCAAAAAGGCAAATAAAAATCAAACGAATAAGATATATTTTAACTTACTTAAGAGTTGTTTAAGTTGTATTTCCTTCACTTGTATTCCCTGTATTTTTTGGTAATCAAATTTTTAGTCCTTCTGCTATACATTGAATATTGAACAGTTGACAGGGCAAAATTCTACATAGCGCTTTATCCCTGCTAATGAACTCAGACTAGCTCGGGTAGTAGGTGTCAGATGACAAATATCTAAAGCAAAATAAAAGTTACTTAGGCCTTGTACTTATAGTATCTAATGTTTGAGCAAATGTACGCAACCTTAATATCTTTCACAAACAATAAGTTGGATTTTTCCCTCAAGAAATTGCTATAAGAAAAGTCATACCTTGAGGCAGAGACCCTCATAAACATCACAGATGGGATACTCAGCTGGGCAACAAAATTCTGATCCATGACAGCAAACACCATTTTCATAAGGACAGCATCCCTTAATGAAGCATATGCCAAAGAAGTGCAACTCACAGCAGCATGTTTGATCTTCTGGACAGTAATAAAAGTCTCCACATTCACTTGGTTTTGGAGAAGGCGGTGGAGGGGGTGGCGGAGGAGGTGGTGGAACGGCTGGAGACGGATAAGGAGATGGCGCTGAAGACGCTTCTTTTGTTGGATATGAAGCCAATGAATTAATGGCACAAACCCCATATGGCAAATAACTGTTCCTTCTTATATATGCATAGCCTTCCATTCCCCAAGATGTACCCCATGAATTCTTGATTATCCAATAGTCATCATCTCCGTTAGAACCATATCCTACTATTAGTACTGCATGGGATAAGTCATCTGGATCGCTAGAGCATTCACCATCGTAGATTCCCTGCATTGACCCCAGCACAGAATAGAAAGAAAAATCACATCATTTTGGGATTATTGAGATATTGTGAAAAGTATTACTGTAATAGAAAATAGTTACCCCTCGATATAGTTGAAAATCAAGGCTGCTTCCGTCAATGCCTACACTAACAGGTTGTTGTGCAACAGCACAAAGAAGGGCATTCTCGTCCTCTGGAACATCTTGGTATCCATCAATTGTTACAACCTTATGGTTCACCTGTTGAGGAAAATATTTGAAACAATGATCAAGTTTTAAAGAAGGAAGATATTTGGCAACTGGATAGAAGACTTGATATGAAATTGATCATTACATGCCTTATCATTATTGCAGCGGCCTTGAGAGGCAGTGTATGGATAATCAGCTTCTGAATCAATGCCACCATTGTTCATCACCCATTCAAAAGCAGGGTCCATAAGTCCACCATCGCAACCAGTATTGTATGAGTTGTCACAATTGATAAGTTCTTGTTCAGAAATGCTAATAAGTTCACCGGTGACTATTGCATTTAGTCCCTCCATTGCTCCACACGCCGAGAATGCCCAGCAAGCTCCTGCAAAAGGTATACAGAGAATTAAATATATTACTCTAATGATGTAGATAACTGCACATGCGAGGGGATTCAAAAAATTATTAGAATGTTACACCTAGGATTATCTAAAGCAATCTTTGTAATTCCTTCGACACAAACTAGAATATTTCCTTGGGCCAAGGGAAGTCAATAGTTAAATATAACAAAAATAAGTCATTTATCCCCTATTTGTGCAGTATAAATTTCCGATAAAGGGGATTCAATTGAACCCCCTTGCCAACACCTAGCTGCACCCCTTCTGTTATTGTAGTAATATTGCAAAGAAGGACAATGTCCCATAGAGTTTTGGACCTTTTGGTACAATTGACTTGTGACTTGAGCCAATAAAAACTCCTATGAAGACTCTAGGTAAGACAAATTTGCAGATTTAACACACTATGTTCCTTTTGTCTGGATTTCATAATGCCTATTAGCCGCCTAGCAGTAAAACATGTATGGAATGTAAACCAGCCCATCTTTGGTGTGGTTACCAACATTTTTGTATACCCAATAATATACATATACCAAATGCGATGGAATATACCTATATACAGTATCTAGCTATATGCAGTCCTTCCCTGGACCCTGCGTAAATGCAAGATGCTTTGTGCACCTGAATGTCCTTTTTATAATATCTAGCTATATATAGATACACATCTGCAGAGCAGAGTAGAAATAGTGGTTTCGTGTCGATTACAGTCATACTTAAAGCTTAGAGAAGTATTCACTATCTTTGTCTGCCTTTTTTGTTTTAAGAGGCAGAGCGACAATTGTATAGATTCAATAACACATCTTTCAGATATCACATAGTTATCAATGTTTCTTCTATGAACATCATGAAATCGAAAATGACAGAATGAATGCACCCTCATGGGCTATAAAAGAAATTTGTTCAACCTAACTGCCATTAGTTTCTATCAATAGCCTATTCAATCCTTCTACTCACCATTTTCCTCTCTAACCAAGAACTACTAGAAACATGTATCCTTTTTTTTTTCTGTCAGATACTTTATGCTGTAAATTGCACAACCACATCTAACTATTAATTTAGCAAAGGAAGTTACTAAAACTACAAAAATACTAAAAAGAGGAAGAAGGGAATTTTCTCCAAATCGACTATCCAAACATTTTGCATCACTCTAAGCAAGAGAACTAAGTAAGGTTATCACATTGTTGAATTAGAAAATGGCAAGAAAACATAAGTAAGGTAACCACATTGATCTTGATCCTTGACCTCAGTGACAGCCCCATGTTTTCTCCAATCCCTTGATGGAGGAACATCACAAGAAGTTGTTGGAGACTTTATCTCCACACTCCTCATTTGAATAGTCTTTCTCTTGTTAAAGGGTATCTTAATCTTTGAAGTATGAACTTGCTTAAAATGCTCATTACTCATATCAGCAAACTTGGTCAGACCAACCAAATGGTCTGAATCTGACTTCCTCTTAGAGTTATTTTCCACTATATACTTCACATTCTTTTTAAAAATCTCCAACCTCTGTTCTTCCTCTTTCTCATTCTTGTAAACTTTCCCATGCTTCTGTTTCCATTCTTGGAAAAGTTGGAATACTCTTTCTTCTGAAAGAAACTCAGTTGGTCTGTCTAGTATTGGAAAATCTGTAGTAAACGCAGAAACTTGAGAATATAATGCAGCTAAGATCAAGAAAAGTGGGAAAAGAAGTAAGTGTCGATGAGTCTGTGTGCTTCCCATTTTTTAGTAACATTAACCAGTTAATGAATTTGTGATAATATATGCCTACTCTCATTAATTTATATCATTAGAAAAATGAACTTTAGGGTTCCGAATAACTCAAATCGTGAAACACATGAAAAACTGTGACTAACTTTTAACTGTGGTTTAAAATGACGAGTGATGGAATTGGTTAAGCAGGATGAGGACTGGTAGAGTGGTAGGTAAGGGTATGTAGAACACATTTTCTGGTAGGTATTGTAAATGCATTCCATTTATGTACGGGTGGGAAAACTGACACTAGTTTTTTTTTTTAACTCCGTGGGGCCGATCATGCTTGAAATACCGTGGCAAAATTAACTAGTAAAGAAATAACTTCTTAAAACAAAGTCTTTTCGTACATAACCTGTTTGGCCAAGTTTATTTTTGCCAAAATTAATTTTTTTATTAAAAATATTTTTGGCCAAAAATTAAGGTGTTTGGCCAAGTTTCTAGAAGGAAAAAAGTATTTTTGAGGAAAAGCAGAAGCAGTTTTGGAGAATCAGAAAAAAATAGCTTCTTTCTAAGCAATTTTTTAAAGCTTGACCCAACACTAATTGTTGCTCAGAAGTGCTTTTCAAACTAATTAACCAAACACAAACTGCTTCTCACCAAAAGCACTTCGAAAAAAAATACTTCTCAAAATAACCTGATTTTTGCAGCTTAGCCAAACGAGTTATTATATTGGAAGAACAAGTAGTATTTGCAACTGTAGATTAAGGGTGTGTTTGGTATAATAGAAAATGTTTTCCGCGGAAAATGTTTTCCAAGAAAATTTTTTTGGAAAACAAGTAGTAATCTTATTCATTTTCCGGTGTTTGGTATGCAAATTAAGAAAAATGACTTCTCAAGAGTATTCATAAATAATTTAGATATAATAAATATGAAGCCATAAACTTTCAAAGTAACAACCTTCTGGACCCACAAATTTCATAAACTTTTGAACCGCTAAACATTCAAAATCGCGAAATTTCGAACCCGTAAACTTTATAATTTCTAAACTCGTAAACTTTCAAACACATAAACCTATGAACTCATAATTTTGGAAATTGTAAAATTTTGAGCATTTAAACCGATAAATAATAAAATTAAAACTGAAAAATATATTTAAAAATTTTTTCCGAGGGGAGGGGGGGCAGTAAAACCCAAAAAAAAGCAGAAAATTAGATTACAAAAAAATAAAGTAAAATGTTTTTCGGGGGGGGGGGGGGGGGATGGTGCAGAAAAATAAAAAAAATGTAGAAATTTAAAATTGCAAAAAAAATTAAAGTAAAATATAGAAATTTAAAATTGAAGAAAAAAATTAAGGTAAAAATAATTTTTTTTTGGGGGGGGGGGGTGGGGGGAAGAGAGGGGAGGAGTGGGGTCGAGGGGTGATAGGGTGGTTAGTAATCGGAAAAACTAAAATTTAAAAAAAATATATCTTTTTTTTGGAGAATGGGTGGGGTGGGCTAGTGAGGGTGGGAAGGTTCAGAAGGTGGTTTGGAAAATATTTTTCCTTCTCTTGATAAAGAGAATGTTTTCCTCTAATTGGAGAAAAATTAATTGACATGAAAAATATTTTCCAAAACATTTAAGCCAACCAAACATGAAAAAATTGGAAAACTTTTTCCAAAAAATATTTTCCTTAGGAAAATTGACTTTTATATATTATATATTCCAACATATATGTGCACGCATGTTGGTAGTGTATAAGTTTTTTTTTTGGCAAAATACATAGTTTATCCATTAACCTTGTAGCGAAATCCTTGTTACACACCTTTCTTTTACGGAAACCGTTTACACACTCAATCTTTCAAAAGTGTGTCTAAGACACATTATTTTTTACTAGATAGCACTTGCGTGTTTACACACAAAAAAGTACATGAAACCCGTAAAAACCCCTATTTTTTGTCTCCTCTCCCACAGGAACCCCTCCCCTCACTTCGGTCTTCTTTTTCACCACCCTTCCCCTCATTTTCTTCCACCAAAAAGAATTTTTGAAAGAAAATGGATTTTAGATCTAAAATTGAGCGGATTTTGTTTGTTTATCGTTCAAATATTGTGAAAATTATTTATTTGTGATAGATTTAAAAGCCTTAACATTAGTATTGAAGGTTTGATAAAAAACTTTAGAATCCACCATTATTTGAGTATCGAAAAAAGCTTGAAAATTAAATTGAATCTTGTTGATTATTGGGTTATTGAACTCAATTTGTTGCTAGATTACTTTTGGCTAGTTGTTTAGATAGTCAATAGTGTAGTTGAATTTTGGTATTGTTGAAAACTTTCTCACAAACAACCATGGTGATAGCAACAATAATGCTTAACTTAGAAAATAGAATGATAAAGAAGATGGATTTTAATTTTACTTTCTAATATTTTTTTTCATTTTAAAGCCAATGACATTTGTCGTGATCTTGTTAGGACGTAAATTTTACGTTATCTAAAAAATTGGTCAAACACAAAGTAATGTATCTTAAATTTATTTTACAAAAAAATTGTGAAGGTAGTTTTGTATTGTAAACTAAAAAAAATTCTAAAAAAAATTCTCTTGGACCCATATCTTGGCAGGTCATAAAGTTGATTAGGCGACAATTTAAAAGGACAATTGGTCTTTAACCTTAGAGAACCGAATGAAAATGAGTCTGTGCATATTAAAAGGATGAACAAGTTTTAATGACTGAACCATAACAGTGCCACAGGAGCCATGTGGTTGTGATGCTATATAGGGCATTTTTAAAGGTGCGCTACTTTTTGTATCATATTTAAATTTGGTGTAAAATTTTTTCTTTTTGTTCCAATAGAACACCAAATTTTGCATCATTAGTGCATTAATGGCGTTACACCAAATTCGATGCAACATTATTCATCAATAACAAATTTGATTTATTATTATTTTATGCATTTTTTTATTTTTTTGGACTTTTAACTTATCATATATTGTGTATAATTAATTTTTATATTAAGGTCTTTATAAATTTAATTTATATCCTATTTTTTAATATATTAATTTTTGTATATATTATATTTATATAAAAAATATATGTTAATTTTATTATTATTATTATTATTGTATAAAAATATAACCACTATTTAAAAATAGAAATGCAAAAAATATAAGATATCTAATGTTGCTAAAACTGAAAAGTGAAAACTAAAATTTTAAAAAGAAAATTAATAATACATTAATAAAAATAAAATATAATTAAAGTACGTCAAAGGATGATACATTAAAATTAAAATTACATTAAAAAGCATAAAACATAAGTTTAGTAATCTCCAATGTCATTTTCAGGTGCACCAAAATTTCAATTATCTTTTATCTATGATTTCACTTTTAGTTGATTTATCCTTTAAATTAATTTTGTAATAAATGATTATATAAGTGGTGAATGTGAATTATATATGATGAATATGGAAAAAATAAAAAAAAGGTAGAATTTGTTTCAAGGAAATCAAAAATAAAATTTAAATAGAAGATAATAATATAGAAGAGAGAGAAGAAATATTCTTTTATGGTGTAAAAAATGGCATGATGATTGAAGTAATTTGGAGTTACCTCATTTTATTTGTGAAATTTGGTGTTAGAGTTGGAAATGGTCATAAATTTGGTATTTAAGTTACATGCAGTAATAATGTAAAAAAATTTATACTATCACTAAATTTTAATATATAATAAAAAAATATTTATTATTTTTATTAGATTATCAACTAATATTAATTAAGAAATTTATCTGTAATTATCTAATAAATGATATTTTTATAAATATTTTTACACCGTCATTACATGAAACTTAAAACTCATAGCTCTCCCCCATACTTAAATAAGTTAACAAGACAAAAGTGGGGTGTGGGTTTGAGTACCAAAAAAGGGATTTTTTTCCTATCTATACCATATATCAAACCTTATTACCAAAAATGTTCATAGTTTGTTATTTACCGTGTTGTCCATATTTTTTCTACAAATTAATACCAATCCAAAAATAGGTAGATTTTGCTTAAATAACGCGCTAAAATGAAGGCACCAGATCTGCGAGTAATTCATTCAACATTAAATACGAAATTTGAAATGGAAGGAGATCTCAAAGTTGAAAAAATCTATTCTTCCATATATTTTCCACCATTGATAGACACTAAAAAGCTTGAAAGCTTTGAATTCAAATTTGGGTTTTCAAAAATCATTATTTGTTTGGATTGAGTGATGTCGTAAATAATTCGGAATATGTTTAGGAGTTCATATTTCAATATTTAGGGGTTTTGGTGAAAATTAGACTTGATTTTGACTGAATTTCACATTGAAACTCATCGAAGAAGAAGAAGAAGAAGAAATATTTCCATAAATTATAGATAAATTGTAGAAATGTAGATAAATTATAGATAATTTGGTGATAAATTGTAGATTGGAAAGACTAAAACTTCTACAACTCTTCTACAATTATGTCGAAAATGCCAATTATGCTACAATTAAAATGAGAATTGGGATATTAAAATTTAATGTATTAAGTTTGTAGATGTCTTGTAGATAAAATTTCTACAAATAAACTACAAATCAGTTTATATGTGTATAAAACAGTATTTATTTTTAAGAGTATCTATAAAATTACTACATTTATATTATAATTAACTACAATCTTGTGTCAAAAAAATATTGATAACAAAATTTGTTCTTCATCTACAATAATACAATAATAAATTTAAATAAAATCTAACCATTTTAAGTGGGAAGATTCAAGGAGGGGATCCGGAGACTTTAAAGAAATATCCCAAGAGATGGTGGATAGCAAGAAGAAAGAATTTTGGAACAACCAGACAAAAAATACAAGATAATTTAATCAAGCACTTAAAATTTGATAGGTAGAGAACTAATAATTACTATATTGGTAGGAGGTAATTACTTCATAGGTAGCACAATCGGATTATGTACCTTCAATTTGACTCATCAAATACGACATTATAAGAAAAATGAGAAGAAAAAAAGGAAAAACTAAGAAGTTTGGGAGTGATTTTATTCGTTGGAAGTAATGTCCAACGTAAGAGAAGAACGGAGAAAAGAAAACAATGGGAGAGGGAAAACGCCCAGGTCAGATCTTGGGAATTAAGGGCAGAGAGAAACGTGAGATATATGGACACTTTTAATTAAGGAGTAAAAAACTGCCAGTGTTATGAAACATTAAAAGAATAAGAGCAATATTACAGAGAAAGAGAGAGAGAGAAAATTCTTATTGAATTTTGGGGTGGTTTACAATGGGGTAAGACCCTCTATTTATAGGGGAAAAATGGCTTAGCCTCAAAGTAAAACTCTCTGCAAGATAGACATTCACTACAAACATAATTCTATTCTTAACACTCACCCTTGAATGACTACTCAATAAGTAATGTGCCTCGTTAAAACCTTAGCTAATAAAACCCCATGGGAAAAAAATTCTAGAAACGGAAAAGGAGTATACATATTTAATAATACGCCTTTTGGTTGCCTCGTTAAAAACCTTGCAAGGAAAACCCAGTGGGACAAAACCTTGTAAGAGAAAAAGAGTGCAACGTGCATTAACTCCCCTTAATGAGAGCATCCATTCACATCTTTAAGCATTTGCATTCCAATCTTGTGCGCCATCTTCAAAATGATCTTTGGTAGAGATTTGATAAATAAATCAGTCATATTAACTTGAATGAATATTTTTGCACCTTGAAATCATAGTCGTGACAGATATACAATTTCTTTAAAAATATCGTGGAATGGCTCTTCAATATCTCCATAGAGGTATCATCTTTATCACATTATCATGCTTATAGTATAGAAAGATACATATGTTCAAAAATTTCACTGAAGAATTGGTACTTCAAGATCAAGAATTGTATATGCTTTAAGCAGTTTTAATCCTTTGGGGATTGACATATAAGTATAGTCAAATAAGCCATTTAAAGAGACTTTAGATGCATATCAATTTTTCATGTCATGCTAGACATATAAGATAAATAAAAGTGATTGTACACATCATTGACTTTATACTTTCAAGTATTTTAACAACATAGACAAAATTATATGTCTTTCATATGAAACCAATTCTATTTGAATTGTGTCTATTTCATTTGGATAATATTTCTGTGTCTATATTCGATAGACTTAAGATCCTCATCTATACTTAGCGCAATGATAGATGTCGACGACAAAAATATTTTATATCGGTTCCAAAAAATTTTCATAAAAACATAACATAGAGATCTCTTCATTCATATATTGAGGTACCTAAATCTCTCATGGGATTGTATGAAGTGTTATGTCATGTGATTTTCTAGATCACTTCCCTCCTTATTATGATCAGTTTGATCATTTTATTATCTTCTTTATTAAGAAGTTTTATTTGAAACCGATTTGTCTATACGCTTTAAGCGTACCATAGACTTCGTCCTTCTAAGACTTAATATGAGCATCTGCAATGAGAATATAATTACTTTATTTGGGTCAGCAAATGCGTATAGCATACTTTGTAATATATTGCAGATGAATTATCTTTTTATGAACTTCAAGTTCATAGTATCTTATTCGAGGATCTAGATATATAAATGATAATTCATTCCACGTAACTTTTTCTCAATTGTTTATCATGTCTCCCCCTCATGTTAGAAAAACTAACTTATTTCCTCAACTTTGAGGACCCATCTTTGTGCGTTATGGTGTTAATCAATATACATAGCACATAAATAATAATAATATGGAATTATTTGGTTCCTGACGCTACACCACTAGTAAGGGAGAATATAATATACTATCGTATATAACATTTATTAATCAGATATAGATTACTTTGTTTTCATAAGCAATAGTTTTAGCTATTAAGTGGAGGCACTCAATAAATTATTTTGCTAAACCAGGTGTAATGTAAACCAACTTATCAAGATGAACTTCTTGAACAGAAAATCTGGAATATGCTCTGAATTAAGTTATTGAGCAATTTATCTCGCAAATACCATATTGCGGGTTAATAATAATCTCACATGTAACCATCTCATAGATGCATTTTATGTGGTATACATAGCAGGTGATTGGGCCCATATTCACCTTTGATATTTTCAGAATTTATGGGATTCAATCCCAACTTTATTTGGTCTCTTAATTAATGAGAACAAGCAATATAAGAGAATTCGTAAATGCGACTGCATTTGATTTGCTATTTATCTGCACATATTTTTCACAAATAGAGGCACGTGGATCAAGATGAGATAATGATGGATTTTTCCACAAAATTTTCCGTTTAATTCCACCAACTTCTCCCCCTAAGTTTGGGAAAAGTGTCTCATTAAATCGACAGTCTGCAAATCGGGCAGTAAACAAATCTCCCGTCAATATATCGAGGGAGTGAATAATGGAGGGCGATTCAAACCCAACATAAATTCCAAACCTTCTTTGGGGACCCATTTTGGTGCGATATGCCGGTGCTACATGCACATATATTATGTATCCAAAAATTCTTAAATGGAATATATTACGTTCATGACCCAAAACTAGTTGCAACTGGGAATATTTATGATAATTTGCCGGTCTAAGACGAACTAGCATTGCTGCATGCAAAATGGCGTAACCCCAAACAGAAGTGGGAAACCTTGTTTTAATGAGTAACGGTCTTGCTATCAATTGGAAATGTGTAATTAAAGACTCTGCAAGACCATTTTGAGTGTGAACTTGAGCTATAGGATGTTCCACTCTTATCCCAATTGATATGCAATAATCATTAAATGCTTAGGATGAAAACTCAGCAGCATTATCAAGTCTAATAGACCTAATTGGATTATCGGGGAATTGAGCCCGTAATCGAATTATGTGTGGCATTAATTTTACAAACATGGAACCATCTAGAAGATGTGTCTATTAAGACCATAAAGTATCTAAATGACCCACTAGGTGGGTGAATAGGTCCACAAATGTCCCCTTGTATATGTTCCAAAAACGCAGGGGACTCAATTCCAATCTTTGTTGGTGATGATCTAATAATTAACTTGCCTTGATAACAAGAAGTGCAAGAAAAATTATTATTTAAAAGAATTTTTAAATTCTTTAACGAATGCTCATTTGAGTTTTCTATAATTCATCTCATCATAATTGAACCAGAATGTCCCAATCGATCATGCTAAAGTACAAAAGTATTGGAATCAGTAACCTTTTGATTTACGGTAGAATGTGCCTCAATTGCACTAATTCTTGTCCAATACATGCCACAAGATAAAGATGGGAACTTCTCAATAACCCTCTTTTGGCCAGAGACATTCTTGGTAATGATGAGATATTCAAGATTATTCTCATCTATTATCTCAATTTGATATCCATTTCGACGGTTGTCTTTAAAACTCAACAAGTTCCTCTTGGACTTGGAGGAGAACATTGCATTCTCTATGATAAGTATTGTTCCTTTAGGCATAGTTATAGTAGCTCTTCCAGAGCCTTCAATTAATGTACTATTATAAGAAATTGTAATAATATCTGCCTTACACATACTTAAATGAGAGAAATACTTCTTCTCTTTGAATATTGTATATGTCGTACCTGAATCAATTAAACAAATATTTTTCAATTGAACTTTAATCCAAGTTTGCGTTGTGGAATATCTATGTTTGCTTCCAATAGTTTGACATACAGAAGAAAATATACTAATAAATATTAGTATTTAGCACCATTTAAACATAAACAGTAAAATTAGGATATGCTTTCATGTACTGTATGAGTTTACTCAATTAGGTTATCTTTAATAGTATATATCCTAATTCAATACTAAAATTCATAACAAAATTCCATAAACTGGACTAGTTAATCGTATATCCGTACTGACTAATTATTAGTAGTGACATGGCGACAAGATAATAATACTACTTTCTTTTGTTAAATATCAAACGTGCACTTCTGAAAATTAACTACGATGATTTGGTTGTCAGTTTCAACAAACCAAAAAAAGAAAGCTGTCATATTTAGTTATTAAATACCAACAACAAAATATTTTCTTCACAGTACAATATTACTTCAAAAAAAATATGTTAATCGTTAAAAACTAACCAAACTGAAATATTGTTTAAAACGAATACTATAACTATATTTAATCAAAATGAATTAACATTATCCCAATAAATAGTACTAATGACTACTACTCATATAAAAAACTGTGATTACATGATGTTTATTAGCTACTACAAATATGTAAAAATAAAAATCAAACTACTCAATCATCTTTAACCACAGATCCATCACCGATTAAGTTGTCTATTTTCCCATTAGGTGTTCAAAGAAGTCTGCCACATCCAAGTTGGTGATGTCAAAATTATTGTCAGAGACAAAATTGACTTCAAGACCTTTATTCTTTAGAGATGCTTGATAAACAAATGTCTTGGTATAGGCAAGATATAATGTTATACCATTGTGGTCATGGTCAAATTATATGCAAGATATGTTTCTTGCATTGGTGTTATTCTTTAATAATCACATTAACAAAATATTTTGGCGTACAATAGATACGTGACCAATGACCATTCATGCCATAATAATGACATTATTTTCTTATATCTCAAACCTCCTTCTAAAGGTGAGTGTGGTATATACCACTAGCACGTTCATATTCTTCCAAGAATGAATATGTATTCATAAGTCAGATGTTGTCACATTCAAATCATGAGTGGATCATAATCATCTATATGTGCTTTATAAAATCTCGTGTCAAATCGATGACAGATATTACTTTCACATAGTGAAGGATTATTTTGAGAATCCTTATTCTCATTATCATAATGATGGCGATTATAATTTCGTTTATTGCCACGTCCACATCCATTGATACCTTCACGGTAACAATTTTGCCTTCTTTCATACTTATCACATACTGCTATCACATTCTCTTAAGGGAATGTGAATGAAGCAAATTCAATGGGACGGATTTTTAATTCTTTGCCCACAATCATACATGAATTTGATCATGGAAAGGCATAAAAATTTTACCACTTCATGTGGGTGTAATCTCTAACAAACTCCAGTATAGTTATAATCAAACTTTGTTGTCTTTGCTTGTATATAAAATCAAATTATAAAATTTTAAAAAATTGAAAAAGAAAAATAAAATACTTACCTTAAATCTAGAATTTAATCATGAAGGAAGTTCATGGAACAACTGACAATCATTATGCTCAATCACACAACTTCTATTCAATTGGTTAGAGTCTCGTGCTGATAACGTGTTATAAAACAATAAAAGAATAAGAACAATATAGCAGAGAAAGAGAAAGAAAATTATTATTGAATTTTGGGGTGGTTTATAATGGGGTAAGACCCCTTTATTTATAGGAAAAAAATGACTTAGTCTCAAAGTGAAATTCTCTACAAGATAGACATTCACTACAAACATAATTCTATTCTTAACAACCAATTAATTATATCTCTAAATTAAGTATGGTACATAAATGATAATTTGATATGCTTAAATATAATAAACACAAACATTAAATATTAAGGGTAATAAGGTTTGATATATAACATATGTATAAATCAAAAAAACAAAAAAAACAAATTGTTGACAGGACCGCAGCAAGGTGAATTTGCGAGCTGTCGGTTTTCCTATTTTCTTCTCTCATCTCCTCATTGATTGAACTTACTTTCCTTTTCTTCTTAGCGGAGCGTGGTGGGGGGAGGGAGTACATAGCTAAAGACGTGTGTGCATATGCCCCACATTTATTCTCCACCACACACACAACAAAAATGAATATAATTAAATGTACACATAAACGAAGAAAATCAGTATTTGACTAACAATACTAATTAATCGATAACAATAACAATAACAATAATAATAATAATAATAATAATAATAATTATTATTATTATTATGAACATCTTCATGCAACTTTATGCTAGTCTGCTAGGCAATTGGAGGTAGCTAGTGAACTTTAGTGTAACATTTGATCAGTTTGGCAACTGTCTCCCCATACCATGATCTTTTACTGTATCTCCTATACTTTTTTTAGATTGAGCAAAGCAAATGAGATACCATATTTCTAATAGAAGTTCTTTTCAAAATAAACTTTGACCAACTAAAAGACTTTTACCATATTACTACATAAGAACTATTATAAATCTACAATTTATTCAAGAATGTACACAGCGTAACACTCGAAAGCCATAGTCGTTTAATTACTACTAAATAAGACGATGAAGAAGAATTCTTATGGAGTAGTAATTTCTGACAAGTATGCGGATCCACTACTCTTTCCAGCCCTTTAATTTCAAGATATTCACTTTGCTTGAGCAAGATTTATTAAGGAATCAAATTTTATTCTTAAGAATGTTAAGGGGCATGATAAGAATTGTTTATTTCAGAGCATTGGGGAAACATGATTCCTCTTCCATTTCAGAGTTTCGTCCACCTCCTCTGGCTCTTTAGTGCTTGTACTCCATGGTAACTTGTATTTGGCTATTCTTCTTTTCTTTACTGCCACTCCCAGAGTGTCTTGAACCCTCTGCAATAAGGAAAAAAATTATATTTTTTGAATAATAAGAAGATATACCTTGTAAGTTAAAAAACAATCAAAAAGTATTTGGGTAAATCGAAATAACGTATAATGAGTGCTAGATGGGATTATTTAGCCAAGAATGCGATAGATCGAAAAATACACAAAGTTATAGAAAGCTTAAGTATTAGAGGGAAGAATAGAGATAGTCTGCTATGATAATAGTAGAGAGAGAGTAGAGATGATATTATTCAGAGTAAAAGCACATGATCGTTACAAAGGTGAAGGCCTCCTTTATATATTAGGAGACCTTCCTCGAAATAATCAAAAGAAAAATACAAAAGTTGGTGGCTTCCTTGTACGAAGGAAGCCAGGCCTTAAACGATGTCGTTCTTCTACCTGGTGGACTGGGACGTCCTTGTTTTGGTCGTCCTCACCTGAGGCGACGCAATCTGAGGACGACATTGTCACGAAGGACGTGCCTGCTTAGACGGGAACGAGGCGAATCGGATTTTACCCCATACAGTTAGTCCCTCCGCCCGTTCGAGGCGTGCTCGATGCTTTAATGGACAGATATGTATGCCCATATGGCGATGTAAAGCCGTTGACAATTGTCTCCTTTTTAGAGTGACGTCACCGGTCACGTGCGTCATCATTACTTTTGCTCCCGAGATGGATCAGAGCCTGACATGACGTTTGGATTTCCCGCGCCAACTTTTGATAGATGTCGCCTCGATTTTCGTGTATCTTGCCTCTATACACAGCGGAGCGGTTTGAAATGATTCACCACTCGAACCTTCGAAGTACATTTCTCTCTTGCTTTCATCTTGTTTTCCGGCAACCGCTGCTTTTCTCAAGAGCTGTTGTTTCTACGGGTCGAACTTTGCATTATCAAAACACTCTTCTCTGTAAACTCGATCATGGTGAAATGGTCTCAAGGCAGTAAGAGGTCTAGAGATTATGCCCCCTCTAGGGTTTCACCCTCATCCGAAAGTGAAACGGAGGTGGTCGGAGAGGTTCTTGTTCCTCTGTCAGTGGGGAATGTTCTTCCGAAAAATATGAATAAAAGGAATGATTTTAGTCATAAAAACTCACCTCCACCCTGGGAAAGTAGTGAATTGACGCTCTCTCACTTGGATCTCCTCAGGATGGCATATGGGTTTCCTGATCATGTCGATATAGTTCTTGCCGGAGAGGACTATGCCAACGTACACATGCCCGGGTTCTGTATGTTCTACGAGTATGCATTCCGGATCGGCTACAGTTTCCCGCTCAATCCTCTAGCGGAGGAACTTTGTCGCTTCTTCAGGGCATGCCCGGCTCAACTCACCCCTTACACGCTGAAAGTATGTAGGATACTTACCCCACACATGGAAAAAGCCGGGTGTGTGGTCACGATCTACCACATTCTGCAGATGTTCAATGCGAGTTACCTGAGGGGTTCGATGTTGCATCTGATGTGCCACAACAAGAAGAACGTCGTGGTTCAGTCTGATGACAAAGCCAACTGTGGCTATTGGAAGAGATTTTTCTACGAATGGACGGAACATCTGGTGGTTAACCCCGGAGGGTTTCCGAAGGTGTGGAACCCAGAGTGTATCACTTTGTGTCTTCTTTTAGTGCTTTTCGTTATGACGGCTTAGCCTCTCACGGCTCTTCTACTTGCTGTTTGCAGTGGCGGCTCGTATGACCGTAGATTCCTCGTCCCTTTCTTGTGAGGACGACATTAGGTCGTGGGGGTAGAGGATGATACCGCATGTAGAGGAGTGTCGTAACTGAGCTCAATTCTGTAGCATGCACGGCCCGACTGGTAACGATCTTCCCTTGTTCTTTCCTTTTTCCTTGTCTTGATTCGAGAGTCCTTTTGTTCGACATATCTTTTCCTTGACAGGCCGGGGCACCTATAAGAGGTCCAAGAGGAGGAGAGCTGATGCTGGCCTGTCTAGGGCGGAGCCGGGCTATGAAGAGAAGGATGTGCCTGCGGAGGGTTTGGCCGAAAGTAGTGCCCTCTCGGCTCCTCAGCAGGAAGTTACGCCGGGAGCGATACCTGAGGCGGCGGCTGAAATAATGGCGGAAGCGGCATCGGAAGAGGTCCCAGTGGTGGCACCTGAGGTCGCGTCCGGCAATGAGGCGCTTCCTTTGGGGTTGCCTTCGCAGCCAGTAGAGTCGACTCCTGAAGATGAGGAGCCTCTTGAAAGTAGGAGGCGCCGGTTGATCACTGGCAAAGGGATTGCCACCGAGGAGGAGAGGGTACGATCACCTCGTCGCGAGTCGAGGCGGCTGTTCATGGTCGATTCAATCTGCTCGGCGAGGGTCGTTACCCGGGGGAGGGTAGACGTCGGGGCTGGCCAGCCTTCTGCTCGGGAGGGCGGCTTGTCGGCTCCACCAGCAGGGACAAGTGCGCTCGCGAAGAGGATGGACAGCTGTAGTATCTCCCCGGCTTGTGTTGAGATGACGGCAGGTAGGTCCACTCGCCGCATTGTGATTCCAAGCGGCTACAACCTTTTGGAGAGCTACGAGGAAGCGGCCGCAGACATGACCCATCTTTGTGCGGGTGCCGAGGGTGAGGCATAGGCGGAGGTTAATGACAGGGGCCTATCTCGAAGGGTAGCAAGTGCGACCTTGCAAGTAAATTTGGCTCTCCTTCCCATTGGTGTTGTAGGGGTAGTTCACATGCGTACTAATCCATCCTTTGGTATTTTTCAGGTTCTTATTTTGGAGATGGAGAGGGGGCGACACCTGGCGAAGAGGGCGGATTCCCATAAAAAATTAGTGCAGAGGTACAAGCGGGTTCGCGAGGCGCATCAAACGTTAGCCGACGTGTACATGAAGGACCCCGAATTTAGGATGTTCAGCGAGGGCCTTACCCAGACGGAGGAGCAACTAAAGAAGAGGCTGCCCGAGTTGGAGAGGGCGGATGAGCATCTCGTGGCTGCGGTCGCCCGAAATACTGAGTTGGAGGCTCTCCGTCGAGCGAATGATGACGAGTTGGAGCTTGGCCGTGCCGCAGCGGCAGAGGCTGCGGAACTTCGGACGCGGGTTGCGGCCTTGACCACTGAGCTCAGGGATAAGGAGGCCGAGATCGAGACTCTTGCGCGGGTCGCCCCACAGGAAGCTGAGCGCCGGGATGCTCATGACATGTGGGTGTGCCATGATGCCCGACTAGTCATGTTTGAAGAGCTCCTGGCAGCTAGTCGGGTCTCCGAGGCGGACGTGGATAGGCAGCAAAGTCTAACCCAGGTTCTTTTGAGGCGGTTGGTTATCTCTCTGACTCGCCCGCTAGAGAAGAATATAACTCAGAATATATTAACCGCCTGGAGTCTGCCTCTTGGATTTCTAGGGACTACCTGCTAGGAGGTGGTGACGACCTGAGTGTTGGTTGCGCCAGTCAGGGCGACAGGGTTCCTAGGGTTTGCATTTGCAACTTTTTTTGTAAATGGGGCCTCTTTCTGAGGCCAGACATGTGTATATAATTTTTTGGATATAATAGTACATTCCTTTTTCCGTTGTTATTCTTCCTTTGTTCCTTGGAACTTTTGTCGTGTTTGCAACTCATAGTTTGAGCTTAACTGGGCTGTAGCCGGGTCTTCCGTTTTGCCGTAGTCAACATCGGGTCGACTGTTAACAGTGATGGCCTTAGCCATGTTGGATCACTGGTCTTAGCCAAGGTGATTTTGATGGCCTTAGCCATGTAGAATTGAATGGCCTTAGCCATGTTGAATCGAATGGCCTTGGCCATGAAATTGACTTCGACTGTCGTCGAGCCTTTCGTTCTGCCGTAGTCGACATTGAGTCGTCTGTTAGCGGCGATGGCCTTAGCCATGTAGATGTCGATGGCCTTAGCCATGTAGATTTCGGCGGCCTTTGCCATGTTAAATCGAATGGCCTTGGCCATAAAATTGATTTCGACTGTCATCGAGCTTTTCGTTCTGCCGTAGTCGAGATTGAGTCGACTGTTAGCGGCGATGGCCTTAGCCATGTAGATGTCGATGACCTTAGTCATGTAGATGTTGATGGCCTTATCCACATAGATGTCGATGGCCTTAGCCATGTTGAATCGAATGGTCTTGGCCATAAAATTGACTTCGACTATCGTCGAGCCTTTCGTTCTGCCGTAGTCGACATTGAGTCGACTATTAGCGGCGATGGCCTAAGCCATGAAGATGTCGATGGCCCTAGCCATGTCGAATCGAATGGCCTTGGCCATGAAATTGACTTCAACTGTCGTCGAGCCTTTCGCTGTCGTAGTCGACATTGAGTCGACTGTTAGCGGCGATGGCCTTAGCCTTTTCATTTATTGGAGATGTCTGTAGCCTTTTCATTCATTGGAGATGGCCGTAGCCTTTTTATTCATCGGAGATGGAGATGGCCGTAGCCTTTTCGTCGTTCATCGGAGATGGAGACGGCCGTAGCCTTTTCATTCGTCGGAGATGGAGATGGTCGTTAGCCTTTTCATTCATCGGAGATGGGGATGGCCATAGCCCTTTACACATTGGAGATGAAGATGGATGTAGCCATTTACACATTGGAGATGAAGATGGCCATAGCCTTTTACACATTGGAGATGAAGGTGGCAGTAGCCTTTTACACATTGGAGATGAAAGTGGTCGTAGCCTTTTACACATTGAAGATGTCGCTGGTACAGTCCCTGTATCAGGTCGGTCTTGAGAGCGTATGAAGAGGCTGACGCGCTACACTTGTTCCGCAAATATCTCCAGGTGTTCCCTTCGTCGTCTCGTTAAAAACCTCCCCGAGAAAACCCAATTGGGACAAAACTCGAGTGTGGGAAAAAGAGTGCGACTCGTAGGATGCCTTTTAGAAATGGAAATATTTGAGGTGGGCGACATTTAAGTTGTTCTGGAGTGTTTTTCCTTCCATTGTTTCCAACTGAAATGCCCCTTTTCCAACTGCTGTTGTGATTTTGTAGGGCCCTTCCCAGTTTGTGCCCAATTTTCCTTCACTCTTGGCTTTGAGGACGTAGTCTCCTACTTTGAGCGGCCTTACTTTCGCCCTCTTGTTATAGTACCTTTCGACTTGTTGTTTTTGGGCAACCATTCTGACGTGGGCCATTTCTCTTCTTTACTCAGCTTCGTCAAGGTCTTGGAGCCTATTTGCGTCGTTTTCCGCTCCACTAGAGTGTGAATACCTCAGGCTTAGCTCGCCGACTTCGACGGGTATGACCGCATCGGTTCCGTAAACCAATGAATATGGAGTTTCCCCGATGCTGGATTTGGGTGTGGTCCTATGTGCCCATAACACTTCGGGTAGCAGTTTGGGCCATAGCCCTTTGGCGTCCTCAAGCTTCTTCTTCAGTATGTTCAGTATTGTTTTGTTGGAGGATTCTTCTTGGCAGTTGGCGGCGGGGTTATATGGCATGGAGAGTATCCTCTTGATGCACCATTTTTCGAAGAATTCGGTAGTTTTTTAACCGATGAGTTGTCCGTTATCACAGCTAATTTCTTTGGGGATGACGAAGCGGCATATAATGCTCTTCCATATGAAGGCGATGACCTTCTGTTCGCGTATTTGTGCGTACGCATCTGCTTCCACCCACTTAGCGCAATAGTCAGTTAAAACAAGTAAAATTGTACCTTTCACCATCCTGCGGGTAGAGGGCTGACTATGTCCATTCCCCATTTGATGAAGGGCCAGGAAGAGGCGACTGAGTGTAGGGGCTCCCTCAGTTGGTGTATCATTGGGGCATATTTCTGGCATTGCTCACATCGGCGAACGTATTCTGCTGCTTCTTTCTTCATGGTGGGCCAGTAGTATCCGGCGCGTATGACGCACCGTACAAGGGCACGATTACCTGTATGGGCGCCACGGTGACCCTCATGTACCTCTTCGAGTACTGGCCTCGTTTGGTGCGGGCTTAGGAATTTGGCCAGGGGTCCGCCAAACGTCCTCTTGTAGAGGTCGTTGTTGATAAGGCAATATCTTTTTCTTAACCCCTACCAAATTAGGAGGATCTATAGTGCTTCCACACTTCCCCTCCTTGGTGACTAGAACCCAGGATCTATAGTTGATAAGGCAGTATCGGACAGCTTGCACGAGGAGTTTCTTCGCCTCTTTCTTGTCGTGCGGCAGTGTTCCGTCCTGCAAGTAGGATACGAACTGGTTTCTCCAGTCCCAGGTTAGAATTAAAGAAAATAATTCAGTGTGGTCGATGGTTGAATGAAGGAGGGTGACCATGCTTTCCTTGTTGATGTTTTTGGTAGCCGCGACTAATTTTGCCAGGCCGTCTGCTTCGATGTTTCGTGCCCTTGGGATTTGTTCGAAGCGACATCCATCGAAGGCGGCCATTAACCTGCGAATTTCCGTCTGGTATTTTTGTAGCCTTTGTTCGTTGATCTGGTAAGTCCCAGCGACCTGGTATACCACGAGTTGAGAATCGCAATGGAGTAGGATCCGTCGGGCTCCATATTTGGTGGCTAATTTCATACATGCGATAGCGGCCTCATACTCGGCCTAGTTGTTAGTCATTTCGGGTCATTGTATGGACTGGAAAATTGTTTCGCCCGTGGGGACCTTGAGGACGAGTCCCAGTCCCGATCCCGATGCATTGGCGGCACCATCAGTATGGAGGACCCCTAGATCGTTACAAGGGGAGGTATGTCGGGCCTCGAGTTCTTCCTTCGGCAGGATCTCTGCACTGAAGTCGGCTAGGACTTGAGATTTGATGTAATTTCATGGAAGGTACGAGATGTCGTGCTTGCTGAGCTCGATGGCCCATCTTGCGAGACGGCCTGATAGTTCAGTCTTGTGCAAGACGCTCCTCAGCGGGAAGGCCGTTACCACTTTTATAGGGTGGCATTGAAAATATGGTCGTAGCTTTCATGAGGCTACTACTAGTGCTAGCTCTAACTTCTCAAGGTGTGGGTACCGAGTTTCGGTGTCCACTAGTGTTTTGCTAATTTAATAGATGGGAGATTGTGTACCTTTGTTCTCGCGTACCAGGACAGCGCTAACGGCAAACTCAGACACGTCTAGATACACCAGAAGTGGTTCACTTGGGTTTGCTTTGGCTAGTAGGGGTGGCGAGGATAGGTACGCCTTCAGACTTTTTAGGGCTTCAGCACATTCTTCGTTCCGTTAAAGTCCCTGATCTTTCTTCAACACACTAAATAACTTATGGCACCTATTGGAGGATCGTGAGATGAATCTAGAGAGGGCGACTATCAGACCCGTCAGCTTCTGTACCTGTTTCTTGCTGCTTAGCACTTATGGGATTGCGTCTATTCCTTTGATCTGATCCGGATTCACTACGATACCGCTCTGCGATACGAGGAATCCCAAGAACTTTCTCGAGGCCACGCCGAAGGCGCATTTCGTGGGATTCAGTTTCATCCCGTATCTTCTCAATATTTTGAAGGCCTCCTTCAGATGGTCGATGTGGTCTTCCTTTCTAGACGACTTTACTAGCATGTCGTCGATGTAGACTTCCATTGTTTTGCTAAGTTTCTCCTTGAACATCTCGGTCACCAACCATTGGTACGTGGCTCCCGCATTTTTGAGCCCGAAGGGCATCACTTTGTAGCAGTATATCCCTCGGTGAGTGATGAAGGTCGTCTTTTCCTGATCTTCCTCGGCTATCATGATTTGATTGTAGCCGGAATATGCGTCTAGGAAGCTCAATAGTTCGTGTCTGGCCGTCGCGTCTATCAACTGATTGATGTGGAGCAGTGGGAATGATTCTTTTGAGCATGCTTTGTTTAGGTCGGTGAAATCCACGTACATTCGCCACTTCCCATTTTTCTTCTTGACTATAACGACGTTGGCGACCCACTTAGGGTACTTGGATGCCCTGATGGAACCATTAGCTAGTAGTTTGTCCACTTCTTCACTCACAGCTTCATTGATGGCGGCGTTGAATTTTCTCCCCATTTGTCGCACGGGCGGGTGTAGCGGATCAACGTTCAATTTGTGGGTAGCGATGTCCCGGGTATCCCTGGCATATCTGAATGGGAAAAAGCGAACAAGTCTACATGGTCAGATAAAAATTCACGATACTTACTTTGGTTCGAATGGTCGTGCCCGATGTAGGCCTTTTTCGTGAGGTCGTTGTCGTATAGCTGGACGGGATCGAGGTCCTCGACCGTGACTTTGCTGGCTTCTATGATATTTGTGTCTTTGATGGCGTCCTCTATCGGGTGAACCTTAGTCCCCGACAGAGCTAATTGCTATGATTCTGTGCTCTCCCCTTGGAGTTGTTTGGTGTAGGTGTAGTCTTGAGCTATTTTGTAGCATTCTTGGGCGGTGTGGGGTTCACCCCGTATGCTGAACACCCCCCATGGGATAGGAAATTTGATCACCTGATAAAAGCCGGAGGGGACTACTCTCATGGCATGTATCCATGGTGGTCCAATGATGGCGTTGTACGCCGTTTCCTGGTTCATCACGTGGAAAGTGATTTCCAGTGTGACTCCTCCCGCCAGGACGGGCAGTGTTATTTCTCCGGAGGTTCTTTCCACTACATTGTTAAAACTAGTCAGTGTTATGCAGCGCGGTATTATCTTATCCTCGAGTCCTATAAGTGCAAGGACCCTCAGGTGGATAATACAAGCCCCGCTACCATCGTGAATCATAATTCTCCTAACATCTGTATCCACAATGCGTAAAGTAATAATCAAAGCATTGTAAAGAAGAAAAGACAAACCGTCGGCATCAGACTTATCGAAGCTGATACTATCTTCGAAGTCGTCATACCGTTCGTGGGTGATAGTTCGCTTTAACTTGTGAGTGGTGGTGAACTTGACGTGATTGATCGTCGAGTCGTCACCGTCCCCAATGATCATGTTGATGGTACGTGTCGGGGAGGGTGGCCTTGGCGGCCCGTTGGGTTGTTCCCGTCCTCGTGCGAAGTTGAGTTTCCCTTTATCGCTGAGTAGTTTTCTCAGGAACCCTTGGTTCAGCATCCTAACCACCTCTTGTAGTAGGCCTATGCAGTCTTCGGTTCTATGCCCTCGCTCCTGGTGGAACTCGCATAGGGCGTTTGACTTTCGGGTGGTAGGGTCCGACTTCATCGTTGTTGGCCATTGTACCTTGTTGCCCAGCTTCTCTAGTGCGTACACTACCTCTGAAGGAGAAACACAAAAGTTATGTGTAGATAATAAATGAGGCATACCTCGCTCGTTCCGTAGGGGGCGCCGTGTCGCTATAGTGCGTCCGTGTGCCTTGGTGGCAGTGGGTGAGATGATCTGATGTATGGTTGATGTCTTTCCCTATTGGGGCATGGGATTTGTTCCCGTCGCCCTTCATTGCATCGATCCCTCCTGACCTCCAGAAGTATTCTCGTTAGTCTCCGGGTAGGACCGTTGAGGTCATCTTCATCTGCGCACCTCGGTGCAATAGGCATTATGGATTTCTTCCCAGTTGGTGGGAGGGTACTTTATGAGGCGACTCAGTACCTTCTTGGTCGCACTCGAGCCGTCATTGCTTAACCCTTTCTAGAAAGCGGCGACGACCTTACCTTCCGATACGTTTGGCAAGCTCATTCTCACCCTGTTGAATCTGGCCAGGAAGTCCCTGAGTCCTTCTACCACGGTCTGCCGGACAACGAAGATGTCGTCGACTCTTGCTTCCGCTTTCTTTGGTTCTGCATGTGCTGTGACGAACTTGTCCGCCATTTCCTCGAACGTGGAGATTCTCCTAGCCGGAAGCTGGGAGTACCACGTAAAAGCTCTACCTATCAATGTTTCGCCGAACTTCTTCAGCAACACGGACGATACCTGTTCTTTTGTCAAATCTTTACCTTTCACGACTGTGACGTAATGGATTAGATGATCATCGGGGTCTGTAGTCCCGTCGTATACTCTCAGATAGGGAGGCATCTTAAAAGTCTTTGGGATGGAGTATGGTGCGGCCTCCTCTGTGTAGGGTTGCTCTACAAACCTTCCCACGTCGCGCTTTGGCAGTAGTTTAGGAGCGCCCGGAAACTTATCTACCCTTTCTTGATGTTCATTCATTTGGTCACGAAGCGATTTATTTTCGTGCTCCATTTCCTCCATCTTTCTGAGGATGGCTGCCAACGCCCCGTTGTTGGTTGGGGTGTCAGTGGGCATATTGTTGGCTCGCGCGATCTCGGGTTCATCTTCGGCTGCACTGAGATCCATTATTGGCATGTGTCTTACGCCACGTTGTGGTGACTTTTCGACTAGGTCGCTCAGAGTGCTTGTGAGCCACCCTTTTAGTAGCTCCTTGATTTCCGGGGGTGCTTCCTTAGATGTGGAAGTAGAAGCTCCCCTTTCTTGCGGACGCGTCATATCGCTGGGTGGAGGAGGTGGGGTTCCTCCACTCATCGTGGTGCTGGGGTTGTGTTCATGATATTATCTTCACCTACCTCGTTGAGTGAATCCATGAGGTTGACTCCAACCTCGTCTATCGCTTTCCTTTTTGCATAATGGTCAGCCATTTTTGCTCGTGCGATGTAGGGGATGGTTGTCAGTGGTTTTTTCTACGCACAAACTATAACTTTGATTCTCGAAATCCCCACAGATAGCGCCAAATTGTTTTGCTCAAAAGATTTGAATACCTTGTAAGTTAAAAAACAATCAAAAAAGTATTTTGGTAAATCGAAATCAAATATAATGAGTGCTAGATGAGATTATATAGCCAATAATGCGATAGATATGAAAATACACAAAGTTATAGAAAGCTTAAGTATTAGAGAGAAGAATAGAGCGATAGTTTGCTCGATAACAGTAGAGTAGAGAGAGAGTAGAGAAATGATATTGTTCAGAGTAAAAGCGCATGATCGTTACAAAGGTGAAGGCCCCCTTTATATATTAGGAGACCTTCCTCGAAATAATCATAAGAAAAGTACAAAAGTTGGTGGCTTCCTTGTACGAAGGAAGCCAGGCCTTAAACGATGTCGTTCTTCTACCTAGTGGACTGGGATGTCCTTGTTTTTGTCGTCCTCACCTGAGGCGACGTAATCTGAGGACGGCATTGTCACGAAGGACGTACCTGCTTAGAAGAAACGGGGCGAATCGAATTTTACCCCATACAATATCTAACAGAAGTTATCACTCTCCTAGTCTCTTGCAAAGATAGTGCTAAGTCAAGTCCTAGATATTGGGCTAAGGATTTTTATACAGTCAATCTATAATTTCTAGGGCATAAGGGGTGACCAGCTTATACAAAGGTTGTTTGAAAGAGAGATAAAAGAAGAAAGAGGTGTAGGCATCAAAAGCCAACAAGACTATGCAAATTTTCTTTCTAATATTACGACTCCTCTATCTATGAAACAAATTCACTTATTACAGGTTTGGATATTATTAGGCGTGAGATAACAGGCAAAAAATAAATTTTACCAACCAATTTTAATAACCAAAAGTTACATTTACCCATCAGTTTAAGTACACCATAACATAACAAAAATCATACCTTGAGGCAGAGGCCTTCATAAACATCACAAATGGGGTATTCAGTTGGGCAGCAATATTCTGATCCATCACAACAAACACCATTTTTATGAGGACAACAGCTTTGAATGAAGCAAATTCCAAAGAACTCCAACTCACAGCAGCATGTTTGATCTTCTGGACAATAATACAAGTTTCCACATTCACTTGGTTTCGGAGAAGGTGGTGGAGGGGGTGGAGAGGGAGGTGGTGGAGGTGGTGGAGAGGGAGGCGGTGGAGAAGGAGGGGGTGGAGAAGGAGGGGGTGGAGAGGGAGGCGGTGGAGAAGGAGGTGGTGGAGGGGGTGAAGAGGGAGGTGGTGGAGAGGGAGGCGGTGGAGGGGGTGGAGAGGGAGGGGGTGGAGAGGGAGGCGGTGGAGAAGGAGGGAGTGGAGAGGGAGGCGGTGGAGGGGGTGGAGAGGGAGGCGGTGGAGAAAGAGGTGGTGGAGGGGGTGGAGAGGGAGGCGGTGGAGGGGGTGGAGAAGGAGGGGGTGGAGAGTGAGGCAGTGGAGAGGGTGGAGAAGGAGGGGGTGCAGAGGGAGGGGGTGGAGAAGGAGGTGGTGGAACGGCTGGAGATGGATAAGGAGATGGCGCAGAAGCCAGTTCCTTCGTTGGATAAGAAGCCAATGAATTAATGGCACAAACACCATAAGGCAAATCAGTGTTTCTTTTTATATATCCATACCCCTCCATTCCCCATGATGTACCCCATGAGTTCTTGATTATCCAATACTCATCATCTCCCTCAGAACCATATCCTACTATTAGTACTCCATGGCTTAAGTCATCTGGATTACTAGAGCAACTTCCATCGTAGATTCCCTGCATTGATCCCATAATATTAAAAAACAAAGTTCACATCATTTTGGATTCTTGAGAGAAGAAATGACAGTTATGTAAAAAAAGGTGTTAAGGCATAAGAGTTACCCCTCTGTATAATTGAAAATCAGCAGTCGATCCATCGATGCCCACACTAACAGGCTGTTGAGCAACAGCACAAAGAAGGGCACTTTCCTCCTGTGGAACATCTCGGTATCCATCAATTGTTACAGCCTTTTGGTTCACCTGTTGAGGAAAAAAGATCAAAATTTTCTTTCAGAAAAGGCTATTACATATTTGAAAATGGACAGAAGACTTGATATGAAATCGATCATCATATGCCTTGGTTATATTGCATGCGCCTTGAGAGACAGTGTATGGATAATCGGCTTCCGAATCAATGCCATCATTGTTCATCACCCATTCAAAAGCAGGGTCCATATATCCACCGTAACAGCCCAAATTGGTGGAATGATCACAATCGATAAGTTGTTGGACAGAAAGGCTAATAAGTTCACCAGTAACTATTGCATTTATTCCCTCCATTGCTCCACATGCTGAAAATGCCCAGCAAGCTCCTGCAAATGTTTAGTAGAAATAGAACACATTACTCCACTAATCTAGATTTAAAGATCATATATCATCTGCATTGCTCCTTCATTATTATGAGATTGCAAAGAAAGAAATGATCAGAGTAGCATTACCACTGACCTGTTATTTGAACCAATGAAGGGTATATTTAGATTGTAAGTTAGCCCAATTTGCAGACTTAACTCACTCATTTCCTATTCGAGCAAGTTAGCCCAATTTTTCCCTTTTTGTGTTACATAAGTGCAGAAAAGGCAAATAAAATTAAAGAAATGACTGCACTCTTATGTTCTATAACCTGAGAGGGAAACAGAATTAGATAATCTGAATTACCCTTTTGTTTCTGCCAATTGAATGTTGAGATCATTCTACTAACTGTTTATCTTTTTCTCTATCCAGATATATATACTAAATAGAAGTACCATTTATTTTTCAGTCCTTTTATGCTGCAAACTTCACAACCACCTCCAACCTATAAGCAACAAGGTATTACTACCAAAACTGCAAGATACTTAAAGAGAAAGGGGAGTTTCTGCTAATTGACTAGCAAAACATTCCACATAGCTAAATTAGAAACTTCATTGCAGCCCTTGTGATCAAGTGTTCAGGTCAACTGACTAGCGGACAGAAAAGACAGTATTTAGCTATTGCTAACATGATTGATTTAAAAATTTAACAGAAACTTAAGCAGCTTACCGCAGAGGTGTTGGTCCTTCACCTCAGTGACAGCCCCATATTTCCTCCAATCCCTTGAAGGAGGAGCATCACAATAAACTGGAGTTGGCTTTTTTTCCACATTCTTCATCCGAATAGTATTTCTCTTGTCAAATGGTATCTTAATCTTTGAAATATGAACTTGCCTGAACTCTTCATTGCTCATATCTGCAAAGTTGGTCAAACCAACCAAATGGTCTGAATCTGACTTCCTCTTTGAGTTCTTTTCTACTATATACTTCACATTCCTTCTGAACTTCTCCAATCTCATTTCTTTCTCTTTTTCATTCTTGTACACTTTCCCGTGCTTCTGTTTCCATTCTTGGAAAAGCTGGAAAATTCTTTCTTCTGAAAGTAACTCATTTGGTCTGTCTAATATTGGAAAATCACTAGAAACACAATAAACTTGAGATGATAAAGCAGCTAAGATCAGGAAAAGAAAAAGGAGAAGATAGGTTCCTTGTGTATTTCCCATTTTTCAGCAACATCAACCAATAAATGATTTTGAAGCATTTCTATTTCTGTTCTTATTTTATATAGTATTGGAGATGGTGACTTTTAAGGCTCATAATCAGTCGACACACACATGACAACTGTGAAGCAGTTGAATCTTGTTCAAAATGATAAATTAATACAGATTTTTTTAAGCGATCTCTCGTCGAGTAGGTGGGGGTATTTTAAAAGCATTTTTTAAGATATTTCCATGAATTGGGCTACTCACAGTTAATTCAAGTATTTATCGTTTACCCTCTTTAAGCAAGTGACCAAAATAAACTTGAGTTTTTGGAAGTTCGACAGGCAATTCATTTTCTCCAACTTGTGAGGACCCCATACCTACAAGTAACTCTATTTAATAAATATTGACCGAAAATTTAAATTCTTTACATTGTCACTGTATAAAGAATCTATCGGCTCGAACTGAGGATCGAAATTTGTTGATTTAAAAGAGATATTGCGCAATAGGCTGATTCCAAAAGCATGTCCTTCTGCTGCAAGATTTACAACTATAAACAAGTTTATAGGCAACAACATGGTGAATCTGCGATCTGCCCATGTTTTTTTCTTTAATGATGGAAAATTCCTTTTAATTTTGAGAAAGAACAAAATATCATCCAACACAAACCCAAATGGAAATATAACGTCCTTTTCTTTTCAGACAATTATGACTCCATAGTCCATAGTAAATTACACATGTCTGTGTCTAGTGACTGTTCTTTTACTTATAGCGGGGGGCAGCGAACGTGGATCCCAGTTGAGGAAGAAAGACTGTTGACTTTCGAGATAGCATTAAAAAAGTGCATTGATATTTCTCATTATTCACTCCTCAATATCATTCATACTGTTATCAAATGAAATCAATTTAGTAAAATATAAACAACTTAGTGAAATATGAATAAGAAATGTAAATAAAGAGAAGGAAGAAATTTTCTTCTTCAATTTTGGTGTATATTTTCATTGCAATTACTTTCTTTTTCATCCATTGCAATTACATGGCCTTTTATAGGCATAAAAAGTAAAGATTTGGTCTTTAAGATATTCACAATATGGGCATCCAATGTAGTATCCAATGTACAAATTATTCATAACACTCCCCCTTGGATGTCCATAGATAATGTGCCTCGTTAAAACCTTACTAGGAAAAAACCCTATAGGAAAAAAAAATTCCCGTGAAGGAAAAAGAGTACACATGCATAGAAATATGCCTTTTTGTTGCCTCGTTAAAAACCTTGCAAAGAAAACTCAGTGGGACAAAACCTTGTAAGGTAAAAAGAGTGCAACGCGCATTAACTCCCCCTGAAGAGAGAATCAATTCACCTACTTGAGCCTTCGCATCCCAATCTTGTGCACTAACTTCTTGAAGGTTGACGTCGGTAGAGATTTTGTGAACAAATCAGCCATATTATCACTTGAACGAATCCGTTGCACATTGATATCACCATTCTTTTGAAGATCATGTGTGAAAAATAACTTTGGTGAAAGATGCTTTGTCCTATCTCCTTTTATGAATCTTTATATCAAGTGATCACACAACCATCAGGGTATTCAATGGATGTACTTTATCCATATAAAATCGCTTTAAAATATTTTCAGTGTATGTTTGTTGATGGACAAAAATTTCATCTTTCATATTTGTAGACCAAGATAAAATTTTATCTTTCTAAGATCTTCCATTTCAAATTCTTTCATAAAACACTCTGCTGCTTTATGATGCTCTCCGGGAGTTCTAATTATATTTGAATCATCAACATACACGACGATTATAACAAATTCAAATTCAGATCCTTTTATAAAGGTACAAGGACAAATTTAATTATTCTTGTACCCTTCTTTCAACAAGTATTTTCTTGGGCGATTATACCATATGCACCCATATTCTGTCAACCCGCATAAGGATTATTGAAGCCTTATTTAATAAATTTCTTGAAAATCATAATATGCTTCAGAAAAATTTAAATCCTTCAACGATTTCCATTATATGCATATCATTTTTTTATGTATTGCCATATTAAAACTGAAATGACTACATCCACCACAAGAGAACATGTCTCTATATAATCAATGCCAGGATATTTTCAATCTTCCTGTAACACAAGTCGTCTTTATGTTTATCGATTTGACCTTTCTTCACAAAAGAATATATTTATACCTCCACTGGCTTTATACTTTAATGTGTTGGGTCTATCCGTCCAATTTCATATTTTTCAGGTGAAATCAATCTTGATTGCGTATTTTATTTTATTTTGAACAATCATTTATCTATCCAACTTTCATGACATATTTGAGCTCAAGATCCTCGTCAGTATTAATAGTATTGAGCACTACATTATATTAACAATATCGTCGACGATCACTTTATGTCGGTTCCATTATTACCTAATAAAGACATAACTTATTGAGATCTCTTTATCTCATTATTTCAGGTACCTGAGCCTCTCCCATGAGGTATTAAGAAGTTTTATGTCGTGGTGCTCTTCTAGAGCATTTGCCTCCTTATTATGATCATTTTGAATATTTGCCCCTCTCCCTCTTCAAGGAGTTTATTTTTGGAACCGATTGGTCTGTTATGGTTTATGCATGACATACACTCTGTCCCCCATGGACTTTATTGCATTTGGAGCATTAGCACCTGAAATATGATATTTAGCTTTGGGTCAGCAAATGCGTCTCGCAATAATTTGTAAATAAATTATCACTTGAACTTCAAGTTCGTATTTTCTTGTACGAGGATCTATATGTATTCATAATAATTCATTTCACGTATTACTTTCTCAGCTGCCATTTTCTCCCCTTAATGTTGGGATCACCAACACATTTCATAACCTTCCGTGAGAATCCATCTTTGTGCATTGTGGTGGCATAAATAAATCATATAGCACATACATATTTCTATATAGAAATTATTTGGTTCCTGACTCTGAAACGATTATGACAGGGGAAATTTTCATAACTTGGCTAGATGCGAACAAGTGTTGCTGTATATTAAATAATACATCTCATACAAAATTTTATTTTTGAGAGTTTTGTTCTCATAACCAATAATTTAGCTATAATTGGAGGCATATAATTTCTGCTAAATCAACTTGGATTTAAATCAGTATTATTAAGATAAATCATCATAATTTATATTCTGGAACTGTGCAATAGTAATTTAAGCAAGCAATCTTGTAAAAACCAAACTGCAAGTTGCTAACAAATGCACATGTGACCATAGAATAGATGCATCTGTTAAAATCATATAATAGTAAACGGTCCACATGGCAGGTGACTGGGCCCATATATTTATCACCTTTTATTCGTTTCATAAATCAAGGAATTCAATCCCAACCTTAACTGGTATATCATGAGAATTAGCAGCACAAGAGAATTCTTGAAGAATCTTCTATTATTCAATATACGCCAATGGAATTCTCAATTAGTTTTTCGCATCATAATTGAACCGGGATGGTCAACTGGTTATGCCAACTAATATTTATTTTAGAAAACTATAGTTTAGTTGTGGCATATGTTTCAAGCATCATGCTTATATTTGTGTAGTACAAATAGAAAGAAAATCGGGTAACATTTTATATTTACCAGGTATGATTATTGAAATATGAAGATATTCAATATTCCTTTCATTTATATTCTCAACATGTCAACCGCTTTGACTTATACATTTGAAACTCAAAAAATTTCTTTTGAGACTTTTCAATATCAATATTATGAATAATTTTATTCATCCGGATAGTAACGAATTAGTTCTTTCGTATCTTTTAACAACTTTTGTACTACAATGTAAGGCTCGTACCTATTTTTACCAAACCTTTTTTCTAATTCTAAACGTCTCGATCCTGGCCTTTCATATGCCCCTTGGTTGTGCGACCGTATCTTCTTCTATCCGTAACTTCATATTGTACCCATTGTACACGTCGTTCCAAGTTGTTGCTGGAAATTCTTTCAAACCCTGCTTCAGCCTCCTCGTGGTTTCTGAATTTTTCTCGTTCAAGATGCTCGCAAATGCCATAGCTGCCCAGTTATTAGGTACTCGAGGTAACATCATTCTTTCCCACTGGAATCTATTTACAAATTCCCTAAGCTATTCTGTACTCCCTTGTTTAACCTTAATGTTGTCTTCCATCCTCTTTTAACTTTTTTAGCTCCCGGATGTGCTTTTATAAATGAATCTGCAAGCTGAGCAAAAGAATCAATAGAATTTTTGGGTAAAAGAGAATACCACGTTAATTTTCCCTTTGTGAGTGTTTCACCAAAAATTTTAACCAAAACTGATTCGATTTCCTATTTGGTTAAGTCGTTGCCTTTCACGCCAGTAGTGATCGCAACCTGATCTCGAGAGTGAATTGTTCTATCATCTTTATCATGCATTTTAAACTTTTTAGAAATTGATAAATGTGTCGCACTTGGCTTCCAGGATTGTTGTGAATACTTGTCAATATCTACCCCTTTAATTGTACGATTGTTCTGATCCTTCAACTATTTTTGCAAATATAGCACTAAACTTTGTAAATTAGAATTAATTGGTGTACATAAGCCTCCATCACGATATTCATTAGGATTTTCTCCACTTCTAGAATTATCAAGCCCTGGACGTGATTTCTCCAAAATTGTTGTATTAACTGGTGGAAGAGCTTGCGCCGCATTAGATGTTCCACTAACTAAAGCTTGTAGTGCACTATTCAGTGCTCCGCAGTCAATTATTTTAAAGTTTCTTGCTCCACAGTTTTATCATTTCCCTGTTGATCATCAGCGCGAGAAGTGGACCTTTCCAGCGAACTTCCACGTGACTGAGGAGGGGACCCCGTAGGTTATGGTGTGGTGGAGTTGCACCTTGTTGGTTCAGCTGGTTTTTGTTGTTAATAGTAGACATATTTGATTGTTAGTGATTGGAAAGTGAACAAATTATCAGATTCCTTGAAATGAAACCAATTTATTTAACCAAAAATAGATTTTTCGGCCAAAGTTAATATCTAAGGGAAATCAGGTTACTGACAACTAAGATTTACTTCACTTTCCTAACGATTTTGGAAGAATGGAATAAAGAATAACAATGATTGATAGAGAAAATAAGAAATGAACTAATAATTACTCCCAAAAGTTAAGGCTTAAAGCTTGGAGAATAAAGCAAAAAATAACATTATAGATATTTCAATAATAATTGTTACTTGCCATTGCAAATGAGGATTTCAATCTTTATATGACATATAATTATAATGGTTCCCTTACTTAATTTGGGCTCACTAATAATATTAATTGTATTGATTGCCCGTTTTATGTTTAACTGTAACAGAAATAATTATAACTAAAGATTTCTTGTAACTGCACTGATTTCACTTCCTTATTTATATCGGGTTTGTGTATCCTCCCTTTTTTAGCCTTTATTCATTTCTTTCCTTTTTCTCATTTAACAGTTGTTAGGTCTGGTTCTTTCCTCAGTGTACCCCGAGGGTATTCCTCATGTGCCTTTTTCTGCATATTTTAATTCATCTAATTAAGAATGCCATTTGTCATTACATCGACATTTCACATATCATACCCCGTCATTTTGTTGATAGCCCACGTGTCATGTATTTTTTCCACCAATACATCTATCACTTGTCTTTCACTTTTGATCATGTTGATTTTGTAGAAACTCTTAGAACTTCTAATTCGGTTACTCATAACTATTAACTAAATTTTCTGTTTCTTATTTGGTAATTCATGGAGCTTATTAAATGTTTCCAAATGGAATTGTAAATGACGACTCTCAATATTTTGGACAAATAATGTCCAAAATTAAGTAGTTTATATGTTTTTTCAAGTTATACGATACTTTTCGCTTTTCAGTATTAAATTATATAAATTTTGACTAACATTTTAGAATTATTTTATCATATTGACGTGGGAAGCATTGCAACATATAATATTTTTATAAATTTTTTAAATATTTAAATTTAAAATTTAAAATACTAAGCTATGTAACTCAATTTATTGCAAGAACGATATAATCTTTTTAACATAAAGATGTGAGTAAATTTACATATTCTCAGCGAAATGACTCATTTTTAAAAATAATTTCATGGGGTAAAAATTAATGTTTATCATAGCCTTTTATACAAACATAAAGTATTAAACCCTCTGTCGAAGTGCACAGAGGAATTTTAGCCGACAAGGTTTCAAATTATTTAAAGATTAGCCAGCCACTTAGAAAGGTCAGTAGCCCACTCACCTTCTCCTTCTCATTTTTCACCCGCTTTTTTTCTTTCATGTCTTCTTCTTTCACATCTTTTAATTCATTCCCACTACACATAATATTTTCTGCCAAAGAGTTCATTCCCTTTCATTAGTAATTCACAAATTAACACATTTTCATTGATATATACTTTCATCGATGAAAGTTGTGCCACATTCATCATAACGAACAACAAAGCTTTCACTTTCAAATTGTTGCATTTACATATTTTGTAGAACAGAGATGTACCCGCCTGCAATTTGGTATACATGTATAAATTGAAAACTAAAGTTCAAGACTCGACATTTTGAAGTTTTGAACTAAAACACTAAAATTCAGGATACAATATTGTTTGCAAAAAATTTATGCAGAGAAATATAAAATTACAATCACAAACAACTATAAAGAAAAGAGGATCTAATTGATAAACATTATATGTTACAATTCTGTTTATCTCTTGATTCTTCATTGCGATTTATTCTACATGATTCGAGGGCCTTAGTGGTGTATTTCTCGAATGTAGGACTTTAAGCAAGACATATTTGACTTGCCTTTGATTTTTAATGAATTTTCCAATAGTTTCATGGAATTTTGGAGATATCATATTTGATCTCTTTCTGCATATTCCGTGAGTTTATGGAATTGTTGATATCGTCTTTGAAGAATATATATAGCCTTATTTACATGCATGAAATAGGATTTGGGTGGAGTGTTGATACCCAATTTTTTTCACATATTTTTTATCCTCAAAATACTTTTAAAATAGTATATATAAGCATGCCCAAAAGTTTTGATATTTTTTAAAATTTTTAATATCTTTAAATCAATTTATTATCTATTTTTATATTACAAAATTCAATAATTATTCTCAAAATAGCAGTTTTGGTGAATAATTTATTTTATTCTCATATTTATACAAAGATATAATTAAATAATTTTTTGTATATATTTTACGAATTTATTTGGTACTTTTAAAGCTAAATTGCATATAATTGCAATTATAGCCTATTTATGATTTACAACGCTTTTCAATTATTAAATTATTTTATGTATTTTTGGATTAATATTATATATTACTAATTAGTTCAGGGCTTTTAATTTGGTTTTAAAATATTATTGCTATTTTATAAAAAAAAATAAAAAAGGAGAAAATTGGTCATTTAACATCTAGCCCACTTTATTTCAATTATAGCCCTATTTCATCTCAAATTTTACCCCAATTCCGCCCAAATTAAACCTGCCCAATTCCTAAATCACCATACCCACGATCCAATTTATTTGATCGACCCAACCCCCACTCGATCTGAGTTGTTGATCAAACAAGATCAACGGCCGAGATAACCCTTACCATAATTAAATAAATTACCCCCCCAAACCCCTCATTTCTCTGAGACCTTCTCTCTCTATATATTGTCTTTCCCTCTCCCTTCTCTCTAGAACCTTCTGGTTCTCTCTTCTTCTCTGATAAACTCCACCGCCTCTCTGGCCGCCTCCAATCTTACTCCATTCGACCATCAACCGTCATGAAACCATGGATCACTGGTTCTCTCTATTTTTGAGACCCCAGAAGACCCACTATGCGAATCAACCCCTGAAGGCTTCCCTTGGTCTGTTTCCGGCCATCTCCGGCCACATCCCTTCAACCATAAGGCTCCGATGGGCCTCTCACCGTCCTGTTCAACACCTCTAGGACCTTCGAGGCTTATGAACCATGGCGATTGAGACCTAGGGTTCCTATTTTTTCTATTTGCGAGTTCTCCGATGTGATTTCAGGCGATATCATACCTATATATCACGATCTATGAAGTTACGATAGGTGTTGTCCACTTCTATTAGGTTTCCCCCTTTTTGAAACCCCGGGTCTCTCAAAAAAGTGTTATTTCATGCTATTTTCATGTTTTCCTCTATGTTATGCTTATTTTCGAGTTTATTCTGGAAAGAAAATCTTTTTCTTTGAACCACCTTTTACTTTCTTTGAAAATTAGGGTTCTTATATTTCTTTTACGCATGCTTTAACTGATTTTCTTTATGATTAAATCATTTCTTTGTTTATTCTGAACTGTTTCTATGATCTCACTATTTTTAATTTGATTCCGCGAAAAACCATATTTTTTTAAATGTTTACTTATTTGATTATGGGTGTTGCCGTGTCTCTTTTCCTTGGTTATGGGTGTTAGACTAATTTTCTTGGCCTTGTTTCTATGTGTTAGCATATTCCTTCATCTGATTATGCGTGTTAGCACGACTCTCTTTACTCTGATTCTATGTCTTTATCATGATCCTTCTCTTGATTGCGTGTTTTAGTCTAATGTCCCTTGATCCTTGTCAATGTTTTATGGTCACCATGCTTCGAGTGTGTCTTGCTGAATCTTAACTTGTTTTCACTAGCTCTGAATGATTGTGTTTGTATCTCTTATTCCCCTTTTGTCTATATAGCTAATTTTGCTCGCTAATTTTTTTCATTCACCTCTATTTATGTATTAAAAATGCAGAATCATGACTTCACATGACTTATTCTGATTCTCCTTGATTGATTGGTAATTCAAAAACTTTCTTTTAAAACCCTAGCAGTCAACCCACCCGTTTGAATTAATTGGTTTTGCACCTTATTTGTTATAGTACTTTGTTCTTTTAAGCCTATCCTTAGTTAGAATTTTCCTGAATTTGGTCTTAGTCGGCTACTATATGCAATACTGAATCTTGATTCCCTCCTTATTTATTCTTACGCTGATTTTTCTACTTGCCTTATATAGTGCTGAATATTTTCGTTTGATTTTGATTCCCTTAATTAACGGGAGTAATTCCTTGATTCTTTGATTAATTGATTCCGAGTTCTTCAGTTAATATATTTCTGTAATTTTTACCTTATTTTACCACCTACCTTCAACTATAAATACCCTAAGTCTTTACACAAAAGACACGATAGACTTCCGACTTACACACACTGAATACACTTTAGAGCTTCACTTAATTCTCATAACTTCTTCTAAAACTTTCTGCACTTTTGTTCTCGCAAGACTTCTGCTTTCATTTATTTTTCCCCAAACTGGTATGCCCTAGTTTTGATTCTAGCATCAACCCCAATATGTTTACTTACAAACTCTTATGTCCATGCCCACTTTACTGCTTTGTAGAGCTCAACTTCTATTGTAATATGCTTATGTCTTGCTATTTGTTACTGTAATGAATCCCATTCCCCATACCCCTTTTATGTGCTTGAGCTGTGGTTTAAGACATGGCAATACACAAAGTTATTGCCCATGGATTAAAACTGGATCCTTGGGATCCTAGGTTCTTTCAATTTCCCATACTGCATCCCCTAATGTGTGTTGAGTTAAGGTATAGTCTGGCCACACACAAATTGTTGTCCAGGGATGAACCTGACCTTCAATAGGTCCTAACACTCTAACAGTTAGCTGATAGGCTGGTCAGGGGTGCACCAGCATTCTAGTTGCTGGGCATGATCACCAGCCTGCCTTGGCATTCCCTAACCCCCATCTATTGCACTTACACTTACTCCTAAATTCTATGTTCTGCCCCCTTCCTATGAGCTTTGCCTTGGGACCTTTGAGTTCCCTCTAAACTTGGAAATTTATGGGCTGGCTTCTCCACACTACACTTTAATTCAATTTTGCAATAATATTTGGGGTATAACCATCACCTGGATTTCTTGAAATTCCTTGGAACTTTGACACATCCCCAGATAAGAGAATGTCTTTGGAACCTGATCTTTGGAAGTTGGTTTATTATATTTGTCAGACTAGGAATCTGAATTAGGCTCTCCTTGGTTGGAATTCTTATTTCAGATGTATTTTTATTTATTTTGATTAAGTTTGGTGTGTAATAATCTTGTAATAAAATTTGGGGCAGGCTAGTGAAAAAGGGTAGGGACTTATGCATGCAAGGGATAGATATCATGACTATAGGGAATTACTATTTTCTAAAGTTTTACATTTTTTGGAAACAACCTCTCTACCCCCAGGGTAGGGGTAAGGTCTGTGTACATATTACCCTCCCCATACCTCACTTGTGGGATTATAATGGGTTGTTGTTGTAAGTTTTGCATTTTATAAATCACTGAAACTTTGCATTCTCATATATACACCATGTACATAAGATTTTCTGCATTCTCACACAGATACCATGTCCATAAGATTTTCTGCATTCTCATGTAGATACCATATTTATAGGATTTTATGCATTCTCATCTAGATACTATGTCAATAGGATTTTTTGCAATTTCATAATAGATGTCATGCATATAAGTTGATTCTAAAATGCTGCATCTTCATATAGACACCATGCTTATAGGGTTTTGTGCATTCTGCATATGTCATTAGGCAAACCTATAATAGGATTTAAATAACTAATCAATAGCATGTAGACAACCTGCCTATAATATTTGTGCATAAGCAATAACAATGTTCAAAATCAGTAACACCTAGAAAACATGTCTGTAGGAGCTGTTAACTAAACTTGAATCACCAATTCAATTAAATTATGTAGAAGTACCATCTAAACACCTGCAGATTTTATGCCTTCATAACCAACAAATCTTTTCTGCAACCAGTTTACTCTCTTCATTTATGAATTAATTGATATCATGCCTACAGGTTCTGTTTAATGCCTAGGAAAGCCTTAGGGTAAAAGTTTTATAACAGCATCAGTCTGTAATAATTACAACCAGCAGGCAGGCCTAATTCTGACTTCTCATCTGAAAATATGTGATAAATCAACCTGCCTTGATGCTTAAGTTTAATTCAGACCTAATCAGTACATGCAAGACATGCTAGACTCTATGTTTTTTCTGACTTGAGGAGGTTTATTTGAGCCTTTTAATTGTTATTTGTTTCCATAACTGTCTTATATGTTTTGTATGTCACCCTCGACTTTTACCCTTTTAAACTCTGAAAAGCCCAAAACTCCCTCCCTTTTTTTAGGATTAGTAGTCTCAAACTCCTCCAGGACTGATAGGATTGGGACGGGTAGTGGCATGCAATAAGTCACGATACTATTCCGTGTTTTAATACCTTAACAAGGTGGGAAGGGTAGAATATGGATATGATAACCGATGCGCTAATATCACATGTGACCCCTCTTCTGAGGAGTGATTACTGGATATTACGTTGATGTGATCCATATTAATCATTAACCTATGATCCCTCTTCCTTTATTTGCTTTCATCTCTTCTTGTAAAATTCTTTAATTTTTTTCCATAAAATTCAGCCCTCTCTATTTACTTTCACAAGTTTCAACCTATTTGCAATGTGATATGCAAGTCCTTAATTGAGCCTTAATTGCTTACACGTTTATATAGAGTCACAACTGCAATATGGCCGAGAACCACACTTGTGGATCCTGAGGGGTGCCTAAAACCTTCCTATCGAGATAATTTCTAGCTCTTGCCCTAATCTCTGTTTTCTAAATCAAAATCCTTTTAGTGTCCTAATGCACTTAATCATTAGGTGGCGACTCTTAAATTCTAAAACCCAATTCCCAAAAGGGAATGAGTTGTCCGCCCAAATGTCACAAGCCCGATTTTGACTAATAGAAAAAGGGGGCGCGACATGGAGTATCCACCTAGTAACCCTAATAGACTTCTAATATTTCAAGAGTCATCTAGAATTTAAGATTTATCTTGATATGTTAAAATCTCAGTGTCTACAAATACCCCATACTTCAAGTTTTATCGAGGTGTAGGCTTGCTGAAACTTAAAGAGGACACTTGAAGTGCCCGACCATCACAACAGATAATCTTGAAACTTGAAGTTTTTGATTTGCATAAGGAAGAGATGAAGGGCATAAATGGACCTACCGGGCGTGCCAAATTTGTTTGCAACTAATTTTCAACATATGAAAAATAAACTGAAATCACAAAATAAGAGAAAAATATTTTTATTGATCAATTATAAGTACAATTCTCTTTCTCCCTTTATTCTTCTCTCCTAGTTATCTCTATAATTTGAGTGGTGAAGCATATATTTCTCGAATGTAGGATGATGCAGAACTCCTGGGATGTATTTGATCTCTAGCTTCTTGAACTATTTGATTGTCAAGAAGTATCCGACCATATTTTGATCTCTTTGTGAATATCCCAAGAGTTTATGGAATTTTGAGACACTCATGGGAATATGTATCCCTTTATATAGGCGTGAGCTAGGTTTTAGGGTAGAGTAACCTCTAAGAAAACCTAATAGACTCCTAGGATTTCAAGAGTCATGTAGTATCTTTAATTTAGGATTCGGCTTGATCCCTTAAAATTTTGATGCCTACAAATACCCCCTACTTCAAGATTTGCCAGGGTATAGGATTGCCGAAACATTAATACGAGACTTGAAGTACTCCACCATCGTAATAAATAGTTTTGAAACTTGGGGTTTCGATTTACATGAGGAAGAGATGAAGGGCAGAACTGGTCTTACCATGCGTACCAATTTGTTTGCAACTAATTTTTAACATATGAAAAATAAACTACAATCATAAAATAAGAGAAAACTATTTTACTGATCAATTGCGAGTACAATTATGTTTGTCCCTTAATTATTCTCTCCTGATTATCTCCGTGATTCGAGAGCTGATGCCGCATATTTCTCGAATGTAGGATGATGGAGACCTCTTGGGGATGTATTTGATCTCCAGCTTCTTGAACTATTTTATTGTTAAGAAGTATCCGACTATATTCTGATCTCATTGTGAATATCCAATATTTATAGGTTTTGAGATCATCTTTGAAGAACATGTATAGCCTTATTTATTAGGCATGAATTAGGATTTGGGTGGAGTAGCCACCAAGTAACCCTAATAGACTCCTAATATTTTAGGAGTCGTTTAGAATTTAGGATTTATCTTGATATGTTAAAATTTCAGTGTCTACAAATGCTCTATTTGTTTTGTAGGGAATGCCACATTCGGCAAATGATTTTGGGCTATAAACCCTGCAAGCGGCTTCGAGGGCAACTTTACTGTCTCAATTCGTTTTACCGGAAGAGTTAACTCCTTTAGCATGTTGGTTTGGAGATTAGATGATTTTCCCTCGTCATTCTTCCTTTTAGGGACATATTGGAGCTTAGGACTTACTTTCTTTCCATAAAATGCAATATCCCCTCTGTGAGATTTATTCACGTCGAATTGCATCTCCTCACGGATAGTCACCTTAGTTCTTTGTTATGGGCTCGTCACTATTGCCTTTCATGCCATCATCAAATTTTAGCTCCTTCATAATATGGTTCTTCAAGTAGAACTTTGCATTGGTGAAGTGTGACTCTGGCTCGATGAATGGCTCATCATCAGAACTATCTTCTTCTCGACTTCACCCTCATAGTATTTTAAACATTGATGGTAGGTAGATGGAACTACTTTATTCTCATGTATCCAAGGCTTCCCAAGAAAAACCTTTGTGAAGCCTTCACATCAATCACATGCAGTCATGCACTTGATTGCATATCTTCAATAGTGATTCCCAGTCTTATCGTGCCTATGGCTCTTTTCCCCCGTTAGTTGAATCCTTGGATCATCACACAAATTTTGAGAGTTCGTTCAAGGGAATACCAAGTTCTTTCACAATGTGGATTGGAAAAATTTTCACTGAGGATCCTCCACCAACTATAACTCGATTTACCCTTTTATCGCACATACAACCAACCAGGTACAATGGGAGATTATGAGGATTGTCACCTAGCAAAAGATTATAATTTGTGAACGTGACCTTTTCCTCACAAGCATTAACTTCTTAAGGAGTGGACTCAATGGGCTTTCCGAAGATGGTGCCAACTGTAGGTCATCACTCTTTTCTTCCCCTTTGTCAATATGGCAATAAGAGGCATCAATGCCCTCATGGGAAATCTTCGTGCGGAGCCAACTTGGTACTCCTCCAAGGTCACTGGATGTTATGGCTTTTGAGGATGGTGCACCTCCACTTTTGCTTTCTTCAAATATTTAATTGGATTTCTTCTCCTTGGTATTTTTACCATAATTTTCCTTGCTGGTTGCTCTATTTATTCTTTTTAGGCTCCTTTTGCGGCGCCTACGACAAGTCACCAACATCCAACCTTCATCATTATCATCATGGTGGTCTACTTCGAGTTTGTTATTCTCCAGTAATTCTTCTTCTTTTCTTTGTTTTAAACTGCATAACTTATCTAGACAGAATGAGCCAAAGGTGATAGAGACTTGGTTCGCACCTGCCTTCTCATCTTTAAGCACGATCTTCATTTCATGGGTCAAGTCCATAACTTTAACCTTGAAGACTGTCAACGCCCCTTTTTCAACAGCGAAATTGAGTTTTACGACATTATGGGCAAAACAACTCTCATTCTCATTTGGGAATTGGGTTGTGGAATTTGAAGAGTCGCCACCTAATGATTATAGTGCATTAGAACACTTTTAAAGATGAGAGGGTATATTGAAAGAAAACCAGAGTTCGGGAAAGGGCTTGAGATTATCTCGAGGGGAAGATGTTAGACACCCCTCAAGATCCACTAGTGTGATTCCCGGCCGTGCTAATGTGACTTTATGAAGATATGAAGCAAGTAAATAGATAAGATTCACATATAAACATTGGAACAACTTAGGAATATTGAAAAGGGAAAGGCATAAGTTAATTAAAATAGAATATAAAATGGATTTGAAAAGAAAGCATTACTTTAGAAAAACGTTTAAATAAATAAAGCAAGCAAAGAAAAGGGGGTCCTAGGTTTGACTCTAATATGGATCACATCGGTGCAATCCCCCGCACACACTCCTCAAAGAGGGGTCGCATATGGTATTAGCGCACCGGTCATTATCTCCATATTCTACAGTTTCCACCCCGTCAATGTATTGAAACGCGTTGGTATCGTTTACTTATTGCATGCTAATACCCATCCCAACCTATAAGTCCTGGGGTATTAGGACTTCTAATCCTAAGAGGAGGAAGAGAAAGATCGGATATATGTGAGTTCTCAAAGGTAAAAATACTAGAACGACAATCAAAACAAATAGCATCGAAGAGGTACGCGAATAAGGCATTCAAAGGCTCAGATAAAACCCTGTAACACAACACTGATTAGTTTAGCATGACTTCAAATACTGATTTGGTCTTTAAAAGAGGTTAGAAGAACAGACGGATTAGTTTAACACATGAAGGTTGGATAGAAAATCCGTTTTGCGCCCTCAGGGCCCGTTGTTAGGAATTGACAAGTTTTTAAAACCAGTTAGTCTTAAAGGAAAACATTATTTTTAAGATATAAGTTTGTCGAAAAGAGAATTTACGTTTTACGAAAGAATGTTCAGAAATGGCTTACGGATTAGCCGCATTGTTTGAACAAAAGGATGCAAGAAGAAAGTTTCAAAAAAAGAACTTTGAAATGTAAACTCAGACATGCGAAGTATTTAAAAACTGCAGGTTTGGCATTTGAAAAGACATTATAGATTCAGAATAGCGAAAAAAGGCCGATCTGGGCCCGGTTTTGAAGATTGCATTGACACGCTTTAAACATACTAGGTGAGTCTGGGACATAATGTACACATTGACCCCTTTTGTTATTGCTTTTATATGTTTAGACGCCCTACCGTTCGCCTAGCATTTATACAATTCTTATAGGCATGTTTTCTAGGCAGGATGCAACATTGAGATCCAATAGGCATGCTTTCTATACGAGATGCAATGTTGAAAGATTATAGGCATGGTTTCTATATGAAATGTGACAATGCAAACCCTATAGTCATGGTTTCTATCATGGATTGATGCAGCATTGTAAAGCTTTTATAGACATGGTACCTATATGAGATGTCAATAAAGTAAACCTATACACATGGTATCTATATGAGATGCAGTGGTGTAAGCCTATAGACATGGTATCTATATGAGATGCAGTAATGCAAGCCAATAGACATGGTATCTATATGAGATGTAGTAATGTAAGCCCTATAGACATGGTTTCTATCATTGATAGATGCAGTAATGTAAACATGATTTCTAATTGATGCAAGAACGTAAACATGATTTCTAATTGATGCAAGAAAGTAAACCCCTCCCATATCCCCTTTCACTATATCCCCAAGTTGTTTTATACAAATTACTTTTCAAAAATCTAGACAAAAAAAACATTAAAGGAAATAAGCAAATACATCAATACTACAACATGCCCGAAGAAGCGCAAAGAAACTTTAATGTCCAACATATGCCTTTTACCAAATTCGGGCTTCCAAATCCGAGGCTTTCTCTTTAGAGTGTTACAAAGTTCCAAAGGCTTTCGTGGAAACTTAGGCAATGCTTACACTCTAAGCAATTAGAGTAGTGAAAGTGTGGAATTACCAGCCCTAAGGCATCCAAGTTCAGAGGAGACTCTGGGGTCCCCTACGCATGGCTTACCAAAGGGGGGTAGGACTTAAAGAACTAAGAATAAGTGTAAAAGTGAGGAATTAGAGGAAAACCAATACGAGAGGTGGTCATACCTAGCCATGAAGTGAGACTGGCACACCCCTAACCTCTTGCATGGTTCAACAGGCAAGAGCAGACTTGAAAACAAGTCAAACTAGGGCCTGTATGGTGATTCGGACACCAACAGGCCCTTATCAAGGCTCAAACACACAATATAAGGGATATGGAATGGGATTATTTTGAGTATAGGCTCATAACAACCTTAAATCTAGACTAGTAGTGGCAATGAGGTGCCACCCTAGTCCAAAACACACTCATATGCAAACAGGGGTTAAGGGCAGGGGATCACATAAGAATACTTGAAATAAACAGAATTAACTAAAGGGGGTTTAGGGAAAGGATATACAGGAATTTAGACCATGATAATGAACAATAAGCAGACAAGGGGAAAGGTAAAAAAGAGTTAAGCATCTTAAATTGAGATCATAACCAGATAGGGGAAATGGGAAAGGGGATTAAGCGTGTATGAGCATAAATTTAAATCATAAACAGACAAGGGAAATGGGAAAGGGGATTAAGCATGCTAAACTTAAATTGAAATCATAAACAGACAAGGGAAATGGGGACGGGGATTAAGCATGCTAAACTTAAATTGAAATCATAAACAGACAAGGAAAATGGTTAAGTAAACAAGTAGCTTGGAGAACTGAGAAAGCAAATCAAAGACCTACCAGTTGTAAACTTGAGTAGTAAAGCAGGTAAAGCAGATGAGACTTTATGAGTTAGCCTTGGCTTTCAACCGGCTAAACTCTAGCAATAGGACAACTAACAGAGAAGAATAGAAGAGAAGAGAGAATTTTTAGTGAGTAAAATAGGAGTAGTTTTTGTATCTATGTCTGTGTGTAAGTGAAAAAAGGTGAAGACTATTTATAGTTTGAAAAATAAGTAGCACTAAGGACAGAAAATAATCTCAGTATCAATTACAATCAATTAGGGAAAGGGTTTCTATAATTAAGGAACCAGAATTGAGGTAAATAACACAGTTTATTTTTGGAAAAAAATCAAGTATAAGTCACAAAAAATAGGACAATTCGTATAAACGTAGTTTAAAATTCACACGTTTAATACATAAGGCAAGTCATCAAATAGAGAATCAAGGAATTGAGATACTAATTGATTTTGCACTTAGTCAAAGAGCATGTCCAAATTAGAGAGTCAAAACGAATTCATAAGAAATTAATTTTCCCAAAATTAGGGCCATCAGAAAGGGGAAAATATAACTATATAAAGAGATGCACAAATTCGAGCATGCAAGACTGGAATTAGTAGAACAATCATGTAGCAGAAGCACTCAAGTAGAAAATCAAAGACGGCTAGGGTTTAAACATGGAGCGAGTAAGTACACAGAGAAAAAAAAAAGAAAATCCCTAAAGCTTAGGGTTTTTTGTCACATATAGCGTGTAAAGAAGAACATAGATGAAGGTGAACACAATGACGAACAGAGAATATAGTAAGCATATTAGCTCAGAGACCCTAGAAATAACATAGTAAAGAAATATCTAGGAGCCATGGTGGAAAATACTCAGAAATCACAATAAGAACTAGAAGACAACACAGTAGAGCAGAATAACCAAGGAAATCAGAGTAATCAAGGAAACCCTAATTTATTAGAAGACGAACAGTTTGAAAACCAAATCGACAAAGATAATATGAGCAATACTTTGAAACTTTTAGAAAACACTAGGATCTAGAGGAGATCGTAAAAATATTACTCAGAGGAAAGCATAGAGAGTTAGGGTTTCAGAGAAAGCACCCTAGATAACAAGAAAGCCTGTAACGGACTGGTTCAGAGTCAACAAAAGACTCACGGCCTCAAGGCTTGCCGGAAAAGGGCCGGACACGGCTACAAAACCCATGTCGAAGGACCTCTGTGTTGATAGTCTTCGAGATAGGGCTCAGATCTTCGAACCCAAGAGCCATAAGAGGCAAGGAGTGTTGAGTATAGGCGTTTTAAGGCTTGGGAATCCATAATCGCCAGTGAAACAGAGCCGGAGAAGGCTAGGGTTCAGAAAGGGGGCTAGAGAGCATTTGAGAGATGAGAGGGATACAAGGGCGGCTGAAGGCGTAAAATGATTAAGGTTGGGGTGTATTGGGATTTAATTATGGAAAGGGTGATCTTGGGCCGTTGATTCAGACGATCAACGACCACGATTTATAAGAGGATCCGGGCCTGTTTGTTTAGATGGGTCTGGGGGGTAATTCTGCAATTGGGTCGTGTAGTTGAGGGTTTTAAATTGGGCTGAAATTTTGCTACACTTAAAATTAAAAGGGGCTATGATTTAAATGGCCAATTTTCCCCTAATTGAATTTTATAAAATAGTAAATGGCATTGTAAAAATCCAATTAAAATGCTTTGTTAATAAAATATGTATAAGTATCAATTAAAATTATTAAGACCAATTCTATAGTTAAAATACTTGATAAATTGAGCAATGGGCTAAAATTGCAATTTAATGCAACTTTAATTTGGAAACACCTAAGGCACTTGTGAAATTCTTCAAAAATTATGAAAATTATATATTTTTATGTAAATGAGAGAATAAAATAAATTACTCATGAAAAAAACAGGATTTGGGGCTAAATATTGGGTTTTATAGTGCAAAATAAGTAATAAATTGATTTTAAAAATCTTTAAACAATGTGGAATAATACCAAACACTTTGTGGATGCTTATATATGCTTCTACATGCTATTTTTGGGAATAGTTTGAGTATAGAAGTATATCGGAAAAATTGGGTATCAACAGTTGTCCCTCTTTATCCGAGGAGGATGAAAGAGTTGTCGGGTAAAGACAAGATGGCCAATTTTGACTGAAGACGGCGACTTTAAGAGGATTTTGACCACGCTTTGGCTTCTGAGCTGCCTATATATCCCTGATTTTACAGGAATCAGGCCGTATGTAGTTCAGGAACCATTGACGAGATATGCCAATGAAAATTTAGAAAAGGTAGACGCAATGGGGTTTGAGATTCTTCAAGGGTTCGGAGATCGGATGGGCTGCGGAGAACTGGGGCGGGACTGCTCCTGTTGAGGTGGTTGTGCCAGCCAGTATACCTGCAAATAAATGATGTGCGTATATATTGCATAATTTAACGTGATGCAAGTTCCCACTTTGATCATGAATGTTGTCTTCGGACGATTAGGATGGTGTCCTCAAACTATGACATCCTGGGCTAGGAAGAGCGTAAAAGTAAAGATTCGCAGGCCATGCTATGCGGATGGTGCCTCTGAACTATGCCTTTGAATAAGGTGGCGATATTTCAGCCCATGAGAAAGTAGCAATATTTCAGGTGAATTAATGCAAGGGTGGTGATCTTTCAGCCGAGCAGGAATTTAAAATACAAGGTGGTGATATTTAAGCCAAATGAATGCAAGGGTGGCAATGTTTCAGCCAGATGAGACAGGGTGGCGATCTTTTTGCCAGATGTAAAATAAAAGAGGTAGAGCTTAACCCCGGAAGGAAGAGAATAGCATTATGCAATACGGGATGGAGACAGAGCTTAGTCTCGAAAGGCAGAAGATAGCCTTATGCAGTATGGAGGTAGAGCTTAACTCGAAAGGCATAGAATAGCCTTATACAAAATGGAGACTGAGACAGGGCTTAATCTCGAAAGGCAGACGATAGCTTTATGCAGGATGGAGGTAGGGCTTAACCTCGGAAGGCAGAGAATAGCCTTATGCAATGCGAGATGGAGACAGAGCTTAGTCTCGAAAGGCAGAAGATAGCCTTATGTAGGATGGAGGTAGAGCTTAACCTTAGAAGTCAGAGAATAGCCTTATGTAAAATGCAGATGGAGACAGGGCTTAGTCTTGAAAGGCAGAACATAGCCTTATGCAGGATGAAGGTAGGGCTTAACCTCGGAAGGTAGAGAATAGCCTTATGCAATGCAGGATGGAGACAGAGCTTAGTCTCGAAAGGCAGAAGATAGCCTTATGCAGGATGGAGGCAGAGTTTATCCTCGGAAGGCAGAGAATAGCCTTATGCAAAAATACATATATATAAAGGAGAGGATGGCGATGATTTTCTTAGCTGGTAGGTGATTGCGATATCATGACTGCTGTGGAAGTGTTGAATGTATGTAATAAACTTTTGCGAAGTAAGTAGTTGTTTCGGGGCTTCGGTCCAGTAAAGCATATGCGTCGCCCATTTGTGTCCTGAATTCCTATATCCAAAGAAAAATCGTGAGTTTTGTAAAGGCGAACGTTAGTTCGCATCCCTCGGCTCGTGGCGTCTTGTACCATTTGGGGTAGCATTGCAGAACGATGGTGATCCCAATTATTTCATGCAAGAGATTGGGCAAACATGATGCAAATGTACATATAAGTAAAGAAAAGAATGATTTTTATTTTATGATGAACCACAATTGCAACGTGGTCTCATGCACGACAACCTTACTGGTTCCGGAATTTTGATGGTCCTCCTCAAAATTCTGCCCCAGTTTTCTGGGCAGGCATTGCTGATGGTGGTTGTGAATGACTAAAAAGGATTGACCTAGGAATTTTGAGGGTCCTCCTTAAAATTCTGCCCTAGTTTACTGGGTTTATACTGATGCGGAAACTAACAAACTGACCTCGGAATTTTAAGGGTCCTCAAAATTCTGCCCCAGTTCCAAGTGCGGGGGAAGATGGAATTTTATTAAAGATGTGACCGAACCCATAGGGCTGCCTACGTATCCCCTCTTAAATGGGAATCAGGTCAGGTGTAGTTCAAATTACATCATAAAACATATTGATTAAATGTAGTATCTCTTCACTGCGTCTGAGTTGATCGGTTTTGGCCAAATTTCTCCATCCATTTCTTCAAGAATAAGGGCTCCTCCAGTTATAACCCGGTGAACCATGCACGGACCTTGCCAGTTGGGAGAGAATTTCCCTTTTGCTTCATCTTGATGTGGGAATATCTTATTTAACACTAGTTGTCCCGGTGTGAACTTCCTTGGTCGAACTCTCCTGTTGAATGCTCTGGACATTCTGTTCTAATATAAATGACCGTGGCAAACTGCATTCATCCGTTTCCCATTTATAAGGGCAAACTGCTCGTAGCGGCCCTTGATCCATTATGCGTCATCTAGCTCAGCTTCTTGTATGATTGTCAAGGATAGAATTTCTACCTCGGCGGGAATGAACGCCTCTGTACCGTAAACAGCATGTCGGGAGTTGCTCCAGTTGATGTGTGAACTGTAGTACGATAACCCAATAAAGTGAATGGCAACTTCTCATGCCAGTACATGTGCCTTTCGATCATTTTCCTTAATATTTTCTTGATATTCTTGTTGGCTGCTTCCACAGCTCCATTCATCTGAAGTCTATAAGTTGTAGAAATCTTGTGCCTGGTCTTGAAAGTTTCACACATAACTTTCACCAAGTCGTCGTTGAGATTGGAACAATTATCAGTGATGATCGACTCTGGAATCTCGAACCGACAGACAATACGATCTCAGACAAAGTCTGCCATGACTTTCTTGGTTACTGCTTTGTATGAGGCTGCCTCAACCCATTTAGTTAAGTAATAAATTGTCACTAAGATGAATCTGTGTCCGTTCGATGCGGTCGGCTTGATTGGTCCAATAACTTCCATTCCCCAGGCGTCGAATGGCCACAGTGAGCTCGTTGCAATGAGCTCGTTCGGAGGTACCTTTATCATATCCGCATGTATCTGACAGCGGTGACACTTTCAGACATATTGAATGCAGTCTATTTCCATCGTCATCCAGAATATCCTGCTCGAAGTATAACCATTCATGTGCGGCCCGCAAGTCCCTGAGTGCACTTCCTCCAATTACTTGGTTGCTTCTGTCGCATCGACACACCTTAGTAGATTCCTCCGCTGTGAAAGAAATTATTGGACAACGTTCGAAGCGTGCGCTTCTGAGTAGCATTAGCAAGCTCTGGATATTCTCCTATTGTCAGGTACTCTTTGATGTCGTGGAACCAGGGTTTTCCATCGACTTCTTCCTCAACATGTGCACAATATGCCGGTTGATCCTAAATCTTGACCTGGTTAGGGTCGATGAAGTTTATATCTGGATACTGAATGATGGATGATAGAGTGGCAAGCACATCTGGGAACTCATTATGTATTCTTGGAACGTGCTGGAATTTCGTTTTTCTAAACCTCTTTCTAAACTCCTGTATGTGGTGCAGATAAGGAAGTATCTTGGAATTCTTGATTGCCCATTTTTCTCGAACCTGATATAAGAGCAGGTCTGAATCTCCGATCACTAGCAGCTGCTGAATGTTCATGTCAATGGCCAGTTTAAGCCCCAAGATGCAAGCTTCATACTCGGCCATGTTATTGGTGCACGGGAACCTGAGCTTGGCGGATACCGCATAATGTTGACCGATTTCTGATACCAGGACTGCTCTGATACCAACTCCTTTGAAATTTGCGGCTCTGTCAAAAAACATCCCCCAACAGTCATAAGATTCTGCAATGTCTTCTCCTATGAAAGCTACTTCCTCATCGGGAAAATACGTCTTCAATGGTTCATACTCCCCTCCTACAGGATTTTCTGCGAGATGATCTGCTAAGGCCTGAACTTTAACTGCCTTCTGGGTGACATAGACAATGTCGAATTCACTCAAAAAAATTGACCACTTGGCGAGCTTGCCAGTGGGCATGTTCTTCTGAAGAATATACTTTAGTCGATCCATTTTTGATATAAGGTAGGTAGTGTAAGCACATAAATAATGTTTCAATTTCTGAGCTACCCAGGTCAAAGCACAACAGGTGCGTTCTAGTAAGGAATACTGAGCCTCGTACAGGGTAAATTTCTTGCTGAGGTAGTAAATAGCTTGCTACTTTCTTCCTGTCTCATCATGTTGTCCCAAGACACAACCAAATGCTCCATCTAAAACTGCGAGATAGTGAAATAAAGGCCTCTCAGGCTCAGGCAGACCACGACTGGAGGCGTGGACAAGTATTCCTTGATTCTATCAAAAGCCTTTTGACATTAATCGGTCCATTTGGTGGCGGCATCCTTCTTCAAAATCTTGAAGATAGGTTCACAGATGATGGTAGACTGGATATGAACCTGCTAATATAGTTGAGTCTCCCCAGGAAACTTATTACCTCTTTCTTGTTTTCCGGCGGTGGCAACTCTTGAATAGATTTGACTTTTGACAGATCCAGCTCTATTCCTTGGCGCCTCATGATAAAACCCAATAACTTTCCTGCAGGGACCCCAAATGCATATTTCACAGGATTCAGTTTCAAGTTATACCTCCTTAGTCTTTTAAAAAACATTCGGAGCTCCTCCATGTGATCTGCGGCCTTCTTGGACTTATTGATGACGTCGTCCACGTATACCTCAATTTCCTTATGTATCATGTCAAGAAAGAGGGTAGTCATGGCCCTCATATAAGTAGCTCTAGCATTCTTCAATTCAAACGACATCATTCTGTAGAAATAGATTCCCTAAGGCGTGATAAATGTCGTTTTCTCTGCATCTTCTTTATCCATCCATATCTGATGGTACCCCACAAAGCAATCGACGAATGACTGCAACTCATGCTTGGAGCAACTGTCGATCAGAATGTGTATGTTTGGCAAGGGGAAATTGTCATTGGGACTGGACCGGTTGAGATCCCGGTAGTCGACACAGACTCCGACTTTCCCATCATTCTTCGGTATTGGCACGATGTTAACTAACCAGGTTGGGTATTCTACCACTTGAAGAACTCTGGCTTTGACCTACTTTGTGACCTCCTCTTTGATTTTTAAACTCATATCTGATTTGAATTTCCTGAGCTTCTGTTTTACCGGCGGACATGCAGGATTTGTCGTCAACTTGTGAGCAACAATGGATGTGTTGAGACCAACATATCGTCATAAGACCATGAAAAGATATCCTCATATTCCTTTAAGAACTTTGTATATTCCTCTTTTTCCGTCTGTGATAAGTGCACACTGATGCGCGCTTCTTTGACATTCTCTGTATTTCCCAAATTGACGATCTCGGTTTCATCCAAGTTGGACTTATGTGTATTCTCAAAATTATCGACCTTTCTGAAAACCTCTTATGGTATATCATCTTCCTCTGAGTCGATGCCTGTTTGTTGCATAGCCTCATTGCAAGTTACAATTGTTGGTTCATCATCAAGATACGTAATAGTAATGATGTGTGGAAATAGAGTAAATAGCAAAGAAAAGTAATGAATAGTGGGATAGTTGATAAACTGAAAAATTCTTTTGATTAAATTCATAATTTTCAAAACATCGGAGCTCTTTGGGAAAGTAAAGACAATGCAGGAAGTAAAGAAAACAACTAAAATAAAGATACATGATGCTTGTTCAGCCTTGCTGCCCCAAAGATTTCTGGGCGATGGTGGTCCTGATTGACCAATGAGGTGCTCCCCTCGGTTCAAAGCCTGAATGGAAGGGCCTTCCTCCCCTTCCTCTTCAAAAGTCACGCAACAGTCCATGTCCTCCTCCAGAAACAAGTTCTTCATTGCCACATGAGCCTCGTCTTCTTCTGACCCGTAGAGGGTGTCGATTGGTTGAAATGTCTGCTCCAACCAAGGTATGGGATATTCCAATGGGTAATATGGGCCGCGCCATGGTGGTGACCAGTTTTTGAATTCCTGCCAAGTGTACCCGTACCCTAGTCCGAAGGTAGTACCATGCTTCTTTAACTGGATAGGTTTGGTGATGCCCTGAAGATGCTTATCAAGTCCTTTCCCTGGTTCATACCCACTCAAATTCAGAATTCTCTCGACCTTGTTACTCCACCATTTGTCCTTGTCCACTACGTTGACTCACTCAATATGATGATATGTTTCTCCGCATATTCTTCTTCTGCCTCCGATCATCGGAATGGTCTGGCGACTGTTTATAGGGTTGCTACCGTCCCCATGGATGATCACTTCTTGATAGTTCCATTCGAACTTTACGGCCTGATGTAAGGTTGATTCCACAGCCCCAGCGGCGTAGATCTAGGGTCATCCCAGTAGTAAGTTGTAAAGATGTCGGTATGTCAATGACTTGGAAATCAACATCAAACCAAGTGGGCCCCATTTGCAAACACAGGCTAATCTCCCCGAGGGTGTACCTCTAAGAACCATCAAAAGCCATAACGTTAATAGCCCCATCTTTTATCTCATGCAATCCTTTCCCCAACTTCTTTAGGGTGATCAATGGGAAAATGTTGAGGCTAGAACATCGGTTGACTAAGATCCTGGTGATGAAATGATCTTCACATTGCACAGTGATGTGTACTGCTTTGTTGTGGCCAAGCCCTTCTAGTGGCAATTCATCCTCGTGGAAAGTGATTTTGTGACTCTCTAATATCTGCCCTACCATGTTCGCCATGTATCCTCCTGTTATGTTGCTCGGTACATAAGCCTCGATCAATATCTTCACAAAGGCGTTTTTATGCGCCTCGGAACTCTGCAGCAATGCCAAGATGGAAATCTGTGCCGGAGTCTTGTTTAGCTGTTCAACAACTGAATATTCTTTAGCTTGTATCGTCCTGCAGAGATCATCAGGTCTAGTTTCAACGCGACATCCATAGGCCTTCTTGCGGGACATCCATAGGCCTTCTTGGCGATGTGGCTGATATATTGGTGATGGAAATGATTGGTAGACAGGTGGTAGGTTTTGATAGGTAGGTGAAGGTGCTTGGTAATTTAGAGAGGATTGGTATGTGAGTGGAGTTGGAGGCTAGGGTTGGTATTTTATGGGAGAGTAGTTTCTCTACGCAACCATTATGGAGTTTACGTCCATTTTCTTCGACGTACCACCAGATTGCAAGGCTTTGTTGGTGGCCTGCAGTGCCTCAAGGTTAGTAGCCATACAATTTTTTGATCCCATATTCAATCCTTTCTCCTATTTGATGATATCAGCGAACTTCTGCCCCTCTATCAGCATCAATCTCTGGTAGTAATGCGGATCCTGAGCACGAACAAAAACCCTGTTCATTTGTTCTTCTTCCAAAGCTGGTCTAACCTTGGCAGCTTCCGACCTCCAACGAGTAGCATACTCACGAATGGTTTCAGTGGGCTTCTTCTACAAATTTTGGATATGGAACACGTCTGGCGCATTTTCAGTATTGAACCTGAAACGGTCCATCAAATCGGACGCCATATTTACCCAACTCATCCACTTCTTCGCATCTTGGCTGATATACCAGGATAAAGCATCACCTTTCAGGCTCCTCATGAATAGCTTCGTGCGGATCTTTTCATATCTACCAACTTCTACTAACTTGTCACATTACATCCTGAGGTGAACATTGGATCACCCGTACCATCGAACATTTTGAACTTAGGAGGTTTGTACCCCTTTGGAATTTCGACATCAGGTTGAATACAAAGGTCTTCATAATTCAGACCCTCCACACCTTTATTACCTTCCATGCCTTGAACCCTGCTAGTGAGTTTCTTGAGTTCAGCAGCGAAGTTCTGAGTGAGTGAGTCTGATTCTAACATATTTGTTATGGGTTGTGTATAATACGGCACTGTATCCACAAAGATATGAGTATCTTGGAGGTTTGGAGCATTTTGGGGCTCAGGGATATGAGGTGGAGCATTGTTGCAAGCTTGGGTTGGGGTCTTCTGCGGAGGTGCAGGGACCTGATTGTTGACATCTGCAGTAGCAAGGGAGATGGAAAAACTTGCCAAACTCCAGACCTGTCTAGTTCCTCTCGAAACCTTAGAAAAGTTTGCTCCAAATGAGCAGCAGTCTCTTTGGTGATCAGGGTGTCCTAGGAAGCTCCTTCAATTTCTTTTCTTGCTTCATTATCTCCCATCTTTCCTTTGCTTCTGTTTCTGGGGGACTTGGAGGAGGAGGATCCGTAGATCTTGTGGAGTATGCTGATGGTGCCAGAATGCACGAACTAACCTTTGGGGAGGGGGATAAAAAATAAAAGAAAAACCAAAGGTAAAAAGTTAGTGCGGGTTCTGATAAGGAAAACATTGCGGTATTAAAACAAGTAGTTGCAAGAATATAAGTCATTTCCTATTTGGGTGCCTCGTTGTGCCCGAGGTAGGCCTAGCGACAGATATGATTTGGAGAATTATAACACCAAGTGCCTCATTTTATCGATAGAAAATAGAACGAGTCAAAACAAACTGAAACAAAGAGAAATAGTCACTACTGGCCAGTGGTCTTATTACATCAAGAAAGCAGTAAAAAATCCTAACTACTTGGTCCCAGAAGGACCTTCCCCAGATTCGGTATCTTTGCCTCCCTCGTACAGTTTCATCAACTCGCGCAGTCCCAGCATCAAGTAAGCCCGAGCCAAGTGCCCACCTTCTTTACCTTCATCTTCCTGACAGTCATTGATCCTTTCAGAAACTTGCCTTCCAACTCCGCTCAACCTCATTCCAAGTACCCTAAGCGGTTGTTTGCGTGGACATCCATGTCCTTCAGCTTATTGATTATCTTCTTTTCGGCCTCTAGTATTTCCCGATGTTCACTTTCACATTCTCGCATCCGTTTGCGTAGCTGATTGTACTTGACCTTCGCTGCAGTCTTCTCATCAATAACCCTGTGACCATGGACGAAATCTATTTTTCCCAAGCCAATATGATCGTCTTCCAACCATCCCGGATAAAGCGGCATATGCCCCGCCTGATACATGTCTGGTTCCATAGATTCTTTTTCCAAAATGAGTTTGGAATGCCACATATGCTAAGCCCGACACCTGTGTGGGCTATCGTCATCTTGAGAGTCAGCCATGTAGTGACTCATCTTTTCTACCCTTGGTATAATCTGCTTTCTTCCCGCTTGCCTCATGACTCGGAGAGAGACATAAGGGTAAGTTCCTCTTAAGCCAATGAGTATAAGGAATGGCGCATCCCTAGACCGAATGATAAACTCCCCTGTTGGAAACCACTTGTACATCTATTGTACTTGCTCTTCTTTCAGATTCTCCAATAGTTCCACCCATCCACTGGCGTCTTCCGGGCGAGCGAACGTATCCGGCATGAAGTACATTCACTTTGGATGATGGAAAGCGATATGGTCATCCAGTCTCGGCGTATTATCTCTTGTCTATACTCTCCTTTCTAGAGATCTTCAATGAGACAGAGTTTCAGTAGCAAATTGCACCCTTCAAAGTGTAGTGTCCCTTGTTGAAATTTCTCTAAGGCTCGGTACAGTTCGGCAAGGATCATGGTTGCTATGCTGAATGTCTGCCCGTCGATACCCTCCATTATGGATTTGGTTACCTTGGCTAGTCTTGTATGGATTCTAGCCTTCTTCATGGAAAGACTATCATGCCCAGAAAATAGAACATGAATACAAAGGCTCTCCTATGTATGTGCTCCAAAGAGGTGAGGGCGAAATCGTCCATGTAAGTGCGGTAGGATTTGCTATGCCCGAACCTTTCATACATGAAGTCAAAGGATATGTAGGAGTCCTTTAGACTGGTCAGATTAGGATTCTTTTTGAGCCCCATCATTTTCAGGAACCCGCTACCTTTGCTAGACCCCCGATTTCTTCCAACAGCGGCGTCATCTCAATACCCCCAAATCGGAAGATACACCATTCACTATCCCAAAACAGAGTAGCAGCTTCCACAATCTTGTTATCTGGCCTAACTTCCAGGAGTGAAGTAAGATTCCCTAAGTGCTTGCGGACAAAAATCCGATCACTACCATGCAGATCCTCCCACCAGCTTAGCAACATTGGGTGAATGTTCGATACCATACCGAATCTGGGGACCTCGTGCCACATTTCCTGCAAAATAGAGTGTTAGGCCCTAACCCCACCAAACTCTACTATTTAAATCAATAATTAGCAAAAGGACTTTAGTTCTCCAAATCAATGCACATAACGTGAATGTCTGTTTGGGTTTTGAGGAAACTCGATGGACTTTTGGTTTGGGCTATCCTAATGAGTCATTATGTGGACAATATAACTAACTCGGCTAACTGTGACCATGATGCATGAACAATTAAACAGAGAAAGGTTTCTACTTTTGAAAGTCTAGACAAAGTATCCTTGAGCGGACAACACAAGAGGGAAAGGCATGGAACCTTCGACTACACCGTTGATCGACTGGTTTTAGCGCAAATATTCATTTGCCAAATTTAAGGGGTTTATAAATAATGTAAGAGCGCAACCACTCATTATAAGCGTTGATATAGTATTTTTTTGGCACGTGTGGAAAATGATGTTGAAGGATGCAATTACAACAATGAAACAAGTACACATATTTTCATGTTCATAAGATAAAGATTACAGTAGATGCTCGAAATTTAAGACGGAATTGAAATAAAGTAAAGGCAGTAAAGCAGTAAAATAGTTGAAAAAAGGAAGACATGAAGAAACAAGTTAGTAATTACGAAAAAATGATTAAAGCATTAAATAAAGGTAGTAAAGAAAGCAATGAAGTCATAAAACACATATGGTAAAAGCCTTAAATAAAAGTCCCCAGCAGAGTCGCCATGTTGTCGACGCGCCCTTTTTTAAAAGCAAAATCGGGTTTTACGACATTATGGGCTAAACAACTCTCATTCCTATTTGGGAATTGGGTTCTGGAATTTGAAGAATCGCCACCTAATGATTATAGTGCATTAGGACACTTTTAAATATGAGAGGGGTATTTTGAAAGAAAACCAAAGTTCGGGTAAGGGCTTGAGATTATCTCGAGGAGAAGGTGTTAGGCACCCCTCAAGATCCACTAGTGTGGTTCCCGTCCGTGCTAATGTGACTTTATGAAGAAATGAAGCAAGTAAACAGATAAGATTCACATATAAACATTGGAACAACTTAGGAATTTTGAAAAGGGAAAGGCATAAGTTAAATAAAATAGAAGAGAGAATGGATTTGAAAAGAAAGCATTACTTTAGAAAAACGTTTAAATAAATAAAGCACGCAAAGAAAAGGGGGTCCTAGGTTTGACTCTAATATGGATCACATCGGTGCAATCCCCCGCACACACTCCTCAAAGAGGGGTCGCATATGGTATTAGCGCACCGGTCATCATCTCCATATTCTACCCTTCCCACCCCGTAAAGGTGTTGAAACGCGTTGGTATCTTTACTTATTGCATGCTAATACCCGTCCCAACCTATAAGTCCTGGGGTATTAGGACCTCTAATCCTAAGAGGGGGAAGAGAAAGATCGGATATATATGGAGTTCTCAAAGGTAAAAGTACTAGAACGACAATCAAAACAAATAGCATCGAAGAGGTATGCAAATAAGGTATTCAAAGGCTCAGATAAAACCACGTAACACAACAACGATTAGTTTAGCATGACTACAAATACCGATTTGGTCTATAAAAGAGGTTAGAAGAGCAGACGGATTAGTTTAACACATGAAAGTTGGATAGAAAATCCATTTTGCGCCCTCCGGGCCCGTTGTTAGGAATTGACAAGTTTTTAAAACCAGTTAGTCTAAAAGGAAAACATTATTTTTTCAGATATAAATTTTTTGAAAAGAGAATTGAAGTTTTAAGAAATAATGTTCAGAAATGGCCTACGGATTAGCCGCATTGTTTGAACAAAAGGATGCAAGAAGAAAGTTTCAAAAAAAGAACTTTGAAATGTAAACTCAAACAAGCGAAGTAATTTAAAAACTGCAGGTTTGGCAATTGCAAAAGACATTATAGATTCAGAATAGCGAAAAAGGCTGATCTGGGCGCGATTTTGAAGAATGCATTGACACGCTTTGAACATACTAGGTGACTCTGGAACATAATGTACACATTGATGCCTTTTTGTTATTGCTTTTATATGTTTAGAGGGCCTACCGTTTGCCTATCGTTTATACAATTCTTATAGGCATGTTTTCTAGGCAGGATGCAACATTGAGATCCCATAGGCATGCTTTCTATACGAGATGCAATGTTGAAAGCTTATAGGCATAGTTTCTATATGAAATGTGACAATGCAAACCCTATAGTCCTGGTTTCTATCATGGATTTATGAGGCATTGTAAAGCCTTATAGACATGGTACCTATATTTGATGTCAATAAAGTAAACCTATAGACATGGTATCTATATGAGATGTAGTGGTGTAAGTGGGACGACCTGACCCGTCGGCTTTTGTATTTCAGTCCCGTTATCCCCGTATTATGCTTCCCAAAGTGTTGATATATGTGTTTGGTGAGTTTGAAGTGTGTTGGGTTGAATTTGGTTTGAAATAAGACCGATAGTCTCTTTAAGGAAAGCTTAAATTGGGAAGGTCAACCGGACGTTGACTTATGAGTTAGAGGGCTCTGAATGGATTTTCGATGATTCGACTAGTTCCAGGTGCTGATTTATGACTTAGGAGCGATATCGAAATTTAATTTGGAGGTACGGTGTAGAATTCGGCTTGAATTGGCTAAAGTTGAATTTCGGCGAATTCCGGTTGATAGGTGAAATTTTGATCCGGAGTTCGGAGTTAAATTCCGAGAGTTGCAGTTCGTTAGGTGATTTTGGTTATGTCTGTAAATTTTCAGGTCATTCGGACGTCGTTTGGTTGGGTTTGGATCGAATGCGAATTTGGAAAGTTATAGTTTATATTAGAATGAAATTCAGTGATTTTGGTGATTTTTGATGTTAAAGATAGCATTTTTATTGCCCGAGAAAGTTTGAATAAAGTATTAGAACATGTTTGTGCTTTTGGTTGAGGTCCCGAGGGCCTCGGGGTGATTTCGGATGGTTGTCGGGATGATGTTTGGGACTTGGAATGCTGCAGATTTGCATCTAGCTGTTGCAGAGAGTTAAACTCTATGCGATCGCATGGAGGGAATTGATGGGGTAGTCAGTGAAGCTATGCGAATGCGGTGAGGTATTACGTTCGCATTGAAGGAATTTGGAGGGCAGGAATTAAGGCTATACGAATGCACTGGGGCTGTGCGAATGCATAGAAGGTCGAGAAGGCTGGGGAATTTTGCACTATGCAAATGCACTGAAGGAGTGCGAACGCATAGAAGAAGGTGTCTGGGCAGAGAAGTTTTATTAAACATTTTATCCGCGAGTAAGAGTCACTTTTCCTCCATTTTTGCAAAACCTTGAGAGCACATTGACGGATTTTGAAGGGGATTCAAACGCGAAGTGATTGGAAGTAAGTCTCGTGGTCTTAATACGACGTTTTATTGAAGAATCAACCACTAATTCTCTGAAATTGGGTGTAAAAGTTAAAGAATTAGGGCTTGGAATTTTTAATGTAAATTTGGGATTTGGAGGAGCAATTGGACTCCAATTTTGATGAATTTTATATGTATGGACTCGTGGCAAGACGAGGATTCTGAAAATGTGAATTTTGTAATTTTTCGAGAAGTGGGCCCGGGGCTCGGGTTTTGTCAACTTCGTGTTTTTGGGTGTTTTTCGAGTCCTTTCTATTGGGTCATGTCCCGTTAACCTATTTTGACATATTCCTTATGGTTTTGGTCAGATTCTACACTCGAGGAGGTCGATACGCGAGGAAAGTGCAAGGCGAGCTAGGACTTTGGCCGGTTTGAGGTGAGTAATGGTTATGAATGATATACTGAGGGTTTGAAACTCCGTATTTGCACTATGCGGTGCTGTGATGGGATGTGATACGCGTCTCGTGACGAGCGTGGTGATAGATATGCTGGGGATTCGGACTTGGTCCATCCCGATTGATGACTTAGTGTACTTCTTGACTGAGTTTGAGATGTGCTCGATTATATTAGGCTAGTTGCCATGTTAGGGGCCTGGTGCCGATCTGTAGAACTCCTAGGGAGCATGTTGAGTTGTTGATCTTACTTTACCTATTGGACACATACCGTCTGTCCTGATTTTGCCTGTAAATCATGAAATAGACTGGACTTTGTAACTTACACCATAAATGAGCAAATACCTAGGGTTGAATACCCTGTTTTAGCCGAGTGGGCCGGAGAGGCCAAGTCTAGATTGACTGAGAGGGGTCAGGGACCCCGTAGTGAGGCTGACGGATATAGATACAAATAAATCGGGTCGGGCTGCACGCCGCAGCAGTATATACATATACATGATTGGATCGGACTGCACGCCGCAGTATTATATTAAATGGATCGGACTGCACGCCGCAGTAGTATATTATATGGATCGGACTGCACGCTGCAGCAGTATATTATATGGATCGGACTGCACGCCACAGTATATTAGCACTTGGGCTGAAGGAGCCCCTCCGGAGTCTGTACACACCCCCAGTTAGCGCAGCCGGCTATATCTATTGGATAGGATTGCGCGCCGCAACATTACATATATCTATTGGATCGGGCTGCGCGCTGCAGCATTATATATATTATATTGGATCGGACTGCACGCTACAGCAGTACATATATATACCTGGTGCTGGGTCTGGCTGCGCGTCGTAGCAGTGTTAGTGACTGGTCGGACAGAAAGGAAAGTATTTTATCAGATTCGTGTCTCTGTTTGGCACTTAATCACTGTTCTTGTTGTTGCAATTAGAATTGTATAGTACTTTTACTGGTTTTCTTACATTCAGTTATTATTTATTGATATTACTGACTGAGTTGGTAGACTCACCCCATACTCCCTACACCTTGTGTACAGATACAAGGATCCCGGAGGTGTAGCTGTGCTTATTTGCTGTGGTCTAGATCCGTTCCGGAGTTATAAAGGTAGTTGCTGGCATCCGCAGAACCTGATGTCTCCTCTCCTTTATCTTTTGATTCTATGTCCAGACTTTACTGTGTCTTGGATATTGATCAGCGTATTTAGAGGCTCGGACTCGTGACACCGGATCTTTTGGGTTGTATTACTGTTGTTTATGTTTCCCGCAGTATTTCCTATGTTTATTAAACTGAGATTTTATCTTAAAATTGGTATTTAGTCATTGTTTCGACTGGGATTGATTATATGGTCGAGCTTGCCTTCCAAGATGTTTGGCGCCATCACGACCGGGGTTTGGGTCGTGACAGTAAGCCTATAGACATGGTATCTATATGAGATGCAGTAATGTAAGCCCTATAGACATGGTTTTCTATCATTGATAGATGCAGTAATGTAAACATGATTTCTAATTGATGCAAAAACGTAAACATGATTTCTAATTGATGCAAGAAAATAAATCCCTCCCATATCCTCTTTCACTATATCCCCCAAATTTTTTATACAAATTACTTTACAAGAATCTGGACAAAAAAAACATTAAAGGAAATAAGCAAATACATCAATACTACAACAGGCCCGAAGAAGTGCAAAGCAACTTTAATATTCAACATATGCCGTTTACCAAATCCGGGATCCCAAATCCAAAGCTTTCTCTTTAGAGTGTTACAAAGTTCAAAAGGCTTTCGTGGAAACCAGGAAATGCTTAAACTCTAAGCAATTGGAGTAGTGCAAGTGTGGAATCACCAGCCCTAAGGCATCCATGTCCAGAGGAGACTCTGGGTTCCCCTAAGCATAGCTTACCAAAGGGGGGGTAGGACTTAAAGAACTAAGAATAAGGGTAAAAGTGAGGAATTAGAGGAAAAACAACACGAGAGGTGGTCATACCTTGCCATGAAGTGAGAGTGGTACACCCCTAACCTCTTGCATGCAGACTTGAAAACAAGTCAGACTAGAGCTTGTATGGTGATTAGGACACTAACAGGCCCGTGTCAAGGCTCAAACACACAATATAGCGGATAGGGAATGGGATTATTTTGAGTATAGGTTGATAACAACCTTAATTCTAGACTAGGAGTGGCAATGAGGTGCCACCCTAGTCCAAAACACACTCATATGCAAACAGAGGTTAAGGGCAGGGGGATCATATAAGAATACTTGAAATAAACAGAATCAACTAAAGGAGGTTTAGGGAAAGGGATGTACAGGAATTTAAACCATGATAATGAACAATAAACAGACAAGGGGAAAGGTAAAAAAAGGTTAAGCATCTTAAATTGATATCATAAACAGACAGGGGAAATGGGGAAGGGGATTAAGCATGCATGAGCTTAAATTTAAATCATAAATAGACAAGGGAAATGGGGAAAGGGATTAGACATGCATGAGCTTAAATTTTAATCATAAACAGACAAGGGAAATGGGGAAGGGGATTAAGCATATCCTACTGTTTTATCAGTTCAACCAGGGGAGAACGACATTAAGAAATTTACTTGATGCTTCAAAAAATCCTGGACAACAACATTGTAATAAACTGAGTAAAGCATCAGCTTTAGTTACTTCTGAGCATACCAAAAAGACTGAAACCCACAAAGGACAGCATTACAGCTGCAATGTGCAGGAGCTGGTAGCAGGGGAGGAAAATGTACTAGCTAGTGTAGATCCAATTCTTAAGACAAATATGCAAATATCATCAAGTCTTACAGATGATGAGGTTGCGCAGAACACATTTTGTCAAGATACCTCTAATCAACCTGATATGGTTCAATAAGGCAGTGTGACCTCTTTGATAGATACAGCAATTGCAGTTTCTAATGAAGCCTTTCTTCATCGTGGTTTTGATTTAGATCCTACAGCTGCTACACAACAAACAAGTGAAGCTGCTCAACACTCTTTAAATAACTGGTCATCGATGTCCAACAGAAAAGCAACTTCAAAAACCAAAAACAAAATGCACATCGCAAATAAGAGTCCAGCTCTACATACAAATTCAAACTCATTTGCTGCACTTACCAATGTCAATAATGAGGATGGAATCTTGATAGGAGAGAATATGCAAATGGCCAATGATCATTTTTCTCCAACCATACCTTCCTCCAGTACACATGTGGAGACAATTATCAAAGATTATGGAGAACCATCAACCTCCACGTGAAATAACAAACCAGTAATTCAAGTTAAGATGAGGTACATGGTCATTAAATCGAAACTGTGGAAAGACCAACGAGATTTTGACGATGAGGAGGGCTGGGGAGAAGGACTTGCTGGTTATTCATCTTCAAAAGACGACCAAGAGTTTGATGACGACAGTGTAGGAGAGGACATTGATGCTCAATTCAAGCCAAAATTTCAAAGGAAATCAGCGACAATCAATTGTACTGCACATCTGCAACCTGCAGCAAACACAAACAGCAACTTGAACCATAATGCTCTAGTATTTGTTCCATGAAATACTACAAAATCAGGCGAAACATCAGCTACTGATCGAAACGAAACAGCACTGCCAACATCTGCCCAGAATAAGATATTACCAATAAAATCGATCACTACTTTGGAGAAGAAGAAAATGTCGGATGCAATGAGGCAACCTTTCCATACAACACAGTACCAGCAAAGGAATGCAACAACACCATATAATTTTCCTTCTGCCGATAACAAAACAATTCCATTTTCACAGACGGGGCAGCACCAGCTCGTATCAACAGTTCAAGAAATCACTCTACAGGACAGACAACTACTGGATGCGAGGGCAGGAAGACATATATATAACCAATGCATAGTAAAACAAGTAAGAAGTCTCGTGAAAGGGATAGAAGTTGGGACGACAGGATGTTTGAAGACGCAAACATAAGGAGACCCCTAATGAGAAATGCAAAACAAAAACATGTCACTCAAATAATTGTTACAAAGTCCAATCGATTGAGGAACAAAGCATGAATTTGATTTGAAGTCATATTGACAAAAATTATGGACGAAGACATTAATCTACAAATTGAATTTTTCACAAAATTGGAGAAAAGAGAGCACCAAGATGGCTTCTTCAAATTTTTATTTTTCCATCTCATTAGTAATATTCTATGTAATATCATCACAGAGCATGTTATTATCTCTGTGATGATCATACTTTTCTTAATTCTTGCTACTTCTTTCTTTTTACATGCTTGTTAGTTCATGAGGCTTTTATTGGCCTCAATAGGATTAATGAGGTAAGGTTTACGCCGGTTGTTGTTATATGGGTAACAATACCGGTGCTATCCCCCCTTATTTTATTTTTCCTATTTGTCGTAATTTTCAATTTCATATTATTAATGAAAACTAGTCCTAGGCGCTCGCCTAGTGGATTGGAAAAAAAGAAATGGGGAAGGGGATTAAGCATGCTAAACTTAAATTGAAATCATAAACATACAAGGGAAATGATTAAGTAAACAAGTGGCTTGGAGAACTGAGAAAGCAAATCAAAGAATTACCGGTTGTAAACTTGAGTAGTAAAGAAGGTAAAACAGATGAGACTTTATGATTTAGCCTTGGATTTCAGCCGGCTAAACTGTAGCAATATAACAAGTAACAGAGAAGAACAGAAGAGAAGAGAGAATTCTTAGTGAGTAAACTTGGAGAAGTTTTTGTATCTGTGTCTGTGTGTAAGTGAGAAAAGGTGAAGGCTATTTATAGTTTGAAAAATAAGCAGCAGTAAGGCAAGAAAATAATCTCAGTATCAATTATAATCAATTAGGGAAAGGGTTTCCTATAATTAAGGAACAGGAATTGAGGTAAATAACACCATTTTATTTTTGGAAATAAAATCAAGTATAAGTCACAAAATATAGGACAAGTTAAACGGAGTTTCAAATTCACACGTTTAATACATAAGGCAAGTCAGTCATATAGAGAATCAAGGAATTGAGATACTAATTGATTTTCCACTTAGTCAAAGAGTATGTCCAAATTAGAGAGTCAAACGAATTCATAAGAAATCAATTTTCCCAAAATTAGGGCTATTAGAAAGGGGGAAATAGAACTATATAATGATATGCACAAATTCGAGCATGTAAGACTGGAATTAGTAGAACAATCATGTAGCAGAAGCACTCAAGTAGGAAATCAAATACAGCTAGGGTTTAAACATGGAGCGAGTAAGTACACAGAGAAAGATAAAAAAATGAAAACCCCTAAAGCTTAGGGTTTTTTGTCACATATAGCGTGTAAAGAAGAACATAGATGAAGGTGAACACAATGACAAACAGAGAATATAGTAATCATATTAGCTCAGAAACCCCAGAAATAACATAATAAAGAAATATCTAGGAGCCATGGTGGAAAATACTCGAAAAACATAATAAGAACTAGAAGACAACACAGTAGAGCAGAACAACCAAGGAAATCAGAGTAATCAAGGAAACCCTAATTTTTTAGAAGACGGACAGTTTGAAAACCAAATCGGCAAAGAAAATATGAGCAATACTTTGAAACTTTTTAGAAAACACTAGGATCTAGAGGAGATCGTAAAAATAATACTCAGAGGAAAGCATAGAGAGTTAGGGTTTCAGAGAAAGCACCCTAGATAACGAGAAAACCTGTAACGGACTGATTCGGAGTCGACGAAAGACTCACAGCTCAAGGCTTGTCGGAAAAAGGCCGAACACGACTACAAAACTGAAGTCGAAGGACCTCTATGTCTATAGTCTTTGAGATAGGGCTCAAATCTTCGAACCCAAGAGCCATAGGAGGTAACGAGAGGTGAGTATATGTGTTTTAAGGCTTGGGAAGCCATAATCGCCGGTTAAACAGAGCCGGAGAAGGCTAGGGTTCAGAGAGGGGGCTAGAGAACATTTGAGAGATGAGGGGGATACAAGGGCGGCTGAAGGCGTAAAATGATTAGGGTTGGGGTGTATTGGGGTTTAATTATGGAAATGGTGATCTTGGGCCATTGATTCAAACGATCAACGACCACAATTTAAAAGAGGATCCAGGCGGGTTTGTTTAGATGGGTCTGGGTCGGGTAATTCTGCAATTGGGTCGTGTAGTTGAGGGTTTAAATTGGGCTAAAATTTGGCTACAATTGAAATTAAAATGGGCTATGATTTAAATGGCCAATTTTCCCCTAATTGAATTTTATAAAATAGTAAATGGTATTGTAAATATCCAATTAAAATGCTGACTTAATAAAATACGTATAAGTATCAATTAAAATTATTGAGAATGATTTTCTAGTTAAAATATTTGTTAAATTGACAAATGGCCTAAAATTGCAATTTAATGGAACTTTAATTTGGGAACACATAACACACATGTGAAATTCTGCAAAAATTATGAAAAAATATATTTTTATATAAATGAGAGAATAAAATAAATTACTCATTGAAATAACAAGATTTGGGGCTAAATATTGGGTTTTATAGTGCAACATAAGTTATAAATTGATTTTAAAAATATTTTAAAAAATGTGAAAAAATACCAAACCCTTTGTAAATGCTTATATATGAATCTACATGCTATGTTTGGGAATATTTTGAGTATAGAAGTATATGAGAAAAATTGGGTATCAACAAAGACAAAGCACTTCTTCAGAGGGTGTCTTACAAGTCATTGATATTTGCGGTAACTTGGGTCATTCATTTTCCCAACTTCATTTGGTTGCTCCATCTCTAGAAGATCAATGAGATTTAACTCGAGGACTTCTTCGAAAATGGCTGGCACATTTGAATCCAGAAATGGGTACTCTTTCTCTTGCATTTCTTTCAGAGTCAACTTTTCACTTGGCTTATCTTGAAAAGAAGTGGATTTCATACTTTGTTTCTTATTCACCTTCGTTGTGAACTTCATAGGTGATGTGTTGACATTCATAGCTTCTTTGCTTTCAGACTTGAATACGAACTTGCCCCACTTCTTGACTTCTTGCTTTCCTTTTGTGAGGTTCATAGATGGGCAGCCTTTCATTTCCAGCAAGGCCATGCTCAATACCATGTCATGGGCACGAGTTGCAAGTTCTTCAAATGTGCCAGGCTTGATTTCTTGCAAGATGTAGCGCAATCCCCAATCCATGCATTGGATGCATATCTCTATTCCTGAAGCTTCACTAAGCATGTCTTTGCAGTTGAAGCTTGCGTTCTTCCAACGATTGATAAAGTCAATAACTGGTTCCCCCTTTCGTTAACGAATATTTGTAAGTTCTATCATACTAACAGTACGTCTCGCACTATAAAAGCGATAGAGGAACTCTTGCTCTAGTTGATTTTAGCTATCGATAGATCCAGCCTCGAGGTCTATGTACTAGTCAAAAGCATTTCCTTTTAGCAATCGGACAAACTACTTGATGAGGTAATATCTATAACTCCCAGCATTGTTGCACGTGTCCATGAAATGCACCACATATTGATTTGGGTTGCTTTACTATCGAACTGTTGAAACTTTGGAGGTTGATAGAAAGCATACATCTTCAACATATCGACCATTTCACAGTACTGCTATGTATATATAAGGGAGGCTGATAGATCTTAAATACTCTTGCCTTATGTTTTGATGATCTGACAAACTTATTGATAAGAACCAAATAAGGAACCTGACCTACTTGGATTGCTGCAAATTGCAAACTTGAACTAATCCCGGATAAGGATAAACTGCTGCAAATTCTGAAGCTAGGAACCAATCAACAACCTCGTGCTCCTGTGATTCTTATGTAGCAGTACAGATTCATTTGGATACAACTGGAACTGAAGTGACTGCCGGCACTATTTCTATCGCACAGCAATATACTGACAGCCTACTCATTCTATAACCAAACAAAGCACTCACATCACTTCAAGTGATGTGATCAAGATGTACCAAATGAAGCCTTATACAAATACATCAATGGAAGGTTTCTGTTTCTCATTCAAGCCTTTTGTAAAAATAGAAAAATCATTCTCTCAAGCTTGAAGAGCAAGGTTGAACACCACTACAGACCAGTTCCTAAAAGATTGATTGTTGTTGTCCTAGTTGAGTTGTAACCTTGTTATTGTACTTACTACATCTCCTAAAATCACTTACATAGAAGCATACTGGTTAGGAATCCTCTCGTAAATCCCTAAACTTGTTGAGTCTAGGTTGTGACTAGATTTAGCCATAAGGAAAAGTCTTTTCAATTGTAGAATTACAATCTGTCTTGTGATGATAGCATCACAAGTTAGAAAAAGCCTTTGTAACTAGGATAGTCACAAAGTGTCTTGTGGTAAAGGTACCACAAGTTAGTTGAGTAAATCCTTTGAAATAGGAAGTATTGTAAAGTGGCTTGTAATAGGTGAGATTACAAATTAGTGAAGTTAAAAGCCTACAGGTGTAGGTCATGGTTTTTTGATCCCCTTGTGCGGGATTTTCCACATAAAAATCCTCTCCCTCATTTACTTACTGCTTTACTAAGTGCTCTCAGTGGGAACTTGTAGAGGACCAGGTACTCTACGATTTGAAGAACCTATACAATCTAATAATTGGTATCAGAGCGGGTTCCTCCTATCAGGTTAACACCAAAGAAGAATCCTCATGATGGCTCCACTAAATCCTGAAAAAGGTCAATCCACAAACCACCCACCGAAGTTTGATGGAATATACTATTGGTGGTGGAAAGCTAGAATACATGATTTCATCATGGCTGAGAATTATGAGCTTTGGGATATTATCTGTGATGGCCTGTTTGTTCCAATCAAGACCAGCGGACTGAAGTAGAAAAGAAGCAATAAAGAAAAATGCTCGTACCAAGAAACTTTTGGTATATTGTTTGGAACCTATCGAGTACACGACAGAATTTATACATGAAACACTGCCAAGAAAATATGGGATGCTTTGGAAATAGCTTATAATGGAACTACACAAGTAAGACAAGATAAATCTAATGCTGATGATAGTTCTATGATGGAAGTTGAAGGCGAGGAGATTAGATATGACTCAACGCTTGCTTTGATGGCACAATCAAACAATGATGACGATAATGGTAACGAAGAGGTAAACTTCAGGGATGTTCAGAAAATTCTGAAATCCTATTCTCCAAAAACTCTTATGTGTTTAGCTGATGTTTTAATTACTGCTTTTTGTAGTCTTGCGAAGGATAGAGATTCCTTGTTCTTAGGACTAGAAGAATCTGAACATACTAGAAAATACTTAGTGGTTGTAATTACTAATCAAAAGAAAGCCATTGAAACTCTTAGAAAAGAAAAGAGTGATCTCTTGGCAGAAACTGCTGACCAAAGGAAAGAATTAATAGAGCCCTTGACTAAGTCAGAACCTGAAAACCCTGAAAGAGGAAAGGATATAGTTAGTAAGCAATATGCTAGGCTTGAAGATGAGCTAAAGGACTTGAAATGTAGGATGAGTGCTGAAATTGAGAAAAAACGAGCTCCCCCAAGCCAATCTAGAAAAAGTAATGAATGATCTTGAGAAGTCTCTAAAGTGGAACTGGTCAGTATAATCTACCCCTGTCTTTTTCACTAATGTCATTAAAAAGGGGCAGGGAGCAGGGTTCCCAAGGAGGAAAGATCTTTACAACCCTCACAGTAAGAGCGCCACTGCATCTGATAATTGGCCTTGTACCCAATGTGGGAACACTGGGCACCCCAAGGAAGGTGTCCAGCCCAAGAATCAATCAGTAAAAAAAGATAAAATGGTTGCTGAAACTGTGACTACAAAAGAGGGACCATGTTCTACTCATAGAAAATTGTGTTTACCTGCATGGACTAAGAGAGCTCTTATGCATCCTCTTGGTTACTACAAGGGACCGAAACTTATTTGGGTTCCTAAAACAAACTCCTAATCTCTTGTGCAGGGAACATTGAAGGGAAGTGGTCAACAATGGTTTATGGATAGTGGGTGTTCAAAACATATGACTGGGAACACCACAGACTTTCCCTCACTAAAAGCCATGCGAGGTGGGAGTGTATCCTTTGGAAATGGCAAAAAGGGGTACATTCTTGGAGTTCGAAAAGTTGGGAAGTCACTCACTCTATTGAATATGTGTACTATGTCAATGGACTTAAGTACAGTCTCCTGAGTGTCTCTCAAATTTGCATAAAGGGAACAAGTGGAGTTCTTGTCCAAAATAGGTACAGTTACTAACCTTGTGACTAGTGAAATAGTTCTGGTGGCCAAAAGATACAAGAACATCTATGTTGCCAATTTTGATTCATTACAGAGTGGCGATCTGAGTTGTCTGAAGGCAGTTGACGATGATGCTGAACTATAGCACATAAGACTAGGCCATGCAAGTTTTTCCCTTCTGAACAAACTAATTCAGAAGAACCCGGTCCATGGTATGCCTATATCACAATTCAAAACTTAAAAGGTCTGTGATGCCTGTGCCAGAGGAAAACACGTAAAGTCCTCCTTTAAGTCAAAAAGAGATGTGAGCACCTCAAAGGCGCTTGAGCTTCTGCATATAGATCTATGTATACCTATGAGGGTCCAAAGCAGAGGGGGAAAGAGATATATCTTTGTTATCGTGGATGACCATTCTAGATTCACATGGACTTTGTTTCTCAGATCAAAAGATGAAACGGTTGAAATATTTGTGGCCTTTGTGAAGAAAATCCAAGTGAAGATGGAGTAAAGAGTTGTATGCATTAGATCAGATCATGGGACAGAATTTGAAAATGTCAAATTTGATGACTTCTGTAAAGAAAATGGCATCACTCATAACTTCTCAGCTCCCAGAACTCCACAGCAAAATGGAATAGTAGAAATAAAGAACAAAACTCTGGAAGAAATGACAAGAACAATGTTGATTGACAATGGACTTATAAAGAACTTTTGGGCTGAAGTTGTCAACACTGCCTACTACTTAGTGAACAGGTGCATAATCAGATCAATCCTGAACAAGCCCCCATATGAATTACTGAATGGAAGAAAACTCAAGCTGACTTACCTAAGAACTTTTGGATGCAAATGTTATGCTCTCAACAATGGAAATGATCAGCTTGGTAAGTTCGATGGCAAAAGTGACGAAGGGATATTTCTTGGCTACTCTTCTCAAAGCAAGGCTTACAAGATATATAACAAGAGGACTCAATGTGTTAAAGAAAGCGTCCATGTTATATTTGATGAGTCTCATCCATCATTTGAGAATAATTCTAAGGAATATCAAGATGGAGAACCCCTCCTTGTTCCTGGTGAAGTCATTAACATGACAAATGGAAAGGTAGACATCATGAGTCAAGTGAATGATCCAAATGAAGATAATTCTACCTCATCATCAACAAAATCCACCACTTCAATTACAATAATTGAAGCTGAAGAAAGAATGGTTGATGCAGTTCAGGCAATTCCACTGGCATCTGAGAGAAGGGTAGAGGAGAATGAGCCAAACATACCTTTTTCTTCTCAGAATGAACACCAGACATCTAATTGGAGACATCAAAGTTCTCACCCTATAGACAACATAATCACTCTTCTGGATTCTAGAGTTCGAACCAGGTCAAGAGCTAGAAATTCACTTGCCTTCTCAGCCTTTCTCTCCCAGATTGAACCCAAGAACATCAAGGAAGCCTTAAAAGATTCAAACTGGATTACAGCCATGCAAGACGAGCTACATCAATTTGATAAAAACAGTGTATGGCACATGGTACCCAGACACAACCATTATAGGGACCGCGTGGGTATTCAGAAACAAGCTCGATGACATGGAATTACCACAAGCAACAAGGCCAGGCTAGTGGTCCAATGCTACAATTAAAAGGAAGGGATTAACTATGATGAAACATTTGCTCCAGTGGCTCGCATGGAAGCAATCATAATTCTGATTGCCTTTGCTTCTTGTATGGAATTCACCTTGTTCCAAATGGATGTCAAAAGTGCATTTTTGAATGAAGTACTTAAGGAAGAAGTCTATGTGAACCAACCCCCTGGGTTTGAAAGTCATGAGCACCCTGAATATGTGTTCATGTTGGACAAAGCCCTATATGGGATAAAGCAGGCACCTCGAGCATGGTATGAAAGATTGTCAAAATTTCTCTTAGAAAATAGCTTTATAAGAGAGAAGAGTAACAACACCCTTTTCTTGAAGAAACGAGGAATGAACTTGCTCATTGCTCAGGTTTATGTTGATGATATCATTTTTCGAGCAACAGCTGACTCTTTGTGTGAAGAATTTGCAAAACTTATGGGAAGTGAATTTGAAATGAGCATGATGAGGGAATTAAATTTGTTCTTGGGTCTTCAAGTAAACAGTCTCCAAAAGGTACTTCTATCTATCAGCAAAAATAAATCAGGGAACTCTTGAAGAGGTTCGACATGGAAGCATCAAAGGTGATAGACACTCCCATTGCAACAGCCACGCGACTGGACATGGATGAAGTATGATCGCTTGTGAATCAAACAATGTATAGAGGCATCATTGGGTCTCTTCTCTATCTCACTTGCAGTCGACCTGATATTGTTTTCAGCATAGGGTTGTGTGTGAGGTTTCAATCAAATCCCAAAGAACTTCACTTGACGGCTGCCAAAAGAATACTATGATATCTTAAAGGCACGTAGGACCTGGTGCTATACTATCTATTAGGTGACAAATTTAATTTGATTGGGTATGTTAATGCAGACTATGCAGGTTATCTAGTGGACAGAAAAATCACTTCTGGGATGGCTCACTTCTTAGGATCATGTCTTATCTCCTGGGGTACAAGGAACAAAAATTCAATGGCTCTTTCAATAGCTGGAGCTGAATATGTAGCTGCAGCATCCTATTGTGCACAGATTCTGTGGATCAAGCAGCAGCTGGAGGATTTTGGAGTACTAACTAAGAGTGTGCCCCTCCTATATGACAACACCAGTGCACTTAACATGGCAAAGAATTCAGTTTAGCATAAAAGGACCAAACATATTGATAGGAGGCATCACTTTCTAACACATAATGTGGAGAAAGGGTTGATATGTATGAAGTTCTGCAGCACAGAAGATCAAATTGTAGACATTTTCACCAAGGCACTAAGTAGGGAATAGTTTGACAAAAACAGAGTAAAGCTAGGATTGTTAGGTCCAATTAAGAACCTGATCCCCTTTTGGTTTGGCTCGTGTTATTAAAAAATAATTTGTTCAAAGTATTTTCTGTCCCTGTCTAACTCACTTCATTACCATTGTAGGTAAACACGTATGATGAGCATAGAAGCAGTAGATGTAGTACATAACTGATAAAAGAGGATTAATTCTTTTCAAAAAAAAGGGGGGCTTGAAGAAAATGTTTTCCAAGAACTACGTTCTTGTACTAAAGATTAGTAGTTCTATGCGCCCTTTAATACACGTCTTAAAAGACACAAAATACAACTGCCATGTCATCAACTTTTCAATTTTGGCTATCCCGTCCCTTCAATTCAAATGTTCCATCTCCCTCTGAAGTGTCATAATTCTCCACGCCAAACCGTCGTTTCAAAACCGATGCCTATTATTCTCCCCCCATAATTATCCTCTTCTCTTTAAAAACCCTTATCTTCTTCTCTTGTTAACTATAAGCCCCGGGTAGATTCACCCAAAAGAAAGGGATCATCACACCACCTCTTCTAGTGGCTGAGAAAACGCCTGATCTCTCTGTCTCAGCCGTTCCCGCCTATAACCTATCTATGGAACCCCCAGCCTTCACTGAGTCTGTATCACTCCCTACCACTCCTTCTAATATCATGCCTTCCCCAGTTTCCCAGCCTCTTCCCGACTCAAAAACCACTTAAACTACTATTAGTCTGTTGTACACTCTAGTCAAACCCTAAATAGCGAAGAAGGTCGGAATACTGAGTAAACAAAAGGCACCACCACTATTGCCGTTGACTCAATTGTTATAAAAGCGTCAGTTGAAGAATAAAATAATGTGTTTGTGGTCTCTGTCGATGGGATATTGCATGAAGTTCTTTCTCAGAGACAAGAATCACAAAGTGTGCGGGTAGAAGGGGCTGAAGGGGAAGCAATAGTATACACTACTGGGGCATCACATGAGGAACCTGATCCCTCTCTAGAGGAACTAGGTCAGGACTCTCATCCCCAGGAAAGTGCTATACCTGCTTTCGATGTTGTGCCCCTAGAAATTCAAGCACCAGAGATGCGATTCAGTGATGAGGAAGACCTGGACAACGTGGCCCTAGATGCATTCACCAGTAAGCGGAGGGTTGTTACCACCCCTGATTCTGAAACTAAGGGCCTACTACCAGGCTTGAAGTCAAGGTGGCCTATGATTCTGCACTCCAAAAGAGCAAGAAAAGTAGTAATAATAAAAGAAGAAAGTTGTTAAAAGATGGTGTACATGATAATGATAAAGTAATCCCCGTGGTGGAGGTGGAGGAAGGAACGGCTGAGGAACCTGGTTCCCTTGTTAGGTGGTCTTCGAAAAGAGTTGAGTTTTTTCCATGGAGAAAGGATCTACTTTTAAGTCCAAGATGAAGGAGGCAGTTAGTGATGAGGACATTCTTGTCAAGTCAAAGGGTAAAGGCAAAGTCAGTGGAGAAAAGTATAAGAAACGCCAATGGGAGATAGTTAAAGAATCCGGTTCTAGGAAGAAAGCCAGAAGTGATGACTACCTTGGATTTGAGCTACTAAGGCATCAAAAATTTTTGCTGGGCCGCATGTTTGACCCAACAATCTCTGAGATGGCAGGATTGCATCGGCTTCTAGAAATGGTGGAGTTTTAGCAATGGACGCATTTGTTATACATTGACGCTCCTAAAGTGCATGAGGAGGAGGTTAAGAGTTTCTTCTCCAGCCTTTTTCTAGTGGATACTGACCATGTGTATGCCTTAGTAAATGGGGTGGATATTGTCTTTGAAGTGAAATTACTTGGGGAATTTCTACAGGTTCCTACTATTGGGGTATCTACGCGTGAGAGATGTTTGTCGATACAAACTTCTGAAATGCAGTCGTGAAGGATAATTCGAATAAAAAGGGGGACCAGGTTCATAAGAAAGCACTACTTCCCATCTATCAGTTGTTGTTTGAACTGGTGAACAAAGTCTTGTTGCCTCGAGCAGAAAGGTGATCTATCACTTCCAAATCTAACTTATTCTGAATGGATCAATTGGACAGTTTCAACCCAATGAGTCTGCCTACAATAATGATTGAGCATATGCAAAAAGTGGCAGATTTCAAGGATGGCAATCACGAGCTTCCCTATGGATTCTTGCTCACACAAGTGTTCAAATACTTTGAGGTTCCACTAGGAATAGGTAAGGTAGGGACCGTAAGCAGACACTCTAACCGACAACCTTGAAAGAGTGTGAGTGATTGAGAAGTATAAGGGTGTAGGAAGCACTTCAAATGTGTCTGAGCTCATCAATCCTCAAAATAGCGCAGTTGGGGATATACATCGATTGAAGGCCAGGAATGCCATCCTAGAAGGCCAGCAAGCTCGATCAGTTCCCATGTCGAATGATGAGGTGATCCATTTGACTCAAGAAAATGCTGACCTCAGGGCACAAGTTAAGAACCTGAAAGCCGAACTGTCAACGAGCAAAAGTCGAAAAATGCCCGAATAGACCTTGTTCTCCAGACAATTTCCGCTGCTTCCAAGCCTTTTCCTCCTAGTGCCCCCTAAGTTTCTCCTCAATGACCAACTATCTGGATGTGTTCCTTTTTTTGTTTCTGTTGATGATTGGTGGACTTTTTTTTTGTTTTTTTTTTGTTGTGATTGGAATGTACTACTAGTACTACTCCCGTGATCAATTCCAAATGTTGCCTCTTCCTTTTTTCAAAGGAAGGTGCATATGAACAAAATTATTAATATAAATCCTCTCTTATTTTGGCTAGTACTTTCTCTTTGAATTCTATTCTTTATTATGATTGTGTGTACATATGTAGCATGAGTTAGCTTTGCTGGACTTCTTTGTGTTTTTATTCTTTTTAATGATGCCAAAAGGGGAAAGGTAATATAGCAATGGACTCAGGGGGAATCACATTAGGGAATTGGTTATTATATGAATTGAAATTGAAATATTAAGGCATCGTCTCAGTGGGAATGGTCAGGGGGAACTCACTGACACTGCTTTCTGCTACCTTAATTCTAAACTTATCACTTTTAAATACTATTGACTTATGTTTTGATGATCTAACAAACTTATTGATAAGAACCAGATATGGATTACTTCAAACTGCAAACTTGAACTGATCCCAGCTAAGGATAAACTGCTATAGATTCAGAATCTAGGAACCAATCAAGAACCTGGTGCTCCTATGGTTCCTATGTAGCAGTACATAGTCATTTGGACACAGCTGGAACTGAAGTGACTGCCGGCACTGCTTTTGCCGCACTACAATATACTAACAACCCACTCATTCTCTAACCAAACAAAGCACTACATCACTTCAAGTGATGTGATCAAGATGTACCAAATGAAGCCTTACACAAAGACATTAATGGAAGGTTTCTGTTTCTCATTCAAGCCTTTTGCAAAAATAGAAAAATCATTCTCTCAAACTTGAAGAACAAGGTTGAACGCCACTACGGGCCAGTTCCTAAAAGATTGATTGTTATCCTAGTTGAGTTGTAGCCTTGTTATTGTGCTTACTACATCTCCTAAAATCGCTTACATGGAAGCATACTGATTAAGAATCCTCTTATAAATCCCTAAACTCATTGAGTCTAGGTTATGACTAGATGTAGTCATATGGAAAAGTCTTTTTAATTGTAGAATTACAAAGTGGCTTGTGGTGATAGCATCACAAGTTAGAAAAAGCCTTTGTAACTAGGATAGTCACAAAGTGGCTTATGGTAAAGGTACCACAAGTTAGTTGAGTAAATCCTTTGCAGAAAGTATTGTAAAATGGCTTGTAATAGGTAATATTACAAGTTAGTAAAGTTAAAAGCCTACAAATGTAGGTCGTGGTTTTTTATCCCCATGTGCGATATTTTTCCATGTAAAAAGCCTCTGCCTCGTTTACTTACTGCTTTACTAAGTTCTCTCAGCGGGAACTTGTAGAGGACCAGGTACTCTACGATTTGGTAGAACCATACAATCTAACAGAGGATTTGGCAGGAACTTCATATTTGTTCTTAATGGTTCCTTCAATGAACTCCTTCAGTTAATCGATTGGAATCATCCCTTTAGATGAGACAAAGATAGCCTTAGTGGATGCTACTTGTCTTGGGAGAGAGTCACTATCTAGAACTTCTGGGAGCTTGCCAGGTACGTGGGTGGATTTTTCTTCCATCAAGATTCCCACCCTGCCTCTTAGCTTGTCAATTCTATCCTCTTGATTTTGGATGAATTTGATCAAGCCATCGATTGCTTCCATCATGTTTGTCAACTGCTCCTCCACAGATGAAGTGCTTGTCACCATGGCTTGCATGATTGTCGTGGACGGGGAGTAGCATGAATTTTCACACAGATTGATCCTTGATTAGCTCACGCTATATGGGGTAAGTGGGGAGGATCCATCACTTGAAGTATTTTCATCTTCCTTCACAGTAGAGTGCTTGGATTCGGCGAGGTCAACCAGAGCAAGAGTTGTCTTGATCTTTTCAGCAACATCCCTTCCTCTTTCAGGTGCGTTTGTGGAAGATCTTGCTCCTTTTGAGGATAAAGATCCAGAAACGGGTGATAATGCGGACGGCACTTGGGGTGCTTGTTTTCCTAAAGATCCCGCTTTGCTCCTCGTAACTGGTCTGAAGCTTCCAAAAGGTAACCTCAAGTATGCCTTCAACATCAGCATAGAACTTGGAGTTAGCAGCCTTGGTGGAAGTTGAACCGGAGTTGATGTTCTTTGAGGCCATTTCAATGTTCTTAAACTTTGGTGATTGAAAAGCTGAGATGAGAGGTAGAGATTGTCCAGAATATGTAGATAATAAATTGCGCAAAGAAAATAAAATCAAGACAAAAAAAATATCATAAAATCGTAGTATTTTATTTCGAATATTTGAGTGTTAAAATTTTGATGTCTACAAGTGCCCCCTACTTCAAGGTTTGTCGGGGTGTAGGCTTGCCAAAATTTTAAGACGAGACTTTAAGTACTCCACCATCGCAATAAATGATTTTGAAACTTGGATTTTTGATTTATAGGAGGAAGAGATGAAAGTCATAATTGGTCCCACTGGGCGTGCCAGAATTTGTAGACAATAAATTGCGTCGAGAAAATAAAATTAAGACCGAAAAATATCGCAACAATCGTAGTATTTTATTTCAAATATTTGAGTGTTACAATCTCTATGAATCCTCTGATTCTTCTTTCCAATAGTAAATAAGTTCAAGGGTTTTTAAGTTTGATCTTGAATCTATATTTGTTTCCACGAACGATATCTTGTTCTTGAGCTTGAGCTTGATTGCTTGAACTTGACTTTGATTCGTTCTTTGTTCTTCGTTCTTCGTTCTTCGTTCTTCGTTCTTTGTTCTTGAGCTTGAATTTGATTTCTTGAACTTGAACTTAATTGCTTGAAACTTGGAACTTGGAGAGAAATTAATGGTATTTGATCCACGAGCTCTCTCTTGCTTCTTGTTATAAATGTGTCTTTTTTTGAGTTATGAAGACCCATATTTATAGATGTGGAAGGAAGAGTTGTGATAAGAACAAGTTTTTTCCGACCAATCAAATTAAAGTGTGACGTGGCCACATTTGATTGGTCAGAACATGTCACTTGCACACGTGGCATGATTTCATTGGCCTTTTAGTGTGACTTGGCATGCCTTGTCATTTTGACACATAGCATGATCCTATTGGCTCTTCTGTTTGACTTGCCGCGCCATGTGATTTGACATGTGGCACCAAGCTGGGCCTCTAGGAAGATATCATCTTGGGCTTAATGAATTGGGCTCATCACTTTAGCCCAATTAAATGGGGTAGCTCAATAGATTAAGACTTATTTATTTAATCTATATATGTTGAACTTATATAAGTAATTCAATTATAATAGCCTAATAAAATTATTTGAACTAATATATCTTGAATTCAAAATATAGTCCAAATTATTTTATGGATTTAATTCCAATAAAATTTATATGCCAACAAATAGAACTTGTAGACAATAAATTATCTCGAGAAAATAAAATCAAGATCGAAAAATATCGCAACAATTGTAGTATTTTATTTTGAATATTTGAGTGTTACAATCTCTATGAATCCTCTTATTCTTCTTTCCAATAGTAAATAAATTCAAGGGCCTTTGAGCTTGATCATGAATCTATATTTTGTTTCCATGAACGATGATCTTGTTCTTAAGATTGAGCTTGATTGCGTGAACTTGGCCTTGATTCGTTCTTCGTTCTTGAGCTTGAACTTGATTTCTTGAACTTGAAGCTTGAAACTTGTAGAGAAATTTGCGGTGTTTGATCCACGAGCTCTCTCTTGCTTCTTGTTATTATTTTCTGGTGTCTTTTTTTTTGAGTTATGAAGACTCCTATTTATAGTTGTGGAAGGGGGGAGTTGTGATAAGAACAAACTCTTTCCGGCCAATAAAATTGAAGTGAGACATGGCCGCATTTAATTGGCCAGAACATGTCACTTGCACACGTGACACGATTTCATTTGCCTTTTAGTGTGACTTGGCACACCACATCATTTGACACGTGGAACCAAACTGGGCCTCTAGGAAGATGTCATCTTGGGCTTAATGAAGTGGGCTCATCACTTTAGCCCAATGGATTAAGACTTATTTATTTAATCCATATATGTTGGATTTATAAAATTAATTATCTTGAATTTAATATATAATCCAAATTATTTTAAAGATTTAATTCCAAGAAAATTTATATGCCTACAAATATTTTGAAGTTTTAAATTGAAAAATTATACTTCTGGACACAGTATCCTTAAGGCTTAAATTGAAAAGACTAAATTTCAAGACACTAAAGTTAAAATTTTGAATTGAAAAGTGAACTTACTGACCCAATTTCGGAAGTTTTGAACTAAAAGTTTGAACTTAGGGAAAGATTGTCTTAATATTTTGAATTGAACAATAATTGAACTTACGAACACAATATCTTAAAGTTTTGTTCTGAAAACTTAACTTTATATGACACATTGTACTAAGTTTACATCCTGAACAAAAAAATATATATAACATAGGATACAAAAAAAAAAAAAAAAAAAAAAATTCAGGATACATTGTTCCTGTAGTTCGAGAAACCGAAGAAGAAGCAACATTTGCCCGCTCTTATTAAAGTTGTGGCTAAATACCAAAATAATTTACAGTCATCGAATAAAACTTAAACAGCCGTCCTAAAGTGGCTACCTGTGTCATTTTTATATGTGGAATATTCAAAATTTGAGAGTAAAACAAATTTTTTTTGCTCGTGATTCTTTTATATGACTTTTAAATATTATAAATTATAAATTATTATCTCTTATAGTACTTTTATATAATTTTATAAATTTTATTTAAAAAATATAAAAATTCGCGGTTAATATTTACTAATTTTGGGACAGTGGGAGTAAAATTAAAAATGGGACCCAAATAACAATTAATACAACAATAGAAATAAATGAGATTGAATCCCTGACCGTTATAACGACACCCAAAAAGGGAAAGAAGTGAAGTAGAAGAAGAGTAGCGGAAGTTGCCATTGCCAAATCCTCGATCCCCACGGACCCCTTCTCTCAAATCACATATAAGTACTATTTTTATAATTCTGCAGATTCAGATTCAGAATAATAAATAAAGAAAATAAATAAACAAACGAATGCAAAAGCAAAGTCAAAGCGTCATTCAGATTCAGATGGTATGATTCAAGAACCATTCAACAGTTCTCTTCCTTCAATCGTAGGTAACAAAATTCCTGTAGTGTTTTCACATAAATAATTTTCTTAGTTTCTTTTATTTTGCATTACCGTTCTTTATTTATTTTCTTTAGATTTTACAGGTTTTTGGATTAGTGAAATTGAGTATAATGTTATGTAGAGTTTGGTTATGTTAATTAGTATGACTGTCATTGTCAAATACTTATCTGATCAAGTTTAAGCTATTTGGTGAGATTCATAGTTAATGTTTCTGTATAACTGTGGGCTAGTTAGTGACACCATTGTTTAGGTTATAGATTTAGATGAATTGATGATTTAGGAAGAGAAGGGTGATACTGTAATTCCTTTTTTTATTTGTAAAAAGGGTGATACTGTAATTTGGCATGTGCTCCAACTCTTTCCAAAGCAAAGTTCTTTTCTATTGGATTAGTTGTGTCATAGGAGAAACTTTTTTATTGGATATATTGCACAAGTCATTTATTTTATAGATGTATTGCATAGTTTATTTTATATTGCCAATATTTGGATGGAGCAGTTCTGAGTTTCCCTTGATGGCCATTCTGGGTGATGGATGGGTCGAAGTCATTTTTCTATTCATGAAATGCAGTATTAGGGTCAAACCTTTTAGTATATTGCTTGGCTAATTCTTACAGATTATGAATTATGAATTTAGGGTGGTTTTTGGCTGAAGTTCGTCTTGTGGAATGAGAGGAAGGAAAGGGTGTCTTGACTCGAAACAGTTGCACCTGTAAAGTACAGAGCCTTCCTGTAGTAGGCAATGGAATAACTCATTAAGGCAGTGGAAAAAACACAAATTGCTCAGGCTGATCTAAAGTTGACTTTGGGGCTGAAACATTGATTTCCTGTAGGGGAAACCATGGTAGATCTTGGAATTATGGGTTTCTGATGTTATTACTATATACGGTGAAATTTAACTGTCAAAGCAAATTAGAGATGTGGTTAATTCGGTGATGTAAAAGTACAAATTGATTTTTGCATACAACTTGTTAGGATATTGACAGACTGAATTGTGAGTAGTTAGCTTATAGAAAGATTTAAAGTAGCAATGCATTCTTGCTTTAGGATTGATAGACACAGGTGCTATTTGAGATGGTAGTGTGAGTAGAAAGACAGTGAAACTCTAAGGAAGTTAATAGTGCTCTCGGTCATATAAATCAAGGTTGAGAGATTCTGCAAGAATAAAGAAAATTTAACTTATGCACCCTTTTACATAACACGTATACACATCCAGGAGGTGCAAGCTTAAGCAATTAAGGGGCATGATCCATTTGATAGAATCTTACTAGGATTTTTGGCACATAGGAAGTAGGTACATCAGATTTGACGAGTGTCAAGCGTATGTAAACTTTTAACTCGTACTCTGTCAAATAATAGTATAAAAAGATATCGAACCCACAGAGATTGGTTTATTTATTCTACAGACATTTCTTGTTTTAATTACTATTTTAGAAAATCAAATATCTATTATATTTTGCAGTCCAGTTTGTAGATATCAGATATCTACGAACTCCTAATAATTTAAAGAGCTTAACCTGCCTTGTCATGGACACGGACACGCATGCTCCCAGTCCAGTTTTCTTTCCACGTGAAAATATCAGGACCCTTCCATTGGAATGATCGCATCAATTGCGTCAGTTTTAATAGAACTCTTGGTAACATGAAGTTGTGGGGACAGAAAGCGCACACTCTAAATAAATCACATTCCAGTTGCTGGAATCTGTAAGCAAACGTTGATGCCCTTTTAGTCCAATATCTGGTTTTGGATGTTGATCTCGTTCAACAGAGGCTTGCAAGTGCTATGCCCAAATAGCCAGAATTTGGAGGTTATCCAAATATGAACAACAACAACAACAACAACAACAACAACTATGCCTCAATCCCAAACAAGTTGATATCGGCGATGTGGCTCACGCTCACTATTTTGATATCTCTACTGGTATCTTATGTAGTCTCGATATGTAGTCTGGAAAGCCAGAGTCAACGTGAAAGAGGAAGCAAAAAACCTACCCAACACATTCAGTTTATTAACTGCTTTGATTGGTGACTCTTGGGCCATGTTTTCTATTAGTTTATCCCCCTTATCAGGCTATGATTTTGGGTGCCTCTATCTTATTTTTTTCTTGATTAGGTTTTTCTTGCATTAGAAGATATTGTCTATAATTCACTTATTTGTCGCTAAAATAGGTATGATATTGGATTACGAAAACTAGACTCTGGAACAAATTCCACCCCTTTGATCAGCCTCTTCTTAGTGAATAGTATGTTTTATTAAATGTGAGAGAAATAGACCCTAAATCCAGTTTTAGTACGGATCTTTTCGATAAAACAAGGTGTGCATTCCATTCACTATGAAATTACTTACATGTTGTGGGTCATCCTTTTTCCAGGAGATCGTCTGAAATTTTGCTTTCAGATATTGTCTTCGTATACAGTTATTATTTACGGGTTCACAATCTGCTGAATATGAAATAGAATTTTGAGTCTTTGAGGAGATGGAGAAGAGAGATATGCAGTCAGCAGAGGTTCTACCTTCCGATGCTCCTTGGTGGCCAGCAGATATTTCTGACAAACTACAGTTGATCACTCTGGATTCTTCAGAAAATAAAACAAACTCTATTGTATTGAGCAGCAAGCAGGAGCCAGAGGGTTTAGCATCAAAGAGAGTGTCTCAGATTCTGTGGGACACGGGGGAGCTTGCAGAACCAATTCCTGATGGTTTCTACTTTGTTATTCCAGTGAGTATAACATAATTTTGTGTGGACTTGGGTAATCCTTCACTAGGATGATTTCTCTCCAGAAGAGAGGTCATTATACTCGTAATATTGGAATATGGCAACGCGAGGAATTGAATGATGTGTTTTTACTGCAGCACACTAGTTTTCCCTTTTTCTTCTTGTGTCTAGTCTGTTGCTAATATGACATTCTGAATATGTACCTTTTGTTTGCTTTGCTTCTTTTCTGGATGGAATTGGGTCGACTCAATATTGTTCTCTTGAATTTTTGTAGGAACGAAGATTCAAGGAGCATTTTGATACTATTCCATCTTTGGATGACCTTTATGCTTTGGAGGCAGAGGGTCTTCGGCCTAATGTTATTCTTGTTAATCCGCATAAAGATAAGAAGCTTTTCATGTTAAAACAGCTGACCCTCACTTTGGTGAAAGGATTGCGTTCTACTCCAGCTGTAGTGGTGAAGAAGATTGCAGGGTTGGTGCGTCATCTATTTTCGTGCTGTCTATACTGGCATTTAGTTTCTGACAGATTGTTATTTCAGTTTTTTTTTTACATCATCTTTTGCTTCTCGGTTTACATGTAGTGTTATGTTAACGCTGGAATCTATGCATATTTAATATATCAGACACAGTGCGTAGTGCGTTTTGGCCTGTATTTCCAGGTATCAACTATCAACTGAATACGAGATGTTGAATCTACTAGTATAATGGTCTTAAAGCTGGCCAATAATGCTGCTGATTCTGTTGTCTCTTATAATGGTGCACAAGTATACAGTACATCAGAAAGTATATCAGGAATCTTGAAGAGTACAGAACTTTGGGAAATGAACTTACCTGAGTTGCTAACATTAGGCCATCCCCTTGACAACTCACCCAACGTTCACCTATGAGGTTGTCCCTTTGTAGGTCCAAGGGAAGCTGCTACTTGTGCACTGCAAGTCCCATGGTCCCGTTAATGTGCTCTCCTCGTCCATCTGGGATACTCTATGTACTCGTGGTTGAGGGGTACTAATGTGTAGCCTAGATTGCTCCTCTTAGAACATGATCCACATTGGTCGTTTTCTCTTGATCTTATCACATAAGTCATTTTCTTGTTCTCCAACCTCTGAAATACGCTAGTGAGGTAACCCCCCACCCCAGTCAAAAGGTATACCAGTGCTGAATTCTGATACAGTAAACCAAATCCAGCGTAGCCTCAACAGGTTTCCTGCTCCCCTCTTCAAAAGGCTTTTGTCTTCAGCTTAACAAGGCCAGAATATCTCTATTTGGATCACCGAAAAAACATGGGAGAAGATCCCTCTTCTTCCCTCCCTTTCGCATCATTATTCTGCTTCTGCTGAGAAAGGAAGGATTACTTCACCTTTTCATTGACCAAAATAACCAGAAGTCTAATGAAAACCTATGCCTAATATTCTTAGATTTAGGAGAAGGCAACGGTAACTTCTTCTTTCATTTTCCAGTAGCTTCAGAAAACATAATGCATAAATAAGATTAAGCTGTAACCAGAATGGATGTAGAATATCTATTATATTTTGCAGGGTTGAAAAAGAATCTGAAATTACATAACCATTTTCTCTCATATACATATAAAAGTTTCTCAATTGGAAGAGTTTAACAAATTTAAAAGTTCTCAATAAAGTTTTTCCAAGAAAGTGTATAATTTCCATGTCTTCTTGAATTCTTTTTGAAAAGTTTTCAATTATTTTCTTAACTTAACTGCAGTCTTTAGTTAGCCAAAAAATATTTGTTTTCCCAAAGATTGTTTCGTTTTTGAGTCTGACAACATATCACGATTGGTAGGTTTGTGACTTTTATAAGCATCCAAAGTACAAGTCAACTCATGTGAGTGGTACACTTGAGGAGGTCTCACATGCTTTGGGTAGTCAAGGAATCCATATGCTCTGCCAAATAAAGGACGGGTCCTGTCATTCTCGAGCAATCTTGTTCAAAGTTCTTGCAGACACTGTGGGCCTGGAGTGCAAGCTGATTGTGGTGAGCTCCTTATTTCTCTTCAACAGGATTTGATGTTAGTCTGCTTCCAGTATTTGGAAAAGAGATTCATTTCCATCTTTTGTGTCTTAAGTAAATTGCATATTTGAGTTCGCTTATCAAGCTTCCAGTCAATGCGCAATTATTCTGGAGTTTTCTCTTCTTCTTCCCACCCCCCATTTTTCTTTCAATTCCCTCGGTTTTATCTTCATCTTACTATTAGGGTTTCACAAGAGGAGGAGCGCTGGAGCGCACAGATTCGTCTAAGCACATCTGTGTGACAGTCATTCTGGATTCGGTGGAACTACTTGTTGACCTTATGCATTATCCTGGAAAGCTGTTTCCCTGTGCAACAAAGCAGCGAAATCGCTCTCATTTCTTTGGTGAGAGTGACTCTATAGAAACTGATTCATATAACTCACCGATGGATCCCATTAGCCCTACCTGTTTCAGTTCCGACTATAGTGGCACTGGAAGGTACGGATTTAAAGCTGTGGGTAGGTAAATTGGCATGATGTTTGTTTAGAAGTCATTATTTTTTATCCTTTCCTTTCAAACTCATTGTTCTGGGTGACTTGGAATGATAGTTACATTATTTTATATTAGTTGGAAAGACCGGGGACTAAAAGTTAGATGTTTTTCTGATGTTTGTGAAAATGAAAGAAGTGTTATATGGGCACTGTCTAAATTTTTTTTGTTATTCCTCAGTTCAGAAAGATAGTTATAGGGCTATCTCAGTTGTTGACTTCTGGTTAAAGTAAGTTTTCGATACGAATTTTTTTTCTATTATATTATCCACGAGCTGTTACGAATTTATAGTATGGCAATGATATTGATGTTGGAAGTGTGGAAAGGCTCCCAAATAATTATGTAATTAAGAGAGTTATAGGATTGTAATTTTACATATGAATTGATGTTGTAATTTTACGTATGAGTTAAGAGAGTTATAGGTTAAAGTAAGTTTTTGATACTATTTTTTTTTCTATTATATTATCCACGAGCTGTTACGAATTTATAGTATGGCAACGATATTGATGTTGGAAGTGTGGAAAGGCTCCCAAATAATTATGTAATTAAGAGAGTTATAGGATAAAATTTTGCCTGGTTAGACGCCATGCCTCCTACTGGTAAGTAAAAGATAATCCCTACCAAGATCGTAGAGGCACTGAAACACGTGAAGGAGAAATGAGATTTTTTTAATTTAGTGGTTAACAACATATAAGAGAGCTTTTATCTAGGAGTTTGAGCTACTGAAATAAGGAGAGAATCCTAATTCTAATGATTTCAAATTATATGACATAATCATTAGAATATTTTATACAATTCACTTTAAGGATTCTCTTGATTTTCAATAGATAAAAAGAGAATCTACAACAATACTCAATTTGAGATCTTGTGGTATCATTTATTACATCAGAATCACTTGACTGCCCTAAGTTGGCTTTCATTTCCAAGTTATTTACCATAAATATATCTATTGTACAAACATAGTTCTATTTCGTACTCTTTGTGATTTGTCAGAATTGCTGTTAATTTTTTGTTTGCAAGTGTCAATGTCTTCTCAAATCTTATCGTACATCTGTTGCAAATTGGTAAATAACAGATATGTTTATTTCTTATCGCAGGATATCCAAACATTTTCTAATTTTGTTTTAAGGCAATCTTTGTTACTTAGCAGTTTCATAAGTTTATGTTGGTATTAGTGTATCTGGTTTCTCTTGATCCTTTAACTTGAAATCCTTTTTCCAGTCCAGAGCATCCTCTCTTCCGAGGACCTGGGAGATCCATTCTTGGTGGTCGCGCACTTTCTTTCAAGGACTGCACCTATGATGTTACTTCTTCAAGGTTCAAAACTCTACATTTCTTGTATCTGTAGATTAGAGGTTATCTGAAATTGCCATGTTTGAAGGGAACATATATTCCCTTTGCCATTCAACGGGTTCAAGCTGGAGTCTGCTAGTTGGTCTTACAGATCTGGACCTGATGAAATTATCAGTATCCAGCTCTGTTTCAATCTAAATGGTTGGAATAATTAGTGAAGTAGCTCAAGAAACAATTGAATTAAAATAGCTTTCATTTTTATTTATCTTTCTGCTTTAGTTAGATCTTATTTATGACAAGAGGGGTTGCTCTGATGGTAAGTAACTCCCACTTCCAACCGAGAGGTTGTGAGTTCGAGTATCCCAAGAGCAAGGTGGGAAGTTCTTGGAGGAAAGGATGCCGGGGGTCTATTTGGAAACAGTCTCTCTACCCCAGGGTAGGGGTAAGATCCGCGTACATACTACCCTCCCCAGACCCCACTAAGTGGGATTATACTGGGTTGTTGTTGTTTAGTTAGATCTTATCTTTTAATTGGAGATACGGTTTTATGTTATCTTACTTTTTTAGCTAGATATAGAGTTCTTTTAGTTTCAAAAGGTCTATTTCTTCTAAATTCTTAACCTATTACTAGAACCCTTATTAATTTGTTCTGAGATTCCAATTGTATCTGATAAATTGATTTGGTATTACAATTTCTCGCTCTATTCCTTTTTTCCTGCTCACTTCTTTATTCTTTCCTTCTCTCTTGTATGTCTATCTTTCTATTTCTCCTTTCATTCAATCTTTCTCCCTTTCTTTCTATCTCTCTTTCTCCCATTTCTCATTTCTTCCTCTTGCCTTTTTCTCTCTTCCTTGTTGGCGCTACATTGATTTTGTTTCAGAGCCTTCCCTTTTACTCTTTTTTGGTAATACATCAATTTGATATCAGAACTAAGGTTTGATTCATCAAATGACTGTACTCTTTAGCACCCATCATTATAATTCCTGCGATTAGTTGACGGCTATGTCCTTCCTCTTCAGTTAGTGTTTTAAAAAGATCCTTTGGGAGTTGCTCTAACAGTCTCACTCGTCGAGATCGAGCTTACTTCAATTTGTGGAGAATTATGTAGCTTAACGAATGAAAGATTGCACTATCTGTATCTTAGATTTCTTAGTGTCTTTATGCTTTGGTTGAAAATAAAGTCTTATTTATATTGCAGATAATTTTATTTTTTAGTTAAATATAAGGTCTTGTTTACTAGTTAAAGATAGAGTTTTAGCAATTTCAAGAATTCTAATTTGCTCTAAACTCCTTATCCTACACCCTTATGTACTTTGTTTTTCTGAATTGATTTGGTTAAATGCTCACTCTATCCCCACTTCTTTCTCTATTATTTCCCTCTGTATCTTGCTTCTCTCTTCTGTTTTTTCTCATTCAATCCACCCCCCCCCCCCCCCTTTTTTCTTTCTCACTTCTCCCCCTATTTAGGTGCTACATCAATTTAGTATCAAAGCCTTCCTTTCCTTTTGGTACTACTCTATTAGTCCATAATGTTATTAATCTTGTGTCCGTCTATCTACTATTTATCTCTTTCGTTATCCTTTCTCCACTTTGAAGATCATATAGCTAATAAGCTATCAACTATCAATATAGCATTTTGCTTTCTAGGTCGTATGATCCGGCTGTAGAGTAGTTCTTTTTAATCTCTGATTCTCTATTGAGTCCAATTGGTCATGATTATAAGATAGCTTCCTTGGTAGCATAATATCTTCAACCACACAAATCATACTTGAACTGAGAAGTAATATGCATGCATGATTTGTGAATTGTTGTATTGACAGGCATAGACAAGAGGGGTTGCTCTGATGGTAAGAAACCCCCACTTCCAACCGAGAGGTTGTGAGTTCGAGTCTCCCCAAGAGCAAGGTGGGAAGTTGTTGGAGGGAAGGAAGCCGAGGGTCTATTTAGAAACAGCCTCTCTACCCAAGGGTAGGGGTAAGGTCTGCGTACACACTACCCTCCCCAGACCCTACTAAGTGGAATTATACTGAGTTGTTGTTTGTATTGACAGGCATAGCTGTTTTAGATTTACCCTGAGGTCTCATATGTTCTTGAGGTGTGTTATGGTGAATTGGCTGCATTATGTATCTAAAAGGTGCCTTAAGCACTTCAGGAAAAGATACAGGTTCTTATTTTCAGGTTTCTATTTGCCTGGTTGCATAATGTATTCCACCAGCAGATCATGTTTGAAACTAGAATTGATATGTAGCTACGACCCATTGACAGGTTCATATGTATTTGAGGTGTGTTGTTGTAGTTAATTGGCTGCATCAACGTTTATGAAAGGTTACCTTATTTTTTTGCTACATTGAACGGTTACCTTATACACTTGAGGTTCTTGCTCTTGAACTGTGTGAAGATCATAAAGGTTTGCTTCTCATTCATCATCCTTGGTCTCTGAAATACTTTCTCAGTTCTTTCTTGGGGAAGTACAAAGATGGTCCGATATTATATTCCTTTTTAAAAAGTAATCCAATGTTCTTATTCCGCAGAGGATAAGTTGTTAACTTTATGCTTTCTTTGCTGTTATGTTTCTCCTGTCTCTCACGGGAGGAGTAGCAGAAGCTCTCTGGAAATGTTGTCTGCGTCTCACGGCTTAGCATCATGACATGACACATGAATTCAACTGACTGCAGATCTGCTGGTGCATCACCTTTACACACTCGTAGAAGAAGACGAAGATCCATTAGCATGATTCCGGAGATTGGTGATGACATTGTAAGGTTGACCATGTGCCTTCTCCTAATTCATCTTCCTTCTTTCATTCTCTTTTTCTTTTTTTGTTCCAGCAAATTGCTTGGTTTTATTTCACTTTCTTAAAAGAAAAAACAAACTGTAATACTTCTTAACTTCAGATGAGTATTCAGTAGCTATTATATGTTGCTACACAACTTATGCGGATTAATAGTGAAGTGCTAACTTTTCAAAATGAGGTTGTAACTTGATCGAATTGTTTTAACAATTTGTATTTCCAACGTGATCTGTTCAAGTATTCTTGAAAACTCATGAAAAGATGTGACTAAACACTCAATTTGAATAACTTGAGAGATGACAAGGTTACAAACTGATTGTTGGCTTTAAAAAAGAAAAACTGACAACCACCTTAATCACTGCTTTGTTAGTTAGTTTTGGCACCACCGGTAAATGCTTATCGTAGAATCTTCTAGCAAATTTTATAAGTGAAGAAGAACAGAGGCAGCTCTCATTTGGCTGAATGAGTCCATCCAGTTCTATTCTTATGCGAGAGTGATATATACAATACTTATTTCTTTATAGGTTACACCAACTTTCTGAATATTTTTGTAAGCATCTGTCTGACCTTGAATGTAGGGTTGTTCGGGAAATGAATGCATCTATGAAGAAAAATCATCTTTCAGGGGGACAAGCAACATTTGATTTGTCTACAAGAAAAAGGGAAGATAATTCTGGTAATCAAGTAAGTGTTTGTTTTCTTGAACTCTTTGTTAAAAGAGGATATGTAGGTATCTAGCTTCTTTTTTAGCCTTATCTGCGAAAAATTGCTACCAAGAACCTTTTGTGTGATAACTCTAAAAATTGGAAGTGGTTATCCAGACATTTTAAATTTTAATTAGGTAAGATATGTTTTTGATTGAACATATTTTCCATAATTAACAAAGGAGAGTAAAATCTGATTGGATTAATTCTTTGTTTGGGGATCTGCGCCAAATGCTTATCTGTTGCTAATAGGATTAGTTTTTGATCTCTTATTTGTTGAAAAGTTGTTATGGATAAATGAGAGCTAGTACAATTACTTCCCCTTGGATGGAGTCCAATCTACATTAAGCATAAACTGGGTCTAATCTGGTCCCGGGAATCCAGTTCACAAATCTACCCAAATGGTTTTTTCATAATAAACAGAAGTTCTTACTATATCCAATTTTCTGATTGCAACTGAAGTTACTTATCAGTTTTACCTTTGAGAGGTATTAATTGGTCATCAAGGACAAAATGGGTCTATGCTTCTTATATGAGCTTAAACATGGTTCCAAAGGGGTGACTAAGAGTTTGAGGCATAGTAGTAATGACTTGGATATCCCAGGTTCGAATCCCGACTAGAACATTAAGTGTGCGCTCATCTGCTCTAACCTTGATGGGTAGGATTACCCAGCGCTTGTGTTTGCTTGGTGTAATCGGTAGCTTCGTAGGTTAGTTGAGTTGCGCCGAACCTGACAAGACACCATCACCATAAAAGGAAAAAAGAAAAAGCTTGAACATGCTGAGGAAATGTGCTTGTGTATTTCTTTTAAGTTTTTATTCCTAACATGTTTCAGCATATCCACTTCAACTTCCTGGAAGCAAAGCCGTGCATGTTAAATATTTGTTCTAAGCGTGTTTAATTGCGATATTGCTTACAATAATTTATGCTTCATACATTTTGCATTATGCTTCTTATGGCTACTTTCAACTTGTTTTCTATCTTGGTAGACCGTGTTTTATAGGCTTGTTAACTTAAAAGTTAGTGGTTCAGTTGCATTAAATGATAGAATCAGAGCCACAGAATTTTCTTAACTCAATGATGACATTAATGATATTCACTACTTTCCAGGTGCTGAATTTCCATCCAGATGACCTAAATACACGAAATGGTGAAAAAGGTCAAGCACAGCATTTTCATGGAAAGTGTGTGGCATCTGATAAAGCAATCTCCCTGCCTTCATCCCCGCACCGGATCTATGGTAGAGGCAATGCAGCAGGAATTTTTGGCAGTCCTGATATGATGTCAAGATTGGAAAAAGTGATAGAATCTTCAAGGATCCTCAACAAACCATTGTTACCATTTAATGAATGGAACATTGATTTCTCTGAAATCACCATTGGAGCACGTGTTGGAATTGGTATACGTTATTCTTTTACACTACAATATGACAACTAAATAATCATATGAAGTTTGGTACTCCACATGCTTATTGAGTTACACATTCAACAACAACAACAACAACCCAGTATAGTCCCACTTAGTGGGGCCTGGGGAGGGTAGTATGTACGCAGACCTTACCCCTACCCTTGAGTTACACATTCACTAGGAATTAAATTAAATGCTCTCCGATGGGTGGGCAAACAGGTAGTTTTATCAGTGGAGATTGCTGGTTTCACGTGTTATGGACCATCTGCATTTTTTTTTCTCTTGCTGTTCGCTTTTCTTTTAACACAGATATCTATGATTTACCAATAGGTGCCTAGTCCCCTCCAAAGATCTATAACATTGTCATTCTTCTTCATCAAGTGACATAGTTACATTTTTAACTGGTGGGTTGTGGTGGACTATTAATTATTACGCTAATAGTAGGTTCTAAAAGATAGTTTAATTACCAGTAACGTCTCTGAGGAATAGAAAACATGAAATGAAGGTGATTCTTGAAAGGGAAATGCACCATTTAATATGTAAACATCACCTGTATGCCTTGCTTCCATCTAGTCATTGATCGTGATTGAACCATTTAATGCCAAAAAAAAGAAAAGAATTATTTCATACAGTTAATAGGACATTTCTATCTTTTCAAGAAACCATTGTTATGTGTGTGGATTTATCATAGTGCTGAGACTTAATCGTTAATTCATTCTCACGAGTCTGCCCCATACTAGTTTCATTTGGAAGCATATCTTTCTAAATACGTGCAACTTAGTTTTATTTGGATTGTCAAACTTCACATCATGTTCTGAAAGTCAAGGATAATCTATACAGAATAACATCTTGATGTGTTCTCTTTCTTTTTCTCATTTACTTCTGATAGCATATAACCCTAGTTCAGTAAGGTATACAACAACTATGCCTCAATCCCAACAAGTTGAGGTAAAGATTAATTATAAATTGATTGCTTTACAGCGGTTGTCAACCTACCGCAACCCTCCTTGTTTATCCAGACTTACAACAATAACTTACCCAGTATTATCCCACACCGTGGGGTCTGGGGAGGGTTGTGTGTACGCAGACCTTACCTCCTCCTTTATCCAGGTTTGAGACTTGCAATATGAGCAAGCTCGCATAGAAAGAGTCAGTAAGGATATTAGCACAAAATATGTATATGGACTACCGGCCATGTTTAGCTGTACAGTGTAACGAATGTTTATTCATTTTTTGTTGATCTCATGTCTAAATCCAGCTGATTGATTGTTATGGCCTGAAGGGTTTTTTGGAGAAGTCTTTCGGTGTATTTGGAATGGAACAGAGGTTGCAGTTAAGGTTTTCCTAGAACAGGACTTGAGTGAAGAAAACATTGAAGATTTTGCCAATGAGATATCCATCCTGAGGTAAGTTGTATTTAGAGAATCATTTTCGTTCTTTATACCTCAGGAACCTCCTATAAAGTAGAAACCAGATCAAACATACTTATTTATCTTAGCATAACCCTGTTTCTCTTTTCTCTTTCTGCAGCCGCATTCGCCACCCAAATGGTAACTTTCCTGCTTTTCCCTAAATCTATATTTGTTGTGATACTGCTTTATGTACCTCATTGAGTATGCTAGTAAAAGATGTAGAAGACACTTGATCCTTGAGATTCTACGGGATCTATGAAATACATTTTCAGTTTTTATCCTATGTTAGCAAAATTCCAGAAGTACATTTTGATGGAGAAAAATTGCCGTTGTTTGCCGAACACATTTTTCCTTTCAGTAATCTTGTTCCTCGGTGCTTGCACAACTCCCCCTCGTTTATCCGTGATTACCGAATTCATGGAGATGGGATCCCTGTATCATCTGATCCATGTAAGTGGACAGAAGAATAACCTCAGCTGGCAAAGGAGATTGAAAATGCTTTGCGATATATGCAGGTATTTCCAATATCAACTCTGTTACTTAGGTTCTGTTTCATAATTCTTCTCTTGCAAGTTAATTTTTTATTTCAGCAACTTGTTCTTTGAATATCTTTTTGAGGGGTTCGCAAGTTTTGGCATAAAGCCTAGAAATGTTATACATTTTGTCTGATAAAGGCTACTGTCCATACGACTGGGTATATGCCATTGCACTTTTTTGTTGAAATACGGAAGATCATTCCAATAACTTCCTTCAGTTAGATGCTCTTTGGAATTTCATGTGGCTTTTGAGAAGTTGTAAATGAGTTCATTTAAGATCCTAAGACTTTCCATTTTTATTTTTAAACCTCAGTTTAGAGCTATATATTATTCTTAAAATTAGTAAAATCATAACCTGTATTAGCTTGGGGAACCTGTACACCTTAGTGTACCAATGCATGAATTTTCTTCATAGCTTATACTAGATCCTGTGGGTTACATGAGTAAATCATTCTGCCAATGAATGTTTTGTGAATCTACTCATGCTGTTATCATTTATCTAATCAATGAAAGAAAGAGTAGTACAACAACAACAACAACAATAACTACCCAGTAATATCCCACAAAGTGGGGTCTGGGGAGGTAATATGTAAACGAGCCTTACCCCTACCCGAAAGGGTAGAGAGGCTGTTTCCAATCGACCCTCGGCTCAGTGAAGGAGAGGAAAAACAAAAACAAAAACAAAAGAGCATTAGTAAGTCCAGCAGAAATAACGTAAATAATTATCTAAACATAAGAACCATAATAAAATAGCATGCAATAATATCATACAGTAATTACCATAAATAACTACCATAAATAACTACCAGAAAGAAAGAGTAGTAGTATAGTTTTATTTAATAAAATATTCCCCTTGAATACAAGTTTGATAGTTCCAATTTGCACCGCCGAATGAAGAAGGGAGTAACAGGACCCTCAATGGTACTGGAGTCATCCCAGTTGGTCGAGCCTGTTGTGTATTTTTTCCTAAATCCAACTTCCATTGTCTACTGTAAACTCCGTGCCTTGGAGAAACTCTATGCTTAAAAAATTTCAAAACTTCTTATAGTGGTTGTTACTTTTGAAGTAGTAAAGCTAGCTATATAAGTTCATGACTATCTAATATAACAAGAAATGGTGTGGAAACTGATTATCACCCCGTGGAATTAGTCGAGATGCGTGGAAACTGGCCCGGATGCCAAGATTAAAAAAAATGAAAATGAAAGCCATTCTCATGGATTTTTTTAGTGGACGCAAACAGGAGCATTCAATAGGGCATTAAGCATGAAGGGAAAAGATATACACACACATAAGTTTCTAAACTTATGTCCAATCAGTTTACTTATCATGTCTCCGAGAGCAAAAGGACAGTAAACAATCAATCGGGAAAAACCCACTTCGTTACTTGAATATTGTAGTACATACCTGAAATTGTACTCTTATGCAATATATTGCATACTTCCCAGAAAAGAGAAAAGCATTAGTAGGATTTAGTAGCTTGGGGACTCGAGGTGTTTTTCTTGGTTTGCGCTATAGTTATGGTAAATCTATTTTCTGCTTTGTAGTTATCTTTACATCTGCTTTTCTGTGATCATTCAGGGGGCTGCTGTGTATACATAGGATGAAAATCGTGCATCGTGATCTAAAGAGTGGAAACTGCCTTGTAAATAAACACTACAAAGTCAAGATCTGTGATTTTGGACTATCGCGGTTACTGATTTCAACGCCCATGCAAGATTCTTCCTCAGCAGGTACACCAGAATGGATGGCCCCAGAGCTTATTCGTAATGAACCTTTCACCGAAAAATGCGACATTTTTAGTCTTGGGGTCATAATATGGGAACTATACACACTCAAAAAACCGTGGGAAGGTGTTCCATCTATCCAGGTAAATTCTATATGATCTTTTCTTGTCTGCTCCAAGTGAAAGAAACAGAAGAGAACTAAATCTCCTTTCATCTTCAAGTGCAATATTTATATAGTGGAAATTCACAAATTTAGGTCGTATACGCTGTTGCTAATGATGGAAAACGGCTAGAAATTCCTGAAGGTCCTCTAGGAAAACTAATTTCAGGTATTTTGCATTATAATATCTTACTCTACGTTACGGACGCACTATTATATTCATAGGATTCAATGCATTTTATATTTATCAGCATAATTTAACCTGTTATAGCATGTTACCCGATAGTGTAAAAATCCTTTACAGTGTATAGTAGTTGAATTAAACTCTATTCTGATATCATGAGAGAGTCTCTCCTTATTAATTTTTCCCCCCATAATGGTGTTCTAGATTGCTGGGCAGAACCAGATGAACGGCCTAGTTGTGAGGAAATCTTATCACGGCTGCAAGAATGTAGGCCTTCTGCCAGTTGATTCTTTGCATTCTTGGTAGATGCCAGAACGAGGATTAATTCTTCAATAAAGACTGTATATATGATCAATTTCTTTCTGTAAAAGTAATGTTCATAAATTTTGACCAAACTTCTTTCGTATAGTTCTCCTTATTATTGCTTCTCATTTTAACACTATTTTCTGCGGAATTGCCATGTTATTTTCTTCATTCATTTCCTTGAATAACCATGTTTATTTTTGCAGACAACTAGAGTTGTCAATATGGGGTGGGGCGGGGCGGGGCGGGGCAGGATAGCACAGTCTATGTGGGCTTTAGCAATTGACTGGCTAGGCTGGGCTGGCTAGCTCATTATTTTGATAGGCATTATAATGATCAGCCTACCCCGCCCTATGTGAGCTGCGGGCCCCCACGAACGGCCCATTATTTTTTTAAGTACTAACCTAAAAAGGAAAAAGTTAAAAGTATCTAATTCTAAAAAAATTTGCTAAAATGATAACCTTTTATAGTGTTTCAATATATCATAATACACACTAAAAAAAGTAAAAGACAAGATTATATTTCATTCACTAAAAGTCAAAAGTCAAAACAAACTATTCAAGAGAACGTCCATGATGCTTATGGAATATCTAACACATCATCTTTCATCAAATACATTTGAATCCGTTTGTGATAAGGTTGTCTTAACATCTCCACTTTGAGAAATATCTACAATTTATATGCAATATTATTTAGTGCAATATTAAGAATAATTAAATTTTAAAATCTAATAATATGCAAATTCACATAAAAAATATTTGTATGAGTTTGGGAAAAATTGTGCACCCATTTTCGAGTAGTAAGAAGTGTTTGGACATTTTCATGGTGGCAAAACACCTTACCACCCCCCCTCCCCCCCACCCCCCAAAAAAAAACTTGGTAAGAACGGATCCACCAATGCTAAATGTTGATTCCGACTGCAGTGTCATATATTTTATATATTTTAAATAACTATTTTTATTAGGCTCACAGACTTGTCCAGCCCAGCCTCAAATCAAGCCTCACGGATAACGGGCTTACTCGAACCTGGCTTAAAAGCCTCGTTTTAAAATGTGCTCTAAAAATTCTAGCCCAACTCTGCTAAATTATGTGCTGAGTGAACTGGCCCAACGTGCCAAACCCATCTTGACGGCACTACAGACAGCTACACCCTGCACTATGGCTGTCCAACGGGACGGGACGGGACGAGACGACATTTAAGCGGGACGGGACGAAACGATCGTCCTATCCCGTCCCCCTAACAAACGGAACGGGTTCGTGGGCCTTAAATACCTTTTGGATAGGCACCTGATTATCAAAAGCAACTTTAAGCATTTCATATGTAGAATTCCACCTAGTACAAACATCTTATGGAACTTTTCTAAATGAAAGGCCAGAACTAGCACATTGTTGGGCAAATTCACGAATTCTACTTTGTTTATGAACACGAAAATATAGTTACAAGCATGTTGTATTTTACTACAAGCATCAGAAAATAAATTAAGACCATCTTTTACAACCAAGTTAAAAATATGGCATGCACATCTAACATGAAAAATTATTGGATTAATTGGACAAAGTCTAGCTGTTAAGTTATTTGCCGCAGTTGTGTTAGCAGAAGCATTATCTAAGGCGATAGTTAAAACTTTATTAGCGAGTCCATAAAAATCAAGTATTTCTAGAACAATAGTTGCAATATATGATCCAGTATGTTTTGAATCAACAAATTTATAACCAATAATATGTATTTGCAAGTTCCAGTGACGATCAACCCAATGACATGTAACAGTTAAATAATCACAACCATTAGGACTACGACCTATATCGGATGTGATAGACACTTTACAATCTAAGTAAAAAAATACACAACGAATATATTGAAGATATTCGGTTTGATATTTAAAAATATTATTTCTAATCGTGGTCTTAGGAAAACCTTGAAAAGCAGGGTTATAGGTTTCTTCTATATAATGCACTAAAGCAGGGTGAGAAGGAAAAGTAAAAGGTAATTCACAGACAGCCATCATTTTTGTTAAGTCCTCACAATCTCTATCTTTGCTATATTTGCGTAAAACATGACCAGAAGAAGGGTCAAGTTGTTGTTGAACTTGATTAGAACCAGATCCACTATGAGAGCAAGAATTGTTGGTAGGATCTATAGTTTTCCCAGCTTCCATGTTAGCTTGTATCCGTAAAGCTTTGTGATTATTATTTAAGTATCTAGTTAAACCCCTCGTCCCACTAGTGTGTGCAAACTGTTGCTTACATTTTTCACATATAGCACGATTATTGACTTTATCAAGTTTAAAAAATTTCCATACAAGTGATGTTTTGGGACGTTCAGCCTTAGGCTTACCCCTTATAGGGGGTATAGGGGGTAAAGCTCCAGACTTAGATTAACTCTGAGTTGGAGCTTGTGTTGCGGGACTAGTGGGTGTTTCATCTAATTCTTCTTCCTCATTTTCTTCATCCTCATTTTCTTCATCCTCAAAAAAAATATCATTACCAATTGTCTTTGTAAAGTTTCATGATCTAATTGTTCTCCGACTGGAACATCATAAAATATGGGGAGTTGGGAAAATGAAGTTCTATCAACATGATTCATTTCATCAATATTTTTTCTAACTCTAGGTCTAGTGGAAGGTTAATGATTAGGACAAGGATTACTACTACTTTCATCTTTAGTACTTTTTCTACTACTTTTTTTAAGCATTCCAAATACATTTTTAGGTGCCATAATTTAAATACGCAACTAAATTAAAAAAGCTAACACAAATATTAAACACAAAAATAAAATAGGAAAATATAACACGTAAAGTAGACACAAAAATTAAGCATTAAATACAAAAAATTATATATTAAAATTAGGAGATGGAACGAGCGCACCGTGATTAAATATTGAAACTTGAAGAAATTGCCCAAATACTTGACAAATTTAATTTGAAGCTTGAAAGTTGAAACTTGATTGTAATAAAATTGAGAGAATAATATAGAATATAGATAGAATATTAGACAGTAAGAGATATGAGAGAGAAGATTAATTTTTTTGGGAAAAAGTGAAAAAGAATGGGAGGTATTTATAGTAGAAAATAGGGCGAAAGTGTAATTTAGTAAACCTAGGAGTTATATTTAAAAGTTTGGAGGTAGGGGGTGTTTTTTTTTGGGGGGGGGGGGGTGTTGAAGGGGCTGTCCAAACGGTTATTTTTCAATTTTGGTCGTTGCCCAACGTCCATCAACGGCTATTTTTTTTTTTTAAAAAAAAGAAAATCTGGAGGTACGCGGGACGGGACAGGACGAAGCCGACGAAATGGAACGAAATGGCTGTCCTGTTCTGTCCCGTGTTGGCCCATCCCATTTGATGGGATGTGCCAGGACATGATGGAATGGGAACATGACGCGGGATGAGACTGGCCGGCCCGTCCCGTTGGACAGCCATACTGCACTGAAGGTACCAAAACTGTGATTTCCACTATCCCTGAGTTAAAGAATAAACGGGTGAATAAAATCGACGGTTTCGGCAATATTAGGTACATGTTTTTTTTCTCCCCAAAATAATGAACAAAAAATGCTAGGACCAATTAGGAGGTCTTTAAAAGTATAATTCACTTACCTATCTAGAGGATACAGTTGTAAACAACTTTTTGCAACTCTTTTATTTCAATCATGTGTACACCTACTTTACATGATAATTGGAAGGAAAATCAAATGAATACCGATTACTTAATTTATATATAAAAACTCCTAGTGAATATTATATTCTTTTATTTACTAATAGACTATTCAGTTGTGTTTTAAAGTTATTATGAATGGCCTCAATGTGATAAACACATGGACGTGCATTTGATTGTGTTATGGCTTGAAAATGCACATACTATGATGTCCAGTGGAAGCCAGGGACACGAGGAAGATTTTGCTGATATAAACACAAAAATTTGCTCTTTCTCCAATTAAAAGTCTCCCTCAGTTTTCCATGAAGAATATAATCAGATCAAGAAAAATAGGGTTCTTATTTTTACTAAAACTATATTAATAAAAAAAATTGGTACCCATGTCATAATCATTATATCTGATTGTATCGTAGTAAAATATACAAGGGCTGTTGAAATAATTATATATCCAAAAAGAAATTGACCACCGGCCATGTCTTTTGAAACATATGTTTTAGTTGTTAAAATGGGATTTTAAAATAAACTTCACCTACCAAGGTTAGACACCGGCCATGATGTGTTAGATTTTTGGTTCTTTGTTTCACATTATTTGTTCACACTAGGGGTTAACTAGTATACATAGGCCATGTAATTCATTTGGTTATTATCAAGCTTTCAAACAAGTATTGAGTGATCAATAGCTTGAGTGTAAGGAGTGTTTGTAAGAATTATTTTTGTATTTGAGAGTTTCCGAGTTGTATTAATAAATCCATTTTCGGTATTCTTTTGTCTCCATAACTTGTTTTGGGAATCATTAATTTATTTTTTGGTTCCTACATTTGGTATCAGAGCTAGTTTGAGTCTTGTGAGGTGTTAGGAAATTGAGTCATGTCAGGCAATAACTCGATTCAGTTTCAACTTCCAAAACTCAACGGTAAAAATTACAACAATTGGGCTATCCAATTGAAAGTATTTTTCCGATCACATGCTTTATGGGAAGTGGTGGAAAATGGCTATACTGAAGTTCCAGACGCCAAAGCGTTCGAGGCGTTGAAGAAGGAGGAAAAGACGAATTAATTGAAACTGGGAAAAAGGACCAGAAGGCATTGTACGCTATCATTCAGGCTGTCGATGAACTGGTATTTGAAAAAATATCAGCGGCACAGACGTCAAATCAAGCGTGGGTTATTCTGCAGAAAGCCTACAAAGGTGACGATCGAGTGAAGCGGGTCCGGTTACAAACACTCCGTGCAGATTTTGAGTTCTTGCGCATGAAGGACTCGGAAAATGTTGCAAGCTACTTTGATCGTGTGAAGTCTGTCGTAAACCAATTGCGGGCTAACGGTGAATCGTTGGATGAGCAAAGGGTGGTAGAAAAAATCTTACGCTCTTTGAGCACAAGATTTAACTACGTAATATCTGCAATTGAAGAAGTTCAAGATACAAAAACTATGTCGGCAGACCAGTTGTTGGGTTCGTTAAGTTCTCATGAGCAGAGAATGAACCAGACTGCGAGTAGCAGTAACCAAGAACAAGATTTGCAAAGCAGCTATGTCCCAAGAAATCGCGGTGGCAGTCAAGGCAATAACAGCCGTGGACGCGGTGGGGGAAAAGGTAACGGGCAAGGTGGAGGAAATTGGAAAAATAATTCTTCTGGTAAAATTGACAAGTCCAAAGTCAAATGTTGCCGGTGTCAACAATTTGGGCATTACAAAAGGGAATGTCCGCGTGGCAACCGACACGGACGAACGCAGCAGGCGCATATTGCAGAGGCAAGTGACAATATGGTTCTAGCATGCAACGATGGAGAACCAAATAAAAATCACTCAGATATTTGGTTTCTTGATAGCGGTTGCTCGAATCATATGTGCGGACGCAAGGACATGTTTACGAAGCTAGAGGAGTACGAAGGCAGTGAAGTCAACTTTGGCAACAAGACGAAGGTGAGTGTCACAGGTAAGGGTAACATCAAAATCCAGTCAAAGGATGGTATGGATGTTACTGTCGCCGATGTTTTCTTTGTACCTGGGCTTTTCTGGAACTTATTAAGCATTGGGCATCTTTCAGAAAAGGGGCACAAGATTCTTTTCCAAGACGGAGTCTGCACGATCCAGGGAAAGAACAACAAGTTAATTACGTAGGTAGAAATGGCCAAAAATTGAATGTTCGCTCTTACTCTTAATACGAAGGGAGTAATGAATTTTCAAGCTGTGGCAATGGATAGCAATTGGCTATGGCATCTTCGGTTTGGTCACTTACACTTCAGAGGCTTGAAGTTGTTGGCGCAAAAGAAGATGGTGACAGGTTTACCAGTGATTGATGTTCCAGATCAAACGTGTGAAGGATGTCTAATTGAGAAGCAACACAGAGACGCGTTTCCAACAGGGAAATCCATACGGGCAGAGCAACCATTGGAGCTAGTACACACGGATCGGTGTGGCCTAGTTGAGGTAGAATCTTTTGGAAACAAAAAGTACATGCTTGTTTTCGTAGATGATTTTACAAGAAAAACTTGGGTTTATTTTCTGCGTGAAAAATCTGAAGCATTCGGAAAGTTTAAAGAGTTTAAAGCCTTTGTTGAAAAGCGAAACGGCTTTAGCTTGAAGACTCTGAGATCCGATAGAGGCAGTGAATTTACCTCTAACGAATTTCATAATTACTGCAAGTTCCAAGGAATTCTTCGTCAGTTAACTGCCAGTTATACACCGCATCAAAATGGTGTGGCAGAAAGAAAGAATAGGACGATCTTTGAGATGGCACGAAGCATGTTGATGGCGAAAGGCTTACCAAAGGAATTTTGGGCGGAAGCTGTTGCTTGTGCTGTGTTCATGCTGAATCGGTGTCCGACAAAAGCTGTGCTCGAGAGGACTCCGCAAGAAGCGTTGAGAGGCAACAAACCTGATGCTTCTTTGCTGAGGGTATTTGGGTGTATTGCATATCCCCATGTACCAGACGAACGTAGGAAGAAGCTGGATGATAAAAGTCAAAGTGCATCTTTATTGGCTACAGCGAAGGGACTAAGGGTTATATACTTTATAATCCTGTCAGCAGAGAAGTCATCGTAAGCAGAGATGTGCAGTTCGTAGAAGATGGAGCTTGGAACTGGAGCAAAAAAGATGACACTGGAAGAGGTGTGCTGATGAAAATAGAAGAGGCAGATGAGCAAAATGTCTTAACCCCAGAACCATCAGAAGATATTCCTTCTCTGGAGCCAGTAGATATTCCATCTCCGCAGGCAGTAGAGATTCCATCTTCATAATCAGAAGAAGAAGTTGAACGAAAAGAGCGGCCTCGTCGACAAACAAACATGCCACCACATTTCAAGGATTTTGACATGAGGAGAAATGAAGAAGGTGTTGACAATGACAGCAGTCCTGACTTTACCGATGAAACATTGGTAAATTTTTGTCTTTTTGCAGATTGTGATCCAGTTTCGTTCGAGGATGCTGGTGATAATGAAAGGTGGATCAAGGCGATGAATGAAGAAATTCATTCCATTGAAAAAAATGACACATGGGAATTAACTTCTTTGCCAGCCGGAAAGAAGCGTATCGGTGTCAAGTGGGTGTACAAGACCAAGTATCGACCCGACGGTCAGGTGGACCGATTCAAAGCAAGATTGGTAGCAAAGGCTATCGGCAAAAGCCTGGAATTGATTACTATGAAGTCTTTGCACCAGTGGACAGAATGGATACTATTCGCATGATAGTAGCACTTGCAGCTCAAGAACAGGTGGAAGATCCATCAAATGGATGTCAAGTCAGCTTTCCTGAATGGCTTTCTTGAGGAGGAGGTCTATGTTGAGCAACCACCAGGTTTTGCAAGAAAAGCAGGAGAATCAGGTCTACAAATTGAAAAAGGCATTATACAGACTGAAACAGGCACCACGAGCTTGGTATACGCGCATTGATACGTACATGTTGCAGGCAGGATTCCAGAAGTGTCCTTATGAGCATACATTATACATCAAGTCAAAAGTAAATGGCGACATGATGTTTGTATGTCTTTATATTGATGATTTGATTTTCACAGGCAATTGTGAATCAATGTTTGCAGAATTCAGGGAGGCCATGACTAGTTAGTTCGAAATGACAGACATGGGGCTTATGTCTTACTTCTTGGGCATAGAAGTACAACAACATAAAGATGGCATTTTCATTTCGCAAAAGAAATATGACAATGATGTCTTGAAGAAATTCAAGATGGAATCTGCGACTCCAATCCGAACTCCAGTTGCTGAACGCCTGGAAATGAAGAAAGAAGGAAGTGGTGAGCTGGTTGATCCCACTTATTTCAAAAGCATAGTTGGAAGTCTGTGTTATTTGGCTTCAGCTCGGCCAGATATTGTTTATGGCGTGGGAATTATCAGTCGATTCATGGAGACACCACATCATTCACATTTGCAAGAGGCAAAAAGGATTTTGAGGTATATTAAGGTACCCATGATCATGGAATTTTCTATACCTACTCTGACAACTACAGTCTAGTAGGATATACAGACAGTGATTGGGCAGGTGATGTGGAGACTCGAAAGAGTACTTCAGGTTATGCTTTCTTTATTGGGAAAGGAGTATTTTCATGATCATCAAAGAAGCAACAAGTAGTTGCTCTTTCTACAGCAGAAGCAGAGTACATGGAAACGACTTCTGCGGCTTGTCAAGCAGTTTGGCTTCGAAGGATGCTTGGAGAGCTGAAACACGAGCAGATTGGTCCAACAAGAATTATGTGTGATAACAGGTCAACAATCGCATTATCCAGGAATCCGGTATTTCATGGCAGGAGTAAGCATAACGGAATTAAGTATCACTACATACGGGATCTTGTTAAGGATGGTGAAATCGAACTTGAGTTCTGCAGACCTGAAGATCAAATAGCGGATATCCTTACAAAATCGCTGAGAGCAGAATTGTTCGAGAATCTGAAGTCAATGCTTGGTATTGGTAATTTTTGATAAATTAAGGTAGGCTGTTGAAATAATAATTTATCCAAAAAAAATTGACCACTGGCCATGTCTTTTGAAACACATGTTTTAGTTGTTAAAATGGGATTTTAAAATAAACTTCACCTGCCAAGGTTAGGCACCGGCCATGGTGTGTTAGATTTTTGGTTCTTTGTTTCACATTATTTGTTCACACTAGGGGTTAACTAGTATAAATAGGCCTATTATCAAGTTTTCAAGCAAGTATTGAGTGATCAATAGCTTGAGTGTAAGGAGTGTTTGTAAGAAATATTTTGGTATTTGAGAGTTTCCGAATTGTATTAGTAATCCATTTTCGGTATTCTTTTGTCTCTATAAATTATTTTGGGAACCATTAATTTATTTTTTGATTCCTACAAGGGCTTAACTTATATACGTTGGTATTGAAAAAAAAATAAAAATTATACGGTTACCATAATTTTGTTGCATGCCTTTTGACTTTGATACTTCATTATCAAATGTATATCATAATGAGCGTTGGTCGGCCTTAAAAAGGTAATTTAATTAAGTCTAAAATTCTCAGGAAAATTCTCCTTTGTTCTTCACCCATTAATTAAAGAGATATATATGTGATAGGCACTATACACAAGTTGAGGATCAGTCCTCTTCATCAACAGCATCAAGAATTGTTGAAGTACAATTCAATTAAGATTAATTATCAGATACTACGTTTTTCACATGGTATATGTACTTTTTTCTTCTTCGGAGTATAAACAGTATTTCTTCTTGATTCACTTTATTTTCAAGCTTGTTTACATGTGGCATTTTTTTTTAACTTCATCAAATATAAAGATAAAGTGACACGTCTTCTGCGCATTAAGTTGTACAACGTTAAGAGCTGCTCAAGTACCACATGTTACTACTCTATTTTTCAATTTTACCACGTCTGATGATAGTTGACACAAAGAGTTTCATATGTTGTTACTTGTAAGTCAACTTAATCCGATAATATTAAAAAAAATTATGTATCAGCGCATATAGAATATAAAGTCTTTCTTTTATTTAGCAGCTCAAGGAAGAGGCAATCTTAAAATGCTAGCTAGTCATGAGCTGGAGCAATAGGAAATTGCATCATGGTCAATATAGAAAACAATTCTAAGATGGAGCAAAACCTTTGATCTTCTTGTTTGTATATATAATGTTTATATATTATATAATATAATTAAATACTTATCAAGTAAGGAAAAGGATGCAAAAAAAAAAAAAAAGAAAGATATACGAACGTCCAACAGAACAAAGGGAATTTTCTGAGAGAGATGGAAGAGAACCTGCACACAAGTATGGAAAGTGAAATTGATAAAAATATGTCAGAAGGGTAATAAAATTCCCTTTTTGTAACTTATTTCAAAGAAGATGATTGGCAAAAGAATTATGGTAGAGAACAGTTCCTATCACTACTGTCCTATTGTCAATTATTTGAAGCTATCAGACAGCCCATGATCCATATCATATTTTCCCTTTTCTTCTTTTTATCACTCTAAAATGACCTCTCATAATAGATTACGAATTTAATTAGTACAGACTAACATTAGGGGCGTACAAAGCAAATCAATAAATCGCACCAATTCGATAATTTGAGAAAAAAAATTCGATGGTTTGCTTTGATTTGATTTAATATTAGAAAAAAAAATCCGACCATAATTAGTTTGGTTTTGTTTTAACTAAAGAAAGTCAAACCGAAATCAAACCAACCCGATATTATATATATATAAAATTTTTAGATATATTTAATATATAAATATATTTATTGTGATGCAATTTATAAATCTTTTTTAAATTTTTTCATAATGTTATCGTCTAAGATATTATTTCAAAGTTGGATTTAGAACTTTTGAATGTTCCAATAAGTGTTATAGTCATTAATATTAGTAAATTAAAGAAAATTTTCACAAAGCACCATCTTTTAGTCCTAATTAGTCATTTATAGATATACTTTGCTATATTGCGTTCTATAGATACCTTTTATGTTTTTATGCAATGTATTTCATGTATTTAAACTGTTGTGTTCATTAATACAAGAAAAAAAAATTGACGTAAAAACGAAAAATCCAGCTAAGTATTATCTGTATTTAACTGTATTCAAGCGAAATATCAGTGAAATACAGTAATGTTTTTGCGCGAATTCTGGGGACTTAAACTTGTTAAAAACGGAACGAAATCAAATCACATGATCGTCTCCTAATTTAACTCAAAGAACTAAAACGGTACACACTAATATGTATTCTGCTCAAAGAAAGCAACTCAGAAACGTGAAAAGAAGGAAAAATCATAGCAACACATCTGATCGAACTTCTCTATTATCTTCTCCTTTTTTTCTATTGAATACAACAAACAGCTGAATAAAACTATTAAATGTAACAAAATACAACTAACTTATGCTGAATAAAATGGCTGAATATAACTAACTACAACTGAATACAATTGTATAAAACACTTGAATACAACTAACTACTGCTAAATAAAATAGTCATATACAATTGATTAAAATTGAATACAAGAGAATACGCATAATTTTTTAATACATTTAAAATATATAAATGAATGTTGTTGAATACATATGAATACACCTGAAATATATATTCGAATACAACTAAATACAAATAGGCTATCTGGGCGATCTCGAGAGAGAAACACCTTTATGGCTTCGCCAACTGGCGGCCAGTCTCCATAGATTTTCCCAAGCCGAATAGGGCATTCACTCGGTAAAGACTCACCCTTCAAAAACTTTCTTAGAAAATAAATCAACTCTGCATCATTATGGTAAAATCAAACATTGGGAAGTCGTGATACCACCAACATGACGGTCTTTGATAATTGCTGTTATGAATAAAGAAATTAAAACCAGAAGGAGGCAAGAATCACAAGAAAAAACAACCGTTCTATGATCGATGGTCCGCAAGTGTTCTCTTAATGAGGCAGAGATTGACTATGCTGTGAGAGGACAAAGAATTGAAGTAAAATGGGTATGTGGGAGAAGAATGAAAAGTATATGCAAAAGAGAGAGAACGTGTTTAGAGGAGTTATACAGTGATTACGTGAGAGAAAATACTAAAAAGGAGATTAGCATATATGATACCTTAAATGTAGGATGTAACTATAATTAAAATTTTTGCTATAAAGGATAAAAGGTATTTATAGGATATAATACTTTAAAATGGTATTTATTTAATATAAATAGGGTACTTAGGTTTTTTATACGGTGTAAAATTTCCTAAATGAAATAATGCTAACAAAAGCCCAAAGCAAAATCAAATTAATACTAATGCTAACAAAAGACATTCAATTCAATACTACGAACGGGAATGTATGGAATATCTATTTTTAGTTTTACAATTATTTAGATAAAAATGCATAACCTATTTTTATTTTTTCTTTAGCTTTTAGTCATGTAATTAATACTCCCTTATTACTCTACTTATTTTAGCATGACTTAGTACTTTTAGATTATGTTTATTTTTATTATGGATTTTTAATTACCAATATTTATATTACATATTTTATTGTCTTTATTGTTGAATATTTTAGGATAATACCGTGACATGTCTCATATTTTATATTATTTTCTTGAAAAATACTTTATATAATTGTATTTAACTAGGATTAAAGAAATATTTTGAGCACAAGTTATATGTTTTGTTCTACGAAGATTTTACCGGAAAAATCGAATAACCCGAAAATCCGAGATTGAAAAACCCGAGTTTTATTGGTTTGGTTGGTATTTAAATTTAATAATCCGACACAATTGATTTGGTTTAGTAATTGTAAAACACATACCAACCCAACCTATGTACACCCCTAACTATCACTATAAATTTATTTACACTATCAAATCATGTAAAAAAGGAACCGTTATGACAATCATGAATTGATAACCTATAAAACAAACATAAAAATTGATATGTTATAATAGTTAAATTATATTTGTAAATGTAAAATTTCTTTACATGATCGATGTATAAACTATATATAAAGGTTAATCTGATCATAAACATTAGTCGATCACTTAATCAACCAAAAATCAACTAATCAATCCTAGATTTTATCATTAGGTTTGATATCTGTCTTAAAATAAGACACCCCCCCCCCCCCCCCCGAAACCTACACTACCCTTGCATTCTCAAACCCAGATGGACCCTTCTCTCCATGCCCTCACATGTTGCCCACTAACATCCATATCTGAACCATTTAATGACTGGGCCACAGCTTGGATGGGACAACCAAAATTAACCTAACAAAACTCAATGGCTTAATAAGGTTTAACTACACGTACTGTTTTAAAGTTACTTTGTATTTTTTGTCCATTGTTGCTCTACGCAAAGCTTCATTTGTTAGCCCGGCTGCTAAGTAAAAGTGTGGTCCATTATTTATATGACAATGTAATGCACATCAAATCAATCATGTTACAACTTTTTTACTTTGTGATATATGCAGATCAGAATGAACCATTTTCGTTTGTGTTATGATGTTGTATTTGAATACTACTACTTATTTAAGGAAAAGAAGAGTACTTGGAATTGGCATCACACCTCTTCAAATTCAAAAAGGAAATCTTGAAAGTCCAACTAGATTATTAGAGATTGATGGTGTGTATTTTTTATCTCTTGACTATTGATATTGGGTAGTGATAGAATTAGGAAAAACACATAGTTTTGTGGCTAGAAATTCATGTTTTCTAGGGTAAATAGGACAAGCAACTTCACATTAGTCAAAGCAATATCCAAAACCAAAATCCACTCTATACTTGAGATGAGTAAAATGAGTCTATCAACACCTCACTTTCCCATGAAAACCACAAACCCACATGATTTGTTTTGGGATATTGAAAGATCACAAAAAAACTCCTCTCAAAAGAAGATCTCTTTATGCCCCCTTATCTCCTCCTTCTCCCTCCCCCACCTCCAACAAATAGCAAAAATTAAACCTTATTTCCTTTTCAGTACTCTTAGTTAAACCTAATGTGCTAGGGACCAAATGAAACCTTCTCCATCCTCAAATACCCTGTCTATTCTAAAACACTATTCTCTTCTCACATTCTCCTTGGCTCTATCTTGAGCAAGGACCCTACATTAATTAGCCTCTTCACCTACTCTCTTAACCAGGAGAATTCAACCAAGTATTGACAGGTGTCAAATTCTACCCCTGACACGTGTCTGAGCTTCAGCCAAATGCTGGACCCCACTTGTGCTGACTTGGCAATTCCAATCATGGACAAACATGGGGGTCATCCAACACCCTAAGCTTTCATGCATACACAGCCAAACTTCCATTATTGAACTCAGCAAATTAAGGGCAATGGGGGAATGGAATTGAATGGCAAAGGGCCCTGAATGATGGATCCAAAAACCAAAGTACAAATATGAGGTGCAATTATTCATGCCATAGAATTCAACTCCCCCAAACAAGTATTTTAAATTTTTTAAAAATAAGCAAAAGAGGAAAAAGAAAAAGTATCCACAAAAAGTGAAGGAAAAAAAGAAAAGAAAGTAAGCCCCAAAAGCATATAATAAACTCTATCATTTCTAGTTTCTAGTAACAAAAAACTATACCAAGTTGATTGATATTGATACCAATATCTTATATCCCTCCCCCTCTTCACTTCTTCTTTTGCTAGTTCCATTCACATAAGAAAAACAAAAGATAGTACTTCTCTTTCTCAATTTTCTTTTTATTCGTCTCTCCCTCTATATACCTCCCCCTTCTTCTCTTCTTTCTTCTTCTTCTTCTTTTGGAAAACCTCAATTACGTGAGAGAGCAAGAGCAATGAAAAACGCAATAAGATGCTGCATATCTTGCATACTACCGTGTGGGGCACTTGATGTGATTAGAATAGTTCATGCTAATGGCAAAGTTGAAGAAATAAGTGAAACTCATGTAAAAGCAGCTGAGATTATGAAGCTTTACCCTAAACATGTACTAAAGAAGCCATCAACATCTTATTCTTCAGAAGGAGTAATTTGTCCCAAGATCGTTGTACTTCCTCCTGATGCTGAACTTCAACGTGGCAAGATTTATTTTCTTATGCCAGTCCCAGCTTCTTCAACTGAGAAAACTCGTTCTAGATCATCAACTACAACAAAGAAAAAGAAGACAAGATCTTCATTACCACAAGCTCATCATGATCATGGAAATATTGGCGTAAATAATGGTAGTAATATGAATGGTAATAGTAATAGGAATAGTAATAATAGCAATAATTTGATGGTTTCTAATGATCAATATTTGAGTGAAATTTTGTCGGAGAAAATCTCAACACAAAGAGATAGAAGAAGAGGAAGAGTTGGTGTATGGAGACCTCACTTAGAGAGCATTTCTGAGACTTCAAGTGATCATCCATAAATTAATTGCGAGTTTATTACTATTCATTTTCAAGAATTTTCTTCACTAAGGTTTCTCTGGAAAGTTTGAACCCTTTATTTTAGTTCTTTTTTTTTTTTTTGTAAATAAGCATAGAAGAAAGAAAACAATAATATTCCCCAAAAAATTTGTATTATTGTATGAATTTTGTATTAAATCATTTACTACCTGTTTTATCAGAAAATCAAAGATGTAATTTGTGCCGCAATGTTAATGCTTATGACTTTATTTGGAATTTCATTTCTTTTAAGAACACATTAATATCAGCTACATCGTTCTGCTTGTTTCCTGGTGTTGGTTCCCCTCATGTGTCGGCATTGACGCAAAGCTCATGTTAAATGTCCGAGTCAATATTTTCTAAAAAAAAAATTATGAGACGGTTGGCATTACTAATTCTTTTTCTTTTTTATTTTAATTTATAAATTTTTATCAGAAAGAAAAAGAAACTAATACTAATTTATGCAATTAAGAAAGAAGATTCTAATATGCATTTTTAAATTATGAATATCACCCACCTTTAATTATTCAAAAGGCACAAGCCGCTTCGTGACTAAATTATTCACCATCCAATTAGATATTTGATTAAATTAATTTTGAGGCCATGTTATGAAACTTAATTTTGAGGATCAGCGCATCATTAGATCTAATTAAAGTAGTTAAAAGAAAGAAAATCATGACTCATGTGGGACTAAATATTGATTTGCAATTTGAAACTAAAAGAGAAAGGAATTCTTCTTTGGATCATTGCTTGATACGAAGATTTGCATATGGTCCAAAAGCCTATTAACATAGATTATGAGCTAGATTATCATGAACTTTTCCCTCTAAAAAAATATACTTTCTATTCTTTATACAATTGTTTGACAATAAACTATATATATTAAGATAATTAGAGAGTACTTTAAGTTAAGTTTGACGGAACAATTGTTCCCACACTGCTTTTCCCTAAGCATAGAATGATAGAATAATGCACTTTTTTAGAATTGCATTATGCCTAAGTGGAAAACTAAGTGATGAGACTATAATTAAATCTTTTGTGTCAATACCTGGCATCCTTAAAAAGCTTCCTTACCAATGTTTAGACTCTTTCATTTTCTGCAGGGTCAGATTCATCCATTCTTATTATATATATAGTGACGTAATGATTATTTGCAGCATCAGTGAATTTAGATTGTATAGCATATTTAGTTATCATTTTAAAAGGTCAACAATTAGTGTTTTATAATAAAATAGTTGTTAAATCTAACTCAACTTTAAAAGCTAAATCGGTAAGAATCGCCCAAGATTATATAAGTTTATACCCATCAGTTAGTTTTCACCTGATGTGAGAAACAACAGTGTTATCATATATAAAATTTGCATGAATTTAACTTATAAGTGATTATTTGTATAAATTCTTTCTATATCACAACTGCATAAAGTTAATTGAACTCTTTATTCACTTAATTATTGTTCTTTGGTTTGGTTGGGGGGGAGGGGGGGGGGGGGAGTTATGACAATGGCTCGTAATCCCCATATATTCGGATTCATTTCAGTTTCTGAAACTCTCTTCCACTAAATTGGGGGCCAGAAAAAAGCTGGCATGATAATTATTTGGAATTTAATCCATTGGATTCATTGATTAGATATCTTCCGAGGGAAGAAAGAATATCAGAATACCGAATTTTTTCAACTCCCATCAGCAAAAGATTCAAAAGGGTTGGTTTCAAATCTGGATAAAATAAAAAAGCTACATAACTTAATGATCCGTGAAAATAGTAGATAAGTGTCGATGATTCTTATTATTGACCCAGACTAACTTAATAATGAAGGGTGATTAATTAGTTGATATATAATGAGCAAGGGAGAATGCGATTGAATTAGCCAATAACTATGTGTCTCGTGATTCAAAGTTTCAAACTATAAGTTCATTCTCGAACAACGAAAATTGTTATCATATCTTTATTTTTCTTATCAAAAAAATATTTTATGAAGTGGCTGGAGTTCAACAAAAATACATTCATTTTTTGTAGCTATGTGAAGAGACCTTTTGGTCTAACACTCGTAAATTTTCCAAACATGGATATTATGTAATGCTCTCCAATTGGATATGGTCAACTCGTCAAAGTAGAATATGACGAAATCTCTTGAAAACTCCATATATATTTTTGGGGAAATAGTATAACAACAATGAAAATCTTAATTCTATATATCACTAAATGCTGTGGTTAGTGGTAAGTACCTTTCAATCCTTAATCAAAGGTTTCTAATTCAAACCCTAAAAATAGAAACGTCTTTGTAAGGAGAATTTTACCTCATATTGGAATTTTAATGCGTAAATGAATTAATTTAGCTACCGGTGAAAAACCAAAAAAGAAAATCACAATATATAAATCATATATAGTTCCACTACGACAAGTATAATCATGGGTCAAAGTATCAATTTGCACATTCTTCTCTTCTTCTTTTTTCGGCTCTAAACCTAATAAGTCTTATCTAATTTTCTCCTTTTCTATACTGCATATTGAGAAAAGTACAAAATGAATAAGAATTAACAAGGGGCAACAAGATAATTTAATCATAGGAAATTAAATCAGAGCCTCTACCTGCTGCATAGGTTGGGAGGAAGTCGGTGTCTCTATTCCTTTTTGCAAATGATGGTTTCGTAATGATTTTAGTTTCGAACATATATGTGGTCTTTTCTAGTCCGTTTGATATTTAATAAATCATAACCTCTAAAATAATATATTCTGTCAAATTAAAAAAAGAAAATCAAAATATAAAGTTTGATAAAAAAATTGTCAGATTGTCATCACTCATCAATACTTATAAGACGCGGCAATTGATAAACGGTCTCGAGAAATTCTAACTTTATCCTTTTTTTAAGTATGATTTTTTCTTGCTGAAATTTATGATTTTATGTATAGAATTTTATGGAATGCATTTTCTTCCTTCAACTTACGGCCCCTTTTGTTTTTCTTTTTCCTTCTAATTTTCCCCTTTGTTCCCCTTGGTTAATTGATCTAATAGTACTTCTTTCGTTAATTTGTTGGAAAATACCTAAAAATTTAATGAGATGCATGCATAAAGACAGAGATTTAGTATTATAGGGTAAGTATTGAATCACTAAAACAACAAAAATCAAAAGATAGGGCACACAACTAAATTAAGTCCCAAAAGATGCATATTTAAAAACTTGTCAACATATTTAGCTGCAATAAGACTATACGATGATGGGCTTATTTTATTTGGAATACTATTTTGAATCCTTCACCTACTCCACCAAATATTGGACTACTCCTAATTAAGGAGTAATTTACATATCATAACTTGAAATATTATTTTTGAGAAGACAAAACTTGAGTTAGTTCCAGGTATAGCTCCAACATATCGTAGCCACAGGCAATGAACTTGGAAGAAAAAACGAAACATGGATAATTGACCTTTAATCAGAAAGGAAAAGCATAAGTGACTAATTTAATTGTTTTGAGTTTCGTTGAATGCTTCTAACTACTTCGAAAAAAAAAATCTTCTAACTACTAAACATGCCTTACTTTTTTCTTTTTTCTTATTAATTTAGTATTATTATGCTAAATATCATATTATGTTGGATGTCTACTCATCTTGCATGATCTTCATCTCAAATGCTTAATGACATGCAATGACATATTTTGTATGTTCAATGACATATTTTGTATGTTCAATGACATATTTTCTTCACTTTTTATGCCTATATAAAGGCATAGATAGGAAAATACACACAATTGAAGAAGAAAATCTCTTCCTTCTCTCTATCTATATTTCTTGTTCATGTTTTACTAAATTATTTTCATTTTATAAAACGTTATCAGCACGAGTCTCTAACCATCACGGTAAGTTATCTTTTTTTAAACTTCTCGACTCTGATTTACAATTATCGGGTACAACATGTTTCTTTTTTTTTGTAAGAATAATGATATGTTTTGTTGGATACTTAGTTTTTCTCAATTATGTTTCTAAACAAAAAATAGAAAGAGAAATATACTCATACTTCACCATGATATCTTTATTTATGAATAAAGATGTAATGATTTTAATAAACTGCTTCTTAATTGATTTGCATTATTAAAATATAAATAGAAGTAATCAACAATAAACTTAGATAACAATAATATTTTCTTGACAGTAGTACGTATCCAAAATATGAATATAAATAGTGTTTGCATCATTAAAATATTACATCCTACTTTGACTAAATCCAAGAAATTTTTATTGATTATTCATCTTCTTCTTTGTAGAAATAAAACATGTTAGTAATAATGAGGTTACTTGAAATTGTTTTTGTTTTCAAGTCTATTTTCTTATTGAATTCAAGTATATCTAGTTACATGCTTAAGTACTTGGGTACTCCTAACATAATGTGTGATTATACATTATTGTGCAGTATAACATGATATACTACACTAGCTACATTTAACTATTCATTTTGACAAGCCTACATACAAAATATTAGTACACATGGAGATACTATGTAGGTATAGATTTTACGATATTATAATTTTTATATTCTTTAGGTGCACATATAATTATTTTATATGGTCAATCTAGAAAAGTAACAATACTAGTTATGTAGCATGTCAAATCACTTAGCCAAATTATTACTAAAATTGCTTGATTAAAATCTTAGTGCAATAAGGGTATTCATATTAGCCGGTATTGTCCTACACGTATTTAGTACACCTAAATCATGCTAATCAACTTGAATAATTCAATGATGCATGCACTAACTAGACATACAAGATTAAGTATGGATATATCACAAAACAAACTTGGATCAAAATTCAATTGTAAAATTATTTATTTAATTGATTCATGTACCACACAACAATATTCAAAGAGAAGAAATATTTCTCTCATTTAAGTATGTGTAAGGCAGATGTTACTACAATTTCTGGTAGTAGTAAATTAATTGAAGGCTCTGGAAGAGCTACTATAACTCTGCCTAAAGGAACAATATTTATCACTGAGAATGCAATGTTCTCCTCCAAGTTCAAGAGGAACTTGTTGAGTTTTAAAGATATTCAAAATGTATATCATATTGAGACAATAGATGAGAATAATCTTGAATATCTCATCATTACAAAGAATGTCTCTGGCCAAAAAAGGATTATTGAGAAGTTCTCATCTTTATCTTGTGGCCTGTATTGGACAAAAATTAGTGCAGTTGAGGCACATTCTACAGTAAACCAAAAGGTTACTGATTCCAATACGTTCGTACTTTGGCATGATCGATTGAGTCATCCTGGATCAATTATGATGAGACGGATTATAAAAAACTCATATGGGCATTCATTAAAGAATTTAAAGATTGTTTTAAATAATGAATTTTCTTGCACTTCTTGTTATCAAGGCAAGTTAATTATTAGACCATCACCAACAAAGGTTGGAATTGTGTCACCTGCGTTTTTGGAACGTATACAAGGGGACATTTGTGGACCTATTCACCCACCTAGTGGGTCCTTTAGATACCTTATGGTCTTAATAGACACATCCTCCAGATGGTCTCATGTGTGCCTATTGTCATCTCGCAACCTTGCGTTTGCAAATTTAATGGCACAAATAATTCGATTACGGGCACAATTTCCCGATAATCCAATTAAGTCTATTAAACTAGATAATGCTGCTGAGTTTTCATGCCAAGCATTTAATGATTATTGCTTATCAATTGGGATAAAAGTGGAACATCCTGTATCTCATGTTCACACTCAACATGGTCTTATAGAATCTTTAATTAAACATCTGCAGTTGATAGCAAGACCGTTACTCATGAAAACGAGGCTGCCCACTTCGGTTTGGGGTCACGCCATTTTGCATGCAGCAATGCTAGTTCGTCTCAGACCGACAAATTATCACAAATATTCCCCGTTGCAATTAGTTTTGGGTCATGAACCTAATATATCCCATTTAAGAATATTTGGATGCGCAGTATATGTGCCTGTAGCACCGCCATATCGCACCAAAATGGGTCCGCAAAGAAGGTTAGCAATATATGTTGAGTTTGAATCGCCCTCCATTATTCGCTACCTCGAAACGTTGACAGGGGATTTGTTCACTGCACGATTTGCAGACTGTCGATTCGATGAGACACTTTTCCCAAAATTAGGGGGAGAAGTTGGTGAAACCAGACAGGAAATTTTGTGGAAAAATCAATCACTATCTCATCTTGATCCACGTGCCTCTATTTGTGAAAAAGAGGTGCAAAAGATTATCCATTTGCAAAGAATAGCAAATCAACTGCCAGACGCATTTATGAACGTGGCAATAGACGAAATTATAATCGTCATCATTGTGATAATGAAGATAATAAGGATTCTCAAAATAATCCTTCACTCTGTGAAATTAATATTTGTCATCAATTTGATAATATGTGATTTTATAAAGCATAAATAGATGATTATGGTCCATTCATGATGTGAGTGTGACACCATCTAATTTATGAATACATATTCATTCTTGGAAGAATATGAACATGCTATTGGTATTGAATATACCACACTCACATCTAGAAGGAGGGTTCAGATGATATAAGAAAATAATATCATTATTATGGCATGAATGGGCATTGGTCACGTACCTATTGTACGTTAAAATATTTTGGCAATGTGATTATTAAAGAACAATAATAATGCAAGAAACATATCTTGAATATAATTTTGACCATGACCATAATGGTATAATATTCTCTTTAAAATAGATATTCACCATATGGATGTTCATGAATATGTGGTAGTACCAAATTAATTGAGAACTCTGCAAGAGCCAATTATACTATTTTGGAGAAACACAATTGATTACCAATAAGGTATTGTGTTGTAGTAAGTCTCAAAGAAACTTATTCAGTTTCCAAAGTATATGCGAAAGCGGTTGATTATATTGAGACAATAAATAAAGGAAAGATTTGATATCTTCTATTACTACAACTTGTAGCGGGATAATCTGTGAAAAGCTACCCGCTTTATTCTCCAGTTTGTACTAAACAAATAAACGAATACCACAATAAAGTGGATGTTTATTGATATAAAAACCCACATCATAATAAACTTGGAGTTTACTGATAATTGCACATGTAAATATGAACTTTATCATATTGATAACTTATTCAGTTGACATTTGGGTTAGCCATATCAATTTAAGTATGATGTGCAAAAATAATAGAGAATTCACATGGGTAAATATTAAAGAACTAGAAAGTTCTTATTAATTAATAGACCAACTAAAGTTGGGATTGAGGGTATGATCAAAAACCGCTTCTAGAGAGAGAAGATCTACCTTCTCTCTACAGTTCCAGAGCAGTTGAACGAGCAATACTCGGTGCATGATAGTAAGAACACCATCGTCACCGATCGATGGCTCGTCGCCGGCGGAATTTGGCACCTACTACCACTCAAATTGTCACCCCTGCTCATGGTATCACAAAGGAGCTGGAACCTCTGACCTTTGGAAATTTCCTTCCATAGAAATTCCAATCGCCAGAGAACGTGCATGTAGAGGTTGATGAGACTGTAAACCCATTCCCGATGGACAAAAATGAAGTTCCGAATAACTTGACTGCACGAAGACTCCAATTCTCTGAAGTAAGTGATTCTGCAAAATCACTTCCGACTGCTGCTGAAGTTGTTCGAGGAAATCGAGATGCACAAATGGGTAAGCCGCTCTCATTTGTACCTCCGATCGAAAGAGGTGGCGAAAAAGTAGTTAAAATCAGTGTAGAGGATCTACAATCTCAGATAGATTACTGGGCTAATGCATTAATTGGATATGTAACTGCCGACAATCCAAATGCTAAAATGATGGAGAATTTCGTGATGCATGTTTGGAATTTGTGTCCAAACCTTAGATACTGTTGCATTCTGAAGGTTACTGCATATTTCGCTTCAATAGTAAAAAGGATAAAGAGTTAATTATACAATCTGGACCATACTCGTACAGAAACAAACCTATGGTGTTGAAACCATGGGAGGTTGATTTTTCTTTTCAAAATGATGTTCTCAGCACTGTACCTGTATGGATTAGATTCCCTGGTCTTCCGGTGGGTTAGTGGTCTGTTGATGTACTGAGCAAATTGGCTAGTGCAATGGGTAGACCACTGTACACTGATAAATTCACAGCATATTATGAGAAGATCTGTTTTGCTAGAGTTTTAGTAGAAGTTGATGTTGCTTATTCCCTACCTGATCAGATTGAAATTGAAACTCCTTTTGGCATGAAAGTGCAACAGATTGAATATGATTGGAAACCTAGCTTTTGCAATCATTGCCTGAAATTTGGCCATGATGCTATTGAATGCTGGTATAATACAGGCAACAATGTAGAACTGATTAATGGTGAGCAGGAGAAGGGAATGGGTTCCTAAGACTGTTGCAGATGCAATGATAACTATTCCAGATCAACCAGAACATATCAGTGAGACAATGCAACTGGGAACTAGTACTGTTGGGACTAGGGGTGTACAAAGAAAATCGATAAACCGCACCAACCCGATAATCCGAGTCAAACCGGAAAAAAAACCCGACTATGGTTTGGTTTGACTTGATTTGGTGTTGAAAAAAAAACCCGACCATAATTGGTTTGGTTTGGTTTTAACAAAAGAAAGTCAAACCGAAACCAAATCAACCCGACATTACATATATAGCAATTTTAGATATATTTGATATATAAATATACTTATTGTAATGTAATTTATAAATATTTCTTAAAAAATCATAATTTTATCTTTTAAGGTATTATTTCAAGGTTTGATTTAGAACTTTTGAATGCTCCAATAAGTTTTATAGCCATTAATATTAGTAAATTAAATAATGTTAGCAATCAATACTAATGCTAACAAAAGACATTCAATTCAATATTACGAACGGGAATGTATTAAATGTCTATTTTTTATTTTGCAATAATTTAGATAAAAACACAACCTATTTTTATTTTTCTTTAGCTTTTAGGCATATAATTAATACTCCCTCATTAGTCTATCTAGTTTAGCATGAAATAGTGCTTTTAGATTATGTTTATTTTTATTATGACTTTTTCATTAGCAATATTTATAGTACATAATTTTATTATTTTTTATTGTTGAATATTTTAGGATAATGTCATGAGTCATGACATATCTCATATTTTATATTATTTTCTTGAAAGATACTTTATATAGTTGTATCTTACTAGGATTAAAGAAATATTTTGAGCATACATTATATATTTTGTTCTACGAAGATTTTACCGGAGAAAAATTTCGAAAAAACCCGAATAACCCAAAAACCCGAAAAAATCCGAGAAAAACCGATATTGAAAAACCCGAATTTATTGGTTTGGTTTGGTCTTTGGATTTAATAACCCGACACAATTGGTTTGGTTTGATAATTATAAAATCCGAACCAACCCGGTCTATGTACACCCCTAGTTGGGACTACCATTCAACAGCATACCAGTGATATGCAGTTGGGGAATAGTACTGAGGAACAGCATGATCTAGCTGGCCCTGGTAGAAACACAACAGCTACAGGGGTACCTACTGGGATCAGTGAAGTTATGATTGACAAAGCTAATAAAGGGAAGACTTCTGTTGATATTCTGGATGCTAGTGGAAGAGGTCAACAGGTGGATCCAGGACCTTCTTGGAATAAATCTTCTACTGCTTCATGATTGTTGTTACTTGGAATATAAGAGGGCTTAATCAAGCCCATAAACAGAAAGAATTGAAAAGCTTTCTGTTTGAAAATAAAGTAGATGTAATATGAGTTCTTGAAACTAGAGTGAAAGAACATAAAGCTAAGAGGATATTAGATAAGGCTGCTAAGGATGGAAGGTCCAATGCAACTATGCTAAAGCTGTAAATGGAAGGATATGGCTTCTCTGGAAGCCTCACATTCAAGTCACTATCTCTTGTGTGACTGATCAGGTTATTCAGTGTCTGTTAGAAGATCCTCAAAGTAAGACTAGAATCCATATGAGTGCCATCTATGCTCATAATACTGCAAGCATTAGGGAACAACTGTGGAGTGATTTAAGGGCAATTAACATTCCCAGTCAGGATGCTTGGGTACTGAGTGGGGATTTCAATAATGTATTATGTTCTGAAGACAGAATTGGTTCTCCTGTCACTGATGCTGAAATCAGAGGTTTCAATGATGTTATTACTGATCTTCAACTTACTCCCATTCGAGCCAATGGGTGGCATTATACTTTGACAAATAAGCAGGGTAATGAAACTAGAGTCTATAGTAAGATTGACTGGGCTCTGGGTAATTTTCAGTGGATTCAACAGTATGGACACCTTGAAGCTGATTTCATGAACCCTTCAGTTTCTGACCATTCCCCTATTCTTATTAAATTTGGCAGCCAAAAACTTTTACGCCCCAAACCTTTCAGATTCTATACTGCAATCATGGAGGACCCTCAGTTCAAGACCATTCTGCAGCAAACTTGGGCTCAAAATTGTGAAGGTTCACCTATGCAGATGGTATGGACCAAATTGAAGAACTTGAAGCAGCACTTAAAGGAGATAAATATGCAGATGGCTTCCTACAAACAGAAGCTTATTCATGCTAGGGAGAAACTGGATATTGTACAAAGTTAGTTGCAGCTTAATCCACTTTCACAGAATTTGTTCACTGATGAGAAAGCAACATTGCATGAAATTGAAAAAAGGAGCAAGGTGGAGGAACAGGTTATGAGGAAGAAATCCAAGGCTTGCTGGATTGAATGTGGAGATGCTAATACTAAGTATTTTCATGCTCAATGGAAGATCAGAACTAGCCAGAATAACATTACTTCTATATATACTGAATCAGGTATAAAACTAACAAAACCATTAGCTGTGGAACAGGAATTTATTAAGGTGTTCAAATCATTGATGGGAGAATGTGCTGATGAATTACCTTGTATCAATACTGTTGTTATGAAGGAAGGACAATGTCTAACTCTATCACAGCAAAAAATGCTAATTCAAGAGGTAACACTAGAAGAAATTACAGCAACTCTAAAGGAGATGCCTAAGGACAAAGCACCAGGTGTGGATGGATTTCCTGTGGAGTTCTTTAATAGCAACTGGGAGATAGTAAAGGAAGATATTTTTGCTGATACTAAGGACTTCTTCTCTACTTGCAATATGCCCCTTATGATCAACACTACAGCTATTGCACTTGTGCCTAAGGTTAGAACTCCTTCAACTGTCAAAGATTATAGGCCTATTGCTTGCCGTACCACTATTTAAAAAATCAGTTCCAAAGTTTTTACAAGGAGGATGAAAGCTGTAATTGGTAGTCTAGTTGGACAAGCACAGCCATCATTTATTGAAAGTAGAAGCATTATTGACAACATACTGCTTAGTCATGAAATCTTCAAGGGATATTCAAGAAAAGGAGTATCTCCCAGATGTGTACTTAAGGTAGATTTAAGGAAGGCTTATGACACTCTTGAATGGGGATTTCTTAAACAGGTTCTTATTGACCTTGGATTTCCTGCTAAGTTCCTTAACTGGATAATGGCTTGTGTTACTTCTGTTTCCTATTCCCTTGTACTGAATGGTGGCTTAACTAAGCCATTCATTGTTAGGAGGGGTATTAGGCAGGGTGATCCTATGTCTCCTTATTTGTTTGTTCTTGCTATGGAGTATCTGAACAGAATACTGGGACAGTTGCACAAAAATGGGGATTTCAACTTTCATCCCAAATGCAGGAAGCTAAACTGTGCACATGGCTGATGACCTTCTTATGTTCTGTCGAGCTGATGTTATTTCTATCCAGATTCTACAAGATGCATTCCTTGAATTCTCTAAAGCTTCTGGTTTGCAAGCCAACATTACTAAAAGTGCTGTTTACTTGGCTTGTGTACAGCAATCTGCCAGAGAAGTAATAATGGAAAAGCTGGGGTTCATTGAGGGACAGCTTCCTTTCAAGTATTTAGGGATTCCACTCAACTCTAAAAAACTTGCTATCCATCATTACTTACCACTGATTGAAAAGATCACTGCCAAAGTAACTTGCTGGTCAGCCAAAATGCTTTCTTATGCTGGAAGATGCCAATTGATTAAGGCTGTCATCTTTGGCATTCAGACCTACTGGGCACAAGTTTTCATATTGCCAAAGAAGGTATTGAAGACCATTGAAGCAATATGCAGGTCTTTCCTGTGGACAGGCAGTGCTACTATATCCAAAGGGCTTCGGTTGCATGGGAAAAGGTCTTGAAAACCAATTTCTTTTGGGGGACTAAATATCATTGATATGGCTGTATGGAATAAGGCAGTTGTTACCAAACTCCTTTGGGATCTGGCTGGGAAAAAAGAGTGTCTCTGGATCAAGTGGCTGCACTGTTACTACATAAAATAGTGTGACATTGGTTCTATGTCTTTGCCTAAGACTGCTTCTTGGGTTATTAGAAAGATACTGGATTGCAGGATTGCTGTTATGGAAAATCAGCAGCTTCAAGGGGATCTCCTTAACAGATTACAATCAATGCGCAAGCTAGACAAGTTTCAGATCCAAAAACTTTACCTTGCAATGCTTCCTAGCTATAACAAAGTAGTATGGAAGAATGTGATGCTGATTACAAATGTGCAACCTAGACACAATTTCACTGTTTGGTTAGCTGCTCAACACAGGCTGCCTACTATTGACAGATTGCAGAAGTATGGAATTCAGGTGCCCACTGACTGAATATTCTGTAATAAGCATGCTGAGACTTTTGAACACTTGTTCTTTGAGTGCCAAATCACTAATCGATTATGGGCTAGAATCTGCTGCTGGTTGGGGTACAAAAGAACATTTGGCAAATGGGAAGATAAACTTCACTGGATTTGCAACAAAGCTAGGAGCAAACTATGGCACAAAGCAATCACTGCTTCTGCATTTGTGACTGCTGTAGCACTTATATGGAGGGACAGAAATTGTATCCGTTTTGATGGCATGGCATTTGTAGAAGACCAATTTTGTAGAGAGGTTGCACTGATAATTCATATACGAGGCAGAACCTATAAAAGGGGCAGGATGGTTTACGACAACTAAACTGTTACCCTTAGCTATAGTCTAATAGTTTTCATACCAAGACAGCTTGTATTAGATTTGTATAGCTTAGTGATGTTTGTAAATGAGTAGTAGCTAGTCAATGCTACTACTATAGAGCTTACATTGTAATTCTTTTGATATCAATGAAATTAACAGTTAAACTTAAAAAAAAAGTTGGGATTGAATCCCATGAATGCTGAAAATATCAAAGGTGAATATGGGCCCATTCATCTGCCATGTATACCACATAAGATGCATCTATGAGATGGTTACATGCGCAATTATTATTAACCCGCAACATGGTGTTTTGCGAGGTAACTTGCTCAATAATATAATGTAGAGCATAATTTCCAGATTTTTTTATTCAAGATAGTGCTTCTTGATAAGTTGGTTTACATCATAGTTGGTTTAGCAAGATAATTTATTGTGTGTCTCCACTTAATAGCTAAACTATTGCTTATGAGAACAAAGTTATCTATCTCCGTTTGATATATGTTATATACGAAAGTATATTAAATTCTCCCCTCACAAGTGGTTCAGGGTCAGGAACCAAATAATTCCATCTCAATATTATTGATGTGCGGTGTATATTTTGATTAACACCATAAAGCACAAAGATGGGTTCTCAAAGTTGAGAAAGCATGTTAGTTTTTCTAACATGAGGGGGAGACATGATAAAGAGTTGAGAAAAAGTTACGTAGAATGAATTATCATTTGTACAACTAGATGCTCGAATAAAATAATATGAACGTGAAGTTCATAAAAAAGATAATTCATTTGCAACATATTACAAAATATTCCATACGCATTTATTGACGTAAAGAAAGTAACTATATTCTCATTGCAAATGCTCATATTAAGTCCTAGAAGGACAAAATCTATGGTACGCTTAAAGCGTATAGACAAATCAGTTTCAAATAGAACTTCTTGATAAAGAAGATGAGCAAATGATCAAAGTAATCATAATAAATGAGGCAAGTGATCTATAAGGACACGTGACATAATACTTCATAAAATCTCATGAGAGATTCAGGTACCTGAATATATGAATGAAAAGATCTATATGTATGTCTTTATGAGAATTTATTGGAACTGATATAAAATGTTCGTCGACGACATCTATGATAGCGCTAAATATTGATGAGGATCTTAAGTTTGTCGAATACAGACAAAAATATTGGCCAAATGGAAGAGATATAATTCAAGTATAATTGATTCTATATGAAAGACATGTCGTTTTGGACATGTAGTTCAAATACTTGAAAATATAAAGTCAATGGTATGTGCAATCAGTTTCCGATATCCTATATGTCTAACATGACATAAAAAATTTGATATGCATCTAAAGTCTATAATATGGATTATATGACTTAGCTTATATGACAATCCATGAAGGATTTAAGTTGCTTGAAGCATCTACAATTCTTGATCTTGAGGTACCACTTCCTCAGTGTAATTTATGCACAAATGTATCTTGCTATAACTATAAGCATGATAATGTGATAGCGAGGATACCTTTATGGAGATATTGAAGAGCCATTCCACGATGTTTGTGAAGACATTATATATCTATCACGAGTTATGATTTCAAGGTGCAAATATTCATTATAGTTAATATGGCTGATTTATTTATCAAATCTCTACCAACGATTTCTTGAAGATGGTGCATAAGATTGGGATGTGAAGGCTCAAATATGTGAATTGATGCTCTATTCAGGGAGATTTAATGCGCGTTGCACTCTTTTTTCCTTACAAGGTTTTGTCCCACTGGGTTTTCCTTGCAAGGTTTTTAACGAGGCAACAAAATGCATATTTATATACATGTGTACTCTTTTTCCTTCACTAGAATTTTTTTTCCCATTGGGTTTTTTCCTAGTAAGGTTTTAATGAGGCACATTATCTATGGACATCCAAAGGGGGAGTATTATGATAAATATCATATTATGTTGGATGTCTACTCATCTTCCATGATCTTCATCTCAAATGCTTAATGACATGTTCAATGACATATTTTGTATGTTCAATGACATATTTTCTTAACTTTTTATGCCTATATAAAGGCCTTGTAATAGATAGGAAAATACACACAATTGTAGAAGAAAATCTCTTCCTTCTCTCTATTTATATCTCTTGTTCATGTTTTACTAAATTGGTTTCATTTTATAACAAGTATGTTTTCTTGGTGGGATAAAAGTAGAAGAGTGTATGGCACCTTCTCCACGCTCTCCCATGAAACAGACCAAATCCTACCCCTCAATTTCATTTTTCTTTTTGGTCTGTTCCATTTACACATATTTTCCCACTATACAGTTTCCTTTTTCTTTTATTACTATCAAAGTATAAAGCGGCTTTTATTCATTTATTTTGACTTTAATTTTTTATTTGAGGTTGTACTTAAAAATCTCATTTTCTCTTTTCTATGATAACATATATTTCATTGATGGATGCAACACTATCCCATCATAACAAATGTAAACACTTTGCAATTTGACGTTCAGCTAGTAGTCGTACTCACGCGATATGCGTTCAATATTAAAAAATATTAGTTAAATTATATTATGAACGGACTTGTTTGAACATAGCAGACCATATTGCTTTAATATATTGCAATTGCAGACTTATTTGTCAATAATCCCAATAAGAAAATCTCTATATAATTAAAAGGACTTATATAGTCACTAAATAAATTTTTAATTCTACATTTTTCTTTATTTTATTATCAATGTTTAGTATTATTATATTGTTAATGGAAATTTTTATTAGCATATTAATTTATTTAATTTTTGTATCTGCTCGTTTTTTTTTGTAATATAACAAAAGATATATATTTTATTAATTTTGAAATATTTTTTATTTTAAATTTTATTCTGTTGTTTTCAATAATATTATATGAATTTTAATGAATAAAACCTCTATTAAATTAAAGGGACATATAAAATCATCGAATAACGTTTTTGTTATGTATCTTTCTTTATTAAATAATAAAAATTTAATATAATCGCATTGTTAATGAAAATTATTAGCATATTAATTTGTTTAATTTTATTAGAATATTAAAAAAATAATTAAAGAGATTTTTTATTTTATGTAATTTTAGGTTATTATTTTAAAATAATTTAAAAACTTCGACTTGAAACTACTCTCCAATTTGAATGGACAGTTATTTGTATTTTTGTTTTTTAAAATAATATATATTATTTTATTATTTTATAGATATTTAAATTCAAATATAATAACCGACAACTAAATGCTAACTACTTATGCTTTATGAGTTTTTCCTAGGTCACAACTTGGCTTAAGGAGATGGCTTTTTTTTTTTTTTAATAATATATAGATAGATTCTAGGCTACCAATTAATTCAAGGAGATGGCTTTTTTCTCTCTTTTTAATAATATATAGATTTGGGTAATTACCCTCTATAACCCCTCAAAATTTTAATAGCCAATATTTTGTACCACTTTCAAAAATGGCCCTTCGGCCCAAAAGAATTGCATATAGTAGCCGAAAGGAATGAGAATGACAACATAAGTAGGGGTGTTCAAAACCGATCCGAAACCGAAAACCGATCCAAACCGAAGCTTAACGGCTTATTGGTAACGGCTTAACGGCTTAATGGATGGGGAACGGATTGAATTTTTTTTTATTAACGGCTTATCGGTTTGGGGATGGACTATTCAATTTTCTTAACGGCTAATCCGTTAACCCGTTAAGAATATATATATATAATTTAGTGACAGAATTGAGTTGTCTAATACATATATGGTTCTATGTGTGTCATGGAAAAAGAAGAATTGAAAGGTTGGTTATGACTAGAGGAACGACACCCCATGAAATAAATTTGTGCATTTTGGATGATTGCTTGTGGAAAATGGAGAACGATAGTTATTTATAGAAGAGGAGTGTAGAGAGTAGAATTTACCAGAGCACTTCAGTTTTTAAAAGTTCATTGTGGGAGCTGAATGGAAATTTGCGCGACAGATTTTTTTGGTTATATCCGAAGCTTATGAATACACATGTAGTGTGGCCTCTAACAGAAGATAAGTTCTGTTTTATTTTTCTCGATACTGAACTAGTAGTGAATTTATCTATTTTATAATCTACATGCTGATGGCGATTGTTTCATTAGCTACATCATATTGTCTCTAAAATATTACTTTTTATGGCAATTCATTATTTCTAAGACGAGGAGAATAAGAGATATTTAGTGAACAATATGTTAGGCCGATAAACCGCCCATTAACCGCCCTATAAGAGCTAACCCGATACCAATCCGCCCGATGTCTTATCGGGTGGCTAACGGATTAATACATTTAAAAGCTGATAACCGTTAAGCCAAACCGTTAAGAGTAAAAGCCGCCCAATCCGCCCGATGAACACTCCTAAACATAAGCGCCCGTAGCGCAGTGGATAGAGGGCCTATTTCCTAAGCTGAAGGTCGTAAGTTCGACCCCTACCTTGCGTGATAGAGCTAATCCTTTTTTTGTAGTGTATAAATATTGTATCCTATGTTTGACAGTGTATCCTTGGTGTATATTGAGCCTATCTCGAGTGTGCTTGTGTATTAAAGTGTATATATTTGTGTACCCCAAATATTTTTTGTAACGTGAATGTATAATCTGTCCGAACAATGTATCAAAATTGTATATAATGTGTATTTTCTAATATGTAAACATAGTGTATATAAATTATATATAATTTTGTATGCGTAATGTGTGTACACTGTGTATTAGGAGTGTATCATGTATTTTTGTATAGTGATAGTCCTTTTTGTATATATTTTGTATAGTTACATCATTTTGTATATAAATTATATAGTTACATCTATTGTTGTATATATTTTGTATAGTGACACTCTATTTGTATATAAATTGTATAATCACAGTCTGTTTTGTATATAAATTATATAGTGGCAGTGTATTTTGTATAATTTTTGTATAATACTAGTTTATTTTGTAGATATTTCAACCCTTTTCATAGTAATCTCCTCTGTTCTTCCTCTCATGGAGAAACCAGCTACCGACGTCCATGGCCTCACAGTTGCCGAAAATGGTAACAAGATCGCCAGAGTTTTAAATTTTAGCCAAAAATGATAAACGAAATCAGAGAAAGAAGAAAAGGATGTCTCTCTCATTGCCTATACACTGCTCCTCTCTCTTTCCTCTTCTTCCCTATAGGTTGCTGCTACTGAAATATGTTGTTGTACAGGAACATATTCAATTCCAAGGACACCTTTTCTTTCTCCATTTTTACAATTATTTATTATTTCACAAACCCTACTTCTCACTTCCCTGATCCAAATTTCTGAAAATCAGGAATGAATATGAAGCACTTAATTTTCAGACAATCTGTCAAAACTCAATGGTACCATAAGAATTCTATCTCACTATCCAAAGAATTTCCCTAGCAAAGAAAGTTGAGAGTTAGCCCAGAAAAAAATGAGGCAATAACAAAGAGCTTGGGATTTTTATTCAAAGAGTGGTGCCCCTCTCTCTTTAGTTAATGATTTTCTTTTTTCACTTTTAAAACCAAATCAGCAGCCATTGAATACCTGAAAATACGTACTACAATACAACTTATTCTTCAGCATCAATCAACAATAATTATATCTCTCTTTCAGTCTCTGATTTTAGTTCCTTTTTTTGGTACATAACAATTGAGACAGTTGTTATGAAATCTCCTATTTAAGGTGAATGTCTATAATTAGAGAGATTCTAGAGTTCTATTCTTGGTAGCTAAATCATCCCCCTCCCTATAAATAAAGGGGTCTTCTACCATTGTAAACCATCCCTAACAATCTCAAAGTATCAATAAGAATACTCTCTCTCTCCCTATTCTCTTTATATTGTTCTTGTTCTTGTATTATTGTTCTTGTCTTTATATTATTTCATAACACGTTATCAGCACGAGTCTCTAACCAATTGAAATTTTCGATTGTCTTAACTTTTGTTTGTGTAGGGTTTTGCTTCAAAGAAAGAATGAAAAAAGAAGGAAAGCAAAAGAGAAAAGAAACAAAAAACAAAGAAGAGAAAAAAAAAGGTAACAGAAACGGAAGAGAGAAAAGGAAGAAAACATTGAAAATATAATTGGTATACCTTAAAGGTAAGTAACTTACTTTTCCCTTTCAAATTCTTGGAATTCTGTAATTTGATTTTATATACAAACATAGACAACAAAGTTTGATTATAACTCTAATGGAGTTTGTAAGAAATTGTAACCACATGAAGTGGTAAAATCTCTATGTCCTGCCATGATTAAATTCATGTATGATTGTGGGCAAAGAATTGAAAATCTGTCCCATTGAATTTGCTCCATTCCCTTTAGAGAATGTGGAAGCAGTATGTGATAAGTCTGAAAGAAGACAAAATTATTACCGTAAAGGTATCAATGGATGTGGACGTGGCAATAGACGAAATTATAATCGTCATTATTGTGATAATGAGAATAATAAAGATTCTCAAAATAATCTTTCACTTTATGAAAGTAATATTTGACATGAGATTGTGTAAAGCACATGATTATGATCCATTCCCTGAAGTAAATGTGATAATTGTAATAGAGCCCGTAAGTATGAACACGCTCTTGATGTAAATTTGTTTTATGTCTGACATTATGAAAAGAAAGTTCGTTGCCCTTGAAATTTCGGGCAAGAACTATATGACATGGGTGTTGGATGCTGAAATCCACTTAGATGCTATGGGTCTTGGAAACGCCATTAAAGACAGAAATAATGCATCCACCCAAAACTATGCTAAGGCCTTGATTTTCTTGCGCCATCACCTTGATGAAGGTTTGAAACTATGCTAAGGCCTTGATTTTCTTGCGCCATCACCTTGATGAAGGTTCGAAAATTGAATATATCACAGTCAAAGATCCACCCATCTTGTGGAATGGCTTAAAGAAGAGATATGACAACCTGAAGTTGGTCACTCTGCCACAAGCACGATACGATAAGAATCCAAAAGCAAATAGTTTATAAACTATATATTATCGTTGCGGTGGAAACGGGCACTGGTCAAAGGCTTGCCGTATACCATGACATTTGGTTGACCTTTATCAAGCATCTCGAAAGAGTAAACGCCCTGAAACGAATTTTGTCTCTGACGACAACTTTGACATCACCCACTTGGATGTGGCAGACTTCTTTGAGCAACCCGAGGGGAAGATAGACCACCTAATCGGTGATGAATCCGTGATGAAAGAAGATGGAGCTATTTGATTTTATTTTACTTATTTGTATTAGTTAATGAATAAACTAATAGTCATTAGTACTAACTCGTATTAGTTAATTTATGATATAATGTTAGTATTAGTTCTTTAGAATGTTTCAATATGCTCAAACATCTATAATATTTTTAATTTCCAGTAGAGGTAATCGACTAACCTGAAAAACTAGTCGATTATCTAATATTTCGCATTAAAACTGCAAAACAATCGATCGTCAATGTTCAACAATCGATTGTCTATGTCTAACAATCGATAGTCTTTAAAACAGTGTGATCTGGAATTTTTCAAAAATAACCAACAATCGATTGTCTATGTCTAACAATCGATTGTCTTTATACAGTAAGGTCTGGAATTTTTCAAAAATAACCACCAACAATCGATTGTCTATGTCTAACAATCGATTGTCTTAAGACAGTGTGATCTGAAGTTTTTCAAAAATAGAAAATAATCGATTGTGTGTGTTTAACAATCGATTGTCAATGTTCAACAATCGATTGTGTGTGTTTAACAATCGATTGTTTTATGAAAATGCTTAAACTGAAATTTTCAAGCTGCATAGTAATCCATATAATCGACTATCTGATTTAGTTTGTCAACTGACCGCAACAGATTTTGAAAATATTATTTAAATGTGACACAAACGGATTGAAGTTGTTTATTCTCATGTTCGTATATTTTCTTTTATATGTCAAACCATGGGAAGTAAATTGATTGAAGGCTCCGGAAGAGCAACTGTAACTCTGCCCAAAGGCACGACGTTTATCTTAGAGAATGCAATATTCTCCTCCAAGTCTAAGAAGAACTTGTTGAGTTTTAATGATATCAATCGCAATGTTCTCCTCCAAGTCTAAAAGGAACTTGTTGAGTTTTAAAGATATCATTCAAAGTGGATATCATATTGAGACAATAGATGAGAATAATCTTGAATTCTTCATGAAAACGAGGCAGCCCATTTCGGTTTGGGTTCACGCCATTTTGCATGCAGCAATACTAGTTCGTCGGCTGCCCACTTCGGATTGGGGACACGCCATTTTGCATACAGCAATGCTAGTTCGTCTCTGACTGACGAATTGACACAAATATTCCCCGTTGCAATTGGTTTTGGGTCATGGACCCAATATATCCCATTTAAGAATCTTTGGATGCGCAGTATATGTGCCTGTAGCACCGCCATCCCGCACCAAAATGGGTCTGCAAAGAAGGTTAGGAATATGTGTTGAGGTTGAATCGCCCTCCATTATTCGCTACCTCGAAACATTGACAGGAGATTTGTTCACTGCATGATTTGCAGACTGTCAATTTGATGAGACACTTTTTCCAAAATTAGGGGGAGAAGTTGGTGAAACCAAACGGGAAATTTTGTGGAAAAATGCATCATTATCTCATCTTGATCCACATACCTCTATTTGTGAAAGAGGCACAAAAGATTATCCATTTGCAAAGAATAGCAAATCAAATGCCTGACGCATTTATAGATTTGAAAAGGATAACAAAATCACATATCCCCGAAGTGAATGTGACAACATCTGATTCACGAATACATATTCATTATTGGAAGAATATGAAAATGAAATTGGTATTAAATATACCACACTCACCCCTAGAAGGAGGTTTGAGATGATACCACACTCACCCCTAGAAAGAGGTTTGAGATGATATATGGCATGAATGATCGTTGGTCACGTACCTATTGTACGCCAAAGTATTTTGGAAATATGACTATTAAAGGACAACGATAATGCAAGAAACATATCTTGCATATAAGTTTGACATGACCATAATGGTATAACTTTCTCTTTAAGAAAGATATTCACCACATGGATGTTGATGAATCTGTGGTAGTACAAAATTAATTGAGAGCTCTAGAAGAGCCAATTATTACTATGTTGGAGAAACACAATTGAGTATTGTGCTGTAGTAAGTCTCAAAGAAACTTATTCAGTTTCTAAAGTACACGCGAAAGCGATTGATTATATTGAGACTATAAATAAAGGAAGGCTTTGATATCTCCTATTACTACAACTTGTAGCGGGGTAATTTGCATATGAAAAGCTACCCGCTTTGTTCTCCAGTTTGTACTACACAAAAGAAAGAATGCCACAATAAAGTGGATATCTATTGGTATAAAAACCCATGTCATAATAAACCTGAAGTTTATTGATAAGTGCACATGTCATGGTGTAAATTTGAAGTTTACCAATATTGATAATTTGTTCAGTTAGCATTCGTATTAGCCATCTCATTTTAAGTATGATGTGCAAATTACACAGGTGAATATCAAAGAACTAGAAAGTTCTTTACGAATTCTCTTGTATCACTTGTTCTCATTAATGAACTGACCAACTAAAGAGTTCGGGTTGAAGCCCATAAATTCTGGAAATATCAAAGGTGAATATGGGCCCATTCACCTGCCATGTATACCACATATGATGCATCTATGATATGGTTACATGCGCAATTGTTATTAACCCGCAGCCTGGCCGGTGCTTGCGAGGTAAATTGCTCAGTAATCTAACTTCGAGCATAATTTCCAGATTTTCTACTCAAGATAGTTCATCTTGATAAGTTGGTTTATATCAAAGTTGGTTTAGCAAGATAATTATTGAGTGCTTCCACTTAATAGCTAAACTGTTTCTTATGAGAACAAAGTTATATATATCAGTTTGATATACATTGTATACGAGAGTATATTATATTCTCCCCTCACAAGTGGTTCAGGGTCAGGAACCAAATAATTTCATCTTATTATTAATGTGCCGTGTATATTGACATGATAATGCACAAAGATGATTTCCCAAAGTTGAGGAAACAAGTTAGCTTTTCTAACATGAGGGGGAGACATGATAAACACTTGAGAAAAGGTTACATGGGATGAATTATCATTTGTATATGTATATCCCCGAATATCATGATATGAACCTGAAGTTCATAAAAGGGATAATTCAATTGCAACATATTGCAAAGCATGCTATACGCATTTGCTGACCCAAAGAAAGTAACTAAATGGAAGAGATACAATTCAAGAAGAATTGATTCCATATGAAAGACATGTAGTTTTGAACCTATAGTTCAAATGCTTGAAAGTATAAAGTCAAAGGTATGTATAATCAGTTTTCGATATCTTATTTGTCTAGCGTGACATGGAAAACTTGATATGCATCTAAAATCTATTATATGGCTTATATGACTTAACTTGAAAGATTTAAGTTGCTTGAAGCATATGCAATTCTTGGTCCTGAAGTACCACATCCTTAGTACAATTTGTGTACATATGTATCTTGCTATAACTATAAGCATGATGGCATTGAGAATGCATCTATGGAGATATTGAAGAGTTATTCCACGACATTATATGAAGATGTTCATATCTATCAAGAATGATGATTTCAAGGTGCGGAATATTTATTCAAGTCAATATGGTTGATTTGTCAAACGTCTACCAAAGATCGTTTTGAAGATGATGCACAAGATTGGAATGCAAATGCTCAAGGATATAAATTGATGTTCTTATCAGGGGGAGTTAATGCGCGTTGCACTCTTTTTCCCTTACAAGGTTTTGTCCCAACTGGGTTTTCCTTGCGAGGTTTTTAACGAGGCAACCAATAGGCGCATATTCAAACATGTGTACTCTTTTTCCTTTCTTTAATTTTTCCCATTGGGTTTTGGTTTTAAGGTTTTAACGAGGCACATTGTTGAATAGACATTCAAGGGGGAGTGTTATGAAATCTCCTATTTAAGGTGAATGTCTATAATTAGAGAGATTCTAGAGTTCTATTCTTGGTAGCTAAATCATCCCCCTCCCTATAAATAAAGGGGTCTTCTACCATTGTAAACCATCCCTAACAATCTCAAAGTATCAATAAGAATACTCTCTCTCTCCCTATTCTCTTTATATTGTTCTTGTTCTTGTATTATTGTTCTTGTCTTTATATTATTTCATAACAACAGTGATATTTTATCTGGATTCTAGGCAAACTAGACCGTATCCAACTTGTATCTTGGCCTGGAAAATCACCGGACGGGCAACGATTCAAAGGATTTTTCTTTGGATGCAATCGATGATTTTGTAGCCATAGTGTGGTCGTATCTCTTTTTCGTGATCCGTCTTTACAGATTTGAGCCTCAGTACTTTTGGGTTTGCCACTAGAATTATTTTTTGGAATATAAAATGTATGTTGTAGTTTTTGGGCTATCAGGTGAAATATGTTTGGGCCGATGGGCTACAAATAAAGTTTGCTCTCTAACTTTTGAAAGTACGACTTGTATTTGTAGGCATGTGACGCCCAATAGAAAGTGGGCCTTGGTTTGGCTTAGCCTACAAAGTCTTTAATAAGAGTTCTGCTTGGGTTCGATAACTATGAAAATATATAGTGGAGGTAGTATGTCTGTCATATATATAATCATTTTTGTTATGATAAATAGCAATTTATGGTGGATGTCTACTCTTCTTCCATGATCTTCATCTCAAATGGTTTATGACATATTCAATGACATATTTTGTATGTTGAGTGACATATTCCATGACATATTTTCTTCACTTTTTATACCTATATAAAGGCCTTGCAATAAGATAGGAATATATACAATTGAAGAAGAAAATCTCTTCCTTCTCTCTATCTACATTTCTTGTTCATGTTTCACTAAGTTGCTTATATTTCTTGTTCATATTTTACTAAATTGCTTTCATTTTATAACACGTTATCAGCACGAGTCTCTAACCATCACGGTAGGTTATCTTCTTTTAAAGTTCTCGACTCTGATTTAAAATTATCAGGTACAACATGCTTATCTCTTTTGTAAGAATAATGATATATTTTGTTGGATACTTAGTTTTTCTCAATTATGTTTAAAAACAAAAATAGAAAGAGAAAGATACTCATACTTCACCATGATCTCTTTATTTATGAATAAAGATGTAATGATTTTAATAAACTGCTTCTTAATTGATTTGCATTAATTAAAATATAAATAGAAGTAATCAACAATAAACTTAGATAACAATAATATTTTCTTGACAGTAGTACGTATCCAAAATATGAATATAAATAGTGTTTGCATCATTAAAATATTACATCCTACTTTGACTAAATCCAAGAAGTTTTTATTGATTATTCATCTTCTTCTTTGTAGAAATAAAACATGTTAGTAATAATGAGGTTACTTGAAATTGTTTTTGTTTTCAAGTCTATTTTCTTATTGAATTCAAGTATATCTAGCTACATGCTTAAGTACTTGGGTACACCTAACATAATGTGTGATTATACATTATTGTGCAGTATAACATGATATACTACACTATCAACATTTAACTATTTATTTTGACAAGCCTACATACAGAATATTAGTACACATGGAGATACTATGTAGGTATAAATTTTACGATATTAAAATTTTTATATTCTTTAGGTGCACATATAATTCTTTTATATGATCAATCTAGAAAAGTAACAATACTAGTTATGTAGCATGTCAAATCACTTAGCCAAATTATTACTAAAATTACTTGATAAAGATCTTAGTGCAATAAGGGTATTCATATTAGCCGGTATTGTCCTACACGTATTTAGAACACTTTAAATAATGCTAATTAAATTGAATAATTTAATAATGCATGCACTAACTAGACATACAAGATTAAGTATGGATATCCCACAAAACAAACTTGGATCAAAATTCAATTGTAAAAATATTTATTTAATTGATTCATGTACCAGACATACAATATTCAAAGAGAAGAAATATTTCTCTCATTTAAGTATGTGTAAGGCAGATGTTACTACAATTTCTGGTAGTAGTAAATTAATTGAAGGCTTGGAAGAGCTTTTATAACTCTGCCTAAAGGAACAATATTTATCATAGAGAATGCAATGTTCTCCTTCAAGTCCAAGAGGAACTTGTTGAGTTTTAAAGATATCCGTCAAAATGGATATCATATTGAGACAATAGATGAGAATAATCTTGAATATATCTCATTACAAAGAATGTCTCTGGCCAAAAGAGGGTTATTGAGAAGTTCCCATCTTTATCTTGTGGCATGTATTGGACAATTGAGGCACATTCTACCGTAAACCAAAAGCTTATTGATTCCAATACTTTCGTACTTTGGCATGATCGATTGGGACATCCTGGATCAATTATGATGGGACAGATTATAGAAAACTCAAATGGGCATCCATTAAAGAATTTAAAGATTCTTTTAAATAATGAATTTTCTTGCACTTCTTGTTATCAAGGCAAGTTAATTATTAGACCATCACCAAGAAAGGTTGGAATTGAGTCACCTGCATTTTTGGAACGTATACAAGAAGATATTTGTGGACCTATTCACCCACCTAGTGGGTCCTTTAGATATTTTATGGTCTTAATAGACGCATCTTCTAGATGGTCTCATGTGTGCCTATTGTCATCTCGCAACCTTGCGTTTGCAAAATTAATGGCACAAATAATTCGATTACAGGAACAATTTCCCGATACTCCAATTAAGTCTATTAGACTAGATAATGCTGCTGAGTTTTCATCACAAACATTTAATGATTAATGCTTATCAATTGGGATAAAAGTGGAACGTCCTGTAGCTCATGTTCACACTCAAAATGGTCTTGCAGAGTGTTTAATTAAACGTCTACCATTGATAGCAAGACTATAACTCATGAAAACAAGCCTGCCCACTTCGGTTTGGGGTCACGCCATTTTGCATGCAATAATGCTAGTTCGTCTCAGACGGACAAATTATCACAAATATTCCCCGTTGCCATTAGGTTTGGGTCATGAACCTAATATATCCATTTAAGAATTTTTGGATGCGAAGTACATGTGCCTGTAGCACCGCCATATTGCACCAAAATGGGTCCGCAAAGAAGGTTAGGAATATATGTTGGGTTTGAATCGCCCTCCATTATTCGCTACCTCGAAACATTAATAGGGGATTTGTTCACTGCACGATTTGCAGACTTTCGATTCGATGAGACACTTTTCCCAAAATTTGGGGGAGAAGTTGGTGAAACCAAACGAGAAATTTTGTGGAAAGTCCATCATTATCTCTTCTTGATCCACGCGCCTCTATTTGTGAAGAAGCAGTGCAAAAGATTATCCATTTTCAAAGAATAATAAATCAAATGCCAAACGCATTTACGGACTTTAAAAGGATAACAAAATCTCATATCCCCACAGAGAATGTTCCAATCCATATTGATGTCCCTATTGGACAATATTCTAGTGTCATAGCTAATGAGTCGAAAACGTGGCAGACCATTAGGTTCCAAAGATCGAAATCCTAGAAAAAGGAAAGCAAATGATCAAAATGACACTACGAAAGAATCTCATGAGGAAATTCACGATTTAATAAATTCTAAGATTCATGAAGAATCCATTGAGCCCGAGACTCAAGAAAATAAGGAACAATCAATAAATCTAATCGATATTGAGACAAATTTTAATCGAGTGGATATAGTGGTGGATTATGTCTTTGCATATAATGTTGCATCTAGCATTATGCAAGAAAGTGAGGATCTTGAACCTCAATCTGTTGGAGAATGTCGACAAAGACTTGATTGGCCAAAATGGCAAGAAGCAATCCAATCAGAATTGAATTCACTTGCAAAACGTGAAGTTTTTGGGCCTATAGTTCAAACACCTAATGGTGTTGAGCCTGTTAGCTATAAATGGGTCTTTGTACGCAAGAGAAATGAGAAATATTAGGTACAAATATGTAAGGCACGCCTTGTTGCACAAGGATTTTCACAAAGGCCTGGTGTCAATTATGAAGAGACATATTCACCCGTTATGGATGCTATAGCTTTCCGTTATCTCATTAGTTTTGTTGTCCTTGAAAATCTTGACATGTGTTTAATGGATGTGGTTACCGCTTACCTTTATGGCTCACTTGATATTGAGATATACATGAAAATTCCCGATGGATTCAAAATGCCAAACACACATAATTCAAAGTCCCGGGAGATGTTTTCAATCAAATTCCAAAGATCTTTGTATGGTCTAAAGCAATCAGAACGAATGTGGTATAATCGTCTTAGTGAGTATTTATTAAAGGAATGCTATATAAATGATTCCATTTGCCAATGTATTTTTATAAAGAAAACAACATCGGAATTTGTTGTACTTGCCGTATATGTTGATGACATAAACCTTATTGGAACTCCCATAGAACTCCAAAAGGCAATTGATTATTTAAATAAGGAATTCAAGATGAAAGATCTCGGAAAGACAAAATTATGTCTTGGTTTGCAAATTGAATATTTGACAAACGGAATTTTTGTTCATCAATCTGCCTATAAAGAAAAGGTATTGAAACGGTTTTACATGGATGGAGCATATCCTTTAAGTACTCCTATGGTTTTTCGATCACTTGATGTGAATAAGGATCCATTCCGACCTCAAGAAATGAATGAAGAGCTACTTGGTCTTGAAGTACCATATCTTAGTGCAATTGACGCACTAATGTATCTTGCAAATACTACAAGGCCTGACATAACTTTATCAGTTAATGTCTTAGAAAGATATAGCTCTGCTCCTACAAGGAGACATTGGAATGGAATCAAACATATATTGCGGTATCTAAAAGGGACTACCGATATGGGCTTATTTTATAGCAATAATTGCAGTCCTGATCTTGTTGGTTATGCTGATGCTGGAAATTTATCTGACCCACACAAGGCTCGATCTCAAACAGGTTATGTGTTTATCTGTGGAGGCACTGTCATATCTTGGCGATCGACTAAACAATCAATTGTGGCTACTTCATCTAATCATGCTGAGATAATTGCTATTAATGAAGCAAGTCGAGAGTGTGTGTGGTTGAGGTCTATAATACATCATATCCGAGAAAAATGTGGTTTGAAATGTGACAAACTACCCACGATTTTGTATAAAGACAATGCAACATACATAGCTCAATTGAAGGGAGGATTCATAAAAGGAGATAGGACAAAGCATATTTCACCAAAGTTATTTTTCACACATGATCTTCAAAAGAATGGTGATATCATTGTGTAACGGATTCGTTCAAGTGATAATATGGCTGATTTATTCATAAAATCTCTACCGACGTCAACCTTCAAGAAGCTAGTGCAAAAGATTGGGATGCGAAGGCTCAAGGAGGTGAATTGATGCTCTCTTCAGGGGGAGTTAATGCGCGTTGCACTCTTTTTCCCTTACAAGGTTTTGTCCCACTGGATTTTCCTTGCAAGGTTTTAACGAGGCAACAAAAAAGCATATTTCTATACATGTGTACTCTTGTTCCTTCACTAGAATTTTTTTCCCATAGGGTTTTTTCCGAGTAAGATTTTAATGAGGCACATTATCTATGGACATCCAAGGGGGAGTGTTATGATAAATAGCAATTTATGGTGGATGTCTACTCTTCTTCCACGATCTTCATCTCAAATGGTTTATGACATATTCAATGACATATTTTGTATGTTGAATGACATATTCCATGACATATTTTCTTCACTTTTTATGCCTATATAAAGGCCTTGTAATTATATAGGAATATATACAATTGAAGAAGAAAATCTCTTCCTTCTCTATCTACATTTCTTGTTCATGTTTCACTAAGTTGCTTATATTTCTTGTTCATGTTTTACTAATTATTTTTATTTTATAGCAATTTCCCTTTTGTTATAAATAGAACTCTAATTAGAGTGAATGTCTATTTATAGAAGAGTTTTACTTTGAGGCTAAGTCTTTTACATTCCTATAAATAGAGGGGTCTTACCTCATTGTAAATCATCCCTAAGTATCAATAACAATACTCCTCTCTCTACTTTTCTCTCTATTATTCTTGTTCTTGTATTATTGTTCTTGTTCTTATATTATTTCATAACACGTTATCAGCACGAGACTCTACCGTCTCAAGAATCCTCTTGAGAAAATTAAGGTATTTCCCTTTTTCCGAATTTGGTTTTAATTATGTCTGATATTATGAAAAGAAAGTTCGTTGCCCTTGAAATTTCGGGCAAGAACTATATGACATGGGTGTTGGATGCTGAAATCCACTTAGATGCTATGGGTCTCGGAGACGCCATTAAAGACAGAGATAAAGCATCCACCCAAGACTGTGCTAAGGCCTTGACTTTCTTGCGCCATCACCTTGATGAAGGTTTGAAAATTGAATATCTCACAGTCAAAGATCCACTCATCTTGTGGAACGGCTTAAAGGAGAGATATGACAACCTGAAGTTGGTCACTCTGCCACAAGCACGATATGATTGGGCTCATCTGAGGCTCCAAGACTTTAAGTCTGTTTCTGAATATAATTCTGCAATGCTCAGAATTACTTCTAAATTGAAACTCTGTGGAGATAATATCTCTGATTATGATATACTTGAGAAAACGTTTACAACGTTTCATGCCTCCAATATGGTACTGCAACAACAGTACAGAGAGAAAGGTTTCCAAAAGTACTCTGAACTGATTTCTCTTCTCCTTGTGGCTGAGCGAAACAATGACCTGCTCATGAGAAATCACGAAAATCGACCCACTGGGTCTACACCATTGCCTGAAGCAGATAAGGTGTATTCTCATTATGTCAAGCATAGAAAAGGCCATGGATCTAATCATGGTCGTGGTCGTAATCGGGGTCATGGCCGTGGACGTAGACAAGGAAGAAATTTCCCTGATGTCCGTCACCCCCCAAAGAGATATAACCACCAAAAGCAGAAACGGGATTATGAGAATCCAAAGGCAAATAGTTCAGAAACTATATGCTATCGTTGCGGTGGAAAAGGGCACTGGTCAAAAGCTTGCCATGTACCAAGACATTTGGTTGATCTTTATCAAGCATCTCTAAAGAATAAAGGCCCTGAAACAAATTTTGTCTCTGACGACAATTTTGACATCACCCACCTGGATGTGGCAGACTTCTTTGAGCACCCTGAGGGGAAAATAGACCACTTAATCGGTGATGGATCTGTGATGAAGGAAGATGGAATTGTTTGATTTTATTTGTATCAGTTAGTGAATAAACTAATAGTCATTAGTATCAGCTCGTATTAGTTAGTTTATGATATAATGTTAGTATTAGTTCTTTAGAATGTTTCAATATGCTTAAATTTCAAAGATATTTTTATTTTTCAGTAGAGTTAATCGACTAACCTAACAGTTAGTCGATTATCTAATATTTCGCATTAAAACTGCAAAACAATCGATTATATACTTGTTAACAATCGATTATATTAAGACAGTGCGATCTGAAGTTTTTCAAAATAGCAAATAATCGATTATGTATGTTTAACAATCGATTATATTAAGAAATTTTTCAAAATAGCAAATAATCGATTATGTATGTTTAACAATCGATTATATTAAGACAGTGTGATCTGAAGTTTTTCAAAATAGCAAATAATCGATTATGTATGTTTAACAATCGATTATATTAAGACAGTGTGATCTGAAAACTTTCAATTAGCAAATAATCGATTATGTATGTTTAACAATCGATTACATTGAGACAGTGCTTAAACTGAAATTTTCAAACTGCAAAGTAATCGATTATGGAAAACATATAATCGACTATCTGATTTAGTTAGTCAACTAACCTCAGCAGATTTTGAAAATATTGTTTAAATGTGAAACAAACGGATTGAATTTGTTTATTCTCATGTTCGTGTATTTTCTTTTGTATGTCAAACCATGGGAAAGGAAATATGGATATCTCACAAAGCAATCTTGGATCAAATATTTGTTTAGTTGATTCATGTACTACACATACGATACTCAAAGCAAAGAAATATTTCTCTCAACTAAGTATGTGTAAGGCAGATGTTACTACAATCTCTGGTAGTAGTAAATTGATTGAAGGCTCCGGAAGAGCAACTATAACTCTGCCTAGAGGAACAATGTTTATCATAGAGAATGCAATGTTTTCCTCCAAGTCTAAGAGAAACTTGTTGAGTTTTAAAGATAACACCGGAATGGCTATCATGTTGAGACAATAGATGAGAATAATCTTGAATATCTCATCATTACAAAGAATGTCTCTGGCCAAAAGAGGGTTATTGAGAAATTCCCGTCTTTATCTTGTGGCCTGTATTGCACAAAAATTAGTGCAATTGAGGCACATTCAACAGTAAACCAAAAGGTTACTGATTCCAATACTTTTGTACTTTGGCATGATCGATTGGGACACCCTGGATCAATCATGATGAGACGGATTATAGAAAGCTCATATGGGCATCCTTCAAAGAATTTCAAGATTCTTTTGAATAATGAATTTTCTTGCACTTCTTGTTATCAAGGCAAGTTAATTACAAGACCATCACCAACAAAGGTTGGGACTAAGTCACCTACATTTTTGGAACGTATACAAGGGGACATTTGTGGAACTATTCACCCACCTAGTGGGTCTTTTAGATATTTTATGGTCCTAATAGACGCATCCTGTAGATGGTCTCATGTGTGCCTGTTGTCATCACGCAACCTTGCGTTTGCAAAACTAATGGCACAAATAATTCGACTACGAGCACAATTTCCTGATAATCCAATCAAGTCTATTAGACTGGATAATGCTGCTGAGTTTTCATCCCAAGCATTTAATGATTATTGCTTATCAATTGGGATAAAAGTGGAACATTCTGTAGCTCATGTTCACACTCAAAACGGTCTTGCAGAATCTTTAATTAAACGCCTGCAGTTGATTGCAAGACCATTACTCATGAAAACGAGGCTGCCCACTTCGGTATGGGGTCACGCCATTTTGCATGCAGCAATGCTAATTCGTCTCAGACCGACGAATTATCACAAATATTCCCCGTTGCAATTGGTTTTGGGTCATGAACCCAATATATCCCATTTAAGAATATTTGGATGCGCAGTATATGTGCCTAAAGCACCGCCATACCGCACCAAAATGGATCCGCAAAGAAGGTTAGGAATATATGTTGGGTTTGAATCGCCCTCCATTATTCGCTACCTCGAAACATTGACAGGGGATTTGTTCACTGCACGATTTGCAGACTGTCAATTTGATGAGACATTTTTCCCAAAATTAGGGGGAGACTCAAGAAAATAAGGAACTATCCATAAATCCAATCGATATTGAGGCAAATTTTAATCGAGTGGATATAGTGGTGGATTATGTCTTTGCTTTTAATGTCGCATCTAGCATTATGCAAGAAAATGAGGATCTTGAACCTCAATCTGTTGGAGAATGTCGAAAAAGACATGATTGGCCAAAATGGCAAGAAGCAATTCAATCAGAATTGAATTCGCCGGCAAAACGTGAAGTTTTTGGCCCTATAGTTGAAACACCTAATGGTGTTAAGCCTGTTGGCTATAAATGGGTCTTTGTACGCAAGAGAAATGAGAAAAACGAGGTACAAAGATATAAGGCATGCCTTGTTGCACAAGGATTTTCTCAAAGGCCTGGTGTCGATTATGAAGAGACATATTCGCCTGTAATGGATGCCATAACTTTTCGTTATCACATTAGTTTTGCTGTCCTTGAAAAGCTTGACATGCATTTAATGGATGTGGTTACTGCCTATCTTTATGGCTCACTTGATAATGAGATATACATGAAAATTTCTGATGGACTCAAAATGCCGAACGCTCATAATTCAAAGTCCCGGGAAATGTTTTCAATCAAATTGCAAAGATCCTTGTATGGTCTAAAGCAATCAGGACGAATGTAGTATAATCGTCTTAGTGAGTATTTGTTAAAGGAAGGCTATATAAATGATGCCATTTGCCCGTGTGTTTTTATAAAGAAAACAACATCGGAATTTGTTGTACTTGCCGTATATGTCGATGACATAAACCTTATTGGAACCCCCATAGAACTCCAAAAGGCAATTGATTATCTAAAGAATGAATTCGAGATGAAAGATCTCGGAAAGACAAAATTATGTCTTGGTTTGCAAATTGAATATTTGGCAAACGAAATTTTTGTTCATCAATCTACCTATATAGAAAAGGTACTGAAACGATTTTACATGGATGGAGCACATCCTTTAAGTACTCCGATGGTTGTTCGATCACTTGATGTGAATAAAGATCCATTCCGACCGCAAGAAAGGAATGAAGAGCTACTTGGTCCTGAAGTACCATATCTTAGTGCAATTGGCGCACTAATGTACCTTGCAAATACTACAAGGCCTGACATAACCTTTTCAGTTAATGTCTTAGCAAGGTATAGCTCGGCTCCCACAAGGAGACATTGGAATGGGATCAAACATATATTGAGGTACCTAAAAGGGACTACCGATATGGGCTTATTTTATCGCAATAATTGCAGTCCTGATCTTGTTGGTTATGCTGATGCTGGATATTTATCCGACCCACACAAGGCTCGATCTCAAACAGGTTATGTGTTTACCTGTGGAGGCACCGCCATATCTTGGCGATCGACTAAGCAATCAATTGTGGCTACTTCATCTAATCATGCCGAGATAATCGCTATTCATAAAGCAAGTCGGGAGTGTATGTGGTTGAGGTCTATAATACATCATATTCAAGACAAATGTGGTTTGAAGTGTAACAAACTACCCACGACTTTGTATGAAGACAATGCAGCATGTATAGCTCAATTGAAGGGAGGATTCATAAAAGGAGATAGAACAAAGCATATTTCACCAAAGTTATTTTTCACACATGATCTTCAAAAGAATGGTGATATCAATGTGCAACAGATTCGTTCAAGCGATAATATGGCTGATTTGGTCACAAAATCTCTACCAACGTCAACCTTCAAGAAGCTAGTTCACAAGATCGGAATGCGAAGACTCAAGGATATGAATTGATGCTCTTTTCAGGGGGAGTTAATGCGCGTTGCACTCTTTTTCCCTTACAAGGTTTTGTCCCAATGGGTTTTCCTTGCAAGGTTTTTAACGAGGCAACCAATAGGCGCATATTCAAACATGTGTACTCTTTTTCCTTTTCTTTAAATTTTTTCCCATTGGGTTTTGTTTTAGTTAAGGTTTTTACGAGGCACATTATTGAATAGACATTCAAGGGGGAGTGTTATAAATAGAACTCTAATTAGAGTGAATGTCTATTTATAGAAGAGTTTTACTTTGAGGCTAAGTCTTTTATATTCCTATAAATAGAGGGGTCTTACCTCATTGTAAATCATCCCTAAGTATCAATAAGAATACTCCTCTCTCTACTTTTCTCTCTATTGTTCTTATTCTTGTATTATTGTTCTTGTTCTAATATTATTTCATAACACCTTTTTCTTTTCTGTAGTTATATAACCTTAACTAGTTTCAAACCTGAACGAGAGGTTATTAGCTAAATATTTGTTTGAAGAAGCTAAATCAATAATGTTTTAAGTTGCAGTAAAAAGTGCAATAAAAATTAACAAAAGGTTAAAACAAGTACATAATAGACTTCACGAAATACCTCAAAGGGTTGAGATCCACAAGCTATTATTTCACTTGCTAGGCAGGGGCGTATCCCAAATTTAAACGTTATAAGTTCAATTTTTAAGTTTTTTATAATTGAACATATTATATTTTTAAAGTTATAGGTTAATATCTACTATTTATATAATATTAATAAATTTTTATAAATAAATTTATATTCCACGTTGAAAGTTATAGCTTCAATTGAGCATATCACTAGAATTCTACGGACGTCCCTGTTGCTAGTTGCTAATATTTACCTCTAAAACGTACAGTTAAATTTATACGTGGTTTCTAAACAAGTAAATTAATTTGATCCTGAAATAATAAGATGATTGGAGAAATATGCGATACTTAGCCTGGAGATGGAGACAAAATAGCAGAAATAGTGGCTCCGGGAGTAGGGCTTCTAGGTACAACAACAATGAAATCAAAAAGCAAGAAGATAACATTGTGTTAAGCTTTGGATATAGTATATCAGTTTCCAGAAAATTCATCTTCCTTATAATAATAACTTAGCTCACTATTTATAGCTACGTCTACGGAAGGAGGTCTTAGGATCCAATTCCAATTCCAATAAAAGTTATTTAAAATATTTTTTCAATATTTTTCAATAGAGGCTCAGTATAAAAGAAGAGTGAAGATGGTAATTCCATAAACAAACCCCTCGGGCAAAGTATATATATATATATATATATATATATATATATATATATATATATATATATATATATATATATATATATATATATATATATATAGAGAGAGAGAGAGAGAGAGAGAGAGAGAGAGAGCCCATCGGGCAAGCCTCTCAGTCACTCGTGACTCAACTCTCATCAATCAGCACTCACACTCGACACTCCCGCTCAATAGATATCTCATAATAATAACCGCGGCGGCGTGCGTCCCGATCCATAAATATATATAGTTGACTGCGCTCTGTGGGGGTGTGCAGACTCCAGAGATGCTCCTACAGCCCAAGCGCTATATCGCTGCAGCGTGCAAATCGATCCAACATATCGTTGCAGCGTGCAACCCGATCCCTCTATATATAAATATCGCTGCAACGTGCAACCCGATTCATAAATATATATATATATATATATATATATATATATATATATATATATATATATATATATATATATATATATATATATATATATATATAATCCTCACTATCAGGTCCTCGACCTCTCTCTGTCATTAACGTCACAACCACTCTGGCATTTCAGTGAAAACATAAATTGATTCATCGACTTATAACCTACTCAGTTGCATCGTTGAATATTAAACACGCTTCGTTGTACTACTTTAACTACATATATAACATGTCAGAGTATATCTTAGTATATTCATCCTTGTATACAAAAGTGTTAACGGATTATATTTATATTATTTAGATAGTAAATATAAAAGTGATTTTTAATTTTGACTAATGTTGACCTAAAGAGGGACCAACTTTGATAGCTAATTATCCAAAAATTAAAAATTAGAAACCAAAGTTGGTAGTTAATTTTAAATAAGATTTATTTATATTTTATAAAATTTTTTGAATAAAAATATAATTATTAAACGATATAATTGGGTCCAAAATTAGCAACCAAAATTGGTCGCTGCTTACTTCCCCTTTCATAACCAAACAACTTTGGTCGCCTATTTTAAATAATATTTATTTATATTTTATAAAATATTTTAAACAATAATATAGTTATTAAAACGTTATAACTGGGTCCCACTTTAGCGATCAAAGTTGGTCGCTAGTTTTAATATTTCTTTGACCAAGCAAGTCTGACCAGCCCAGCCAATATGTTTACCACTTTACCGACCCAAAAGCAACCAACATTGGTCGGTAAATTATTTAAAATAATTATTTAATAATTCTTTCCATATTAACGACCAAATGTGGTCCCTTTTTTTGACCGACCTACTTTGGTCGTAAGTTTTTAGCCGGTAATTCCCAAATTTCTAGTAGTGTCAAAAGACATCACAAGGAACTCATAATGACCGTATCGGGTCCTTAAAGTCATCTTAAGAATATCCGAGTCCGTGATCTTTAACTGGTGATACCATGATCGGAGATCAATCCTGGAGAACACTCTCGCTCCCTGAAGCTGGTCGAATAAATCATCAATACGAAGCAAAGGATACTTGTTATTGATTATAACTTTGTTCAACTGCCTATAATCAATGCACATCCTCATCGTGCTATCCTTCTTCGTCACAAATAGAACAGGCGCACCCCAAGGCGACATACTATGCCAAATAAACCCCTTATCGAGGAGTTCCTGAAGCTGCTTTTTCAACTCTGCTAGCGCCATACGATACGGTAGAATAGAAATGGGCTAGGTGCCCGATACCAAATCAATATCGAAGTCAATATCCTTGTCCCGTGGCATACTCGACAGGTCTGCAGGAAACACATCGAGAAAGTTCCTCACTACTGGAATAGAATCGATACTAGGAGTCTCTGCACTGACGTCCCTCACAAAAGCTAAGTATGAAAGACAACCTTTCCCACCTATCCGCTGGGCCTACAAAAATGAATCACCTTACTGGGGACAAAATCAGTCGAACCTCGCCACTCAATCCATGACACACTCGGCATATCCAATGTCACTGTCTTAGCATGACAGTCCAATATAGCACAACACGAAGATAGCCAATCCATGCCTAATATCACATCTAAAGTCCACCATACAAAACAACAAAAGGTCCACTCGGGTCTCCAAACCCCTAATAGTCACCAGACACGACCGATACACGCTGTCCACAATAATAGTATCGCCCACCAGAGTAGATATCCGAATAGAGAAAATAAGAGACTCATGGGGCGTATTCAAATAACGAGCAAAATATGATGATACATATGAAAAACTGGAATTAGGGTCAAATAACATAGAAGAATCTCTGTGGCAAACTGAAACAATACCTATAATCTCGGCATCTGAAGCTATAACATCTGGTCTAGCTGGGAGTGCATAGAAATCGGCTTGACCACCACCGGATCGACCTCCCCCTAAGGGATGACCCTTAGCTAACTGACCCCCACACCTAGTTGCCTGAGCGGGTGGTGAAGTTACTGGAGCTGAAGTCGAGAGCTGACTCATCTGCTGAGATGGACCCCCAAGAAGACGAGGACAATATCCCCTCAAATGCCCAAACTCTTTACACTCATAATAACTCCCAGGTGTGAGGGACGGGGACTAAGGGGACCCCTATCATATGGATGACTGGCATAAGAACCTAGTATAGAAGAGTTCTGAATTAATGGAGCACAGGACAAACTCTGGGTGGAAGGGCACTACGTGACGAATGGCCCTGATGAGAACTGTGAGAACAATGGCTTGATGATGCCCCACGATGAACTGGGAGAGCTGACTGAGCATGTCTGAATGGACGACCTCTGCCGTGCTGAAACTGGCCTCTCGAAGAAGCACCACCAAAACTACCAGATCCCCGAGACCTCTTGGCCTCCCTCTCATCTCGCTCTTGGCGACGAACTGACTCAATCTCTCGGGCAATATCAACAACCTGTTCAAAAGTAGCACCTGACACCCTCTCTATGGTCATGATAATCCGAAGCTAATATGTAAGGCCATCCACAAACCTCCCGATCCTCTCTCTATCCGTAGAAACCAACCAAACAACATGACGAGCTAGCTCTAAAAATCTCATCTCATATTGCATCACATTCATATCATCCTAACGCAACTGCTCGAACTGCCTGTGCAGCTCCTCTCTGCGAGACTGTGGCACATACTTCTCCAAAAAGAGAGTGGAGAACTGCTGCCAGGTAAGGGCCGCTGCATCAACATGCCTACGCCTCTCATAAGCCTCTCGCCAAGTAAAGGTAGCTCCTAAAAACTGGAAAGTAGTGAACGAGACCACCACTAGCCTCCAAAATACTTACGGTCCAAAGCATCCTCTGACACTTGTCCAAGAAACCCTAGGCGTCCTTGCCCTCTATACCACTGAAAGTCGGAGGGTGAAGTCAACCAAACCTCTCCAATCTACGCTGCTCGTCGTCAGACATCACTAGTACCACATAATCCTGAGTAGGCGCAGTTGGCTGGGCTGGAGGTGCTCCCGGTGTCTAAAGTCCCTGCATAACCTGCTCAGGTGTACGTGGTGGGGGGGGGGGGGATAAGAGTCTGGGTACCTCCCCTGGCATGAGAAGTAGCTGGGGTCGTAATAACTGAGACCACTTGAGCCAGGCCAATGCATACTGATAGAATGTGGGCTAGGTCCTCCTGAAGGCCTAGACTAACAATCGGCACAAACGATGCCTGAGGTGGTCCTGCTGGAGCGGCCGCAACTAGGACCTGAACGTGAACTGGGGCGGTTGGTGGATCTGTAGGTGCTGCCCTAGCTGCTATGCGGGCTACACCCCTTCCCCTACCACGGTCTCGACTGCGACCTCAGCCTCTTGTGGCCCCAACTGGTGGACAATTGCCTTCGGTTCAGATTATCTCCATCTTAGATTTCACGTGTCCTTTTGAGTGGCCGCGTACCATTGCATATTTTACCCTATACAACTACTTATTTGAAGAAGAATCCAACAAACAGTATATTGCAAAATACTACGTAGCAGTTTTAAGTAACATGTAGATACAAATGTTTTAATCTGCCATAAAAATGCTTATCAAATAAAACCATCAAAATCAGACCATTTGCCTGAGCAATATAAGGACATTCAATCGTTACCAGCGCACTTTTTTTTATTTTGAACGAAAATATTGAAAGTCAAATAAATGCCAAAATAAAAACTTTATTTTCTTATTCTTAAATTTTTGAAAAATACACGTTTTAAAAATCTAGGGGTAAAATAATAAAATAAAATAGTACTAACAAACAGTAACAACGTTAGCCAGAAATGTCGGTCCGAACCTGCAAAATCTGATCCAAATCAGATTTCACTTTTCTCACAACTTCGCAATCTCATCCTTGGCCCATTCCCGCTTCTCCGTTTCGTCCAACACACAACTCACGCCCGACAAACAAATACATTTACGACATTTACTTGAAAATAAAAAATAAAACAGGAAATAATATACGAATTCTAATCCCAACAACAGCGTTACTTGCTCACGTAAGGCAACCCAATCCCGTCCTGTTGCCGTCCTTAACTTCCCCTAATCCTGATCGTAACTTCACGCGCCATTTCCCTTATCCCGGCGACTTCATTTCCTTATGTCATCATCTCCGTACACTCAACATCTCCTACTCATGCGGTTCACGCGCTTTTCCAGTCGCCAACCGGCGCTTCTTCTTTTTACCCTTCCCTCTTTCTCCCCTTTTCCTCCTTATTCTCTTCTTCTTGTTGATTTTTCCAATCAATGGGTGAAATTACTGCATCCTCCACACATGTAACGGCGCCGTCAAGGCCATTGCCATTTCGTGAGGATTGTTGGACTGAAGAAGCTACCTGGACGCTTGTTGATGCTTGGGGACGTCGTTTTATCGAACTGAATCGTGGATTTCTCCGTCAAACAGATTGGCAACAAGTGGCGGATGCCGTAAATGCTCTTCACGGACACACCCCGAAAACTCGGCGAACCGATATTCAGTGTAAGAATCGGATTGATACGCTGAAAAAAAGGTATAAAGTTGAGAAGGCAAAAATCGTTGAGTCTAACGGAACCCTAACATCATCCTGGCCCTTTTTTGAACGGCTTGATTTTTTAATCGGGAATTCCGGTAACAAAGTTACCGCGATGGTGGTGTCTCCGTTACCTTTACCGTCACGGTCTCCGCCTATGGGAGTGCCGTTGCCTAGCCGGCGATCGACGACGACGACAGCGGCTGCTCCGGTGGTGACACCGGTTGTTTTGCCTCAGAAACGGCAGATGCCGGTTTTGGATGATTCGTATTTCAGGAGGAATTATTCGGCGGTAGCTGCTGCTGCTGCGGCAGAAGGAGGGGAAGAGGATTACGATGATGATGATGATGAGGAGGATATGGAGATGAGTGAGGAAGAGGATGGGATGAGGAGGCTGGCTAAGGCTATAGAGAGATTTGGAGAGATATATGAGAGAGTTGAAGAGATGAAGCAAAGACAAATGGTGGAGTTGGAGAAGCAGAGGATGCAGTTTGCTAAGGATTTGGAGGTTCAAAGGATGCAATTGTTTATGGATACACAAGTCCAGCTACAGAAGATTAAACATACAAAGCGGTCTGGCTCTGATGGTATGAATTTTATATCTTTTGATTTCACATAAAGCTGTTTGCTTTTTTACCATTCATTTATGTTGGAGTTCAAAACTTGTTTGCTAAGCATGTGTTTATGCATGTATTAGTGATCAGTGTCTTATATTGTTGTTAATATTAAGTTCCTTTCAATGGTTTATGTGTTATATGATAGTGAATGTTGTGCCTCCAAACCTACATATAAGTGTAAAAGAATTGGAGAGGCTAACATGGATGTATGGTTCTTACATGATTGAACAAAGTTAGAAATTATCAAATGGTGTAAGTAGACTTGTGGAGGTTAAAATGAGAGGTCACTTGAGAAGTTTGACTATGTCCTACGTGGACATTCAAATGTACTAGCCACAAGTGTTATATATGATTATTTAAGGTGTGAAAAAAGAACAAACTAGACTTAGCATAATATGGAGCGGAGTTTTTTTATTAGAAGGTTTACAATCTCTCTAAATCAAAGTGAACTTAACTTACAATAAAATATATTAAAAGCGAAGCTTACAATAAAATATATTAAAAGCGGAGGATCTATATAGGCAATAGCCGCGACATTAACTATTTGAGATTGAGATTTATTTGTTCTTACACTCACATTAACGTCGGTTGGGGTTAAGCGTGGAACTTAGAGTATGTAGCTTTAGAGAACTCCTATGTTTCTTTATAGACAATGCTTACGAGTATTGGAATGTACTTGGACCCACTAGTGCAGAAAGTATAGAGGATTAAAATCAGCTCGGAATTGAAACCTAGTTTATATTTTTTAATTGCACGGTGGCTTCGGCTTTGGGGTTAGGAACGGAGGAGGCACGTCACTGCTTGATTTCGCCAGGGCTTCCGAGCTTTTGATTGCGAACTCGACATTTCAGAAGAGGGAGGAGCATTTGGTCACCTTCAAGAGTTCGGCGGCGAGGACTCAGATTAATTACCTCCTCCTCAGAAGGAGCGATAGGGGTATGTGCAAGGACTGCAAGGTTATTCCGGGAGAGTCCCTTTCGGTTCTTCATAGACTCCTAGTGATGGATGTCAGTCTCTGGGTGAAGAGGAAGAAGAGGGGTGCTCGGGGACAACCGTGGATTAGATGGGGTGTTTTGACTAAGGAGAAAGCACAGGAGTTGGAGAGGAGGTTAGCTGAGGGCGGAGCTTGGCGAAGTTCTGGGGCAGCGGACACTATGTGGTCAGAGACGGCGACCTTGGTTAGGGAGGTAGCATGGAACGTGCTCGGGGTAGCCAAGGGCTATTCAGGCAGACATCAGGGTGACTGGTGGTGGAACGATGTAGTCGAAGGAAAGGTGGAGGTGAAGAAGGCACCGTTTGCTAAGTTGGCAGGGAGCACAAGCGAGGAAGAACGAAGAGTGAACAGCGAGATCTACAAGGTGGTGAGGAAAGAAGCAAAGCTGGCGGTTACGGAAGCTAAAAACGCGGCGTTTGGTCGCATGTACGAGGAACTAGGGGAGAGAGGCGGGGACAGGAAGTTATTCCGGTTAGCTAAAGCAAGGGAAAGGAAGGCACGTGACCTTGACCAAGTTAGGTGCATCAAGGGCGAGGATGGTAGAGTTCTGATGGGGGATTCTCAAGTCAAGCAGAGGTGGCAGGCGTATTTTAGATACTTAACGAGGAGGGGGATCGTACCATATAGCTAGGGGAGTTGGGGCATTCAGAGCAACATAGAGACTTTGGGTACTGCAGCCGCATTAGGGCGGAGGAGGTCATGAGGGCTTTGCGTAGGATGAGTAGGGGTCGAACAACCGGGCCTGACGAAATCCCGGTGGAGTTCTGGAAGTGCATGGGTAGGTCAGGAGTGGAGTGGCTCTCTAGGTTGTTCAATGCGATCTTTAGGACCAAAAGGATGCCGGATGAGTGGAGGTGGAGTACAGTGGTGCCCTTGTACAAGAACAAAGGAGACATCCAGTGCTGCAAGAACTATAGGGGTATAAAATTAATAAGTCACACCATGAAGGTCTGGGAGCGGGGGATCGAGGCGAGGGTGAGGGATATGACATCTATATCTGTGAACCAGTTCGGTTTTATGCCGGGTCGCTCCACTACAGAAGCTATCCACCTTGTCAGGTGGCTGGTGGAGCAGTTCAGGGATAAGAAGGACCTGCACATGGTGCTTATCGACTTGGAGAAGGCGTATGACAAGGTCCCAAGGGAGGTGCTATGGAGGTGCTTGGAGGCGAAGAGCGTGCCGGAAGCCTACATCAGAGTAATCAAGGACATATACGATGGAGCTAAGACTAGGGTTAGGACGGTGGGTGGCGACTCAGACCATTTTCCAGTGGTTATGGGGCTCCATCAAGGATCAGTGCTTAGCCCTCTCTTGTTTGCCTTGGTGATGGATGCTCTAACCCGACATATTCAAGGGGATGTGCCTTGGTGTATGCTATTTGCTGATGACATAGTCTTGATAGACGAGACGAGGGTCGGTGTTATTGAGAGGTTAGAGGTATGGAGACCGACTCTCGAGTCTAAGGGTTTCAAAATAAGCAGATCTAAGACTGAATACCGGGACTGCAAATTTAGCGCCGAGCCGAGCGAAGTAGGTAGGGACGTGATGATTGGATCTCAGGTCATCATCGCCAAGAGGGACAGTGTCAGATATCTTGGGTCGGTGATGCAGGGGGACGGAGAGATTGACGGGGACGTCACTCATCGTATAGGAGCGGGGTGGTCAAAGTGGAGGCTTGCATCAGGAGTCCTGTGTGACAAGAAAGTTCCACTGAAACTCAAGGGGAAATTTTATAGAGCTGTGGTTAGACCTGCAATGTTGTATGTGGCAGAGTGCTGGCCAGTGAAGAACTCTCATGTTTAGAGAATGAAGGTTGCGGAGATGAGGATGCTCAGGTGGATGTGCGGGCTCACCAGGTTAGATAAGATTAAGAATGAAGTTATTCGAGAGAAGGTGGGGGTGGCCCCGGTGGATGAGAAGATGCGAGAAGCGAGGCTGAGGTGGTTCGGGCATGTGCGGAGGAGAAGTCCTGATGCCCCGGTGAGGAGTTGTGAGCGGCTGACGATTGTCGGCGTTCGGCGAGGCAGAGGGAGGCCTAAGAGGTATTGGGGAGAGGTGATTAGGCATGACGTGACTAGAATGCAGGTTTCCGAGGACATGACCCTTGACAGGAAAGTCTGGAGTTCTAGTATCAGGGTTCTAGGATAGGGGCTCCTAGAGTTTTTTGTACTCCTCACCCGGGGTTGGGTGATGCTTGACAGTGCTATCCATAGTTGATTTGTGTTTTGGAGTGTCTCCTTGTGGTTGTTATTTATGGTAGTTACTGTATGATATAATTGCATGCTATTTTATTTATGGTTTTTATGTTTAGATAATTATTTACGCTATTTCTACTGGAGTTAATAATGCTCTTTTGTTTTTTGTTTTTTGTTTTTATTTTTCTTTCCTTCACTGAGCCGGGGGTCGATTGGAAACAGCCTCTCTGCCCTTTCGGGGAGGGGTAAGGCTCCTCTACATATTACCCTCCTCAAACCCCATTTTGTGGGACTATACTGGGCAGTTGTTGTATTATGTGAGCATCAAGCAGAAAGGACTCTTGAAGTTTTGTGTTGATCATCATTGTGGCTTGAGTTGTATTAGTTGTTGTGGGAGGTTTGTAATTCTTTATCGTATATTGAGTATTTATTTATAGGATTAAAAGCCATGCAGTTTTTGTTTTCTTAGTTAGTTTCTAAAGGGTGAAAATTATTTTATAAGCAAAATTATTTACCCCTTTTGTAATCGGTCGGTGTTATTGAGATGTTAGAGGTATGGAGACAGACTCTCGAATCTAAGGGATTCAAAATAAGCAGATCTAAGACTGAATACCTGGAGTGCAAGTTTAGCGCCGAGCCGAGTGAAGTTGGCAGGGACGTGATGATTGGATCTCAGGCCATCGCCAAGAAGGACAATGTCAGATATCTTGGGTCGGTGATTCAGGGGGACGGAGAGATTGACGGGGATGTCACTCATCGTATAGGAGCGGGGTGGTCAAAGTGAGGCTTGCATCAGGAGTCCTGTGTGACAAGAAAGTTCCACAGAAACTGAAGGGAAAATTTTATAGAGCTGTGGTTAGACCTGCAATGTTGTATGAGGCAGAGTGCTGGCCAGTGAAGAACTCTCATGTTCAGAGAATGAAGGTTGCGGAGATGAGGATGCTAAGGTGGATGTGCGGGCTCACCAGGTTAGATAAGATTAAGAATGAAGTATTCGAGAGAAGGTGGGGTAGCCGCGGTGGATGAGAAGATGCGAGAAACGAGGCTAAGGTTGTTCGGGCACATGCGGAGGAGAAGTCCTGATGCCCCGGTGAGGAGTTGTGAACGGCTGGCGATGGTCGGCGTTCGGTGAGGCAGAGGGAGGCCTAAGAGGTATTGGGGAGAGGTGATTAGGCATGACATGGCTAGAATGCGGGTTTCCGAGGACATGGCCCTTGATAGGAAAGTCTGGAGGTCTAGTATCAGGGTTGTAGGATAGGGCCCCCTCGAGTTTTTCGTACTACTCACCCGGGGTTGGGTGAGACTTGATAGAGCTATTCATACATGATTTGTGTTTTGGATTTTGTCTCCCTTATGGTACTTATTTATGGTAGTTACTGTATGATATTATTGCATGCTATTTTATTTATGGTTCTTATATTTAGATAATTATTTATGCTATTTTTGCTGGACTTACTAATGCTCTTTGTTTTTGTTTTCCTTTCTTGCATCTGAGCCGAGGGTCGATTGGAAACAGCCTCTCTGCTCTGTCGGGTAGGGGTAAGGCTCGTCTACATATTACCCTCCCCAGATTCCACTTTGTGGACTGTACTGGGTAGTTGTTGTTGTTGTTGTTGTTGTTGTTGTTGTTGTGTTGTTGTTGTAATCGGTCAACTAATCTAAAGATAGTGGTCACTGGCTGGAAGTTAAGATGGGAGGAGGAAAATGTTAATTCTTCTGAGTTGGAGTTGATGTTTGATTTTCAAGGCAAAGGTAGAGAATAAAGATGATTTTCACCTGTTTCTAAACAGATTATCATCCATTACGCTTTGTGGGAGCTGGAGGTTAGCTTTGAACTGTCATATTGGTGTTTTGCTAGTCTTAACTCTGAATGCTCATGTGAATAACTTCTTGTTTATTTGTTGCTTATTGTTGAACTGTGAATTTTGCACGAGATTTTGTTGATTTGTGTGTGGAGCAGGATCTTGAACTTCTACTGGCAACGTATTGGTATACTTGCTGATGCTAATAGTTGCCAGAAGCCTAAAAAATATTTCTAAAGCAGTTCCTTAAGCAGGGATTTCACATTCTAATTGCTCTTTAGCTATAAAAGACTTATCTGTGGGATAGTAAGATGATATTCAATGATAACATGCTATATTACATGCCAAACTAGTTGAACTTTTATTTAAAATTCTGATGTGCCTCTGAATGTTGTTTTAGAAATTTTCTAAAGATGAATATGCAATGAGTACGAAAGCATTTATTTTGTCATTTAGTAGTGATTGACAAATGAATAATTGCCTGTTCTATTACTATATTGTACTGTCTAAAATGCTACTTTTTTAATGTTGCAGATATCTATAGCTAGCTCTGTGGCAAAAGAGCACTTAAAAAGAAGCGGGATTGCATCACTATGATGAGGCAATCCAGGCAGTACTCCTTTAGTTATCTCCAAATTCATGGCTAATGATGACCTCATATAACTGATTGCTATCACTTTTTTGAGCAGGAACAGTTGGTACCTGTAGTTAATTTTCCTTTTATTTAGCGGATTTAAACTTTAAAGTATAATGTTAGCCCCTGTGTAGAAAATTTTCTTTATTGAAATCAAGGTACCTTTTCAACAGTTTATTGGTTACTCCATGAATTAGACGATGGTATATCGACAAGGTTATGCGGACATGCATTCTCTGTGAACTGCCTATTTTGCATTGTTCTAAATTACAATGCAAAAGTTTGGTGATAGAACAATCCCATGTCAATCCCAGTGCTAACTGCAGATGACAATTCTTATTTTGGTGACTATTTTCAGGTTATGGATTGTGTATTTCGTTTCTAGTCTTTTGTTTGCACCTTTAGGTCATCTGACTTGTATGATATGAATGTGTGGTTGATGAGATGGTCGCCATCTCACCAAAAATACCTTCCCCTCCTTATTTTCTCTAGGGAGCTTGACTTGGCTAATGTCAAGATCTTAATGAGATTGGTTGGTCTTGAAAGTTGCTTTTTAGAATTACCATGGCATTTTCCGCGAGTTGTTTAGTTCTTCAGGAACGTTATTGGTTATGGACAATTTTCTAATGGATATTAGAAAGTATTGGAATTTTGGAAGGGGAAGATGAAGATTTGGGAGACCCTTCCTGAGGAACAAAAGATGTTCTGAAAGCAAATATGAGAACCTTCACATTTTGAAGCATATTGTATTTCTTTTTAGACTTTTTGGTGCATATCCGAAGATGTTAATACAGCATATATGAAAGATTTCCTCAGGTTCATACAGTAATTGTAAAGGAACTTAGATGTCTGTAGTTTTCGTATACAACCTTAACCTACTCAAAACATAGTCTTGAAGGTATTGGAAAAAGGTGAGGGTGAAGAAGATTGGCTCTACCAGACTGCAAGTAAGAAAAGGTGCTGACATTGATTTCTTCCATTAATCAATGATTATTCTGTTTGTTTTCGACCAACAGTGTAGAATTTTGCGAACTTAGACGAACTGTTGATGTTCATGATTATATAAAGGACCAAAACCATTTGCGAAAAGAAAATGAATCCAACAGTTTTGTTATAGTATTTGGTTTGACCAATGATGGATTTGTTAAAGTCAGCAAATGTTTGTCAAATGCAGGATATTGATGTACTGGATATAAGAGAGCACAAGACATAAGGTGTTGGACAGTACAAGCCCAATAAACCACCGGCCCAATTATAGCTGAAGTAGCATATTTGTACATGATACACTCTTACATGTAATAGGCACATTTTTGTAATAGCTAGCCACATTTTACTTTTACTTGATAGTTACTTCTACTTGTATATAAACATAAAGATGCTTCTGGAGTAAACAATAAGAAAGACATTTTCATTTCAATAAGATCAGATATTTTTCTCCCTCTTCGTCTTTCTTCTCTGATAATGGAGTTTTGTACTGTAATTAAGCTTTTCGTCACATAACATGGTATCAAAGCCAAGGATCGGTATCAACTCTCTTATGCGAGTCGGGCGATGTTACCCTCGACCTTAGTTTTACAAGTTTCAGTTTTATGTACAAACCCTAATATTCCCAAATTTAGGGTTTTACATATTAATGTGGATATTGTGGTCAATTTCTTCAAAGATGAAGCTTTTCTGAGTTTATTCATTGTAGTTTTGACTGGATCTCTAAGTCTCGACAGGTTCTCACTATTTCAGAAGAAGAGCGGTATTGTCTACTCTCACTCCTATTTGTTACTGTATGTATGTGATTCTGGTTTGAAATTTTCTTAGAAATATCATTTGATTTTAGAAATACTAGCTGCTATAATGACCATAGGTGCTGACACTACGTCTTCGTCCATTTCATCTAGGGTTTTGCTACTTTTAGTGTAGATCCTTCTCACCCTTTCCATGTTCATCTGTCGGATAGTCTTGGTAGTTTCTCCTCCTTTTGATGGTACTGGTTTTGTTGCATGGAGGAAAAGTATACTTGTTTCTTTGTATGCCAAAAATAAATTGGGCCTACTTAATGGTCGGCATGATAAACGTTAAGTAGATTCTCCTCATTATCCCTTCTAGGAAAGGTGCAATGACATGGTGATTGCTTGGGTCACCAATTCTCTCTCTAGGGATATTGCTACAAGTGTATTGGGGTACGACACTGCTAGGAAAATCTGGTTAGATATAAATGAAAGATTTGGACAGTCTAATGGGTCAAAATTCATCCAGATTCAAAGGAAAATTAGAACTATCTCTCAAGGGATTTCAGATATTGTATCTTATTTTACTAGGTTGCGAAGTCTTTGAGATGAAATTCGTACTGCATATGTGGGTCTTGTTTGTTCTTGTGGTGTCTTACCCAAATTCATTGAAGAACTCAAGCTCTTTTAGTTCTTAGTTGACCTTAATGAATCTTACTCTACAGTTAAGAGTAACATTCTTATGATGTCTGCACTCCCCACTGTTAGTAGATTACAACATGATGAGAAACAAAGGGAATCTTCTCACACACCAAGCTTCTCCAATGAGATAGTCTTTTTCTTTGCATCTTCTACACCTTTTGGTAATCAGAAAAGTTTTAATCAAAGGGTTAAGTTTGAGTCAAGAAAGCGTGGGCAAGGTGTGGGGTTTTCATGCAAGTATTGTAAAAAGTCAGGGCACACCATTGAGAAGTGCTACAAATTCCATGGATTCCCTCCTGATTTCAAGTTCACACGATCTGCCTCATGTGTTCACGCTGGCACTTCATCCATTGAGTCTTCAGTTCAAGCTCCTCTTTCCCAACCTGGGACTTCATTTACTCATGGTTTAAGCTAGGAGCAATATCAGCATCTTGTCTCTTTTCTACAGCAAGCGAATATTTCTCCGGTACCAACAACAATGGTTCTTCTGGAGAAACTTTTGGCCTTACTAATTTTGCAGGTTTGTTGAAAAATTCTATGGTTAATTCTGTTGATTTTCATGTATGTTCATCTTCTCAGTTAAGTGATGATAATTGGATTTTAAATTCTGGGGCTACTAACCACATGGCACCTCATAAATAGTTTATTCACAATTTAAAACCATTACCTAAGTCATTTTTAATCACTCTTCCTAATGGATATAAAGTCAAGGTTGTTTCAACTGGCTCTTTACACCTTAGGGCTGGCATAATCTTGCATAATGTTCTTCTTGTGCCTTATTTTCAATTTAATTTGATCTCAGTATATCAACTCTTTCTTCAACTTAATTGTCTTGCAATACGCACCATTTCTACTTGCTATTTACAGGGCCCTTCTCTGAAGAGACCACTGGAAATTGGTAAAACTACTAATAGTCTGTATTTTCTCCACCTTGATGATACTGCTTCACCATCTCTGTCAGTCCCGTCCGTTGTTTGCAATGTTTCTGATTTTACTGCATCTTCTTCTCCTATTTTTAATAATCACTCTTGTAATGTTTCTACTTCTGCACCTAATCTTGTAACTCATCTTCCCCTTACTCTCCATTGTAATTCAATGTCTAGTATTAATAAAATTGATATGTTTTGGCACCAAAGAGGAGGCCACATACCATTTGTTTCTAGTAAGGTTTCTTCTAAACAATCTTTTATTTCTCTATTTGTCCTATGGCTAGACAACAAAGATTACCATTCTCTGATAGCTCCATCCACACATCTGCACCTTTCCAGTCAGTACACATTGACATCTGGGGATCCTACAACACTAATATCTATAATGGCTTTAGATATTTCTTGACTTTAGTGGATGATTTTACAAGAGTCACCTGGGCTCATCTCCTCTCATGCAAGGGTAATGCTTTGTCTATTATTAAAGCTTTAACTTCTATGATAATTACACAATTCCACACTTCAGTTCAAAGTATTAGGTCTGATAATGCTTTTGAGCTTGGTACTAGTTCTGAGGCCAACTCCTTCTTCTCCTCCCAAGGTATTTTACACCAGACCACCATTCCATACACCCCATAGCAAAATAGGGTTGTAGAAAGAAAACATAAACTTCTACTGGAAACATCTCGAGCTTTATTGTTTCAATCTAACATACCCTTCAAATATTGGGTGATTGTGTCTTAACTGCTACCTATCTAGTCAATAGATTCCTTTATACTATTTTAAATAATATCTGACCTTGAAAAACTTCATGATCACCCTCCTTCCTATGATCATCTCAAGTCTTTTGGTTGCTTATGTTTTGCCACCTCACCTAAGCTTGGGAGGGATAAGTTCCAATCTAGGGCCATTTCTTGTATCTTTCTTGGTTATCCTTGTGGAAAGAAATAATACAAACTCTTGAATTTATCCACTCATTTCATTTTTTTCTTTAGGGATGTTGTATATAAGTTTGCCTTTCCTTATGCTTCCCCTTCTTCTCCTATTTTCAAAGCTCCATCTCCTGAATTTGTTGACATTCCTTCTCCTACCTCTTCTGCCCCATCAGTGTCCACTTCCTCCTCTTCTCCAAGTTCTGCTCATGTTTCTACTCCCCTTCTTCCCTCCTCTGTTGCATCTTGTGCTCTTCCACCCCTTTGGAAGTCTCTTAGGGTGAGTAATCCTCCTCCCTATCTTTCTGATTATGTCTTTTCAAATGTTCAGTATTCTGCCCTTTCTAATTTTAAGTTATCCACTGCTGAACTGCATTTACGTGAGCCTTAGTTTTACCAACAAGCTGCCTCCCATCGTGCTTGGCAAGAGGCAATGCTAAAGGAATTTGAATCTCTTGATGCTAATCACACTTGGAACGGTGGTCATGGACGTCTAAATCCACCACCAGCCGTCATGATGCCTGCATTGTTCGATGCCAAACTGTGAGCTAACCTAGATCACACAGAGGATGTTGGTTGATTAAGACACCAGGACGGTGGTCATGGAAGTCAAAATCCGCTAAGAGAGTCATAGTTACTCCCGCCATTTACCCACGCTTCGTTGAATTTCTTCACTTTGACATTCGGAGCATTGGGTTGAAATCACATTGCCTAAACATCCACAGGGACCATTGAAATGCTCTGCTTAAATTAAATTGTCGAATTCCCCTTGTCCGTACCAGTTTTGAGTTGGCTATTCGACGCCTGGGGAAGGCCCCCGAAGGAACCGTTCCCAGTCGGTCCCTAGGCTGGCGTGTGGCGACCCAGTCTCATCGCGGGAGCAGCTCGAGTAGTCCACTGACAACCTATGGGTTCGGGATTAAGACCCCCGTGCCCAGCCCTCAAAGCCAATCATTTTCCCAAAGTAATAGATCCATTTTTTCGACTTTCCTTTCCTATATTGTTCCATCGACCAGAGGTTGTTCACCTTGGAGACCTGATGCGATTATGAGTACGACCGGGCATGGACGACACTTGATCCTCCAGATTTTCAAAGGCCGCCGAGGGAACACTAGACACCACGTGGCGTGCAGTGCTCTTCCAACGGCTGGACCCTACCTCCAATTGAGTTGTTTCCAGGGCAGGCAGGCTCTAACACAGAAAAGATAACTCTTTCCAAAGCCCCCACCGACGTCTTCAGACTTCCTAACATTTTCGTTAACCGCCATGTCCCAGTTCAGGAATTTAACCCGATTCCCTTACTGAATACGCATGGAATGCACTATCTGTCGTGGTTCCCCCGACATTTAGGATTGACAAACCCATGTGCAAGTGCCGTTCGCATTGAACCTTTCCCCTCTTCAGCCTCCAAAGTTCTCATTTGAATATTTTCTACTACCAAAAAGATCTGAACCGACGTCCACTCTGCCAAGGTTTTGTAGTGACTGTCATGCCCTCATAGTCATCGATGCCTTGAACTTGCCCCGATGGCCGGGTGTAAGTCTTGCGCTTAAGCACCATCCATTTTAGGTTAGTTGATTCGGCAGGTGATATGTTACACACTCCTTTGCGGATTTCAACTTCCATGACCATCGTCCTGCTGTCTTAATCGACCAACACCCTTTGTGGGATCTAGGTTATTGCACAGTTTGGCATCGTAACCTGGCTTCCGGTTCATCCCGCATCTCTAGTTCTTCATACCAAAAATATCCCAATTGGAGCTCTTGATTCCATGGCGCGGCTCAACAAAGTAGCCGCGCCGTCCTACGTATTTAAAGTTTTAGAATAGGTTGAAGGCGTTGCGCCCCTGATGCCTTTAATATTGGCTTTACCTTATAGAACTCGCACGCGAGCTCCAGATATCCTGAGGGAATCTTCGGAGGGAACCAGCTACTAGACGGTTCGATTAGTCTTTTTCCCCTATACCCAAGTCAGACGGACGATTTGCACGTCAGTATCACTGCGGTCCTCCACTAGATTTTCCTCTGGCTTTGCCCTAGTTAGGTTGGTCGGCAGTGTACCCCTATGGGGGATCCCACTAATCACCTTCCTCATGCCTTACGGGTTTAGTCGCACGTTGACTCGCACACATGTAAGACACCTAGGTCAGTATTTCAAGACGGGTCGAATGGGAAGCCCACAGGCCAGCATCTGGAGCGTGCATATATCGAAGCACGCTAAAGGCACACACTACCTACTATAATAAAGGAGGCTTCATTCCACAAGTGTATCGAAATCTCGGGATTTGCCCATCCCAATCCACGCCGGTCCACGCCCGAGTCGATTGACAGACCAACTCAACACTATTCCACATCCGATCAGGGCGCATCGCTGCCCCCATCCGCTTCCCTCCCAATAATATCACGCACTATTTGACTCTCTTTTCAAAGTGCTTTTCATCTTTCTCTCATGGTACTTGTTCGCTATCGGTCTCTCACACGTATTTAGCCTTGGACAGAATTCACCGCTCGATTATGACTGCTTTCCCAAAAAACCGACTTGTAGACATCGCCTCATGGTGTGATAGGGCCGGGGCACAACGGGGATCTCACCATCTCTGGCGCCTCCTTCCAGGGGACTTGGGCCCGGTCCGCAGCTGAGGATGCTTCTCCATACTACAATTCAGACGATGGAGCAGCCCGTTTCTAAGGCTGGGCTGTTGTCGATTCACTCGCCGTTACTAGAGGAATCCTTGTAAGTTTCCTTTCCTCTGCTTATTAATATACTTAAACTCAGTTGGTAGTCCTGCCTAACCTAGAGTCGCGATCCGAGTGCTTAAGCGCGATAAGGGTCGGTGAGCCCAAACATGCGATGGGTTGGAGCCGTGACATTACGTGAGTTGAGATTCAACCTCCACTTATCGTGGCGTCCGTTGCTGTGGACTGGCATTTAGGCCAACCAAATGCTCGAGGTGTACGGGAGACTAGTATCCGTCCCATAACACCACCGCGACCATCAGAATAGACGCGGTGTGCGAGGGCAACGTGATGCGTGACATCCAGGCAGATGTTCCCTCGGCCTAATGAATTCGGGTGAAACTTGCATTCAAAGACTCAATGGTTCACGAGATTCTGAATTTGACACCGAGTATCACATTTCGCTACTTTCTTCATCGATGCAAGAGCCTAGATATCCATTTCCAAGTGTCATTTGTGTTTCAATAGATGCACAAGTTCTCCTTATGCGTGCCGCGAATGGAGAACGAGGGCAGGCTTTCAATTTAGTATTCCTTGGCGCTTTCCACACCAGGGTTTGTTAATCACATGACACACATGTTAGCATACGCACCGGTGATAGGAGAGAGCCACTCAGGTGGAGGCCGAAGCACCCCGGCCACGCCACTCCCCAGTGTTTAAACAAGTTCGCGGGTTGTTCTTCTTTGCAGGTTTCGACAATGATCCTTCCTCAGGTTCACCTACGGAAACCTTGTTACGACTTCTCCTTCCTCTAAACTATAACATTCAATAGATTTCTTGTGACATCGCGGGCAGTGAACTGTCCACTTCGCCGCGATCCGAACATTTTAACGGATCATTCAATCGGTAGGAGCGATGGGCGTTGTGTACAAAGGGTAGGGACATAGTCAACTTGAGCTGATGACTCGCGCTTACTAGGAATTCCTCATTGAAAACCAACAAGTTCAATGATCTATCCCTATTATGATTAAATTTCAAGGATTACCCAGGACTGTCAGCCAAGGATATAAACTTGTTGAATAAATCAGTGTAGCGTGCGTGCGGCCTAGAACATCTACGGGCATCACAGACATGTTATTGCCTCAAACGTTCGTGTCCTAAAAGGCTGTAGTCCCTCTAAGAAGCTGGCCACGAAGGGATACCTCTACATAGCTAGTTAGCAGGCTGAGGTCTCATTCGTTAACAGAATTAACTAGACAAATCGCTCCACCAACTAAGAACGGCCATACACCACCACCCATAGAATCAAGAAAGAGATCTTAGTATGTCAATCCTTACTATGTCTGGACCTGGTAAGTTTCCCCGTGTTGAGTCAAATTAAGCCGCAAGCTCCACTCCTAGTGGTGCCTGATCACACTCTACCGAGTCTCTCAAAAGACTACGTGGGTGTTGCAAATATAATCTGAGTATTAAAGCCCAGAGTCAAACCTCATAGAATTAACCTATCAATCACCCATTCTGGATTTACTCAATTCACACAATCATTTTTCCCAAACATTTTGATTCACAATGGTTGATATTTCTAACAACTAAAGATTGAAAGTAAAAACTGGAAATTAACTAACTTGATTTGTAAGCATTTGGAATAATGTCTACGGCAATGGTTTCCCCCGTTGTTGATTTTCTTGGTTGCATAAATTTTATAACTACGATTTGGTTATCTCTATCAATCATAAACACTCAAGCTATCATAGGTCTTTCTCAAGTAACTATGACAATCTACTAGACACACACTCTCAAGCTACGCTAGCTAATTTCACAATACAATTCACTTAGATTGCATCCGAAGTATCGTTATCTCTAAACCAACCTCTAAACCTTCGGTTATGACTCTCGTCTATACTCCGGGAGTGATGTTGTTCATACAATCACCTAAATATGCACTCTCTCTCAGGTAGATACATACTAAATTCAAACGGATAATTGAGGGCCCTTTTCAACTAACCACAATCAAAATACTTATGAACAAATAGAGATTAACAACTAAACCAAATTATATTAATCAAACAACCCAGTTATCCCCAAGGGGTTCCACCAAAACCTTATATTAAGGTATTTAGCTACTCATGACAATGGGGGGAATAATCTAGGAAAAGATTCATAACTGTAAATTGCAAGACATTAAGAGAGATTAAGAATAATGATGTTTTTGGGTGATCTCTCACACTTGTTTCTCTTCCAGTATAAGCTCTAAAATAAGTCTAACCTAGCTTTTCCGAGCTTCCTACATATTATAGGGATTTTACAAAAGTTTCCCCGAGTTTACACTTTGAACCCTTCAAATCTGTGCTTTGTCACAAACCACTGCTGCTCCAACCACGGAGCTCTCTGTTACCAACCGCGGCATGGACCGCAGCCTGGACAACGGGAATCCCTGGAGTGCGTAATTATCTCAACTTCAGTTCTCTCATTTTCTCTTTTGAGTTTGGATGCTTCATGAGTGGGTAAATCCTTCACATTTTTGCCTATAAACCCTTCATTTATGCTTTTTCACCTATTGTATTCCCTGCGAAATCAAATAGCATCAATCCAAGCATTTTAATAGCACTTTACATTACAAAACAACAACAAAGCATGGGTAATTATGGCGTAAATAACAAATATCTAGCCTAGTATCAACAGCCCACACTTAAATCATTGCTAGTCCTTGAGCAGTTTACCACACTCCATACACAATCAATCCCTATGCTTCTCCTCAACGACTCACACCAAGAACATTTTTTTCAAGAGTTACTTCTAAAAGTGAGCAGCTTTTACCTCGAGAGTCAAGTTGTTTCATGCCCTGCAACACTCACACTTAGTCAAACCACCTTACACAATAGTCAAGACGCACCTTTCCTTCATGAATCACATGCCCCTCACATTACACAAAAGAGTAGTTCCATACATATAATAATATTGATAACAATTACGAACTCAATTAGATAGAATTCACTCACTCTTCAAAATAAACATTCACATGCAACAAAGATGCACCATAGGCTTTCCCCTAGTGTAGTACTCGACTAATCGAGCCTCATTCAGTCAAACATCAATAGGAATTTATTATGGTTGTAATGTAGGCTAGGGGATGGGTAGGATACATTTGGGTATAGTGACTAGCCTCCCTAAGCACTTTTAATACACTGAACTTCAAACTCATCATTTCGTAAGCCAAACTCTACCACCTTTATTTAAACATCCCCATACATTTGGTGCAATTTATACAAGCTTCCAATTATTAATCATTCTTTTGTTTTTTTTTCGCGGTGCTTCTCTTCTATACTTCACATTCTACACCTTTTTCTCTATTTCCACGGTTTCCACTTCAAAACTAAACCACCACCCCATACTTTTTGTTCTTGCATAATTTCAATACCATTCTAGTGCTTAGTGAAAGGGAGGAAAATTGGTTCAAACAATAGGCTATTCAAACACGTGGTTAAAGTTCACCTTGTGGTTGCCAAAGAAATATGATTATAGGCTCAACGGGGTTAACTAAGATGTAATGCATTCAGGAGGGTTCACTTTTTATGTCTTGCTCAACAAAAAAATGCCTATATCACTTCTAAAACTGAAGGAAGCTTCTATTTCGCTTTGTAAACACACAAGGCAAGTTCTAGGCATCAAATGTATAGCATGGAACAAAAACAATACTTACACTTAACTGGAACATGGCTCACTTCGTATTAGTTTATCAAGACATTCTCTTTCGAGTGTTCAAGTGTACAATTTTTAAGGCACATAAGCAGGATTCGAATCTTGAAGTTAGATGCTACACTCTAGTGTATATCATGTTCAAGTGTAAGAATGCTAAGGATCGTTCAATTTGAGCTTGACGCCCATTTGTCCTAAGTTAAAAACAAATGAAAATCTACCTATACCCGGTTCAAGGTAAACCATTGGAAAAGAAACGTGGCCCAAAGACAACCAAGGGGGAGGTACTACACTACCTAAAAAAAATCCTTTTGGTGTTTTCTATAGACTAACTTCCCTCAAGAAAATCGTCTAAATAATCAGTCATTAGGAAGAGTCCATTTTTTCTTCGACTTGGTCCCTCAAGAACCCCGCCGACAGAGATCCATTGTCGGGCCAAGTTTCTTCTATATATAACTTCCTAAAACACACTAACTGCTACTCTATTCCTAATTAGCTAACACAAAATCCATGGCAAAACAAAAACCAAACAAACACTTAATATTCACAAATACAACAAATAATGAAATTCCCCCACCTCATACTGAAAAATAAGACATGTCCCCATGGATTAACAGAATAACATCAGTGAGGTAAAGTAACTTCCCTGAGGGGTCAATCTTGGTCTGAAACAGTGCCTGGGTTCACGTTGCAGGCGCGACCCAGAGCTCTCAACCAGACCATGAACTTCTTCTCAGACTTCACTTGTCTGTCTGCCACCGCATCAATGCATGTACCCAAGTCAGATACAGAGGTCCTAAGTCTAGTCATTTCCTGCTCCAAGGCAGTCAAGCGAGTGCTTCGGCGAGGCTGTGACGATCCTGCCTCGTCCCCTTTAGGGGTGTTGTGATCTCCATAGCACCGTCATCATCAGCTCATCCTCTAACCCAGACTAATCAGAGAGTCATTGCAGCGTTCTATTGGTTCTCTCATCTTTTGCCCAATTTTACTTACCCGGAATGGTTTCTTTATCACCAATTTTCCATCAACTCTAGGGTCCTCAGGGACCTTTGAAGGGCGGCATAGACGGGTGATGAGTGAAGGGAAATAGAGGCCTTTTCCAATCTCTGGCAATCAGATGAACATCTCCTCAAATAGGACTCGGGCTATATCAAACCCTTGGTGGGTCATGAAATAGTAGATCATTGCAGCCCATGGACCATTGACATCGGTGGTATTGCCGGAAGGTAACAACTGACTGGTTGATGACAATAAGCCAACATTTGGCCTCCCAATTAAGAGATTCAGAATTCAAAGCCATCGGGTGGGACAACCATTTGGGTTGTTTGCGAAGTATACTAATGACTGGAAGAAGTCTGTCCCAATCAGCTTTTGGGCGACTGGCCAAGAGGTAGTGATCGGTGCCTACGAATTTTGCGATGTGATACTCCTTGTGGATGACCTGTTTGGATGCATTAACTGGGGTGTTTCACATAGTCACGACCTTACCCTTATGTTCGAGCATGATAGCATAAAACTCTCTCACGAGTTGAACATTGGCCTCTTCAGGAGTCTCAAAGAAGATTTCTAGTCGACACCTCCGGAGCTCCTCAAACATGGGGGGACATTCCACTACCAAGGCATTCCTATTGATGTGAATCTCGTGTTGTAACTTCTTGGTAAGCTTTTGATTGTATCTCGTCTCAGCAGCTTCGGAGACAAACCACGTTCTGTCAAAATCTTCAGCGCTGGATTGGGCCTTAGCTCGGGAGGATCCTGTGTTCCGCCTTTTTTTGTGAAGAACTCATACTACATGTCAATGTGAAGAAACATGTATTAGTATAGGCCTAAAATGGTGACTATGGGTAGTTACTCAGACTTCAGCATACCATGTCACAATACTCCTTATATCTCCATTACGAGCACCCTGTGAGCAACAATTTGTTTTTCATATTCATGTCCCAATTGAATAAAAAAAAATATCACCACTTCAATTACACACACCCACACACCCCACACTTGTTCAAGGCCATCACCTATCAACAACGCCAATTCAACCATTAAAAACATAGCCCATTCACCAAACATAGGATAAACTACATTATCATCAAAATTAACAAGAGAAAACTCAACATAAAATAAAAATCAAGTAGTACACTCTATTAAAACTATTAAGATTAACATACATTACAACAAAAGGGAAAGAGATGGTGGTCTTGTGAAGGAGGAAGAAGAAGAACAAGAGGGGGAATGGGAAAGATGGGAAGGATAGGGTTTTGAGAGAGATTGGGGAATTTAGGAGAATGGTGTTGTGTGTGTGCGGGGTGGGGTTGGGTGGTGGTGGTGGGGTTTGTTTTTGTTTTGTTAATTTATGTTTAGAAAAAGAAAGAAGAAAGAAAAAAGAATAAGAAAAGAATAAAAGAATTCAAACCTGAATATGCCCGACCGCAGTCGAATCCGCGGTCGCGGCTGCGGTTGGCTACAGAGTGCTCTGCGGTTGCTTCTGCAGTCCAAGCAGCGGCTACGGTAATAATGCTGCTGCCCCGGGATTTTCGCGCTCTGTCCTGCGGTCACGCCCGTTGATGCGGTGGACGGTGATTTTTTTTATTACAAGACTTACATACTATATTTACAACATATTCGTGGCTTGCCTCCCATGCAGTGACTGATTTATCGTCATGGCATGGTGCAAATAGTTGAGCATTTACTCCCCTTTCGCGTAATGGGGTTCTTTGAAATGGTTTAGTATTATATCCCCTTTTCTTCCGCTATTCCAAGGTAATGTTTCAACCTTTGCCCATTGAAGAAGAACTTTTTTGTACCATCTTACGACTCAATCTCCACAGTTCCACTTGCAAACATTTGCACCACTCTAAATGGCCCTGACCATCGAGACTTTTGTTGAAACACGTTCTCAAGGCACTATACTAAAACGTGTGTTCATATTTGTAGGTTTTAATGAATGACAAACTATGCGCAATGGACATATGACGAGGTCCAAGCACAAACGCGAAATTGATATATAACGAGATTCAAGCACAAGACCAAGATCAAGCAAAGATATAAAGTTATACATGAGTCGTTCTTTAATTGTGATCTTGATCCGATAACTTGACTCAAGACTTGGCTTCTCTCGTAAAAACATTTTTATCAAATCATGCATATTTAATTTAAAGCAAAATGATTTTAAATCATGCATATTTACTTTAGTCAAAAGGATTTTTTAAACATTCCTCTAAAATCTGGACTAAGATAATCGATTATGTATTTATGATAATCGATTATGTTAAGTCAGCTGCATGACAATCGATTGTGAACTTATGACAATCGATTGTGTTAAGGCAGTGTGCATCAGATTTTTCAAATCTGCATGACAATCGATTGTGAACCTTATGACAATCGATTGCGTTGAGGCAGTGTACATCAAAGTTTTTCAAAGCTACAAAATAATCGATTGTGAACGTATGACAATCGACTGTGTTGAGGCAGTGTACATCAAAGTTTTTCAAACCTACAAAATAATCGATTGTGAACTTATGACAATCGATTGTGTTGAGGCAGTGTCTATCAGACATTTTCAAAGTCATAAAATAATCGATTGTGTACCCTTGACAATCGAGTGCATTGAGGCAGTGTCTAATTGATTTTTCAAAGACTGATATATAATCGATTGTTCTCATAGCATAATCGATTGTGTAATTGACCGTTGCCAAAATATTTTCAAACACCGTCAGGTAATCGATTATATATTTCTAATAATCGATTGTTTTAAATAAAATCTGAAAAAGATTTTTTGAACGTTTCCAAGTAATCGATTGTAGATTTTTGACAATCGATTGTTTTAAGTAAAATCTGAAAAAGATTTTTTAAACGTTGCCAAGTAATCGATTGTAGATTTCTGACAATCGATTGTTTTAAGTAAAATATGGAAATGATTTTTTGAACGTTGCCAGTAATCGATTATTGATCTTAGATAATCGATTGTTAAGCGTAAAATTTGGGAATGAGTTTTGGAATGATTGGCAAACAATCGATTGTGGCATTTTGACAATCGATTGTCACTGAGTAAAATCAGCAATTCTGAATTGGCAATTAGGCAACGGTAATGCATGGTTTTGCTACTATAAATACAGCTTCAAATCAGTCTTCTAAACACAACAACTGATCATATTATTGCTATAGCTTGCAGACTCTATTGTTCATCACTTTCTATTCATTACATAAGTTTTGAGAGCCAAAATTCTTGACGAAAGTTGTTGCGTTCTTGAGCGTATCTGTTTACTCATATCTACTCTATTAAGAGAGTCTTGTTTAAGTGAGTGCTAAGTTTTTTATACACTTGAAGGGAAGTGTTAGTCCCTTGTATTGTAAGAAGGAACTTGTGTTTCCTTTGGTTGAAGTCTTGGAGTGTTGTATCTTCGAGCAAAGGTTGTAGAGGCTTGTGTCCTCAGTTTGTAAAGGTTTGTTGAGCACCCATAAGCTTAACAGTGTTAGTGGAAATCTCGAGAGAGTCTCTCGGGGACTGGACTAGCCACGGGTAGTGGTGAACCAGGATACATCGGTGCGTTCGTTCTTATTTATTTACTTATCGCACTTATTTCTTTCCTGCAATTTTTAAATTCCGCAAGTTTACGCTAATTTTTATTATAACGCTATTCACCCCCCTCTAGCGTTAAGCGTATTTTCTAACAACTGGTATCAGAGCCCAAATCTCTGAAGACTTAACCGTTTGAGAGAAACAATCCATGGCTTCTACTCGTGATTCTTTTGCAGGAATAGGTGAAGGACAATGCTCCACCCAACCACCACTATTCGACGGTACAAACTATACGTACTGGAATGAGAGGATGAGAATATTTGTTCAATCAAATAGTTTTCATCTTTGGAAGGTTATAATGAAGGGAGAACAAATTCCAACCAAAAAGGTTGAAAATAAAGATGTTCCAAAGTCCGAAGATGAATACGATGCGGATGATATCCGAAAGGAGCAAAACAACGCTAAAGCCATTAATTTATTATATTGTGCTGTAAATGCTGATGATTACAGGAAAATATCATGTTGCACAACGGCGAAGCAAATGTGGGACAAGCTGGAAATTACGTACGAAGGTACGGACCAGGTAAGGGAAGCTAAAATTGATTTCCTAACCCATGCATATGAATTGTTTCACATGAAGGAAGGCGAAAAGGTCGATGAGATGTTCGAACGATTTTCAAAAATCGTTAATGATTTACATGCTCTTAAGAAAACCTTCACGGATAAGGAACTTGTCCAAAAAATTCCCCAAAGTCTCACTCCGGCATGGCGATCCAAGGCCGACGCAATTCAATAATCTATTGGCATTTCAAATGTCACCATCGACGGATTAAGAGGTAATCTTAAAACTTATGAATCTACTATACTTAACCCTCTTGTTGATGATCAAAGGAAACAAAAAATCGCTCTCAAGGCAAGCACAAGCCAACCTCAAAATGATGAGGACGGAGACAACGAGTTCGGACTCATTATTAAGAGATTTCAAAAGTTCATGCGAAAAGAGTATGAACGAAAGGGCAAAAGGCAAGGAGATCGAATAAAGTGCTATGAGTGCGGAGAAACCGGGCACATTAAATCAAATTGCCCAAATGCCAAAAAGGAGAAGAAACCCTTCAAGAAGCAACGAGCATACATATCTTGGGGAGGCGACTCCGGAGACGAGTCGAGTGAGGAAGAAGAAGACGAAGCCGCAAATCGTTGTCTCATGGCACAAGAAGACAACCAAGAAGAGGTATGTCAAATTTCTTCCAAAAATTTCTGTTCTCTTGAGGAAATGCAAAATGCTTTTGATTAATTGTATAGTGAATTTATTAAAGCTTCCAAAACTGTTAAAAGCATAAAGGAAAATGCCTCTTTGAAAGAAAAAGATTTTGAAAAACAACTCTCTTTGAAAGAAAAGGATTTGGAAAAACTGATTTTTGAAAATGAGAAGTTGAAAGAAGAAAACAATTTTTTCGGCAAGAGAAGCGCCGACAAACCCGAGAGCTCTAGTAAAAATTGTACTTCTTGCATGCATCTCAAAAATGAGGTAGAAAGACTTAAGGGCACTCTAGATAAGTTTAATTCTTCTCATAAAAATTTGAATGAAGTTCTTGTTAATTTGAAGTCGACCAAGCATGGCACAGGCTTTGAGAATGAGCCTAAAGAAAAGGTTGAAGCCAACCCCCAACAACCTAAGGCTCAACCTAGGATTAATAAAACAAACGCTCATCCTAGATATAACAAACCTAGAAATGACTTTCAACAATCGCAACCTAGAAATAATCATTCTAGAAATAATGCATACTCTAGGCCAAACACTAGAAGAAATTTTGAACCTTGTAGAACACCTAGAAATGGCTTTCAACCTAGAAACAACTATCCTAGAAATGCTGTATATCCTAGAACAAATAGTAGGAGAAATGATTTTCATGAATTGCCAATAGTCATATTGTCAAGAATAGAGTAAATGAATCTCGTCCGTCCAATTACTATCAACCTAGACGAATGCATAATCCTAATGTTATTTGTCATTATTGTAGACGAATTGGACATATTGCTCCTGCTTGTTTTACACGACATAGACATAACACTCAATCACATCACTATGATTTGCCTAACCCCCAAGGACCCAAAATGGCATGGGTACCTAAAACTCATTAATCTGTTTTGTAGGTGTGTTTGAAGGGGTCAAGTGTACTTTGGTACCTTGATAGTGGATGCTCCAAGCACATGACTGGAGACGAATCCAAGTTCCTTCAACTAGAACACAAGGAAGGAGGAAGCGTTATTTTTGGTGATAACAACAAAGGAAAAATTATCGGCATTGGATCGGTCGGTAAGGATGACTCCTCTTCCATTAAGCATATATTGCTAGTTAAGGGTCTAAAACATAATCTCTTGAGCATAAGTCAATTATGTGACAAGGGAAATCTTGTTTTATTTGATTCAAATGAATGCTTAGTTTTTCGCCGTAGCGATTTTAAAATTATTCTTCGTGGATTTAGAATGGATAATATCTATATGGTTGATCTCGAAAATTCTTCATCTGAATATGTAGATTGTCTTATGAGCAAAGAAGATGATACGTGGTTATGGCACCGTAGAGTAGCTCACATCAACATGCATCTTTTGAACAAATTGGTTTCACAAAATTTAGTTATTGGTCTTCCAAACTTGAAATTTGAAAAAGACTGTATTTGTGATTCTTGTCAAAAAGGGAAGCAAAAAAAAGCATCTTTTAAATCGAAAAATATTGTTTCAACTACTAGACCTTTGCAATTACTTCACATGGACTTATTTGGACCATCTCGCATTGAAAGTCTTGGTAGAAATCGTTATGCTTTTGTTCGTTGATGATTATTCTAGATTTACATGGACTCTATTTCTTGCTCATAAAAATGAAGCTTTTCATAATTTCCAATATTTTCTTAAACGTGTTCAAAACGAAAAGGACACAACCGTCACTTCAATAAGAAGTGATCATGGGGGAGAGTTTGATCACAATCTCTTTGCGGACTTTTGTGACGAACTCGGTATCGAGCACACCTTCTCCGCTCCACGAACACCACAACAAAATGGGGTGGTGGAAAGGAAAAATAGGTGTCTCGAAGAGATGGCTAGAACCATGCTCGATGAGGCTAAGATTCCCAAACATTTTTGAGCGGATGCCGTGAGTACCGCATGCTACGTTTTGAATAGAGTAGTCATAAGGCCAATACTCATGAAAACCCCTTATGAACTCTACAAGGGAAGGAAACCAAATATCTCCCATTTTAGAGTATTCGGTTGTAAATGCTTTATTCATAACAATGGAAAAGATCAATTGGGAAAATTTGATGCCAAATCCGATGAAAGAATTTTTCTTGGATATTCATCACGTAGCAAAGCTTATAGAGTATACAATAATAGAACCAAAACTGTTGAGGAATCTCCGCATATTGTGTTTTCCGAAAATAATGCTCGCTTGGCGAGAAAGGATTCTGGTTTTGATCTTGCAGGTACACTAAATAATATAATCCCTCAAGTCAAAGTATATGAGGAAAATTCAAATGAAAATCAAGATGAAATTTCGGAGCAATTATCGGAGGAAGCTCCACAATTGGAAGAAGAAACCAAATTGCCCAACGCATGGAGGACAATCAAAGACCATCCACTCGAACAGGTAATTGGCGACGTCGGAGAAAAGGTAAGTACCCGAAACTCTCTTAAGAACACCTTAGGACATACTGCTTTTGTTTCTCAAATTGAACCCACAACCATCTCCGAAGCAATTGGGGATGAATTTTGGACCTTGGCAATGCAAGAGGAGCTTAACTAATTCAAACGGAATGACGTTAGGGATTTGGTGCCAAGACCCAAAAATCATACCATAATTGGTACGAAATGGGTTTTTCGAAACAAATTAGATGAAAATGGTATAATCACTAGAAACAAAGCTAGGCTTGTAGCAAAAGGCTACAATCAAGAAGAGGGTATTGACTATGAAGAAACATATGCTCCCGTAGCAAGGTTAGAAGCTATTCGTTTATTACTTGCCATTGCATCTTCTATGAATTTCAATTTGTATCAAATGGATGTAAAAAGTGCTTTTCTAAATGGTGTTATTCAAGAAGAAGTTTATGTTGAACAACCCCCGGGTTTTGAAGATTTTAAATCTCCAAATCATGTTTTCAGACTTAAAAAGGCTCTTTATGGTCTTAAACAAGCTCCCCGAGCTTGGTATGAAAGATTGAGTAAATTTCTTTTGGAAAATGATTTCATTAGGGGGAAAGTTGACACCACTCTTTTCGTTAAGCATAAAAAGAATGATATTTTATTAGTTCAAATCTATGTGGATGATATTATATTTGGTGCTACTAACAATTTTTTATGCAAGGAATTTTCCGATTTAATGACAAGCGAATTTGAGATGTCTATGATGGGTGAGCTAACATTCTTTTTGGGGCTTCAAGTAAAGCAAATGAAAGAAGGAACTTTCATTTGTCAAGCTAAATATTGCAAAGAATTGCTGAAACGATTTGAAATGACCAACGCAAAAGCAATGGCCACTCCCATGAGCACATGCGATCATCTAGACAAAGATGAGAAAGGTAAGGAAGTCGACACCAAAAAGTATCGAGGTATGATTGGATCTCTCCTTTATCTTACTGCTAGTAGACCGGACATCATGTTTAGTGTGTGCTTATGCGCTCGTTATCAATTGTGTCCGAAGTAGTCTCACCTAACTGCGGTGAAACGGATATTGAAGTATCTTGTTGGTACTGTAAATGTGGGTCTATGGTACCCCAAAGGTTCTTCATGCCAACTTGTTGGCTATTCCGATTCCGATTTTGCTGGATGCAAATTGGACCGCAAGAGCACTAGTGGCACTTGCCATTTGCTCGGTAGCTCTCTCGTTTCTTGGTTTAGCAAGAAACAAGTAAGTGTTGCGTTGTCCACAATCGAGGCTGAATATGTAGCCGCGGAGAGTTGTTGCGCTCAAATCCTTTGGATGAAACAACAACTCTTGGACTATGGCCTATGTCTTGATCATATCCCTCTTAGATGTGATAATACTAGCGCCATATGCTTGACGAAGAACCCCGTTCTTCATTCAAGAACAAAACACATTGAAATTAGGCATCATTTTATAAGAGATCACGTTCTCAAGGGTGATGTCGAAATTGAATTTGTTGAAACCAAAGATCAATTGGCCGACATCTTTACAAAACCCTTAGAGAAAGAGTCCTTCTTCCGAATTCGTAGTGAACTCGGGATTCTTGACTCCACGTTGACCTAAGTCATGCATTGCATTTTCCTTTTCACATGATTTCTAACTTGAGCGTCGGAGACGTCTAGCGAATTTTTGCAGGTATCGCCCTAAAGGCAGGGGGAATTATAAAGATTGATGCAGAATAATCGATTTCTCCTAAGGATAATCGATTTCTCTTTAGTATATAATCGATTATCTAGTATCAATAATCGATTATGTTGATATTATTTGCTTTATTATGTCTTTCACTTTTTCCATTTTTGCTAATGGCAAAAGGGGGAAGAATAAGGGGCTATGCACTTAATATTTATTGGCATAAATTGAGGGGGAATTCATATGTTGAGGGGGAACTAATTGCACATCTAGAGACTTGTTGCATATTGTTGCATATCTTTACTTGTCTTGAATCGTCATTATGAATTATCAAATATGCATATCCCGACTAAAGTTTGCCATTATCAAAAAGGGGGAAATTGTTGAAACACGTTCTCAAGGCACTATACTTAAACGTGTGTTCCTACTTGTAGGTTTTGATGAATGACAAACTATGCGCAATGGACATATGACGAGGTCCAAGCACAAGCGCGAAATTGATATATAACGAGATTCAAGCACAAGACCAAGATCAAGCAAAGATATAAAGTTATACATGAGTCGTTCTTTAATTGTGATCTTGATCCGATAACTTGACTCAAGACTTGGCTTCTCTCATAAAAATATTTTTATCAAATCATGCATATTTAATTTAAAGCAAAATGATTTTAAATCATGCATATTTAATTTAAAGCAAAATGATTTTTTAAACATGCCTCTAAAATCTGGACTAAGATAATCGATTATGTATTTATGATAATCGATTATGTTAAGTCAGCTGCATGACAATCGATTGTGAACTTATGACAATCGATTGTGTTAAGGCAGTGTGCATCAGATTTTTCAAATCTGCATGACAATCGATTGTGAACCTTATGACAATCGATTGCGTTGAGGCAGTGTACATCAAAGTTTTTCAAAGCTACAAAATAATCGATTGTGAACTTATGACAATCAATTGTGTTGAGGCAGTGTACATCAAAGTTTTTCAAACCTACAAAATAATCGATTGTGAACTTATGACAATCGATTGTGTTGAGGCAGTGTCTATCAGACATTTTCAAAGTCATAAAATAATCGATTGTGCACCCTTGACAATCGAGTGCATTGAGGCAGTGTCTAATTGATTTTTCAAAGACTGATATATAATCGATTGTTCTCATAGCATAATCGATTGTGTAATTGACCGTTGCCAAAATATTTTCAAACACCGTCAGGTAATCGATTATAGATTTCTAATAATCGATTTTTTAAATAAAATCTGAAAAAGATTTTTTGAATGTTTCCAAGTAATCGATTGTAGATTTCTGACAATCGATTGTTTTAAGTAAAATCTGAAAAAGATTTTTTGAACGTTGCCAAGTAATCGATTGTAGATTTCTGACAATCGATTGTTTTAAGTAAAATCTGAAAAAGATTTTTTGAACGTTGCCAAGTAATCGATTGTAGATTTCTGACAATCGATTGTTTTAAAGTAAAATCTGGAAATGATTTTTTGAACGTTGCCAGTAATCGATTATTGATCTTAGATAATCGATTGTTAAGCGTAAAATCTGGGAATGATTTTTGGAACGATTGGCAAACAATCGATTGTGGCATTTTGACAAACTGAGTAAAATCAGCAATTCTTAATTGGCAATTAGGCAACGGTAATGCATGGTTTTGCAACTATAATACAACTTCAAATTAGTCTTCTAAACACAACAACTGATCATATTATTGCTATAGCTTGCATACTCTATTGTTCATCACTTTCTATTCATTACATAAGTTTTGAGAGCCAAAATTCTTGACGAAAGTTGTTGCGTTCTTGAGCGTATCTGTTTACTCATATCTACTCTATTAAGAGAGTCTTGTTTAAGTGAGTGCTAAGTGTTTTATACACTTGAAGGGAAGTGTTAGTCCCTTGTATTGTAAGAAGGAACTGGTGTTTCCTTTGGTTGAAGTCTTGGAGTGTTGTATCTTCGAGCAAAGGTTGTTGAGGCTTGTGTCCTCAGTTTGTAAAGGTTTGTTGAGCACCCGTAAGCTTAACAGTGTTAGTGGAAATCTCGAGAGAGTCTCTCGGGGACTGGACGAGCCACGGGTTGTGGTGAACCAGGATACATCGGTGCGTTCGTTCTTATTTATTTATTTATCGCACTTATTTCTTTCCTGCAATTTTTAAATTCCGCAAGTTTACGCTAATTTTTATTATAACGCTATTCACCCCCCCTCTAGCGTTAAGCGTATTTTCTAACAACTTTAACTTGCCCAGAAACAATCTCAACCTTGAATTGTACAGTAGTACCATGTCGCCGGGTTTGAAGTCTCTTTCCACAATGTGCTTGTAGTGCATCTTCTTCATTCTCGCCTTGTAGAGCCTCGTGATTTCAAAGGCTTAATACCTATATTCTTCCAGATCATGTAACTCAGTCAGTCGATTTTGCCCAGCTGCGTCAGGATCCATATTCAATTGCTTCAGTGCCCACCAAGCTCGATGTTCTAGCTTCACAGCCAAGTTACAAGCTTTTCCAAATACCAACTTGTATGGGGACATACCAATTGGTGTTTTATACACAGTTCTATAGGCCCAGAGTGCATCATCCAGCTTCTTTGCCCAATCAGTTTGGATAGCATTCACCATCTTGGTTAGTACACTCTTTATTTCCCTGTTAGATACTTCAACCTGCCCACTGCAGATAGTAAGGCGTAGCTACCTTGTGGCGTACATCATACTTCGTAAGAAATATTTTGAAGGCTCTGTTGCAAAAGTGAGTGCCTCCGTCACTGATGATCACCCTTGGTATTCCAAAACAAGTGAATATATTCTTTTTCACAAAGTGTATCACCACTCTTGCATCATTAGTGGGCATGGCTGTAGCTTTTACCCATTTAGATACATAATCCAGAGCAACCAGTATGCATTTATTGCCAAACAAGTTGACGAAGGGACCCATAAAGTCGATCCCCCAAACATCAAATACCTCTACCTCTTGAATCGATTTCATGGGCATCTCATGGCGACGGGAAATGTTCCTGATTCACTGACATTCATTGCAGCCCTTCACCCATAGGTACGCATCGCTTAACACTGTTGGCCAAAAGAACCCGGCCTCGAACACCTTTGAAGTTTTTCTGACTCCTCCAAACTGTCCTCCATATGAAGATGCGTGACAAGCTTGCAAAACAGATAATTGTTATATATCGGGGACACACCTCCGGATCATATTATCAATACAACTTTTAAACAAGTAAGGCTCATCCCAATAATACATGCGGCAGTCATGATAAACTTTTTTCTTTTGTACAAATGAGAGATTATAAGGAACAATACCACAGGCTAGGTAGTTTGCAAAATCTGCATACTGGCGAATCTTCTAATCTAGCTGGAAGCAGCTGCTCGTTTGAAAAGTTTTCTAGAATCTCTTCTACCTTGACTAATTTTTCAGCCCTTTCAAGTCGTGATAGGTGATCAACGACTTGATTTTCTATGCCCTTATGGTCAGGAATCTAGAGGTCAAATTCTTGCAACAACAACACCTAACGAATCAGGCGCGCCTTAGACTCTTTTTTGTCAATCAGGTACCTGAGAGCTGCATGGTCAGTATATACAACTACCTTAGAACCAATCAGATATGACCGGAACTTATCAAATGCAAACACAACTGCCAGTATCTCCTTCTCCGTCATTTTGTAGTTGAGTTGTGCACCACTTAGCATTCTGCTTGCGTAGTAGATCGGGTGCATCAACTTATCGTTTCGTTGCCCCAAGACTGCTCTTATAGCATAGTCGCTGACATCGCACATGAGCTTAAATGGTTGCTTCCAGTTGGGTGCAATAATGATGGGGGCAGTTATCAGCTTCTTCTTCAACTCCTCAAATGCCAACCTGCAATCATTAGAAAACACAAAGGACTGATCATTTTTAAGGAGTTTGCATAGTGGGTTAGCAGTTTTGGAAAAATCTTTTATGAAACGCCGGTAAAATTCGTCGTGTCCCGAAACACTTCTCACCGCCTTGACTGAAGTGGGCGGTGGTAGCTTCTCAATCGCGTCAACCTTAGCATGATCGACCTCAATTCCTTTCTTGGATACTCGATGTCCTAAGACTATCCTTTCTTGTACCATAAAATGGCACTTCTCCCAGTTTAGCACTAAATTTGTGTCCACACACCTTTTGAGCACTCTGCTTAAGTCGTGGAGACAGTCTTCGAATGAATCTCCCACCACGGAGAAATCATCCATAAAGACTTCCATAATATCCTCCACCATATATGTGAAGATCGCTAGCATGCATTGTTGAAAAGTCGCCGGTGCATTGCAAAGCCGAAAGGGCATTCTCTGAAAGGCAAAGATACCATACAGACAGGTGAATGATGTTTTCTCTCTATCTTCGGGGGCTATGAATATTTTAATGTACCCCGAATAACCATCTAAGAAATAAAAGTTGGATCTTTTGGCCAGCCTGTCCAACATTTGGTCAATGAAGGGCTAGGGAAAGTGGTCGTTTCGGGTGGCAGTGTTCAATTTTCGGTAATCCATACAAATTTGCCACCCTGTGACTGTACGAGTTGAGATCAACTCATTATTGTCATTTTTTGCAACAGTCATCCCCCTTTTTCGGAACACATTGGACAGGGATGAACCAATTACTATCAGAGATAGGGAAAATGATCCCGGCATCTAACTATTTTATGACCTCTTTCTTCACAACCTCTTTCATGTTAGGGTTCAGCCTTCGTTGGTGTTCCCTGGAAGGTCTGTGCCCTTCTTCTAGGAGAATCTTATGCATGCAGAAGGCTGGGCTGCTACCCTTTATGTCTGGCATGGTCCAGCCAATAGCAGTCTTGTTATCTTGCAACAACCCTAAGAGTTGTTTTACCTACACATCTAACAAACAGGATGTATAATAACAAGCAAAGTAGAGTCAGGGCCTAAGAATGCATACCTAAGGTGGTCTAGTAGTGGCTTCAACTCCAGTTTGGGTGGTTCTTCTATTGATGGCTTTGCTGGAAGAGTGGCCTTTTTTTCTAGCTCAAGGGACTCGAATTGAGGTTCTCTTGACCAAAATCCTCGGCCTTCCAGCATCTCCATGATCTTTTTGTATTGATCTGCCTTCTTTTTCTTGGCCAATCTCTGAGGGAAGGGTGCAGGTAACACCCTTTGTGCATTGTTCGCTGGCTTCTCTTTGTGGGAATTTCTTGGCACAAGAGGTTGTAAGGTCCCGTAAATAATATTGTCTCAGAACTTAGTGAACCGTGGTGTCTACTATGATTATGTGTTATGAAAGCCTTTAAAAATTGAAAAGAATTTACTTTTCCAGAAAAGTGTCAAAATATGGTCCAGAATGCGGTCGCAGATCAGCTATGCGGACCGCATTCCTACCGCAGAATGAAGGAGAGTGCAACCAAATTTTGATGTTGAAAATGCAGTCAAATCTGCGATCGCATAATTAATATGCGGACCGCAGAATGATCGCATATAGTCCCTGAAGAAATTGAAAGGTCAGTTCTGCGGTGCATTCTGCGACCGCAGAACGCAAATGCGGACCGCATAGTCGCTGCATTCCCAACCCGAGAGGTTTGAAACTTGAGCAATTTCTGCGATCTATTATGTGGACTGCATGTTAGTTCTGCGATCGCAGATAGGCGTCGCAAATCGTGTTCGCTCAGTTATTTTCTATAATTCTAAGCTCGAACTCTCTTTTAATAGAACACCCCATCTCTCATTTTTAACCCTTTTTCTGAACAAAATAAGAGAGAGGAAGAGAGGGTTCCAGAGAGAGAAAGCTATTTATTCACCAACTTATCTTTGAAAAATCATCAAAGCCCGAAAAAATCTTGAGCATCTGCCTTCCCCTCTGATTTCAAGGTAAAATCCCTAACCCCTTTCCCTTAATTTTCGAACTCAGGTTTGGGGAGGGAGTTTCATACTTTGATTTTGAAAATTCTTGTTAGAAATCCACATGCATGTCTTCAAAACCCAAAATCCTTGTGAAAAGGGAACTGGGTAGTAAATTGTGAACTCCTATTCTAAAGGTCTATGTATTACGCATGAACTAGATTGATCCTTCTTGATTGCTTGATGAATTGGAGTAGAGGTTAAAGAGGATATTCAATTCCAGGTTCGTATGGCTAACTGTGATCCTCGTGAAATCGCCTATGCTAGTTGTGAAATTGTTAATAGTTGATATTCATATGAAAATCATTGTGAAGCTTTCGTGTTGTACAAATTGTGTGGTAGTACCTTGTGATGATTGTTGTGGAACTTGTAATTGGAACAACGGAAACGGAAATAATGTGGAATAGCGGGAATGGAAATAATGTGGAAAAGTGGAAATGGAAATATTGTGGAACAACACGTGTGATTAATTTTGAATAGCTGTTGTGATGATCTAAATTGTGTATCAACTTTGATAAACATGAGGAAAATTGTTGTTGCTAGTTGTGGGATTTTAATACCCTTGTTTTGGAATTATTCTAACAAAGGGCCATGGTTGATTTCTTGTACTTGTTGTTGTGCTGTTTGTTGTTGTGAATTGAAAATTGTCAGGCAAGGTTGTGTTGCGCGCCGAAACACAGTGAAATAAGGTGTGGGTTGGGGTGATAAGGGTGGCCGAGGTAATAAGGGTGGACGAGTTAATAAGGGTGGAAATGTGATCCAATATCACTATTGATATGAATATGAATCATGAAATGATAAATGTGAAAATGTGAAATGAGACAGCAGGAGAGTTTGTAACCTGTGGGGCACTGATTGCCCCTTTGTATGACTACGTCAATAATTGTTGTGAAATGTTTGCTTGTTGCTTCTTGGTTGTACTTGTACTATGTTGTTCAGTTCTATACCTTTTCATGCAATTTGGCTTGAGTTTACTTGGGACAGAGTTAGTTCATACATGCCAGTACAATTCAAGTGTACTGACATCCCTTTTGTTGGGGGAGCTACATTCGTGTTATGATTGTAGGTGGATCCGTGGCAGGAAATCCAGTCCACCGTTCGTAGCTCCTTCTCTCTATTGGCAGTATTCATGTTTGGTGAGCCCCTTTCCTTCTGGGGCCATGTAAGGCCTACGCCACTCCTGTTGTTGTATTTTGGAGTTTGTATCTTTTGGCAAAGGTATAACTGGGGCCTTGTCACCGGCAAGTGTTGTACTACTATTCTCGTTGAGGCTCCGTAGACAGTGGTATGTGGGTCAGGACTTATGTATAAAAGTGTATGTTTGGGCGCTGTAAACTTGTGTACCACGTTCCTTGCTAATCAAATATATGTTTTGTAAAAGGTGTCCCTTGTTAATCATAATGTGGGATTATAAAAGAGAAATACTATGTTCTTTTAATTGAAATTTGGTATCTTTTGGTTAACTATCATTGAATAATGTGGGGTACCGCGTGGGGAATAGGAAAGGCACCCAGGTCCACTCGACTAAGGATACCCGGTTGAGTGCCAGTCATGCCCACAGATTTGGGGCGTGACAGAGGTTCCACCTGTTCTGCAACTTTCTCATTCACATTTTCTTTCACTTTTTCTTCCTGGCTCAGCTCAACCACCACTACAGTAAGTTCTGTTGTTACTTCTACCTCTAATTGAAGTGTAGTGCTTGGTGTAGTATTCTTACTGGCCTGCACAATTTATTGCTCTCTATCTAAATCTCTACCATTCCTGAGATTGACTGCCATAAGCTGATTTGGGTTTTGCTCCTTGGGATTTAAGTTTGTATATGTAGGCAAAGTTCCCAGAGGACGGTTGTTTAGAGCCATGGTAAACTGACCCAGCTGCGTTTGAATGTTCTTGATGGCTGAATCATGCACTACCAATTTTTCGTACACTTTATTGTTGATCCCAATGAGTTGTTGAAGCATATCCCTAATCTCAACCATGTTGTTATCTTGCTGCTGAGGGGGTGGTTGATAAACCAATTGTTGCTGATACTGTTCTGGATAGCCCTTGTGGTTTCTGATAAGGCACTGGCACTAACTGGTTTTGAGGGTGCATACCCCCAGGCTTCTGCATATTAGGCTTGTATTGCTGGTTTTGCTGTGATCTCCACTGCGGTGCTTCTTGTCTCTGACCCCCATAGTTGTTGACATAGTTCTTATCTTCCCATGCGCCTTGAGTTTCACCTTCTCCGCTTCATGAACACACATAGGATTGATTAATACACGGCTTACATAGTACACCATTCGTTGTGTCAATGATATGCATCTGGTTTGTACCAATCTCATCAATCTTCTTTGTCAGTAAGCTCATCTGGGTTAGGAGTGTGGCCATGTTCTCTTCCTGCGAATTTTTTGGGATCAAGCGGGACTGAATGCATTATGGGTGCTAGTGTTGTACCTCTAGTCATCCATCCTGCATTTTGTGACATCTTATCAAGCAGAATTTTGCACTCTGTGAACGTTTTGCTTAAGAAAGCACCTCCAGCGGAAGCATCCACATTCGCTTTCAAGTTGTCAGCTAGACCCATGTAAAATATCTGGTCGAGCATCTGGTCTGGAATGCCATGATGAGGGCACTTCACCAGCATCCCTTTAAATCTCTCCCACATTTCTTGTAAGGACTCAGCGGAATGTTGCCTATACTGCAATATGTCATCAATCTGTTGTGCAGTCTTATTAGGTAGATAGAATTGTGCAGGAACTGCTTGACTAATTCCTCCCAAGTGGTAATGGAGTTGGAAAGGAGCGAATTTAGCCAAGTCTGAGCTACCCCAGTTATTGAGAATGGGAACAATAGTAGTTTGATAGCTTCCAGGTTGCATTAAGCTGCCTTTGGGTCATGCAAATTGATAAAAAATTCTTCAAGTGTTTTTGCAGGTCTTCAATGCTAGACCCAGAGAACAATTCCTTATTCTGCAACAGATGCATCATATTGTTAGTGATCTGGAATGTCTCCGCTTGAATTGCGGGCACAACTATAGCAGTGGCCAGATTGTCAGCTATGGGTTGTGCCCAGTCATATAGTGCAGCCTCGGGCATAAGAGGCCATTTAAGTCATCTTGCTTATTCCTGACGCTTCCGTTGATGTTGTCCTGAACGTCAGCTATGTCAAATTTGAGTTGGGTTGTTTATTGAGAGTGTTGAAGTCTTTTGTTGGCACGGTTCAATACCCGAAATGTTTTCTCGAGGTCTGAGAGTTCTTCAAGCAGTTCTCTACTCCTCGAAGAATTTCTAGGCAAACACCTGCTTTCCACAAGAGTTCAAACGTTAGAATTTCAATGAACACATTGGTGTAGAGAAAACTGATTACACTTAGAATTTTTGTATTTCTTATAATGGTACTTGATAACACCGTTAATTCCCTGGCAACGGCGCCAAAATTTGATAACGCTCAACTGTGTCTTGCAAAAGACTACGCGGGCGTTGGAAATATAATCTGAGTATTTAAGCCTAGAGTCGGACCTTGGAGAATTAACCAATCAATCACCCTTGTCGGATTTACTCAATTCGCACAATCACATTTCCCAAACTTTTTGATTCATAATGGTTGATTTTTCTAACAACTAAAGATTGAAGGTAAAAATTGGAAACTAACTAAACTTGAATTGTAAGCAGTTGGAATAAGGTCTAAAGCAATGGTTTCCCCCGTTGTTGATTTCCTTGGTTGCATAAATCTTATAACTATGATTTGGTTATCTCTATCAATCATGAACACTCAAGCTATCATAGGTATTTCTCAAGTAACAATGATAATCTACTAGACGTACTCTCTCAGGCTACACTAGCTAATTTCACAATACAGTTCACTTAGATTAAATCCGAAGTATCATTATCTCTAAACTAACCTCTAAACCCTCGGTTATGACTCTCGTCTATACTCCGGGATTGATGTTGTTCATACAATCACCTAAATATGCACTCTTTCTCAAGTAGATACATACTAAATAGGAACGGATAATTGAGGGCCCTTTTTAACTAACCACAATCAAAACACGTATGAACAAATAGAGATTAACAACCAAACCAAATTGTATTAAGGAAACAACCAAGTTATCCCCAATAGGTTCCCACAAAACCTTAGATTAAGGTATTTAGCTACTCATGACAATGGGGGAATAATCTAGGAAAAGATTCATAATTGTAAATTGCAAAAAAATAAGAGAGATTAAGAATAATGATGTTTTTGGGTGATCTCTCACACTTGTTTCTCTTCCAAAATAAGCTCCAAAATAAGTCTAGCCTAGCTTTGGGCGAGCTTCCTACATATTATAGGGATTTTACAAAAGTTTTCCCGAGTTTACACTTTGACTCCTTCAAATCTATGCTTTGTCATGATCCACCGCGATCGTGGCTCCAACCACGGAGCTCTCTGTTGCCAACCTCGTCTTGGACCACGGCGTGGATAGCGAGAATCCCTGGAGCGTGTAGTTATCTTCTTCACTTCTTTCATTTGCTCTTTTGAGTTTGGGTGCTTCATGAGTGGCTAAAGCCTTCATGTTTTTGCCTATAGACATTCATTATGCTTCTTCACCTCTTGTATTCCCTGCAAAATCAAATAGCATCAATCCAAGCATTTCAATAGCACTTTACATTACAAATCAACAACAAAGCATGGGTAATTATGGCGTAAAGAACCAATATCTAGCCTAGTATCAGGGCCCTTCTATCAATTCCTTTAAGTTTTAGTCTTGCGACCATACCCATACCAGAACCCAAAAACTATGATTCTCATAAGGTGCTGCCGGAGTCCTAAAAGCAACATCCACCGATCCCTGGTCGGCATCGTTTATGGTTGAGACTAGACAGTATCTGATTGTCTATGAGCCCCCAACTTTTGTTCTTGATTAATGAAAACATTCTTGGCAAATGCTTTCGCAGTTGTTCATCTTTCTTTAATCCAAGATTTTCACCTCTGACTATGAAATACGAATTCTTCCGACTGTCCCTATTAATCATTACTTCGATCCCGAAGTCCAACGTAATAGGACCGGAATCCTATAATATTATCCCATGCTAATGTATATTGAGCGTAGGCTTGCTTTGAGCACTCTATTTTCTTCAAAGTAACATCACCAGAGACACGACCTGGCAAATTAAGGCAAGGAGCGCATCGCCGACAAAAGGGATGAGGCAACCGGTGCACACCTAAGGCGGACCGGCTGGCCCATCCAAAAGTCCAACTACGAGCTTTTTAACTGCAACAACATAAACATACACTACTAGAGCTTGAATTACTACGACTATTGACACCAGACGTTCCCTCCAATGGATCCTCGTTAAGGGATTTAGATTGTACTCATTCCAATTACCAGACTCATAGAGATCGGTATTGTTATTTATTTTCACTACCTCCCCGTGTTTGGATTGGGTAATTTTTCTGCCTGCTCCCTTCCTTGGATGTGCTAGCCGTTTCTCAGGCTCCCTCTCTAAAATCAAACCCTAATTCTCCGTCACCCATCACCACCATGGTAGGTGTCACGGGGGTGATTTAGGCCACTTAGATTCTGGCCAAGGTTTCACCTCCGCACGGCAGTCAAGTTCCGAACTTGGCTCAGCCTTCCCACACTTAGTTTAATTTAGGACGTTTTTGAGTTTGAATGAAAATAGGCAGCGGAAATAATAGAAGACAAACGAGATTACAGGAATCCCTATTCCCAACTTGTATTAATAAAGTGAATACAAGAACACTAAAGCCAACCCTATGGCCAAGACAATGAATTCCCCAATTCCCTGCCCAAAACAGACTTCCTCCCCTAAGGAAGTGACTTAGACTATTTCGAGTTTGCACAAATGCTATAGGCTAAGTTCTTGCCCCTTTGGCTAATACATAGGCACATATTTATAGGCTACAATTCGGTTGACAAGCCCCAACCGATGGGTTATCATGCCTAAAACGTGGGCACACTTCATGGTCCATGATCAGCATGTTTGCCCCCATGATCAGCATGATTGTTCCATGATCAGCATGTTTGTAGGAGAGTGGCAGCAACCGCCAACTGCTTCCATGTGCATTGCATGTGCGCCTTGGCCGAGCTGATCCGCGCCTAAGGCTGGCATTGCGCCCAGCCTTAGCCTTCGACACTGCTCTCACTCAATGTCTCAGCTTATTGCCGCCGCCGCAGTTGTCCGTCATGGTCAGTCCCTTTGCCTGATCAAGTCCGCCACTAGCCTACTGCCGAGGTTGACACCAAGTCATTTGCCCACATTGCTTGTCATTGAATGCCTCGCCTTGACCTGCCTTGTATTACTATGTCTTGCCCCTGCTTGACATAGCTTTGCCGCACAAGTACTTTGCCAACCCGCGCGCCTAAGTGAGATGCGCCTTGATTCCGTCCAAGGTGCCTTTGTCATGCCCCGCATTGTCCGTCATGCCGAGCTGCCGTCATGATGTTGCCCCAATTTTAAGGGTCGTGCAACAAGTCCATCATGCAAATCCTTGTCACAACCCACAACTGCCGAGGATCAAAGTTAGGGGTCTAACAAACCACCCCCGCCAGAAAGATTCGTCGCCCTCGACGAACTAGCTTCGGTTTTATGGAACACCCTCAAAGGATTCACATATACTTGTGTTTGCTCCTGATCCTCCTCTTCTTTTGGTTCTTCCGCAAACAACGCCGAAAGCTTTTCAATTCTGGGACAGTCTCTCGCCATGTGTGGTCCCTTGCAGATAAAACAGCCATCAAATTTGCTGCTTTGTCCCCTATAAGAAGGTCTAGCCCCCTGCTTTTCCCTCTCAATGCCGTTGCCCTCAACAACATTGTCGTTTCCAGCTTTCCTCCACTCTTTTGTCCTGTCCTTGTTTCCGTTCGTGGACTTGGGATTAGTAGAGAAATCAGAGCCCTCCTGGCACCACCGGAAATCTCTCAAAGCATCCGCAGCCGCAATGGCACTAGGAAGGCCTTTCACATTCTGCCTTCAGAGTTCCATCTGCGCCCACGACTGCAACCCGTAAAGGAAATTATACAACTTGTCCTCCTCAGCCATGTTGCTAATATCCAGCATCAAAGAACTGAATTCTTTGACATATTCCCCGACCGTTCCAGTTTGTTTCAACTTCTTCAAACGGTCTCTAGCAATCCAGCCCGCATTGCTAGGAAACAATTGATCCTTTAATTCTTTCTTTAACCCTTCCCAAGAGTCAATCTTCCGCCGCCCAGTACTTGCATCGTCTGCCACCCGCGTTCGCCACCATAGTTTTGCGTCGTCAACCAAGTACATAGTTGTAATGGTGACCTTTTCCTCGTCACAAACTTTGGCAGCCTGAAAGTACTGCTCCATATCCCACAGGAAGTTTTCGAGTTGTTTGGCACTCCTTGCGCCGCTTAACTCTTTAGGCTCCGGAATTCTGATCTTGGTACGATCTGCCCCACGCAGTGCTTCATTGTTGCCAACAGCACGACGAAGTAACCCATTTTCCGTCTTCAAAACTGTGCATTCCTCGCTCAGTCTGTTTAACTCGCCCTCGAGATATGAAAGACGGGTCATAATAGTCAGAAACTGATCCCCATCAGTGGTTCCAACAAGTGCCTCCAATGCAGCAACTTTTTCCCTCAGTTCTGCGTTGCCACCAGCCATCCTTCACAAAATTCGATCCATTGAAATTTGTGTCGTTGTCCCGAATCAACAGCGCTCTGATACCAATTGTCACGGGGGTGATTTAGGCCACTTGGATTCTGGCCGAGGTTTCACCTCCGCACGGCAGTCAAGTTCCGAACTTGGCTCAGCCTTCCCACACTTAGTTTAATTTAGGACGTTTTTGAGTTTGAATGAAAATAGGCAGCGGAAATAATAGAAGACAAACGAGATTACAGGAATCCCTATTCCCAACTTGTATTAATAAAGTGAATACAAGAACACTAAAGCCAACCCTATGGCCAAGACAAAGAATTCCCCAATTCCCTGCCCAAAACAGACTTCCTCCCCTAAGGAAGTGACTTAGACTATTTCGAGTTTGCACAAATGCTATAGGCTAAGTTCTTGCCCCTTTGGCTAATACATAGGCACGTATTTATAGGCTACAATTCGGTTGACAAGCCCCAACCGATGGGTTATCATGCCTAAAACGTGGGCACACTTCATGGTCCATGATCAGCATGTTTGCCCCCATGATCAGCATGATTGTTCCATGATCAGCATGTTTGTAGGAGAGTGGCAGCAACCGCCAACTGCTTCCATGTGCATTGCATGTGCGCCTTGGCCGAGCTGATCCGCGCCTAAGGCTGGCATTGCGCCCAGCCTTAGCCTTCGACACTGCTCTCACTCAATGTCTCAGCTTATTGCCGCCGCCGTAGTTGTCCGTCATGGTCAGTCCCTTTGCCTGATCAAGTCCGCCACTAGCCTACTGCCGAGGTTGACACCAAGTCATTTGCCCACATTGCTTGTCATTGAATGCCTCGCCTTGCCCTGCCTTGTATTACTATGTCTTGCCCCTTCTTGACATAGCTTTGCCGCACAAGTACTTTGCCAACCCGCGCGCCTAAGTGAGATGCGCCTTGATTCCGTCCAAGGTGCCTTTGTCATGCCCCGCATTGTCCGTCATGCCGAGCTGCCGTCATGATGTTGCCCCAATTTTAAGGGTCGTGCAACAAGTCCATCATGCAAATTCTTGTCACAACCCACACCTGCCGACGATCAAAGTTAGGGGTCTAACAGTAGGCCACTATCCTACCGTAGAAAGTTGATAGGGAAAAACATTAAATGATGTGTCACCGACACGATGGCTGTGTGATCCGTCGACTATTGTTGCACATATTATATCTAGAATCACTACGGTTATCCGAGTAGTAGATACCATCAAACAAACTATAAATGATTTAATGAGTCGTTCGCAGTTTCACAGTCTGAATTCGTTCATACTTACACATGCATGGCTTAATCTTTAAGACAAAGATATGACTACTGGCAGGATCAACCAGGTAATATTCCTCATTGACGCCGGCGTCGCATGAGCATGGCCGACCCAAAGGGAATGGCCAAGTCCAAGACGAGCACGACTGTCATTTGTAAGGAGCATTCTTTGGGTAGATAAGAGCCAATAAAGACACCATGCCCATTGCGTTTACCGAATCTGAGAGTCCGAGCATACTAGTCATGGACCAAGCCATAGCAAGGTGAAGTAAGGACGACCTGGGGCACAACTGCAGCTTTTGGTTCACCCCGGACGTCGAACGTGAGGTGTGAAAGGCGAGCGATTGTGCTTCATAATGCCTTGGCATTTGGTATGCAACATAGAAAACTGATACTGAACAAGCCTAACTTGCATTTGTGCCATGTCCGAGATGGCAAGCCGGCTAGGACGTCACTGCTCAAGTAGGGATCCAACCTAGCCAGATAAGCCGAACACCACTCATGTGCCACACATACACTTGCCTCGCCGATAGAATCCAACACCAGCCCCAACACGCGACACGTAGCCATGTATTGTTGCCAAAGCCAATATGTAAAGCAAGACAAGCCCCACAAAGCACTAATAGCGGGTTGGAGCAATACAAGACACAACCCATAACAACCAATGGCAACCGACAATTTACTGAGCTTCGACCCATGCGCATGGCACCTTGCGGTGCTACTTGCAAGATGCTTTGCTGCTCCATTGCCAAAAGCCATTAGTCGCCATGAGGGATGTCACTTCCCAATCTTGACCGCAACAAGCGATGGAAATCGACATGTATTAAGCTTCGCTCCATGCGCACGACACCTTGCGACGCTACTTGCACGATGCTCCGCTGTTCATTGTCAAAAGCCATCAGCTGCCACAAATGGTGCTAGAATCAACCCACAACAAGCGATGGAAATCGACAATTTACTAAGCTTAGCCCCATGTGCATGGCACCTTGCGGCGCTACTTGCACAAAGCTTTTCCATTCTGTTGCTAAAAGCCATTAGCCTCCACGAGCAATGTCGCCTCCTGATGTTTCATGCAAAAACCGGTAGCAATCAACATATACTGAGCTTCTCCCCATGTGCATAAAACCTTGCAGCGCTACTTGCACGACGCTCCACCATTCGTTGTCAAAAGCTATCATCTACCACGAGAGGTTCCAAAATAAACCCACAACAACCGATGGCAATCGACAACATACTAAACTTCTCATGCACTTGGCACTTTGCGGCACTACTTGCACATTTCTTTTTTGTTCCATTGCCAAAAGCCATCAGCCACCACGAGCGATGTCACCTCCCTATTTCCCGCAATAACAAATGGTAATCGACATGTACTGAGCTTTTCCCTATGCGCATGACACCTTGCGGCGCTGCTTGCATAATTCTCCACCGTTCGTTGCTAAAAGCCATCAGCTACCATGAGCGGTTCTAGACACAATGCACAACAAACGATGGCAATCAACAACTTACTAAACTTCACCCCATGCGCATGTTACCTTGCGGCGCTACTTGCACGATGCTTTGCCATTCCATTGCCTAAAGCCATCAGCCACCGCGAGCGATGTTTCCTTCTGATGTTCTGTGCAACAATCGATATCAACTGGCAACTTACTAAGCTTCGCCCCATATGCACAATACCTTGCGGTGCTACTTGCACGATGCTCCACTATTCATTGTCAAAAGCCATTAGCCACCACGAGGGGGTTTACAGACACAACCCACATAAACCGATGGCAATAGGCAACTTACTAAGCTTCGCCCCATGCGCATGGCACCTTGTGTCACTACTTGCATGATGCTCTACTGTTCCATTTCCAAAATCCATCAGTGACCACGAGCATTATTTCCCGCAAAAACCAATGGCAATCGACATGTACTGAGCTTTGCCCCATGCGCACAGCACCTTGAGGCGCTACTTGCACGATGCTCTGCAGTTTGTTGTCAAAAGCCATTAGCTGCCATGAGCGGTGCTAGATACAACCGACAACAATCGATGGCAATCAAAAACTTACTAAGCTTTTCCCCATGTGCATGGCACCTTGCGGCGCTACTTGTACGATGCTTTGCCTTTCCGTTTCCAAAATCCATCTGCCGACACGAGCGATGTCCCGATTTTTCCCGCAACATCCAATGGCAATCAACATGTACTGAACTTAGCCCCATACGCATAGCACCTTGCGATGCTACTTACATGATGGCCCGCCATTCATTTTCAAAAGCCAATGTTTGCCACGAGCGGTGTCACCATTAGGCGTGCTACGAGCTCACACGAGTACTTGCCGGTGCGGTTTGTGAACATCGAGGACGTAGCATGAACAAGCTGTGCATGCCCCCAATCCCCACGCCCCATTCTTTCATCCCCCATGCATGCCCGCCTCTGCTTGGTAGCAAGCATCTGAGGCGCCTTTCAACACCTCTACCCCCCTTTTCTTAAAAAAATCCAAGTTTCAGGAGTAAACGTGTTTTGGCCAGAGAATCATAATAGACATGTACTATACCAAATAGCACAAACTAAAGTGCAACTTAGCTAATACATTCACAAATCGACTTTATAACATTTAAAAAAATAATATTTTGAAATATTTTAATTAAAAATGAAAAATACTTAATAAAATACAAACAAATATGAATATTATTATAAATATAGAAAAAAATGGAGAAAAATTCCAATACATCTTGTTATAATATGACACATAAATGAGTAAATATGTTTTATAAAAAAGTGACATAAAAACTATTTAAAATTACAAAATATGCATATAAATTTTAAAAATGAAGATAAAAAATATGTAAAATACATAATATTATTATAAAGCATGTAGATGACCAACCACCAATAAGCATGAGGCACCTCCGTTGTTTCAACCACAACAAATGATTCTGATTTGAAACCACCGCTGCCAACCACCAAGCATCGACCAATCGTCTTTGGTCGCTACTGCTCGAACCACCCCGGCTTTCCACCATCGCCTCCAACGACCACCAATATACTTGTGCTTGGCATGTTACTAAGCATTGAATAGCACTAGACGTGGTGCGACGTGAAGCATCTTGGTACGACGTCGTGCCATGGGCACGCCCTGTCATGTCCTGCAACGCCCTGACACGTCCTGTATTGTGCCATGGCTACGCCCTGCCATGTCCTGCAACGTCATGACACGTCCTGCACCTTTCGATGGCAATGCCGTATCATGTCCTGATACGTCTTGACACGTGTAAAGGCCACGCCCTACGATGTCCTGACTTGTCCTGACATGTGCCATGGCCACCCCCTGCGATGTTCTAACACGTCCTGACCCGTGCCATGACCATGTCCTACGACATCCTAACACGTGTTATGCCATGTCTTGCGACGTTCTGACACATGCCATGGCCGTGTCCTGCCATGTCATGTGACGTCGTGACACATTCTGACCCATGCCATGGCCATGTCCTGCGACGTCCTAACACGTCCTGACCCATGCCATGGCCACACCCTACTATGTCCTGCGATGTCCTGACACATCCTGAATTACCATGGCACCCCCTGCCATGTCCTACAACATTCCGACACGGCTTGACCCATTCCATGTCCATATCCTCTGATGTTTTGACATGTCCCGACACATGCCATGGCCACGCCCTGCGACTTCCTGACACCTCCTTATCTCACCCTCTTTTCCCCTGCCACCTAATGATTTAATGGTACATTAGGAAACCTATTAGGTTTAACTACAACTATATTTGATAGCCAGAGATTGGGTAATCTTGAAATTATCCTAAGAGGAAGGAGTTAGGCACCCCTAAGGATCCACTAGTGTGGTTCCCGGCCAGATAGCTTTTGTGAATTTGTGCAACTTGCAAGTAATCATGTAAGGCTTAATAAGAGGGTATTAAGTTAAGCACACAAACGTTTGAAAATAATTATTGAAGGGAAAGGTTTGAAAGATTTATTAGCTAGAATGCTTGTAAAGATAAAAGGGGGTACTAGGTTTGTTTGTAATATAGATCACCGCATTTCAATACCCGGTAATACACTCCTCAGAAGAATGGATATACATGGTATTAGCGCACCAGTCATCATATCCATATCAACCATTCCTACCCCGTGGAGGTATTAAAGCGCGGATTGGTCTTGACTTCTATTGTATGCTATTACCCGTCCCATTCCTATCAGTCCTGGGGGAATTTAGGACTACTATTCCTTTAGGAGGGAGGTTGTAGGCTAACACTTAGGTTTAAAGGTGAAATAGCTAAGGCAACATCCAAAAACACATAGGACGACATTTAAGGGGGCACATATAAACAATTAGAGGGCTCATATACCTCCACAAACAATGCATATAAATATAATGTCTTAAACACATTTAAGGTCTGAATTTTAAAATCCTAAAGCAGAGTTCAAATCAGAACCAGATTCATTATATAACTCAGAAAAGAAGTCTGAATCAGGCGTGCCTGCTGGTTGCAATAGTTGATAACTAAAAAAAACAATCCCAATTTTATTTAAGTAGTTACATAAGGCTTGCCTAGGTGTAATAGTGATGTTCTATGAGCATGATATCTATATTGATTAGGAATGCAGTAGAGCAGTGATTAATTTTAAAGGGACAACTTGAGATCCTATAGGCATGCTTTCTAAAGGTATTAATTTAAGGCAGTGTTTGAAAATTTATTCAATGAGTGAGAGATTACTTAATTAACCCAATTCATAATAGACAACGTCAACTAAACAACTTCTCCAACTACACTGGTTTTAAATTCTGTAGGCATGATTTCTATTATAGCTATTTAGATCCTATATGCATGGTATCTAAGTGGTAAAAGCTACTTTGGACTTATAGGCATGATTTCTAGGGAGACGTATCTGAATACATGTTGTAATGAAAACTGATTTTCAATTACTTTATACCCTATAGGCATGATATCTAATTATAAAGCTGGTTTTAACCCTATAGGAATAATCTCTGTTATTAAAGACTTTAGATTATATAGACATTGTTTCTAATTGTGTGAATGTAAAGCATGCAAAATTTATTTACAGCAGAGCAGATCCTATATGCATGTTATCCAGCAGACCATATTTGAACAAAAATAAACCCTATATGCATGTTATCTACCCAATTTACCCACAATATACAACTACCTATCCTTTCCACTAATCACCCCGTTATGTTTACAAATTATTACAGACCAAATGATCGAATTATAAAATAAGTAAAGAAATAAGAAATTACAACCAAATAAAGCCTGATCTTGACTTCCTCTTTGAGTTATGTAATGAACCACTTCCATGCCAATATTTCAAAGCCTTTCTCATACCCGATTGAGTTATACACCCAAATTTTTATAACCCAAACAGAATTAGTACAGTGTGAAAAGGCCAGCTCTTATGTGTCCAAGTTCAGAGGGAGCTCAAGGGTCCCAAGGAAAGGCTCACACCAGACGGGCAGAACATAGATTCTAAGAATATAGTGAAGTGCATAACACATGTTGAAAGAGATTTATTTAAACAGTTGGACTGATAGTACATTTTGAAATAAATTAGTGACAAAGGTGATTGAATCAGTTTGTTGTAGTAAAACTCAAAACTACAAAAAATCAGTAGTCATTCGAAGGGGGTCAAGTGATTTTGGGAATACACTTGTCTGCAAGCACATGATCCCAGCAGGGGTATGGCTAGGACATGCATAGTGATAGCTGATGTTGGCATAGCCACAAAGCAGCCAAAGGAACACAAACACATAGAGGGGATATGGGGGTTTGGGCTTCATTAGACAGCAAGTGACTGACAGAGTATGCTTCAAAACACACATAGGGGAAACATTAATCTAAGGGGAAAGAGAGCATATTACTGAATGCTAGTAATGTAACTCGACTGCAGAACCACAAACAAAAGTAGACAAGAATGAGGGAAACTGATACAAATAAAGCAGAGAAAGAGACAGTTTTGAGTGCAAATGTGTGTTCTGAACTTAAAATTGTTCGTGTGTTTAAAGAAAAAAGAGGGTAGGGTATTTATAGCTCTGAAAATAAGTGAAGATTAAGGTAACCAGTAAAGTTTCAAATCAAATATGGAAATAACCACAATTAGAATCAAATAACACAAGTACTCCCCGTTAATCAAGGGATTACTTCTCAAACGGATACTAATAGGGTTAATTAAAGAAAGAAATCAGTTGAAATATATTGATTATTTCCATATAGGGGCAGTAAAAGTATAAGGTAGATAATTGAGTCTAAGTACAAAATATGCTTAAATTTTGAGAAAGGGTTCAAGGTAAAACATCACAATAATTAAAGGACCGAATCAATCAATTTAAACAAATGAGTAAATTTAGGGTTCATAGGAAAAACCTTTTGCAATCAGTCGCAACATTGAGAGAGTTGGAGTATGCTTAAATTTTGGGAAAGGGTTCAAGGTAAAACATCACCATAATTAAAGAACGGAATCAAGTAATTTAAATAAACAAGTAAATTTAGGGTTCACACGAAAAACCTTTTGCAATTAGTCGCAACATTGAGGGATTTGGAATCAATCAAGAAAGGGTCGATTCTACACCTCAACATATAAATAGCAAGAAATGAACATGCATGCAGGGTCAAACATGTTGACTAAAAGAAGTAATACAAACATATAGTAGCAGCAGGGTTAAGCTAGGATTTCGTAGTATAAGAAACCTATTCAAAGCACAGTAGTCAAACAGTCACATAGAACCAAAGTGTACAGAACCAAACTAACAGGTAAGAAAGTCAGAAATGAGTAAAGACCTTCAAACACATAGTAATAAGTAAGGAAAACCCTTTTAAAAAAATTAGGGCTTCAACACTAGTCGAGTTTAAAAAAATGGTAAGAACTCAGAATCAGATAAGTCAAACAAGGACAAAGAACTTACTCGAACAAGTATACACCAAACAAATAAGGACAATTTTAGAAATCGGATAAGACAAAAAAAGTCCTAGTGTTTTCAACATGTTGAATCAAGTAAGAGATAAAACATGAATACATCGTTTGAACATAGTAAAAATCATGGAACAACACCAAAAGATCAGAAAAGAGATCTTTTAAAAGAGATTAAGAGAAACCCTAGTCGTTGAAGACGAAGAGTTGTTTTTTAATAAGGGGAAACTTTTAAGAAAAACACTTGAGAGGTTCATAACATAAACAGATCTAAGGTAGATATGAAAGAAAATTAAAAGCTCTTAAAGGTTAGAGTATCAGAGAATCCTGAAAAGGTGAGAAAGACCTTGAAAAGTTAGCGACCTAGCCAGAAAATTCAAGGATCTGACTTGAACAGCCGTGGATGGATTGGAAAAGACCAGAGAAAGAGGTTGAGCAAGGTTTGGAAAAGTTTTTTTAAAATCTGTCTATGAAATCACATGAACGGGCTACCAGAAGCTATATGAGGTTGGTATACATATCAAACATCCATGAGAGTCACTGGATTAGGTGGGGATTGATGTGAATTAAGGTGAAATTGCGCGGAGGCGGCTAGGGTTTATGTGAGGCTGCAGAGAGAATTGAGAGGAAATGGATTCAAGGGCGGCGGGTGGTGAGAAATCAATTAGGTTATGGGGTTATTTGGGTTTAATTATGGAAGGGTGAATGGGGATAGTTGATCTGAATGATCAACGGTCCAGATTAAACGGGGTAGGTAGGGATCTGGGCTTGGGTTGGTTTTAAAATTGGGATAGGTCAGGTTTAATTCAGAATTGGGCTGGGGATTTGGTGTTCAATTTAGGCTAATATTTAAATACAAATGAGCAGTTATTTAAATAACTAATTTTCCTCTTTTTAAATTATAAAAAATAGTAAATGATTTTTGAAAACTAAATTAAAAGGGCTAAAATGATTTATATAAAATAATTCACAAATTTAAAATACAAGCCTCAATTTTGTGAATATAAGACACAATTAGACCTTAAAATGTCTAATATTGCAATTATATGTAAGTTAGACTTAAAAAAATACTAAATAAAATTGCAAAAATGAATCATCAAAATACTAATTTTGAAAATAATTATTGATATTTTATGGATAAAAAAGGGAAAAATAAATCGATTTAAACCTTTAACAATTATGGAAAAATAATAAAATATTTTGACATGCTTATGTATGCATTGATATGCCATTTGAAGTTATTTTGCATATTGAAAATATACAGAAAAAATCGAGCATCAACAATTGCCCCTCTTTCCCCGGGAAGGATGAAAGAGTTGTTGGGTAAAGATATGATGACCGATTTTGATCGAGCGAAAAAGTATGAGAATATTTAGGCCGCACCTTGGCTTCTAAGTTGCCTACATATTCCCGATTTTACAGGAATTAGGCCGTCTGTAGTTCAAGATCCGTCAGCGGGGTATGCCGATGGAGAGTTATCAAGAACGGAAGCAATATCTAGGGGGGGGGGGTGAGTGGACGGCTTGCGGGAATGGTTAAGGTTCGATATGACTACAATAAGTGGGATCGCTCCTACTGGAATGGTCATTGGTCAGAAGTTTACCTGCAATGAAATAATACAAGCGTATTCTGTGCATAAAATTAAATCATGATGTAAATTCCCGTTGGACAGTAAATGTTGTCTTTGGGTGGTGAGGATGATGTCCTTATACCATGATATCCTGGGCCACGAAACATATGATAAAGGATTCTCAGGCCATAAAATGATGCTATAGGGCTATGAGGATGGTGCCTTCGAACCATGATGCCTTTGAATAATGATATGCAAAAGATTGGAAAAGGATCCTCAGGCCATGACATGGTGTTCTCGGGCTATGAAGATGAAACCTCTGAACGATGATGCCTTTGCATGAGGTGGCGATATTTCATCCAATGAAAGAAGCAATAGCATGATATGGACAAGACATAGCTTAGTCTAGCGAATTGAAGGGCAGAGCTTATCCCATAAGAAAAGAAAAATAAACAGTGCTTGGGATAGTGCTGAGTTTTGAAGAAAATAGGAGGCAGAGCCTAGCCTCGGAAGGTAGAATGATAGCCTTATGCAAAGATGAAAATGTATATGGAGGTAGAGTTTAACTTCCGAAGGCAGAATGGTAGCCTTATGCAATGCAGATGCAGATGGAGGTTGAGCTTAACCTCGGAAGGTAGAAAGGTAGCCTTATGCAGATTGGAACGTAGAATAGTATCCTTATGCAAGAATGTAGATAGAGACATTGTTTAGTCTCACAATGCAAAAAGGTAGCCATATGCAAATTGGAAGGCATGATAGTAACCTTATGCAAAGTTGCAGATGGAGACAACGCTTATTCTCAGAAGGCAGAATAGTAGCCTTGTGCAAGAATGTATATGAAGACATACTTTAGTCTCGGAAGGCAGAATGGTAGCCTTATACAAAGAATGCAAATGTAGATGGAGACAACGTTTAGTCTCGGAAGGCAGAATGGTAGTCTTATGTAGATTTGAAGGTAGAATGGTAGACTTATGCATGAAGTAAACTAACAAATAATAGTAGAGTTTTCTTAGCTGATAGATGGTTGTGGCGTCGTGATTATTGGGAGAATTGTAATTCCGGAGCATTATTGTGTGTGCTGATAGTAAATATTGACAAGTGCAATGATTCATAGAGTCGTATTCTTGAACGATGTTTGTCCCATGGGCGTATAGTGTGCTTAAAGATTTTGTAATCCCAGTGCCTGTATCCAAAGAAATATCATGGGTTTTGTAAGGGGAAGGTTAGTTCGTATTCCCGCTGGCTTTGCTTGATTTGCTCATCATTGATCTGGTGATATTGTATGTATCATTGGGTTAGCATTGATAAACAAAGCAGTTTCGATAATAAACATGCAATGATTTTTGTAAAAGAATGACATAGGTGTATAATATAAAAATAGCTTTTAGATGAACCGACAACTGTAACGTAGTTTAAGGCATTGCAACCTCTCCCGCTACAGAATTTCGAGGGTCCTCCTCAAAATTGTGCCCTAGTTTGATGGGTTGACGTTTTTGGCTGTTACTTGCGCGACGATTGGCTGAAACTACTTTAGAATTTTGAGGGTCCTCCTCAAAATTCTGCCCCAGTTTCTAATTGTGGAGGGATGGGGGGAGATGAAATTTTTATTAAATTGTGACCAAACTCATTGGGCTGCCTACGTATCCCCACTTAAACGGGAATCACGCCGGGCATAGTTAAATAACATCATATAAGGGAAGCTTAAAGATTACACATAGTAATGCTTGACTGCATCTGAATTAATCGGCTTTGGCCAGATTTCTCCATCCATTTCTCCAAGTATAAGGACTCCTTCTGTTAGAACCCGGTATACCATGTATGGACCCTGCCAATTGGGATAAAACTTCTCTTTGGATTCATCTTGTTGCAGAAATTTTCTTTAACATTAGCTGTTCCGCTGTGAACTCTCTTGGCTTGACTCTTTTGTTTAAGGCTCTAGATATTCTGTCCTGATAGAGTAGACTATGGAAAACTGCATACATTCTCTTTCCGTTTATAAGAGCTAGCTGCTCATAACGGCTCTTCACCCACTCGGCATGGTCGAGCTTAGCTTCCGGTATGATCCTTTAGGAAGGAATTTCTACTTCAGTGGCAATGACAACCCCTGTACCATAAACCAATATATAGGGGGTTTCCCCGGTTGATGTTCGGACTATGGTGCAATACCCCAATAGAGCAAATGATAACTTCTTGTGCCACTGTTTATGCTTTTCTATCATTTTTCTCAATATCATCTTGATGTTCTTGATGGCAACTTCTACGGCTCGATTCATCTAAGTCCTGTAGGCTGTGGAATGCTTGTGTCTGAACTTGAAAGTTTTGAACATAGCATTCATCAAGTCGCTATTGAGGTTGGAGCCATTATTAGTAATGATTAACTATGGAATCTCGAATCGACAAATAATGCGGCCGCGAACTAAGTCTGTCATGACTTTCTTAGTCACAGCTCTGTAAGATTCTGCTTCTACCCACTTGTTGAAATAGTCTATGGCTACTAGGATAAACGTGTGTTCATTGGAAGCGGCATGCTCGATTGGTCCAATAATGTCCATTCCCCAGACGGCGAATGACCATAGTGAGCTTGTTTTATTAAGCTCATTTGGAGGTACCTTTACCATGTCTATATGTATCTAACATCGGTGGCATTTTCGGACATACTGGATGCAGTCCGTTTCCAAGGTCATCCAAAAGTAACCAGCTCGGAGTATCTTCTTTGCTAAGACAAAACTATTCAAATATGGACCGCAGGTTCAAGCATGAATTTCCTCTAGTAGACTAAGATTGGGGGTGTTGACAGGTACTCCTTAATTCTGTCGAAAGCCTTTCGGTAGTCATCGGTCCATTTGGTAGTGGCTTCCTTGTTCAACATTTTAAAGATTGGTTCACAGATAACTGTAGACCGTGCTACGAATCGACTGATGTAGTTGAGCCTTCCCAAGAAACTCATCACATCCTTCTTGTTCTTTGGTGGTGGAAATTCTTGTATAACTTTGACTTTTGATGGATATAGTTCTATTCCTCAGTGAATCACAATAAACCCTATCAATTTCCCAGTGGGAACCCCAAATGTGCACTTTGCAGGATTCAGTTTGAGGTTGTACCTTCACAATCTATTGAAGAACTTCCTTAAATCTTCCATGTGATCAGTGGCCTTCTTGGACTTGATGATAACATCATATACATATACTTCTATCTCTTTATGTATCATATCATGGAAAATGGTATTCATTGACCTCGTGTAGGTGACCCATGGATTCTTTAGGCGGAACGACATCATCTTGTAATAGTACATTCCCCACGGCATAATTAAAGCTTTTTCTCGGCATCTTCTTCATCCATGTAGATCTGATGATAACCAGCGAAGAAATATACAAATGATTGCATCTCATACTTAGTGCAATTGTCAATCGGGATGTGTATATTCGACAAATGGAAGTCATCTTTCAGACTGGCCCGGTTGAGATCCCGGTAGTCGACATAGACTCTGACCTTCCCATCTTTCTTTGGCACTAAAACAATGTTGGATAACCATGTCGGGTATTCTACTACCTTAAGAATCTTAGCTTTGACCTGCTTAGTGAATTCTTCCTTAATTTTCAAACTCATATCAGGCTTGAACTTTTTGAGCTTTTGTTTTACCGATGAACATGTTGGGTCGGTTGACAGTTTATGAACCACAATAGACTTACTCAAACTAGTCATGTCATCATACCACTAAGCAAATATGTCCTCATATTCCTTTAGAAATTTTTTATATTCTTTTCTTTTCTGATGGCGACAGGTGAATGCTGATTCGTGTTTCCTTGACGCTTTCTGCATCTCCCAGGCTAACAATTTCAGTCTCATCTAGGTTGGACTTATGTCTGTTTTCAATATTCTCAACTTCTTTAATAATGTCATCAGGTATGTCATCCTCCTATGAATCAATGTCCGTTTGTTGCTTGCCTAATTGTATGTCACAATCATTGGTTCATTAAGATAAGTAATAGTAATGGTGTATAAGTAAAGTAATCAGAGAAAATAACAATGAGTGTTGATTCAAAAGAAAAGTCAAAATGCTTTGATATATTGCATAATGTTTTTTGAATATTGAAGATCTTATTACGGGAATCAAAATACCAAAAGAAAATTATTTAGTCAAAATAATGGATAATGATCATTTTAGCCTTGCTACCCCGAGCCTCATCGAGCTCTAGTTGTCCTGATGGCCTAGTTATTGAGGCATGCCCCTCTGTTCACAGCCTGTATGGAAGGGCCTTCCTCCCCTTCCTCCAAGAGAACACCACAAAATTCCATGTTATTGTCTTTTAGGAACAAGTTCTTTACCGCTGCAAGTGCTTATTCTTTGTCTGACCTATAAAAAATGTCAGCATGTTGGAAAGTCCACTCCAGATGTGGTATTGGATGCTCTAGAAGATAGTAAGGACCTCGCCATGCTTCTTGAGTTTTATGGGCTTAGAGATTCCTAGTAGGTTCTTTTCGAGACCCTTTCCAGGTTCGTACCTACTCTAATTCAGTATACTCTCGATTTTGCTATCCCACCATTTGTATTTGTTGACAACATTGACCCATTCGATTTTGTGGTAAGTTTCTCCATCTTGTTTCCTTCTTCCCTCGATTGTCGAAATGGTCTGGCGACTATATATTGGGTTGCTACGATCACCGTGAAATGATCACTTCCTGGTGATTCCATTTGAATGTTACTACCTGATGCACTGTTGATGCTTCGGCCCCAATAACATGAATTCATGGTCGTCCCACCAATAAGTTGTAAGATGCTGGCACATCTATCACCTGGAAATCGACATCGAACCATGTTGGTCCCATCTGCAAGCATAGAATAATCTCATGAATGGTGGACCTCTGAGAACCATCAAAGTCTATCACATTGATGGTTCCATATTTTATATCTTGTAGTCCATTATACAACTTCTTGAGTGTTACAGTGGAGAAATGTTGAGACTAGAACCTCCGTCGATCAGGATCCTGGTGATTAAATAGTCCTCGCATTGCACAGAGATGTGCAGTGCTTTGTTGTGCCCCAACCCTTCAGGTGGCAACTCGTCCTCATAAAAGGTGATCTTATGGCTCTCCAGAACCTGTCCTACCATGTTAGCCACTTTCCTGCAAGTGACGTTTCTTGGTACCTATGCTTCACTCAGCACTTTTACCAGAGCATTCTTGTGTGCCTCAAAATTCTGTAGCAAAGAGATAAAGGATATTTGTGCTGGCGTCTTGCTTAACTAGTCGATGATCGAATACTCGTTGGCCTGTATTTTCCTCCAAAGGTCATATGGAACTGTCTCAATGATGGTTGGCCGGTTGGAGGCCTGATTGCTTGACTCAGCTAGATGTTTAGGGGTATAGACTCTACCGGTTCTTGTCTTACCCTGTGATGCAATAGTCTCTTCGAACCTGACCTTGCCTTTCTTCCTCACCTCAGCTATATAGCCCTATGGTACAACCTTTGTATGGAATTGTGTCATGGTCGACATTGCCACTGGGATCCGTGTGGCTATCCTTACTCCAAACAGAGCATGTAGTTTGGGTGGCAAAACTGCAACCTCAAATGGTGCGGGTGCATTTGCCAGAGACATGGATTAAACCTCAATTGGTGCTGATGCCTTTGCAGATGACATTTCTTCAAACAAGTGGCATAGACATATTTACCTCAGCATCCTCAAATGGTTGAATCTGGACTATGATTGGATTGAGAGTAATTATTGGTTTCTTTGGGTCATCACCTTTTGTGATCAACTCGATTGATCCCTCGGGATCCCAGTCATCTTTTACTTCAATCATGTGGATACCTATACCCTTATGGTCTGTTAGAGGGTTGTTGCAAACATTAGGAGGGGGTTCCTTACCACAATAATCTTGTTACGAATCAAGGCATGTATCTTGTCCTTCAAGGAGCGGAACTCATCAATAGTGTGCCCTTTCATGCTGGAGTGGTATGCACGGGATTTTGGGTTAACCCATTCAGAAGGGTTCTTAAGGGTTCCAGCACGGATTTGGGTGATATAACCAGTGGATTTGAGTCTCTCATACAAATGGTCAATGGGTTCAACAATGGTTGTATATTGTTTTGGAGGTCTTCGATCACAATTAACATGGGGTCTAGGGAAGTTTTAGTGTGTAGGAGTTGATTGGTAGTGGGATGGTTGAGTATTATAGGTTTGTTAGACATGATCGTATTGGGAGTAACTGGGTGAAGTAGGTTGATGTGTAGGAGGTGGAGATGATTGATAAGTTGGTGGTGGAGCTTGGTAGGAGGGTGAAGGTGCTTGGTAATTTGGGATTGGCTGATATATGAGTGGATGTGTTGGGTAAGTTTGGTATTTGAGGGTAGACTTGGTCCTTTGTGCAACCATTACGAACCCTACGTCCCTCTTCTTGGACACACCACCTAATTGTAAGGCCTTATTTGTTGCTTGCAAGGCCTCGATGTTTGTAACTATACCGCTTTTGATAACTTTTTCAATTCTTTCCCCCAATTTGATAATGTCGAAGAATTTGTGGTTCTCAATCATCATCAGTCGTTCATAATACTGCGGGTCCTAAACCCGAACAAAGATCTTGTTCATCTGTTCCTCTTCTAAGGCAGGTCCGACCTTAGAAGCTTCGAACCTAAAACGAGTTTCATACTCACAAAACGTCTATGTGGGCTTCTTCTTTAGATTCTGAATATAGAACACGTCTGGCACATTCTTTATATTAAATCTAAACATGTCCATAAAGTCGAATGCCATCCCTACCCATCTAGACCATTTCTTGGGATCTTGGCTGATGTACCAAGACAGTACATCTCCTTTCAAACTCATGAACAGCTTCATGCGGATTCTCTCATCTTTCTCTACTCCAACCAACTTGTAACAGTATGTCCTTAGATAGACCCTTGGATCACCTGTACCATCAAACATTTCAAACTTAGGAAGTTTGTACCCCTAGGGAAATTCCACACCAGGATGTATGCAAAGATCCTCATAGTTCAGCCCTCGATTCCTTTGCTTTCCTCAATGCCATAAATCCAGCTAGTTAATTTCTTAAGTTCCTCAGCGAGGTTCCTGATATGCAGATCTATTTCATCAGACTCAGGTGTGATTGAGATAGGTTGGGTGGAGTTTGGCATGGTCTCCACGTAGATAGGAGTGTTATGGTGGCTTGGTGTGTGGGTGTGAAAATGGCCATTTGTGGAATTTTGAGGTTCTGGGATGAGTAGTGGAGTGTTGTTTGGGATATGGCAGGTTTTGCATTGGGTCTTTGGTGGAACAGTGTGATGGTGAGGAGCGGGATGATTCTGTTGCTTTGGGACATTTTGAGGAGGGATAGGGTTTTGAGTGTTGGGGAAGTGGTATCTGGGGTGCTGATGGAAAATGACAGGCTTGCCAGATTTTGAACTTGATCGAGCTCTTTTTTGAATTTCAGCAGCTTCTACTCAAGTTGCTACACATTCTCATTAGGAACCTGAGTACCATGGCCATTAGTGTCTTCTACCCGTTTAGTTGGATTCTCCTTCGTAACATTGTTCAAATTGTCCAGCATGCTTTTGTTCTTGTTTTTGACAGGAATAAGAGGAGGAGTGGGTGGAGAGCCCCTGAATCTCGTGGAATAAGATGATGATGCCAGAGTGTACGAATTAACCTATGGGGAGGGGAGTAATAAAACAAAAAGTGAAAATAAAAAGATAACCAAGTTAGTGAGGATCATAAAAAGTATTGCGATATTTAACACAAATAGTGCATGCATGTAAATCATGTCCTAATTTGGGGACCTCTTTGTGCTCGAGGTAGGCCTAGAGAAAAATTGGTTTGGAGAACTTAGAATGCTAACTGCCTCATTTTATTGATAAAAAAAATAAGAGGAGTCCCAAATCGACACTAAATAAATGGGAAATAAAAGTTACTATTGGCCATTGGCCTTATTACATTTATAAAGCGAAAAGATAAACTCCTATCCACTTGGTCCCTAAAGGACCTTCCCTAGATTTGGCATCCTTTGGCTCCGTCGAATAGCTTCCCCTAACTCGCGAAGTCCCACCAATAGGTACGCGCTGCTAGATGTCTGTCTTTAGTCCCTTCAGCATTTTGATAATCTTCGACCCTCTTGAAAAATTTTCTCTCCAGTTCCACTATGCCTCGCTCCAAGTATCCTAGCCGCTTGTTGGCACTGATAGCCATGCCCTTCCATTCCTCAATCAGCTTTTGGTTGGACGCTTGTATCTCAAGGTGTTCGCTTTCATACTCACGGAGCCTTTTGTGCAGTTGGTTGTACTTGACCTGTGCCTCGGCCTTTTCATCTATAATCCTGTGACCTCGAGCAAACCCTGACTGGCCTAGACCATCATGATTAGCTTCCAAAAAACCTGAGTAGAAAGGAGCACAACCAGCATGATATCTGTGCGACTCGATGGTATCTCTCCCATTATGATCTTGCAGTGCCACATATGCTGAGCTTGGCACTTATAGGGACTATCATCATTTTGGAAGTGAGCTCGGAAATAACTCATCTTGTCAACCCTGGGTATAACTTGCTTCCTACCAGCTTGCCTTCTAACTCATAGAGGGTTGTAAGGGTATGTTCCTCTCAAACCAATAAGTATCAGGAAAGGTGCATCTCTGGATTGTGTAATATGTGTTCATCCCAGTCCCTTCCCTAAATCTCTTGTCGGTATTCGCCCTTTTGAATATGTTCCATGATCCAGAGTTGAAGTAATAAATTATAGCCTTCGAAGTGTTTTGCTCCTTCGAATTATAGGAACGGTGCTAAATCGATGCCCACTAATCCCCTCCATCGGGGTTGTAGTTACCATAGCCAATCTGGTATGGATTCTCCTTTTCTTCATCGGAAACACGATCGGCCCCAGTAAACAAAACATAAAGATAGAAACCCTTCGATTGATGTATCCCAAGGATATGATGGCAAACTTGTCAGGGTAGGTACGCTAAGATTTTCTGTGACGGTACCTTTCATATATAGGTAATCAAAAGGGACGTATGATTCCTTCAGGCATGTCAATTCTATATTTTTCTTCAAACCCATCATTTTGAGGAAACCCCTGCCTTTGCGGTTCCAGGAATTAGCAAACTCGGAGTTTCCTATACTAGACCGGCCAGTCCTCTTATCTCTTCTAGCAAGGGTGTCATTTCAATGTCTCTAAAACGGAACACGACCCTTTCGCAATCCAAGAACAATGTGGCAGCTTCTATGATCTTGTTGTTAGGTTGGATCTCCAGGAGGGATAGTAGATTTCCCAGATATATTTTGATGTCACCAAAGTGTAAATCTCACCATCAGCTTAGCAGTCTTGGGTGGATGTTGGTAACCGTGCGAAAGCTAGGGACTTCATGCCTCATATTTCTGCAAGAATAATACGGTTAGGCCCTTACCCCTACTAGACTGGACTATGTAATGTCAACAATCAACATGAAGCCTTTAGTTCTCCAAATAAATGCATAGAACATGATGATGTCCGTTTATGGGCTTAGGAAAACCTAGTGGATTTTGACAAGACTTTCTTAAAGGAACATTAGATGGACAACATAACTGATCTGGCTAGGTTTGACCATGATGTATGCACAATTTGAACAGAGTAAGGTTCCTATGGGATTTTAGAACGGTATCCTTGAGCGGACAACTCAAGGGGGAAGGCACGAAACTGTCGACTGCACCGCTTATCGACTAGTTTTAATGCAAATATGCCTTTTCGAATTTAGGGGGTAACGACATAGGAAGAGTGCAACCACTCATTAAAAGTGTTGTTATGGTATTTGTTTAGCACGAGTGGAATATGATGTTGAGCATGATTATGTAACAATTAAAAACATGTTGGCACACATTTACGTGTTAAGAAAGCAATAAATACAATAGTTCCATAATTTAAAGTAGCAATTAAGGAAGGAAACAAGGAAGATATGCCAGTTTTGCAGTTGAAAAGGAAATTAAATGCTTAAAGAAATTTAAACAAGTAATTGCACATAAGGGAGGTACAAATTCACAAGAACAATCTTGAAATAGTAAAAGCCTAAAGATCCCCAGCAGAGTCGCCATGCTGTCGCCCACCCCCCTTCCCCCTTTTCCCCTCCATCGAAGAGGAGTCCGGGCTTTGACATTCATGGGGTGGAATGACTCATTACTTCTTTGGGAATTGAGTATTTTTACGGGTCGCCACCAAACAATTTAATGGTGCGTTAGGGCACCTACAAGGTTCTATGACAATTATGATTGATAACCAGAGATTGGGTACGAGTTTGAAATTATCCTAAGCAAAAAGTGTTAGGCACTCCTCAGGATCCACTAGTATGGTTCCCGGCCAAATAGTTTTTGTGATATTTTGCAATTAGCAAGTAATCAAGTAAGGCTCATGTAAGAGGGGATTTAAGTTAAACAGACAAGCGTTTGAAAAGATTTATTAAAGGGCAAGGTTTGAAAGAGTTATAAGCTAGACATGCTTATAAAAAATAAAGGGAGTCCTAGATTTGTTTGTAATATGGATCACCTCAATGCAATACCCGGTATGACACTCCTCAGAAGAGGGGATACACGTGGTATAAGAGAACCGATTATGATATCCATATCTACCCTTCCCCCCGTGAAGGTATTAAATCACGGATTAGTCTCGACCTCTATTGCATGCTATAACCCATCCCATTCCTATCAGTCTCGGAGAAATTTAGGACTACTATTCCTATAAGAGAGAGGTTGTAGGCTGATACTCACGTTTAAATGTGAAAAGGCTAAGGAGACATGCAAAAACATGCACGACGGCATTTGAGTGGGCACACATAAATAATTAGAGGGCTCATATACCTCCACAAATAATGCATATAAATAGCATGACTTAAACACAATTAAGGTCTGAATTTTAAAATCCTAAAGCAGAGTTTGAGGTAGAACCGGATTCATTATATAACTCAGAAAAGAAGTCTGAATCAGGCTTGCCTTCTAGTTGTAGCAGTTGATAATTAATAAAAGCAATCCCAATTTTATTTAAGTAGTTACCTAAGGCTTGCCTAGACGTAATAGTGATGTCCTATGAGCGTAATATCTATATTGATTAGGAATGCAGTAGAGCAGTGATTAATTTTAAATGGACAACTTGAGATCCTAAAGGCATGCTTTCTAACTGTACTAATTTAAGAAAGTGTTTGAAAACTTATTAAATAAGCGATAGATTACTTGACTAACCCAATTATGAATAGACAATGTGAACTAAACGACTTATCTAACTAGACTGATTTTAAATTTTGTAGGCATGATTTCTATTATAGCTATTTAGATCCTATATACATGGTATCTAAGTGTTAAAAGCTGACTTTGGACTTATAAACATGATTTCTAGGGAGACGAATCTGAATACATGTTGTAATGAAAACTAAACTTCAATTACTTTACACCCAATAAACATTATATCTAATTATAAAGATGATTTTAACCCTATGAGCATGATATCTATTATTAAAGCAATTTAGATCCTGTAGACATGGTTTCTAATTGTATAAAAGTAAAACATGGAGAATTTATGTTACACCAAAGAAGTTCCTATATGCGTGTTATCTAGCAGATCATATTTGAATGAAAACAAACCCTATAGGCATGTTATCTACCCAATTTACCCACAGTATACAACTACCCACCCTTTTCCACTAATTACCCCGATATTGTTTACAAATTATTACAAACTAAATGATTGAATTACAAAAGAAATGCAGAAATAAGAAATTACAACCAAAGGAAGCCTGGTCTTGACTTCCTATCTGAGTTATGTAATGAACCACTTCCATACAAATATTTAAAAGCCTTTCTCATACCTGGGTGTGTCAAAGTTCCCCAATGACCTTAAGAGATTCCGGGCAATGCTCACACCCAGATTTGCAAAACACAAACGAATTAGTGCAGTATAGAAGGGCCAGCTCTTATTTGTCCAAGTCCATAGGGAGCTCAAGGGTCCCAAGGAAAGGTTCACACAAGAGGGGCAAAACCTAGATTCTAAGCATATAGTGAAAATGCAGAACACATGCTGAAAGATATTTATTTATAAAGTTGGGCTGATAGTCCATTTTGAAAGCAATTAGTGGCAGAGGTGATTGACATCCGTTGTAGTAGTAAAAATTAAAACTACACAGAATCATTAGTCATTTAAAGGGAGTTAAGGGATTTTGGGAATACACTTGTATGTAAGCACATGACCCCCAGCAAGGGTCTTGTTTGGATATGTACAACAATAGCTGATGCTGGCATGGCCACAAACCATCCAAAGGAACACAAACGCATAGAGGGAATATGGGGGTTTGGGCTTCACAAGATAGCAAGTACACAACAAGTGACTAACATAGTATGCTTCAAAACACACATAGGGGAGCATTAATCTAAAGGGAAGGGAACATATTACAGTATGCTAGTAATGTAACTCGACTGCAGAACCACAAACAAAAGTAGACAAGAATGAGGGAAACTGAAATAACTAAAGAAGCATGTTGTTGTTGAGGCTTGAAAATTTAATTAAGGCATACCAACAGAGAGCAAAGTGCATAAAGGAAAAGTAACAAGGACTCCACAATCTAGCCTTGGCTTTGAGCCAACTAGACAAAGCAGTAGCACAAGTGGTAGTAGAGAAAGAGAGAGTTTTGAGTGTAAGTGTGTGTTCCGAAATCAAATTGTTCGTATGTTTAAAGAAAAAGAGGGTAAGGTATTTATAGATTTGAAAAGAAGTGAAAAATAAGGTGACCAGTAAAGTTTCAACTCAAACATGAATATAACCACAATCAGAATCAATTAACACAAGTACACCCCTATAATCAAGGGATTACTGCTCAAACGGATACTAAAGGATTAATTAAGGAGAGAAATCAGTTTGAGACAGATTAATTATTGCCATATAAGGGGGCAGTAAAAGTATAAGGTAGATAATTGAGTCTAAGTACAAAATATGCTTAAATTTTGGGAAAGGGTTCAAGGTAAAACATTACAGTAATTAAAGGACAGAATCAATCAACTTAAACAAACAAGTAGAATTAGGGTTCATAAGAAAACTTTTTGCAATCAGTCACAACATTGAGGGAGTCGGAATCAATCAAGAAAGGGTCATGATTCTACACCTCAACATATAAATAGCAAGGAATGAACATGCATGCAGGGTCAAACATGTTGACAAAAAGAAGCAACACAAACATACAGTAGCAACAGGGATAAGCTAGGATTCAGTAGTAAAGGAAATTTATTCAAAGATGTTGCTACCAAATGAACACGCAAGTATATGTGGTCAATAAATAATATAGAATTGTAAGTCCAAATATCGTACCCGCAGGGACTTGTGATTAACTATCAACTAAATTATACCAAACAATTAATCAATTCAAGTGAATCCTAACGTATGAATATTTAACTAAAATTAATCTAGCGTAACAAATTGATAGATTAAAGAAAACAAGTTGGAAAATTATAGACGAATTTAATATGAATGAATATTCTAGAGCAATGTTTTAGCTAACAATCCTGTTGAGGTTTCACTTAAATTGTCTAATTAATTTATCTGATTTATTGGTTGACAGGGTTAATATTGCTCGCAACCTTCTCCTGAAGTACAACTCGCCTATTCAAGCTTACCTAATGCCTATATTCCTATCGAATAAGGATTAACAAGATTGCATTAATAATTCATGTATAGTAACCAATCAAGGTGATTAGGTATATTCTTATCCTAACCACAAATCTCCCCCCCTCGATTTAAGATCTTGCTCTACTCAATATTATATTCAATCTTGAATTCTCTCTCATGAGTTCAATCCTAGATTCGTAGATAGTATTCAATTGGCGATCAAGAAATCAAATAATTAAGCACAAGATTGAATAAATAAGCCAATATGATAAAATAATAAGAACAATTCAAGTTTCAAACTACAACATTCATGTAGCACCCAAAACTCTAGAACTAATAAACTATGAAATTAAAGGAAGAGAAGAGAAGAAAACTAGTTTGTATACTCCTCCAAGCGTGGTGTGTGTTCCTCCGCATGAATTCCCTTCAAAGTGTGTTAGATATCCCAAAAAGTGGCATCCTCCCCTTTAAAAATAGGTTTACTCTTGCTTTTATACGTGTTGGGTGGGTCTAGGGCTGAAATAACCTTGTTCCGGGCGAAATAGGATCTAATTCACGTAACTGGCGCCCAGCCCAGCGCCCTCCATAGAGCCCAACGTTTTTGCATACTGTTCTTGGCGCAGGTGGCGCCAGGCATTGCCTGCGGTGCGCAGCTAGCTTCAATTTTTTATTTTGTCCGTTTTAGCTTCAAATCTTGCATGTTTTGCTCTCACTTGCTCCCGAATCATCTCTACAAGTAAAAACACTTTAAATTACTATAATTCATATCATTTAACATCCCAAATTTACGAAAGAAAAGAAAAATATAATGTGATATACATTAAAATATATATGCTTTAAGCTAAACATCAAAACCCCCCACTTAGAATCTTGCTCGTCCTAGAGAAATGGGACAATCTAATAAACCCTTAACTACATATAAAGTTCAATCATAGAGGAACACCTTAACTTTTAACCATCCACTATACCCTTGACTACGATCAATATCGACACACAAGCATGAACACACAAAATTTCACATTCTTCTCATTTAAGCATGCCCAAGTATAACATTTCAATTCAACCAATCCAAACAACCTATTTGTTACCATCTAACCTCAAAAGCCGACTTGTAACCACTAAGCATCCTTAATTCATGTACTCACCCAATAAAAAAGTTTAAAACATTACCAATCATTAATGAGATCATGTGCCCTCACCAATAAACAAAGAGTGAAGATATATTAGTCCACACATTCAAATATACTTTTGAATATAGATTAAGGACATCACACTATTGAACAAAATTCGCTCACTCTCATAAAAAATTCATATGCATCCCGTGGTCGTACCATAAGCTTGCTCTTAGTGTATATATCTACTAATTCAAGCTAGACAAATCTAGGATCAATTAGGACTTTTAAGGTTGTAATGCAAGCTAAGGGACGGATATGATATAATTAGAAATAGTGGCTAACCTTCCTAAGATCTTTAATACACTACACTTACAATTCAAGCTCATTTTCTTCTCCACCAACTCACTTGCCACATACAACATAGCCCTCTTTCAATTAAGCACTTCTCTATTTTTCACTAGCACAAATCAATCAAAATTGTATGTGTTTATTTTTCTACATACTTTCACTATCATCTTTTTTCCTTTTCTTTAATTTTTCTTTTTCTTTCTCTTTTTTTTCTTCACACACTCCATACATTAAAGTTCATCAGTTAGTGACTTTTGATTTCAACTTTTAGTGCACCAATGTACCTTTCCATGGTTCCACTCAAAACCTACTCCCCAATATCTAACCTTATTTCTTTTAATGACTAAGTCCTTTAGGAGGTAAATTTTCAATCTATATCAAATTAAGAACAAAATAAGGGTATGGCTTGTAATATGGTTGCCAAAGAAAAGGTCTATAGGCTCAAAGGGGTTAGCAACAGAAAATTTTATTTTTATGTGACAAGCACATCCATAATAGAGTAAGAAAATACCTACATAATCTCCAAGATTAGCACAACTTACAATTTTGATTCAATTAACACACGTGACAAGTTCTAGATTACACAAGATAGCACAGAAAGTCATAAAACCTCATACACACATTGCACATGACTCAATCAGGATGGCTTTGTTCAACTCTCAAATAAAGCAAGCACACATAGTTGAGAAATTTAAGGAATATTGCACTATGTGGAATACGAGCCAAACAACTGAGAAATAGGCTATTTACTTTACTGTAACGACTCGACCAATTGTCTTAAGCTCTAGCATGTTATTCAGCAATTGGAAGTCATGAACAACTTCATTTCAGGTATATTTACTTGTGCATATGGTCAGAGTTGAATTTCCGGAAATTCAGAGTCAAATTGGAAAGAAAATTTTCATTGCGACAGCCTTAAGTTGAAGAAAATGGCTAAGATTGGAATTTTGAGTACATGAACTCGGAATCGGGATCTGAGAGTTCTAGCATGTTTGTGTGATGATTTCCGACTTGGACGTATGTCTGAATTTGGTTTTGGATAGCTTGTGATTATTTCGACGTATGTTGTGGAAGTTAGTATTTAGAAGAATTTCATAAATTTGGGTTAGAAGACATTTTAGTGTTATAGATGCTTGTTTGGGATTCTGAGTCTGAGAATAGCTTCGTATGGTAATTCTGGAGTTGGGGGCGCGATCTGAAGTAACTTCGGATGTCCGGATGTCATTTTGCAGACGTTTGGCTAAATATTAAAATTTGATGGTTTTTGAGAAAATTCGACCAGAAGTGTGAATTTTGATATCGGGGTTGGAATGTGATTCCAAAAGTTGGGACAAGTCCGTAATGTCGAAGGTGACTTGTGTGTAAAATTTGAAATCATTCCGGAATAATTTTGGTAAGGTTTGATACACTTAATCACTTTTAAAGAAGCTTAAGTTGGAAAAATCAACCGGATATTGACTTATGTGTTAGAGGGATTGAAATGTAAATTTTATGGTTCGAATAGCTTCGTAGATTTAAGCTTGAATTGGGAATTTTTAGTATTTTGGTGAATTTTGAATGATAGGTGAGATTTTGATTTGAGGGTCAAAAAGGAATTCCGAGAGTTGCTTCAGCTTCATTATGTCCTTTTGGACTTGTCTGCAAAATTTAAGGCCATACGGACTAGTTTGACGTGTTTCAGCATCAGAAGTGGAAGTTAGAAGTTTCAAAGTTCATAGGCTTGAATCCGGAGTGATTTTGTATTTTTCCGTTGTTTTTGGTGATTCGAAGGAAAACTAAGTTTGTATCATATTATGGGACTTCTTAGTATACTTTGTTGGGATCCCATGAGGCTCGGATAAGTTTTGGAAGAGTTCCTGGAAGATTTGGCAGTTTGAGCATAATCATGTAATGTTCCAAAGGTCCATTTTTGTTGTACATATCGAAATTTGATTTCGAGACTTTCAAGATTTTGATAATGAATTATATGAGTGATCTAGAAAGTTTGGTTTAATTTCTTCAAGTCGCCATTGAGTTTTTGATCCAAAATGTGTGTTAATTGCTAAACGAGTGAAATGAGTATCACATTGAGCAAATGAGCTCCAAATTGAGTTTCCATTGAAAGACTATGTTCGTATTATTATTTGCGACTCATAGGAACAATAATCATCAAATTCCGAGTTCGTATGGAGTTAGGTTCTTCTTAGTGAAAATAAACATTGTTGGTGCAACAACATCTAGTGTGCACCTTTAGCGACGCGAGTTTGGCACCTTTAGCGATGGGATTAGGTTTTTAACAACTAGAATGGGTCCATTTAATGTTGTTCAGCCAATTTTAGCGTTTTTGGGCCGAAGAAACGACTTGGGGCGATTTTTGAGCAAGAAATCCTGAGAAATCTTGAGGCAAGTCACTTGTGATCATTTGTACTTCATAATATTAAATTATCATCAAATAATCTGACAAGATTACATGATTTTGAAGTGTTTAATTGGAGAAAATCAGCAGAAAATGTGGGTTTAGGGCTTGTGATTTTGAGACCTTCTAAGGCCGATTTGAGGGGTTAAACGAGCTCCAATTTTGGTATTTTTTATATGTACGGACTCGGGAGAGGACAAAGAACATTTTGGTATAAAAACTTCTGAGTTTCGAGATGTGGGCTCGGAGCTCGGATTTTGTAAAATTCATCAATTTTGATATTTTTTGATTTCTTTCGATTGGGTGTTGTCTCTTTGGTAATGCAAAATATTCATTGTGATTTTGGACAGATTCGACGCACGTGGAGGCCAATTCGAGGGGAAATGGCATTGCGAATTGAAGAAATTGTCGGTTCGAGGTGAGTAATGATTGTAAATTATATACTGATGGTTTGAAACCCTGGAATTTCAGATCGTAATGCTATATTGAGGCGAGATACGCATTTTATGATGAATACAAGGTCGTTTGCTATTAGGAATTTGCGATTTGGTCCGTCCCGGTTGATTTTTACAACGTATTTGATAAATACTTGTTATTTTTTTACCATGACTTGAGCTTATTGCCATACTTGGGCTTTATGCCGACTAATTGGAGTCTTTTGTGAACTCCCATCACCGTTTCCTCACTAAATGGAATATCAACTGAACTCAGTCCCATTGAAATTATATTGTTTCGTGAACTCAGTTATACTTTTTCTCAACATGAGATTTAAATGATATTTGAACTGATGTTTGAGCTGAGCACTATTGTTTTACTGTTACCCAAATGGCTTATGATTATTTTCTGGACTGAGCATGGATCAGGCTGCGAGCCGCAGCAGTATTATATTGATATGAGCATGGATTGGGCTGCACGCTGCAGCAGTATTATGTTGATATTGAGGCCAAGAGCCTAGTTGATGCCCGAGATGGTTTGATATTGCGCTTGGGCTGCAGGAGCCCCTCCGGAGTCTATACACACCCACAGTGAGCACCATTAATGTTATATAGATTTAGTTCGCAGCGTGGAGCGGGCTGCACACCGCAGCAGAATTAATACTATTTTATGTGTTTACTTAATATCTATATTTTATGCTATTTTTGGAATCTTTACCCGCTGTTCTAGTATTATCTAATCACTGAGTGTTGGGCTCGAGGGACATATTTTTCTTCTTACCGGCACTATTTCTACTAATTCATAGGCGTAACTGTTGGAAAAGACATTTTTCAAATGAGTTTTAAACTTAGTTAAGATAATTTCTAAAGATTTCACAGCTTCGCTACTTTACTTAAAAGGGGGTCCCTCTGCTTCTTTATAGCATGATGATATGTAGTATGTGATTTCTTACTTCTCAGTTGTTATTTACTTTTATTGCTCACTAAGTTGGAGTACTCACTTTACTCCCTGCACCTCGTGTGTAGATACATGTACTTGTTCACCCGGTAGCGGTATTTGAGCTGATTGGAGACTTAGTTATCATAGTTGAGAATGGAGGCCGCCAGCGTTCGCTGTACCAGATTTCTTTCTTTTGATTTTTAAATTCTATTCTGTATATTTCTTGCCTTGTAGTCATATTCAGACTCTTTTAGATGCTTGTGACTTGTGCCATCCCGGTTTGGGCTGTAATTGGGTTGTACTTCTGCTAATTATTATTTTAAAATTATATTTAGGTTGTTTGTTCATGTTTTACTATTTTGAAAAAGGAAAATTGAGTTTGTTGGTTGGCCTTGTCTTCACGAGAGGTGCCATCACGATCAGAACGAGTTTTGGATCGTGACATTTAGTTAGGCTTCACAATTCAAACTAAATACACGGGAAAATAGAATGTATGACATAGACTAATGTGGCAGCATCAACCATGTCAATAAGTATCTCAGAGCGACTCATGTTATTCCTAAACTACTCCTAAAAATACAAAATAAAGTACCCGGTTTGAGCTACACACTTGGAAAAGAACTGGCATCCAAAGAAGAAACAAGGGATACTATCTAACTATCCTTATTTGGTATTTTAATTGGACTTTATCCCTCAAGAAAATTGTCCAGAAGATCCATCGTTGGGAAAAGTTTGAACGTTTTCTAATTTTTTTTTCAAATTTTTTTACCTAGACTATGTCTATTATGAGTTCAAAAGAAAAACGGGATAATTGTTTTATATAATTACACTTCAGAAAATAGTTTCTCCACCCCATATTTATATTATGCATAGTCCTCGATGCATGATCATAGAGAAAAATATTAAAACAAGGGTGAGAAATAATCCTTGAGACCCTCTCGGGCCTAGCCCAGACATGATCCTCAATCTTAAGCGTCGGGACGACCCCACACTTAAGCTCAAACATGCTCCTCGGTTTCAACTTCGGGTACTCAAACTTCCCCCTATTCTACAAAATAAAAACAACATTAAGTTTGACACTATATAAAAATTTAAAAAAAAGTTAAAATACAAGTTGGGTTGCCTAACAACAAGCGCTTGATTTAACATCGTGGTACCACGCTATCACTTTCACCACTTTTTCTTCCACTTTGAGGATATAAATTGCGCCCACAATTTTACATCAATTTTTCTATCACGTTCCAGAGGCGGTGGTATAAAAATAAATGAACCAAACAATAGATATCGCATCTTGCAATTCTTGGCCTTTAAGTGGGGGATGTCGTTTTGTCTCCTTGATATCACAAATTTCAGAATATATGCACCTAGTTCCTCATCCATTGACTCCTTCATATGCTCGACTGGATCAATTCCCATGTCACCAACCAAACAAAATGTCGAAAAATGTTTAGAATGAGGTCCAATACACTCCAACTCCAAAATTATATTATTTTTTGACATCCTCAATTTTGCACTCTTCGTCAACTTGGCATCATTAATAATATTTGGGTCGAATAATGGGAGTTCCTCTTTCTGCTCTAAAGCTGGCCAGTATCCGCAAAATTTGGTTGTAGAGCATTAGACGCCTCAACCTTTTTATTCAATTGATCATGAATGCCATGGATATCTAAGCCAAATTGGTCTATTTCTTTCCCGAGCTCAGTTCTTCCTTCTATCAGTTGTTCCGTCATATTTGAAAGACCATCACGGAGAAACTTATGAGATTTTATCAGCTGAGCTTGTTCCTCAAGCCAAGATTGGCTCACTATATCTGCTTCTTCAAAATAATCTTCTTGTGGGAACTTGATCTCTTCATCAAATTGAGGTTCTTCTTGGAAATTGGCCATTAATTCATCCATTCTAGCCTGGAGTCTTTTGATCACTAAGGCATCAAGACTTTGTTTCTCGATTATTTGCCTCATCATGTTCTGTTACTCGGCTATTTGCCTTATCATGTCCATAATACGAGCCATACTTTCTATATCCTCCAAGTCATAAATATTATTAGAAATATTATAATAAGAACTCTAAGAAGGATAATAAGATTTAGAACAGCCATCCCAACGGCCACTTGACAACCACACATATTACAAAAATTCCACACATCAGATTTAGATGCACAATATTGCTACAAGTTTTGTCCTCCACAATATGGACATGGATCACCAAAATAAGAACTACCAATATTCGACCAATTCTCATTCCAAGATTCCATGTAAATAAAGATAATAAAATACTAAATTATGATAAAAATAAAAATAAAAACTTGAATAGACAAAAAGTAAAAAAAAATCCAGTGTAGAATAGTTAATTTCTAAGTCCCCGAAAATGGCGCCAAAAACTTGTTGCTACCAAACGCACACGCAAGTATACTTGGTCGAAAAGTAATATAAGATTGTAAGTCTAAACATCATACCCACAAGGACTTGTGATTAACTATCAACTAAACTAAATCAAACAATTAATCTATTCAAGCAAATACTAATGTATGAATATTTAACTAAAATTAATCTAGAGTAACAAATGGATAGATTAAAGAAAATAAGTTGGCAAATTATAGAGACAAATTTAATGTGAATGAATATTCTAGAGCTATGGGTTAGCTAACAATCTCTTTGAGTTTTCCGCTTAAATCGTGTCACGACCCAAACCAAAGGGCCACGATGGGCACCCGTTGCCCTACTCGACCGAGTACCAATGTAACATACTTTTCTTATCATACTATCATGAGTAGATGAGCCAGAAAACCCATCATGAGATAACAAGAATAAAACATAAGAGAATACTCAAGATATGAAGACCCAACATTTATATACAAACATATATATGTGAAATATGGGCCTATAAGTCCCCATGACTATTTCTAAACTCAAAACATAGGCCGACAAGGACATACAAGTATCCATACACATGACATCTGTCCCGCCATACCAATAAATACATATCCAAAGTATACTGACCAAATAGGCAACTCCAGAGCAAGTGGAGTGCACCAATACCTTCGCTGAGCTGATAGCCTACTAGGAGGAATGTCAACCTGTCTATCGGAACCTACGGGCATGAAATGCAGCGTCCCCAGGAAAAAAGGACATCTTATAACTTATAACGCTTCCAACGCTTATAACTTTTTATCCAGGTGTCGTATGAGTGAACGGTTAATAGATTTGGAAACTAAATTCCAAGACCTTCAATTTGATATATAATATGTCCTAAAAATACTTCATATTACACACGAAATGTATTTCTCAAAAATCTTTAGTGACACAACTACTTTCCAACTATGCAGTCTGTGCAGTCTTGCAAAACTTTAAATATCTCTCTACTTCGCTATCATATTGACAAACCATTTAATGCGTTAGAAATTAGACTTGTAGATCTTCAACTTGATACGTGTATCATCTTGTAATTCAAATTATATTGTGAGAGAAGCTCCACTACATTTGACCTAAGTTTTAGCACATTTATAAATGCAACTTGTGATGACCTTTGCCAACTTTTGTCCCACAACTCGCTTGACTCCAAAATGTAAAACATGACTATCATAAACATTAAATAACTTATTACATAACCTCTTTGTCACGTTAAGAATCCTAGTCTTTCCCCAAAGTGCATGTTTTAACATTCCAAACTTATCGACTTTGACGAAATTTATTTCCTTCAATTTGCTTAGCTTCTAAGCCTTTCCAACCATATTGGTACTTGTTATTCATGACCTTAAATATTTGTAACCTCTAAGGTGACATGATTAACTTACTATATTTGTTTCTAATAGAATCTTATTTTTGAGCTTACATCAATTGACTTACGACGTACTCTCACGTACAAAAAAAATGGGGTGTAACAAATTGTCTAATTAATTTATCTAATTTATTGGTTGACAGGATTAATATTGCCCGTAGCCTTCTCCCTAAGAACAACTCGCCTATTCAATCTAACAGCGCCTATATTCCTATGGAATTAGGATTAACAAGAACGCATTAATAATTCCTGTATGGTAACCAAGCAAGGTTAGTAGGTATATTCCTATCCTAACCGCAACCCCCCCCCCCCCCCGAGTTAAGATCTTCCTCTACTCAATATTATATGCAATCTAGAATTCCCTCTTCCGAGTTCAATCCTAGATTCGTAGATAGTATTCAATTGGTGATCAAGTAATCAAATAATTAAGCACAAGATTGAAAAAATAAACGTATATGATAAAATAATAAACCTATCAAACCACAACATTGTGGTTTGATAAACCTATCAAACCACAACGTTTCATGTAGCACCCAAAATTCTAGAACTAATAAACTATGAAATTAAAAGAAGAGAAGAGAAGAAAAACTAGTTAGAAGCCTCCTCCAAGCGTGATGTGTGTTCCTCCATGTGGATTCCCCTTCAAAGTTTGTTAGGTATCCCCAAAAATGGCGTCCTCCCCTTCAAAAATAGGTTTAGTCTTGCTTTTAGACGTGTTGGGTAGGTCTAGGGCTGAGATAAACTTGTCAAATGCGAAATAGGATCTAATTCATATAACCGGTGCCCAGCCCCAGCGCCAAGCACCCTCCATATAGCCCAACTTTTGTGCATGCTATTTTTGGCGCCGCAGGTGGCGCCGGGCACTGCCTGTGGTGCCCAACTGGCTTCAATTTTTTATTTTACCTGTATTAGCTTCAAATCTTGCATGTTTTGCTCCCACTTGCTCCCGAATCAATTCTAAAAGTAAAAACACATCAAATTAATATATTTCATATAATTTAACATCCTAAATTAATGAAACAAGAGTAAAATATGAGGTGATATACATATAAATATATATATATTATAAGCTAAACATTAGAAGCACAGTAGTCAAGTCGCCACATTGAACCAAAGTGCGGAGAACCATACTAACAGGTCTTGTCATGTCCTGAAACGTCTTGACCCATGCCATGGGCATGTTTGGCGACGTCATGACACGTGCTATGTCCATCTCCTGCTATGTCCTACGACGTCCATACCCGTGCCATGGCAACGCCCTGCCATGTCATGCGACATCCTGACACGTCTTGACTTGTGCAACGGCCATGTCTTGCGATGTCCTGCCACGTCCTGACATGTGCCATGGCCACACCTTGCAACGTCCTAACACATCCTGAATGCCATGGCCACGCATTTCCATGTCTTGCGACGTCCTGACATGTGCCACGACTATGTTCTGTGCCGTCCTGACACGTCTTGCCTGTGCAATGGCCACACCCTGCCATGTCTCGAAACGTCCTCACACGTCCTTACCCATGCCATGGCCATGTCATGTGACATCCTGACATGTGCCATGGCCATGACCTTCCATGTCCCGATACGTCCTGACTCGGTCCATGGCCACGCCCTGCCATGTCATGCGATATCCTAACACGTCCTGACTCGTGCCATGTCTTGCGATGTCCTGACATATCCTGACACGTGCCATGGCCACACCCTGCGACATATTGACACGTCCTGACCCGTGTCATGGCCATGTCCTCCGACATCCTGACACGTGCCATGGCCATGCCCTTCCATGTCCTGCGACGTCCTGGCATGTTCTGACTCGTGTTATGTCCATGTCTTGCGACGTCTTGACACGTGCCATGGCAATGTCCTGCCATATCCTGTGACGTCCTGACACGTGCCATGGCCACGCCCTGCCATGTCTTGCGACGTCCTAGCATGTCCTGACCTGTGCTATGGCCATATCCTATGATGTCCTCACAAATATTTGCACGTGCCTGGCCATGTCCTTCGGCATCCTGACACGTTCTAACTCGTTCCACAGGCAGCGCCACGCACTACCATGTCCCGCGACCTCCTGACACGTCCTTACCCGGGCCACGGCCATGTCCTGCGACGCCTGCCATGTCCTAAAATGTGCCATGGCCATGTCCTGCAACGTCCTGACATGTGCTGACCCATGCCATGTCCATGTCCTGCCATGTCCTCCGACATCCTGACATGTCTTGACCCGTGCCATGGCCACGCCCTTCTATATATTGCGACGTCCTGGCACATGCCATGGCCATGTCCTGCGATGTCCTGACACGTCCTGACACGTTCCATGGCCATGCCCAGCCATGTCCTGCGATGTCCTAGCACGTCCTGACCCATTCCATGGCCATGTAGTGTAATGTCCTGACACATCCTGACACATGCCATGGCCATGTCCTGCGACGTACTAAGTAGACATGTTTTGTCCAGTGAATCATAATAGACATGTACAACACCAAATAGTATAAACCAAAGTACAACTTAGCTAATATATTCACAAATGACTTTTAAACATTGTAAATGATATTCTTTACAAAACTAATATTTTTTTGAAATATTTTTATTAAAAAACGAATAATACTTAATAAAATACTAAAAATATGATAAATATGTCCTGACACGTTCTGACACGTGTTATGGCCACCGATGGTCATGTCTTGTGACGTCCTAGCATGTCCTAACCCGTGCTATGGCCATGTCCTATGATGTCCTCACATATCTTTACAAGTGCCAGGCCATGTCCTGCGGCGTCCTGACACGCTCTGACCCGTTCCCCAGGAATCGTCACGCACTACCACGTCCCATGACATCCTAACACGTCCTTACTCGGGCCACGGGCCATGTCCTGCGACGCTTGACAAGTCCAAAAATGTGCCATAACCATGTCCTGAAACGTCCTGACATGTGTTGACGCACGCCATGTCCATGTCCTGCCATGTCCTCCGACATCCTTACACATCTTGGCCCGTGCCATGGCCAAGCCCTTCCATATTTTGCGACGTCCTGGCACGTGCCATGGCCATGTCCTGCGATGTCCTGACACGTTCCATGGCCATTTCCAGCTATGTCCTACGATGTCCTAGCACATCCTGACCCATTCCATGGCCATGTAGTGTAATGTCCTGACACATGCCATGGCTGTGTCCTGCGACGTCCTAAGTAGACATGTTTTGGCCAGTGAATCATAATAGACATGTACAACACCAAATAGTATAAACCAAAGTACAACTTAGCTAATATATTCACAAATGACTTTTAAACATTGTAAATGATATTCTTTACAAAACTAATATTTTTTTGAAATATTTTTATTAAAAAACGAATAATACTTAATAAAATACTAAAAATATGATAAATATACAAAACAACAATGGAGAAAAATCCCAATGTATCTTGTAATTATATAACACATAAAAGAGTAAATACTTTTATAAAATGTTACATAAAAACTACTTAAAATTACAAAATATGCATAAAAATTAATTAAAAAATAGTTAAAATACATAATATTATTATAAAAGCATATAGATGACCAACCACCAATAAGCATGAGGCACCTCCATTGTCACAACCACAACAAGTGATTCCGATTTGAAACCACCGCCGCAAACCACCAAGCATCGACCATCGATGGTCGCTACCGCTCGAACCACCGCGACTTTCCACCACCGCCACCAATGACCACCAACATCATTGTGCTTGGCATGTTGCTAAGGATTTTCTATCACTATACGTGGTGCGACATGGAGCGGCTTGGTGCAACATCGTGTAATGGGCACACCCTGTCATGTCTTGCGACGTCCTAACTCGTTTTGACATGTACCGTGGCCATGCGTTGTCATGTCCTGCATCGCGCATCGTCCCGACACGTGATCTGTGCCCTGGCCATGCATTGCCGTGTCCTACGTCATCCAGACAAGTCCTGACTGGTGCATAGATACATGCTGCCATGTCCTGCGACGTCCTGACCCATGCCATTGCCATGTCCTGCGACGTCCTGACACGTTATATGGCCATGCCCTACGACGTCCTGACATATTCTGACACATACCATGGCCATGTCCGGCAATATCCTAACACGTCCTGAGATGTGCCATGTCAATGTCGTGCAACGTCCTGGCACGTCATGAGACGTTCCATGGCCATGTACTGCTATGTCTTGCAACGCCCTGACATTTCTTGAAACGTGCCATGACCAAGCCCTGCCATGTCTTCTGACGTCCTGACACGTCCTGACCCGTGTCATGGCCATGTACTATGACGTCCTGACACGTGCCATGACTATGTCATGTCTAATCCTGCGATGACCTGACATGTCCTACCCATGACATGGCCATGCCCTACCATGTCTTATGATATCCTAACACCTCCTGACCTGTGCCAAGTCCACGCCTTGCCATGTCCTGCGACATCCTGAAACGTTCCATGTCCACTTCCTGTGACGTCCTGACACAACCTGACATGTGCCATTACCAGGCGCGCGACGTCCTGACACGTCCTTACCTGTGCCATGGCCATGTCGTGCGATGTACTTACATGTGCTATGACCATGTCCTGTCATATCTTGCGACGTCCTGATCTGTGCCATGGCCACGCCCTACCATGTTATGCGACATCCTAACACATCCTGGCCTGTGCCATGGCCACAACCTACCATGTCCTGCGACGTCCTAACACGTCCTGACACGTCCTGACTTATGTCATGTCCTGCGATGTCCTGACATATCCTGACACATGCCATGGGCACACCCTGCGACGTCTTGAGTAGAGATGTTTTGGCTAGTGAATTGTAATAGACATGTACAACACCAAATAGTATAAACCAAAGTACAACTTAGCTAATATATTCACAAATGACTTGTATACATTGTAAATGATATTCTTTACAAAACTAGTATTTGTTTTGAAATAATTTTATTAAAAATGAACAGTACTGAATAAAATACTAAAAAATATGAAAAATATTATAAATATACAAAAAAACAATGGAGAAAAATTCCAATATATCTTGTAATAATATAACACATAAAGAGTAAATATTTTTATAAAATGTGACATAAAAACTACTTAAAATTGCAAAACATGCATAAATATTAATTAAAAAATAGATAAAATACATAATATTATTGTAAAAGCATATACATAACCAGCCACCAATAAGCATGAGGCACCTCCATAGTCACAACGACAACAAGTGATTCCGATTTGAAACCACCGTCGCAAACCACCAAGCATCGACCATCGGAGGTCGCTACCGCTCGAACCACCGCGACTTTCCACCACCGCCACCAATGACCACCAACATCATTGTGCTTGGCATGTTGCTAAGGATTGTCTATCACTAGACGTGGGGCGACATGGAGCGGCTTGGAGCGACATCGTGTAATGGGCACACCCTATCATGTCTTGCGGCGTCCTAACACGTTCTGACAAGTACCGTGGCCATGTGTTGTCATGTCCTGCATCGTCAAGACACGTGATTTGTGCCATGGCCATGCCTTGTCGTGTCCTACAACATCCAGACACCTCCTGACTTGTGCATAGATACACCCCGCCATATCCTGCGACGTCCTAACCCATGCCATGGCCATGTCCTGTGACGTCCTGACACGTTATATGTCCATGCCTTGCGACGTCCTGACACATTCTGACACGTGCCATGGCCATGTCCGGCAATGTCCTAACACATCATGAGATGTGCCATGTCTATGTCATACAACGTCCTAACACGTGCCATGGCCATGTACTACCATGTCTTGCAACACCCTGACATATCTTGAAACGTGCCATGACCACGCCCTACCATGTCTTGCGACGTCCTGACATGTCTTGACCCGTGTCATGGCCTTGTACTATGACGTCCTGACACGTCCCTTGACTATGTCATGTCATATCTTGCGATGACCTGACACGTCCTGCACATGCCATGGCCATGCCCTACCATGTCCTGTGATATCCTAACACATCCTGACATGTGCCAAGTCCACGCCTTACCATGTCCTGCGACATCCTAAAACGTTCCTGTCCACGTCATGTGACGTCCTAACACAACCTGACATGTGCCATTACCACGCCCTGCGACGTCCTGACACGTCCTTACCCGTGCCATGGCCATGTCGTGCGATGTACTTATATGTGCTATAGGCATGTCCTGTCATATATTGCGACGTCCTGATCTATGCCATGGCCATGCCCTGCCATGTCATGTGACGTCCTAACACATTCCATGGCAATTTCCTATGATGTCTTGACACATCCTGAACCATGCCATGGCCATGTCCTGCGACTTACTGACACGTCTTGACCCGTGCCATGGCCTTGATATGTCCTGTGACGTCTTGACATGTCGTGACATGTTCCATAGCCATTTCTTGCAATGTCTAGACATGTGACAAGGCCATGTCGTGCGATGTACTGACGCGTCCAGACCCGTGCCATGGCAATGTCCTTTGACGTCCTGACATGTTCCATGGCCATGTACTGTCAGGTCCTGCGATGTCCTGACCCGTGCCATGTCCACGCCCTGCGAGGTCCTGTGATATCTTGACACATCTTGCCACGTGCCATGACTATGTCCTGCAATATCCTGACATGCCTGGAACGTGCCATGGCCATGTCTTGCCATGTCCTGCGATGTCCTAACACGTCCTGACCCGTGCCATGGCAACGCTCTGCCATGTCTTGCGAAGTCCTGACACGTCCTGACCCATGCCATAGCCATGTCCTGAGACATCCTGGTATGTCATAACACATGCCATGGCCATGTCCTGCCATATCCAATGACGTCCTGACACGTTCTGACCCGTGCCATGGCCAAGCCCTGTCCTGTCCTGCGATGTCCTGACACGTCCTCAGCTGTGACATGGCAATGTCCTGTAGCATCCTTACATGTCCTCACACGTGTTATTGGCCCTATCATGACATGTTATACAACATCCTGACACATCCTAACCCGTGTTATGACCATGTCTTGTGATATCCTAACACGTACTGAGTCGTGGGCCATGCCTTCAATGTCCTGACACGTACCATGGCCTCGCCCTATGACATCCGACACGTCCTGAACCGTGCCATGGTCATGTCGTGCCATGTACTACGACATCCTGACACATCCTAACCCATTCCATGGCCGTGCCTTGCCATGTCCTGCGACGTCCTAACACGTGCCAGTATTAAAGCTATGTCCTGCGATGTCTTGACACGTATTGACCCGTGGCATGGCCACGCCCTGTCATGTATTGCGATGTCCTGATAGGTCCTGACCTGTGCCATGGCCATTTACTATGACGTCTTGACACGTTCCACGAACATGTCCTACCATGTCTTGCTACCTCTTGACACTTGCCAGAGCCACGCCCTGCCATGTCCTGCGACATCTTGACGAGTCCTAACACATGTCATGGCCACGCCCTGCGATGTCCTGACACTTCCTGACCCATGCGTTGGCGTTGTCCTTCCATGTTCTGCGACGTCCTGACTAATGCCATGGCCATTCCCCACAATGTCCTGCGACATCCTGACATGTTCCATGGCCATGTCCTACGTTGTCCTGAAACATCTTGTCACGTCCTGACCCTTTCCATGGCTATGTCCTGCCATGTCCTACGACGTCCCGATACGTCCTGACGTGTGCCATGGCCACTCCATGCCATGTCTTGAGATGTCCTAACACGTCTTGACCCGTGCCATGGCATTTGATATCCTAACACGTGCCATGGCCATGCCCTGCCATATCCTGCAATATCCTGACACGTCCTGACCTGTGTCATGGATACACCTTACCATGTCTTGAGACTTCCTAGCATATCCTTACTCATGCCATGGCCATGCCTTCCATGTCCTGTGATATCCTGACCGTGCCATGGCCACACCCTGCCTTGTCTCGCAACGTCCTGAGACGTTCCATGGCCATGTCCTACGATGTACTGACACATGCCATAGCCATGTCCCGCGGCGTCCTGACACGTCCTGACAAGTGCCATGGCCACGCCACACGTCCTGACCCGTTCCATGGCCACGCCATGCCATGTCCTGACACTGGACATGGCAAAGCCATGCCATGTCCTGCAATGTCTTGACACGTGCCATAGCCATGTCCTGCTACGTCTTGACACATCCTGCCATGTCCTAACACAAGCCATGGTCATGCCTTGCCGTGTATTGCCATGTCCTGACACATCCTGACCCATGGCATGGCCTTGCCCTACCATGTCCTGCGACGTCCTGACACGTCCTCACCCGTGCGATGGCCACGCCCTCTGACCCTACCTGCCATGTCCTGCGATGTCCTGACATATGCCATGGCCACACCTTGTGACGTCTTGGCATGTCCTGTATTGTTCCATGGCCACGCCTTACCATGTCCTGCGATGCCCTGCTCCGTGCCATAACCACATACGGCCATGCCCTTGTCATAGTCCTTGTCCTCTCAAGAGACACCCCAAAAAACCTCTACTTGCGACATCGCATTGGCAGGTCGCTCTTGGCTTGTGCCTTGGCCTCACACCGGGACGCCAAAAAAACCTCTACTTGACAACTTTTATTAGCACATCACCCTTGGCATAGGTCTCGGCTTCGCAAGAGACACACAAAAAAATCTCTTGTAGTGAAATTTGTTTTAGTATTTCCCTTGACATGGCTAAGTGTCAAGTCACATTGGCCACTTAATACACAAATAGTATACGTTCCAAGGTCTTGAGGACTTGTTCAATTTTCGATACTTAGTATAATATAGCATCAATGGAGGAGTAAACCTTTTCAGAAAAGTTAGAAATTGATTGGATTGGAGAGGGAGGGACGATTCAGAGCGAAAAGGGCTGAATCTTAGTGGATCCTAGCAGCAAGGCCACTCTTCCATTTACAGTACCTGTCGTGTATTTAAGTCATATGCAAAGGATTCTACCCGCTGCTCGATGGAAAATGTATTTCAAGGCGGCCATCATGACACGAGCCTTTGGGGGCCAAAGGCTCCTACTGCGGGTCGGCAAGCAGACGACGAGCGCATGCGTCGCTTCTAGCTCAAATTCTGACTTATTCTGTCATAATCCAGCACACAGTAGCTTCGTGCCACTAGCTTTTCAACCAAGCGCGATAACCATTTATGCGAATTAACGATTCCTCTCATACTAGGTTGAATTACTATTGAAATTCTGTCATCAGCAGGGTAAAAGTAACTTCTCTCACGACAGTCTAAACCTAGCTCACGTTCCCTATTGGTGGGTGAACAATCTAACACTTGGTGAATTTTGCGTCACAATGATAGGAAGAGCCGACATCGAAGGATAAAAAAGAAACGTCACTATAAACGATTGGCTTCCACAAGCCTGTTATCCCTGTGGTAACTTTTCTGACACCTCTAGCTTCGAATTCGAAGGTCTAAAGGATCGTTAGGCCATGCTTTCATGGTTCGTATTCGTATTGGAAATCAGAATCAAATGAGCATTTACCCTTCTGTTCTACACGAGATTTCTAGTCTCGTTGAGCTCATCTTAGGACACTGCATTATCTTTTAACAGATGTGCCGCCCCAGCCAAACTACTCACTTGACAATGTTTTCCACTCGGATCAGCTTGCAAGCAAGCCTTAAGTAAAATAATGTTAAAAGTAGTGGCATTTCACTTTCACCTTTGGCTCCCACTTATACTACACATCTCAAGTCATTTCACTAAGTTGGACTAGAGTCAAGCTCAACAGGTCTTTCCCCCGCTAATTCTGCCAAGCTTGTTCCCTTGGCTGTGGTTTTGCTGGATAATAGACAAGGACAGTGGGAAATTTGTTAATCCATTCATGAACATCACTAATTAGATGGCGATGCATTTGGCTACCTTAAGAGAGTTATAATTACTCTCGATGTTTACCCGCACTTGGTTGAATTTCTTTACTTTGACATTCAGAGCACTTGGCAAAAATCAAATTGCTAAACATACACAGGGACCATTGCAGTGCGTTTTTTTATTAAACGGTCAGATTTCCCTTGTCCGTACCAGTTCTGAGTTGGTTGTTTGACGCCCGAGGAAGGCCTCCGAAGGAACCGTTCCCCCAGTGGCATGCGATGACGTGCAATCACTACGGGAGCGGCTCGAGCAGTCCATCGAGAGCCGAGAGTTTTGGGACTTTGACCCACATGCCCAGCCTCAGAGCCAATCATTTTCTGGAAGTTATAGATCCATTTTGTCAACTTCCCTTGCCTACATTGTTCCATCGACCAGAGGCCGTTCACCTTGGAGACCTAATGTAGTTATGAGTAAAATCGGGCATGGACGTCACTAAGTTCTCCGAATTTTCATGGGCCACTAGGGGCATACCAAACACTACGCGATGTGTGGTATTCTTCGAACTACTGGACCCTACATCCGACTGAGTCGTTTCCGGGGTAGGCATGCTGTTAAGTAGAAAAGATAACTCTTCTTGAGGCCCTTGCCGATGTCTCCATACTTCCTAGCTTTTCCGTCAACCGCCACGTCCCGGTTCAAGAATTTATCCTGATTCCCTTTAAGAGTACACGCGAAACGCGCTATCTATCGGGGTTCTCTCGACCCTTAGGATCGATGTTGATACCCAGTTTTTTCCTACATATTTTTGTACCCAAAATACTTTCAAAATAGCTTGTGAATGCATATATAAGCATCTACAAAAGGTTTGGTATTTTTCTATAATTTTCAAGCATTTTAAAAACCAATTTATAGTTCATTTTGTAATATAAAATCTAGTACTTAGCATCAAATGTTGTTGTTTTAATAAATAAATTATCCTATTCTCTCATTTACACAAAATATAATTTAATATAATTATTTACAGGATTTTACAAAGTCATTAGGTATTTTTAAATTAAAATCACTTTAAATTGCAATTATAGCCTATTTATCAATTTAATGAGTATTTCAAGTGAAGAATCGTTCCTGATATTTTTAATAAATTCCTAAGCATATTTTATTATTTCAGTAATTTTATTGGACTTTTATAAGATTGTTTACTATATTTAAATTAAAATTGGGAAAAATTTGGTCATTTAAATTTTAGCCCATTTGTCTTTCAATTTCAACCACATTTTCAACCCAATTTCCCAATCCAATTACCTAACCCAATCTTAGAATTAACCTGAACCATTCTCCCCCTTTTGATCCTGCCCGTTGATCTCATAGATCAACGGCCCACGTTATTTCTTTCCTTAATTAAACTAATAACCCTTTACCCTAATTTCATTTCTCTCAATCCGCCGCGCTTGTATCCCCTTTCACTCTCAGACGCTCTCTAACCCTTCATCTCATTGAAACCTTCTGGTCCTCTCATGGCCTTCATCGCCATACCAGCTCACTCCTCCCTCACTCCTCTTGATTCCCATCAACCATGGCATGTATGTATCATGGTTTTCTCTCAAGCTTGAAGCCTAGCAGCTTCCGCCATGGAAGACGGTCACTGAAGCTCTATTTGGGGTCTGTTTCCGGTGTTATTCCAATGATCTTTGAATGATGAGGCATTCCATGGCATTGTATACGTGTTTCACAGCCAGGTTCTTCGTTTTCATAATCTGTCTGAAAACCCTAATTTTTCTCTTTAATTTCTACTATTTGAATGACTTTTATTTCAATTTCCTTGTTTTCTACTCTACCTCTACTCAGTTTCTCCGGGTGTTTCAAATATTTCGACTCTTCCAGACTAGGGTTTCTTGCCCTTTCTTCAAAACTGTTTCTTCTACTGTTTCTGAGTGCTATGTAGTCATTTATTTTGTTTATTTTACTTGTTTGTTTCTTTGACGACTTGTGTTTCACACTATAATTTCTATTTCTAGGGTTTCGTAACACCCTTTCTAAAATACTCTACTTTTCTATTTTATAGCATTAATCCCTGGTTTTCAGTACTACTTCTAAGTATTGTGTTAAAATTTGATGAAAACCCCTAGCCCTACATGTTTGTATCTGTGTTTGCCTACTTGCACGTTCTTCTATTAGCTCCGTGCCATTTACTTTGATTTTTCTTTTCCAATGTTTCATTCCCATACCATGGTGTTGTTCTTCTTTGAGAATTTTGGTCGTTTTATATGGTAACTTTATACTGACCCTTACTATCTCTTCAAGGACATGATTATTGGCTTTATTTTGTGATTTGTGTATTTTCCCTATAGTTTTGGTATGGATTTCGAATTTCCTTCCTCAGTAAGTTGGATACATTCCCCAATTAGATAACTGATTCCCCAAGTTTTAAATTTCGAAATTATTTCCTATAATTAAAGTGATATCTTTCCTTATACGTGTGCACAAATGTGTTGATTTACTTGCTTGACATATTTCCCTATTTAAAGTACCTTGCACCTAGCATGCAATATATACTTTATACTATCCTTGGTTTCCTTATGTGACCAGACCATACTTTGTGATTCCTTTCCTTTTTAATGGATTGTTTATTACCGTTTGCCTATAACTCCTTAATTAAAGGGGAGCCCCTATGCTTGTGTGATTATGATTGATATTAGTTCCCTAAATATGAACTTATACCTTATCTGTTTACTCTTTTAGTACTATAAATACCCCTCACCTCTTTCTTCTAACACAACACACACGACTTACAACCAAAATTCTCTAAACTCTCTCTTTTCTCTACTATTACTATACTCTCTCATTCCCTTCTTTGAACACTCAATTGGCTAACAGCCAAGATTGAGTAATTTGGTTGGTTACTTTGCATTGCTGGGTTCTATTTGGTTCTATTGCTACTACTATTCTCACATTACTGTTGCTATTCTCATATTGCTGCTACTATTTCCTGCAGCTATTTCTCCTATTTTGCTGCCCTCATCCTTTGCACAATTTGCTCTCCCTTTGTGCACTATTCATTACTATTATATCCTATTTTTGCAACCGGTATGTTCCTTACTTGAGATACAATCTCTAAAACAATATGTTCATATTAATTCTGCAATTCATATTATTCCTCGTGTGCTTTTATCTATGTTTTTGTTGCTAGTCGTTAGCATGTTATTGGTCTATTAATTCAACTCAGCATGTATCGCCCCTATTCCCCTCTCCCTGTCTCAATGTATGTTCTTCTTCCATGTGTACTACTGTTTTGATGCTTAATAGTTCTGAAATCTTTCCATGAGGTTGCTTATATTTTGGGGTTTAGTACAGTAAGAGCTAAACCTTTATGTTAACTAGGTCTGATTACTTCTGCCCAATATGTTGTCTGTTCCTTTCACTTATATGCACTCTACTTATTTTCTCCCTTATCCCCTCACTGAATGTCTTCTTTAAGCATTGCTTCCATGCATTCATGTCTGCCTGACTACTTGTTTAACCTAATGTCTTTAATTAAAGCTAAGTAAAATAGAACTTGATAGAAATAGGAAATATAACCATTTGGCTTGCTATCATATCTGATTACTTCCTCCAACATGTTGTCTATATGTCTATAGTTCACTTTACTTATGTGTGTGTGTCCCCTTTCCCTTCCCCCTGTTTGTGTGATGCCCTGCTATCCTAAAAACTGAGTATTCTAAAATAATTTCAACTCTTTCAACTGCTTCTGAAAATTGCCTGAACTTTTCAATTCTTTCAACTGTTTTCTTAAACTGTTTCTCAACTGTTTTCAACTCTCTCAACTACAATCTAACTCTTAGAACCTTAGGGTCTTCCCCCTTGGTGTAAGCACTGCCATGGGAGCCTTGAGCACCCATGGAACTCTTATGCATAAGGCTGGTGCTTCCAATGTTTGAAATTGTCCAATTGGGACATCTTTGGGTGAACCCTTAGGGAACTTTTCCGCACCCAAGCCTTAGTAATGGCTGCGAAACTCGAAAGGAATGAGGTTGGAGATGTTTGGGCCTGAATGAAGGCTCTCTATAGAGTAACTTCTTATTTTTCTTTTCTCACTATTGTATTTTTTGAATTACTTGGCTGTAGTAATTTGTAAGAACATTGGGGGATTATAGAGAAATTGGGAAGGGTTATGCATTATTGCTAAAGGTACGGGTAGAAAACATGACTATAGGATTTTACATATTTATTTGCGCAATAGAAAACCATGTGTAGGACATGCATTTCACATATAGAAATTTTGCTCCTAGGTCTCTTTACTTTCAGCTTGTTGTTTTATGATCCCAAACAGTCAGTAATCCATAAGGTACAACATTTAGATACCATGCTTTAGGGTTCTTATGTGCATTAGTATCCTGCACCTAGGTTTTTTTTTTTGCAATTGTTGAATATTTCATTATTTTGGCAAGAACTGGTTAACAAACTCTTCTTAGAGACAAATATGCATGTTCACCATCTTTTATAACACCTAGGCAAGCCTTAGGCCAGATAAAAACAGACTAATCGCCTTAAAGTCTTCTTTCAATTAATCCACCTCCTTCTGAATTCGTTTGTCCCTACGGCTTCCCCTGACTTTTTTTATACAAAAACTTTTGCTTATTTTTATCATCTGGACAAATACTTTTACTGAATTACGTTTCTCCCCCAGCCCATAACTGAATTACTATTTTCCTAAAAGAACTATCTGAATATTGTACATTATGTAATTTTCCAAACTGTAGTTCTAATTTAATCTGTTTTACCATTTTTCTTCACACTTTGCGCTCCTACAAAATACTATCTATGTTTCACGAGTTTTCTTAATTCCTAAAAATACTACTATCTTTTAAAAGGTTCTGAACGTCTTTTTTACGAGTATTCTATGCGAAATTCTCCGGCTTCTGTCTTAAACTTGGGCTCCAGCTTTTAAAAATTCTTCCCTCTTTAGACCTTAACTATGTTTGAGACGTGCTAAATGTGTGTTTGTTCATAGAGGGATACTTGAGCCTTTACATGCTTTACGTGATTCCATTATATGTAGTCCTACTTGTGTTGTATGTCGCCTAGTATTTTATCCTTTAAGCTTAAGGTTTCAACCGAGTTCCAACCTTATAGGAATAACGATCCTAAATGCCCTCCAGGATCTATAGGATGGGACGGGTAATAGCACGCAATAAGCATTCGTGACCAATTCACAAGCTTAAATGACCTCTAAGGGGTGGGAAGGGTAGAATATGGAAATGATGACGATGCGATAATATTATAAAGTAGACCCCTCTTTGGGATTATGTGCGAGATATTGCATCGAATGATTCGCATTATAGTTAAACCTAGGACTCGTCTTTCTCTTATGTGCTTTATTTAAATGTTTTCTTAATGATTTTCAAATTCATCCTCTCTTCTATTTTGAACTTACCACCTTCCCTTTCTTTAAAGCTTTCAAGTTATGTGAATGTCCTATATGTGAACCTTATTTGTGTAACTGCTTCATATCTTTATAAAGTCACAACTAGCACGGCCAGGAACCACATTTGTGGATCTCGAGGGGTGCCTAATACCGTCCCCTCGAGATAATTTCAAGCCCTTACCCAACTCTGGTTTCCTCTCTCAAAAACACTCTCTTCATCTTAAAGTGTCCTAATGCACTATAATCATTAGGTGGCGACTCCTCCAATTCCGTGACCCAATTCCCAAATGGGAAATAGAGTTGTTTTGCCCATAATGTCGTAAAACCCGATTTCGTTCTTGAAAAAGGGGGCGTCGACAGCATGGCAACTCTGTTGGGGATTTTTTTAGGCTCTTACCACAACGTGTTTTGTGAATTTACCGCTTTCTTTATTTATTGCGTCAATTACTTTTCTTTTATTATTTTCACATATACTAACATGTTTCTTCATGTCTTTTCTTTTCTTTAACTCTTTTACCGCTTTATTGTCTTTACTTCAATTTTGTCTTTAATTTCAAACATTTTATTGTAATCATTATGAACGTGAAAATACATGTATTTATTTTATTGTTGTAATTGCATCCTTCAACATCATTCTCCACTTGTGCCAAACAAATCCTATAGCAGCACTTATAATGAGTGGTTGCGCTCTTCCAATATTCATGAACCCCCTAAATTTGGCAAAGGCATATTTGCGGTAAAACCAGTCGATCAACGGTGTAGTCGACAGTTCGCGCCTTTCCCTCTTGAGTTGTCCGCTCAAGGGTACCTTGTCTAGCACTTCAAAAGTAGAAACCTTACTCCATTCAATTGTTCATGCATCATGGTTAAACTTAGCCGAGTCAGTTGTGTTGTCCGCATAAGGACTCATTAGGATAGCCTAAACCAAAGTCCATTGGGTTTCCTCGAAACCCAAGTAGACTTTCACGTTATGTGCTTTGATTTGGAGAACTAAATGCCTTTTGCCAATTATTGATTTAAATAGTCTAGTCTGGTGGGGTTAAGGGAGTAACTCTATTTTGCAGGAAATGAGGCACGAGGTCCCCAGGTTCGGTATGGTATCAAACATTCATCCAAAGTTGCTAAGCCGGTGGGATGATTTGCATGGTAGTGAGCGGGTTGTTTTCTGCAAACACTTAGGAAATCATCCTTCACTTCTGGAAGTTAGGCTAGATAACAAGATTTTAGAAGCTGCTACTGTGTTTTGGGATAGTGAACGGGCTGTCTTCCGCTTTGGGGATATTGAAATGATGCCACTGTTGAAGAATTTGTTAGCCGAAATTCCTTGGGATAGCCCGGGGTTGCTAATACCAGAAAAACCGCAAAGGTAGAGGGTTCTTGAAAATGATGGGGCTCAAAAAGAATCCTAGTGTGACAAGTTTGAAGGACTCCTACATAACCTTCGACTTCATGTATAAAAGGTAATAGTAATCATGCCGCAATCACATGGACGAGTTTGCCCTCACCTCTTTGGGGCACATACATCGGAGGGCTTTTGTGTTCATGTTCTATTTTCTGGGAATGGTAGTCTTCCCAATGAAGAAGGCTAGGATCCACACAAGACTTGCCATGGCAACCAAAGTCGTAATGGAAGGTATCGACGAGAAGATTCAGCATAGCACCCATGATCCTCGCAGAACTGTACCAAGCCTTAGAGAAATGTCGACAAGGGGAACCGCACTTCGAAGAGTGCATATCTGCTACTACAACTTTGGCTAATTGAACATATTCAAAAGGGAGAGTATAGGCAGGAGATCGTATGTCGGGATTGGGATGATCATATTGCTTTCCATCATCCAAAGCGGATACACTTCATGCCAGATATGTTTTCTCACCCGGAAGACGCCGGTGGATGGCGGAACTATAAAGGAACCTGGGAGAAGAGCAGGTACAATGGATGTACGAGTGGTTTCAAACTGGTGAATGTATCATTCGGTCTAGGGATGCACCATTCCTTGTACTCATCGGCTTAAGAGGAACTTACCTTTATGTCCATCTCCGAGTCATGAGGCAAGCCGGAAGGAAGAAGATTATACCAAGAGTGGAAAAGATGAGTCACTAGAGGGCTGATTTCAAGGATGACGATAGCCTACACAGTTACCGGGCTCAGAATATGTGGCACTCCAAAATCATTCTAGAAAAGGAATCTATGGAACCAGATAGGTATCAGGCAGGATATGCGCCTTTTTATCCAGGGTGGTTAGACAATTATCATATGGGCTTGGTGAAAATAGGTTTCGTCCATGGTCACCAGGTTATTGATGAGTAGACTGCAGCAAAGGTCAAGTATAATCAGTTACGCAAGCAAATGCGAGATTGTGAAAGTGAACACCGGGAAATACTAGAAGCTCAAGAGAAGGTAATCAATGAATGGAAAGACATGGTTATCCGCACAAGCAGTCGTTTGGGGTACTTGGAACATGGTATAGTAGAGCTGGAAGGCAAGTTTCTGAAAAGGATCAAGGACTGTCAGGAAGCTGAAGGTAATGAAGGTGGGCACTTGGCTCGAGCTTACTTGTTGTTGGGACTGCGCGAGCTGATGAAACAATTCAAGGGAGGCAAAGATACCGAGTCCGGGGAAGGTCCTTCTGGGACCAAGTAGATAGGATTGTACTGCTTTCTTGATGTAATAAGTCTAATTCCATTAGTGACAATATCTTTCAGTCGTTTTTAACTCGTTCTACTTTCTATCAATAAAATGAGGCATTTGGTATTATGAGTTCTGCAAATCATATTTGTCGCTAAGCCTACCTTGGGCACAACGATGCACCAAAATAGGAAACGACTTATATTCTTGCAACAACGTGTTTACATACCGCAACGTTTTCTTTCTCAGAATCTGCACTAACTTTTTACTTTTTTGTTTTCTCTTTTTTTATCCCCCTCCCCAAAGGTTAGTCCCTGCATTCTCGCACCATCAGCACATTCAACAAGATCTAAGGGTCCTCCTCCTCCCAGAAACAGGAACAAAGGAAATATTGCAGATAATGAAGCAAGAAAGGAAATTGAAGGAGCTTCTTAGGGTACCTCGATCACCAAAGAAACCGCTACTCATTTGGAGCAAAATTTGCTAAGGTTTCGAGAGGAACTGGATCAGGTCCGGAGTTTGGCAAGTCTGTCCATCTCCCTTGCTGCTGCAGATGTCAACATTCAGGTCCTTGCACCTCCATAGAAGGTCCAAACCCAGGTTCGCAACAATGCTCCACCGCTCATCCCTGAGCCTCAAAACGCTCTGAACCACCAGGATACCCCTATCAACGTGGATACTGTGCCATACTATACACAGCCCATACTAGATTTGTCAGAATCAAATTCACTTATCAGAACTTGGCTCCTGAACTCAAGAAACTCACTAGCAGGGTTTAAGGCGTAGAAGGTAACAAGGGTGTGGAAGGTCTGAATTACGAAGATTGTATGTTCAACCCGATGTCGAACTCCCGGAGGGGTACAAACCTCCTATGTTCGAGATGTTTGATGGTACGGGTGATCCCAGGGTTCACCTTAGGATGTATTGTGACAAATTAGTGGGAGTTGGTAAGGATGACAGAATCCGCATAAAGCTATTCATGAGGAGTTTGAAAGGGGATGCTTTATCTTGGTACATCATCCAAGATGCAAAGAAGTGGACAAGTTGGATAAACATGACATCTGATTTCATGGACCGTTTCAGGTTCAACATTGAGAATGAGCCAGACATGTTCTACATTCAGAATTTGAAGAAGAAGCCAACTAAAACTTTCCGCGAGTATGCTTCTCGACGGAGGTCGGAAGCTTCCAAAGTCATGCCGGCTTTGGAAGAAGAACAAATGAATAGATTTTTCGTTCGTGCCCAGGACCCACATTATTATGAGAGATTGATATTGATAGAGGGGCAGATGTTCGCTGATATCATCAAACAAGAGAAAGGGTTGAAGAAGGAATAAAAATGGTATGGTTACCAACCTTGAGGCACTGCAGGCCACAAACAAAGCCTTGCAATCTGGTGGTTCATCGAAGAAAAAAGATGTAAACTCCATAATGGTTGCGCAAAGAAACCACTCTCCCTTGAAATACCAACCCTACCCTCCAACTCCACTCACATACCAACCTTCTCTAAATTACCAAGCACCTTCGCCCACTTACCAAAATCCACCATCCATCTACCAGTCATCTCCACCACTAACATATCAACCCACCACGCCGGGATATTCCCAACCCCCATCCTATACAAAGCCTACACACCCCAACCTCCCCACTATCCATCACCACCTACCCGTCAAAACTTCCCACCACCAAGACCAAATTTTGACCGCAAACCACCTAGACAGTACACTGCTATTGCTGAACCCATTGATCAACTATACGAGAAGCTCAAAGCCGCAGGATATGTTACACTTATCCCAGCCATAACTCCGGAGAACCCCGCCCAATAGATCAACCCAAATAAAACATGCGCATAACATTCGGGGATGAAAGGCCATTCCATTGAAGATTACCGCTCGTTGAAGGACAAAATCCAGACCTTAATTGACAACAAGGTCATCCTAGCTAAGGAGCCTGCTCCTAATGTTTGTAACAACCCCCTGCCAGACCATAAATGGGGAGCATCCACGTGATTGAGGTAGAAGATGACTGGGACCCCGAAGGATCGATTGGTTTGATATCTGAGGGAGATGAGCCCAAGAATTTGACGGTCACTCTTAATCCTATTGTTGTACAAGTCCAGCCATTTGAGGACAACGTGGTGAATATATTTGTGACGTTTGAGTTCGAGGCACTTCCTGCAAAGGCGCCAAAGCCAATTAAGGTGGAATTCGGGACTCCAACGGCACGCACCAATTGAAGTTACCATGTTGTCTCCAAAAGTGCCCATTTCAGTCACCATGTCAAACGTAATCCCATTTTAGTCAAAAGCCATACCCTGAGACTACACAGCCGAGGCGAGAAGGAAAGGAAAAGCACACGTGGGTGAAACAATTGCCACGCAAGGTATGACTAGAACATGAAGGGTATACACACCTGAGCACCTAGCTGAGTCCAGCAAGCAGGTTCCTGGACGTTCCATTGAAACTGGACCTAATGATCTCTGGAGAAAGGTACAAGCTAAGGAATACTCAGTTGTTGAATAGCTAAACAAGACTCTGGTGAAGATTTCCATCTTGGCATTGCTGCAAAGTTCTGAGGCGCATATGAACGCCTTGATGAAGATATTGAGCGAGGCTTGTGTACCAAGCAACATAACGAGACGAGAGATGGAAAACATGATATGGCAGGTATTGGAAAGTCATAAAATCACTTTCCATGAGGATGAATTGCAACCTGAAGGGCTCAGTCATAACCAAGCACTACACATCACCGTGTAATGTGAAGATCATTTCATTACCAGAATCCTAGTCAACGGAGGTTCTAGTCTCAACATTTGTCCATTAATCACCCCCAAGAAGTTGGGCAAAGGATTGCACGAGATACAAGATGGGGCTATTAATGTTAAGGCTTTTCATGGTTCTCAGAGGTCTACTCTCGGGGAGGTTAGCCCGTGTTTGCAAATGGGACCTACTTGGTTTGATGTTGAGTTCCAAGTCATCGACATACCAGCCTCTTACAACTTACTGCTGGGACAACCCTAGATCCATGCCGCTAAGGCTGTGGCATACTCTTTACATCAGGCTGTGAAGTTCGAATGGAACCATCAGGAAGAAATCATCCATGGCGCAGTAGCAACCCCATATATATGTGCCAGAGCATTCCAATGATCGGAGGCAGAAGAAGAATTGGCAGGGAGACATATCATCATATCAAGCGAGTCAACGCAGTGGATAAGGAAAAATGGTGGAGTAACAAGGTTGAGATCATTCTTAATTGGAGTGGGTATGAACCGGGGAAAGGATTTGGTAAGAATCTTCAAGGTATCACCAAACCTATCCAGTTGAAGAAACATGGTACTACCTTCGGACTGGGATACAAGTACACTTGGCAAGAATTCAGAAATTGGTCACCACCATGGCGCGGCCCATATTACCTATTGGAACGCCCCATACCTTAGTTGGAGGAGACATTTCAGCCAGCCGACACTCTTTACGGGTTAGAGGAAGATCGGGCTCTTGCAACAATGAAGAACCCTTTTTCTGGAGGATGACATGGACTGTTGTATGATCTTTGAAGAGGAACGGGAGGAAGGCCCTTCCATTCATGCTGTGAACCGAGGGGAGCGCCTCACCAACTGGTCAATTAGGACCTCCATCGCCCGGAAACCTTCGGGGTAGCAAGGCTGAACAAGGATCATGCATATTTATTTTAGTTGTTTCCTTTATTTTCCGCATCTGTCTTTATTTTCCAAAAGAGCCCCGATGTTTTTAACATTTATGAATTCAATCAAAATCATTCTCAGTTTTATCAAATATCTCACTATTCACTATTTTTCTCTGCTATTTACTTTATTTTTCACACAACAATACTATTACGTGTCTTGATGATGAACAACAATTGTAACTTGCAACAAGGCTATCCAAAAAACGGACATTGACTCAGAGGAAGATGATATACCAGAACAGGTTGTCAGAGAGGCCAAAAACTTTGAGAATAGGCCTAAGTCCAACTTGGATGAAACCGAAAGCGTCAATTTAGGAGATACAGAGAATTTCAAAGAAACGCGCATCAGTGTGCACTTATCACAGACAGAGAAAGAGAAATATATAGAGTTCTTGAAGGAATATGAGGATGTCTTTGCATGGTCTTATGACGATATGACCGGTCTCAGCACGTCCATCGTCGCTCACAAATTGCCGATAGATCCTGCATGTCCACCGGTAAAGCAAAAGCTCAGAAAATTCAAACCAGATATGAGTCTAAAAATCAAAGAGGAGGTTACCAACAGGTCAAAGCTAGAGTTCTTCAAGTGGTAGAATATCCAACTTGGTTAGCTAACATTGTGCCTATACCGAAGAAGGATGGGAAAGTTAGAGTCTGTTTCGACTACTAGGATCTCAACCGGTCCAAACCCAAAGACGATTTCCCCTTGCCAAACATACACATTTTGATAGACAATTGCGCCAAGCACGAGTTGCAGTCATTCGTCGATTGCTTTGCAGGGTACCATCAAATATGGATGGATAAGGAAGATGTAGAGAAAACAGCGTTTATCACGCCCTAGGGAATGTATTGCTACAGAATGATGCCCTTCGGATTGAAGAGTACGGGAGCTACCTACATGAGGGCCATAACTACCCTCTTTCATGACATAATACATAAAGAGATTGAGGTAAATGTGGACGATGTCGTCATTAAATCAAAGAAGGTACATATCATATGGAGGACCTCCAAAAGGTTTTCAACAAACTGAGGAGGTATAACTTGAAACTGAATCCCTCCAAATGTGCATTTGGAGTCCCTGCGGGAAAGTTATTGGGTTTCATCGTATGCCAACGAGGGATAGAGTTGGATCCATCAAAAGTTAAATCTATTGAAGAGTTTCCACCGCCGAAGAACAAGAAAGAGGTAATGAGTTTCCTTGGGAGACTTAACAATATCATCCGGTTCATTACTCAGTCTACTGTCATCTGTGAACCTATCTTCAAGATAATGAAGAAGGATGCCTCCACTAAATGGACCGACGAATGTCAAAAGGCTTTCGACAGGATCAAGGAATACTTGTCTACTCCTCTCGTCCCGGTTCCACATGAGCCTGGGAGGCCTCTATTGCTCTATCTTGCAGTTTTGGACGGGGCATTTGGTTGTGTCATGGGAAAACACGATGATACGGGGATAAAGGAGCAAGCTATTTACTACCTCAGCATGCAATTTACCCCGTACGAGGCTCGGTATTCCTTACTAGAGTGCACATGTTGTGCTTTAACTTGGATAGCTCAGAAGTTGAGGCATTATTTGTGTGCTTACACCACCCACCTTATATAAAGAATGGATCCACAGAAGTATACTTTTCAGAAGCCTATGCCTAGTGGCAAGCTCGCCAAGTGGAAAATTTTGTTGAGTGAATTCGACATCGTCTATGTCACCCAAAAGGAAGTTAAAGGACAGGCTTTGGTAGATCATCTCGCACAGAATCCTGTAGAAGAGGAGTACGAACCATTGAAGACATATTTTCCCCACGAGGAAGTAGCTTTCATAGGAGAGGATATTGCAGAGTCCAATGACAGTTTGAGAATGTTTTTCGACGGAGCCGCAAATTTCAAAGGAGTTGGTATTGGAGCCGTCCTGGTATCAGAAACCGGTCAGCATTATCCTATTTCCGCCAAACTCAGGTTTCCGTGCACCATTAATATGGCCGAGTATGAATCTTGCATCTTAGGACATAAACTGGCCATTGATATGAATATTTAGGAGCTGCTAGTGATTGGGGATTCATAGCTACTCATACACCAGGTCCGAGAAGAGTGGGCAACCAAGAATTCCAAGATACTCCCTTATTTGCACCATATACAGGAATTGAGAAAGAGGTTCAAAAAAATGGAATTCCAGCATGTTCCAAGAGTATAGAATGAGTTCGCCGACGCCTTAGCCACTTTATCATCTATGATTCAGCATCCAGACACAAATTTCATCGACCCTATCCAAGTCAGGATTCAAGATCAACCGGCCTATTGTGCACATGTTGAGGAAGAAGCCAACGGAAAATCGGGGTTCCACGATATCAAAGAATACTTGACAACAGGGAAATATCCAGATCTCGCTAATGTTACTGAAAAGCGCACACTTCGAAGGTTGTCCAATAATTTCTTTCACAGCGAAGGAATCCTGTATAGGAGGACTCTTGATTTGGGACTATTAAGGTGTGTCGATGCGACAGAAGCAACCAAGTTATTGGAGTAAGTGCACTAAGGGACTTGTGGACCGCAAATGAATGGTTTTGTTCTGGCAAAGAAAATACTCAGGGAAGGATATTTCTGGATGACCATGAAAATCGACAGCATTCAGTATGTCCGAAGGTGTCACTGCTGTCAGATACATGCGGATATGATAAAGGTGCCTCCAAACGAGCTCACCGCAACAAGTTCACCATGGTCGTTCGCCGCTTAGAGAATGGATGTCATTGGGCCAATCGAGCCTGCCGCACCAAACATACACAGATTCATTCTACTAGCAATTGACTACTTCACTAAATGGGTTGAAGCTGCTTCATACAAAGCGGTAACAAAGAAGTCGTGGCGGACTTTGTCCGAGATCGGGTTGTCTGTCGGTTCAGTGTTCCAGAGTCGATCATCACTAATAATGGTTCCAATCTTACCAGCGACTTCATGAAAGCAATGTGTGAGACTTTCAAGATCAAGCACATGAACTCTACAGCTTACAGACCTCAGATGAATGAAGCTGTGGAAGCAGCCAACAAGAACATCAAGAAGATACTAAGGAAAATGATCGAATGGCATAAGTAGTGGCATGAGAAGTTGTCATTCGCTTTATTGGGTTATCGTACTACAGTTCGTACATCAACTTGGGAAATTCCCTACATGCTGGTTTACAGTACAGAGGCAGTGATTCTCAGCGAGGTAGAGATTCTGTCCTTAAGAATCATACAAGAACCTGAGCTAGATGGCGCAGAATGGGTCAAGGTTTGATACGAGCAGTTAGACCTTATAGATGGGAAAAGAATGAACGCTATCTACCACGGTCAATTATATCAGAACAGAATGTCTAGAGCCTTCAACAAGAGAGTTTGACCGAGGAAGTTTACACCAGGACAACTGGTGTTGAAGAAGATATTTCCACATCAAGAAAAGGACAAAGGGAATTTCTCTCCCTACTGGCAAGGTCCGTACATTGTTCACCAGGTCCTAACAGGAAGAGCCCTTATTCTTCAGAAATGGATGGAGAAATCTGGCCAAAACCAATCAACTCAAATGGAGTGAAGAGATATTACATTTAATTAGTATTCTTTCTTTATGATGTAATTTGAACTACGTCTGACCCGATTCCCGTCTAAGAGGGGATACGTAGGCAGCCCTTTGGGTTCGGTCACATCATTAAGAAAATTCCATTTTCCCCCGCTTTTGGAACTGGAGCAGAATTTTGAGGAGGACCCTCAAAATTTCGAAGTCATCTTGCCAATTTTCATATCAGCATCGACCTAGTAAACTGGGGCAGAAATTTGAGGAAGGCCCTCAAAATTCTAAGGCCTATACATTTTCAGCCATTCAACACCGCCGTCAACAGCACCAGCCCAGTAAACTGGGGCAGAATTTTGAGAAGGACCCTCAAAATTCCGGAGCCAACGAGGTTGTCGTGCCTTGAACCACGTTACAGTTGCGTTCATCATAAAACAAAAACTATCTTTTGCTTTACTTATATATATACATTTGCATCATATTTGCCAAAATTTTGCATAAAAATCATTTGGATCTATTGTCCAGCAACGCTGCCCCAGAGGGTACAGAACGCCACAGGTCTAAGGATGCAGACTAACCTCCCCCTTTCAGAACTCGCGATTTATTCTTTGGATGCAGGAATCCAGGATACAAACAGGCGATGCATGAGACTTACAAAACCAAAACCACTACCTACCTGACAAAGGTTTACTATCTACGTTCAATGCTTCCCAATTAGTCCTCGATAGCACAATCATTTACCAGCTAAGAAATCACCATCATCCTCTCCTTTGTATTTCTACGTTCATCGAGGCTAAGATCTGCCTCCATCATGCATGGTTGCATTGCATAAGGCTATTCTCTGCCTTCCGAGGTTAAGTCTACCTCAATCCTTGCATAAGGCTATTTCCTGACTTTTGAGACTAAGACCTGTCTCCATATTTCATTCTTGCACAAGGCTATTCTCTGCCTTCCGAGGTTAAGCTCTACCTCCATCCTTGCATAAGGCTATTTCCTGCCTTTCGAGAATAAGCTCTGTCTCCATCTTGCATTCTTGCATAAGGATTTTTTCTGCCTTTCAAGACTAAGATCTGTCTCCATCCTCCATCATTGCATAAGGCTATATTCTACCTTCCGAGACTAAGCTCTCTCTCCACCTCGCATTATTGCATAAGGTATCTTCTGTCTTCCGAGGTTAAGCTCTACCTCCTTTATTTTACATTTTGGCTGAAATATCGCCACCCTGTTGCACTTTGGCTGAAATATCACCGCACTGCATTTAAATTCCTGCTTCGACTGAAATATCGCCACCCTCTGCATTTATTCAGGTGAAATATTGCCACCTTTTCATGGGCTGAAATATCGCCAACTTATTCAAAGGCATCATAGTTCGGAGGCACCATCCGCATGGCCCGAGAACACTATTTCATGGCATGTGAACCAATACCTTCATGCTCTTCATAGGCCGGACTTCATAGTCTTACGACGCCATCCTAATCATCCGAAGACAACATTCATGGTCCAATGGAAACTTACATCATGTTTAGATCATGCAATTTACACGCACATCGTTCATTTGTAGTACACCGAATGGCGCGGCTGTCTCTCCAGGGGTGTTCACTCTAGTTCTCCACAACTCGTCCGATCCTCGAACCCTTGCCAAACCTCAAACCCCGTTGCACCCACCTTTGCAAATTTTCATTAGCATATTCTGCCAATGGCTCCTGAACTACATACGGCCTGATTCCTGTAAACCCAAGGATGATTAGGCAGCTCAGAAGCTATAGCGCGATCGAAACTCTCGAACAATTGTCACTTCCGGAAAAGATTGGTCATCTTGTCTTTACCCGACCAGTCTTTCATCCCCATCGGGTAAAGAGGGGAAGCTGTTGATTCCCAATTTTTTCCTACGTATTTTTTTACCCAAAATACTTCCAAATTAGCTTGTTAATGCATATATAAGCATCCACAAAAGGTTTGGTATTTTTCTATAGTTTTTCAAGCATTTTAAAAACCAATTTATATTTTATTTTGTACTATTAAATCCAATACTTAGCAACAAATCTTGTTGTTTTAACAAATAAATTGTCTTATTCTCTCATTTACATAAAAATAAAATTTTATATAATTTTTTACAGGATTTTACAAAGCCATTAGGTATTTTTTAAAATTAAAATCGCATTAAAATGCAATTTTAGCCTATTTATCAATTTAGTGAGTATTTCAAGTGAAGGATCATTCCTGGTATTTTTAATTAATTTCTAAACGTATTTTATTATTTCAGAAATTTTATTGGACTTTAATAAAATTATTTCCTTTTTAAATTAAATTGGGAAAAAATTGGTCATTTAAATTTTAGCCCATTTGTTTTGTCAATTTCAGCCAAAAATTTCAACCCAATTTACCAATCCAATTACCTAACCCAATCATAGAATTAACCCGACCCATTCTCCCCCCTTCTGATCCTGGATGTTGATCTCATAGATCAACGACCCACGTTATTTCTTACCTTAATTAAACTAATAATCCTTTAGCCTAATTTCATTTCTCTCAATCTGCCGCCCTTGTATCCCCTTTCACTCTTAGACACTCTCTAACCCTTCATCTCCTTGAAACCTTCTGGTCGTCTCATGGCCTTCATCGCCATACCAGCTTACTCCTCCCCCACTCCTCTCGATTCCCAGCAACCATGGCATCCCTGTATCATTCTTTTCTCTCAAGCTTGAAGCCTTGCAGCTTCCGCCATGGAAGACGGTCGCTGAAGCTCTATTTGGGGTCTGTTTTTTGTGTTTTTCCGATGATCTTTGAACGATGACGCCTTCCACGTCATTGTATATGAGTTTCACAGCCAGGTTCTTTGTTTCCATAATCTGTCTGAAAACCCTAATTTTTCTCTTTAATTTCTACTCTTTAAATGACTTTTAGTTTGATTTCATTGTTTTCTACTCTACCTCTACTCAGTTTCTCCAGGTGTTTCAAATTTTTCGACTCTTCCAGACTAGGGTTTCTAGCCCTTTCTTCAAAACTGTTTCTTCTACTGTTTCTGAGTGCTATGTAGTCATTTATGTTGTTTATTTTACTTGTTTGTTTGTTTCTTTGATGACTTGGGTTTCACACTGTAATTTCTGTTTCTAGGGTTTCGTAACCCCATTTCTAACTCTACTTTTCTGGTATTAGCATTAATCTCTAGTTTTCAGTACTACTTCTAAGTATTGTGTTAAAATTTGATGAAAACCCCTAACCCTACATGTTTGTATCTGTGTTTTCCTACTTGCATTTTCTTGTATGAGCCACGTTCCCTTTACTTTGATTTTTGGTGCCAAGTTTCATTCACATACCATGTTGTTGTTCTTCTTTGAAAATTTTGGTCGTTTATATGGTAACTTTATACTGACCCTTACCATCTCTTTAAGGACATGATTATTGGCTTAATTTGTGATTTTTGTATTTTTCCCTATAGTTTTGCTATGGATTTCGAATTCCCTTCCTCAGTCAGTGGGATACACTCCCCAATTAGATAATTGATTCCCCAAGTTTTCAATTTCGAAATTATTTCCCAAAATTAAAGTGATATCTTTCCTTATATGTGTGCACAAATGTGTTGATTTACTTGCTTTACATATTTCCCTATTTAAATTACCTTGCACCTAGTCTGCAATATATACTTTATACTATCATTGGTTTCCTTATGTGGTCAGGCCATACTTTGTGATTCCTTTCCTTTTTAATGGATTGTTTATTAACGTTTGCGTGTGATTCCTTAATAAAATGGGAGTCCTATGCTTGTGTGGTTATGATTGATATCAGTTCCTTAAATATGAACTGATACCATATTTGTTTGCTTATTTAGTACTATAAATACCCCTCACCTCTTTCTTCTAAAACAACACACACGACTCACAACCAAAACTCTCTAAACTCTCTCTTTTCTCTGCTATTACTATACTCTCTCATTTCCTTCTTTGAACACTTAATTGGCTAACAGCCAAGATTGAGTAATTTGGTTGGTTACTTTGCATTGCTGGGTTCTATTTGGGTCTGTTGCTACTACTATTCTCACATTACTGCTGCTATTCTCATGTTGCTGCTACTATCTTCTTGTTGATGTTTCTCTTCTATTGTTGCCCTCATCCTTTGCACACTTTGCTCCCCCTTTGTGCACTATTCATTGCTATTATATCCTATTTTTTGCAACCGGTATGTTCCTTACTTGAGATACAGTCTCCAAAACAATATGTTCATATTAATTATGCAATTCATATTATTCCTTCTGTGCTTTTATCTATGGTTTTGTTGCTACCTTAGTTATTAGCATGTTATTGGTCTATTAATTCAACTCAACATGTCTCTCCCCTATTCCCGTCTCCCTGTCTCAATGTATGTTTTTTTCCATGTGTACTACTGTTCGGATGCTTAATACTTCTGAAACCTCTCCATGAGGTTGCTTATATTTTGGGGTTTAGTACAGTAAGAGCTAAACCTTTGTTTAAACTAGGTCTGATTACTTCTGCCCAATATGTTGTCTGTTCCTTTCACTTATCTGCACTCTACTTATTTGCTCCCTTATCCCCTCCCTGAATGTCTTCTATAAGCATAGCTTCCATGCATTTATTTGACTACTTGTTTAACCTAAAGTCTTTAATTAAAGCTAAGTAAAATATAACTTGATAAAAATAGGAAATATAATCATTTGGCTTGCAATCATATCTGATTTCTTCCTCCAACATGTTGTCTATATGTCTATAGTTCACTTTACTTATGTGTGTCTGTCCCATTTCCCTTACCCCTGTTTGTGTGATGCCCTGCTGTCCTAAATATTGAGCATTCTAATATAATTTCAACTCTTTCAACTATTTCTTAAAACTACATGAACTTTTCAATTCTTCCAACTTTTTTCTTATACTGTCTCGCAACTGTTTTCAACTCTCTCAAATACAATCTCACTCTTAGAACTTTAGGGTCTGCCCCTTGGTGTAAGCACGGCCATGGGAGCCTTGAGCACCGATGGAACTCTGATGCACAAGGCTGGTGCTTCCAATGTTTGAAACTGTCCCAATGGGACATCTTTGGGTGTCTGGTATTGGCCAGGGGTTCAAACGAACCCTTAGGGAACTTTGCCGTACCCAAGCCTTGGTAATGGCTGTGAAACTCAAAAGGAATGAGGTTGGAGATTTTTTGGCCTGGCTGAAAGCTCTCTATGGAGTAACTTCTTATTTTTCTTTTCTCACTGTTGTATTTTTTTAATTACTTGGTTGTAGTAATTTGTAAGAACATTGGGGAATTATAGTGAAATTGGGAAGGGTTATGCATGATTGCTAAGGGTATGGGTAGAAAACATGACTATAGGTTTTTACTTATTTATTTGCGCAATGGAAAACCATGAATAGGACATGCATTTCACATATAGAAATTTTGCTCCTAGGTCTCTTTACTTTCAGCTTGTTGTTTTATGATAGCAAACAGTCAGTAATCCACAATGTACCACATTTAGATACCATGCTTTAGGGTTCTTATGTGCATTAGATATCCTGCACCTAGGTTTTTTTTGCAATTGATGAATATTTCGTTAATTTGTCAATAACTGGTTAACAAACACTTCCTACAAAACAAAGAGACCAATATGCATGTTCACCATCTTTTATAACACATAGGCAAGCCTTAGGCCAGATAAAAATATGCTAGTCGCCTTAAAGTCTTGTTTCAATTAATCCACCTCCTTCTGAATTCGTTTGTCCTTGAGGCTTCCCCTAATTTGTTTTTATACAAAAACTTTTGCTTATTTTTATCATCTGGACAAATACTTTTAGTGAATTACTTTTCTCCCCCAGCCCATAACTGAATTACTATTTTCCTAAAAGAACTATCTGAATACTGTATATTTTGTAATTTTCCAAACTATAGTTCTAAGTTAATCTGTTTTACCATTTTTCTTCACACTTATGCAGTCCTAAAAAATACAATCTATGTTCCACGAGCTTTTTTTAATTCCTAGAAATACTACTATCTTTTAAAAGGTTCTGAACGTTTTTTTACGACTATTCTATGCGAAATTCTCTGGCTTCTATCTTAAACTTGCGCTCCAGCTTTCAAAAATTCTTCTCTCTTTAGACCTTTATTGTTTTTGAGACGTGCTAAATGCGTGTTTGTTCATAGAGGGATACTTGAGCCTTTACATGCTTTACGTGATTCCATTAGATGTAGTCCTACTTGTTTGTATGTCGCTTAGAATTTTAACCTTTAAGCTTAAGGGTTCAACCGAGTTCCAACCTTATAGGAATAACGATCCTAAATGCCCTCTAGGATCTATAGGGCAGGATGGGTAATAGCACGCAATAAGTATCTGTGACCAATTCACACGCTTAAATGACCTCTAAGGGGTGGGAAAGGGTAGAATATGGAGATGATGACGATGCGATAATATCATAAAGCGACCCCTCTTTGGGAATATGTTTGAGATATTGCATCGAATGATCCGTATTATAGTTAAACCTAGGACCCTTCTTTCTCTTATGTGCTTTATTCAAATGTTTTCTTAATGCTTTTCAAATTAATCCTCTCTTCTATTTCGAACTTAACACCTTCCCTTTAATCTCTTTATAATGTCACAACTAGCACGGCCGGGAACCACATTTGTGGATATCGATGGTGCCTAACACCTTGTCCTCGAGATAATTTCAAGCTCTTACCCAACTCCTGTTTCCTCTCTCAAAAACACTCTCTTCATCTTAAAGTGTCCTAATGCACTATAATCATTAGTTGGAGTCTCTTCCGATTCCGTGACCAAATTCCCAAACGGGAAATAGAGTTGTTTTGCCCATAATATCGTAAAACACGATTTCGCTCTTGAAAAAGGGGGCGTCGAAAATCCACTAACCCATTCACAGGTGCCGTTCATATGGAACCTTTTCCCTCTTCGTCCTTCAAAATTCTCATTTGAATATTTTCTACTACCACCAAGATTTTCACCGACGGCCGCTCTACCCGGATCACACCTAAGGTTTCACAGTGATTACCTTTTCTTCCTACTCATCGGGGCCTGGAACTTGCCCTGACGATCGAGTGTAGGTCGTGCGCTTAAGCGCTATCCATTTTCGAGGCTAGTTGATTTGGCAGGTGAGTTGTTACACATTACATAGTGAATTTCGACTTTCGTGAAAACTGTCTTACTGTATTAATCGACTAACACCCTTTGTGGGATCTACGTTAGCACATAGTTTGCCATCGTAACTGGACTTTCCATTCATCCCGCATCACCAGTTCTGTTTACCAGAAATAGCCCACTTGGATCTCTTGATTCTGCGGCGCAACTTAACAAAGATGCCGCACCGTCCTACCTATTTAAAGTTTGAGAATATGTATCCCCTCTAAAGCCAATGATTCCTTGCAAATGGGTATATAAAATCAATAAGAAGTCTGATGGTTCTATTGAACAAGGCTAGGTTTGTAATTGGAGGGGATACTCAAAAAGAGGGCATTGACTACAATGAGACTTTTTCCCCCATAATTGAATTCACTATCATTAAATGCCTCATCTCCCTTGCTTCCAATAAGGGATGGACAGTCTACAAACCAGATGTAAATAATATTTTTCTTCATGGAGATCTTAATGAAGAGGAATACATGAAAGTTCCCCCTGGCTTGCAAGTTTCTGGTTCTTCTACACAGTCTTCCTCTACTCCTCCTCTAGTTTGCAAGCTCTAGAATTCTTTGTATGGCCCCAAGCAGGCTTCTCGACAATGGTTTTCTAAGTTGTCTGAAGCTTTGCTAGGTAGAGGCTACATTTCAAGAAAAATTGATTATTCCTTATTCACAAAATCTATTGTTAGTTCTCTCATTGTGCTGGATGTATATGTTGATGATATTTTGTTAGTCGGGGACGCCATTTCTAAGTTGGACAGTGTCAAAGCTTTCTTAGATGCACAATTTAAGATTAAAGATTTGGGTTCCATTCATTACTTATTGGGTTTGGAGGTCCCTTCTATTTCTCAGGGTTTCTCATGAGCCAACAAAAGGTTACTTCTAATATGCTAGCTGAATACAAGTGTCAAAATTTCTCTTTTGTGTTGACACCTCTTGATTCTTCCATCAATTGGTTACTGACATGGGAGAACCATTATATGATCCCAGCACTTATCGAAGGATCATTAGGAAGTTGAATTTACCTCAACATACCCAGCCTGATATTGCTTTTTCTGTGCAACACCTTAGCCAATTGTTGCAAGCTCCTCGAATTCCTCATATGTTGTTTGTTGTCCATGTTCTTAAGTATTTTTCTGCTGCTCCTAATCTTGGTATATTACCCTCCAACACTTCTGATTATTCTCTCTTCGCCTATGCTGATTCTGGCTGGGCTTCTTGTGCCCAGTCTTGCCGATCTATCACTGGTTATTACATCACACTTGGTGGTTGTCCTATATTTTTTAAGAGTAAAAAGTAGTCCACCATTTCGTTATCTTCTGTTGAGGCAGAATATCGTGCCTTGCGCATGGTTGTGGCTGAAATTTCTTGGCTGATAAGGATTCTAGCTGACCTTGGGCTCTTGATATACACTCTTGTTCCTATTTATTATGACATTCAGGTAGCACTTCACGTTGCTTGGAGTTATATTTTTCATGAGCGTACGTAATACATCGAGATTGATTGCCATTATGTGTACTACAGTTTGCATTTTGGTCGGGTTTCTTTTCATTTTGTTCCCAGTTCAGAATAAGTGGCTAACATATTAGCCAAGTCTCTTGCTGGTCCTCTCTATCATTATCTATTTGTCAAGGTTGGTTTTCTTTCGCCCTCCAGCTTGGGAAGAGGGTGGTTGTACAATACAAGCGCGATAAACCACCTGCCCAATTATAACTAAAGAAGCATATTTGTATATGATACGCTCATACATGTATTAGACACATTTTTGTAATAGCTAGCCACATTTTACTTTTACTTGATAGCCATTTCTACATGTATATAAATAGAAAGATGCTTCTGGAATAAACAATAAGAAAGACATTTTAATTTCAATAAGATCAGATATTTTTATCTCTCTTCGTCTCTCATTTCTTCATCTATGATAATGGAGTTTTGCATTGTAATCCAGCTTTTCTTCACTCAACATAAGAATGGATTTCTCAAATTTGATGTATATGTTCGTTGCTACTTATAGATAGAGTAAGTCATCACCTTTTAGCTAATTTTTCTCCTACAAGTTCCTTCAAGTACATCAATGAAGGCTCACTCAGTTAATACTTTGTTGAATAAAATGCAAATTATCGTGTCTTAAACATTGGCACCTTTCCCTTCACGCTTATTAATTCATCTACCTTAAATGCCTTAACCCTTGGGCTACGAATGGGTCATCGCACATCTAAATATGTCATACGCTGGGTTTGGGAGGCTAATCAAGTCAATCTTGTCGCGAGAATGCTACTTTAACCTTTGGCAGAAATGGGATTTGGTGACACGGTAGCTTGGCAAACTAATACTTAAGGTCGAGTTGTCTGGCAAAGTTTTGATTACCCAATCGATACACTTTTAGTGGATCAAGCTCTAATTTCTAAAGTCCCATCTAGGCTAATTAACAGAACATCTAGCAGAGAACCTGTTGATGGGTCTTATAGCATTGTCCTTAAAGGAAAACATTGGGCAATGTTCTGTCATGTAAGTGTGTAAATTACACTGAATGGCCTTAAAACTTAGAGGTCTTGATTTTTTAACTCATACTTCCTTCATGGGTAAAATTTTTAGGTCAAAAGTTTTATTCATGAGTCAAGCGAGAAGCAACTAGTTAAACTTGAATATCTACCATGGAACAAACAGGGTCAAAAAAGTCACAAAATCAATAGTGGCACCAAAGTGTCCTATTGGTGCAAATCACCCGGTGTGAATTCACAAAGCCTTTGCCATTCGTTAAATCAAACGACTATGGGAATGGAAAGTGCTTTTTGGCCAACTTCGTTTTTCATTGTGAGTCAGAATATGGTGCAAATCATATCTTTGAGCTAGAATCTGGGTTCAACATGACTAGAGATGTCAAATGGGCAGGTTTAGTTGATTTTAGGTGGTCAAAACGGATTGAGTAATTAATGAGCAGGCTAATTGACCAACACAAAAGTAGGAGAGAAACTCAAAAATAGCCAGATTTACAAGTTGTCATTCAAAAATAGTCATGCTTTCAAAAGTAATCAAAATTTCGCCCCTTTTCATGCAAAGATAAATCTGAGCAAAAATACTATTCAAAACCCGAAAAATATTCCAGTATATTATGCTGGAGTTCCAGCATACGTCTACTTGAACTCCTACATATTATATTGGAGTTCAAGGATAAGTATACTAGAACTTCAGCATAATATAATGGAGTTTCAGTATAAGTACACTAGAACTCTCGCATAATATACTGAAGTTCCAGCAAAGCATATCGGTCCAGTATAATATGTTGAAGTTCATACATAAGTGCTCGAATCTCCGGTATATTATGTGGAACTTTATGTGTGTTAGAGTTCCAACATAATATGCTGGAAGTTCATACACAAGTGCACCCAACTCTAGTATATTATGCTGGATCGCTCTCTCCTACAGCAAAATAGTGGCTATTTTTCAATGACTTGGCGAACACTAGCTATTTTTAAATGACCAGTACGAACACTGGCCAGTCCGTGCTATTTTACCAAAATTAGCTTGGGTTGAGATGAGCTGGGATAAGTTAGGCTAAAATTTGGGTCATAGCCTAATCTACCCAACTCTTACCAAGCTTTAATTAATGTTAATTATCTTCTCATATAATGTTTAATTATCAAATAAGACTTTTTTTGTTATGGTCATCTATAACATATCAAACAAAAAAATATATATTATTGCTTCCTTTTCAAGTTTGAATTTGTTCATTTAGAATCTGGGTTCTTCTACTACATATTTATTTAATATGAATATTTTTCCTCTCTTTTTTTTATATCATTCCTTAAGTCTCATAGGTTTGATCCTGTAGAATTTGACCCATTTTTTCCCTGTTTTAGCAGCTAGTGAAAAGTCTTCGTTCTGCTGTTCCCCGTGAGTGGTCTAAATCAGCTGCGGTAGTTAGCCAGTGACTAGCCCAGCTATGGAGCTAGGTCTACACCGCCACGTCGAGACTCTCTTTCGAAAGTGAGATACCGTAAATTCTTCCTATTTTCTCCCATGCTTTCCGTTGGTCAACATTAAAGTTATCTTAGAAAAGTTATTCATGGATCAATTTGGCTAAAAATTAGTCTAACTTTAAATGGGCTAATATGGGTTCGTTCAGGATGAGCTGAATTTAACAAATGGGCAGATCACTAACCAGCCCAATCTTGGGTAGGTTGGGCAATTCAAATGGGTTTGGGCTCAAATTGCCACCTCTAATACATAACCAACTCGAGGGATTTGCATCCATACCCGCTTTTTGGGTCACATTTTAACTTGTGCCCGCTATGCAAAAAAATTACAAGCGTACCCACTTTTTTGCCTAACTTCAACATACGAAGCTGAAGTAGCAAAGACAATCACACAAAACTTCAGCATTCTAGTAGACGGGCCTGAAGTACCAAAGGCAATACGCTGTAGAATTTTTTTGTCCTGGATAAGATGCTGAAGTTATTTAGTTCATTTGTAAAAATTCAATACTAAAATAGGTGAAGTTTTTTTTATGATGAATCTATTAGTTTTGTCATAAAGCTTTTTAAATTTTTTTTGTCAAAAGATGCTGAAGTTATTTAGTTCATTTGTAAAAACATCAGCACTAAATAAGCTGAAGTTTTTTTATCCTGTAAACTTTTTCAAAAACTTCATCAGAAGTGCTGGAGTTATTTAGTTCATTTGTAAACCTTCAGCACTATATAAACTGAATTTTTTTTTATTTTGTATTCATTAGTTTTATGATAAAGTTTTTTCAAAAACTTCAGCAGAAGATGCTGAAGTTATGTAGTCCATTTGTAAAAAAAATTAGCATTATATAACCTGAAGTTTGTGAAAAAGCTTTCTAACATACTAGATAAATAATCACCTTATTCTTTCATAGTGTATTACTACTATAAAATAATCAGATTGCCAACAATATTTAAATCATAAAATTTGGAAACAATAAACGTGAAAAAAAAACAGAATTACGTGGAAATATTTATAAATTATTGTCTACTAACTTATGTAATTATTAATAACTTATTTTTAAAAATCTAATAAACATAATTATGGCAATCATCCCATGGACTGAAGTTTCATAGCAACACCAACAGCAGCAGAAGAAAGAAAAGAAGAAAAAGAAGAAGAAAATGAAGGAGGAGAAGGAGGAGGAGAAATGGGCTGAAGTTGTTTAAAAAATGGGTACACATTAAAACTTCAAAAAAATAAGTATATGTTAAATGAGAGCGGCCAAATAGGGCATCCGTGCAAATTTTACAACCAACTCTCCTAGCTTTGGCAATTCCATATATAGTAGGCCCAAATACAACATTACGTACACTTTGTTTAGAGTTGACATGGATGGTAGCCCTTAGAATATAAATTTTGGAAATTACCAGCTATATTCATTTATAGGTAGTTCATTACAAAAATTGACCAATTGATAAAATATTACTAATATTAGCCAAATTAGTCAATTAGCTATTTGTAGCAAAAAAATCAAATTTTTGCTTCGTTTTGAATTGGTGTGATTAGAATAGACTGAGCACAACTTAAAGAGCTTGAATCTCAGTTTTGGGATGATTTGGTGAATTTTTGAGGTAGTTTGAATTGATAATTCGAATTAAAAAGCTGAATATGAAAAAAATGATATGTATATCACACTGTGTATCATTTGTGTATCACATATGTATCATATTTGTATCAATTGTGTATCACATGTATATCCATGTATACCTGTATGTGAGATACATGTGTGATACATGTTTGATACATGTGTCGCAGAAGACTTTTTTAACTTGATTTAATTCTGAATTTTGATACAAAACCAGTCGTAATCACATTCATTCTTCCACAAGTTTTGTATATTGACTTATCTATATATTTTCAATGAATTTCAATTGTACCCATTGAAAAGTTCCTTTTTTGTTTACATTTTTGGAATATTGTATAGGTTATGGTATTTCATCACTTTATTTGCTACCTCGTTCATGAAATTTCCTTTCTGTCGTGTATCTAATGTTGCTAATCACACATAAAAATATGAAACGTGATTTTTGAATGTGATTCTTTGAGAGAAAGAACCCTATTATTTGGTTTGTCAGTTTTTGTTGGCTAGTTTTTGTAAGTCTATGACTAATAGCTAGAGGTTGGTAAGTTAAGATTTATTTGGGACATTTGTGTAAGTTTCCCTATAAACTTATAAAACCAAATAATATGTTATTAGTGGGCATGGGAGATCACATGTCAACTTTTCGACAGGGATAACAATGGAAAAGGCGAATACAAGATTCAGAGGAGGTGTGGATCGTTGGGTGTTTTCGAGGATAGCTAGTGCGTAGCGTGTCTGAATCCTCAAGTATTGGTTGGGTGGATCAAGGGTTGTGCACCATCAAGTTTGCCACCATGCAGGGGAGGATCAAATGTGGACATTTTTAAAGGTTGAAGGAATTGAACATTTCGCCTAGACGCCTAGTGATTACTATAATGAAGGCATTGGACCTATTCAGCTAGCTGGTTACAAAGATAGGTGCAGCAAAGATCGCAAATGTGTGGGCTTTTCTACAGAGAGGAGTCCTCAAAGTGCTAATTGGTCGTACCTGAGCTAGCGAAGCTTTGATAAAGTTGGATAATTCCTCACACGTTGACTACACCAAGATCTCAAAATAGGTAGATGAAGTTTTAACATACTGTATTTATATGAAGCAAGCTTTTTTTAAATTACTTTTAATGTGTTTTTCTCCGAAAGGCAAACAATTATAAATGCATTAGCATACCTGATCTGTTAGTAAGGCAAAGAGGTATACGACATTAGCTGAATTTTGGATTTTCTCGTATGAAAATCCATTGTCATATAATACAGTAGTCATAATTGTCTACCATGTATCCAAAGTCCAAACCAAGTTTAAGAACAGCAGTCCCCCAGAAATTTGAACTACAAAAGTCTTTGTTGACCATTTATGGTAAATCATTCTGCTCATACATACGACAGATACACAGAATGATTTAAAGAAAAGAAGAAAGAAAAAAGAAGGAAGAAATTAATAACCCTTTACGCATAAAAATATTAGACATTCGATGTATAACACAGAGAAAATAGTGTCTTATTGAAAACAACCAAAGTGCTGAAAGAAAACTGAAATACTCCAACTATTAACGACTCCTGCAATAGCTGATGCCAAGTGTAGCAGCACGGAAGTAATTTAATTTACAACAGTAATTAAGCAGTGGAAAACTCCCTTCAAAATTTTCCAAAAGACAGTTATTCCTGCTTTTTTTCATCGACAGAAACTGATTATCTAACTAAATTATTTATGACTAAAACTTTACCAGTATATAACTTAATAATCTACTAATAAGAAAACCTAGCTAGCTAGCTAGCTAGTATTCAGGTAGACATTTGTTGGCAGGCAGCAACATCTTCTTATCTAAGAATAATCTAAGATACATCCGATTGTGACCACCATATATCTGCAACGAATTTAGTAAGCATAAAATTAGAATTATCTTGGAAATAGACAAGACAAAAAACCTTAAACAATTCGACATCAATTGAATGATTGTAGAAATATCCGAAAGTAATGGTACATGCATCAATGTTTGATAGTCATTCTAGCCTAGCTCTCTAGGGTTACCTATATATATATATATATATATATATATATATATATATATATGAATTAGTATAATTGAATCTAGCTAGGTTACGTAGGTCGCAAAGAATATCTGATCTCTATGTCTATATAAGAGATCAGAGAAATGAAATGACATACTACATGGCAGTTTAATCAGTAGTAACTTACATGCATGCATGCTTCAATAATGAGATAAGTTTGCTATAATACTCTAAGGTTTCTTCGGGTCTTTGCAATAATCTGCATGCCCCTAGGCAGAACTTTTTTTTATGGACCGTACATGTTTCAAATGACGGTAAATTCTTACTGCATCAATTCAATGAATATATTTTTACACTATAAGTACAATTTAACATGTTATAATCAGGGTCGGGCTAGAGTTCTAGTTATAGATTCGACAAAATACAATAACTTTTGCCTATGTGATACATCAAAATAATATGGAAAACAGAATATAGAGGTTCCAATGCTTTAATTCAACCACTCCAACAACAACCCAGTATAATCCCACTTAGTTAGGTCTGGGGAGGGTAGTGTGTACGCAGACCTTACACCTACCCTTAGGTAGAGAAACTGTTTCCAAATAGACCCCCGGCATCCTTCCCTCCAAGAACTTCCTACCTTACTCTTGGGAAGACTCGAATTCACAAGCTCCCGGTTGAAAGTGGGGGTTCCAATGCTTTAATTCCTTAAAGTAAAAATGATAATGGTGCCGAAATTGCATGAAGAAAACCTGACATTAACTTGATCATTTGTTGCTTAATAGATAACATGTGGCTAAACAAATGATGAGAAAAACACCAAATGTCTTAGAATCGACATGTCTTTGAAAGTCATAGACTCATAGTTCATGACTCTTTGAGAGAAAGTTTAGCCATATACTCCCTCCATTTCAATTTAGATGAGTTAGTTTGATTCGTCAAAAAATTTAAAAAGAAAAAATTTTAAAATTTGTAATCTTAAAAGTGTAAGGAGTAAAAACTTTATGGGGCAATAATATTTGTGTGGTTATAAAAACTTCTCATTAAGAATAAAGTGGGTAAAATGAAGAGTTTAGAGTTAAATTATTTTCAAATTTAGAAATATGTCATTTATTTTGGAACAGACTAAAAAGGAAAGTACATCGTCTAATTTGGGACAGAGAGACTTGCACTTTAAGGCCTCATTTTTTTTTAAGATTAAGACGCCTGAATCTGACTACACATCTAAATATCAAGATATATATTAAGATTAAGACATTTGAATCTGAATACACATCTAAATATTTAAGATGTGTTTTATAGATGTGAAAAGAAATTATTAAGACGGTTAGATTTTTAACATCTGAATATATAAAATTTATTTTTATTTGAAAATTAATAAACATAAAATCTAAATAAAATACTAACTAATCTAATATTTTATAAATAAAATATAATTTTTTAAAATATGATTGTTGTTGGTGGTGATGGCTAACTGGTGAATGCCGACTAGAGGCGATGGTGGTGGTAGTTTTGATTGATGATGGTGATTCATGCTAGTAGCTAGTAGTGATTGGTAGTGGTGGTGATTATGATTGAGGATGTTGGTAGTGGGTAGTAATAATTAATAATTGCGGGTGGTGGTAGTAGTTGTGACTGAGGTAGGTTGTGGGTGGGTGGTGGTAGGTTATAATGATGAGCAGAGCCGGCTATGGTTTTTTATGGTAATGTGGTGGTTAGTTGTGATAGTTGAGGTAGACGAGTGTTGATTGCGGGTGAATGATGATGGTCAGAGTGGTGGGGATATTGAGTGGTGATGGTCGATAATGGTGGCGGCTATGATTGGGGATGATGGCAGCGTGATGGTGGTGGTGGTTGAGTATGGTGGTAGTGGCGGCATGGTGGTAGTTGATAATGATAGGTGGTGGTGACAGTTAATAATGAATATGTGATAGTATCTTAATGAAATTATGTCTGTTTTATAGATCTTAATTATACAGACGTATTCACATCCATTAAGTGGTTGTGAAGTAAAAAAAATAAATGTACTTAATAATTAAAATCTACATAATTAAGATGGGTTGCTCTGATGGTAAGCAATCCCCACTTCCATCCGAGAGGTTGTGAGTTCGAGTCTCCCCAAGAGCAAAGTGGGAAGTTCTTGGAGGAAAGGATGCGGGGGTTTATTTGGAAACAATTACTCTACCCAAGGGTAGGGGTAAGGTCTGCGTACACACTACCCTCCCAGACCCCACTAAATGGGATTATACTGGGTTGTTCTTGTTGTTCTTGTTGTTCTTGCATAATTAAAATTAAGATTTTAAAAACAAACGCATTTAATATCTGAGATCTGAATGATCAAGATTCAGACCTCCTTTTAAGCGTAAACAAATGAGGCCTAAATCAAGTGCTAGATACAAATAGTCGGGTTCACATCATGAAAAATCAGTAGTAATATAAGAAACAACAGAAAGAAAGTAAAAGAGAATGTATTTTCACCTCATAATAGAATGTTAATCTACTCACAGCTTTCACCTCACACGTAAGGCAAGATATCAATATAGTACTATTAAGCTAACCAATATGAATAAAACTTAAATATTTATTCTTGTCAATGAAACCTACATCTCAACTAATAAAGGTAAAGCCGCTTTTGTGCGGGGGTTAGGCGGAGACCTCTATCTGTGTATTAGAAATCAAAAGTGAACCGTACATTTACCTCTTGAACATAATCTGGAAGAACTGAACATGCTCAATTCCTTTAAAAATTGTTAGATGACAAGTATATATAATGAAGGTGAATGCATTACAGTACTTGTCAACATTGACAAATGAGTGAGGGGATTAAGTAATATTGACGCAATTAACGGCAAGTATAAGGACCAAGGGAGAGTTTTTTGGTTCCAACAGAAGATCAAAGATATGATAACAATCAAATTGTATAAGTATAAGATTATTACTTCATGTTAAGTTAATGTTTTTTAAATTATCTTCTGCCATATAGTGGTAGTGCCCTTCATAGATATAAATAAAACAAGTACAAAAGGTAGTCTTAACCTTAGCTAAAAAGAAAGGACAGGCTCATGTTAAGTTGATTGATCAGCAATATTGATTAATCTTAAATTTCAAGCCAACTCGAGTTTTGTCATGAACAAAGTCATTGAGCCATATGCTGATATATGCACTTCAAATGAACTATGCATGTGGACAATTTTATTTCGGTTTAACCTTACTCGTAATAATCTTATTGCATATGCAGACTGAATATTTGAAGTATTAAGGTCACTATATTTTAAAATACGTTATTGAGAATATAGACTACTCCTATAAATTATGTCTTTCCGTTGATTAACAATCAATAGAAAGTGCAAGCTAAGTGGAGTGATTAGTCCGTTCACTTAGAAGATACAAAAAGAATCGAAGTACAAAAGATCATGTACTCTTCATAGGAGAGGATCATTAAAAGCCCAAAGAAGAAGACCAGAGACATTCATAAGGAGGAACATAACAAGCTACAAAAGGACTACGTACTTGCAAAAAATATATTCTTCACCAACATATGTGACTATTTACAGACAAATAATACGAAAAAAGGTCTTGATACTGCTAAAACCTACGTACAAAAGGCAAGCATAATGTCCGTGTTCGTGTTTATATTATCTGTATATTCGTCTGGAACTTTTTGTAGTAATCATTATATGTTTGCTTGTTGGAGATTTACAGAAGATTCTATTAATTATATAATTTAAATCATGGTCGAAAACAATTTAGGCACCTCTAGTTTTGTTTCCACGTCAAAATTACTCCTACTATAGTAACATCACATGGTTTGTTCATGAGCACACAAAATCTTTCCAAATCTTTTGAGGGCGAAGAACTATTGAAAACAAACATATTTTAAGAGAAACAAAATCAACAGTGAAATTAATAAACTGTTTTTGCGTGATATGAGAGAGAGAAAGGGAGAAATATATAGGAGAGAGTTGTATTTTTTTTTTTTTGGAAAATATATAAGAGAGAGACTGCTTATAAGCGTACTAGAATATGCACTATTCTTATCCTACATAGTACGCCAAATATTATAAAATAGATGACATTTTCTTATACCTACTAGTCCTCAGATTCAATTGCTTCCTTATGACCACAAAGATCAGGGTTTTAGGGATGGTTTTGGGATTTTCGTGTTAGAAAATCAACTTGACACCGAGGTCTAACGGAAGATTGTTACCCTAGCCATGGCAATCATAACATGCCTTCTACTTATAAATCTTCTAAACTTCCCATAAAATTTGACTATTCGTCTCTTCACTGTATTGCTTTCTTGAACTTTTTCAAGAACATATATATTGATATAGCTAGAAACTCAAGGAAATTCATGGATTTGCTTAAATTCTTCAAATTGGTTATGAGTATAGCTTTATACGGATCTATCAAGAGATAGAGTCAAAATTGAAGTAAGTCCGTATGATTTAACCAAAGGACGTCTAATTTACCAGACTCCGGAGAAAAGACCAGATGGTTAAATGAAAAATACTTACCCATATTTATCAGAAGATATATAGAAGATGCTTTTAGCTTGCTTGCATCAAATTCTTATGTTGATCAGTAGCAGAAGGTGCACCAATAGTAGCCTTAATAGGATGATTTAGCTTCCTTTTCTTCTTCTTCTTATAAGGAATCCCTCTTGCTTTAGCTTGACACTCCTTAACTTCTCTCAAATAAAGGCGAATCGCGCCATTCCCAAATGGATTATTCTCAGGTGAGCCTCCATTTTCTTCATAAGCAGCTCTAAGTCTACCTATCAAAGCATCAAGACTGCCCCAAGCTTGCCTTAGAGGACAAGTACAAGGAGCAGGCGGATCAGGTTGTCCGAAAAAGACACAACCGTGTAAGTGAACCTTAGTCTTTCCGAACTGGTCGAGATATCGGAGGAATTCAAGAACATGGTTGCAATTACACTGTGATAATGCAACTGGTGGTCTCTGATTCTTTAAGTACTGTCCAAAAGTATTCCAGTCTCTCCTCTTTTGTGACTCATATCGGCTCAACGGTGCTGGACTCTGCTGCAACTGTTCACCGCCGGATCGCGACGATCCTTCGGGCAGCTCCTTTGCCATGATTATAGTTGAAGGATTCATGTTTTTGTTTTTTTTTTGTTGGGCAAAAAAATTTAGAAGGGAAAGAAAAAATGGAAGGGTGCAGTGTAGAAAAAAGATGAAAATCACATCCTTCAGTCCACTAAGGAGACATTGCATGGGGCCCTTATTAGAGGTGCTTTTGTTCTTTCTTTTATTTCTTTTTTTATTTTTATTGATCTCTCACTTTCTTTCATTTTCATTCTTCCTTTTTTAATCACAATATTTTCTTCACTAAACATAACATATTAAGGGTAACATCATCTTTTCAAATTGTTCTAGTTTCTAATTAATACCATACCACAAGTGTTGGTACCCGTGACTTGTTAGTCGTCCAATTTTCCTTGTACTGAAAAACCACATTTCGTACATAGGCAATTTTTTTCGTTTATGTTGAACATAGGCAATTTTTTTCGTTTATGTTGAATAAAAATTATACTAATTTCTCCCGATGAGATTTTGATATACTTATTGATTTGCATAACTATCTCATTTAACAGCTAAGTTATTATAGAGAATACATTTTTATTACTCTATTATATTATCAATACGCTCTCCTCAAATGCAATTCTAATTCTTTTTTCATTAGTCTAGCATGTGAAAATTCTTTTTGATAGTGGATGACAGTAAAGTTAAATATAAGTATTCTCTAATACTATGTTGAAGTTGTGGCTATCACATTTTAGTTATTAATTGAAAAATCGAACCTTCTGGTCAAAGTTCAATTTAAGAAATTGAAATTCAAATACTATGAAAGAGCTTACAGGGCTTTGGAAGTGTTTTTGATATATTATTAGTATATCAAAAGTGAGACTGTCACAAGTCTTCTTAGCCCCTTTGTCTTTCAAAATTTTCTTCTTCTTTTCACGTGTAAATAGGGACAAAAATAGCTGTGAATTTGGATCTCAGGCTACTTTAATTAATAGTATTGAACTAAGTTAGAAGATTTAGTCACTTATTAAAGCTCTCGAATAAAAGAATGAGTTAACATACTTGTAAAGTTTGCACAACCCATCGTCGCTATTTTGTAAAAGTGTAGTCAATATGTCCAGGGATGACTCTAGGTAGTAATTTGGTTGTTAATTAGTGTCATTGCTCATTACATTCTTTTTTGTAACGAATTGACCTAAATAGGTTAAAAATTATGATAAATCACAAAATACTTGTCTTTGGAAATTTAAGCCCAAAGAGGCAAGTCTTCTTCTGTCGATACTATGCATGCCATGACAAACACGCATGATTATATTTGCAGACATGACATGCATTCATGCATATGCCCTTTGCACCAAAAGTATAATGAAATAATATAGGTCCATTATTAAGAGCGGTGGTAGTTTCCAAATACACGAAAAATTGGTTGCCATAAAATGATGAAATTTCATGCTATTCCCCACTTGTGTTTTAACAGAAGTTCGTCTTGAAAAGAAAAACTTTCACAATAGAAGTTAAAAATATTCATTGTTACGGCTGATATCTCTTATGATATAAATAGGATAAGTGATCCGAGAAATTGTAGAAGTTTCTGTATGAAACGGTATTACTCTCTCCATTTCAATTTAAATGGCACAGTTTTCTTATTAGTTCGTTACAAAAATAATGACACATTTTTATATTTGGAAATAATTTAATTTTAAACTTTTTAATTTACCTATTTTATTTTTAAATGAGAATTTTTTATAACTACACAAATATAATTCCCAAAAAACTCTTGCCCTTAAGCCTTTAGGATCATATTTTTCAAAATTCTATTTTTTCTTAAACTTATGTCAAGTCAAATACACCATCTAAGTTGAAAGAGATGGAGTATTATTTTTCCTACTAGCAATTAATTTGTGACTGAAATTAATGGAGGGTCCCAGAGATCATTTGATTGTTGATTAGGTATAATCTATTCTGAGTAAACGCGTTTTGTCATTGTACCCTTGTGGCTGCTTTTAATGTAAGCTGATTAATTAGATTTCATTAAAAAAAAAACTATGGCCATGATTATAATACGGTAAAAAAACGTAGGGTTATGTAGAGAATGGAAGGGGCAAATTTATATTCTTGGAGTGTGCATAAACTACTACTCCCTCTATCCCGATTATGTTGGTATACGTATTTCCTTTACAATTTATCTAAAAAATAATACTATTACATACAAATAATTTTTATCTTTACTTTTTTTTCGTAATATTTAGTAAAATAATTTATAGTGACACTTTTAGTCCACAAGATTTTAATAATAATCTTTTTTTCCTTAAACTTTATATTCGTCTAACACTATCACAAGGATAGAAGAAGCAGTTAATTGACTTAGGTGACTTTCTTGGAATAGGTATATATAGGGTTATATAGACGGCCTCTTAATAGAGCCGGTTAAGAGTCAAAACTGTCCTCAACGTATTGACGCCGCAACAAAATTGCCCTCCGTTAACCTTTTGCAAAGAAAATGCCCCCACCGTTACATTTGTGGCACACTTCTGCCCCCAAAATCTAACAGATTCTTAAATTTTATTTTTAATTTTTTTTTAATGCCACGTGTCACGTTTTGATTGGCCATTAAATAAACTTGACCCAAAATCAATTCCGACCGACCCGACCCAAAAAAGGTTAACGGAGGGCAACTTTGTTCCGGAGTCAATACGTTGAGGGCAGTTTTGACCCTTTTTCCGTTCTTTATATGTCCCAATTTACTAGTAAGAGGCTTGAAGTGTAATGAGATTTTCCGCTTTCCAACAAATGTAAAGAGCTTGATATATCACACATATTCATCTTCTGTTAAAGTGGATTGGTCATTCCTATCCAATGGGGGCTGGTTTTTCATGGCTTGGTTATGGGGAACGGGTTGGACGCCTGGTTCGTGATGGACTGGGGCTGTTTGGTTGTGAAGTTTTCCGGCGATGTGAAGGAGACGGGCTGGACGGGGAAGATGAAGCAACGGTGTAGCCATGGGAGGTCGTTTGGTGGTTTAGGGTTAGAGAGGGTGTGTTGTGAGGAAGATGAAGAGTGGGTTTGGTGTTTTTTGGGTCGGGTCGGTCGGGATGCTTGTATTTAATTTTTATTTTTTTTAATTCCACGTGTCACGTTTTGATTGGCCATTAAATAAACTTGACCCAAAATCAATTCTCACCCAAATTCCGACCCAACCCGGCCCAACCCGACCCAAAAAAGGTTAACGGAGGGCAATTTTGTTCCGGAGTCAATACGTTGAGGGCAGTTTTGACCCTTATTCCGTTCCTTATATGTCCCAATTTTTCCATTCTCTTTGGGTCGGGTCGGGTCGGGTCGGGTCGGAATTTGGGTGAGAATTGATTTTGGGTCAAGTTTATTTAATGGCCAATCAAAGCGTGACACGTGGCATTAAAAAAAATTTAAAAATGAAATTCAAGAATCTGTTAGATTTTGGGGGCTGAAGTGTGCCACAAATGTAACGGTGGGGGCATTTTCTTTGCAAAAGGTTAACGGAGGATAATTTTTTTCCGACGTCAATACGTTGAGGGCAGTTTTGACCCTTGCCCGTAATAGAGCTGAATCACTAAGACCAATATATAGATGCTCAGACAATATACATGCTACTGCCTAGAAGATGATCATATACAACAAATAGGACATGAGATGCACGTATATAGAGTATAAAATTAGATAATTAAGATCCTTTAAGATGTGATTTAGTCATATTCGACGTAGATCTCTAAATATACTGACCCTTAGGCGTAAAACCATGTCGATTGAAATTGTTTAAAAAGAGCAACGTAGAACCAAAATCACGTGCAAATAAGTCGTCTTGAAATACGATCAGTCAAAATCTGCCCATATTTAACTTAAAACATAGTAGTATTACGCACGACAAGAAAGAGCCATATACAGAAAAACAATACAAACTGGTTGGGATTAAAACCTTAGCTGTTGTTTCACTTATTTAAAGTTTGGAGTTTGGTAGGAGCTCTTTTTGCCTTTTTACAAACTTGTATGATACTAACGAAAAAAAATGTCGGGATAATCTCTAGCAAATTAAAGCACAATCCCTTATTTTCACTAATTAATAAACTCGGTTCAAATAGTGAAAAATAAAATCATGATTTTATATAATCAATCCCAAGTAATTTATTATTGATGTTAGTTATCGTTATAGAGGGATTTCGGTGGAATAATAACAAAATTGCATTCGCTATGGTTTACGTGCTTGGGTGTGTATCTTCTGTAGGGTTCAAGAAAAATATTAGTCAGCTTATTTTATGTCAGGAGTCGAAACAAACAAATACGAACACCTAAGAAGTTCGATACTGTTTCATTGTAGCCAATTTAAGGAACTTTCCTCTGAACCTAACATTCCTTCTCTTTTTCTTTTCAAGTAATAACGTTATTGGTTTTAAGCAATTTCTCAAATTTGTCGAGAAAATGTTTCCAATAGAGATGGGTCCAACCATGAGGTACGTAGTGTTTTCTGGTTCAACATTATAGTGCTTCTCTGTACCGGGCAGCATCTTTATGGATAGCAGAGTTTCATTATCATCCTAAAAGTGGAAATTATTCAAGAACGTAGCTAATGGCTGTTTCTTATGCCAATTTCAAAAAAAAAAAATCCCTTGCTTTTGCTTTCTTTTTCAAGAGCATGTAATCATCTGAAAACAAACCAACAAGCAATGTGGTGTATAGGAGGGGCAAACGGACGGGGCGGGGCGGATATGGCTCGGTTCAAAACGGGTAATGAAAAAACGGATCAATTATCCGATCCGACCCATATTTAATACGGATAAAAAACGGGTTAACCGGCGGATAATACGGGTTAGCCTTATTATCCATAACTTCTTGTATATGATCACTTTTGGGAGAATTCTTAGTCTTCCTAACTTGAGGAACCCCCAATTTGTACCTTTACAAATGTAAAAGTTAGACTCATTAGTTATCCATTGGTTACTCATTACTTATCCATTTTCTAAATGGATAATATGATTCTTATCCATATTTGATCCCTTTTTAAATAGTTCATTATCCAACCCATTTTTTAGCGGATAATATGTGTGGTTAGCTATTTTCTTTGAACCATTTTGTCACTCCTGTATATTATTCGTCCATCTTTAATTAAAAATTTCGAGTTCTAATAAGAATGGAATTCTCGATAGAAGCGTTCTTCTTAAATGAACAGTATATCGATACCTGATGATTAAACGAAAAAATCATTTGGAAGGCTAGCTACTATAAATATGGTATATTGTACACCCTGCCGGGCTTCCACCGAGGTTATTCCTTTCCCCCCAAACAAATTCACAAGGTATATTTTCCAAAATACACTAACAAATTTCAGGAAGGTGCATTAGAGTAATGGTAAATTAAAATTGTTTATGGAGGGTTCAAGCCGTGAAAGCAAGTATTAAAGTAGGCTCTACATCACACCTCTTAGGTGCAGCTTTTTTCTGGATTTTACGTGAACGCCGAATATTTTGTACACTCGGCTGAACATTTTTTTATACACTAACGAATAGAAAACTCTCACTTAGGCTAATGAATTAATGAGTTAGAGGCTTAGAGCTTAATACCAAAATTGGGAGACCAAAAAATTAGAACAAAAATTTTCTTCTGGCACCAAAACAATTCTCTAGCTGAAACACAAGCCATCTCACCTTAGCTGAAAGATTTCCTCCCCAAATTAATACTCCTAGCTGATACCCACCCTTCCGTGGAAGTAGGTAGCTTCATTATTAAATAATGTTAGATGAAAAAGGGATTGTTATTGGTGCCAAAAAAATCCAGTCATGAGATACTGTCTCCTGACTTTGTGTTTCCACTAATTTGTTTTATTATTAATAACAGATGCTAATTCTTATATCCTACCTGCTTCCTCATATATATTTTGCTAATTGGTCAATTCATCTAATGTAAAATTGGTAAGAATACAACACTATTTCACTTGGCTCCATCTTTGCATTAAATACTGAATTAAGCACCCTGGCGTAATATTTCTTTTAGCATTTTAAGAAATATCTACAGACATTAACTTATAAATTAAATTCACTGTTGGTAAAACTAATCGTTACAGATTTGGGACAATAGCAATTAATTTTAATTGCGTGATTCTGTATTCATTGTCACGATAATCACTTGAAATTTGGTGGGCATAATTTATTTTTTGTTAAAACAAAAGTTAAAATGGAACATAATCCAGTTTCAATGGGTGTTGATCGAATTACAGATATAGCCAAAGATCGTAGAAAGAATTCAGTAACTGGAGAGGGGAGTGGTCATTTTTATCAGAGGAATTCTATGGGTCGAAATTTGACCTTATGATAATGAATGAGATCAATGCGTTTATTAAAGTATATTTGTGATTAATTAATGGTATGACCATTTACTCACAAGATTATCGAGCAGTCATCCAGTTTGACAACTAAGGCCATGGCCTGGCCGTCCTTACGAGGGCGTCCCCTCTGTGTGGTCCCAACCCTTTGGTGCCAGCTGGTAGATCTCCTGGCTATAAATACTAAGAGAAAGAAACCTAAAAAGGGGCTGCTTCTTCTTCTTCTTGACATCTCTTTCTAAAAAAAGAGAGAATACATCATTGTAAGGCTCTGAACCTTTCTATGGAGAGGCAGACCAAACCAATACTATTAATAAAAGATATTCATCCCCCTCCCTTTAATCTATTACGATTGTCTCTTAAATTTTATTCTTTTGTTCTTTGGATATATTACGATCTGCTATGATTGGCCCCCTATTTATGTTGATTGTTTTATGCTTCTAAAGTAAATGAAAACTTTGACCAAAACAGGAATCTTGAATAATTTGACCATATTTGTGGTTTGACCTGGGGTGGTTATTTATACCTACGTACCTCACAGAGATATTTCTCTTTCTTAGAATGGGTGAAGAGAATTACAAGACGAGCCTCTAATCTTCAATACTCTAATCGTTGATGTTACTGGTATCGTACTTATATTGAAACGTCACTATGTCTGAACAGGTGCGATCCAACTATATTTATTTGTGAGAGAGATGATTCTGTTTGTCTACTTATTCTTTCTTGCTATTTTCATGTTTTTACCACACTCTTGCCCTTCTCATTCTTATATTCATTCGTTCTTGATGCCCTCTCATATTCCAGCTTCCCAAGATTAGATAACTCAAAAGACTAGACATTGACTTGTTTCACATAAATAAAACCAGCAATCTGTCATGAGCAGTATTGTTGGGAAACCTTGTGAAAAATTAGCAACTCGTTTCATCGATAAAGAATTACATTAGTGTATGGATCAAAAGGAATCGTAAGAGGTCGACTAAGTCGTGGTTGTACCCATAGGGTGTAATAACAATGAACATCTTGGCTACTGTCAAGATCGAGCCATCTCAAAGCTCGTACGACAAAGTAAATGTCGTGATACTCGAGGGAGGCGATGTGAAGTACAAGCAGGGGCGAAGGCATTCTGGTTAAGGACCGTTGGACAAAAGGAATACTGAGTATATACAGGAGATAAGAAGATAAGAAGAGGGGGCTTCTCTTCTAGAGAATGGGGAGATAGAGAAAATCAAGAAAAGGCTTAGATAGCAAATATAAATTTCTGTAATCGTGATTATCAAATCAAGGAAGATGGATCTCATTATTCTTATGGCGTTTCTTCTTTTCCGCCTTTATCACCGTATTATAGTATAGTATGTCAAAAATGTAAGCTTATCGTCTATATATGATATCTTATATCATACTATCAAATTGATAAACTTGATTATTACTTATTCTCGTATTTGACGTGCTTAGATTCAGAGTTAATTTTCCTTGGGTAAGATTTATCCTCTATTTTCTTCATTAATTGGTTTAACTAAAAGTTTAACACTTTTTGGTCAAATAATTTGGCGCCGTCTGTGGGGATTTCTTAGCCAAATTTTTAATTCCTTTTGATCTAAAACCAACCAAGTATCTCTTCCAAGCTGTCATAGCCTCACCATCTCGATATTAAAACCAACTCAATAAAGTGATAGATAAGCTGTTGAGATAACCAGACAAATCTAGATCAGATCTCTACATAAAATAAAAACTTTATCTGATGTATATGCAAAACCCACGCCTCATATGTAGAGATGGGTTTGGCACGTCATATGTGCGTCTAAAGTAGGATCACATTCAATATACCCTTAGCATGACCGCAATCCTATCTGACGTATTCACCTTATGTATTGGGCTGTACTTCCACCTCTTGGGAAGGGACGATAATTCAGTGTGAAAATCTTTGAAATAAGGGGCATATCCTGCCTTATTTTCGTACCCACATGCACTGTGTGATTTATGAACAAAATATGATATGTTTCCCTTACTGTTTGCGCATATCTGATGGGATCAGGCTGGGACTCGGTCTCAATATCCTAACGGACAAGGTAAGTCCAACCCCCAAAAATCCTAGATGCGACTAATGATAAAGCCGAACACGACTGCCAAATCTGAAACCGTCATTCAAGCACGAAGCGAAGCGGGCGACCCTTCAGTGTTGTTTCCCCTTTCACCGATTTACCAGGCCAAGGTAACAGGCAATTTACTTTGGGTTTAACTTATCACTCTCTCTTATTTGTTTAGAACAGGAACACGAGCATTCTCAAAGGTACGCGAAAAAGGAACGAACGTCGCCGAAACACACTACGGAATATTCTGTACCACACCGTCTAGCAAGCAATGACCGAGCAAAGACCTCTAAGTCGTGCCGTACTACAAATAATGGAAACGGCTCAGAACGGGTCGACATTATTAAGAAACAATCTTCGGAACCAGGGACTGGGCAATGGGCCCATGAAAGAACATAGTAGTCTCTAACGAAAACCAAATTAAAACAAATCGGGACTCACCCTGACGCGCGGTGTTTTCCAATGAAAGAAAAAATAAGCAAACCAGGATTGGCCCATGGAACGCACAGTATTCTCCAATAAAAGCAATACAACGTGTTATAATTTGGACTTCGCTCGAATTAACACCCTACGGCCATCGGCCATCACCAAATAAGAGGAGAGTTCGACCTCGTTCGAATTTACAACAAGTTACAATTTCGACCTCACTCGAATTAACACCCTTCGTCCATTGGCCATCGCCAAATAAGAGGAGAGTTCGACATTGTTCGAATTTACAACGGCTTACAATTTTGAGCTCGCTCGAATTAATACCCTACGGCCATTGATTCTGTCCAAGTTGGCAAATCAGAAGTCAATATCGTCCAAACTTGCAGTTCAGAAGTAACTTCATTCGAACTCACACAACGACAATCCGACTTTGCTCAGATCAAGAAAACTAGATCTATCCTCGTTCGAATTCCCAATTAAAAGATCAAGGACTCATCACAGAGAAATCTGAAGATTTTCTCCCCTAATAAAAGAACAAAGAAATGAGAGAGAAGGAAAAAGAAAGTCAAAAGATACACAAGGGCGAGACAACTATTTTATTCAAATATATGTGCGCAAAAGCCGCACCTTACAATAGGCCAAAACAGGCCCTCAAGAAAAAGATGAAAATAAAGCCATAAAAACTAAAACTAAGCACAAAAGCTGCAACAAAGTTTCACTCGGCGTTATCCCCACCTACGTTCTTGTCACGACCCAAACCGATGAACCGTGACTGGCACCTGATACCTTACTCAACCGAGTACCAACATAACGTATCTTTTCATGTCATACTATCATAGCTAACTGAGCTGGAAGGTTGGCATGAGATAAGTAGAATACAACATGTGATACAGACTTATACATAAGACATACAAGCATATAAGACCAAAATAACCACTTGTACACTAAATATAGGCCGACAAGGCCATACAATCTTTTACGTGTATGACAACTGTCTACACGCCTATAAAAATACATAATTTTCATAAAGAATGGGACAGATTCCCTCCATGCCAAACAATACACGTCTAAATCATATTAACCAAACAAGCAACTCTAAAGCAAATGGAACGCACCAACATCTTCTGCTGAGCTGAGAGCCTATATGGAGGGCTCTCGACTTGTCTATCGGGACCTGCAGGCATGAAACGCAGCATCCCAGGCAAAAGGAATTTTAGTACGATTAATGTACTGAGTATGTAAGGCACACAACTAAGTATATAACAGAGATGGAATAAATATAGAGTAAATGACTCAACATGTAAGTCTGGATAACTCTGTAATTTATGAAATAATTATAATGTCATGCATATGCGTATGAATGTCCTGTCGTGCATAGATATATATTTCATAACATCATCAGGCCTCTGAGGGCATCCCCTCATATCATCTCGGCCATTGTGGTAAAATCATAAATGTATATCAGCTGATTGGGTGGTGGTGCGTATATGTAACGCCATAACCTTTCCCACATATATATACATATATGCGTATATAATATCATCTGGTCGTGAGTTAATGTGCATGTGTAAATGTATGAAAAGCATATGAAATGCGTTAATAAAATCTCTCGATACACCATAAGACCATTATGCCTCTGATTAATATCATAAAATAAGCTTTATTAACATACTTATTTTTTGAGACCCATAAACAGATGATAGAATAATATACACATGAGAAATCAGCACATAAGCATCTCTAGTATTCTATGAATATAGTCATTTATGAAAACTATGCATTTGCTCGTTTCTTCTGAATTATTTAGATGATGCCAAAAAGAAAAAAAAGATAGCCTTAATATATCTAAAGTAGAAAAAAATCCATATGACGTTCTTGGAAAAGATTGCACTGTACTTCTTTAAAATCATTAATTTATACGTTGTTATGATTTTAATAATTCTCGTTGAATTCTTGTGCAGGAATTTGAAGGATCACGTTGGTAGTGTAAGGTTTATAGTCTGATGGAAGTGTGGTTGAGAATGAAATTTGAAACGTTTAAGGAATGGATAACCTTCTCACTCTTAAGTGTAATGTCTTGGTGTTGGTGTTGAAATGTTAGAATCTGATTGTATTGAAAATGTTGAGAAGAAAAGTGGCTCAGGTAAATATTTGTCACGACCCAACTCGGGATCGTGACCGGCGTTTTAGGAGCAAGTGCTTCCAAGTAAATCTCATCGGTATTTTACAAAAAATCGGACAAAGTTTTTCCTGTTTTTGGATTATCACAAAAAAAATTCCTATCTCAAATCAGCAACCAAACATCCTAATAGCAATTCAACCAATCGACAACTTATCAATTAACCAAAATAGGTCTCAACCATTATAATACACCGTCTAACAGCCACAGGAACAGGTCGGGCCTATATGGGCTGTGGGAACCAGGTTTTTCAATTGAGGAGTAACCTCCGAGCGTACGGCTTCAGTCACGGTAGGCTAGGCAGAGGGCGCTGGTTGACGAAATGCGAGCGGAGGAGCCCTCGTACTTCTCACTCCTCTCCTACCTGTCAATAAGGAGGAATTTAATCATATAACGACAATGTTGAAGAAACTACGAAACAAAGAACAGAGCAAAACCGCGACGAGCCAACTCACCAGTAAAAGGCTTTTGCCTAAAAGTTTCATGGAAAGGCGCCTACTCACGAATCCCCATCGTGTGAGGGAGAATTGCACTCACCCATTCGTGAATATCAGCAACCAGTGGGGGAGGTAGTCTCTCAGCTGCAAAAATAAAATCAAATCCTCTTATGAATAGGAGACGACTGATGACCGTCTCAAGAAAAATTGCATAAGTAGGAAGACTCACGAGCGAAGTTCCACGTCTCAGGAAACCCTACTAGGTTTGACACGATATGCCCTATTCGAACGTAGAAGTAGCTCTTCCAAAAGAGGCAGTTTGCCTTATCATCCATCTTCACCATAAAAAATCTTCATCCCTCGTAGAAAATGGGGGTCGAAAAGGTGGAGAATGTGTCCTAGGGAGATTCCTCGGTCAGCTAGCTCTGCGTACTTGTTTTTGAGCATGAGAAAGAGCTTGTATATGTACGGAGAGAATTGGGCCGGGCACACTTCATAGTAACGACAAAAATCCACCACCAAGGAAGGAAGGGGAAGCGTGTACCCAATAACAAAGGGATACGCATAAAACGCACAGCAGCTCGGGCGGTTCAATTGCACTATATCCTTATTCGCCGACACCATTTCAATATCATCAGGAATCCGTCATTTTTCTTTAAACATCATGATCGGCTCAGCATCCATCGTGGAGGTTACGAGTTTTGGTTCATCTCCGGCGAGGTTATTGAAGTCGGTCCTCGTCTTCCCCGGACGGGGAACCACCTTATCCATCGACGGAAATCCCTCATCTTCCACCACTTCCACTCCCCCTTCTAGTAGGGATACGTCGTTCTCCGGCACCAGAGCACTTACAACTCTGTAAGAATGGGAAGAAGAACTAGCCATTTATTTTCATTGATCAAAAGAAATAAAAATGATGAAACAAAAGACAACGGTTATAACAAATCCTAGTAGAAGTAGGAATATGAGAGATTAAAGAAAGAGGAAAAGACTTGTAAAGCTCTCTTAAGCAATTGAAATACGTAACATTCAAATGACGGACTCCCCCTATTTATAGGGATAGAATGCCCTAAGCGGGAAAATCAAGAGCCGCCAGTTAGAAAATAAAAAGGGCACGAGAAACGACACAATACCTAGAAAATGCGCGCCATAATGATGCATAGGGGATATTGATGACGGTCCAATTTTGAACTAACGTAACCGTTTGACACAATTCTCGAAGCGTCACGCCCCCACCTCACCATGAGTTTCTCTCCCCCTACCCCCCATAAAGCATTTAGATTTCTTCCAACTTTTGAATCAACAGAGCCCAACCACCGAGCTTGTCAAGAGGCGACCCCAAGGGGCGGAGGGACTAACTGTATGGGTCAAAATCTGACCACCCGTGTATTAGTGCCAAAAGGAATGGTAAGAGGATGACTAAGCCGTGGTTATACCCACAGGGTGTAATAACTACGAGCACCTCAGCTACTGCCGAGATCGAGCCGTCTCAAAGCTTGTACGACAAAGTAAATGTCGTGATATTTGAGGAAGGCGACGTGAAGTACAATCAAGGGATGCAAGCATTATGGTTAAGGACCGTAGGACAAAAGAAATATTGATAAAATATATAGGAAGTAAGAAGATAGGAAGAGGGGGCTTCTCTCCTACAGAAGGGGGAGATAGAGAAAATCGAGAAAAGGCTTAGATAGCAAATATAAATCTTTGTAATCGTGATTATCGAATCAAGGAAGATGGATTTCATTATTGCAAATGGCATTCCGTCTTTTCCGCCTTTATCACCGCATTATAGGATAATATATAAAAATACAAGCTTATCGTCTGTATATGATATCTTATATGATACCATCAAATTTTTTATAAATTGGATTATTTCTTATTCTCTTATCTGTCTTGCTTAGATTCAGAATTAATTATTTTTGATTAAGATTTATTTTCTATTTTCTTTATTAATAAGTTTAATTAAAAGTTTAGTACTTTTTAATCAAACAATTAACTATTTTCATCGATAAAAGATTATCTGTATCCAATATTTACGCTGACTCCATTCCAATAATCCAATAGAGATGCAAATTATTTTTAGGAGTGTGGGGTATTGTCCTTGAAGCTTGATGGTGTTTTCAATCAGCACACGTGGGTCATGGGACCTAATGTTTTTACAATAAAAAGAAGAGAATCCTTCCTCCCTTGTTTTTCTCCTTTGGTTTTCCTTTTTCTACCATAGTCCATATATCAAGTCTTGTCCAACCTCTGTTACGTTCTTTTTCTTATTTCTTGCTTTTATATATTTAAGGTAGCCAACTTTGAGAAAGCGAATCACATTTACTTTTAGATCACGAGTGGAATATCAGGACCAAGATTGTGTGTCATTGTTCTTTCACTTGTTCATACCTTTAATTACTCGGACGGTCTTTTCGTAAATCAAGTAAAACAATCGCTTTAAGCTCTATATTTGTTGGAATCTCATTTTTTATTACATCTAATAGATTACGTATATGTTTAAAAATGAGTTTTGTAAAGTGAAAATGTTTTATTTCTTTTTTAACAACTGTTATGATTCTATCAAGGAAATTGCACTTGAAATGAATATCGAACCTGAAATTCGTAAGAAACGTGTGATATATAAAAAGTAACAATTTGATGCAAATATTGAAAATGAAATCTCAAAATCTTTCGAAGAGTCCTTTAGAGTTGATTACCTTTATACATAATAGACAAGAATATTTTTTCACTTCAAAATAGATTTGAACAATTCGAAGCATATGAAAATATTTTTGGTTTTCTATTTGGGAGTAAAAACTAAGATCACTAGATGTTGAAAATTTGAAAAAATATTACCTTAAGCTTGAATGTTCCTTAATGAATAATAATCAATTCGATATTGATGGTTCATATTTATTTTCCGAATAAAAAGTATTAAGAAAAATAGTACAATTAGAATATAATAGTTTAATTGATACACTTAATTAAATAAAAAAGATAATTCTTTTCCAAAAGCCTAAATTGCTTATGAAATAATGTTCATAACTCATGTTACTGTTGCTTTTGTGGAAAGAAGTTTCCAAAATTAAAATTGATAAATCTTTCCTAAGAACAATAATGTCACAAGAAAGGTTAAATGGATTGAGAAATACTTATTAGGAGTATTTATTATTAGAAATTTATTAATATCTTTGTATCTAAGAAAAAATTTAAAAAATAGACTTTAAATAAATAAAAAAATTAAAAAGTTAAGACCCCTCAAAAAATTTGGCTTACTTCGCACTTTGAACAAATAGAAATACTTTAATTTAGTCAACTTTATACTCTCACGGATTCGTAATCCAAACGACATGGATTCTGAGTTTAGATAAGGAGGTTCTGTAACTCTATTTACTTATTTTTCATATATATAATAAGCTTACACTCTACGTTGAAGTTGATGATCATTAGTTCTAGCTGCCACAACCCTTCCACATCCGCCGATTACTGTTTATAAATTATAAAGATAGGGGTTGCACAGTAACTATTGCGACAGGGTTCGAATTCCCTACTACATATATTTCTCATCTAATATTATTTTCTCTTCTACTATAAGAAACTCAATCTTACACCTGTTGGAGAATGAGAATAATATTTAGAATGAGAAGAAAAGAGTTTAGGAAATATAGAGAATTGGAATGGAGATAAAACTTTATATTGAAGAAGCTTTTGTTATTTTATTGATTTTCTTGATTACAAAATGAGTTACAACATCACATATTTATACTACTCCATGGAAGGATCTAGATACTTGAATGATTATACAAGTTTATAGAATTCTCTAGATTGATGCCTATGAATTTTATTTGAGAAGTATCTAGTATCCTCCTAGAATTGTCTAGTTTAATACATTGATTTTTATGAAAGATTTTTCTAGCTAGTACGAGATGATTCTAGAACACCTCATGTTAATCAAGTTTAATCTTAACACCCCCCTTTAAACTTGATTTGTGTCTCTCTTGGTAATCTTCATCTGATTCCTGAATTGAACAAACTTGTCAATTGGGAGTACCTTGGTGAAGATGTCGGCAAGTTGATCATTCGTACTGATGAACTCCAGCTTGATCTTTTTGTCTTCCACCAATTCTCTGATGAAGTGATGTCGAATTTGTATGTGCTTTGTTCTTGCATGAAACACTGGATTCTTTGTCATAGCAATTGCTGACATATTATCACAGTAGAGTGTTGTTGGCAGAATTTGATCTTGCTGTAAGTCAAATAGGATCCTTTGCAGCCATATTGCTTCACATGTTGCGCTAGTAGTAGATATATACTCCGCTTCTGCAGATGATAGTGCCACTGTTTGTTGCTTTTTTGAAGACCAAGATATTATTTTTGATCCCAAAGTGAAGACATATCCTGAAGTACTCTTCCGGTCATCAATACATCCGGTCCAATCACTATCTGTATAACCGACGAGTACATTATCTTTTTCAGCTGAATATTTGATGCCAAAATTTATTGTGCCCTTCAAATATCTGAGGATACGCTTTGCTGCGGCATATTGTACTTTACTTGGATCATTCATAAATCTGGATACAACACTTACTGCATATAATATGTCGGGCCTTGTATTTGTGAGATAAATCAACGATCCAACCAAGCTTCTATAGATTGATGCGTCCACCTTATTGGAACCATCTTTTTTGGATAATTTCTCATTCAAGGCTGCTGGAGTAGCGATTGGCTTGCAATTTATCATGTGAAATTTCTTTAACAGATCATCACAATATTTTACTTGGCTTATAAATATTTCTCCGTTATTTTGTTTTACTTGGATGCCAAGAAAATATCTCATTAAGCCTAAATCTGCCATCTCAAAATCTTCCATCATTTCTCTTTTAAATTCTTCTATCATCTTCTTGTTGGTGCCACAATAAATTAAATCATCAACATAGAGACAGATTATGAGAAAATCTGTACCTTGTTTCTTGACATAGAGTGATGGTTCACTTGAACTTCTTTGAAATCCATGTTTGCGGAAGTGATGATCGATCTTGCTATTCCATGCTCGAGGAGCTTGTTTGAGTCCATATAATGCTTTCCGGAGTCTATACACCTTTTCTTCTTGCCCTTTGACGATGTAGCCTTGAGGTTGCTCCACATAAACTTCTTCTTCAAGTTCTCCATTTAAAAATGCTGACTTGACATCCAGCTGATATACCTTTAATTTGAGTTGAGCTGCAAGTGTTAACACCGTCCTGATGGTCTCCTTTCGAGCAACAGGAGAAAACGTCTCATTGAAGTCAATGCCTGGTTGTTGTGAATATCCTTTTGCAACGAGACGAGCTTTTAGCTTCTGGATTGTTCCATCTTCATTGTATTTGGTCTTATAGACCCACTTGAGCCCGACTACCTCCTCGCCTTTTGGAAGATCCACTAACTTCCATGTGTGATTTTTTTTAATCATTGTTATCTCCTCGTCCATAGCCTTCTTCCATCCTTCTTCTTTGATAGCTTCTTCAAATTTTACTGGTTCACAAGAAAAGAATGCAACATCACAAGTATCATAAATTTCTTGTAATGAACGAGTCTTACTTGGAGGTGAATCTGCATCAGTTGCTTCTTCAATTCTCGGGTTAGAAGGCTCTTGAGTGTTAGATGTTGATACAATGTTTTCATCGGCAATGATATCTGGAGTGGTTTCTTGATCTTTTTCCCATTTCCATGAACCTGCTTCATCAAAGATAACATCTCTGGAAATCACAAACTTGTTAGTTGTAGGATTGAATAATCAATAAGCTTTGGATTCTTCACTGTAGCCAATAAAGATGAATTTTTCTCCTTTCTCATCAAATTTTTCTTTTCTGACTTGATCAGGAATGTGTGCATAAGCTATGAATCCAAATACCTTCAAGAAACCTACATTCGCTTTCTTTTGGAACCATACCTCATAAGGAGTTTTATTTAGCACAGCTTTCGTGGGGGACCTGTTCAAAATATAGACAGAGGTATAAACAGCTTCAGCCCAGAATTTGTTTGGAAGATGTTTACCTTTTAACATGCTCCGTGCCATCTCCACTATGGATCGATTTCTACGTTCTGCCTCTCCATTATGTTGGGGAGTATATCTGACTGTAAGCTCCTTTTTTATTCCTTCGGCCTTGCAAAGTTCGTTAAACTCCTTGGATGTGAATTCCTCCACGATCCGTCCTCAAAATCTTCAACTTATGACCACTTTGCTTCTCCACTGATGCTTTAAATTGTCAAACTTTGAGAAAACTTCTGATTTTTCTTTTAGAAAATATACCCACATCATTCGACTATAATCATCAACAAACAAGAGAAAATATCTTTTTCCTCCGAGAGAAGGTGTCTTAGTTGGGCCACATACATCGGCATGAACTAGCTCCAAAGAAACTCTAGCTCTCCATGAGGTTTTTGTGAAGGGTAGTCTATGCATTTTTCCAAAAATACAACCTTCACAAATTTTACTTTCCACATTTATGTGTGGGAGTCCAATTACCATATTTTTCTTTTTGAGTAATTTGAGACTTATAAAATTCAGGTGGCCAAATCTCTTATGCCATAATTGAGAAATATCATTTTCCTCTGATTTTAATGCAAGATTCTCAATTGACATTTTTAGTGGAAAAACCTTGTTTGGAGTCATTTTAATTTTGGCCACAACTTGATTATTTTTTTCATTAATAATTGTACTTTCATTTCCCACAAAATTAACTCTATAGCCTTTTTGTAATAATTGTCCCACACTTAATAAATTTTATGTTAGGTCCGGTACATAAAGCACATCAGAAATAAAATTAGTCTTACCTCCTTTTACTTGAACTGCTATAACTCCCTTTCCTTCGACTTTGTGTAATTTTCCGTCTCTAAGCTTAACTTGAGAATTAACTGTTGGAACACGTTCTCAAGTCGCTAAAACTAAACGTGTGTTCATCTTTGTAGGTTTTGATAAATGACAAACCGGCGCGCATGGAACATTGACATATGCCGAAGTCCAAGAACAAGATCAAGTAAAGCAACAAAGTTATACATGAGTCGTTTTATATTGTGATCTTGATCCGACAATAGATTCAAGAATTGGCTTCTCTCATAAAATTATTTTCATCAAACCATGCATCTTTGATTTAAAACAAAATGATTTTCAAACATCTTCATTTTAGCCAAAATGAATTTTAAACATGTCTTTGAAAAAATCGATTATGTTTTTCTGATAATCGATTATGTTTAGACAGTGTAAACCGGAATTTACAAAACAGCAAAATAATCGATTATGTCTTTTCTGATAATCGATTATGTTAAGACAGTGTAAACCAGAATTTACAAAACAGCAAAATAATCGATTATGTCTTTTTTGATAATCGATTATGTTAAGACAGTGTAAACCAGAATTTACAAAACAGCAAAATAATCGATTATGTCTTTTTTGATAATCGATTATGTCAAGACAGTGTATAACCGGAATTTTCAAAACAGCAAAATAATCGATTATGTCTTTTAGGTAATCAATTATGTTAAGACCGTTGCCAAAGTATTTTTAAACGCTGAAAGATAATCGATTATGCACAAGGCAATAATCGATTGTGCTAGCATAAAATCAGCGTCTGATTTTTAAACGTTATCAGGTAATCGATTATGCAATTTGAATAATCGATTATTCTGCTTAAAATCTGCATATGATTTTTGAACGATTTGCAGATAATCGATTATGCAAATCAGATAATCGATTATCCTAGCACAAAATCAGCAATTAGTGATTGGCAATTAAGCAACGGTCTTGGTGACTTTGAGGACAATAAATACACCTCAAAATCACTCTTTTAAGCACAACAACTGATTACATCCTTGCTTAAGCTTACATACTCTCATATCAATCATTTTATATTCATTTCATAGTTTTTGGGAGCCAAATTCTTGACGAAGTTGTTGTGTTCTTGAGCGTATCAATTTTACTCACATCTACTCTATAAGAGAGTCTTGTCTTGAGTAATAAGTGTTTGCATACACTTGAAGGGAAGTTCTAATCCCTTGTTGTAAGAAGGAAAGTTTAGTTCCTTGACTTGAAGTCTTGAGGTGAGGTATCCTCGAGCAAGTTGAAGTCTTGTAGAGTGTATATCTACGAGCAAGTGTAACGGTTTGTTAGGCACCCGTAAGCTTAACGGAGTTAGTGTAAAACTCGGGAGAGTCTCTCGGGGGCTGGACTAACCACACGTTGTGGTGAACCAGTATAAATTCGGTGTGTTCTCTCCTTATTACTTTAATTACTGCACTTACTTTATTCCTGCAATTTTAATTCCGCAAATTTATCTTGATTTTTATTAAAACGCTATTCACCCCCCCCCCCTCTAGCGTTAAGCGTATATTCTAACAATTGGTATCAGAGCCTAACTCTCTGAAAGACTTAACAGTTTGAGAGAAACAATCCATGGCTTCTACTCGTAACGTTTATGCAGGACTAGGTGAAGGACAATGCTTCACAAGGCCACCACTCTTCGTTGGCACCAATTACACTTATTGGAAGGAGAGGATGAGAATATTCATCGAATCAAACAATTTTATGCTATGGAAAATTATAAAGAATGGAGAGCAAATACCAACCAAAAAGGTTGAAAATGAAATGGTTCCTAAATCCGAAGATGAATACGATGCGGACGATATCAGAAAAGTGGAGAACAACGCTAAAGCCATCAACATGATGTACTGTGCTGTAAACCCCGATGATTATAGGAAAATATCGTGTTGCACAACGGCCAAGCAAATGTGGGATAAATTGGAAATCACCTACGAAGGTACGGACCAGGTAAGAGAAGCTAAAATAGATTTTCTAACCCATGAATATGAACTTTTTCATATGAAGGAAAACGAGAAGATAGATGATATGTTCGAACGATTTTCAAAAATCGTTAATGATCTTCATGCTCTTAAGAAGACCTTCACGGATAGGGAACTTGTCCGTAAAATTCTTCGAAGTCTCACTCCGGAATGGCGCTCCAAAGCCGACGCTATTCAAGAATAAATCGGCATTAAAAATGTCACAATCGACGGGCTTAGAGGTAATCTCCTTTGGATGATCAAAGGAAACGAAGAATCGCCCATAAAGCAAGCACGGCTCAATCTCAAAATGATGAGGATTCAAGCGACGAAGATAACGAGTTCGGACTCGTTATTAAGAAATTTCACAAGTTCATGCAAAAGAAGTATGAACGAAAAGGTAAGCAACAAGGAGACCGATTAAAGTGATATGGATGCGGAGAAATCGGGCACATCAAATCAAATTGTCCAAATACCAAAAAGGAGAAGAAACCCGTCAAGAAACAAAGAGCATACATCTCTTGGGGAGGCGACTTCGGAGACGAATCAAGTGATGGAGAAGGAAACGTGACCGCAAACTTATGTGTTATGGCACACGAAGAAACCCAAAATGAGGTATGTACTACTTCTAAGAACTATTTCACTTTAGAAGAAATGCAAGATGCATTTGATGAGTTGTATAAAGAGTTTATTAGCGCTTCTAAATCTATAAAAGTTTTAAGAAAACAAATCTCTTCAAAAGAAAAGGATTTTGAAAAACTAACTCTTGAAAATGAGAAATTAAAAGAGGAAAACAAGTTTTACGGCAAAAGAAGCGCCGACAAACCCGAAAGTTCAAATAAGGATTGTACTTCTTGCAAATCTCTAAAGGAAGAAGTAGAAAGTCTTAGAAGCACTTTGCACAAATTCAATTCTTCACACAAAAATCTCAATGAAGTGCTTGTAAATTTGAAATCCACTAAGCACGGTATAGGCTTTAAACACGAGCCAAAAGAAAAAGTTGAGTCCATTCTTAAACCACCTAAGACTCAACTTAGACAAAACAAAATAAATGTCGACACTCAACCTAGAAATTTTAATCCTAGAATTGCAACTCATCCTAGAACAAATGCTAGAAGAAATATTGGCATGTATAGACCACCTAGACAAGATTTTCGAAAACTACATCAAAACTATATTCCTAAAAATAGAGTGAATAAATTTAGACCCCCAAATTATTATCATCCTAGAAGAATGCACAATCCGAATGTCATTTGTCATTATTGCAATAAAATTGGACATATTGCTCCCGCATGCTTCACTAGACATAGACATTTCACTGCAGGTCAATTACACCACTATTTTGCACCTAACACACAAGGACCCAAAATGGCTTGGGTACCAAAATCTCATTAATTTGTTTTGTATGTGTGTTTGAAGGGATCAAGTGTACTTTGGTACCTTGATAGTGGATGCTCCAAATATATTACCGGGGATGCATCAAAATTCCTTCAACTAAAACCCACGGAAGGAGGAAATGTTATTTTTGGAGACAATAACAAAGGAAAGATTATCGGCATTGGATCGATCGGTAAGGACGAATCCTCCTCCATTAAGCATATTTTGCTAGTTAAAGGTCTTAAACATAATCTCTTGAGCATAAGTCAATTATGTGACAAGGGAAATCTTGTATTGTTTGACTCCGAAGAATGCTTAGTTATCCGTCGTAGTGATTTTAAAGTTATTCTTCGTGGTATTAGAATGGATAATATCTATATGGTTGATCTTGAAAATTCTTCATCAAGTTTTGTAAATTGCCTTATGAGTAAAGAAGACGACATGTGGTTATGGCATCGTAGAGTAGCTCATGTAAATATGAATCTTTTAAACAAACTAGTTTCACAAGATTTAGTAATTGGTCTTCCAAACATGAAATTTGAAAAAGATTCTATTTGTGATTCATGTCAAAAAGGGAAACAAACAAAAGCCTCTTTTAAATCTAAAATTGTTGTTTCAACCACTAGACCCTTACAACTTCTACACATGGATCTTTTCGGACCATCTAGAATTAAAAGTCATTATGGAAATCTTTATGTTTTTGTTATTGTTGATGACTACTCTAGATTTACATGGACATTATTTCTTGCTCATAAAAGTGATGCTTTTCAAGCCTTTAAAAGTTTTCTTAAACGTGTTCAAAATGAAAAGAACACAACCGTCAGTTCCATAAGAAGTGATCATGGGGGAGAATTCGATCATAATATCTTTGCGGATTTTTGTGATGAACTCGGTATTGAACATACCTTTTCGGCTCCACGTACACCACAACAAAATGGAGTGATGGAACGCAAAAATCGATGTCTCGAAGAGACGGCTAGAACCATGCTCGATGAGGCTAAGATTCCCAAACAATTTGGGCAGATGCCGTGAGTACCGCATGCTATGTTTTAAACAGAGCTGTCATAAGACCGATACTCATAAAAACTCCCTATGAACTCTACAAGGGAAGGAAACCTAACCTCTGCCATCTTAGAGTCTTCGGTTGTACGGAAAAGATAACTTGGGAAAATTTGACGCGAAATCTGATGAAGGAATTTTTCTTGGTTATTCATCGTGTAGTAAAGCATATAGAGTTTTCAATAATCGAACCAAAACTGTTGAGGAATCTCCTCATATAGTATTTTGTGAAAATGATGCTCGCTTGGCGAGAAAGGATTTTTATGATGGTCTTGCAGATGCTTTAAACAAAATCAATCTTCAAGACGAGGTGCAAAAGGAGAATCCAAAGGAAGTTCAAGATGAAGTCATGGAACAACTTTCGGAAGAAGTACCACCATAAGAAGAAGAATCGACGATGCCTAAGGCTTGGAGGACGTCTAAAGACCATCCTCTCGACAAGGTAATTGGCAACATCGAGAAAGGGGTAAGTACTCGAAACCTTCTTAAAGACACTGTAGGACATATGGCTTTTGTTTCTCAAATCGAACCCTCAACCATTTCCGAAGCAATTGGGGATGAGCATTGGACCTTGGCAATGCAAGAGGAGCTTAACCAATTCAAACGTAATGATGTTTGGGAATTGGTGCCAAGACCCAATAATCACACCATAATTGGTACGAAATGGGTTTTTCGAAATAAATTAGATGAAAATGGTATAATCACTAGAAACAAAGCTAGCTTGTTGCTAAAGGCTATAATCAAGAAGAAGGAATTGATTATGAAGAAACTTATGCACCCGTAGTGCGACTAGAAGCCATTCGTTTATTACTTGCTTTTTCATCATCTATGAATTTCAAATTATTTCAAATGGATGTCAAGAGTGCCTTCCTCAATGGGTTTATTCAAGAGGAGTGTACGTTGAACAACCCCCGGGCTTTGAAGACTTTAAATCTCCCGATCATGTCTTCAAGCTTAAGAAAGCGCTATATGGACTTAAACAAGCTCCTCGAGCTTGGTACGAGTACGAGCGCTTAAGCAAATTTCTTTTGGACAATGAGTTCGAAAGGGGGAAAGTTGACACTACACTGTTTATCAAAAATAAAAACAATGACATTCTATTAGTATAAATTTATGTCGATGATATTATTTTTGGTGCTACTAATGATTTTTTATGCGAGGAATTCTCTAAGTTAATGACTAGCGAATTCGAAATGTCAATGATGGGTGAGCTAAACTTCTTCTTGGGGTTGCAAGTGAAACAAATGAAAGAAGGAACTTTCATTTGTTAATCTAAGTATTGCAAGGAGTTGCTAAATCGTTTTGAAATGAGCAACGCCAAAGCAATGGCTACTCCAATGAGCACATCCGACCATCTTGACAAGGATGAGAAAGGTAAAGAAGTAGATACCAAGAAATACCGAGGTATGATCGGATCCCTTCTTTATCTTACTGCAAGTAGACGGACATCATGTTTAGCGTGTGTTTATGCGCTCGATATCAATCATGTCCGAAGGATTCGCACCTAACTGCGGTAAAACGGATAATGAAGTATCTTGTTGGAACTATAAATGTGGGACTATGGTATCCCAAAGGTTCTTCATGCCAACTTGTTGGCTATTCCGATTCCGATTTTGCGGGTTGCAAATTGGACCGCAAGAGCACTAGTGGCACTTGCCATTTGCTCGGTAGCTCTCTAGTTTCTTGGTTTAGCAAGAAACAAGTAAGTGTTGTGTTATCCACAACCGAGACTGAATATGTAGCCGCGGGGAGTTGTTGTGCTCAAATCCTTTGGATGAAACAACAACTCTCGGATTATGGTCTTAGTATCAATCATATCCCTCTTCGATGTGATAATACTAGCGCCATAAGCTTGACGAAGAACCCTGTTCTTCACTCAAGAACGAAAAACACAGAAATTAGGCACCACTTCATCAGAGATCATGTTCTCAAAGGTGATGTCGAAATTGAGTTTGTTGAAACCAAATATCAATTGGCCGACATCTTCACAAAGCCTTTAGAGAAAGAGTCCTTTTTCCGAATTCGTAGTGAACTCGGAATTCTTGACTCCACGATGATCTAATACATGCATTGCATTTTTCTTTTAACAATTACTAACTTGAGCGTCGGAGGCGCCTAACTCTTTTTTGCAGGTATCGCCCCAAAGACAGGGGGAATTCTCGGGCACTGGTGATAAATAATCGATTTTTCTTAGTCAATAATCGATTATTACTCCTTTATGTTTTCCCATTATTCTACTGGAAAAGTAAACTAATCGATCATACTAATATTAGAATAGATTATCTAACATTTTGATTTTGCAGGAATCTGGCAATCATGTTCAATAATCGATTATCCATATTACTAATCGATTATTGAAAGTTCTGTTTTACAAGTGTTAATAAAATAATCGATTGTTGAAAACTGAATAATCGATTTCCTCTTACCGTCTCGGTTTTTCATCGCACTGCCTAAAAATAATCGATTATCTCCAAATCAAAATCGATTATTCCCCGAGTCCGTATAACGCACTGTGCAGCAATAATCGATTACCAAAGTTCAGTAATCGATTACCAATGGTCAGCTCATCAAAATTGTTACCGTTTTTGACTGTTTGGCTTAATAAATCTGCAGCTTTTTGTTCAATAAATGCCTCACTTCTTCAATTCTATAAATAGGTGTTTTCATCCTTCAAATTTCTCACTCCAACTTCACTCTTAGCTTCAAACAATCTTCAAAAGCCCTCAAATTTTTGCAACAGCTCTTATTTTTTCATACTAATGGCGAGCAAGCACTCTAAACGCGCTCGTTCCGGCAAACAAATTGCCTCCTCTTCCGTCGCTCGTCCACTCTCCCACTACTATAAAGACGGATCCTTCTTACGTTTCGACACTGAACCCGAACTCCTTCGATTCGTCGAAAAATTTGAAAATCGAGAAATCCTTCCTCCTCGATTCTCCACCGATCGATTCCTTAGCCACAGCGCCCCTCCGTCCACAACAAATATCCTCATACAAAGCCAACTCCTTGAATTCGTATATCTTCAATCCCCTTACATTCACCCTGCTCAAATTCGTGCCTTCTATTCCAATCTCGGGAAGGACGAAGATGGTGACCTAGTCACAAACATCAATGGAGTTCCAATTCTTTTAAATGAGCAACACATGCAACTCCTCACAAAACTTCCACGAAATGGGGAAGATAATTCACTTTACACTAGAGAAGAAGGTGCTTTATTTGATGAACAACTCCTTTTCAACCAAATTGGCATTTTGCGAATTTACTGCTAGTCCGGAGCATCGTCGCCCAACCATTACGAACATGCTCCCGGAATATCGTCTAATATTTTATTTCATAACCCGAGTTCTAAAACCGCGCAAATTCAATCATACGACTCTCTCTCATGAGGATTCAAAACTCACGCACGCAATTATTACCGGGGCTCGCATCAATTGGTGCTAGTTCGTCATGACTCACATGTATGATGCAATTGGGGACGATAAGCCACTCCCCTATGCTTTTGTCATAATGGCTCTTTTTCAAGCCTCCGGTATCGACACCTCCGTCGGTCCTCACAAAAAGGCAACAAAACACTGGGAAATTCAAGAATCTTCATTTCCCAATATCGGTGAACATCCGGCTCCTCCTCCAACTCAAAGACGTCGTCCTCAGGCCCCGTCCGTTGCTTCCCTCCAAACCATTTCTGAGCAACTTGCCTCTTTGTCCACGTCCATGACTCGTATTAACAGGAATGTCACCCGATTATCCCACGAGCTTCATGGTTATTTTGACCATGTCCGCTATCCCTATGCCCAAGTTGTCCTTCCGGAAGAAGTGCCGGATGCCGAGGCGGATGTTAATGTTGACAATGAATAATATTTTTTATGTATCGGTTGAATAATATTTTGTCTCTTTTTCTTGCTTTATTATGTTTTTTCAAGATTGTTTCCTCAATACAAGTTTATTAATTTTTGCTAATGTCAAAAGGGGAAAGAATAAGGGCTATGCACACTAATATATATTGCATAAATTAAGGGGGAATTCATAAATTGAGGGGGAACTCATTCATATATTTATATACTTGTCTTGGATTGTCATTATCAATTATTTAATATGCATATCCCGATATTGGTTTGCCATTATCAAAAAGGGGGAAATTGTTGAAACACATTCTCAAGTAGCTAAAGCTAAACGTGTGTTAATCTTTGTAGGTTTTGATAAATGACAAACCGGCGCGCATGGAACATTGACATATGCCGAAGTCCAAGAACAAGATCAAGTAAAGCAACAAAGTTATACATGAGTCGTTTTATATTGTGATCTTGATCCGACAATAGATTCAAGAATTGGCTTCTCTCGTAAAATCATTTTCATCAAACCATGCATCTTTGATTTAAAACAAAATGATTTTCAAACATCTTCATTTTAGCCAAAATGAATTTTAAACATGTCTTTCAAATCTGGACAGAAATAATCGATTATGTTTTTCTGATAATCGATTATGTTAAGACAGTGTAAACCGGAATTTATAAAACAGCAAAATAATTGATTATGTCTTTTCTGATAATCGATTATGTTAAGACAGTGTAAATGGGAATTTACAAAACAGCAAAATAATCGATTATGTCTTTTTTTATAATCGATTATGTCAAGACAGTGTATAACCGGAATTTTCAAAACAGCAAAATAATCGATTATGTCTTTTAGGTAATCGATTATGTTAAGATCGTTGCCAAAGTATTTTTAAACGCTGAAAGATAATCGATTATGCACAAGGCAATAATCGATTATGCTAGCATAAAATCAGTGTCTGATTTTTAAACGTTATCAGGTAATCGATTATGCAATTTGAATAATCGATTATTCTACTTAAAATCTGCATATGATTTTTGAACGATTTGCAGATAATCGATTATGCAAATCAGATAATCGATTATCCTAGCACAAAATCAGCAATAAGTGATTGGCAATTAAGCAACGGTCTTGGTGACTTTGAGGACTATAAATACACCTCAAAATCACTCTTTTAAGCACAACAACTGATTACATTCTTGCTTAAGCTTACATACTCTCATATCAATCATTTTATATTCATTTCATAGTTTTTGAGAGCCAAATTCTTGACGAAGTTGTTGTGTTCTTGAGCGTATCAATTTTACTCACATCTACTCTATAAGAGAGTCTTGTCTTGAGTGCTAAGTGTTTGCATACACTTGAAGGGAAGTTCTAATCCCTTGTTGTAAGAAGGAAAGTTTAGTTCCTTGACTTGAAGTCTTGAGGTGAGGTATCCTCGAGCAAGTTGATGTCTTGTAGAGTGTATATCTACGAGCAAGTGTAACGGTTTGTTAGGCACCCGTAAGCTTAACGGAGTTAGTGTAAAACTCGAGAGAGTCTCTCGGGGACTGGACTAACCACACGTTGTGGTGAACCAGTATAAATTCAATGTGTTCTCTCCTTATTACTTTAATTACTGCACTTACTTTATTCCTGTAATTTTAATTCCGCAAATTTATCTTGATTTTTATTAAAACGCTATTCACCCCCCCCCCCCTCTAGCGTTAAGCGTATATTCTAACATTAACATCTTCATCCAATTTGACGAAGCTTTCTTTATTTCCTGTCATATGATTACTGCAACCACTATCCAAGTACCAAATATCCTTCACATTTAATTTAGCACTAAAGCAAGAATAGAAAACATTATCTCCTTCAGTAAAATTAGCTTCGTCATTTTTATTGTACCAACAGTCCTTTTGGGAGTGATTAGCATTTTTGCATTTTAAACACTTAAATCTGCAACTCTGAGTATTATGATTAGACTTTCCACAAATTCTACACTGGGAGGAAGACGTAACTTTATTATTCTTCTCATACCTTCCACGAGGGCCTTGATTGTAATCTCCAAATTTTCTTTGCTTGAAATTTCTGCTCCCATAATTGCTCTTTTGTTGGAAATTTTTCCTTCCTTCTTTATCCGTCTCTCCTCCTCTTTTATTTGAAATTGACACTTTATATTGAAAAGCTTGTTCCACCTCTTGAGTTGAAAACCTGCTCATTCGTAGCTCATGTGTCTCCAAAGAAGCCATTAGTTCTTGAAAACTTAATGTAGATAAATCTTTAGATTCTTCGATAGCGGCAACAACATGATCCCATTTTGCGGGTAAACTCCTCAATATTTTTTCAACTATCTTCTTATCTTTAAGTTTATCCCCATAACTTCTACTTTGATTAACAATGATAGTAACTCTATTAAAGAATGCTTTCATGGTTTCATCATTTTTCATTGCTAATTATCAAATTCTCTCCATAAAGATTGAAGTTTGATAGAGATTACCTTAGAGGAGCCTTGAAATTCCTTTTGTAGAATACTCCAAGCTTCTTTTGAATTGGTGGCAGCCATAATACGAGGAAAGATAGTTTTATTTACCCCTTGTTGAATGAAGAGTAGTGCCCTTGCATCCTTCTTCTTATTTTCTTTAAACTCCTTTTCTTTGCCGCCGTCCATGATGCTAGTGTTTCCGAGTCCTCGGGTGCATCATAGCTTCTTTCTACAAGCTCCCAAAGGTCTTGAGAAATGAATAGAGTCTTCATTTGAATGCTCCAATAATCATAGTTTCTCCATCAAAATAGGGACAAGATTTTGTGAATAGTTGAATAAAGATGATGAAGATGATTGTGTTGCCATGGTGGTTTGTAATGGAACACAAGGCTAAACCCGGGCTCTGATACCAAATTTGTTGGAGAAGGAGAGTAATATTTAGAATGAGAAGAAAAGAGTTTAGGAAATGTAGAGAATTGGAATGGAGATAAAACTTTATATTGAAGAAAGCTTTTGTTATTTTATTGATTTTCTTGATTACAAAATGAGTTACAACATCACATATTTATATTACTCCATGGAAGGATCTAGATACTTGAATGATTATACAAGTTTATAGAATTCTCTGGATTGATGCCTATGAATTTTATTTGAGAAGTATCTAGTATCCTCCTAGAATTGTCTACATTGATTTTTATGAAAGATTTTTCTAGCTAGTACAAGATGATTCTAGAACACCTCATGTTAATCAAGTTTAATCTTAACAACACCTAACAAATTAAAGAAAAATAGGTAAAAAGCAAACGAAAGAACATGTCGGTGAAAATAAAAAAATTTAAACTAACGAAATGGCTACATATATAGCAGTTAAAAAACAACAACAATAACAATAACCCCTGTTTGATCCCATAAATAAGGTTCGAGGAGAATAGCATGTAAGCACCTTACCCCTACCTCATAGAAATAACTTATATATGCCAGTTAGATTTGTTTAATAGTTTTGTTTTGCTTTTCTTGTTCGCTATACCAAATTGTTCAACTGTTGTCGAAGTTACCGCAGAAATCTTTAAGTCAAGAGGCCACTTTACTTATGTTTGGCTCAAAAGTTATCAAGATATTTTGCAAGTATAAAACAATCAAAATAGATAAGGATAAATCGTAATCAAATATAATAGACCTACAAATGAAAACAATATATTTTAGTAGATCTGATGATATTGGGAGAATATTTTTTCAGAGATATAGAGAGAAAGAGAAAGTTGTATATCCGAGAACAATGAATCCCCTATATAACATTATGGTTATCTTTATATAGTAGGAGATCCTTCTCGAAATAATAAAAATAGCACAAGAGTAGGTAATATCTCTTTAGTGGGGGCGCCGAATTTAAACGGCGTCGTTCCTATCCTCACGCCTAATTCAACATACATCCGCTAATCGTACCAACTAATGTGGAGACGTCGAAGGTCGAATTCGTTCCAATACAACTTACATATGTATAATTTGAGAAAATGCGGAAACTGATATATTGTCTTTTGGAAAGAAAATTTTGTGTGTTTGACAAATAATTACAAATAATTAAAATTCCTGTCGAACAACAAAATAATATCTTGAAATGGTAGAACCCTACGGTTAATCATGTTACAAAATGTGCATTCACTGAGATAATAACGAGAGAGTGAGAGAACATTTTGCAAAAAATAGATTAAAGTCCTTCAATTATATTTTAAATTTAAAATGGTAATTAACTGCGGTTCCAAACGAAAATATTTTACGGGCAATTAATAAGATAACATTTGTGAATAAGTAACATTAGGCTTTTAGTTGCATGATCTCTTTCATTTTTCCAATTTATCTTCCCCTCTAGTACATTAGTACAGCTAGCTTTTTCCCCCTAAAGTTAGCTAATTAATTAGGTCCGCTGTCCCCTCTTCAGCAAGATAAAATTTTTCACTTGGCATCAAGACTTTTAAGTGGTTTCAGATAGGCCCACCATAATTGTTCTTGTCTAAATAGAAAATAAATCCGTACTATATTTTGAAATTTTCTGTTGATTTATTCTATATTTAAAAGGCACACAAGGAACTATAAATTTAAAACTTCGATTATTTAATTTAGAAAAGATAAAATGGAATAACTTTTAATTATTGGAGCACCAAATACTGACCTTTCGGTAAAACGTATCAAGAATTTATTTGTCGGACAAAAATTACAATTAGAAATCATGCTTTTTTCGTTTAATTGTCTTAAAGCTGAAACTTCCCAAGTGATATCTATTTTCTATCGTAATATTGTATGTAAGATTGTGAGAATAACATCATAAATCCACCCTCAAGGTAAATTTACCTCTAAAGATCGTATCTTTTTTCTATCACGACTACAATTGAAGCAAAGTACTAAAGTCCTGCACTCTCATCAAGATAAAAACATTACCGTCGAGGACCATTCATTTGTTTTACTTGTATGAATACAACTATGATCGTGTTATTAAACTTAAGATAACATCTAATTAAATGATGCAATTGTGGTAAGCGATTTTTTTTTCAAAATTTTAGCGTGTTGTTTCCAACTCTTTTTATTTTCCGATAATATATAAGAGAGATCGGTCGAAAAAAGAAAAAACAATACTTCACAAAACATGATTAATGCTGTCTTATCAATTATTAGCTAAAATAAGGGTGATTTAATAGATTTGGATAAATTAGATAAACAAGATTTAGACGTATTATGAGGCAATAATTGAATATTAGTAATATGTATTTCCTCTCACTGACTTAAAAGCTGTCATTACCCACCTTTAAATGTTGTTTATCCTATTAGGATCGTCAAATCAAGTGCCAATCACTTAATAGAGGAATATTAGTGGATTGAAAAGAGAAAAATAATATTAGTGGATATTCAGAAGATATATGAAATGACACACACCTTTAATATAACACTAATGCTAAAGCTTTAATTTTCTAAAACCCATAAAAATATGGGGCCTTCCCAATCCACGTGAAAGGGCCTACGCTCTTCTCCAATTGTCTCTTAGTGCACACTCTGCTGAAGGCCCACTAATATTCATTGTGAATTCACTATGCTTGAGGTCAATTATTGATAGTTGGATTCTCCATAAAAAATTTACTCACTATTAATTACTATTTCTTTATTTTTGAAAAAATATTTGGTCTTTATAATTGAGAACAAAAGGAAAGCATGCTCGAGACAAAATTCAAATTGGATAATTAACTTTTCAATGAGCTTCCTTGTACTCTATATTTTTTCTTTCTCTTTTTGGATTGTTAAAAATATTTATGAATTTGAGACTTTTGTATCCAAGTGGAGCTGAAGTATAAGTATCTCTACAATAAAAAATATATACCTAAGAAAGAAAAGAAAGTTTGACCAAAAGTAGATACAATGAGTGAGATATAAAGTCTGCTAAAATTAGAAAGATGTGTTTAATTTGAGATCTTGATGTAACATAAACAACATGAGAGGGGGAGTTGTCCACCTTGACCAAAGTTCTTTTCCTAAGGGACCAACAAGCATTTGGATCGGGAGGAAAAAAAAGCCCAAATACTTGTAATGTTTGTTGTATCTATCTTTGCATGCAGCTACTTTTATAGCCTATTTGGCCAATCTTCTAAAATCAACTTATTTTGAAAAGTATTTTTTTTGGAATTATTTTCAAATTTTTTCTTTTTGATGATAATCAATTTGTGTTTGGCTAATTAATTTGAAAAGTATTTTTGAACAGTAATTAGCATTTGGCGAAACTTTTAAAAACTACTTCTATATATTATTCTCAAAAGTATTTCTTAGAAAATTGCGGAAAAGTTACTTTTTTCTGCTTCTAAAAAACTGCTTCTGTTTCTCCTCAAAATTATTTTTTCCTTCAAAAGACTCAGTCAAACACTTCAATTTTTTAGAAAAGTACTTTGGCCCAAAAAAAGCTTGGCCAAACAGGCTATTACCGTCATTACATGCAAATGTGCTGAGATATTCAACATCATTTACACTCGGTTCTTGCATCAAATTATGAAGAATTTTAACAATAAAATTTGTATATTGTTCTAATTGAATGACAATATTATAAATTAATTAATATCTTGATCACTCTAAATACTAATCAAATTGACCGTAAATTGAAATATTACAGTTTTTTCTAGTTTCATTTGATATGATTGAGGTACTATTTAGGATATAATGTAATTTTTATCACAATAGTAGTATTTGTTGAGACTATTTTAAAAATAGTTAATTTTATATTTATGTATTTTGAAATATATATAATGCTGAATTCTTATTGAATATAGTATGTACTCAACTAACGCCGCTCATAAAGGGAGAAGCATAATCCTATATGACGATACTTCTGATACTTCCTAATATATAATAATTTTTAAAAGAAAAAAGTTTCACAATTTAGTTGTCTTAATTTTTACTTCAGATATTCTCAACTCATATTTTAGAGAGGGATACGTATTATACAATTTGAACAAATTTTTATATTCTATAATAAAAAAGGTGACTTGAAACTATATTTTATTCTTAAATAATTTTTTCCCGAATTTTATGAAGCATTCCAATTGAAATTGTAATTTAATGAGTACTTTGTATAAAATGATATCAATTGATAATGATATAATAGCATTTGAATGTAAATCTACATAGATTATCGCTAATTCTTTTTTAATGAAATCTTCTTTACTTGGAATAGTTAATAAATAACATAATATTTCCTAAGTAGATAATAGCATTGTCATATATAAATATATGTGACCTTAGTATTTTTAATCAGGTGACCATTTGAATTACAAAATTATTAAAAAGATAATTTTTCTAGCTAAAGTACTTATTGAAAAAATAATAATAACAATCAAGTAATGTATTTAGTGAAAGTTTGAGTCTCCCCAAGAGCAAGGTGGGAAGTTCTTGGAGGGAACGACGCCGGGGGTCTATTTGGAAACAACCTTTCTATCCAAGAGTAGGGGTAAGGTCTGCGTACATACTACCATCTCAAACCCCACTAAATAAAATTATGCTAGGTTGTTGTTGTAGTGAAGGTTGAATGGGGTCCACCTAAAGAATTTAATAGCTTGTGGGCACGTTAGTTTTGGTTTTTCCTGTTATTAAGAACTCATGACCAAATTTTTGAGCCTAGTATACAAACAAACAATGTACTAATATATGTAAAATGACCATTATGCCCTTGGTCAACCCCCTCTTCTATATAATAGAAACAGAAATTATAACCAAGATCTACTACTGCCACAATATTTGTCTAAACTTCGTTATTAATGCTTGAAACAAGCACGAGGATTTGGCAAAAAGTGTCAACAGCTGATATCCAAATTATATTATTGTGTGTATTTACATTGCTGGCAGTTGTAAAAAGAACTATGTTTAGACGATTTAATAGTTGGATAAAGTTGTACAATCTGAAGAAAGTAGCACAATAAATGCGAGAAACAGATTATTAACTAATATATAGTCAACCAATCACGAAAATTGTATTGTCTATGAGTTTAATCACAGGGAAGCTCATGAATCGGATTGGATCAGATTTAGCATATTTCAGGTTGAAAATCGGATTTCAGATTTTATAAAATGCACTTCGAATATAATTCAAATTAACATCAGATCAGATTGAATTTTAAAGTTTGGATCGAATAGATATTTCGAATTATTAGATCGGATAATACATATTATTAAGGTTATTGCTAAACTATTCCCTAATGCAACCAGCTCCCCCATCCTCTCTGACCACGCATCATTTCATTCATTCTGCACCAACAATATAACCAAGATCTTCTACTGCCACAATATGAGTCTAAACTTCGTTATTAATGCTTAAAACAAGCGTGAGGAGTTGGCAAAAAGTGTCGAGAGATAATATCCAAATTATATCATTGTGTGTATTTACATTGCTGGCAGTTGTAAAAAGACTATGTTTAGACGATTTAATAGGTGGATAAAGTTGTACAATCTGAAGAAAGTAGCACAATAAATGCAAGAAACAAATTATTAACTAATATATAATCAACCAATCACGAAAATGGTATTTTTTATGAGTTTAATCATAGGGTAGTTCATGGATCGGATTAAATCGGATTTAACATATTTTAGATTAAAATCTGTCACGATCCCAGTTCGCCCTCCGGAAAATGTTGTGACGGCACCTAGTCCCTACGACTAGGTAAGCCAACAATGCGAAATACAAACCAATTTTCGAAAGAAAATAGTTAAACTGAACTAGTGAAATAAATCAGTGTTTAAGGTGCCGCCTGACACATACAACAACAAGTCTCGAAGCTAACAATTTTTTCCAAAACCTGGAATTTCACAAATCACAAGCTAAGGGATACATAAGAGGCCCTGACTCAAGAATGTCTATACAAAGGAGAAATACTGAAGGAGCTACACTTATTACAGAAAGCTGAAAAGGGACACCTCGGTCTGCGAAATAGAAGATATACCTCGAAGTCTCTACCAATATGCCTCCTTCCAAGGCTGACAGAACTGAGTGGGAGTACCTGTATCTGCACAACATAAATATACAGAAGAGTAGCATGAGCAGACCACGACGATGCCCAGTAAGTATCAAGGCTAACCTTGGTGGAGTAGTAACGAGGAACAGTCGAGACACCTACCGGTCAATAAGCAATATTATCATAGGAACAACGAAAAATGATACAATAATATGTAATGACTACACGAAATAACCAAAGATGCTACAATTCACAATAAAGGAAAGGAACAACAAGTGACAACGAGAAAATAATAACTGACGATGTATAACGACGACAATCACAATCCAAATCCTAAGGTCAGAACTCCGCAAGGGAAGAACAAGTCCATAACTCATATCCTACAATAATGTTCACATAAGGTCTTATTCACTCTGACCACAATTTTACCAAGTCTCAAACGAATCATAACTCACGAAAACCCAGCATCTGAAATCCAACACCTGGAATCCGTGCCCCATAAATCTCAAGGTCATGCTGACAACTAACTGGTTAACTAGAGCCACTCTCACATATATAATGGGTAAACGAGGGCGTATTCCCACCCTTAGCAATAATCGGAAGGTATTTACCTCTAATGGGGAGTGTCCACTATGTGTATGCTTGTGCAAGTGTGTCTAACAAAAACTCCACCAACTAGTAAGTATAAGAAATGGAAAGGCAAGCACCCAAAATATTTGCACATGGATAGAATCGACGAAAACATCAGCTCAGAACACAATAAGTTTAACATGGGATCTCCCAGGATATCGTCCTATAGTCCCAAACATAAATTTTTGCTAGGGATTTCTTGGTATCCCGATGATCTCTTGGTATCCTCAATAGATGTACTGGGGATCTCTTGCTATCTCGAGGATCTCTTGGTATCCTCAATATATGGGCCGGAAAATCTCCCGAGAATCTAACCCGTAGTCCAAAAGTAAATGTGCAGGGGATCTCCCGGGAATCTAACCAGTAGTCCCAAAATAAATGTGCAGGGGGATCTTTCGGAAATCTAACCCGTAGTCCCAAATTAAACAAACAAGGGGGGGAGCTATCAGAATCCCACATCTGTAGTCCCAATGTAAATACACACCAACATCAAGAGAACAACAACATCCCGACAAGGGAGTCAACAACAAATACAATAACGTCCCGACAAGGGAATTAACAATTGAAGCAATAACATTCCAGCAAGGGAAACAACAATAGAAGCAATAATGTCCCGACAAGTGAAACACCAATGAAATCAATAACGTCCTGGCGAGGGAAACAACAATTGAAGCAATAACGTCCTAGCAAGGGAAACAACAACAGAAACAATATCGTCCCGGCAAGGGAATCAACAATAGATAAGAGGGGTCACGGAAAAATAAAGAAGTACAATAACCTCAACTATTGAACATGTGATATATTTGCACAAAATCACAGATGAATTTATAGTCAAGGAGTGCCTAAACAATAACAAAATTAACATGAATCCAATAATTTAAATTAAGAAAATATTAACTAAACGTAGGATACCTAATATCTTTTTAATTAGGGCCAATAAATTACGCGGGCAGTAAAAATAATGATTTCCAACTAAAGGCAAACAATTATAAAAGACAACGTGGCTATATAAGGGTAAGTGTCTTCAGCTAAACCAGTAAAAATAAACTAGGGAATAAGAGTAAACCAAAAGGGCAAATTAAATCGAAGTAAGACATGTAGAGGTGACAGTAATTAACATGAAACTAAATCGTATTAAGAAACAGTTTCATGTTCGGTGATTTCAAGGATCTAAAAGCCTAAAAGGGGGCAATTTAGCACAAATAAATCGAGAACGCACTCGTCACCTCGCGTGCAAGGAATACAATCAACATAGAAGACTCAAGTCCTAAGGGGAAGTCCCCCACACAAGGTTAGGCAAGATACTTACCTCAAACCGGATAAAATCAACTAGCAACCACGTTCTTGCCACGAGTTCTCGACTCCAAATGCCCAAATCTATTCAATCAAATCACATTATGAATAACATCTCAAGCAACTGATTCTATTATTTAATTCAAATCTAAAGAGCGAAATCAGGTAAAATAACCAAAATGCCCCTCAAGTCAACGTCTCGGAACTGGATGAATTTAACATTTTTAGAATCCTCGTACTATGACGATTCTAACCATATAAAAATCTCTCAAATCAGAGGTCAAATACCCCCTCAAAACTCAATAATTCGGTCTATGAAGTTCTACCCATTTTTCAATTAAATCTGTAATTCAAGGATGAAATTAAAATGAGATTCATGGAAATTGCTCTAAATCGAGTGAGGAACACTTACTCAAGTTTCCCAGGTGAAAATCCCTTCAAAAATTGCCAAGGACCGAGCTCTAGAAGTCAAAATGTGATAAAAAGATAAAACCTTAGAAATTGGAATTTAATCTTTCCGCCCAGTGATTCCTTCATCGCGATCGCGGAACGATGGTCGCAATCGCATAGGGAAAATTTGAAGGAGCCCAGAAATGTTCATCGCGATGGTGATGATAGGAACGCGAACGTGGAGAAGAGGAACTCAGTACTTTGCGATCGCGTAACCATGAGTGTGATCACGTTGAAGGCAAAACCAAAGTCCATAGAGCAGGATCTAATCCTCCACGAAAAGTAAGAAATTCCGCATATTTTGACCAATTCATGGTGAAAAATGGGGTCCTTATTACATTACAAGCGATACCTCAAATTCCAAAAATGCTCCTCTAGTCCCGAGCTTGGTAAATAAGGCCGTGGGAAATTTTTTTGTAACACAGGATCTGAGATGCGATCACGAAGTAAGGAAAATTATACCATCGCGATCGCGGGAGGCTTGACACGAACGCGTTGAAGGAATACACAAAACTTTACGAACGCGGGGGGACGGCTGCAAACGCGAAGAAGCATTTTGAGGTGGTCTTCAGCAGGGCAAAGGGATTGCGGGAGAGGCTTCGCGATTGCGTAGAAGAATAGCAGAAGCAGCAGCTCAACAGTTCAACAATAGAAGAAAAGGATTCGTAGCCCACCCGAAACACACCCGAGACCCCGGGACCCTGTCTAATCACGCACACAAGTCATATAACCTTACACAAACTCGCTCGAAGTTCCAAATCACATAACACAACATCGAAATGACGAATCAAACATAAAATCAAGCTTATGAACTTCCAAATATTCAAATAACGAATCTCATGCCGAAACCTATCAATTCTACTCGGAATGTTGCTAAAATTTGCAGACAAGTCCAAAATAATATAACGGAGATGTTCCAACTCTCAGAACTGTATTTTGACCCCGATATCCCAAAATTCAAATGTGGATCAAACTTCTTCATTTCCCAACTTCAACTTTCACCGAAATGCCTCGATTTACTCTACAGACCTCCAACTCTGAATCCGATCGCGCGCCTAAGTCCTAAATCACCATATGAAGCTGTCGATATCATCCATGACCCATTCTGGGGTTGTTTATCCAAAAGTCCAATTCCGGTCAACTTTTCGCCGTTCTAACTTCAAAAACAAGGCTTTTTCTCTAAATTTGACTCTAAGCCATCCGAAAGCCGAATTCCACGATGCACGCAAGTCCATACTCATACTCCGAAGCTATTCCAGATCATATACCATTGAACGGAGCTTAATTTCTCAAAACGACCGGTTGGGTTGTTACAAAATCAGATTTCAGATTCAATAAAAAGATGCAATTCGAATACAATCCGAATTAAAATCTGATCGGATCAAAATTTACGTTTAGATCGAATAAACATTTCGGATTATCATATCAGATTATACATATTATTAAGGCTATTGCTAAACTATCCCCAAATGCAACCAGCTCCCTCCATCCTCTCTGACCATGCATCATTTCATTCATTCTACATCAACAATAGAACAAAAAATTTCAACATATAGCTTAGCAACATAAAATGCCATGACTTAGATCTTCTTTCACAATTTCAGGCCGTTTTATACCAAAACATCTCTGTTGCAAGGTCTGGCAAGCTGAATTTATAGGATTATTCGAGTCGATAAAGGAAGAAGCATCGTCTAGGTGCCGCCAATAGTCAGAACACAGAGAAGAGTGTGTCACAACTGAAAACTCGACCCGTCGTGTTGACGCCTAACATTCAACTAGGCCAGCCTCAACTCAATAACCCAACAACGCAAAAGTATTTTTAATTAATAAACATGAAGTCGACCATTCATTAAGGAACACTTTTGAAAACATAATAAATTCCAAATTTGGATACAACAACCCAAAACTGGGGTGTCACCAAGTGCATGAGCATCTAGAGGAGAACATTGTCTATTACAATGTTTAAATAAACAAACTGAAATACATCTGGAGATAAAGATGGAGAGCCATTGTGAACGTTGTGCAAATTCCTCGATAGTCTCTTAAAACTAAAGCCTCGAACAGCGACTGCCACTAGGACCAGAAGTGCCTGAATCTGCACACAAGGTGCAAGAGGTAATGTGAGTACACCAACTGAGTAAGTAACGAGTCCAAACTATGGACTGAAAGGTAGTGAGAACTCAACCGCAATAAAAATAATGGGAATATATGTGCAGAAACATAGGCATGCTTTCAACTGAATAGACAGCTGAAACAGTAAGAAAGAACAGATACCAACAAGGTAAAAAATAGAACTCTGCTACATCTACATGATAATACACATGTATGTGATGCACCATGCTGAATATCTCATGTGCTCACACTCTCAATGCTCCTCCACTCAGTACTGTATATGGCCCATACGGCCTAGGGAAGATCCATCTGAGATTATATACATCTCTAACAACAGTCGCTCATTACTGAGGAAGGCTAATCCTGCCCTATGGATAAGATCCATTTCCAAGTAATAATAATAACTTCACAGCCACTCGGTACTATATATGGATCATATGGCCCAGGGAAGATCCATCTAGGAATATATACATCAATGATCGTCAGTCTCCAGTACCAAGGACATAGGCCAATCTAGCCTCAAAAAGAAGATCCATCTACAAATAATTATATTAACTGTGCTCACTAGGGCGTGTATAGACTCCAGAAAGACTCATTCAGCCTAAGCGCTATCACAAATCAATATAACCGTTGTGGCGTTCAGCCTGATCCCCTAACTGTCACTCATAATCAGGCTTTCAGCCTTACTCAGTCATTACTCTCCAGTCTCACCCATGGTCTCAAAATGCCATGAAAACTAGAACGAAACAATGATATAATGTGCCAATAAATAAAAATTGAGACTTAGATGCGATATAAAATGCATGAATATGACTGGTATAGAATATAAAAGAATTAGTGAGATGACAGCAAGAAACTACCAGCAGGGGTCCCAATAGTATTGCCCTGAAGCCCTAATATGATATCTAGCATGTTTACAGCTCAATTACTTTATCACATAATGGAAACACGTATATCAACAAGAAAGAGTCATAAAACGGTGCCATAGAATGAACAAAGCCACGATTACGGTGCACGCCTGCATGCCCATCACTTGGCATATGCGTCACCTCAATACTAATCATATAACACGCAGTTCGGGGTTTCGAACCCTCCGAATCAAGTTTCAAGGCCTTGCTTACCTCAAACCGAGCAAAATCCTACTCCGTAATGCCCTTGTCTCTAACCTCGGCCTGCGAACGCCCGAATCTAGCCACAAGAAATACAACATGGTAAATATAGACTAAAGGAATCAATTCCAGAGAAGAATACCAATTCATAGCATAAATCCAAAATTGGCTCCAACCAGGCCCCCAGACCTACATCTCGGAGTTCAACAAAAGTCACAAAACTAGAAAGACCATTCACTCACGAGACTAACCATATCAAATTTACCCAATTCCGACAACAAAATCACATCCAAAAGCCTCAAAATTCCATCTCTAGAACTCTACCATTTCCCCCTAAAATTTTCAACAAATCACATTTTAGATTATAAAAATCGAGTTGTAATCATGGAATTTAACCAAAATCAAGTGAAGAACACTTACCCCAATCAACTCCTTGAATATCCCTTCCAAAATCATCCAAATCCCTGGTCTCTAGCACAAAATATGAAAAATGGACTCAAACCCTCGATTTTGAATATAACATTGCCTGCTTAGTTTTCCTTCATCGCGATCAGGGAAATAGCCTCACGATTGCAAAGCAAAATCAGGATGCCCCATATTTTAACCCTACGCGAATACGGAATTACTCACACGATAGTGGATTGCAGCCTCTCAAGACCACGTGAAGGTTCCCAAATCCACGTGACCGCATAGAGAAAATTCCTTCACCTCAGAACCGCTCCAAATCCTTCTACGCGAACGCGAACTCAGTGCGCAACTTCACACACCTATGCGATCACGTAAAACAAACTCACGTTTGCCCCCAAATAAGCTTACGTGATCGCAAATGAACCCCTACGATCGCATACAAGGAAACCAATAATATCTAATACCTGATATCGACAACTTCAGTCATATTGCCAACTAAAAATAATGTCCGTTAACCACCCGAAACTCACCCGGGATCCTTGGGACCCCAAATAAACATACCAATATGTCCCCTAATACCATATAAGCTTAGTCCAATTATCAAATCACCTCGAACAACATCAAATACATAAATCACTCATTGATCCACGCCTAATGAACTTCGGAACTTCCAAATTCTACAAACAACGCCAAAACCTATCAAATTACGTCCGAATGACCTCAAAATTTACACATAAGTCTGAAATGACACTAGGAATCTCCAACTTCTTGAATTCCATTCTGACCCTGATATCAGAATTTAGACTACCAGCCAAAATCGCCAAAATTCCAACTTTTGCCAATTCATGCCTAATTCTATTATAGACCTCCAAATTGCATTACGGACGCACTCCTAAGTCCAAATGCACATAACAGAACTAACAAAATCATCTAAATTCAAATCCAAGGTCATTTACATATAAGTCAACATCCGATCAACTTTCCCAACTGAAATCTTTTCCTAAGAGACTAAACCTCTCAATTCACCCCAAAACTACTCTGTACCCAAATCAACTAACCCGTTAAGACAAAATGCAGTTGTAGAACACACAATAAGCAGAAAATAGGGGAATGAGGCTATAATTCTCGAAATGACCAGTCAAGTCATTACAGAGAGGTTGAACAAAGCAACTGTCTCACTGCATAAAACTTACAAATAATGAGGCTCGAAAAAATAAGACCTAACCCTAAGATTAAAGTTTATTATTTATAAATATCCTAATAATTTCGGATTTTAGATTTCAGATCGGATAGGGTTAAAATTATACCTATAAGCATGTAATTTTTGACCTACACTTAGAATTATCTTTAATAGTCTTACAATTTTTAGAATATTTATTTAAGTTTATTTATGTAGGATTTCAATTAATTATTAATTTTAATTCTAGTTCTAAAGCACAAAAATTAAAAAGTACAAAAATAGTTTCATATAGTTTGCCTTAATAAATTATATTTAATCTTATATTTAATAGTATATTTTAAATTATTAAATTTCTTAATTGGTGGATGATGTTATAAATGTCAATACCACACAAGAAGGGGGAGGGGTGATTTGTGTGGTACCTACTTTTTGCGTTAGAAGAACCAGGTTCTTTTAAGTATTCTAACTACAGCAGTTTGCGGAATAATAGATAGTGAAAGTAATGTGCACAGAGATTTTTACGTAGAAAAAACCTGTCTCAAAAGGTAAAAAAGCCACGACCTACTACTCAGTAGGATTTTCCCAAACTCCAATAAAATCACTGAGCCAAAAACTGCATTTACAAAACTCTTTTTAAACCTAAGGATTTACTCTAATCCCTGTGTGGCACACAGCCTCAACTGTTGCGACACTTTCAAGTTAACTCTAACTTGAATACTTAGAGTACCTAATACAATTGCTTCTAGAAAGCTGAAAGGTACAATATGTAACCTATTACATTTGAACTAGACTTAGAATAAACACAAGGATGAAACTGGTTCTTCTATCCTAGTTTATGTAGCTTCAGACGTGCACGCTTGTATCTCACATATATTGCTTGCAAATCAGACGTGTTCTTTTTGCTCTCAAATATGCTTAACTTCTGCATATATGCATTACTTGTAAAAGAGAACAACTTGGTTATTTAATAGATTAGCAGTTAGAGTTTGATCAAGACTCCAAAGCTTATCCTTAGTCGATTTGAGTCCTTAACAAATACAAACTTCAATTCTTATCTTAGCTTAGGATTGTGTTTTCTTATCATAAGGAGACTGTCATTCTTAGAACTAAATGAAATCTTTTCGATTCAGTTCAGAAGATATTTGCTGCGTGATCTTCAATATATATCTTCCTCACGTGCCTTCCATGTGCAATGGTTATGACTAACTGTGTCAACCATGATGGACCAGGTCCTTCCCTCAGTTCATTTGTTAATCTTCACAACTTCTACTGATCTTGGGCCATCAAATTCCCTCTTTTTGATGATGACAAACTCTATACTTTTAGCAATCACAGAACTTGTGAAACTCAGTTGAAATATCAACAAAATTTTCAACCTATCACCAAAGGGCCAGATTTAAGTTAGGTCATAAACATCACTTGTTCAGATAATAAATGTAAGCATAATATCTTTCCCCTTTTGGCATCATCAAAAAATTGCATAAATAATGTGAATTCCAATTTTAATTAGTACTCATAGCCACCGAGGCAACTATTAGTGAACACATGCTTTAGTTAATCAAAAATCAGTTCATCAAAAATAACTATTAAGAATAGAATTAACAAAAAGCAAGGAAGCTACATTCATTGATTAGTGGTGTTTCTACATTGCAGTCCATAAAAAGAAAAATTGAATTACCGAACCATGATCAGAAGTAAAAGGAAATAAACAGATAAAATCCCAAACTGGGTCACTGAGGGGAGGGTCTAGACTGGTTCATACTAGGATAGGACACCTAAGGCTTAGAAGAGCTAGAGGGTTGGGTTTGTAGCAGATTGAGCATCTGTTAGAGCATTCATTCATTTTTCTCCTTCTCTTTAGCAAGTTCAGCTCTCAACCCATTCCTTTCTCCCTCCAATTCAGCAATTCTGGTCTAAAGCCTTGTTATTTCAGCGTCTTTTTTCCCAGCCTCCCTAGCCAAGGCTCTGACCTTGCTGTTCACATGAGTCTTTACCAAAGAACCAAGTTAAACTGAGACTGTACTGAGTAGATAATCACAAGCTTGAAGGGACTTGCCGCCAAAATTCTCTTTGCTGGAAGCCATTTCCCCCTTTTTCAGGGGAACATTCAATCTTTCAAGCACAGTTGTCAAGATAAATCCATAGGGAATGGCATGATCTTTTGAGCCATTGAGCACCCTTTCAAGCAGCTTCACAATGAAGGTAGGCCAATTGATTTGCTTCCCTTCATTCAAGCATTTCATAAGAAGCGAATCCACATAATTTGCTGCCTTCTTTCTTGACTGGGCAAAAGGCATTTGTTGACAAACTCGAAAAGCACTTTGCATTCTGGTCTCATCTCATTTTTCTGAACTTCCCTGTCCTTAGGTACCTCTTCATCTGTTGTGGTGTTTCAGTAATTCCTAGTGATTTGAAGATCAGTAGGCAACCCATCTAGACATGGCCACTTCTGCCTTGTATAGTCATCATATCCCTCACTAGGGATGTCTAGAATCTTGCCCAGCTTTGCAGCATTGAACTTCACTTTGACACCTTTCACTGTGCTAGTCACCAGCCCATTCTTAACCGTCCCATTTGCCATGAAATCCACAAGTTCTTTCCTAGAAAATTTACCATCCATATGAAGGACCATGTCCTTCCACCCCTATGCCCCTAGTGTAGTCAGAAGCCTCATCATACCTGGCTCTTCCAGGTCTTTGAGTAGTCTTCCTTTCAAGATTTTCCTTTTGCCAAACATGGCATATCTGTCCTATTCCTTTTCTGACTCATCTTCTTTATCCTCATCCACTCATCATCCTTTTCTTCAGTTATTTTCACTTGTTTTCCTTTTGCAGCTGACCCAGTTCTCTTGGAAAGAACAGGTTCAGTAGATACTGGCTTGGAAGCCTTCTTGGAAGAAGTCCTGGTTCCATTTGATTTGGTAGTGGGAACATCCATAGCAATATTCTTTTCTAGATGGACCTACTCCATCTCTTCTTCTTCCACCTCAACCACAGCCTCAGAGCTTTCACCTATCTTTGCTTTCCCTTTATCTTTCCTCTTTTTCATACTTTCTTCTAAAGCTTTCATCAACTCTGCTTTACTCTCCCTAACCCTACTTCTGGTAGCTCTAATCTTAGGAGCTGACTTAGGTGATGAAGTTTTGCTTTTCTTGGTTGGTTTGGACGCAGCATGGGTCCTTTGTGAGGAAGCCTTGCGTTTCTTTGGGTCATAGCTGGACCCCACTTTCTTCAATAGATCATCCAAGCTCTCTTCCCCATATGAACCAGGTTCATCTTGTTGTTAGCTCATATTAACCAAACCCTCAGCTTCCTCACCTGATCCACTTTTCCCTGACTTCGAGACTCCCTCTTCCCCACTCCCACATATGGCTAAAAACTCCTTCTTCTTTTTCTTCCTCACTTTCCCAGAATCAATCCCACCTACATCTCTAGCAGCCCCGATTAGAAAAAATCTGTTTTTCTCCCTCTGAACTACATAAGGAAAAACAAAGCAAGACTTTACCTCTCCTTGGGTTTCTTTAGTTTTGGCCTTTTCAGAAGACCCAGGTTCATCAACTTCACTGGCGGAGATGTAGTCATCAGATTCAGAGCTAGAGTTGGTCTCCTTTGCTGAGACTTCTTTCTTTTGACTAGACTGTAGTTTTTCATGCAAAGATTTCCTCAGAGAACCAGTAGCTATTCTTGCTAGCATTTTCTGGCGATGGAATCTTGGTTTTGGGGTTTCGACTGGTGGTGTGGAAGATGAGGTGGTGTTGGGTGAAACAGGTGGTGGATTTCTAGGATTGTCTTGGTGATTTTTCATCGTGAAGAATTTCTAAAAACCTTAAGGAAATTTTGGTGGTGTGAAGAATTTTGGAGAATTTTAGAGACGACAGTGGATGATCAGAGTTTTTTTGTGAAGAATTGACGGTAGTTGAGTGTTTTGGGACTTTTAAAAAAGAAGGTAATGATTACTCAGAAACGACAGATTTTTTAGGGGTCCCATAGAAGTCTAATCAATTTAGAGTTCCGGTCTCCTTAGTGATTAATTAGGATAGCTAAAATTTAGGAGAGGGTTCTGTCATACTTAGACTTCTAGTTTCAATGAAATTGGTTCAATTTGCGCAACAGATAAAATTGTTGCCATGCAAGCGGTCCCTTCAAGATTTTACCAAGTGATCAAATTTCCTACCCCATGGGATGTATTCAGCATTCAAGGCGAGCCACACACCACACAGGAATGCTACAAAACATCTCAAGATTGCACCCATACTAAACAGCTAAAGGGGGCGAGTGGAGAGGCATAGCAATCAGCTGTGTCGGGGACTAAGGTCAACCTGACAACGGACATTATAATAGATCCCGACGTCGTGGAGGCCTGTAAAGCAACGGTCGAAGATCTCGACCCAGTCCAATTGGACGACACCGACCTTACAAAGAAAGCCTACATCGGGCACAGCCTCGCCAACCCAAGTAAGTATCGTGAATTCCTAACTAACTATGCATAACTATTTGCTTTTTCCTATTCAGATATGTCGAGAATTCCGCGAGACAGCGCCATCCAAAAGTTGAATGTCGATCCATTACATCCGCCCGTGCGACATATGAGAAGGAAATTCAACGCCGCTATCAATGAAGCGGTCAGTTAGGAAGTAGACAAGTTACTGGCCAAGGGTTCCATCAAAGAATCAAAGTACCCCCACTGGGTCGCCAATGTCATCATGGTCAAAAAGAAAATGGGAAGTGGAGAATGTGTGCGGATTTCGCCGACCTGAACAAGGCATGCCCAAAGGATTCATTCCCGCTACCCCATATCAACCAATTGATCGAGGCCACCGCAGGACGCGAATTGTTGAGCTTCTTAGATGCATACTCCTGTTACAATCAAATCATGATGGCCAAAGAGGACCAGGATAAATGACTTTCATCACCCACCAAGGGACATATTGCTACAAGGTAATACCCTTCGAGCTCAAAAATGCAGGGGCTACGTACCAAATACTGGTCACCAAAATGTTCAAAGAGCAGCTTAGCAAGACCATATAAGTCTATATCGATGATATGTTGGTGAAGTGGACAAGGAAAGAAGACCACATCGACCTTCTGAAAGAAGACTTCGGGATATTGAGAAGGTACGGGATGAAGCTGAACCCCGATAAATGCGCCTTCGGTGTGGCCTCAAGAAAATTCTTAGGATTTCTCGTATCACAACGAGGCACATTGATCAACCCAGATCATATCAAGGTGATAGACGCAATACCTGAAATTTTGAACAACAAAAAACAGGTACAAAATCTTGACGGCGCGAATAGCCGCCCTATCCAGGTTCATCTCACGATCCTCCAATAGGTGCCATAAATTTTTCAATGTGTTGAGAAAGTAAAATGGGTTGCAGAGGAATGAGGAATGCACCGAAGCCTTGAGAAAAATAAAAGTGTACCTATTTTCGCCACCACTGCTGGCCAAAGCGAGTCCAGGCGAGCCCCTGCTGGTGTATCTGTCTGTATCCGAGGTCGCCGTCAGCGCAGTCTTGGTTTGCGAAAACGAAGGAATGCAATCTCCTACTTACTATATTAGTAAAACCTTGGTAGACGCCAAAACAGGGTATCCACACCTTAAAAAGTTAGCCCCGGCATTGGTCGTAGTTTCATGGAAGCTCTGGCCCTCTTTTCAGTGTCACCCCATAAAAGTAGTAACGATCTTCCCCTTGAGAAGCATCCTCCTTAAGCCTGAATTATCAAGCAGGCTTGCCAGATGGTCCATAGAGCTCAGCGAGCACGATATCTCAAATCACCTAAGAAACTCCATCAAGTCGCAAGTACTTGCCGACTTTGTAGCCGATTTCAGCGTAGAGATACTTCCAAAGGCGAAACTAGAGGCACGTCGTGCCCCCTCCAACACTGACCTATGGACTTTCTACACTGACGGCACCACTAATGCATGGGAACTGGGACTGGGACTTGTTCTCGAGGTCCCCACGGGCAAAATAATTCACCAGTCCATACAATGCCCTGAAATGACTAACAACGAGGCCGAGTATGAGGCTGTTATCGCAGGTATAAAACTAGCTATCAAATATGGGGCTCGGTGACTCATTCTCCGTTACGACTCCCAACTCGTAGTGAACCAGGTCACTGGGACTTACCAAATCAAGGAGCAGAGATTGCAAAAATACCAGCTAAAAATCCACATATTAATGGCTGAGTTCGACGAGTGCCGCTTCGGACAAATTTTGAGGGAACGGGACATTGAAGGAGACAGTTTGGCAAAATTGGTCGCATCTACTAAAAACTTAAACAAAGAAAGCATGGCCACCCTCCTCCATTCAGCCATTGATCACACCGAGGTACTCTCTTTAAATTTGACCTGGGACGGCGCAACCAATTTGTATCCTATCTGCAGGATGGGACACTCCCACTCAACAAAAAAGAAGCAAAGAAGCTCTGCATACATGACGCCTGGTATTGCCTGATAAACCACGACCTCTACAAAAAGACGTTTGGCGGACCCCAAGACAAGTGCCTAGGTCCGCACCAAACAAGGCCAGTACTCGAAGAGGTACACTAGGGTCACAACAGTGCCCATATAGGTAACCACGCCCTCATGCGCTGCATAATATGGGCCGGCTATTAATGGCCCACTATGAAGAAAGAGGAAGTGGAATACGTTTGCCGATGCGAATGATGCCAAAAGTATGCCCCCATGATACACCAACCAGGAGAACCCCTCCACTCATTCACTTCCCCATGGCCTTTCATCAAATAGGGAATGGACATAGTTGGTCACCTACCAGCGGGACGAGGAAAGGTACGATTTTTATTAGTTTTAACTAATTATTTCTCCAAATGGGTGGAAGCAGGTGTGTACGCCCAAATACGTTAACAGGAATTCATCGCCTTCATATAGAAGAATATCATCTGGCGTTTCGGCATCCCCAAGGAAATGAGCTGCGACAACGGACGATAGTTCATCGGCCAAAAGACGACAGAGTTCTTCGACAAATGGCATAATAAGCGAATACTCTCCACGTCATATCACCCTGCCGCCAATGGCCAAGCGTAGTCTTCCAACAAAACAATACTGAACATACTGAAAATGAAACTCGAGGAGGCCAAAGGGCTATGGCCCGAGCTACTACCAGAAGTGTTGTGGGCACACCAGACCACACTCAAATCCAGCATAGGAGAAACATCATACTTACTGGTCTTTGGAACCGATGCGGTCATACTAGTCGAAGTCGGTGAACCAAGCTTGAGGTATTCACATACCAGCGGAGAAGAGAATGACATAAAAAGACTTCAAGACCTCGATGAGGCCGGGGAAAGAAGAGAAATGGCCCACATAAGAATGGTGGCTTAAAAACAACAGGTCAAAAAACAAGAGAGCCAAAATAAGACCATTCAAAGTGGGAGACTACGTCCTCAAAGCCAAACATTGGCATTAAAAGACCCAAGCGAAGGAAAACTAGGCACCAACTGGGACGGACCCTACAAAATCACACCAACAGCTAGTAAAGGAGCATTCCAATTAGAAACAATAGACGGGAAATGCTCCAAAACAATTGGAACATGGCCCACCTCAAGTATTTCCATTTTTGAAAGGCATATCCCGAGTCGTACTCTTTTTCCCTTACCCGAGTTTTGTCCCAATTGGGCTTTCTCGAGGAAGTTTTTAACGAGGCGGCAGAAGGGTCACCTGGAGATATTTGCGGAACAAGTTTATCATACCAGCCACTCCATACACTGTCTGAACTGACATGATAAAGGGACTGGACTATCATGATATCCAATGTGTAAACGGCTAAGGCCATCTCCAATGTGTAAAAGGCTAAGGCCATCTCCAATGTGTAAACAGCTAAGGCCATCTCCAATGTGCAAATGGTTAAGGCCATCTCCAATGTGTAAACAACTAAGGCCATCTCCAATGTGTAAATGGCTAAGTCCATCTCCAGCGTGCAAACGACTAAGGCCATCTCCAATGTGTAAACGGCTAAGGCCATATCGAGTGTGCAAACGGCTAAGGCCATCTCCAGTGTGCAAACGGCTAAGGCCATCTCCAATGTGTAAATGGCTAAGGCCATCTCCAATGTGTAAATGGCTAAGGCCATCTCCAATGTGTAAACGGCTAAGGCCAACCCAGTGTGCAAACGGCTAAGGCTATCTCCAATATGTAAACGGCTAAGGCCATCTCTAATGTGCAAATGGCTAAGGCCATCTCCAATATATAAACGGCTAGGGCCATTGTCGTCAATAAGTCGATCCAACTCGACTACGACAAGCAAGTAATTCGAAGATAGTCGAAGTTATGTACATGGCTAAGGCCATTGACAGTATTATGGCTAAGGCCACTATCATCAATAAGTCAACCCAGCTCGACTACGATAAACAAGTAATTCGATAATAGTCAAAGTTACATACATAGCTAAGGAAATAGACAATATTATGGCTAAGGCCATTGTCGTCAATAAGTCGACTCAGCTCAACTATGACAAGCAAGTAATTCAATGACAGTCGAAGTTACGTACATGGCTAGGGCCATTGAAAGTATTATGGCTAAGGCCATTGTCGTCAATAAGACGACCCAGATCGAATACGACAAGCAAGTAATTCGACGACAGTCAAAGTTACGTACATGGCTAAGGCCATTGACAATATTATGGCTAAGGCCATTGCCGTCAATAAGTTGGCCCAACTTGACTACGACAACAAGCAATTCGACGACAGTCGAAGTTACATATATGGCTAAGGCCATCGACACTATTTTGGCCAAGGCCAACATCGTCGGTCGTCGACCCAATTCGGCAACGACAAGTATGCAATTCGACAAAAGTCGAAGTCACATATATGGCCAAGGCCATCACCGTCAACCTTCGACCTAGCTCGACCACGACAAGAAAGTAATGCGAAGGCGGTCATAATAACATATATGGCTAAGGCCATCGATTTTATTTTGGCTAAGGCCACCAATATTAAAACGTTGACCTAGCTTGACCACAAAGGAAACCACTTCGGCGACAGTCGAGGCTACATCCCACAGGCTAAGGTCATTGCCAACAGTCGCCAACCTTGGTCAACTACAACGAAGGGAACTTAAACAACAATTGAATCAATTTCATTATTAAATAAAGCCACCACTATTTAGCATTTGCCGCATCCTATCGGTGGATAACACAGACAACGTTCGAAAAACACACTAAAAATCCTACAAGTAAACAAGCACCCGCTCTGTGAAGACGAGGTACCAAAAATAAAAGATACAAAGGGAAAGGAATGGCAGCAAAAGTACGACTTTCAATATCATCCAAAAAAATACATGTACACCCGACCTTACAAAAGGTCCCCATTACATTCCAAAATACAACAACACAAAAAATATAATAAGTCCTAAGGGGCTTGGACGCTTCGCCCGTCACCCCCTGTGTGGCCGCCATTCCGCTCATTGTCCCCCCCTGACCGCCATCTTGTCCATCGCTGCCTCCCGGTTGGTAAGTTGTAGAGATCATGTTGATACCCAATTTTTCCTATGTATTTTTGTATCCAAAATATTTTTAAAATAGCTTGATAATGCATATATAAGCATCCACAAAAGGTTTGGTATTTTTCTATAATTTTTCAAGCATTTTAAAACTATTTTTTGCAACTTATTTTGCACAATAAAATCCAATATTTAATCTCAAATCTTGTTATTTAATAAATAATTTATTTTATTCTCTCATTTACATAAAAAAATATAATATATGTAATTTTTACAGAATTATACAAAGCCATTAGATATTTTTAAACTAAAATTGCATTAAATTACAATTTTAGCCTATTTCTCTATTTTATAAGTATTTCAAGTACAAAATCATTTCTGATATTTTCTATTTTCTTCCTAAATATATTTTATTAACTTAGTAATTTTATTAGATTTTTACAGAATTGTTTACTATTTTTATAAAATCAATTAGGAAAAAGTGGCTATTTAAAATGTAGCCCTTTAGTCTATCAGTTCTACCCCAAATTGAAACCCAAAATCAACCCCAAAATTAGCCCCCAATTGCCCGACCCAAATCCAAAATCACCCGACCCAAACCCACTTAAATCTAGCCCACCCGATCCCCTTTTTAATCCTGGCCGTTGATCTCACAAATCAACGGCCCACAATACACTTACCTAAATTAAATCCCTAATATCCCCAAGTACTAGTCACTTTTCCAAACCGGCCGCCATTGAATCCCTAAAGTCTCTAAGTTCTCTGAAAACCCTAGTCGTCTCCGGCCCTTTTCACCAGCCTTCATCGCCGTTCTAAACTTGAAACTCCCTTATTTGTTCACTCCTCACCTCTCCTGGCCTTTGGGTTCGAGGATCGGAGCCTTATTCAAATATGATTGAACTAGAGGTCCTCCAATGGGGTCTTTTACAGCTGTGTCCGGCCTTTCTCCGGCAAGTCTTAAGGCCTTGAGTCCTTTGTCGGCGTCCGTTCATGCTTTTCTCGCCATTTCGAGACCTTTCTCTGAAAACCCTAATGTTCGAGGATCTTTTTCATTTTTCTCTGTGTTTATCTTACGATCATCTCTATACTTGCTCTGTTCTTCAAGTTGCACTGGTAGGCTCCTAATTTCAATTTATTAACCTTCAACTATCTGTTTACTTTCCCCTTTCTTTGTCTGTTATGTTATTTCAACTTATGCTCTAGTATGTTTAATCCATTTCCCTTGTTCCCTTGCATGTTATGTTCAACTTACAATATTTTTCATTTTTCTCTGTGTTTATCTTACGATCATCTCTGAGCTCGAGTTATTTAATAAAAGTTTTAAGTATCTCTCATCCTTTCTTCGCCTATTTGTGTTTTCAAAACCGTTCATCTTTTAAACCTAGGGTTTTCTATGACTTATCTGATTTCTTTGATTTTGTTTTTTATATTTGCTACTATGTGTTCTTCTCCATGATTTTGAACGTTTTCTACTACGGCTTTAAATTGTTTTGCTTTATTGTGTATTTCTAGGGTTTTCAGTTCATGTGTTTATTCTTTCTTTATGATGTTCTCCTCTTGTTCGTATGTGATGTTCCTTGTGTTCCGACTTGTAGTGGAAACCCTAATATCTAAGGGGATTTTCCATTTTCTTTCTCTGTGAAACCCTAGCCGCCTCTGGTTGCGTTTTTATGCTTTGCTACTTGCTATTTCCAGTCTTTGCCTGTTCAAACCTATGCATCTTTAATAATATTATATTTCCCTTTCTATGAAGCCCTAATTGTTTTTGGTACAGCTGTTTGATTCTCTAATTGCTTCTTGTTTTCTGACTAAGTTAGAATGCAAGTAGTATCTTGACTCTTTGATTTTCTGGATGATTACTTGCCTTATATGTTTACCCGCGTGATTTTCAAATTCTTTACATATATTTACCCTATATTCTGTGATTAATACTCGATTGTCTTTCCAAAATTAGACCAGGGTTTATTTATTTCCATCTGGTTCCTTAATTGAAAGGGTTCCCTTCTCCTTAATTGATACTGATTGATATTGATGAATATTTCCTTGCCTTATTGCTGCATCTTTTCAAAACTATAAATAGGCCTGCTCTTTTCTCACTAGCACACACTAATACGTGAGTTCTCTCTGATCTTACTCACTAAAAACTCTCTGCTCTTCTCTTCTCTGTTACTTGCTCTATTTACTAAGAATTTGCCGGCTGAAAGCCTAGGCTAATTGTAGAATCTATACTTGCTCTGTTCTTCACGTTGCACTGGTAGGCTCCTAATTTCAATTTATTAACCTTCAACTATCTGTTTACTCTCCCCTTTCTTTGTCTGTTATGTTATTTCAACTTACGCTCTAGCATGTTTAATCCATTTCCCTTCATCCCTTGCATGTTATGTTCATAGTTCAACCCTTTTTTCTTTCCCTGGTCTGTTTATATTAAGCTCTGGCATGTTTAACCCCCGCCTCTTCTTTCCCTTGTTTGTTTACATTCAGCAATTTTCTTTAAGCTTTAACATGTTAATTCCTTTCCTCTTTTACCCTTATCTATTTCTGTACTTCATTTGAGTTAGCATGTTTCCCCATTTTCCCCTAACCTGTTTGTGTATTTCATTTAAGCTCTGGCATGTTTAATCCCTTTCCCCTGTTCCTTTGTCTGTTTATATTAAGTTTTAGTATGCTTAGTTCCCTTTCCCTTGTTCCCTTATCTGTTTTGTGTTTAAGTACAACAGGTTTAATCCTTAGCCATGCTCCTTGTCTGCTTATGCTTTTAGTTTAAACTAGCATGTGTAATCCCTTTCCCTTGCTTGCTTATTATTCATTGAGTTCTTGAATCATTTTATTTAATCTTGTTCTTTCAATGTTCTTATGTGATTTCCCCTCCCCTTTAGTCCTTGTTTGCCTGTGAGTTTGTTCTGGATTAGAGTGGCACTTCATTGCCACTTCTAATCTAGAACCAAGGCTATTAACAGCCTATACTCAGAGTTATCCCACTCCCCTTCCCCTATATTATCTGTTTGAGCCTAGACAAAGGCATGTTGGTGTCCTAATCACCATACAGACCCTTGTATGACTTGTTTGCAAGTCTGCTCTTGTTTGTTAGCATTTGTAAGAAGTTTTGGGTGTGCCAGTCTCGCTCTATAGGCTAGGTATGACCACTTCCTACATTGGTCTTCCTCTAATCCTCACTTTGCACTTATTCTTAGTCCTTTAAGTCCCACCCCCCTCTGGTAAGCCACACTTACACTATCCCTTCGAGATAATCTCAAGCCCTTACCCAAACTCTAGTTTTTCTCTCAAAATAATCTCTTCATCTTATAATGTCCTAATGCACTATAATCATTAGGTGGCGACTCTTCTAATTCCATAACCCAATTCCCAAACAGGAATGAGAGTTGTTTTGCCCATAATGTCGTAAACTCAACTTTGGCTTCTTTCCAGTAGTTGAAAAAGGGGGCGTCGACAGCATGGCGACTCTGCTGCGGACTTCTTTTTAGGCTTTTACCACTACGTGTTTTGTGACTTTATTGCTTTAATTATTTTTCACAATTACTAACTTGTTTTTCATGTCTTTCTTTTTCTTTTACTGTTTTACTACTTTATTAATTCACTTTACTTCAATTCCATCTTTAATTCCGAGCATTTATTGTAATCATTATTGTATGAACGTGAAAATACATGTACTTATTTTATTATTGTAATTGCATCCTTCAACATCATTTTTCGCTCGTGCCAAACAAATGCTATAGCAACGCTTATAATGAGTGGTTGCGCTTTTCCATTATTACAACCTCCTTAAATTTGGCTAAGGCATATTTGCAGTAAAACCATTCGATCAACGGTGTAGTCAACATTTTCGTGCCTTTACCTCTTCAGTTGTCCGCTCAAGTGTACCTTGTCCAGCACTTCAAAAGTAGAAACCTTACTATCTTTAATTGTTCATGCATCATAGTCAAAATTAGACGAGCCAGTTATGTTGTCTGCATAATGACCCATTAGGATAGCCTAAACCAAAAGTCCATCGGGTTTCCTTGAAACCCAAACGGACATTCATGTTATGTGCATTGATTTGGAGAATTAAATGCCTTTCCTAATTATTGATTTAAATATCCAAGTCAAGTGGGGGTTAAGGGCCTAACTCTCTATTTTGCAGGAAAATGAGGCACGAGGTCACCAGATTAGGCATGGTGTCAAACATTCATCCAAAGTTGCTAAGCTGGTGGGATGATTTGCATGGCAGTGATCGGGCTCTTGTCCGCAAGCACTTAGGAAATCTTCCGTCACTCCTGGAAGTTAGGCCAGATAACAAGATTGTGGAAGCTGCTACTATGTTTTGGGATAGTGAACGGTCCGTCTTCCACTTTGGGGGGATTGAAATGACGCCGTTGTTGGAAGAAATTGGGGGTCTAGTCGGAATTCATTGGGATAGCCCGAGGTTACTTATGCTGGAAAACCGCAAAGGTAGAGGGTTCTTGAAAATGATGGGGCTCAAGAAGAATCCTAATCTGACCAGTTTGAAGAAATCCTACATATCATTTGACTTCATGTATGAAAGGTTTGGACATAGCAAATCATACTGCAATCACATGGACGAGTTCGCCCTCACCTCTTTGGGGCCCCTACATAGGAGGGCCTTTGTATTCATGTTCTGTTTTCTGGGCATGATATTTTTTCCGATGAAGAAGGCTAGAATCCATAAAGACTATCCATGGTAACCAAGGTTGTAATGGAGGGTATCGACGGGCAGACATTCAGCATAGTACCCATGATCCTCGCCGAACTGTACCGAGCCTTAGAAAAATGTCAACGAGGGGCACCGCACTTTGAAGGGCGATATTTGCTACTACAACTCTGGCTTATCAAGCATCTTCAGAAGGGAGACTATAGAAAAGAGATCGTACGACGAGATTGGGATGACCATATTACTTTCCATCATCCAAAAAGAATGCACTTCATGCTGGATATGTTTGCTCACCTAGAAGACGCCAGTGGATGGGTGGAACTATTAGGGAATCTGATAGAAGAGCAGGTACAATGGATGTATGAGCGGTTTCCAACTGTAGAGTTTATCATTTGGTCTAGGGATGCACCATTCCTTGTACACATTGGTTTAAGAGGAACTTACCCCTATGTCCCTCTCCGAGTCATGAGGCAAGCGGGAAAACAGCAGATTATACCAAGGGTGGAAAAGATGAGTCACTACAGGGCTGACTTCCAGGATGACGATAGCCCACACAGGTGTCGGGCTCAGCATATGTGGCACTCCAAAATCATTTTGGAAAAGGAATATATAGAGCCAGACAGGTATCAGGCGGGGCATGCGTCGTTTTATCCGGGGTGGATAGAAGATGATCATATTGGCTTACGAAGAACGGGTTTCGTCCATGGTCACATGGTCATTGATGAGGAGGCTGCAGCAAAGGTCAAGTATAATCAGCTACCCAAACGGATGCGGGAGTGTGAAAGTGAACATCGGGAAATGCTAGAGGCTCAAGAGAAGGTAACCAATGAATAGAAGGACATGTCTGTCCATGCAAACAAACGTTTAGGGTACTTGGAACGAGGTCTAGTAGAACTGGAAGGCAAGCTTCTGAAAAGGATCAACGACTGTAAGGAGCTGAAGGTAACGAATGTGGGCACTTGGCTCGGGCTTACTTGTTGCGGGGACTGCGCGAGCTGATGAAACTGTACGAGGGAGTAAAAGATACCGAATCTGGGGAAGGTCCTTCTGGGACCAAGTAGTTAGGATTTTAGTGCTTTCCAGATGTAATAAGGCCTTTGGCTATTAGTTACAATATTTCTTTATTTCAGCTTGTTTTGAATCGTTCTATTTTCTATCGATAAAATGAGGCATTTGGTGTTACGAGTTCTCCAAATCATATTTGTCGCTAGGCCTACCTCGGGCACAATGAGGCACCCAAATAGGAAACGACTTATGTTCCTACAACAATGTGTTTAAATACCGTAGTGTTTTCTTTCTTAATATTCGCACTAACTTTTTACCTTTTGTTTTTCTTTTGTTTTTATTCCCCTCCCCAAAGGATAGTTCGTGCATTCTGGAACCATCAGATTACTCAACAAGATCAAAGGGTCCTCCTCCTCCTCCTCCGAGTCCTCCCAGAAAAAGGAACAAAGTAAAAATGGGAGATAATGAAGCAAGGAAGGAAATTGAAGGGACTTCTAAGGGTACCCCGATCACCAAAGAAACTACTGCTGATTTGGAGCAAACTTTGCTGAGGTTCCGAGAGGAACTAGACCAGGTCCAGAGTTTGGAAAGCTTGTCCGTCTCCCTTGCTGCTGCATATATCAACAACCAGGTCCCTGCTCCTCCGCATAATATTCCAACCCAGGTTCGCAACAATGCTCCACCACTCCTCCCTGAGCCCCAGAATGCTCTAAATCATCAGGACACCCCTATATTTATGGATATTGTGTCGTACTATACACAGTCCATATCAGATGTGTCAGAATCAGACTCACTCATTCAGAACTTAGCTGCTGAACTTAAGAAACTCACTAGTAGGGTTCAAGGCGTGGAGGGTCAAAATTATGAAGACCTTTGTGTTCAACCTGATGTCGAACTCCTAGAGGGGTACAAACATCCTAAGTTCGAAATGTTTGATGGTATGGGTGATCCCAGGGTTCACCTCAGGATGTATTGTGACAAGTTAGTGGGAGTCGGTAGAGATGAAGAGATCCGCATGAAGTTGTTCATGAGAAGCTTGAAAGGTGATGCGTTATCTTAGTATATCAACCAAGATGCGAAGAAGTAGACTAGTTGGGTAAACATAGCATCCGATTTCATGGACCATTTCAGGTTCAACACTGAGAACGCACCGGACGTGTTCTATACCCAGAATTTGAAGAAGAATCCCACTGAAACCTTTCGCGAGTATGCTACTCTTCGGAGGTCGGAAGCTGCCAAAGTTAGACCAGCTTTGGAAGAAGAACAAATGAACAAATTTTTCGTTCGTGCTCAGGACCCACAATATTACGAGAGATTGATGCTGATAGAGGGGCAAAAGTTTGCTGATATCATCAAATTGAGAGAAAGAATTGAAGAGGGGATCAAAAGTGGCATGGTTACTGACCTTGAGGCACTGAAGGCCACCAACAAAGCCTTGCAATCTGGTGGTTCGTCGAAGAAAAAGTATGTAAACTCCGTAATGGCTGCGCAAAGAAACCACTCTCCCATGAAATACGAACCCTACCCTCCAACTCCACTCACATACCAACCCTCTCTAAATTACCAAGCACCTTCACCTACCTATCAAAATCCACATCCCGTCTACCAAACAACTACATCACCAACATAACAGCCCACCTCACCAGTACATTGCCAACCCGCATCCGTATACCAAGCTTACAACTCCCAACCTCCTCAATATCCATCACCGCCTACCCGCCAAAACTTCCCACGACCAAGATCAAACTTTGACCGCAAACCGCCCAGACATTACACTGTTATTGCTGAACCCATTGACCAACTGTATGAGAAGCTCAAAGTCGCTGGATATGTTACACCCATCCCGGCCATAAACCCAGAAAAACCCTCCCAATGGATCAATCCAAATAAAAACTGCACATACTATTCGGGGATGAAGGGTTGTACCATTAACGAGTGCCGCCCGTTGAAGGACAAAATCCAGACCTTAATTGACAACAAGGTCATCATAGCTAAGGAGCCTGCTCCTAATGTTCGTAACAACCCTATGCCAGACCACAAAGTTGGAGGCATCCACATGATTGAGGTAGAAGACGACTGGGACCCCGAAGGGTTGATTGGTTTGATATATGAGGGAGATGAGCCCAAGAAACTGACGGTCACTCTTAATCCTATTGTTGTGCAAATCCATCTATCTAAGGATAGCGTGGTGAATAAATTTGTACCATTTGAGTTTGAGGAACCTCCTGTAAAAGTGCCAAAACCAATTGAGGTGGAGTTCGGGACTCCAAAGACGCCCGCACCAATTGAAGTTGCTATGTTGCCTTCAAGGGTGCCCGTTCCGGTCACCATGTCAGACATAACCCCATTTCAGTCAAATGTCATACCTTGGGACTACACAGCCGAGCCGAGAAGGAAAGGAAAAGCGCGCATTGGTAAAGCAATTGTCGCACAAGGTATGACTAGAACAGGCAGGGTATACACACCAGAGCACCTAGCTGAGTCCAGCAAGCAGGCCTCTGGATGTCCCATTGAAACTGGACCTGATGATCTCTGGAGAAAGATACAGGCTAAGGAATATTTAATTGTTGAACAGCTAAACAAAACTCCGGCGCAGTTTTCCATCTTAGCATTGCTGCAAAGTTCCGAGGCACATATGAACGCCTTGATGAAGATATTGAGCGAGGCTTATGTCCCGAGCAACATAACTAGAGGAGAGATGGCGAACATGGTAGGGCAGGTATTGAAAAGTCACAAAATCACTTTCCCCAAGGATGAATTGCCACCTGAAGGGATCAGTCATAATAAAGCACTACACATCACTGTGCAATGTGAGGATCATTTCATCACCAAGATTTTAGTCGACGGAGGTTCTAGTCTCAACATTTGTCCACTGATCACCCTCAAGAAGTTTGGAAAAGGATTGCATGAGATAAAATATGGGGCTATTAACGTTAAGGCTTTAGACGGTTCTCAGAGGTCCACTCTCAGGGAGATTAGCTTGTGTTTGCAAATGGGGCCTACTTGGTTTGATGTCGACTTCCAAGTCATCGACGTACCAGCATCTTACAACTTACGGTTGGGACAACCCTGGATCCACGCTGCTGGGGCTGTGGCATCCACCTTACATCAGGTCGTGAAATTCGAATGGGACCATCAGGAAGTAATCATCCATGGCAATGGTAGCAACCCCATATATAGTTGCCAGACCATTCCAATGATCGGAGGCAGTAGAAGAATAGGCGGAGAAACATATCATCATATAGAGCGGGTCAACGCAGTGGACAAGGACAAATGGTGGAGCAACAAGGTCGAGAGAATTCTGAATTGGAGTGGGTATGAACCAGGGAAAGGGCTTGATAAGAATCTTCAAGGTATCACCAAACCTATCCAGTTGAAGACACATGGTACTACCTTGGGGTTGGGGTACGAGTACACTTGGAAAGAATTCAAAAATGTGTCACCACCATGGCGCGGCCCATATTACCCATTGGGATGCCCCATACCTCAGCTGGAGCAGACATTTCAACCAGCTGACACTCTCTATGGGACAGAAGAAGACGAGGCTCTTGCGGCGATGAAAAACCTGTTTCTGGAGGACATGGAATATTGTGTGATCTTTGAAGAGGAAGGGGAGGAAGGACCTTCCATTCAGGCTGCGAATCGAGGGGAGAGCCTCACCAACTGGTCAATCAAGACAACCATCACCCGAAAACCTTCGGGGTAGCAAGGCTGAACAAGCATCATGCATCTTTGTTTTAGTTGTTTTCTTTATTTTCCGCATTTGTCTTTACTTTCCAAAAGAGCTCCAATGTTTTGAACATTTATGAATTTAATCAAAAGCATTTTCAGTATATCAGATATCTCGTTATTCATTACTTTCTCTACTATTTACTTTATTTTCACACAACATTACTATTACGTATCTTGATGATGAACCAACAATTGTAACTTGCAACAAGGCGATGCAACAAACGGACATAGACTTAGAGGAGGATGGTATACCAGAAGAAGTTGTCAGAGAGGCCGAGAATTTTGAGAATAGACCTAAGTCCAACTTGGATGAAACCGAAGTCGTCAATTTGGGAGAGACAAAAAATGTCAAAGAGACGTGCATCAGCGTGCATTTATCGCAAAAAGAAAAATAGAAATATACAGAGTTCTTAAAGGAATATGAGGATATCTTTGCATGGTCTTACGATGATATGACTGGTTTCAGCACATCCATCGTCGCCCACAAGTTGCCGACAGATCCTGATGTCCACCGGTAAAACAGAAGCTCAGAAAATTCAAGCCAGATATGAGTTTAAAATTCAAAGAAGAGGTCACCAAGAAAGTCAAAGCCAGAGTTCTTCAAGTGATAGAGTATCCAACTTGGTTAGCTAACATTATGTCGGTACCAAAGAAGGATGGGAAAGTTAGAGTCTGTGTCGACTACCAGGATCTCAACCGGGCCAGTCCCAAAGACGATTTCCCCTTGCCAAACATACACATTCTGACGACAACTGCGCCAAGCATGTGTTGCAGTCGTTCGTCGATTACTTTGCGGGGTACCATCAAATATGGATGGATAAGGAAGATGCAGCTAAAACGGCATTTATCACGCCTTGGAGAATGTATTGCTACAGAATGATGCCATTCGGATTGAAGAATGAGGGAGCTACTTACATGAGGTCCATGATTACCCTCTTTCATGACATGATACATAAGAAGATTGAGGTATATGTGGACGACGCTATCATTAAGTCCAAAAAGGCTGCAGACCACATGGAGGACCTCCAAAAGTTTTTCAACGGACTAAGGAGGTATAACTTGAAATTGAATCCCGCCAAGTGCGCATTTGGGGTCCTTGCGGGATAGTTATTGGGTTTCATTTTGAGTCGCCGAGGAATAGAGCTGGATCCATCAAAGGTCAAATATATTCAGGAGTTGCCACCGCCTAAAAGCAAGAAAGGTAATGAGTTTCCTGGGGAGGCTCAACTATATTAGCCGGTTCATAGCTCAGTCTACCGTCATCTGCGAACCTATCCTCAAGATGCTGAAAAAAGATGACACCACCAAATGGACCGATGAATGTCAAAAGGTTTTTGACAGGATCAAGAAATACTTGTCTACGCCTCCAGTCCTGGTTCCGCCTGAGCCTGGGAGGCCCTTATTGCTCTATCTCGCAGTTTTGGACGGAGCATTTGGTATTGTCTTGGGACAACATGATGAGACAGGGAGAAAGGAGCAAGCTACTTACTACCTCAGCAAGAAATTTACCCCATACGAGGCTCAATAATCTTTGTTAGAACGCACCTGTTGTGCTTTGACTTAGATAGCTTAGAAGTTGAGGAATTATTTCTGTGCTTACACTACCTACCTTATATCAAGAATGGATCCGCTAAAGTATATTTTTCAGAAGCCCATGCCCACCGGCAAGCTCGCCAAGTGGCAAATTTTGTAAAGTGAATTCGACATTGTCTGTGTCACCCAAAAGGCAGTAAAAGGACAGGCTTTGGCAGATCATCTTGCAGAAAATCCTGTGGAAGGGGAATACGAACCATTGAAAACATATTTTCCCAACGAGGAAGTAGCTTTCATATGAGAAGATATTGCAGAATCCTATGATGATTGGAGGATGTTTTTCAACGGAGCCGCAAATTTCAAATGAGTTGGTATTGGAGCAGTCCTGGTATCAGAAGCTGGTCAGAATTACCCTGTATCCGCCAAGCTTGGGTTCCCGTGCACCAATAATATGGTCGAGTATGAAGCTTGCATCTTAAGGCTTACACTGGCCATTGATATGAACATTCCGGAGCTGCTAGTGATTGGGGATTCAGACCTACTCATACACCAGGTCCGAGAGGAATGGGCAACCAAGAATTCCAAGATACTCCCTTATTTGCACCACATATAGGAGTTGAGAAAGAGGTTTAGAAAAATGGAAATCCAGCATGTTCCAAGAATACAGAACGAGTTTGCAGATGCTCTTGCCACTTTATCATCCATGATTCAGCATCCAGATATAAACTTCATCGACCCTATCCAGGTCAAGATTATGGATCAACCGGCTTATTGTGCACATGTTGAGGAAGAAGTCGACGGAAAACCTTGGTTCCACGACATTAAAAGGTACCTGACAACAGGGGAATATCCAGAGCTTGCTATTGTTACTCAAAAGCGCAAAAGGTTGTCCAACAAATTCTTTCACAACGGAGGAATCCTCTATAGGAGGACTCCCGCTTTGGGACTATTAAGGTGTGTTGATGCGGTAGAAGCAACCAAGTTGCTGTAAGAAGTGCACTCAGGGACTTGTGGACAGCACATGAACGGTTTTGTTCTAGCAAAGAAGATACTCAAGGCATAATATTTCTAGATGACCATGGAAACAGAGTGCATTCAGTATGTCTGAAAGTGTCACCGTTGTCAGATACATGCGAATATAATAAAGGTACCTCCAAACGAGCTCACTGCAACGAGTTCACCATGGTCGTTCGCCGCTTGGGCAATGGATGTTATTGGACAAATCGAGCCTACCGCATCAAACGGACACATGTTCATTCTAGTGGCAATTGATTACTTTACTAAATGGGTCGAAGCAGCATCACACAAAGCGGTAACCAAGAAAGTCGTGGCAGATTTTGTCCGAGATCATGTTGTATGTCGGTTCGGTGTTCCAGAGTCAATAATCACTGATAACGGTTCCAATCTCAACAGCGACTTGAAGAAAGAGATGTGTGAAACTTTCAAGATCAGACACATAAATTCTACGGCTTATAGACCTTAAATGAATGGAACCATAGAAGCAGCAAACAAGAACATCAAGAAAATACCAAGAAAAATGATCGAAAGGCATAAGTAGTGGCATGAGAAGTTGTTGTTCGCTTTATTTGGCTACCGTACTACTGTTCGCACATCAACCGGGGCAACTCCCTACATGCTGGTTTACAGTACAGAAGCGGTAATTCCCGCCAATGTAGAAATTCCATCCTTGACAATTAAACAAGAAGCTGAGCTAGAAGACGCAGAGTGGGTCAAAGTTCGCTACGAGCAGTTAGCCCTTATAAATGAAAAGAGAATGAACGTTGTCTGTCACGGTCACTTATATCAGAACAAAATGTCCAAAGACTTCAACAAAAGAGTTCGACCAAGGAAGTTCACGCCAGGGCATCTAGTGTTGGAGAAGATATTTCCACATCAAGATGAAGCCAAAGGGAAGTTCTCTCCAAACTGGCAGGATCTACATGGTCCACCACGTTCTAACTGGAGGAGCTCTTATTCTTGCAGAAATGGATGGAGAAATTTGGCCAAAACCGATCAACTCAGATGCAATGAAGAGATATTACATTTGATCATTCTGCTTTCCTTTATGATGTAATTTGAACTACGCCCGACCTGATTCCCGTTTAAGAGGGGATACATAGGTAGCCCTATGGGTTCGGTCACATCTCTAATAAAATTCCATTCTCCCACGCATTTGGAACTGGGGCAGAATTTTGAGGAGGACCCTCAAAATTCCGAAGTCAGCTTGTCTATTTCGCATCAGCATCGATCCAGTAAACTGGGGTAGAATTTTGAGGAGGACCCTCAAGATTCCAAGGTCAATCCGCTTTCAGTCATTTAGCAGCGCCGTCAACATCGCCAGCCCAGTAAACTGGGGCAGAATTTTGAGAAGGACCTTTAAAAATTTTGGAGCCACCGAGGTTGCCGTGCCTTGACCACGTTGTAGTTGTGGTTCATCATAAAACAAAACTATCTTTTCTCTACTCTTATATATATATATATATATATATACATTTGCATCATGTGTGCCAAAATTTGCATAAAATCATTTGGATCACTATCGTTCAGCAACGCTACCCCAAATGGTACAAGACGCCACGAGCCGAAGGATACGAACTAACCTCCCCCTTTTACAGAACTCGTGATTTTTTTTGGATGCAGGACAAAAGCCAATAACGCAGCTGTTCCTCAAAGTCAAAATTCCCAAAATGACCCCTGCTTGCAAAAAGTTTACAATCGACATGCAGACATCCCCAGTAGTCACAATATCACAATCATCTACCAGCTAAGAAAACGCTACTATCTTCCCCTTTATATTCTCGCATTGCATAAGGCTATTCTCTGCCTTCCAAGGTTAAGCTCTACCTCCATCCTGCATAAGGCTATTCTCTGCCTATCGAGGTTAAGCTCTACCTCCATCCTGCTTAAGGCTATTCTCTACCTTCCGAGGTTAAGCTCCACTTCCATCCTACATAAGGCTATTCTCTGCCTTTCGAGGTTAAGCTCTACCTCCATCCTGTACAAGGCTATTTTCTGCCTTTCGAGACTAAGCTCTGTCTCCATCTGCATTTCTTGCATTGCATAAGGCTATTCTCTGCCTTCCGAGGTTAAGCTCTACCTCCATCCCACATAAGGCTATTCTCTGCCTTTCGAGGTTAAGCTCTACCTCCATCCTGCACAAGGCTATTTTCTACCTTACGAGACTAAGCTCTGTCTCCATCTGCATTTCTTGCATTGCATAAGGCTATTCTCTGCCTTCCGAGGTTAAGCTCTACCTCCATCCTGCTAAGGCTATTCTCTGCCTTTCGAGGTTAAGCTCTACCTCCATCCTGCATAAGGCTATTTTCTGCCTTCCGAGGTTAAGCTCTACCTCCATTCTTGCATAAGGCTATCTTCTGCCTTTCGAGACTAAGCTCTGTCTCCATCTTGCATTGCATAAGGCTATTCTCTACCTTCCGAGGCTAAGCTCTGCCTCCATCCTGCATAAGGCTATCTTCCGCCTTTCGAGATTAAGCTCTGTGTCCATTTGCATTGCATAAGGCTATCTTATGCCTTTCGAGGTTAAGCTCTACCTCCTTTATTTTGCATTTTGGCTGAAATATCGCCACCCTGTTTCATTTTGGCTGAAATATCACCACCCCGCATTTTAAATTCCTGCTCGGCTGAAAGATTGCCACCCTCTGCATTCATTCGGCTAAAATTTTGCCACATCTTCATGGGCTGAAATATTGCCAACTTATTCAAATGCGTCATAGTTCGGAGGCACCATCTGCAAGGCCCGAGAACACCATTTCATGGCCTATGAATCTTTACTTTCATGCTCTTCATAGCCCGGACGTCATAGTCTGAGGACTCCATCCTAATCGTCCGAAGACAGCATTCATGGTCCAATGGGAACTTGCATCACGTTTAAATTATGCAATATATACGCACATCATTTATTTGCAGCTATACTGGCTTGCATGGCTGTCTCAGCAGGAGCTCTCCCGCTCCAGTTCTTCGCGGCTCGTCCGATCCTCGAAACCTTGCCAAATCTCAAACCCCCGCTGCGTCTGCCTTTTCAAATTTTCATTGCCATATTCTGCCAATGGCTCTTGAACTACATACGGCCTGATTCCTATAAAACCATGTATATGTAGGCAGCTCAGAAGCTAGAACTCAGTCAAAATTCTCGTACAATTGTCATTTCCGGTCAAAATTGGCCATCTTATCTTTACCCGACAACTCTCATCCTCCTCGGGTAAAGAGGGGCAGCTGTTGATACTCAATTTTTTCCTATGTATTTTTGCACACAAAATACTTTCAAAATAGCTTGTGAATGTATATATAAGCATCCATAAAAGGTTTGGAATTTTTCTATAATTTTTCAAGCATTTCAAAACCAGTTTACAACTTATTTTGTACTATAAAATATTTAACCTCAAATCTTGTTACAGAGCCATTAGGTATTTGCAAACTAAAATTGCATTGAATTGTAATTTTAGCCTATTTCTCGATTTAATAAGTATTTCAAGTACAAAATCATTCCTGATATTTTTTAGTTACTTCCTAAATATATTTTATTAACTTAGTAATTTTATTGGATTTTTACAAAGTTGTTTACTATTTTTATAAAATCAAATTGGGAAAAATAACTATTTAAAATGTAGCCCTTTAATCTTCCAATTCTAGCCCAAATTGAAACCCAAAAATCAACCCCAAAATTATCCCCCAATTTCCCGACCCAAACCCACTTAAATCTAACCTACCTGGTCCCCTTTCTAATACTGACTGTTGATCTCACAGATCAACGGCCTACAATACACTTACCTAAATTAAATCCCCAATACCCCCAAGCCCTAGTCACTTTTCCAAACCGGTCGCCTTTGAATCCCTAAAGCTCTCTAACTTCTCTAAAAACCCTAGTCGTCTCCGGCCCTTTTCACCAGTGTTCATGGCCGTCCTGGACCTGAAACTCCCTTATTCATTCACTTCTCACCTCTCCTGGCCTTTGGGTTCAAGGATCAGAGCCTTATTTCAAAGATGACTGTACCAGAGGTCCTCCAATGGGGTCTTTTGCAGCTGTGTCCGTCCTTTCTCTGGCAAGTCTAAAGGCCTTGAGTCCTTTGCCGACTCCGATGAGTCCGTTCAGGATTTTCTCGCTATTTCGAGACCTTTCTCTGAAAACCCTAATGTTTGAGGTTCTTTTTCATTTTTCTCTATGTTTATCTTACGATATTCTCTAAGCTCTAGTTATTTTCTAAAAAATTTAAGTATCTCTCATCCTTTCTTCGCCTACTTGTGTTTTCAAAACGGTTCGTCTTTCAAACCTAGGGTTTTCTATGACTTATCTTATTTCTTTGATTTTGTTGTTTATTTTTTCTACTGTGTGTTCTTCTCCATGATTTTGAACATTTTCTACTACGGCTCTAAAGTGTTTTGCTTTATTGTGTATTTCTAGGGTTTTCAGTTCATGTGTTTATGCTTTCTTTATGATGTTCTGCTCTTGTTTATCTTCGTCTATGATGTTCCTTGTGTTCCGACTTGTACTGGAAACCCTAATTTCTAATGAGAGTTTTCATTTTTCTTTCTCTGTGAAACCCTAGCCGCCTCTGGTTGCTTTCTTATGCTTTGCTACATGTTATTTCCAGTCTTTGCCTGTTAAATTTCTTATGCTTTGCTACATGTTATTTCCAGTCTTTGCCTGTTCAAACCTATGCATCTTTCATAGTACTATTTTCCCCTTTCTCTAAAACGCTAATTGATTTTGGTACAGATGTTTGATTCTCTAATTTCTCCCTGTTTTCTGACTAAGTTCGAATGCAAGTAGTATCTTGACTCATTAATTTCCTGGATGATTACTTGCCTTATATGTTTACTCGCGTGATTTTCAAATTCTTTACATATATTTACCCTATATTCTGTGATTAATACTCGATTATCTTTCCAAATTTAGACCTAGGTTTATTTATTTCCATCCGGTTCCTTAATTGAAGGGGTTCCCTTCTCCTTAATTGATACTGATTCATATTGTTGAATATTTTCTTGCCTTGTGATAGTCCTTCTCTTTTCTCACTAGCACACACTAATACACGAGTTCTCTCTGCTCTTACTCACTGAAAACTCCCTGTTCTTCTCTTCTCTGTTACATACTCTATTTGCTAAGAATTAGCCGGCTGAAAGCCTAGGCTAATTATAGAATCTATACTTGCTCTGTTCTTCAAGTTGCACTGATAGGCTCCTAATTTCAATTATTAACCTTCAACTTTCTGTTTACTTTCCCCTTTCTTTGTCTGTTATGTTATTTCAACTTAAGCTGTTGCATGCTTAATCCATTTCCCTTGTTCCCTTGCCTGTTATGTTCAAATTCAAATGCTCAACCTTTTTCCCTTTCCCTAGTCTGTTTATATTAAGCTCTGGCATGTTTAACCCCCTCCTCTCCTTTCCCTTGTTTGTTTACATTCAGCATTTTTCTTTAAGCTTTAACATGTTAATTCCTTTCCCCTTTTCCCTTATCTATTTGTGTACTTCATTGAGTTAGCATGTTTTCCCCCCTTTTCCCTCACATGTTAGTGTATTTCATTTAAGCTCTGGCATGTTTAATCCTTTTCCCATGTTCCCTTGTCTGTTTATGTTAAACTTTAGTATGCTTATTTCTCATCCCCTTGTTCCCTTATCTATTTTGTGTTTAAGTTCAGCAGGTTTAATCTTTAGCCATGCTCCTTGTCTGCTTATGCTTTTAGTTTAAACTAGAATGTGTAATCCCTTTCCCTTGCCTGCTTGTTATTCATTGAGTTCTTGAATTATTTTAGTTTAATCTTGTTCTTTCAATGTTCTTATGTGATTTCCCCTCCCTTTTAGTCCTTGTTTTCCTGTGAATTTGTTCTGGATGAGAGTGGCACTTCATTGCCACTTCTAATCTAGAACCAAGACTGTTTACAGCCTATACTCAGAGTAATCCCACTTCCCCTATCTTATGTGTTTGAGCCTTGACAAAGTTCTGTTGGTGTCCTAATCACCATACAGACCCTTGTCTGACTTGTTTACAAGTCTCCTCTTGTTTGTTAGCTTTTGTAAGAAGTTTCGGGTGTGCCAGTCTCACTCTATAGGCTAGGTATGACCACTTCCTATATTAGTCTTCCTCTAATCCTCACTTTGCACTTATTCTTAGTCCTTTAAGTCCCACCCCCCTCTGGTAAGCCATGCTTACGGACCTTGGACTCTCCTCTAAACTTGGATGCCTTAGGGTTGGTAATTCCACACTTGCACTATCCCAATTAGAGTGTAAGCAATGCCTGGGTTTCCTTGAAATCCCTTGGAACTTTGTGTCACTCTAAAATAGAAAAGCCTCGGATCTTGGGAGCTCATATTTGATAAAAGGAATATGTTGGACATTAAAGTTGCTTCAAGACTACTCGGGCCTTTTATAGCTGCTGATGTATTTAATTTTTATTTCTTTAATGTTCTTTTCCTTTCTTGCCCAGATTTGTAATAATTTATAGTAAAAGAACTCGGGGTTATAGTGAAAAGGGACATGGGAGGGATTTACTTTCTTTCATTCATTAGAAACCATGTCTATATAAGTTTGCATCACTTGTTAGTATTGATACCATGTTTATAGGCTTCTCATTACCATATAGAAAACATGCCTATAAGGGTTTAGTTTTCTTGCATCTATATCGCATAGAAATCATGTTTATAAGCTTACTTTTCTTGCATCAGTTAGAAACCATGTCTTAGGGCCTTGCACTATTGCACCCATGCCATATCGTTATCACGTCTATGCTGTTGCATCGACCCCCATGTAGATACCATGTCTATAGGCTTTTGTTATTGCATCAACTTCATATAGAAATCATGTTTATATGTTTGCGTTTTTAATCTCGCCTAGAAAGCATGCCTATAGTAACAATATAAACGCTAGGCAAAAACAGTAGGTCGTCTAACAATGTGTAACTAAAGGGTTAATAAGTTAGTCATAAGTTCAGACTTGCCTAATGCTTTCAAACGTCTCAGTTTTCAACTTGTCCTAAATTTTTTTATTTCAGAACGGGCCACGTTTGGCCCTTTCACAATGCTCTGAACCTGTAAACTATTTTATACTGAACCTGTGATTTTGCCCAAGTTCAGCGCTTTAAAAACTTCTTTAAGGTATTTTAAGTTGCCCTTCTTGCATCTCCCTTTTACTTGATTTATGCGGCTTACTCATAAGCCTTTTCAAACTCATCCGCAGCTTTGACTCTCTTTTAACAGACTCTTGTCTGAAATTAACGTTGTACTCTAAAATTAACTGATTTCCTAAACCCTGTCAACTCCTAAAACAGGCCTGGGGAGCTCGAAGCAGATTTTCTATCCAGCTCTTATGTGTTAACTAATCTGCCCGCTCTTCTAACCTCTTTTAAATACCAAATCAGTAATTGAAGTCATGTTAAACTATTTGCTATATGTTACAGGGTTTACTTGAGCCTTTGATTGTTTATTTTCGTACCTCTTACATGTTATCTGTTTTTTGATTGTCGCTATATTATTTTTACCTTGAATACTCCATATATATATATATCCTATCTTTCTCTCCCCCTTTTAGGATTAGAAGTCCTAATACCTCAGAGCTAACAGGTTGGGATGGGTATTAGCATGCAATAAGTAAATGATACCAACACGTTTAAATACTTTAACGGGGTGGGAAGGATAGAATATGGAGATGATGACCGGTACGCTAATACCATATGCGACCCCTCTTTGAGGAGTGTGTGCGGGGTATTGTGCCAATGTGATCCATATTATACTTAAACCTAGGACCCTTCTTTCTCCTTTATTTGCTTTACTTAAATACTTTCTTCTAGTAATGCTTTTCAAGTTAGTCCTCTCTTATTTCAAACTTATGTCCTTCCTTTTCTTTAAAGATTTCAAGTTATGTGAATGTTATACATGTGCACCTTATTTGTCTACTTGCTTCATCTTTTATTAAAGTCATAACTAGCACGGCCGGGAACCACATTTGTGGATCTTGAGGGGTGCCTAACACCTTCCCCTCGAGATAATCTCAAGCCCTTACCAAAACTCTGGTTTTTCTCTCAAAATACTCTCTTCATCTTAAAGTGTCCTAATGAACTATAATCATTAGATGGCGACTCTTCTAATTCCATAACCCAATTCCCAAATGGTAATGAGAGTTGTTTTGCACATAATGTCGTAAACCTAATTTTGGCTTCTTTCTAGTAGTTGAAAAAGGCAGCGTCGACAGATCCAAGAGCCGGGTTGAGACGGTTGACGTCTCCAAAGTTATAGCGCGCCAGGTCTGGGAAGTTAGAACTACTCCCACAGGTTTCACGAGCAACGCGGGCTACGCGTCGTGCTCCTGAACCTCTACCTTAGTGACTCGACCCGCAGAAAAGTACTCCACGAGTACGACCAATCTGGCCTCAGCGTGTACCCACACCTCAGGCGCCTCACAATGCGCATCATCATCAGACCTTGGTGAAGAGGTCCGCTTGAGGACTTCAATCTCAGTCGCCCAGGCATCAAGTTCGGCGGTCAAGGCAGCAACCCTGGTCTGCAATTCAGCAGCCTCCGCCGCTACCCCGCAGCTAATCTCCAACTCCTCTTCCTTCGACTGAAGAACAGTCTCCAGCTCATTTTTCCGAGCCAAAGCGGCCATCAGCTGCTCATCGGCCTCCTCCAGGTCGGCCACCCTCCATTTTAGTTGATACTCTGATTGTTTAAGGCCCTCACGGAACACCCGAAACTCCGGTCATGTTTAAGCATATCCGTCAACGCCTGATGCTTGGCACGGCACCATTGGTACTTCTTCGCCATTTTGTTGAAGGTGGTCGCTTTCTTTTGCGCACGCCTCCTCCTCTCCACCTCCAAAATGAGAGTTTAAAAAGGAAAGGAAAAAGAGGAAAGACAAGTTAGTACGCATAAAAGTCGCCATCACGGCCCACAAAGAAAAACTGAAAGCTACCTGCAAGGCTGCGCTAGCGACCCTCCGAGACAGATCCCTGTCACTAACACCCTTCAACACTTCGCGCTCACCAGTCGCACATAACATGGTCATATCCGATGCGGCCTACTTGTTGTTCTCTAGCCAATTATACCCTGCTAGGATCATGATTCAGCAGTCGGACCTACCCGCCGTCATCCCTGTTAGAATATACGCTTAACGCTAGAGGGGGGGTGAATAGCGTTATAATAAAAAATAATATAAACTTGCGGAATTAAAAATTGCAGGATTGAAATAAGTGCTGTAAGTAAATAATAAGGAACGAACGCACCGAAATTATCCTGGTTCACCACAACCTGTGGCTAGTCCAGTCCCCGAGAGACTCTCTCGAGATTCCACTAACTTCGTTAAGCTTACGGGTGCTTAACAAACCGTTACAAACTGAGAACTTGAGCCACACAAGCCTCAACAACCTTTTCTCGAAGATACCACACTTCAAGACTTCAACCGAAGGAATGAAAACGTTCCTTCTTACAACCACAAGGGATTAACACTTCCCTTCAAGTGTATACAAACACTTAGCACTCAAGACAAGACTCTCTTTAAGAGTAGATATGAGTAAAATAAATACGCTCAAGAACACAACAACTTTCGTCAAGAGTTTGGCTCTCAAAAACTTATTAAATGAATAGAAAATGATGAATATGAGAATATGCAAGCTTTAGCAAGAATATAATCAGTTGTTGTACTTAGAAGACTGATTTTGAGTTGTATTTATAGTGTTCAAAAACCCCACAGCCGTTGCCTAATTTCCAATCAAGAATTGCTGATTTTGTGCTAAGATAATCGATTATCTAATTTGCATAATCGATTATTTTCCAATCGTTCAAAAATCAATCCCAGATTTTAAGCAGAATAATCGATTATCCAAATCGTATAATCGATTAGCTGACAACGTTCAAAAAATCATATTCAGATTTTACTTAACATAATCGATTATCAGATTGTGTATAATCGATTATCTTTCAGAGTTTAAAAATACTTTGGCAACGGTCATTTGCATAATCGATTATGCTATGAGGATAATCGATTATCTTTTATATTTTGAAAACTTCGGACAACACTGTCTTAACATAATCGATTATCATAAAGTACATAATCGATTATTTTACAGTCTTGTAAAATTTGATAGACACTGCCTCAACATAATCGATTATCATAATGTGCATAATCGATTATTTTATAGCTTTGAAAAATCTGATGGACACTGCCTCAACATAATCGATTATCATAAGGTACATAATCGATTATCTTGTAGCTTTGAAAAATCTAATGTACACTGCCTTAACATAATCGATTATCATAAGGTACATAATCGATTATTGTTCAGCTTTATAAATCTGGTGTACATTGTCTTAACATAATCGATTATCATAAAGTACATAATCGATTATCTTTGTCCAGATTTGAGAGGCATGTTTAAAAATCAGTTTGGCTGAAATAAAATGTTTGAAAATCATTTTGCTTTAAATTAAATATGCATGATTTGATAAAGATGATTTTACGAGAGAAGCCAAGTCTTGAGTTAATTGTGGGATCAAGATCACAATTAAAGAACGACTCATGTATAACTTTATTTCTTTGCTTGATCATGATCTTTGTTCGTCTTGTGCTTGAACCTCGTTATGTGTCAATTGCGCGCTTGTGCTTGGACCTCGTCATATGTCAATTGCGCGTCGTTTGTCATTTATCAAAACCTACAAATATGAACACACGTTTAGTTTAGTGCCTTGAGAACGTGTTTCAACAATTTCCTCCTTTTTGATAATGGCAAACCAATATCGGGATACGCATATTAGATAATTCATAATGACGATCCAAGACAAGTATATAGATATGCAATTAGTTCCCCCTCAACATATGAATTCCCCCTCAATTTATGCCAATAAATATTAAGTGCATAGCCCTTATTCTTTCCCCTTTTTACATTAGCAAAAAAACATTAGTAAATAACTTGTTTATTGATTAACCAAAAATCCGAGTACATAAAAAGAGACAATGAAACATAGGACAACAAGCTAGAAAAAGAAAGAAATTATTCATTATCATTATTAATTTTTGGCTCGGCATCCGGTACATCTTCCCGAAGGACAATTTAGGCATATGGATAATTGACATGGTCAAAGTATCCATGAAGTTCATAGGAGAGACGAGTGACATTCATATCGATGCGATTCATGGAGGTGGACAGAGACGCAATTTGCTCGGAAATGGTATTGAGGGATACATCGGATGGGGCTGGAGGACGTCGTCACTGAGTTGGATGAGGAGGTGGAAGAGGAGGCAATATTTTTGCCGGCACAAGCACGTTTGGAGTTTCTGCCCGACATTTTGAACAAGTAGTAATAGCCTTTGAAATAAATTTGAGAAATTTTGGGAGATAAGTTTGATGTTTGAGTGAAGAAATTGAAGACTTATAGCACCTATTTATAATGAGAAGGATGGCATTGTATTGAAGATGAAAATCTGCAGAAATTTAAGAGGCAAAACGGTCAGAAACGGTAACAATTTTGAAATACTGACTGAGGATAATCGATTATTGAATTTATGGTAATCGATTATTCTGACACAGAGTGCACAGTGATTTTCTGACTCGGGAAATAATCGATTATACTTTTGAGATAATCGATTATTGTAGGAAGTGCAGTCATGAATAGCCGAGACGGTAATCGATAAAACAGTTTAAATAAATCGATTATTGTCACAATTAACATCTGAAAAATAATGTCAACAAAATCGATTGTAAAAATTTATAATCGATTTTTATATTTACCATCCAAAAACCTGCAACGCAAAAGCTGTTAGATAATCGATTATAGTGTTGTATAATCGATTATGTTAATTTTCCGGCATAATAAACATAAAACGTAAATAATCGATTAGTGATACTTGCTAATCGATTTTCCGGCATAGTCAGCATAAGACAAAAAGAAGTGATAATCGATTATCGACTTTAGAGAAATCGATTATTCTACACCATCGTCTCATAATTCCCCCTGCTTTTAGGGTGATACCTGCAAAAGAGAATTAGGCGCCTCCGACGCTCAAGTTAGTAAATTTTTAAAAGAATAATGCAATGCATGACTTGGATCAATGTGGAGTCAAGAATTAAGAATTCTTTCTCTAAGAGTTTTGTGAAGATGTTGACCAATTGACAACGTGATCTCTTAAGAAGTGTGTCCTAAGGTGTTCTTAAGAGTGTTTCGAGTACTTACCTTTTGTTCAATGTCGCCAATTACCTTGTCGAGAGGATGGTCTTTGATTGTCCTCCACGCGTTGGGCAGTTTCGTTTCTTTCTCCAGTGGTGGCGCTTCCTCCGATGATTGTTCCAAGATTTCATCTTGAATTTTCTTTGGATTTTCCTCTTGTACTTGTCTTGAGGACTTATTGTGTTTAAAATACCTGCAAGATCAAAACCAGAATCCTTTCTCGCCAAGCGAGCATTATTTTCGGAAAACACAATATGAGGGGATTCCTCAACAGTTTCGGTTCTATTATTGAATACTCTATATGCTTTGCTACGTGATGAATAACCAAGAAAAATTCCTTCATCCGATTTGGCATCAAATTTTCCCAAATTATCTTTTCCGTTGTTATGAATAAAGCATTTACAACCGAATACTCTAAGATGGGAGAGATTAGGTTTCCTTCCCTTGTAGAGTTCATAGGGAGTTTTCATGAGTATTGGCCTTATGACTACTCTGTTTAAAACGTAGCATGCGGTACTCACGCCATCCGCCCAAAATTGTTTGGGAATCTTAGCCTCATCGAGCATGGTTCTAGCCATCTCTTCGAGACACCTATTTTTCCGTTCCACCACTCCATTTTGTTGTGGTGTACGTGGAGCAGAGAAGGTGTGCTCAATACCGAGTTCGTCACAAAAGTCCGTGAAGAGATTGTGATCGAACTCTCCCCCATGATCACTTCTTATGGAAGTGACGGTTGTGTTCTTTTCATTTTGAACACGTTTAAGAAAACATTTAAAATTTTGAAAAGCCTCACTTTTGTGAGCAAGAAATAGTGTCCATGTAAATCTAGAATAATCATCAACAATAACAAAAGCATAACGATTTCTACCAAGACTTTCAATGCGAGATGGTCCAAAGAGATCCATGTGAAGAAGTTGCAAAGGTCTTGTAGTTGAAACAATATTCTTAGATTTAAAAGATGCTTTTGTTTGCTTCCGTTTTTGACAAGAATCACAAATAGTGTCATTTTCAAATTTCAAATTTGGAAGACCAATAACTAAATTTTGTGAAACCAATTTGTTTAAAAGATGCATGTTGATATGAGCTACTCTACGAAGCCATAACCACATATCGTCTTCTTTACTCATAAGACAATTCACATACTCTGATGAAGAGTTTTCAAGATCAACCATATAGATGTTATCAATTCTAAGACCATGAAGAATAATTTTAAATTCACTACGACGAAAAACTAAGCATTCTTCCGAATCAAACAAAACAAGATTTCCCTTGTCACATAATTGACTTATGCTCAAGAGATTATGTTTTAGACCTTTAACTAGCAATATATGCTTAATGGAAGAAGATTCATTCTTACCGACCGAGCCAATGCCGATAATTTTTCCCTTGTTGTTATCTCCAAAAATAATGTTTCCTCCTTCCTTGTGTTCTAGTTGAAGGAACTTGGATACGTCTCCGGTCATGTGTTTGGAGCATCCACTATCAAGGTACCAAAGTACACTTGATCCCTTCAAACATACCTACAAGACAATTCAATGAGTTTTTGGTACCCAAGCTGTTTTGGGTCCTTGAGAGTTAGGTGTAAAATGCTGTTGTGCTTGACATGCAGTTAAGTGTCTGTGTCTAGTAAAACAAACAGGAGCAATATGTCCTATTCGACTACAATATTGACAAATGACATTAGGATTATGCATTCTTCTAGGTTGGTAGTAGTTGGAGGTACGAAAATCGTTTGCTCTATTTTTGACAATATGGCTATTGCGCAATCCTTGAAATTCATTTCTCCTACTGTTTGTTCTAGGATATGCAGCGTTTCTAGAATAATTGCTTCTAGGTCGAGTATGTCTAGGTTGCGATTGTTGAAGGCCATTTCTAGGCGTTCTAAAATGTTCAAAGTTTCTTCTAGTGTTTGGTCTAGGATGCATGTTGATTCTAGGATGGATATTTCTAGGATGAATGTTTATTTTATTTATCCTAGGTTGAGCCTTGGGTTGTTGGGGGATGGATTCAACTTTATCATTAGGCTCGTTTTTGAAGCCTATGCCATGTTTGGTCGATTTCAAATTGACAAGAACATCATTCAAATTTTTATCAGAAGAATTGAACTTATCTAGGGTGCCCTTAAGTCTTTCTACTTCATCTTTTAGATGCATGCAAGAAATACAATTTTTACTAGAACTCTCGGATTTGTCGGCGCTTCTCTTGCCGAAAAATTTGTTTTCTTCTTTCAACTTCTCATTTTCCAAAATCAATTTTTCCAAATCTTTTTCTCAAAGAGAGTTGTTTTTCAAAATCTTTTTCTTTCAAAGAGGATTTTTTCTTTACGTCTCTAACAGTTTCGGAAGCTCTAATGAATTCACTATACAATTCATCAAAAGCATTTTGCATTTCCTCAAGAGAAAAGAAATTTTTTGAAGAAATTTGACATACCTCTTCTTGATTGTCTTCGTGTGCCATGAGACATAGATTTGCGGCTTCGTCTTCTTCATCGTCGCTTGATTCGTCTTCGGAGTCACCTCTCCAAGATATGTATGCTCGTTGTTTCTTGAAGGGTTTCTTATCCTTTTTGACATTTGGGCAATTTGATTTAATGTGCCCGATTTCTCCGCATCCATAGCACTTTACTTGATCTCCTTGTTATTTGCCTTTTCGTTCATACTCTTTTCGCATGAACTTTTGAAACCTCTTAATAACGAGTCCGAACTCGTTATCTCCGTTGTTTGAGTCCTCATCATTTTGAGGTTGAGCCGTGCTTGCCTTGAGGGCGATTCTTTATTTCCTTTGATCATTAAACGGAGGGTTAAGTATAGTAGATTCATAGGTATTAAGATTACCTCTTAGTCCGTCGATTGTGACATTTGAAACGCCGATAGACTCTTGAATCGCGTCGGCCTTGGAGCGCCATTCCGGAGTGAGACTTCGGAGAATTTTTCGGACAAGTTCCTTATCCGTGAAGGTCTTCTTAAGAGCATGTAGGTCATTGACGATTTTTGAAAATCGTTCGAACATGTCATCGATCCTCTCGCTTTCCTTCATGTGAAACAGTTCATATGCATGGGTTAGAAAATCAATTTTAGCTTCTCTTACCTGGTTCGTACCTTCGTACGTGATTTCCAGCTTATCCCACATTTGCTTGGCCATTGTGCAGCATGATATTTTTGTGTAATCATCAGCATTTACAACACAATATAACAAGTTGATGGCTCTAGCGTTGTTCTGCACTTTTCAGATATCATCCGCATCGTATTCATCTTCGGATTTTGGAACCCATTCATTTTCAACCTTTTTTGTTTGAATTTGTTCTCCCTTCGTTATAACCTTCCATAGATGAAAATTATTCGATTGGATGAATATTCTCATCCTCTCCTTCTAGTACGTATAGTTTGTGCCGTCGAACAGTGGTGGTCTGGTGGAGCATTGTCCTTCACCTATTCCTCCATTAAAGTCACTAGTAGAAGCCATGGATTGTTTCTCTCAAACGGTTAAGTCTTTCAGAGAGTTGGGCTCTGATATCAATTGTTAGAATATACGCTTAACGCAAGAGGGGGGGGTGAATAGCGTTATAATAAAAAACAATATAAACTTGCGGAATTAAAAATTGCAGGATTGAAATAAGTGCGGTAAGTAAATAATAAGGAACGAACGCACCGAAATTATCCTGGTTCACCACAACGTGTGGCTAGTCCAGTCCCCGAGAGACTCTCTCGAGATTCCACTAACTTTGTTAAGCTTACGGGTGCTTAACAAACCGTTACAAACTGAGAACTTGAGTCACACAAGCCTCAACAACCTTTGCTCGAAGATACCACACTTCAAGACTTCAACCGAAGGAATGAAAACGTTCCTTCTTACAACCACAAGGGATTAACACTTCCCTTCAAGTGTATACAAACACTTAGCACTCAAGACAAGACTCTCTTTAAGAGTAGATATGAGTAAAATAAATACGCTCAAGAACACAACAACTTTCGTCAAGAGTTTGGCTCTCAAAAACTTATTAAATGAATAGAAAATGATGAATATGAGAGTATGCAAGCTTTAGCAAGAATATAATCAGTTGTTGTACTTAGAAGACTGATTTTGAGTTGTATTTATAGTGTTCAAAAACCCCACAGCCGTTGCCTAATTTCCAATCAAGAATTGCTGATTTTGTGCTAAGATAATCGATTATCTAATTTGCATAATCGGTTATTTTCCAATCGTTCAAAAATCAATCCCAGATTTTAAGCAGAATAATCGATTATCCAAATCGTATAATCGATTACCTGACAACGTTCAAAAAATCATATTCAGATTTTACTTAACATAATCGATTATCAGATTGTGTATAATCGATTATCTTTCAGAGTTTAAAAATACTTTGGCAACGGTCATTTGCATAATCGATTATGCTATAAGGATAATCGATTATCTTTTATATTTTGAGAACTTCGGACAACACTGTCTTAACATAATCGATTATCATAAAGTACATAATCGATTATTTCACAGTCTTGTAAAATTTGATAGACACTGCCTCAACATAATCGATTATCATAATGTGCATAATCGATTATTTTATAGCTTTGAAAAATCTGATGGACACTGCCTCAACATAATCGATTATCATAAGGTACATAATCGATTATCTTGTAGCTTTGAAAAATCTAATGTACACTGCCTTAACATAATCGATTATCATAAGGTACATAATCGATTATTGTTCAGCTTTATAAATCTGGTGTACATTGTCTTAACATAATCGATTATCATAAAGTACATAATCGATTATCTTTGTCCAGATTTGAGAGGCATGTTTAAAAATCATTTTGGCTGAAATAAAATGTTTGAAAATCATTTTGCTTTAAATTAAATATGCATGATTTGATAAAGATGATTTTACGAGAGAAGCCAAGTCTTGAGTTAATTGTCGGATCAAGATCACAATTAAAGAACGACTCATGTATAACTTTATTTCTTTGCTTGATCATGATCTTTGTTCGTCTTGTGCTTGATCCTCGTTATGTGTCAATTGCGCGCTTGTGCTTGGACCTCGTCATATGTCAATTGCGCGTTGTTTGTCATTTATCAAAACCTACAAATATGAACACACGTTTAGTTTAGTGCCTTGAGAACGTGTTTCAACAATCCCCACGTGGGTTGGATCCCTTGTTAACCCATCTACATCTCCAGGGACGGCCTCAGGGCCCACCCTCTCAGAATCATCGCCCACTTCTCCAATAGCAACCGATGAACCGTCCTTCAAAACACAGGTGGAATCGACGGCAACTCTCCTTTGAGGAGCCGACCTCCCCAAATGGATAGCATCGGCCATGAAAACTGGCCTCGGCTCTTGATGAGGCTCACTGACCCTCTCCTCTTCAGTTGCTATCCCCTTACCCATTATCAACCGCCATCTCTTTCTCTCTGGCGGCTCCTCACCTTCCGAAGTCTCCTCCACAGGCAGCAGGGACGTACCGCAGGAGTTTCTTTACCTATGGATGCCGTCACAAGCGTAACCACTTGCTGAGGAACCATAGGAACGCCGTCACTAAACGAGCCGCATGGTATGTATTCACCATTAGAATCAGTCTCTGCCCTAGGAGAGGTAACAACGACCTTCTTCTTCTTGGAAACGCTCCGACCTGCCAACACGAGTAAGTTAGGTGACAAAACCAAAGGGAGCTTTCAAAACCGAAGAATTACCTAAAGGTGCAAAACAACTCCTCCGCATAAGGTATCAACTTTTCCACCCATGATTTAATATTTTCGATGAATTGGTGTAGAGAATCCCTCACTACAGAAAAAAAAAAAGAAGTCACAGTAGTTGAATGGTCAAAACAACATACAATCATGAATTCCACACACAAAGGTACTTACGTTCTGAGTTCCACCTTTCGAGGAACCCATTAGGGTTCGACACCAGGTGCTCCGTTCTGATATAAAAGTACATGCGCGAGAAGCCACAACTAGTCTTGTCGTTAGACTTAACTACCAAGCCCTTTGTACCCCGGCTCTTCAATTGCAACATGGTACCTCCCACGTAACCAGTACTGAATAACTGTAAAAGATGATGAACTGAGACTTCGCACTCATCCTCGGCCGCGTACGTGGTCAGAATCCTGCACACCTTCAAGGTGTAAGGAGTGAGCTAAGCCGGACATATGTTGAAAAAGCGGCAGAGCTCCTCCGCTAGAGGGTAAATTGGGAGACTATAACCGATCAAAAATGGATACTCGCAAAATGTGCAGTATCCAAGCCTATGCACATTGGCATAATCTATTCCAGCTGGAGCCATTTCCACATGACCTGAAACATTGTGTCGCTCGAAGATTATCTAAATGAGGCTGCAATAATTAACTAAGCTCCTAGGGAAGAGCTGGGCTTTTCATTTGAAAATCTCTTCGAATGTGCATTTCCTTTGGAAGCACGTTGTCCATCGTGAAGGGTATGAGGGTCTTTTCTACTTCTTCCTCTTCGTCGCCAGAGGAAGGTGGCACTCTAGATGGGGTGGTGTCCTTGGTCTTTTACTACCTTGACGGCATTTTGCCATGTTGTTCTGTTTATTAAATAGGTACTAACAAGGAGAAATACGACTTCAAAGAACTGGAAGAGTCTCACACGAAATAACGGTTACAAGAGAGAAAGACAAAGAAGGAAACCAAAAAATATTTTTCAAAGGTTCGAAAGATGAATCAGATTGGACCTTTCCCCTATTTATAGGGTTAGGTTGTGCGGAAATCAAAAAGGCACGATTTAAAACGGGCACGAAAAACCAAAACATCACATCATCCTTTGAACCACCTCGGGAACAAGTGTAACAATGACGCATGCGGGCAATGATGTCATTCCGAAAGGGGAGCCATGCGTCAACGGCTCAACAATGTCATACGTTTCATCTCGTTCATGTTGCCGCCCAAGGGTAGGGTCAAATTCTCCCAAGACGAAGTTTACAGTTCCGTCCATTGAAGACGCCTACCGAATGCGTCTCCAACGAACGGAAGGACTAACTGTATAGGGTCAAATTTGACCCTCAACGTCTCTATGCCGATGGGTACGTCCAGTGAGTATACGTGGACTAAAGCAAGGGTACGACTTGGATATGGGGACAAAGGCGACGGTGTTTAAAACTCAGCGTCTTCACTAAGAAGACTAGTGAAGACGCTACCTAATTTTGTATTTTTTTAATTATTTCGAGGAAGGTCTCCTACTATATAAAGGAGACATTCACATTGTAAAAGGGGCATCGTTATTATTCTCGAATAAGACAACTCTCTGATTCTCTCTCTATTTCTATCTTTATCTCTTACGAATACTTTCTCTCAAGTTTATTATCTTTTTGTGCTATCAGATCTACAATAACAACTTCTTTTTTCATATCTAAGTCTTATTATATTTGATTACAATTTACCCTCATTTACTTTTGATCGTTTTTAAGCTTATAAAATATATTGATAACTTTTGAGCCAAACATAATTAAAAGAGGGTTAGACATTATTTGAGATAGATCATTTTGAAAATCAACTAAGAATCAAGCTATTTGGTGTGAATTTTCATCAAAACAAGAAGTAAACGTGTAACTAAGTTTTCATGGTCGAAATATTCACCATAGAATTTAAGACTAAAGAAGATAAGAAGTCACGACATTATAGTCTGAAACTGTTTTTGTACAACGACAAACTTAGCTTCATAGGGTAAGGGTGCTAGAAATAGGCCCTCTAGATTTAACCAATTCATTTTGTTTGGATATATAAAGTAATGAGGTAACAGCATGAAACTGTAGTTGTACTTATAACATTGGAAAGACAGTAATGATAAATAAATGTAGTGTCTTTTTATTAATATTTTTTCTCAGATCTCATCATGCAGACAGCTATATAGTATCTTTATGAAATTATGTACATTATTATTGTTTGGTTTACTTTAAATGTTTAGTAAATTAATAAAAGAATGTTAGCCTATGAATCCTAATCTTTTAACCTACAAATAACTGAAAAAGATTGAATATCATGTGTTACTACTCTTTTTATATTTAATTTTAGATTTAACCATCCATATCTTTCTTTTGATTTTTTTTTTAATTTTTTTTTTTTTTGGTTATAGTAGTAGGGACCAAATTTGAGCTCTCAGTAATTATCCAAACAAACAATAGGAGCATTAAATAAATGTAGATAAACGATCCCTTGCAGTAACATGTTTCATGGAGCAAGTACAATTTTGAAAATATAAATTTAAATATATTGTCATACAAGGGTCTGAAAAATGTCAAACGGTCAAAGTATGTGATGAAGGTGTTACACTTCTTTTTAACGTCAAACGTACTAACCTCTACATTGCAAAACATATAAATGTCGAAAAATTATAAGAGTTTGGTGATCGATCTTTTCGTTTGAACTGATTAGTTGTAGGCTTGTCTGTTATGTCACTTTGAGATATTGTGTGAGTGTCTCAAGTAGGATTTGGAATATTTTGTGGCAATTGACCCTTATACAAATGACCTGACGATAAAAGATCAATAATTATTAAAAATTTATTCAATTTTTTTGGGTACGATAAAATAATAATTTAATTGCGTTAATTCGTTGAAGTTAGCGCTAAGATTCCGAACGGCTAAATGAAGTTTTTAAATTAGTTGAAGTCAACTATGTCTACTGACATGAAGATGCTGTTTCTAATTTTAACTAAGTCAAGGAAATTGTGTTGTTTAGAGTACTAAATAGTAAACCTGGCTAACGGGCCAACTGGTCTGGTCCGGGCCATTTTTTTTACCCGTCCGGGTTTCGTCCGGGCCGGGTTGCATCGTAACGGATTCGTAGCGGGCTGGATTAGTTCGGGTAAACATTGAACCATACGTGTTGAGTGGTCGGGCCGGGCCGGGCCGGACCGGGTTTAGTATATTTTCACTTTTGCTTTTGGGAATTATGTATAGTATAACTATTAAGTTATATTAATACTTTGTAATAATTGAATGAATACATGTAAGATGGGAAAAAATTGTCAAAAATGAAAAATTGGCTATGGAGATTCCGTGCGGTCAGAAATTAATACAGACACAAAGGGCTTCAACAGGAAAGCCGTTTCGATCCAATCCATTCTTGGGGTCAAATAAAGACAAAAAAGGATATGTCAGTGACCTAGTGCACTTATTGCAAGTGCTACTTTATTTCTTAATTTCAAATTGAAAAAGTAGGAAATGAAATGTTTACATTTTTTTCTAACAAGTAAACTAGTAAAGTAGCAATTTCAAATGTTTTGCATCGCCCTAGCAAGTTCATCATAATCAATATGAACGGATTGAACTTCTTCTGGCGTGTTATATCCGGATGGATTTCCATGGGTTAATATATCTCCAAGTTCCTCGTCTTCTGGGCTATCAACATCTTCCTTTCCTTGATTTCTTCGTTCCGATCTAATCCAATCTCTGAAACATACTAAAACTTCCAAAGCATTGCTTCCCAATGAACGGTGGGTGTCTCCAAGTTGTTGTCTTGCTTGGCTAAATGCACTCTCTAATTCAACAGTAGAAATTAGCACATCCAGCACGTCCCAAGCCATAACGAAAAGAACAGGAAATTGCTTTTCATTTTCATGCCACCATCCCAACGGTGAAAATTCCTTTATGCGAGGCTCATTTTGCTTCTGCAAGTAGAATTGAAGCTCATCAATATTCCTGCTACTGGTTTGAGTGTTAGAAAATGTAGAAAAAATATTAAAATTATCAAGGCCTTCTTCATCATCCACATTAGCAGAACTGCTACATTGCATAGCGAGATTAACATTGCCAGAAGCACGAGCAGTATTATCAGATTCATTTGCATAATAATTATATAGTTGTTGTAAATATTCATTTAGCTTGTTCATAGAATCATATAAATTTGGGGTTTCAGTTTCTCCAATCTCCATATAAGTCTATAAAGCATTCATTAATTCGTGACAATCAGACATTTTAATAAAAGAATTTAAAATTGCACCAATTAAGTAAATCGGAGGAATTGGAAAGAAATATTTTTTGAATTTTGCTTGCATTTTTTCAACAACATCCTTATATTTTTCTTTCTTCTTAAATTCAGATAGTAGAAAAGAAATTTCAGCTATATGTACTAAAGTCATAGTAACAGTGGGGTAATATGCGCCAGAAAACACAACAGTAGCTGTATAAAATTTATGTAAAAATTTAACAACATCATTAATGACCTCCCAAGTATCACTTGTTAACATACGCATAGGATCAGTACAATGTGCATTACCAACTTCAGTTATTGGAAATCTATATTTGTAGCAACATTTTAAATATATATATGTATAATCCATCTAGTAACAATTTTGTCTGGAATGAATCTAGGTGTAAGTTTATACTAGATACACTTAGTCTTAAATTCTTTTACTCTAGATTGTCTATTATTTCCCTGAATAACACCAACTGCTCTTCTAACATGAGTAATCGCAACTGAAAATAAATCAAGACCACTTTTAACAATTAAATTATAAACATGACATGCACACCTAACATGAAAAATATCATCAAGAGGTGGTTGCAAATGCAATTTTAAAATTGAAACTCCGGCATTATTGTTTGAAGCATTATCAAAAGACATACACAAAACGTTTTGGTTTAGATTATAAAATTCAACAACTTCAACAATAGTACTACTTATAAACGTAGCAGTATGACTCTGATCTTCATCATATTTAAAAGCGATAATACGTTTTTGCATACAAGTATTATCATCTATCCAATGGCATGTAATTGTCAAATAATCATTTCCATTAACAGCATGGCCAATATCAGAAGTTAGACATACTCTAGAAGGAAGGTTGCTAAACAAATAACGTATGTATGTTTGATATTGTCCATAAAGTCTAAAGATATCTGCTCTACAAGTACTTCTAGGGATACCTTTAAATAAAGGATTGTAAATCCTTTGAAAATACATAATAAGATACGATGAAGAAGAAAAAGAAAAAGGTAGACAACCCAAAGCAATCATTTTTGCTAATTACTCATGATCCCTCATTTTATCATATTTTACTAGACCTCCAGTAATAGGGTTAATAGTTGTTTGACTTCCATCCCTATTATTGCCCCATTTTATGGGATTGTCAGATCTCATATGTCTTTTAAGTGTCCCAGTCCCCCTAAATTTCCTCCGGTCAAATGTTTAAAAGTTTCGTTACAAAGTTTGCACTTAACTCTATTAGTACCTTCTATTATTTCAAAAAATTTCCATACCAGACTTCTTATTTTACGATTAGAAGTCGGAGCCACTGGTGGTCTACTACCCCTTGTAGCACTAGCAACTCCAACTCCAATACTACCAACATTTCCGCTAGTAGGTGTAGGTGGTATCCCATCTTCTATTCCAATTTCATTATCTTCTATTCCAAAATCTTCTTGTAATTGTTCATAATTTATCTCTACATTATCATTAAGCGGTGATTCAGAAACATGTGTTATTGGGTCATTACTACTACCGGAAGCTACATGACTACCTCTTTTTTTATTTCTACCCCTACTTGTAACTTTTCTATACGCTCTTTTAGCAGCACTAAACATATTGTAAAAATTAAAGTATAAGCTAAAATTAAATATGCAATTAAAATATTAAATAAGAGAAAGAGTTGGAGGGAGTGCACCGAATTCGACAATAAATTGAGCACTTGATTACGTAATTCTGGTGTTACCACGAACAAACATCAACCAAATATATTAACTTTGAACTTTAAACTTCGAATTTCAATTTCCAAATGACAATTTTCGGTAAATTAAACTCAAGAAAAGAGAGATAAATAAAAATTATAAAATTAGAATATGAAATCTTGCAAATTGAAGGGAAGAGAGAAATTGAGAATTTAAGAATTGAGATTGAGATAAGAATTTTGAGTGAAGAAATGAAGAAGAGTGAGAGGGTATTTATAGATTTTAAGAAGGTTTAATATTGTAAATTAAATAAATACAACAAAATAACCAAAAAATGGCCAATTTTACAAAACAATCAATTGGCCAACGGATCTGAAGCAATTTTGACCGTTGCTTGTGGGGCCCACAAAGTCAGAAAATTTTAAAAAAAAAATTTACCGTTGTGGGCCGGTGCGGGCCGGGTTACCCGTTACGGTCCACTGTGCATGCAGACCGGGTCGGGCGAGGCCGGTTCCAACTAAAAAACCAAAAAGTCCAACCCCCTCTCCCCCCCCCCCCACGAACCCAGCCCACCCGGCCCCTAAATAATCGGGCCGGTCCAGTCTCAATTTACATCGGCCTGATCCGAAACTGGTCCGACCCGGCCCGTTAGACAAGTCTACTAAATAGTAATTCAACTAAATCTTGGATTTTGGATAGGCTCAGATAGGAATTTACACATATTTTATTCTTGGAGTTTGGACAAAGGAAAGAGCACAAGATCTAGAAACCAGAATCCACATGATTGACTGCAATTCTTGTTTTTTTCTTTCATGAGAAAGTTGAAGATTATGATTTAATTGCCTGTCTGGATAACTTTTCGCAAAAGTTTTTGACAAAATGTTTTCTAAGAAGGTATTTTTATAATTGTTCTTCTAAGTAATTTTGTTTTGAGTAGTTCCATTTTTGAACGTTAAAGCATTGTATTAGAAAAGATTTGTTAAATTTAATAGACCTCTTGTTAAAAAAAAGAAATAAATGATAATATTTCGGAAACATAATATGAAAATTTGTCTATCAATTATATGCTCTCCAGTTTTGTTTTTGTTTTTTTAAAAAAAAAAAAAACTATTTTGCAAGCATACATAGGTAAAGCACACTTCAAATACTTTTGTCGTCTAGACGTCTTAATCTTAAGAAAGAAGTTTCTAATGTGTGCTGCTAATAGTATTCCTATTCTTGAGCTAGTATAAGAGAATATATTTTCTTGTCACCCTTTTTCTTCTTTCCAAAAATTCCATTCTCATCACTCATTCTTTCTACTTATTTGACCGTCATTTGTTGATTCTTAACAGATCACTGATTTATTTTTTTGCTTCTTTCGAAAGGAATCATTTATTATGGCATGTCAATTATCTATTTACTTCTTATGAAACAAAAGAAGCATAACTCATAATCTACTGGAAAAGAAGAGGACTGGAATAGCTAAACCTTTAATTTGAAAGTTGTGTCGTATTTGTTACCCCAATTTCTGCTTAATTATATTAGGGGTGGCAAATAGATGGTTGAGCTAAATTTAGGCGGGTCAAGATGAGTTAGGTAATAAATTGGTCATTGTCTAACTCAGCCCAAAGTGTATTTGGGCTAAGAAGGGTTGGGTCAAGATGGGCTAAACAATGGGTCATAACCCAACCCGCCCAACTTCACTCATGTTTTTAGAACCATGCTCATCTTACACAAAAAAATATTTTACCTTAAAATATGTAAGTTGACAAATATTTTATGGATAGGGAGATGGGGATGGGGTGGGGTTGGTGGGGTAGGGTTGGTGGTGCATAAAAATAAAAAACAGAAAACTAAAAATACAAAAAAAAAAAAGAAAATTTTTTTGAGGGGGTTTGTGCGGGTGGAGTGGGGTGCATAAAAATAAAAAAAAATTGAAAATGAAAAAAAAAAAAGTGAATCTTTTTAGGAGGTTTGCGGCGGGGGTGAGGGTAGGGTGGGTGGTGCATAAAAATAAAAAAAATAAAAACAGAAAATTAAAAATACAAAAAAAAAGGTGAAATTTTTTAGCTGTTTGGGGGGTGGGGGTTAGGAGGAAGGTGTGTGGCGCAGAAACACAATAAAAAAATTAAAATTAAATGTACAAAAAAAAAGTAAAATTTGGGGGGGGGGGGGGGAATAGGGTGGGTGGTGCATAAAAATAAAAAAATAAAAACAAAAAATTAAAAATACAAAAAAAAAGTGAAATTGTTTAGCGGTTTGGCGGGAGGGTTGGGGGTTGGGGGTTAGGAGGGAAGGTGGGTGGCGCAGAAACACCAAAAAAATAGAAAATTGAAAATACAAAAAAAATAGTAAAATTTGGGGGGAGGGGGGGGTAGAGGTACGGAGAGTGGGTGGGTGGTGTAGAAAAAATAAAAAAATAGAAAATTAAAAATGCAAAAAAATATGAGACAACTAAGTAAATTTCTATATAAGTTGGGTTGTGATCATTTGTCATGGATGAGTTTCATGTGTTGTATTTGGGCTGTTAAATGGGTCATAATGGGCTATAGAAAATAATGGGTTAACTTGGGCTCAACCCAAATTTACCCATGAACTAAAATGTTTTAGCCCAAGCCATTAATCTCTGGGTTAGTTGGGCGGGTTAAATGGGTTTGGGCTCAAATTGTCACCCCTATTCTCCGCCATATATTTAATTTTTCGCCCGTTCTCTTAGTACTTCAGCTATAATATGATGGGCGAATGGCACAAATAGCCACTAACGGCTAATGGCTTTATTATAAAGTCAGCGTTTCAAATGTCTTTAGTCTTTAGCCACCGGTTTAATAAATTTAACTGGTCGGACGAAAATACCCTTCTGCCCATGTCCTAAACTTCAAGACTTCAGGACTGCATGTCCTTAACTTTTGAACTTGAAATTCTAAGTTCAGAATTTCAGAACTACATGTCCTTAACTTTTGAACTTGGAACTCTAAGTTAAGGACTTCAAGGTTACATGTCCTTAACTTTTGAACTTGGAACTCAAACTTCAACACCAAGCGTCCTTAACTTTTGAACTTGTAACTGTAAGTTAAGTACTGTTTGTCCTTAACTTTTGAACGTGTAACTGTAAGTTAAGGAGTTTAAACTCAAAGTTAAGGACTGTCTATCCTTAAGTTTTGAACTTAAAACAATAACTTAAGGACTGCCTGTCCTTAAGTTTTAAACTTGAAACTATAAGTTAAGGAATGTCTGTCCTTAACTTTTAAACCTGAAACTCAAAGTTAATGACAGAAAGTCCTTAAGTCTTGAATTTGAAACAATAACTTAAATACTGATTGTCATTAAGTTTTGAACTTGAAATTATAAATTAAGGACTGTCTGTCCTTATCTTTTGAACTTGCATGTCAAATTTAAGAACTGTATGTCCGTAACTTTTAAATCTGTCATGTCCTTAACTTTTAATCTTTAAACTTAAAAGAAATAAAAATAAGTCTTTTTTGCACCTGTTTTGTGTTATTTTTTTATTATAAAATATTACCTTACTTGATGAAAGAAAACCTTTGAACATTAATTCACACAACTGGACAAATATGAATTAGGGAAAGTATTTAATAATATTCTTTATGAGACTATTACGGATAAATTTAAAAAATTTAAAACTCGTCGACGGATATATGAGTATTATAAATTTCAAAAGTTGAAAACTCATTACTTGATTTTTGTTTCTTTCAAATATGATGTTGTTATAGTAATATATTCGCTCGTATACTTCTTTAAATGCCAATATCACTTACTAAAATTCTGCTTGTGTTATTTTATTGAGAGAGATCAGTGGATTTCCTGAGTCTATTCCTATTATGATTTTCTATAAATATAGAGAGAGCAGTGGATTTCCGAGGCTATTCCTATTATGTTTTTCTAGAGAGAAAGAGCGCAGTAGATTTCCGATAAAGCAGCGTGAAAGAGAGGAAGAAAGGGTAAAATTGTCCTTTTTTTATTAGTAGTGGTTATTTTTACTGAACATTATAATTGGTTGATAAAAAATAAAGACACCCTTAATTAATGACTACTACACGTCATTTTTACCTAATATGCTAGATAACAGGTTTTACTTGTCGGTTCTATTAATAATAGACTATTTTCAATTGAAGTCGTAGATGAAAAAAAGGGTCCTGTATCAATAAGTTACTGCATACAATATCTGAGTAAGAAAAACATACACTGATTAGTACTAGCACTTTAGTCTTACTTTTATGAATCGACAATTACGAATAAATAAATTTGAGAACGTAGTAATCGACGTAAAATAATCACAGAAACTATTAATTTAGTGATATTAATAAGCATCTTCCATGCATTATGTGTTATTCTTGTTATCTTTTCCTTCCCCATGTGATAGGGAAAAAATTAAGTAAATAAAAGGTATAAACATAATATAAAACGGAATAAAATTAGAAAAAAGAGCAATAATGACTGAGTGAGCACAAATAATTAACAAAACAAAAGAATGAAGTGAAGAGAAAAAGGCTTAAAGCAAAAATCCTATGTTGCATAAAAAATAGAGGATGAGAAAAACCTTTTTCTTTTTTATTAGTAGCACTTAGACATCATACTTTTATTTAGAATGGCGCCGTGACCTTACCATACACGGCGGAATAATCAAACGCTCATGGGAACCCCAAATGTTTCCCACTTCAAATAAACAAGTAAACAAGGGCAATATTGTCATTTTATATCTGCAAATCTCCACCTATTCCGGGGACTGAATATCTGAATCCATAACCATAACGCCAAATGTGTAAAATTCGAATATAACTCAGTAATGAGTAAATTAAAAGTGAGGGTAGTTGTTTAAGAAAGAATTACAAGAAAATACGTATGATTTCACATCATAACAAAAAATGGTTTATATTTTTAAGTTTTATTCGATATAGTATATATTGTACATATTTTGGAAACACTAGCTCCTGCAAATACAAAATTTGAATTCTTACAACCATTACTTCTAAAAGTTATGGAGTTAAAATTGTTTTCCCACAATCATTGCTTTCACCATCTCTTCTGCATATATTATTTACATATGTTTCAAGGAGTTGTCCGCCATTACTGTTTTTCCCCCTATGTCACATTGTTATAATGTAAAAAAATTAAAGAGTAGAAGTCCACCATTGAAAACCGATTCAAAATTTTGCAATCAAAAATAGAATTTTTTGAGTTTGTTAGTAGTTTGGATTAGGCGTTGTTCCAACTGATTGAAAATATCAAAAAGAGTTCAAAATTTAAATTTGAAGTGATTTAGAATAGATGTGAGTAAGATTTGAGTCAAATTTCAGAAAAGACGCAAGGAAGAAAACGAAGTCAATTTTTTGTATAATTATATATAATCTTGTATAATAGTGTATAAACACATCTGATACGCAATTATACACTTTTGTACACATTTATGCAATCGTATGTAGAAGATCTTCTTCCACGATTTTCAGTTGCAATTCTAGTTCAAATCCAGTCCAAATCTCTATTAAATGACTTCAAATTTTATATACAGCATCCTTGTACTATTTCTAACAAGTTTAAATAACACTCACTCCAAATTTCTCACAAAATTAAATTCAAAATTTAAACCTACATATTTAAACTTGTTAAAAATCTAATTTTCATCACCAAAATGGATTTGGTTTGTTGAACTAATATTTGAGTCACAGTTACTGATTCGAAAATTAACTTAAAAGATTGAGCAATCTTTTTTTAAAAATTAAATAGTAATTTTAAGAACCTATTGGAGTTGGATGTTGAATCTTAGCCTATTATTTTTCGGCCAGTTGGTTGTAAATTAAAATATAGGCTATAAAATTGAAAAGTAGGGAGCCCAATTATTCTTATGTAAAAATTTTCCGCCGTTTAACCCTCTCCCCCCTCCTACACAGAAATAGGGCTCTTCATGGTTTGGTTTGAATGTGTTTTTCTCTGAACCAAAATCAAAATTAAGTTAGGTAGCCAAGATTTTAATGGTTCGAATTTCTCAGTTTTTTTTTGGGTCTTTCAAATTTTCTTTCGGGTTATAAAGCATTCATGTCAAATAGGGGTGAGCATCGGTCGGTTCGGTTCGATTATGAATATTATCGATTTTGTCTATCGGTTATTGATTTATAGATATGATAAACCGATAACCAAATCGATAAGATATTGGTTATTGGATAATCGGCTATTGATCATTATCAGTTTCATTATCGGTTTACCCGATAAGATAAAACTAAAACAAATTTTACAATTGAGAACAATTCTGTTTTATGTTGCTTAGATATATTGGTTTTGTTCTCTTCTTCAATTGATCAATATTCTTTTGATAGAAAATGTTTATTCTAATTGTAAGATTTTCTTGCTGCCAAAATCACCCACATCATCTGATTGAGTAACATGACAACAAGTTAAAGTTCCATCTTAGTGTAACTTGACATGAGTCTTCCAAGAAACACTTTGATTTAAAAATTAGTGGTCGAAAGAGAAACTGGGAAGTGAGAACTATGTCTATGAAACTCTAGTTAGTAAGTATATACTTAAGGGTAAACTAGTAAATTAGTTAACTCTTATTGTGTTATCGGTTTTATCCAATAACAGAATTGTCAAGCCGAGCCCGAACTGATAATCCAATAAAAAAAAATTACCCGTTAACGAACCATTAATCCGATAACCCAATAAATAATTAACTGTTCGAGTTATTGATTTTACTCGATGTATGCCTACCCCTAATTCCAAACACATATTTCAACAATTATGTTCTAGTAACACTATCAAATTAATCATTCTTTAAGACAATCTATCTTGGAATTTTTCAAGATATCATAATGATAATTAAATTAAATAGTAATGGATAATTAATAGACACATTGAAATAAATTAGTTTTAACAAAAAATAGATTCGTAGACTTTGCAAAATAAAGACTATCAATCAAATAGAATGTAATAGCAAAGAACAAGATAGGAGTGAATTATTCTAATGGTCATTCAACTATTCCAAATTATCCCCTAAAGTCACTTTTTCTTTCGTTTGTAACAACAAGTCTCTGGACTATTTTTTTTTGGTAATTAAGAATTTCATTAATCACCAATGAAATAACATTACAAAATCATAGTCTAGCTTTAACTCAGTTGACCATCTCTAATATAACAATTTAACTGTATCTAATGTCCTAACTACCCAACAATACTAGATTTGAAGGTGTTGTAAGTGGTTTCTAATTCGAGGGGTACCTCTAACATTACAAGTGTATACTATGTCTCTCAAAAGGGTTCATTGCAACGAAATGTGTTGTTGTAGATTCTTGAGTTCCTTTCCAGCCAGATAGTATATGCAAACGTAACAGCTACCATTTTGAAGATGGCTGCTCGACATGTTCTACCTTTGGCTTTACTTATGAGCCACTGCAGTTTCCGGTCCCAGGCAGTATGGTGAGGATAAGTCTCCTGCAGCCAGTGCATTGTTTTCCCCTATAGTTCAGCAGTGACTGGACAAAGTAGTAGCAAATGATCTCTGGTCTCTGGATGGTTTTGGCATAAGATACAGTGTTGATCAACACTCATTCCCCAACTGTGCAATCTATCTTTTGTTGGTAATCTATCTTGTAAGAACAACCATAGATTGAATGTTGCCTTTGGTCTTGCATAATTCTGTATGATCAAATTCTTCTATGGGACTCTCGGCAGGTCTTGAAGTTGTAAACGGTATAGTTGTCTAACTGAGCAGACCTGCTCCTTCCAGTGTTGAAACCTCTGCAAACTTCTCTAGACTGTATGATCTTTCTGACCATTCAGCTTGCTTGTGCAGGAATTGGCATGGTTTCAATAAGTTTGTTTTTGATGTAGTATAAAGTGATCCACCTTATCCACAGTTTGTCCTTCTTATGAGCTAGATCCCAACATGTCTTTGCAATGGCAGCTTTATTCCAGAGCCTGAGATTAGTAAGATTCATCCCTCCTGCTGATTTTGGGGTACACATTCTGTCCCAGGAGATATATGCTTTCCTAGTGATAGAGTTCAACCCAGACCAAATGAAGCTCCTACAAATGGCTTCTATCATCTTCAAGACTTTAACAGGGAATATGAACAGTTGTGCCCAGTAAGCTTGGATACCAAAAATGACAGATTGGACCAGTTGGATTCTCCCAGTATAAGACAATTTCTTGGCAGTCCATGAGGTGATCTTGGCAATGATCCTCTCCACCAGAGGTTGCCATTAGAGAAATGTGATCTTCTTGGTGGACAGGGGGACACCTACGTACTTGAATGGTAACTCACCTTGCTCATAGCCAAGGTGGTCAATAATCTGTTTCTGAACATCCAGTGCAACACCACCAAAATAAACAGAGCTCTTGTTCAGGTTAGCCTGTAAACCAGATGCTTCAGAGAATTGAGAGAAGCATCTGGATAAGGCTATGATAGAGGCAGTGTCACCTTTGGCAAACAGCAGCAAATCATCAGCAAAACACATGTGAGTAATACCTAGTTTTTTACATCTAGGGTGGAACTGATATTCTGTATTTCCCTTTAGTGAGTTTCATGATCTGCTCAAGTACTCCATGACCAGAGCAAATAGGATGGGGAAATAGGGTCCCCTTGCCTAAGTCCCCTAGCAACAGCAAAGGGTCCAATTGCCTCTCCATTGACTAGCACAGAGAAGCTCACTTTTGAGATGCATTCCATTATCCATTTGGTGAATTTGCTGGGGAAACCAATCTGCTCCATAACCTATTGTAAGAATGTCCATTCTACTGAGTCATAGGCTTTCTGAAGGTCAATTTTAATCATGCATCTGGGTGACACTTGTTGTCTGGTATAGCTTTTGACTAGTTTATGTGCCAGAATGATATTGTCTGTTATCTTTCTGCCTGGAATAAACTCTGCTTGGGCCTCACTAATAATGCTTGCCATCACCTTCTGCATCCTATTGGCCAGTATTTTTGAGATCATTTTATAGAGGACAGAGCAGCAAACAATTGGCCTATACTCTTTGACTGTAATTGGTTTGGACACTTTAGGAATTAGGGTGATAGTGGCACAGTTGATGGGTTTGTACATCTTGGTTGAGGAGAAAAACTGCTTGATGCCACTAGTAACTGCATGCCAATGATTCTCCAGCTCTTTTTGAAAAATACAGCATTGTAACCATCTATCCCTTGTGCTTTGTCATCTCCAATAGCTTTGAGACTCTCCACAATATCCATATCAGTTACATCAGCACATAGATCCCTTCTTTGTTGTTGTGTTAGTTTTGGTCCATTTGTCATGTACATTTGATTTATATCTGGAATGGTGGATACAGAAGTTCCCATCATAGCCTTATAGAATCCAATGATCTCCTTTTTGATATCTTCAGCTGTAGTGATTTTGGTACCCATTGCATTTGTAAGTTCAGTAATCTGGTTATGTTGAGTTCTCTCCTTCATGACTGCAGAGAAATATTTAATGTTGGAATCTCCAAGCTGTATCCATTTTGCTATGGCCTTCTGCTGCAGAACACTTTCCTCAATCATTGACCATTTTTCCAGTTTCAGCACAATCTCTTTCTCCTTCTACTGCTAGACATCAGAGTATGCCTTTGTCATCTGATCTTGTATTGTCCCCAGTTCCCGTCTGCTAAGGTCTATTCTCTGTGAGATAGTCTTGAACTCCTTAATATTTAGGTCTTTCAGAGCTTTGAGTTTAGACCATATGGCTTTCATGGTGCCTGAATTGCCAGTATGCCAAACACTTGCCACAATCAGATGAAAATCTTCATGATCAGCCCATACATTAAAGAACTTGAAAGGTTTTTTCCCATTCCAGGAAGATGATGTCAATGTCACTATCATGAGATTATGATCTGAGATTAGAGGATGATCATATTCAGTTACCACTTGGCTCCACTTGATCATTCATTCATAGTTACCAAATACCCTATCCAGTCTGCTGTATACTCTGTCCACTCCAGTCTGCTTATTTTTCCAGGTGTAGTATTCACCCCTCCAAGGCAATTCTGACAATTCATCTTGTTGAATACATTTACTGAAGTCTTGGGTGTCAGGAAGTCTTACAGGTTTGCAAGACTGCCTATCATTGGACTATGCCTATTGCTCTCAGAAGGTCACTCCACTAGATTTTTCAAATTTTGGATTGTCAAATACCTATTTTACTCTCTAAATTATAAATATTTATCTTCTTTTTATTTTTTTAGAAACTTTTTAGTATTAACAACAAAAATTCAAAAATTTATTTACGCAATTCAGAATGAAAGAAAATAAAGTTTGTAAAATATATATTCCATGCACGTTATATAAAATAATTATTTAAATAAAGGTATTTTTATAATATACATTATATATTCTTGAAATTATGCTCAATTATACTATTATGTTTCTACAACTTTCCGATGATACAAAGTTATGTCACTGGAAAGCAGAAGAACTATCTGTATAGAGTAAAATATGCTATTTTAAGTTATTGCATAAGAGGGTGATACGAGGAACCGAAGGTAGGGGATAGCTAAGACCGAAAATATCTGTTTTATTTGTTACCGGGAAGAATGATGCTCATAAAATAAAATAAATGAATGTCACTTCGTAGCATTTAATGAATAATATTTTACAAGCTTAATTTCATGAATATATAATGTATATTATTAAAATACCTTTATTTAAATAAGTATTTATATATTACGTGCGTGGAATATATATTATACAACCTTTATTTCCTTTCATTCTGAATTGTGTAAATAAATTTTTAATTTTTTTGTTAATACTAAAATTATTATTATAAAAAAATTATTCTAATTAATTTATTTTAGCTATGCTCATTAATTTTTATTCCAACATTATATATATTTAAATACTTTTTAAAAAAATTTATAAATAAAATCTATTTATTTTATAAATAAGTCCATAATATAAATTAAAAAGGCAAAAATCACAACATTAAAAGGTTTAAAAAAATAAAAAGAAGATAAATGTTTTATAATTTAGATGGTAAAATAGGTATTTTGCAATCCAAAACTTAGAAAATTTAGTTGAGTGATATTCTGAGTGCAATATGTATAGTTTAGTGACTTTAAGAGAATAATTTGGGATAGTTGAGTGACCATTTGAGTAATGGACTCAACAAGATTGCTATAAAGGAAACCAAAAGTATATATAAACGACTAATTTTAAAAATAATATAGTTCAATGACTTTGTTGTTACAAACGAAAAAAAGTGATTTTAGGAGATAATCTCAGATAGTTGAGTGACCATTTGAGTAATGGACTCAACAAGATTTCTATAAAGGAAACCAAAAGTATATATAAACGACTAATTTTAAAAAACAATATGAAACTATACACACACACATGTGTGTGTATGTGTGTGTATGTATATGTGTGTGTTATAATAATATTTAAATAGGTATTTTTATAGTCTGTTTGGTTTTATTTTTCAATTACTTTTTAGCTTAAAACCAAACCCAAATAAAATTTAGTCGATTTTTAAATTTCAAAAACAAAACCAAATAAAAAACCAAAAGATAATTGGTTTTTACTGTTGATTTGATTCGATGTTTGGTTTGATTTGATTTCTATATCCAAAAGTATTTGTCTCCATCAAATTCCTTTTAAGGAAGTTGTTAGATTGAAGCAATTGAATGAGAATCCATGGATTCTTCAGAAGAAAAACCCTAGCTCGGAAGTTCTAGAGAGAAGAAGATACAGAAGTTTATTTATGTGTATCGAGAAAGAATCATCTGTCTGTACAAGTGTAGCCCGTAAAGTATTTATACTAAGCTAATAAAAAATGGCTATCTATTACATATGTGGCTAGTTATACAAATAACATTACATAGTTCTATACAGAGTTATCAAGTATTTGGGCTAGGGTTAATTTCCTCTTCATTAAGCTTTGGGCTTATATGACATGGATAGGAATGATGTGGTCTGAAAAGGAAGAAGTAGAAAAGGGAGAGAAACCATAGGGTGTAGAATTAGATGGAAAGATGTGTTCAGCAAATATTACATCCCTTGAATAAATGATGGATTTGGTACCTAAATGTAGCAATTTGTACCCTTTTTTGTGAAAATCATAGCCCAAAAACACAGAAGGAATGACTCTAGATTGCAGTTTATCCCTGGAAGGATGAGGAACAGTTGCATAGGCTAAGCACCCAAATGATTTGAGGTGATCATAGGTAGGTGGCTGACCAAACAATGCTTTGTAAGTGTTTTGTTGGAAAGAACAGTAGAGGGAAACCTGTTAATGAGATAGGTAGCAGTAAGAACACACTCCCCCATTATTTGGTAGGTAATTTGGACTGAAAAAGAAGTGCCCTAGTAGTTTCTAGCAATCGTTTATATTTTCTTTCTACTATTCCATTTTGTTGATGAGTGTATGGGCAAGAAGTTTGGTATGAGATGCCAAGAGAAGTTAGGTATGAAGCATGTGAAGAAGCAGAGCCTAATTCAAAAGCATTGTCAGACCTAATGACTTCAATGGAAGCATGAAATTGTGTAGACACCATGGCAATAAAAGATTTGATGATGGAAAAAGCATTACTTTTACATGAAAGAAGATGTGTTCAAGTGACTCTACTACAATCATCCACAATGATTAGAAAATACTTAAATCCATTATAAGTGGCAGTGTGGTAGGGGACCCATAGATCAATGTGAATAAGTTGAAAAGGTTTGTTGGAGTGGGAGGTGCTTTCAGAAAATTGTCATCTTTGTTGTCTAGCCACTAGACATATAGTACATGTTCAAGGCTGTTTAGGAGAAAATTTACTAGATAGATGAGAAGTAGAATTCATCTTTGCAAAAGGTATATGTCCCATTCTTTGATGCCAAAGAACATCAATTTTATTAATAGAACTGGAATTACAAATAACAGGAGCAATATCAGAATTCCCAATTACAGATTCATGAACAGGAAAAATAGAAAATGAAACAAACTTAGGAAAACAGTCAACTACACATTCAAAATGGGGAAAGGGAGAAGTTGAACAATTTGCTTGAGAAGAATCAACTGCTGCAATACCATGAGATGACAGTCTCAGAATATACAATCCATGCTCAACCTTACCAATTTCCAGTGGCATTTTGAGAGAAGGGCCATGTAACCATCATGAAATATTAGTAAGGAGTGCATGGTACTTGAGTTGAGAAAGAAGTTGATGTATAGAAATTAAGTTGTAATGGAAAGAGGGTACCAACGGTACATTAATTAAAATGATATTAGGTGATAAGGAAAGACATCCAAAGGAGGTAACTTTTACTTTATATCCATTTTCCAAGGTAACAAGAGAAGGGGAAATCAAAGTTTGCATATTATGAAGAAGATGTTTATGGGGTGTCATATGGTTGGTTGCTCCTGAGTCTAGGATCCAAGAACTAAAATTATCATGACTGGCATGGTATACAAGATAACCATATAATCTACTGGTAGGATTGTTGTGCCAACCTACAAAGTTTGCATATATTGGAGATTCTTGAGATGTAGACTGCTGGCTTGCAGAAGATGCCTGCATCTGATGGAACAGAGACATAAGGTGTGCATATTGTTCCTTAGAAAAACCATATGGAGTGTCATCATTACGAGGTGAATCAGGCTTAGTTGAGTTCTGTTCTGATGACTCAACTTGAACACATGCAACAGCCTTTCTTCCGTTGGTGAACTTGAAATCTTGAGGAAAGCCATGTAGCTTGTAATACTTTTTCACAGTATGACCAGACTTTTTGCAGTACTTGCAAGATACTATGGCTCATCTAGGTTCAAAATTCACCCTCTAAGTAAAATGTCTAGAGGTATTGGGTTAGTTATGAATATTGGAATTAGAATTGGCTATGAAAGAAGTAGAATCAGAAGAGAAAGGCTGAGAAGTAGAATTGATTTCCCTTTGTTTCTCATCCCTAATCAGAATAGAGTATGCTTTCTCCACATTTGGAACAGAGCTCATCATTAGAATGTTACTTTTAATACTGGAGTATGTTTCATTTAAGCCTGATAAGAATTGAATTAGCTTCTGTGCCTCACTGAATTCATGCATAGCACCACAAGTACAATTTCTCCCTAAGGAAATTGTATATATTTCATCCCAATACCCCTTGAGTTTGGTTTAGTAAGTAGCAATATCAACCTTGAGATACGAAAGAAATGGATCGTTGAAGACTATAATACTGAGAAATATTGGTAACAGCATATCTTTCTACAAGATTGTTCTGAGCTTCTCTAGAAGCTTTATATTGGAGGATTGTTTTGGCTATATCTTTAGACAAGAAATTCATTATCCATGCTTTAACCATATTATTACAACGCTGCCAACGAGGATACAGAGGAGAATTGGTTGTAGGTTGAATCAGAGAACCATCATTAACTGAACCTTGTTCTTAGCGAAAAAGGAAATAAGCATCCCTTCATTCCCGTTACCAAAACCTGTCATAGCAAATGACACATACACTAGTATGGTTCCTGGAGTATCAGAAGGTTGAAGATAGAGGGGATGAAAGGAATCCAGAACTGGTGCTGTCGAAACACCAGACTGTTCGGCAGATTCATTGTTCACAAACATGATTTATGCAGCTAAATGTCTGAGCTAACCAACAAGAAAAGAAATTTAAGGAGATAAGGTTAGAAGAGAGTTACCGCATACGAAGATTGATGATGACACAAGCCCTAATTTCGGAATCAATCCTCACGAACTCATCTGGTGTGAAATCCAAAAGCATAAGTTGAGAATCTCCCCGAATAACTCTCAATCGAAGAGCTCAAACGGATAAACCTAGATGAAAAGGCAATTTCTACCAAAACCACGAATCTCCTCGGAAATATCGGAAAAGCAGAAATCAGTCATTCTTGACAAAATCCTCCGATGAACATTCAAAATAGATCAACAATTTCCAGGATTCACTCTGATACCATGTTAGATTGAAGCAATTGAATGAGAATCCATGGATTCTTCAGAAGAAAAACCCTAGCTCGAGTGTTCTAGAGAGACGAAGATACAGAAGTTTATTTCTGTGTATTGAGAAAGAATCATTTGTCTGTACAAGTATAGCCCCGTAAAGTATTTATACTAAGCTAATAAAAAATGGCTACCTAGTACATATATAGTTAGTTATACAAATAACATTACATAGTTCTGTACAGAGTTATCAAGTGTTTGGGCCTGGATCAATTTCCTCTTCATTAAGCTTTAGGCCTATATGAATTGGGCCATGTAATCCTTGTAATCCAACAGAAGTGTCTCACAGTCTCCCTTAAATTTGGCAATTTTATCATAACAAAATGAAAACTTAAATTGTAGTTTGATACTTTCACATACATACTTATGTTTTGCCACCAAAATTGTAGCCCCTTATATAGGTGACATTCTTTTTCATTTGAACTTGTAAATTTAATTTTACAGTAATTTTCTTAAAGTGCATTTGATACTTTGATGTAGATACATATATTATGTGACCAAACCATAGTATCCTATGTTGCACTTTTTTGTTTGAACTTTTTGTAGATTTTTTTAAAGTGCATTCCGATATCAATATTTTTTACACTTTTGAGTAATGTTTGACTAAAAAGTGTTAGACCTTTTTATTCAACCAAATAGAAAAGGAAGATTTAAAATAAATCATAGCAAAAGATAATTTATTATAGATCCAAGATAGGAGATAAAAATATACAAGCATAGTTGGACATAAAATTTAATTATAATATTGGTTGAATTCCGTAACGTAAGAAAAGGAAGATGATTTCAATAATATTACATGATAGCGATGAATACATAGATAAAAAGGGTCACCGTGCTTGAACTGGGCTAGCTTCTACATCTTTGATATAACTTTATTATTGATGAATACTGAGAATCTAAGCTTCTTTCCTCCTTTCTTCCGGGTGAGGAGCTTAAGTTGAAGATCACTTTTTCGATTTTTTCTTCTGATATTTATACAAAAGCACTTTCTTTACCCAACGGTTCTTAACCGGAAGACCTAAGTCCTTGAAATATCATGAGAATATTTCTCTAAAATGTTTAAGTGTAGAACGAGCCGCTCAGGCCGGATTGAGTGTTTGACTTCGGCGGTAGCTGAATCGCTTGTTAGTATATTGCTTCCCGTACGTAATCTTGGCTTGATTGACTCTTTGGTCGTCCTCCCCTAAACAAGATTCTTCTATTCAGATTTCGACACTTTTTTTAATGTAAAATTTTGTAAAATAAATCCGTATAAAAAAGGACATTGTAACCATCCATGAATGATAAAACGAAGAAAGCTCAAATTACGTGGATTTATTCTCCTTGAGTCCTAATTTATATGTAAATCTACAAATTACGCTTTTATTGCTCAAATTACGTGGATTTATTCTCCTTGAGTCCTAATTTTTATGTATATCTACAAATTACGCTTTTATTTCCTTTTTCTTTCTAATTGACTAATTTAGATTGCTCATTGTAATTTTTATCTCATTACACCTCCAACTTGTCAGTTTGGAACTCAAACTACAGGGGAAAGGCTAAAATAGTTATTACTACTACTTAAGAGGGAAAACTGAAATTTCAGTACATATAAAGGACAAAACAGTCTTTTCAGAGTCCCTCAACCTGTAATGATACACCCACCAGGGGAAGCATGGCTTGCAGAGTTGGCAATGTCGTTTCTCTTTGGACGAATTCACCATTTTCACTCTCTCTTTCTCCGCTAAAAACTACAGACCTCAGAGCCATCGCTTTCTCTCTCTACATATATCAAGTACAAGGTCTTTCTCTCTCTACATATATATACATCACTATCCCTATCTGAGCAGTAAGTAGTTAAGCTGCTCCACTCCTTCAACTACTCCTCTCTTACTTTCTCTCTCATCATTCCTTCATTTATTACTATATTTATTGTTTTACTTCTCTCTCACATTCAATTTCAGAATACTTTTATTTTAGTGTGAGACAGAGTGGAGAGAGAAAGTAGAGAGAAGTGTGAAACGGACCGATGCCGTTGGTAAGAACTACGGCGAGGAATGTATACGGATTGGGAACGCCGGGATTGTACCGGGACGCCGATAAAGAGGATCCCAAGGTCGTTCTTGACGGTGTTACTGTCGCTGGACTCGTCGGGATCTTGCGTCAGCTCGGCGATCTCGCTGAGTACGTTTTCTTTACTTTCCTTTTCTCATTTATGCCCTCTCCGAACTCTGAAGAATCTCATTTTTGGAAGTTTCCGGTAAAAGGTTTCAACTTTGGTTTTCTGTTGAGTTCTATTTTGTTATGCTGTGGTGACATTGAAGTAATTTCTGAGCAAAAATCGGTGTGCTGAAATTTGCTAAATCTCGTATTAATTTTCTAGTTTAGCAGAGTTATATGACTTCATCTTTCTTTGTTTTCTCTTTTCATAATCATTTTCTTAGTCTTATTGCATGCAAATTAGGTTGTCCCTCTGTCCACTGCTGATGACACAAGTATGTTAATTTGAATTGTAGATTTGTATAAGAAGTACTGGAAGAAAATGCTAGTGTAGTTTAGATTCATTAGCTAAATGGATTTGAATTTTGAAACTATAATGTTGAACAAGTGACGTTAAACAATTTTGGATTTTTCAAAATGGGAACAATGTCATTCAAATTCGGAGAAAAAGATACAAGTTAGAAAAAAATAGGTAACTTCGTGCTCTCTTTCAATATTTTTGTTACTTCAAATTTACCTGAGTCAAGTCAACTGATTTTTAGGGCAAAGGGAGAAAAGGACAAACTTTTCATTTGAAGTTAGTAATTAGAGATTTACAAAGGAAAGTTGTGATCAGAGTTTACTTGTGTTGACTCTGGAGAGTTGTGAATTGAAAACGTCTTGGACGAAAGGGACGTCCATTAAGTGCATGCAAAAGAAGCTTAATCTATAGCCAATAATGCTGTAAGGAGAAAAATTTGTATTTGGAAAGTGTAATGTCATTCTACTTACATTACCTTATAAAAAAAAGTGTCAATCTACGTACATTTGCGACATCTATATGATGGAGCATTTGATAAGCATGATAAGATAAAGTTTACGTACTGATAGTCTTAACATGTGACAGCACTACAACTGTAGTCTTCATTTGAGTGATGGTTCTTCACACGTACATTCGGCTATCAACTTGACTAAGGTTTTCAGCAGCTATTTTGTATAACTATGGTGGGGTTTGTTGGAGAATACTGTAGCTTCTAGCATTCAACATTAATGTATTTCCTTTTATGGGATATGTCATCTTTAATCTTACTCCATTATTTATTGAAGAACCTTCTTTTTTTGTTTTTTTCTGGTAAGTGCTAGAAACAAGCTTTTCTTCAGCTAATTGGAAGACATGGTTGGTTTCAACATAGTGATGACCTTTAACAACCATTGTGATTGCATAGGCTGGGGAAACCCTGTATGGCCAATTAAAAATTAGTGGGAAGTCCTGAACCATGATAGCTCATACAGATTAACAGAGTAGTTATAGTTCATCTAGGAAATGGTAAACACGGGCTGGCATTGCAAAAAAGTAGTTTAGTGTGAGTGCCCAAGGATGTGGCTTAATGTTCGATGAAGTTGGAATGAAGACCATGAGACTTGAGAGACCAAGGTTCGAATCCTAGTAGAGGCAAAAAATCTAAGGTGATTTACTCCTATCAGCCTAAACTTCGTTGGGTAAAGTTACCTATACCTGTAATGGTGGGAGGATACAAGTACTTGGTGAAATAGTTGAGGTGTGCGCAAGCCTGTCCGGATACTATATTTATTCCATGTATTAAAATAAGGAGAGGAGTTCAATGTGATGGTCTTACCTTCTTATCAGAGGTTAATGACTCATTGCCATTTGGAGGAAGAAGAATGAGTCCTGTGCTTAATTATGCATTTGAATTCTGTTGGACAGAATTCCTATTGTTTCTTTGGGTTGTTTTCTGAATTTATTCTAGTATCTTTTACTGCAAATACCTTTAGCCTTTTGAAATAATCATCCTGTTACTGGAGTTTGAGGTGGATATTGATACGCAAGTCGCACTGCGTTTTTCGAACAGCCAATAAGTTTCGAGAGCATTAACATTTCCCTATCCTTTAAGATCTACACAAGGTCCTTAGGTAGATTGGGGGTACATTCTATTATCTATAGCTCAAAGTATTCTTTGGTCCTCATTTGGTGGGATGAAATACCCAGTTTGATGTTCAATGAAGGATTGGAAATGTGAATTTTGAATGCTAAATATATACTTAGTAGTTAAGAGCAGTTTTGTACTTGTAGATTTGCGGCAGAGGTGTTTCATGGCTTACAAGAGCAAGTGATGGTTACATCCTCGAGAAGCAACAGGTTGGTTGCTCGTGTGCAAAAAATTGAAGCTGCACTTCCTCCACTCGAGAAATCCGTATTGGCACAACGGAGTCATTTACACTTTGCTTATACAGCTGGTATGCCTTTTTGATCTCCATTACCAAATTCTTTAAACAAAGGGAAGGTGACAGTGAGAATGGGGGGTTATTGGTTTAATTTCTCAAACTCAGATATGCCTGCCTATGATAGAAATGCTGTTCCAAATAGTTCCACCAATAAAGTTTTGCTTGTAGGAAATACTTCAACTTTGGTGTATGTGGAATGTCTGTTTCTGCTTCTTAAATGGCTCCTTTTTCCTGTTCTTCGAGTTTTTTTTTATGGAAGCAGTTGGTGTGCAGGATCAAATTGGCATGCCCGTATCTGTACTGAACAAAATCATTTTATATGCAATGACTTGCCAAGATTTATCATGGATTCATATGAGGAATGTCATGGGCCGCCACGCTTGCATTTGCTTGACAAGTACGTGAACCCAAATTTATAGCTATATTTAAAATCCTGATTGCACTGCTACACTCTTGAAAAATTTACTTGTCTCTTCAGATTTGACCCTGGTGGACCTGGATCTTGCTTGAAAAGGTATTCAGATCCAACCTTCGTTAAGAGAGCATCAGTTGGGTCTGATGAAGAATATATAGAAAAAGTCCTAAAAGAAAAGAAGGGTCGAAAGATTAAGGTATGTCATGAATAATTCCGAAATTACCTGGCACAGCTTAACTTTGAGAGATTTACTTGGTGTTTCTATGAGCAGTATCATCTCATATATTCACGGAATGTTACATAAAAGGATGTTAAGAAGTTGAAGAAATACATCTTAAATCGAAAATTATGTAAAGGCCTCTTCAAATTCTCCCATTTATATAGGTAGAGCGGAAGTTTGCTCTATGGGATATGTTAAGCACCATATAATTGTAGGGACAGGGCTGGAAATTTGACAGAGAGGAGAAGATGATCTTATGTCAAATATATACATTTAGGAGCATAAGTCTGTAGTATTTTAAATACATAGGCAAGAGAAGTCTTAAAATAGATAAAACTCATTGAAAAAAGAAGCAAAGTGTAATATACTAAACTTTGATTGAGAACTATTTCACAAATTCAGCAGATAAAAAGAAAACAACAGACTAAGATATTAATTAATATCTCAAGGAAACTCTCGTTTCAAAAGAAAAAAGAAAAAAATCATCCTGATTTTATTTTTTTGAAGGTAAATGTGTCCCTCATGTTCAGAATACTACTTCTTATACTGCACCATGCTAGTTCATCTTAACTCTGTAGGATACATATTTTTTTAAGGAACTCTATTGGAACAAAGATACTCCTCTTTTATCTTGTCATCTTAGTATCCTGCGTTATCTGTTTAGATTTTTGGTTTGTGAACTTTCTTTGTGTGGACAGCTACATCTCATGAATTACTTACTATCCTCGGAAGGGAGGGAGGAAGGGATAAATAGAAACCAAATAGAGTTCCAAATCTAAATAATTGTTCTATAAATTTACGACACCATTTATCATAAAGTTCCATGCCAAATGTTAGGAATCGACAGCCAAAATATACGAATGTAAGGATGTCCTTTTTCTTTTATTTTTCTTATTTTGTGATTGCTCATGGGGTAGTTTTTAAGCGATTTTGGCAGAAATTTGGGAGGGGGTAGCGGAGGGGAGAGCTGCCCATCTAAGGTCTGACACCCACTTTTCCACAGTGCATAACTGTGCTTGAAATTGATGGAATTTAACTTTTAGTGGTGGACATCAAGGAGTTCCAAAAGGCATGTGTTAGTACTCTGTTATAGTTCCACTTAATCTTACATTTTTTGTGATAGCCATACTCATTAACGAGGAACTGCAATGAAAGGCAGTGTTATGTATGCAGATTGAGCGGAAAAGGCAAGGGATGGGCTCGTTAAGCATCACCCTTCCATCAGTAAAAATAGAAAAAGACCAGCTCATATTTGTAACACCCCAGACTTTAGACAGAGTCCGACATCGACAAAACACAAGAGAGATGCTCGGTATATATGTTAACAAGCCTTAGACTCTAGTGACACATTTTAAACCCGTGAGGGTCTAGGCCCAGAGCAGACAATATCACTAGCGGGTTGGGCTGTTACAGATGGTATCAGAGCCACTCTTGTATCAGCTTTGCCGATGGTGGGTCAGAGTTCAACTGAGTTTAGGCAAATCCCGGCTAGGCGGGACAAACCTGGCGAATCCCATGCGGTGGGGAAAACCTCAGTGAGGACGCTGAGTCCGAGTTCGAAACTGAAATGATGACAAATTGGACACAAAATACGTTTTTGATGTTAAAAAAAGTTACAAATATAGGTATTTCGCAGTATAATACTTCGAAATATTAAAAAATTATTTTTTTAACGTAATTCGCAGTATAATACTGCGAATTACATAAAAACGAGGCGTCTCATTAACAACTGGGCCCAGTCTTATTTTGAATAAGCGATTCGCAGTAATATACTGCGAATTGCTTATTTCAAAAAGGCCTGGTCGTCTTCCTCAAAGACAATGACTGAACTTTCACCATTAAATAAAATAATTTTTTAGTATTTCACAGTATTATATTGCGAATTGAGTTAACGGCAAAATACTATATTTGTAACTTTTTTTTAACATCAAAAACGTATTTTGTGTCCAATTTGTCATCATTTCAGTTTCGAACTCCGTTGAGTCCATAAAAGGGGGTGTATGTAACACCCTAGACTTTAGACAGAGTCCCACATCGACAAAATACAAGAGAGATGCTGAGTATATATGTTAACAAGCCTTAGACTCTAGTGACACATTTTAAACCCGTGAGGGCCTAGGCCCAGAGCGGACAATATCACTAGCGAGCTGTTATAATATTTGCACTAAGATTTTATTCTATTCCCTTGTCTAGACAGTAGTCTTTTGTTTTACTAGTTGTTACTTTGGTCCCGAAACCTTTATTACTTCTAATTATTCATTGGTGTCCTCCCAGCAAGCGTTCATGAATATTTGAACAAAAATCTGTTCTATAGCAAGCTTGTTTATTTCTGATGATACTTTTAATAAATTTTTGTCACAAATATGTGTCAACATTGAACAGAAGAAACGATCATGGAGGAGGAATGGAGAAGTCTCTCGTAGTGCATCTATGCCCAATTATGGTAGTAGGTATGCATTACTTGTCTTCTCTTATGGACACAAAAGATGGAGAAAAAGTGGCGACCTTAGAGAATTGACGTATTATAGGGATTTTATATTCATAGCTTTTACAGATCGGAATTTGCTGAAAGATAACTTTGTGATCTTTGCACATTGCAGAATGCCATTTTCTTCAAGAAATCTGGATAGGCGACCTTCCCTGGTTCATAGTTTCTGCACATTTGACACCACCCTGAAATCTGACTTAGATTCGAGACATGGGTCGGGGCAGGGGGAATTTGTTTCACAGTCAAGATACTCAATTCAACCTGAAGATGGCAAATCTGAGACTGTCTCGTCTCCACTAAAAATGCAGCATAACCAATCTTTTGATTATTCTTTTCTTGAAGAAAAGAGTGATCATGCTTACAACGATAATGGAAAAGATTTGTCACAAGAGCTTACTGACCTTGTTTCAACGTCAGTTGCTTGGAATTTGAAGATGCAACCTGACACACAAGAGCCTAAAGGATCCTTTGATTCGACGTCGCAGCTACATCTTAACAATATGCTTGATCACACTTTTCCTGAGGAAAGAAGTGAAGTTGTTTATGATGACATTCATAATAGTGTATCAGAAGAGCAAGATGGCCACTGCACATCTTCTGTTACTTGGAATGATAAAACAGGATTTGAGAAACAAGAGTCTAGAGAATCCTTCTCTTCTCCATCCCAGATTCAGCATGATGCTTTGCTTGATTGTGCTTCCCCTGATCGGAAAGGTGATGACGAGTACAGTGATATGGGGAATAGATTAACAGATGAACAAATTGCGCGTAACTTATTGTCTGTTGCTTGCAGTGGTAAGATGAGAACTGCAGAAGTAGCGTCTAAGGAAGTCTTCTACTCTCCATTGCAGATGAATCCAAATGCTTCAGTAGAAGATGCTTCTCCTGATGAAAAACTCTGGGTCATATCTGATGAAGAGAGTAATAATTTTCGTCAAGAGCAAGTTGCTCCTAATTTGCCTTTCTTAACTAGCAGCGTTAAGAATGAAACATTGCATCCTATAATTCTGAAGTATGATAATGACGAGAGTTTGGAAACAGGTCAAGAAAATCTACTCCTAGATACTCGGGAATTGGATTTTGCTATATCTGAAAACATTGAACAACAAAGTTCTGAGCCTGAGGCTGAAATTATACCAAGGTCAACTTATTATGAAAGCCAGTTTGATGACATTGAAAGTGAAACTGACAATTTTATGGATGCACTAAACACCATTGAATCAGAGTCTGAAACTGATTTAGATTGTCAAAGAAAACAAGCAGTGGAGCTGGAATCTAGGCTGAAGACTGCATCAGCCCTGAATGGAACCCTTGGAATTAGAGCAGAACTTTCTGATCGGAATTTGTCTACTAGTACGCCTGAAGTCGCTGCTAGATATTCCCCTGAAAACAGTGGTTTTGGTGGTAATGCCAACTTTGCATCTCCTGACTCTGACCCTGGAGCTTTCTCTTCCTCTGGCAAAGTAAAATGTGAGGAAATTCCAGAGAATATCTCTTCAGAGTGTGGTGAGTTTTTTTTGTCTCCTCAGATAGCTAGAACTGCTTTTAAACCAGACAGTTCTCTGGGTGTCCCTTCAAGTGAAAGATCCAATATTCTGGAAGCATCACAAGTAGAACCACTTGTTAGTAATCATATCACCTCTAGCCCTAGGGGAACTGGTTCAGGATTGCCAATGGTCAACAAGATCCTGTGTGGTCCTTCTGACTCTGAAAAGCCCCCACCCCAGCTTCTGGGCACTCCTCCAGTCAAATTCTGGACAAATGGTGGCTTGCTTGGGCTTGAGCCCTCAAAGCCGCCAGATGGTGTAATAAATACTGTTAGTCAAGTTTATGAAGCTAATCAAAATGAGGTAGTCGGTACATCAAGACAAGAATCCGTTCCTGTCAGTCAGAAACATGCAGGAAAACAAGATATTGTGCAGAATAAGTCAAGAGATAAAGCTGATTGCCAAAATTCTGCTCAAGCAGTTGGCATTTCTATTAAGAACATATCTTCAAGATTTTCAGCCAAAGATTTAGATGTCAAGCTTGAGAAGTCTAGTAACTTATACCAGCAAAATGTCACTGATAAGCCCCTACAGAGTTGTTTAAGTGGATCTGGTATAATGACATCTAGCACAGTGGGACCGGTGAGTTTGGAATCCCAAGCTATTGGAGCTGGTCAAGAGAATGGAAAGAATTCATCACGTATTCTTGAACTAGGTAATCGACTGCTTACTAATGGATTTCACGGGAAACTCTCACTTGGTTGGAATGATAACACTGATTCAGTCAGTTCCTTGAACACTGGAATTAATGAGCCAGTGAATGATTACCAGCATTTTGTGGGTAGAACATTTTCCGGTAGAATTAAAGGCTTCCCAGGAAGTGGATCCTCGTTTACATCACCTTCTTCGTCTCCCCCACTTGGACATATGAAGATCTCATTCCAGCCGATAGATGGCATTGAGGCTTCGAAACTGAAACTCAGATTTCCTGATAGGAATAACATCCATGAAAACAATGGAGATATCTTTCCTTCATTTCAGCTGGTACCGGAGCCTTCGATTCCTCCGCAAGAAGCTGGTTCAGACTCGGATGATGACACATTTTCCAGATCATCTCCCGATCTGTCAGATGATTATCTTAGCCATCAGTCAGAGTCAAACTCTGAACAGTGGGAATCTGGTAACTCTCCTAGTTTAAAGGACCCAGAAGTATACGATGCTTTGCAAAAAATATTGTTAACTGAGTCAACTTCAACATCTTTGGAGAATGGCGGGACATCTCAGCAGGAGTTGCGCCCCTGCAGTGGACGTCATATTCCTTTTGCAGAATACTCTCTGGAGGATTGTCAGTCCGATAATTTATTTGATCTTCCAGTTCTGGATACCCAGCATTCCTCATTCAAGCATGGAGTTGGTAATGGTCTGACTGCAAGAGATCTAGAGCCATTGTCTGCTAAGGAGTCTGCGTCACCTCCTCCTCCTCTCCCTCCAATACAGTGGCAGAGTACACAATCACATTTAGATGACGAACAAGATTATCTACATAATTCCTCTGAAAACCATCATGTGTTTGATCACAAGGAGCTTGGATCTACCATTTCACATCAACCTAAGCCTCCTCCATTTAAGCAACACCAAGTTATTGAAGCTGCATTTACGTTGAAAAGCAAGGTACTCTTCTTGATCCCACAATGAAACTTCAAAAAGAAAAGAAAAAAAGGAATTGAAATTTTATCGAGAAGGTTCTCTTTTCCACTTGCATATCACACTGAATTAAGTAGGAGGTGACAATTATGCATTTACATATGCAGCAGCCAGACTCGATAGACACAACTGGGCCGAAACTCATGGATCATGCTAAAAATAGCAGAGGAATCAATGAAAAGGAAGACTTCCTGCACCAGATTAGAGCAAAAGTGAGTGGTCATTATTGTCTCATTGGTGATCAATATGTGCCTGCAGCTGGTTTGATATTTGATTTAGTTTTTGGGATTTATTTACCATTTTATCTTTCAATTGAACTTGAGCCCGTGTAAATTACCTGAATGCTTCAAGAATTTATCTCTGATTTTGAAAATCTGCAAAAATACTTTTTTCCACTTGGATATTGGATAGCTAAGCTAGTTGTAGCCTGCTCTTGACGGGTTTGCCTGCTTCTTCTTTCCTTGAACTACTTTATTAATTTGCTTTCTCAATTTGATCGTTACCAAACCGCTTTCTGTAGATGATTTCTCCGATAATGTTTCACTCTTCTTTGAATCGTGAGTGGGGCAAGTCATTGTGAAATTATGATCTTAAAACTTGAGGATAAAATGTCTACTATTTACCAAAATGAGCTATTTAGTGCATTTTCATGCCATTTGAGGAATTCACTTAACCTACTTTCTCTTTTATTGTATGATTCAGTCCTTCAATCTCAGACGAACTGCTCCAGCAAAACAAGCAGGAACTTCAGGGCCTCCAGCAAGCATCAAGGTCACTGCAATTTTGGAGAAGGCCAATGCAATCCGTCAGGCATCAACATCTTATCCTGCATCCTTCTCTCCCTTCTAACCCCCCCCCCCCCCCCACACACACCCACCCCCAAAAAAATAAAAATGCCCACCCTGTTAGTCACCCTGAGAATGATGAACTCAGAAATAGTGGATTGAGATGGTTCCTCTTTACCAATATATTTAGCTTAACTGTTGGCTGACTTGTTCCTTTCTTTGACATATATTCAGGCAGTTGGAAGTGATGATGGAGAAGATAACTGGAGTGACACTTGAATGCTTATCCAACCATGATGACATTAGTCTATCAAACCCAACCATGTATAATTTTGCTGCTGGACTTAGGTGAGAGGGTCTTATAAAATATGTAAATAACTAGTTATTTTCTGTAATTATTCTTAGGTCCTGTTGTTGTATCTCGATTAGCTTTTTCCCTTAGGTAGCTTTCAACCTGTTTCTGTAAACATTGGCTCTGGTATGACCCAGCAATATTTTCTTGATTACCGAGGCATCTTTTATGCATAAGCCTTTTCATATAAAGACACCTCCTTTTGATGCTCTCAACATTTTATCTAGTATTCTTTCACAGCTTCGACTGCACGTTGTGGAGCCGTAACCATTGCTAAACTTATGTGCTATTATAGCAAATCATAGATTCTCTCGTAATGCCATGAGATGATGACACCTGTTAACGTCACGAGACTTTCATCAACAGCTTCCATGAAGAGGCTAGCGTGTTTGTTTTACGGATAAATTCATTTTACTCCATTTGGTCTATTTTACATGATGATATTTGATTAATCACGATGTTGGAAAATGTTATTTTGTACGTGTATATTATTAGCTGTACTGCAAAAAGATATTAAACTTATGAGTGAAAGGTTAACTTGATAAGAAGCATAACTTCGAAATATAAGATTTATACTTATATGAATTTGAATTCTTGAAAGTTGTGAAATTGTATAATGCTATTAATAGCAGAACAAATATCGTGAAATTTCTCGAACTGAAATAGTAGTCATGGTAATAACTTCATCACTTCACTTCAGTATTATTCTATTTTCTTTATCTGTAGCTTAACCTGTTGTCCACGACTCAAGAAGATTCTGACCGTGTCGTTTGCTTCTATGCTGGAATCATGGGAAAAGGTGTACTAGTACTTGTTTATATAGCTTTAGCTGATTGTGTTTGACTAACTTCAGCTCTACTGATTTCCACTGAAATTAGGGTCAAACACCGAGAACCGTGGCAACTTGCGCTAGAAATATTAGCAGATCTGCAAGTGGCAACCCAACTTATGTTCTACTTGCTCCTCTAAAACAGGATAGCCACCCACCTATAGACAACACAAGTAGCTTGATGACCATTAATGGGTGGTGGCATAAGCAGAGATAGGAGTGGCAAACAGACGGCTCAGATCTGATATGGTTCGGGTCGAAATCGTATAATGAAAAAACGGATAAATTATTCGATCCGACCCATATTTAATACGAAAAAAACGGATTATCCATGACTTCTTGCATATGATCACTTTTGGTTTTAGGAGAATTGTTAGTCTCCATAACTTGAGGATCCCACAATTTGAGGCTTTACAAATGTAAAAGTTAGAATAATTGGTTATCCATTTTCTAAATGGATAGTATGATTCTTATCCATATTTGACATGTTTTTAAAAAGTTCATTATCCAACTCAATTTTTAATGGATAATATGGATGGTTAACTGTCTTCTTTTATCCATTTTGCCACCCCTAATTAGAGATGCCCTCCATCTTTAACCAGAAGTACGGGGTCGGAGACATTAACATGGACAACTTTTGCAATAAGAAACACTCCTATCTGTAGTGCGATTCTAAATTAATTGGACAAGTAGGTTTTGAAATGGCAGATACTTAAAACAATCTTTTGAAAAAGTAGCGGGATGAGTTTGTGGACAAATACAACCTTAAAACTTTTGCTCGAGGGCTGCTCATATTCATTAATCGGATAGCTAATATTACTTGGTGGAAAACTTTTGCTTGAGACTTGAGAGCTTTGAAATTGACTTTTGGGCATGACACGCGCAGAAATGAACTGAGCTTGCGTAAGAACAACACCTTCGACTGGCTTTCTTGTTTCTATTAGGATGTTCCTTGTTTTCTGCCACTTCGTTTTTCTTTGAATTTTTTACAACACAAACAAAATGCAATACCTTTTTGCCTTGAAGGACATGCAACTATATTATACTGTAATGTGAAATTTGTCCCTCTTTTCAGCTGGTGTTTCTATGATGTGGACGTACTTGGTTTTTAAATTTTGCAGTTAATATGGCAGAAAAAGCAAAGAACAAAAGTATTTCATGTTATCAAACCGTTCATTTTCTTTGAAGGAGGAAACCAAGTTTGGATTTCCACTTAGCAAGTACAACCTCCGTTCCAATTTACGTAAACTTGTTTGACTAGGCATGAAGTTTAAGAAAATAATGAAGACTTTTGCAATTTGTGGTCAGAAATAAGTCCAAATAGGGCCCAGAGTATTTATGTGGTTATAAAAGCTTCTCATTAATGGTAGAGTTGTAACTTCAAGCCAAATTATTACCAAATTTAGAAAATGTTCATTCTTTTTGGAACGGACCAAAAAGGAAATAGGTTCACATAGACTGGAACAGAGGGAATATAAGAGATCAGAAGATTGAAATATTGGATGAAGCCCCCCCAAAAAATTAAAAAATAACTCCCTCCGTTTCATATTGTTTGAGATACTTTCCTTTTTAGTCTGTTCCAAAATAAATGACACATTTCTAAATTTGGAAATAATTCAACTTTAAACTCTTCATTTTACCCTTTTGCCTTTAGTGAGAAGCTTTTATAGTCACACAAATAGTATGGTCCCACAAACCTTTTATTCCTTAATTTTTTAAGAGCACAAGTTTTAAAAGTTTTTTTCTTTCTTCTTAAACTTCATGCCAAGTCAAACTACCTCAAACGATATGAAACGGAGGAGTAGTACATTATCTACGGATCATTTAAAATACCAAGAACAAAAAGTTTCCGAAACAAGTATATGAGACCAAGCAATAGGACAAGAAATATTTGTGGTATATACGGACCCCATTAAACCTTATCTGTTTCTTTCCTAGTAAGGCATGTGTCTTTAGCTAATATCGTGATAAACAAAATGTTATCCTCTGATAATTTAGGCTTTTTTAGAATATTATTATTTATAAAGTTCAGTAGGGATAAAATAATCTCTGGCAAAGCATGCAACCAACAAATTAATAGAAAAATTCCTTTAAATAGCATCCACGACTACATGTACAAGGGCATATATGTTGCTATTTATACTAGAAATCTGTAAGGGCAGCTAGGTGGGATAGGAAATGTGAAGAAGTAATTACAACCATAAGAATGAATGTTCTATCCAACGACCTTTTTAATTTTTTTAATCAGATCCTAAAAGCAACCTTTAAAGCAAAAGTGCATATATCTTTTCCATGTAAAGGACGAGAATGCTTGTTTGTCTACATTTTAATTTTGAATAAAAGAAAAGTTTGGTGTTGGAAATGAAGAAGCTCTTACTTTTGTAATAGTAATAAACAGTTTTGATCAAAGAAAAGGAAAAAGATAACTTTATTAAAGGTAACACCATATTCTTGAAATTTTTTAAAAAGTAGTCTACTTTTTCATTTGATATTAGTAATTTATGAACTGAAAGCTACCCAGACAACAACACATTGCAAAAATTCTGATTGATTTTGAAAAAGATGGCACAATTAAAAAGGAAATAAAAATATTAGATGCTTGAAAAGCAAAGACTTTGATTAAAGTAAGCAAAAAGGAATAGCATTTACCATAACAAGCATCCAGCTATAAAGTATCAAATTCATCCCCTTTTATATAACTCTAAAAATTTCTTATCTCTTTTTGTAGTTTTTCTTTGTTCCCCTTATTCAAGTCAAGTCAATAATTTTTTCGCTAGTTTAGGGAGAAAAACCCTTTTATTTCCTTTTTCCTTTTCTTCTTTTCATTTTCTTTTCTTCTTCTTTTAAATTATTTAAAAATAAAATTTGGTGGCTTGCTCTCATACGGTTAATGATATCATCCCAAGTATTAATTACACGGTCTTAACTGTCAACTACAGATTGGTTGAAATTGTATAAAAGGACAATTATATTTTCCTTTCTCTTTTGATCTGGTATTCAAGTTAATTGGGTATAAGACGTTTGATTATAGGGATTTTTACCTATACATCCCATATAACAAATCTTACTACCATTGTTGTGCATTGTTTGTTTATTACCCTCATATCCCATGTTTTTGTTACACAATATGTACTAAACGGAATCTTTCCAGATGTTGCCTCCTAAAATAACGCCTTTATTAAGGCTCAAATCTATGTTACCAATGATATACTTATTAATTATAAATGATTATCCTTTAATTATAGACAGTTAAATAGGTAATAATTGATTTCTCTCTTTCTCTCCCCCGTCTCTCTTTTTCTGTCTCTCTCTTTGTGTGTATTTTTTCCTCCGCCCTATTTTTCTTTCTTTAATCTTCTGCCCTTCTCTTCTCTTTTTTCATTTCTATCTCTTGTCTTCTTCAAGGAATTCAACAATGGATTTCAATTGTTTAGGTATGAAGTTTTAATTTAACAAATTTTTTTCATGTCAAAAAGTTACTGTTTGAATTAAAGTTGCTAATTCATAAAATTTGCATGAGGGTGTTTGATTCTCCATCATTGAAAACTATTATAAAGTTTCAAAACTTTGAATTCGATTTTTAGTTTTGAAAAATATTATTTACGAAAAAGGACCAATTTGACTAGTTTGCTATCGAACTAGTGATAATATATACTTTGAGCATCTACTCTCTTCTGCTCTCGTCTCATGTGAATTCTTATGATTGCGCAGGGTCCTCAATCATCATCATTTCCCATTGAAAACAGGAATATTCCAGTGAGCATGAGAGCATTAAAAGATCATTTCAATCGAACAAAGAGTCTCTCTTTTGTGAAGCGAATCTCAGATTTCCATTTACTGCTGCTGCTGGCCAAATTTTTGGACATCAATGCAGATGTTCCAGCGTTAACTACATTTAACTACATTTGACTAGATTATAAAAACTCACTGGGAACACTGCATATAACCTTAAACTACATTTGACTACATTTTAAAAATTCACTGAAAAACTTCATATAACCTTAACTACATTTAACTACAATTGACTACATTTGATTACATTTTAAAAACTCACTGCAAACAAGTTCAACATCTACTACTTTTTTTGTAATTAAACGCTGGAACATCTGCATTGTAATTAAATGCTGGAACATCTGCATTGATGTCCAAAAATTTGGCCAGCAGCAGCAGTAAATGGAAATCTGAGATTCGCTTCACAAAAGAGAGACTCTTTGTTCGATTGAAATGATCTTTTAATGCTCTCATGCTCACTGGAATATTCCTGTTTTCAATGGGAAATGATGATGATAGAGGACCCTGCGCAATCATATGAATTCACATGAGACGAGAGCAGAAGAGAGTAGATGCTCAAAGTATATATTATCACTAGTGCGATAGCAAACTAGTCAAATTGGTCCTTTTTCGTAAATAATATTTTTCAAAACTCAAAATCTAATTCAAAGTTTCGAAATTTTATAATAGTTTTCAATGATGGAGAATCAAACACCCTCATGCAAATTTTATGAATTAGCAATTTTAATTCAAACAGTAACTTTTCGACATGAAAAAAAATTGTTAAATTAAAACTTCATACCTAAATAATTGAAATCCATTGTTGAATTCCTTGAAGAAGACAAGAGATAGAAATGAAAAAAGAGAAGAGAAGGGCAGAAGATTAAAGAAAGAAAAATAGGGTGGAGGAAAAAATACACATAAAGAGAGAGACAGAAAAAGAGAGACGGGGGAGAGAAAGAGAGAAATTGATAGGGTATCAATTATTACCTATTTAACTGTCTATAATTAAGGGATAATCATTTATAATTGATAAGTATATAATTGGAGAAAGAAGATATGGAAATATTTTGTTCCACAAATAAGTCCCTAATAAATCATTGATAATTAAATCTTAAAAGTAAATTTGGTACATAAATTGAAATATGGTATACTTAAATGTAATAAATACTAACCTTAAACATGAGTGGTTATAAAGTTTGTTATATGGAATGTATATGTAAAAATCCCTTGATTATATATGGAAGTTCTTTTTTTCCTTAACGTGAGCATCATCGTTGTTAAGAGATAAAGATATGTGCCCTGCAACAGTATATGCAATCATTTCTATACCGTCTAATAATTTATTTAGGTGAGCCAAAGAAGAGAAAAATGTTATTTAACTAAGATTTAAGTGTATAAATGATTAATTTTGGAGAAACAGCTGTTACTCGCATATGAATACTATAGGAATTCACAGGACAAGTCTTTATAATTAGGCGAAATGGCTTCCTGGCCACTTAAATTTGCGGCCAATTTTAAAGCTGATACACAAACTTATGAGTTTCTCATTTGAACACTTAAACTCCTGAAACACATAACTAATAAAAGTAGAATTATGAATGATCAAGATATGTAGGAACTAGAAGTAGACCATCTTACAATAATCATATAGTATATACTAACTTCTATTTTTAAATTTAGTATGATATCTGTTATTTTAATTTTCTTATATCACTATAGTTATTAATATATTTTAATTGATAGTTATCGTTATTTTAATTTTCGCAATAATTTTTCTACCTTTAAAATAGAGATGAAATTTACATATGTACTATATTTTCCAGATTCAACTGTGGAATTTTATGAACTTTTTTGTTGTAATTTTAAATTATTTAATTCGTTACAGATACAATATAAGAACAAATTTTTCGTCATGTTATTGCCATTAAAAATTAATATCGGGAGAGAAGAAGATGAACAAGAAGGGAAAGAAAAATGTTGGAGCTTCACCCTTAAGAATTAAAAGTTTAAAACCACAAGAGGATGATGTGTCAGCACAATATCAATCTTGATTAAAGAAAAGCCAAATACTTTAGGAAAAAGCTAATCCAGATTTGATATTAAACTAAACTAAGAAAAGACCTTCCTTTTTCCAGCTTTATCTCTTTTAATTCATCCCTATCTTTACACTCCCACTTTGTTGAAAAATATAATCAACCTACCTGGAACTGGGTCCCACTTTATGGAGAAACTTTCAACACAACACGATGACGTGGAGTAATGATGTGGACAAAAAGTTCAGCATCAACTTTTTCACAACCCCCCCCCCCCAATCTCACCCCCACAAAAAGAATCCAAGCCCCCTCCCCCAACCACCTCACCCCTATCAAAGAATAATAGAATAAAAAGAAAAAAAAGAACATTTGTTTGTTGCTCATGGCGGCTCCCTTTTTCCTTTTATTCTTTTACTGGAAAATTTACAACTTACTTTATTTCCTTTTTCACTTTTTGCTCACCTAATTGTGTCTTACACATATATGGCATCTAACATATTAATATACTTGAAAACCAATGATTTTACTTTTCCTTTTTTCTGAGTCTAAAGGAAGATTATAAATGCTAAGTATCAGTAGCAGCAATACAAACAGTGACTTTTTTTTAGATAGAGAGCTTCATAAAGTCATTTTGCTAAAAATCACACACAAAGCTTGGGGAAAATCATAATAAATTGGCCTTTAAAATTTCCATTTTATTTCCATACTTTCCTTTAATCAGTCCAATGATGACTTTGTTATTTGGATCTGTTTTAAAAAGCTTTTACTGTAACATTTATTTTGAACATTATATTTATTATAAATAGAATCCTATTTAAGGTGAATGTCTATATTTAGAGAGATTCTAGAGTTTTACTTTGAGGCTAAGTCTTTTCTATGCCTATAAATAGAGGGGTCTTACCCCATTGTAAATCATCCCTAAGTATCAATAAGAATACTCCTCTCTCTACTTTTTCTCTCTATTGTTCTTTTTCTTGTATTATTGTTCTTGTTCTTATATTATTTCATAACACGTTATCAGCACGAGACTATACCGTCTCAAGAAGCACTTTGAGAAGATTAAGGAGTAATTCGCCCACACGAATTTCGCTAATTCCGAGCATTATCCGGGTCACGCTTCAAGAGATAAGTATCGATTTTATGTTCGATTAAAATCTATAATTATGTGTTGTCTATATTACATACAAGTGATCCTAGCCATTTACTTCCGCTATTCCTTTCTTTGTTACAATTGAATTAATGACTGGTTTAATTTAGTTGTATAGTGGAACGTTTCTGTTCAATTATGCAAACAATGGGTTTTTGGATTTTTAAAGTTTGCTGATAGTTTGGAGGTCCAATGGCAATCTTGAATTTCTATACGGAAAATATGTCGCGTTCTCCGGCATCAAATTGGCCGCGGGAGTCGACCAAAGTTGCCAGAATTTGTTGCCACGGGATGGAAACTCAAGAGGTATATTTGATATCACAACATTGATTGGTATACCTTAAAGGTAAGTAATTTACTTTTCCCTTTCAAATTCTTAAAATTCTACGATTTGATTTTATATACAAACAAAGACAACAAAGTTTGATTATAACTCTAATGGAGTTTGTAAGAAATTACACTCACATGAAGTGGTAAATTTCTATGCCTTGCCATGATCAAATTCATGAATGATTGTGGGCAAAGAATTGAAAATCCGTCCCATTGAATTTGCTCCATTCCCTTTAGAGAATGTGGTAGCAGTATGTGATAAGTTTGAAAGAAGACAAAATTATTACCATGATGGTATCAATGAATGTGGACGTGGCAATAGACAGAATTATAATCGTCATTATGATCCATTACCTGAAGTGAATGTGATAATTGTAATAAAGCCTGTAAGTATGAACACGCTCTTGATGTAATTGTGTTTTATGTCTAACATTATGAAAAGAAAGTTCATTGCCCTTGAAATTTCGGGCAAGAACTATATGACATGGGTGTTGGATGCTGAAATCCACTTAGATGCTATGGGTCTTGGAGACGCCATTAAAGACAGAAATAATGCATCCACCCAAGACTATGCTAAGGCCTTAATTTTCTTGCGCCATCACCTTGATGAAGGTTTGAAACTGTGCTAAGGCCTTGATTTACTTGCGCCATCGCCTTGATGAAGGTTTGAAACTGTGCTAGGCCTTGATTTACTTGCGCCATCACCTTGATGAAGGTTTGAAAATTGAATATATCACAGTCAAAGATCCACCTATCTTGTGGAATGGCTTAAAGGAGAGATATGACAACCTGAAGTTGGTCACTCTGCCACAAGCACGATATGATGAGAATCCAAAAGCAAATAGTTCATAAACTATATGTTATCGTTGCGGTGGAAAAGGGCAGCCTTGTCAAGCATCTCTAAAGAGTAAATGTCCTGAAACAAATTTTGTCTCTGGCGACAATTTTGACATCACCCACTTGGATGTGGCGGACTTCTTTGAGCACCCTGAGGGGAAAATTGACCACCTAATTGGTGATGGATCTGTGATGAAGGAAGATGGAATTGTTTGATTTTATTTCACTTATTTGTAATAGTTAGTGAATAAACTAATAGTCATTAGTATAAGCTCGTATTAGTTAGTTTATGATATAATGTTAGTATTAGTTCTTTAGAATGTTTCAATATGCTTAAATTTCGAAGAAATTTTTATTTTCCAGCAAAGTTAGTCGATTAACTAATAAGTTAGTTGACTATCTAATATTTCGTATTAAAAACTGAAATTTCCGCAAGCTAAGATAGTCGACTATCTGATTTAGATAGTTGACTATCCTGATGACTGTTTACTAAGATAGTCGACTATCAACTTAGTTATTCGACTATCTAATATTTCGCATTAAAACTGGATTTTTTCACAAGGCAAGATAGTCGACTACCCAATTTAGTTAGTCGACTATCCTAATAACTGCTTCCCAAGATAGTCGACTATCAACTAAGGTATTCGAATAGCCTCAGCAGATTTTGAAAATATTGTTTAAATATGAAACAAACTGATTGAATTTGTTTATTCTCATGTTCGTATACTTTCTTTTGTATGTCAAACCATGGGAATTAAATTGATTGAAGGCTCCTGAAGAGCAACTATAACTCTGCCTAAAGGAACAATATTTTAGAGAAAGCAATGTTCTCCTCCAAGTCTAAAAGGAACTTGTTGAGTTTTAGAGATATCATTCAAAATGGATATCAGATTGAGACAATACATGAGTATAATCTTGAATACCTCATTTACTCATGAAAACGAGGCTGCCCACTTCGGTTTGGGGTCACGCCATTTTGCATGCAGCAATGCTAGTTCGTCGGCTGCCCACTTCGGTTTGGGGTCACGCCATTTTGCATGCAGCAATGCTAGTTCGTCTCTGACTGATGAATTGTCACAAATATTCCCCGTTGCAATTAGTTTTGGGTCATGAACCTAATATATCCCATTTAAGAATTGTTGGATGCGCAGTATATGTGCATGTAGCACCGCCATACCGCACCAAAATGGGTATGCAAAGAAGGTTAGGAATATATGTTGAGTTTGAATCGCCCTCCATTATTCGCTACCTCGAACATTGACAGGGGATTTGTTCACTGCACGATTTGCAGACTGTCAATTCGATGAGACACTTTTCCCAAAATTAGGGGGAGAAGTTGGTGAAACCAAACGGGAAATTTTGTGGAAAAATGCATCATTATCTCATCTTGATCCACATACCTCCATTTGTGAAAATGAGGTGCAAAATATTATCCATTTGCAAAGAATAACAAATCAAATGTACAGATTTGAAAAGGATAACAAAATCACATATTCCCGAAGTGAATGTGACAACAACTGATTCACGAATACATATTCATTATTGGAAGAATATAAATATGAAATTGGTATAGTATATACCACACTCACCCCTAGAAGGAGGTTTGAGATGATACCACACTCAACCCTAGAAGGAGGTTTGAGATGATATATGGCATGAATGATCGTTGGTCACGTACCTATTGTACGCCAAAGTATTTTGGAAATATGACTATTAAAGGACAACGATAATGCAAGAAACATATCTTGCATATAAGTTTGACATGACCATAATGGTATAACTTTCTCTTTAAGAAAGATATTCACCACATGGATGTTGATGAATTTGTGGTAGTAAAAATTAATTGAGAGCTCTAGAAGAGCCAATCATTACTATGTTGGAGAAACACAATTGAGTATTGTGCTGTAGTAAGTCTCAAAGAAACTTATTCAGTTTCCAAAGTACACGCGAAAGCGCTGATTATATTGAGACTATAAATAAAGGAAAGATTTGATATCTTCTATTACTACAACTTGTAGCGGGATAATTTGTATATGAAAAGCTACCCGCTTTATTCTCCAGTTTGTACTACACAAACAAAAGAATGCCACAATAAAGTGGATATCTATTGGTATAAAAACCCATGTCATAATAAACCTGAAGTTTATTGATAAGTGCACATGTCATGGTGTAAATTTGAAGTTTACCAATATTGATAATTTATTCAGTTGGCATTCGGGTTAGCCATCTCATTTTAAGTATGATGTGCAATTATACAGAATTCACATGGGGGAATATTAAAGAACTAGAAAGTTCTTTACGAATTCTCTTGTATCACTTGTTCTCATTAATGAACTGACCAACTAAAGAGTTCGAGTTGAAGCCCATAAATTCTGGAAATATCAAAGGTGAATATGGGCCCATTCACCTGCCATGTATACCACATATGATGCATCTATGAATTGGTTACATGCGCGATTGTTATTAACCGCAGCCTGGTCGGTGCTTGCGAGGTAAATTGCTCAGTAATCTAACTTCGAGCATAATTTCCAGATTTTCTACTCAAGATAGTTCATCTTGATAAGTTGGTTTATATCAAAGTTGGTTTAGCAAAATGATTTATTGAGTGCCTCCACTTAATAGTTAAACTATTGCTTATGAGAACAAAGTTATGTATATCAGTTTGATATACGTTGTATACGAGAGTATATTATATTCTCCCCTCACAAATGGTTCAGGGTCAGGAACCAAATAAACTCATCTTATTATTATTAATGTGCTGTGTATATTGACATGATAATGCACAAAGATGATTTTCCAGAGTTGAGGAAACAAGTTAGCTTTTCTAACATGAGGGGGAGACATGATAAACACTTGAGAAAAGGTTACATGAGATGAATTATCATTTGTATATATAGATCCTCGAATATCATGATATGAACCTGAAGTTCATAAAAAGGATAATTCAATTGCAACATATTGCAAAGCATGCTAGACGCATTTGCTGACCCAAAGAATGTAACTATATTCTCACTGCAAATGCTCATATTAAGTCCTAGAAGGACAAAGTCTTGGATACGGCTGAAGCGTTTAGACAAATCGGTTTCAAAAGGAACTTCTTAATAAAGAAGATGAGCAAATGATCGAAGTGATCATAATGAAGAGGCAAGTGATCCAGAAGATCACATGACATAACACTTCATAAAATCTCATGAGAGATTCAGGTACCTGAATGTATGAATGAAGAGATCTCCATATTATGTCTTTATGAAAATTTATTGGAACCGATATATAATGTTCGTCGACGACATCTATGATAGCGTTAAATATCAATGAGGATCTTATGTTTGTCGAATACAAACAAAATATTGGCCAAATGGAAGAGATACAATTCAAGTAGAATTGATTCCATATGAAAGACATGTAGTTTTGGACATGTAGTTCGAATACTTGAAAGTATAAAGTCAGTGGATGGCATCGAGAATACCCCTATGGAGATATTGAAGAATCATTCCACTACATTATATGAAGATGTTCATATCTATCAAGAATGATAATTTCAAGGTGCGGAATATTTATTCAAGTCAATATGGTTGATTTATTTATCAAATCTCTACCAAAGATCGTTTTGAAGATGGTGCACAAGATTGGAATTCAAATGCTCAAGGATGTGAATTGATGCTCTTTTCAGGGGGAGTTAATGCGCGTTGCACTCTTTTTCCCTTACAAGGTTTTGTCCCAACTGGGTTTTCCTTGCAAGGTTTTTAACGAGGCAACCAATAGGCGCATATTCAAATATGTGTACTCTTTTTCCTTTTCTATAATTTTTTTTCCCATTGGGTTTTGTTTTAGTTAAGGTTTTAACGAGGCACATTATTGAATAGACATTCAAGGGGGAGTGTTATAAATAGAATCCTATTTAAGGTGAATGTCTATATTTGGAGAGATTCTAGAGTTTTACTTTGAGGATAAGTCTTTCTATGCCTATAAATAGAGGGGTCTTACCCCATTGTAAATCATCCCTAAGTATCAATAAGAATACTCCTCTCTCTACTTTTTCTCTCTATTGTTCTTGTTCTTGTATTATTGTTCTTGTTCTTATATTATTTCATAACAATATTTACATTTTTGTTATTAGTTCATTCCAATTTGTTTGGTATAATTTTTCTATTAGTCCGTTAAATAATTAATATATTTTTATATTTAAAAGTAATTAACTTTAACATTTTAGTTCAGCTTTAATGAATTTTTTTATAATCACTCAAATATGATGATATATTTAAGATGAAAAGTTTTATAGTTATTAAAGTATTACTTATTACGTATTTAAGATTACAAGTTTTTCATTTTAATCTTAAAATTCACGTGGAGTCAAACTATATGAACCATTGGAACAAGATGAAATATTTTAACTGCATACTAAATTTTGGTTGAAAGAATTACACGAAAATACACATGACTTCATACCATAATAAAAAATGACTTATGTTTTAATGTTTTACTCGATCTAGCTTACATTGTATATATTTTGAAAGTACTAGCAAATTCAAAATATGTTTTCTTACAACCATTGCTTCTAACATCTATGGAGTTAAATTTGTGTTCTCACAATCATTGCTTTCAGTCTCTCCTCTTCTTACATCTTCTACATATGATTCAAGGGACCGTGTATTTTTCGCTTCTACTCTTGTGTCAGTTTATTGCAATGTAAGAAAATTGAGGAGTAGAAGTCTACAATTGAAGACCATTCAAAGCTTTGCTTTCGAAAATGGATATTTTGTATTTGTTAGTTGTTTGGATTGAGTATTATTCCACTTGATTGAAAATACCAAAAGGAGTTCAAAATTTAAATTTGAAGTGATTTGGAGTAGATTTGAGCAAGATTTGAGTTAAATTTCATAAAATACGCTAGGAAGAAGACGAAATCAATTTTTTGTATAACTATGTATAATCTTATATAATAGCATATATGAGTGCAGAAACACACCTTATACACTATTTTACACCTTTATACAAACGTCTGTAGACGAACTTCTTTTACGATTTTCAGTTGCAATTCTTGTTCAAAACCAGTTCAAATCTCCACTAAATGACTTCAAATTTTATATACAACCTCCTTATATTATTTCTAAATACCCACTCCAAATTTCTCACAAAATCAAATTCGAAATTTAAATTCACATATTTAAGCTTGTTAAAAATCTAATTTTCACCACCCAAATAAATTTGGATTGTTGAATTAATATTTGAATCATAGTTACTGAGTTGAAAATTAATTTAAAAGCTTGAAGAATCTTTTTTAAAAATTATATAATAATTTTGAGAATCTATTGGAGTTGAATGTTGAATCTTAACATATTATTTTTGGGCTAATTGGTTGTAAATTGAAATATGAGTTATAACATTAAAAAATAGGGAGCCCAAATGTTCTAATGTGAAAATTTTCCATTTTGGTTGTAAATGTTGCTAACTCAGTAAATTTAGAAGGACCAGAGGACTAACACTTGCGTAATATACTCCCTCCGGTCCAAAATAAGTGATTTTGTGGCCTTTTTTTTGTGGTGCAAAATAAGTAATTTTTTCAAATTTTAAAAATGAATTAATTATTTTTTTCCCATATTGTCCTTGGAGTAAATAGTATTGGATTATGTGTTAAGTGTTAATGTGAGATAGTAAAAGTGAATATTGTCAATTTAATTGCTATAATGGTGAAAGGTAAATTTTTTAATTTGTGAAATATCCAAAAATTATTTATTTTTCACCGGAGGAGGAAGTATAAATTAGAGACCCAAAAGTTCTTAAAAAGAAGTTCTGCTCATCACCCATGAACTTTTTCTTTCTTGACTTACCTTTTTCTCTCTCTCTCATGTCCTTTTTATTCTATACTTTTATACTCTTTTTCAGTTAGATCTCTTTCTTCCCATCATATCTATGAACTTTTTTCCTCCCCTATCTAACCCACACATCCACTCCCAACCTGTAAACTCTGCACTTTTTTGCCTTTTCCTTTTTAAGTGCACATATATACACATCTCTATCTATATATATATATATATATATCAACTCCTAAGTTCCTCTACAACAAACATAGACATTCACTTGCCTCCCCATCCCACGCGAACCCCCCCCCCCCCCCCTAAAACCAAGAAAATATGGCTCAAGTTCAAGAAAGTCGCATCTCACAAGGCATCAAGTTGTTTGGTGCAACAATACAAGTTCAAGCAAAACAAGCTTCAAAAGGTCATGATCATCATCCACCAAACAAAGTTGATCATGACATTGATGAAGATCAAGAAAAAAAGCCAGACAAGATCATCCCTTGCCCTAGATGCAAAAGCATGGAAACCAAGTTTTGTTACTTCAACAACTACAATGTTAACCAACCAAGACACTTTTGCAAGGGTTGTCAAAGGTACTGGACGGCCGGTGGAGCCTTACGCAACGTGCCCGTAGGAGCCGGCCGTCGCAAGGCCAAGCCGCCTTGTGGAGGCAGCGACGGTGACATGGCGGCCGGATTATCAGATGGTTGTTTCTTTGATGTTACTAATCATGGGAATATTCACCAGCTTGACTTTGATGGAGTGGTGGCTGAGGAATGGCATCTTTTTCCGGCGGCCAAGAGGAGGAGGAGCACCTCCGGTAGCCAATCTTGTTGATTCTCCATTTGTCTTGTAGTGCTAAATTATTCTATGTGGAATTAGTAAATGAAAAAATATTGGAAAGAGCAAAAAATACAAAAAAAATAAAACATTTGCAGGCCGACTTTGCTTCCTTGATTGTATATACAAGCTGTCTGTAATTAGTTATTAAACAAAGTAGTCTTAATTACGTAATTAAGTAATAGTTATATTGCTGTTAGCATTGAAAGTTCCTCTGATTTATGTCCTATAATCAATCATGTTGATCACGAGTTGAGGGACAAGATAGCATGCCGCAACCCATCATAGAGGCCTGTAGCCCGACACACTTGTTAGCATCATATATATTGGCCCAATAATTGCATGTTCCTTAATCGAGGCGAATTTATTTGTAGATTGAGAAAATATTACATCAAAATTTAATGTCAAAATAAAAATTTAATGAGTTTAGATTCTCAAATTAAATTTTAAGTATATAGTTTATAAAATAGAATGGTACCAAAAATTTTTCGACGTTCTCAAATAGAAATAGTGTAAAATAAATTGTGATAAAAAGAGTCTGTATCTTTTATAAATATATTAATGGGCCCGTAGATATACCTAATGAAGATGAATTGATTGTTTGTATGTAGGGGCTAGGGAGTATACTGTATGCATATACATAAAAATATAGCTCTACGCTTACAGTAAAATATAGTAGTAGTTGCATTATTATTGCATATACACTCGTATTGTCTTAATTATATGTAAGTATGTATGCGAAGACAATAAGTGTGTTAACAATTTCATATTAGATATGTATAACATTTGATGGTAGAAACACAAGGTAATCACTCAAAAAGGGTGTTATTTTGGAATTAGCCAGTGTACCCTATTCAATTTTTCAGTTCAAATTTTTAGGACAAAAATATTTTGAATTATTTTAAAGTTAAGATTTTTAGTTTAAAAATTCATGATAAAATAAGTACTGACGAATATCTAAATAACATTTATGAGAATGGCAATCCGTGCTAGGGCTGGGCATATATCGGATAAAACTAATAAGTGGAATCATTAATTATATATTGGGTTATTGAATTAACGGTTCGGTAATGATTTAGAAGTTTTTCACTATTGAGTTATTGGTTCGGGCCTCCATTTTCTATTTTTGTTAATGGGTTAACCGATAACCCAATATAAATTAATAAAATTACTACTTTATCCTTATGTATATCCATATGTTAGAACTTCACTTCATTCTTTCCTATTTATGTGTCCGATTGCGTTTTTAGTTGTAAAAAGTTGTAATCTTGAAGGTAATAATATTGAAATTAATTGTTTGTTTAGTTTTTCTTTGTGACTTTTGTTATGTGATTTGATGAATTAAGTGTTTTAAATTTTTTTTAGGGTTGACTAGCAAATAAAGTAAATTCAAGAACTTAACGTGCTTTTGGGGTTTGATTAAGTTCAGTAAATTTTTGGTTAGGAGTAGATTTGACTTCTAAGAAAAATAAATACCAAGCGTTGATCCTTTCCATTCTTTTTTGGGGTCTGAAATTGTTTCGAAGGGTTTCAATGCTTTCATTTTTTTTGCTTAACTCTAGTGAATTGTCTTTTTTTTGCTCAACTCTAGATTGAGTTATCTTATTGGGTAAATTGATAATCGAATCGATAAAGTCGATAACCGATTAACCGATACCCGATCGCGATACCGATATCTAATCGGTTCGGCTATCGATTTATTAAATTTATAAATCGATAGCTGATATGCTAAACCAATAATATTCATAACCGAACCGAACTAACCGATGCCCACCCCTTTCGTGCCCTTGCCCCCGTTTGATGTTTAGATGGAAAGGGCTGTGAGCCCTACTTAGAAAGACAGATAATTAAGGTCATGTGCAGGGCATGATTTTTTTACCATCTAAAATTAGCCAGTTAAGAGAGGTCTTATTTGTATATGTTTCTTCTAGAAAGTTGAGTACACATTATGTACACATTTCGAAATAGTTGTTTGCTAAAAAAATTATCATATACTTTTATGAGCGTAAAACAATATAAATAAATCACGAAAAAAATCATAGCAAACCGTAATAATCCATTGGACTAAATGAAATAAACGAAATAAGTACTCATGGTTAGGAGAAGAAACATTAAAAGCTTTTATTGATAGTATTGATTTGGTCTGCCTCTCCATGGAGAGGTTCAGAGCCTTACAACGGTGTTCCACTTTTCCATAATATGGGTAGCGTTGTGCCCTTTCTCTCTCTCTTGAATAGTGGCCCAGAAGAAGCCCCCTTCTAGGGTTCCCTCTCGTGATAGTTAACGGGATTAACTTCGTTAACTATCATGGGGTCGGATTCCGACCCATACAGTTAGTCCCTCCGCTTATTGAAGTCGTGCCTTGGCTGAGCTTGATGAGAAAAATTCATCGACTGTAGTTCGAGAAACTCGAATAGGGAGGTCAACTGTTGCTTCGGTTGAGGCCGAATTCTCTTCGGTTATGGCTCTTAATCTTAATACTACTGACGGCCTTAGCCGTGTACACACTGGAGATGGCCTTAGCCATTTACATATTGGAGATGGCCTTATCCATTTACATATTGGAGATGGACTTAGCCTTTTAAATATTGGAGATAGCCTTAGCCTTTTACATATTGGAGATGGCCTTTGCCTTGTAGAGTGTTAGTGTTTTGTCATTGTGTTATCTAGTCGTCGTTCGATCAAGGCCGAACTCTCCTCTTTCGCGGAGGCATATAGTCTTTTACATTAATTCGAGTGAGGTCGAGCTTTATTGCGTTCTGAAACTTACGTTTGCTTGCGAGCGTAGCCGTCGATCACGACGGATGGGTCGTATGCTGTGCGGCCGAGGGGGTGAGGGCACGCTTGATGTGCGTTGGGCGACATCCAAAATTTCTAAGGCGCACATATTATCTCCTCAGTGTTCATAGCTCGTTATGACCGTTTCGACGGCGAGATGCCGGTTAGTGATTGAAAAGCTGCTTCATGGAGCCTGTCATAATGACGCACATTTTTGTAGAACTGAATCATTTCGCGGTTAGTCATGTAGTTAATGATGGCTATTGGGGTTCGTGAAAGCCACTTGTGTTGCCTATAAATAAAGGGTTGACACATTTATTTCTCATATTTTCATTGTTGGTCTGAGAGAGATTCTGAAGAAACTTTTCTTCTTGCTAATTTATCTTCATCTTTGTTCTTCGGTTGCTGTAACCTCCATCTTGCCCATCAAGCGTTGTTTCGTTAGTGAATAAGCAATGGCACGCAAATCTTCCCAAAACGTTCTTCCGATGGATTCTCCTATTAACTTTCCGGTGGTCGAGGGGCCATCTCCGGCGATGGGAGGTGCAGAACCGGTGGAGATCGAAGAAGTTCCATCAGTTGATGAGATAGTATCTCTGCCTGGAGGCCTGATGACTGACTTCACCGTCGACGGTGGAGAGGATCGGGTGGATGAAGCCCCGTTAATGGGGGGAAGTTAGGATGGCTCAAGTACGGGAACAGTGGGGCATCCCTAGCTATGCCAACATTGTTCTTGCTAGGAGTGGAGAGAGGGTACACAACGACCGCTAGGAATATTGCATCTTTTATGCCTATCCCTTCAAGTTGGGATTGAAGCTCCCGCTCCCCATGTTGGTGGTTGATTTTTGTCGTCATTATGGGTTGTGCCCGGGTCAGCTTGCTCCTTCCCTTTACAAATTACTGGCGATGTTTATCAAGTATACATAATTGGACGGTAGAGAGGTCATGCTACAACACATGCTTAGACTCTACGCTCCTCAGAGAGTCCGTGGTACCATGATTCAAGCACGCCCTCGTGGGTCGAGAGGCCTGACCGTAGAACTGGATGACGAGGTTGGGCTTTGACTTTTTGAGAACTTCTTTTATATCAGGACTAATCATTTAGTGGCGTCCCTCCCTGGTTTCCTAGAGGCTTGGAACCGTGCACATAAGTTCTTTTAATCGCCGAATTCTCTTTTTTACTCCTCCTTACGTCTTGTGCTTGTAAGTGTTAACTTGTGTCAATTTTGTAGCTGAGAAGTCTCCACAAGCTCCATTAGCTGGGATACGTGAGTGGGTAGAGGTCGTGCACCCCATACGATGGGGATACGTACGTGGGCGTCTTTCTGGAGAGGCATGGTCGTAGGCGAGTGACATGTGAAAAGTTGATTTCTTCTTTTCCGTTTTGTTTCAACTCTATTCATCAACTTTGTCTTTCTGTGATCAGGGAGGGCACGCCGCATCAGGGCCCCTCAGTTGGCCTTCCATCGGCCGATTGAAATTGCTCGGCCCACTACAGCACCAGGGCCGCGCTCAGTACTGAGGGTGGCGTCATTTGAATCTTCAGCAGTTCCTTCTCCACCGCGGGCCGCACTTCTGGACGAGGAGCCATCGTGGGTTGTGCGCCCTAGAGCGGCGCCCTCACATGAGGAGGAGGAGGAGGATAGGACATTAGTGAGGAGGAGGGTCGTCTTCATGCCGGCTCCACCCATGGTAATTAATTTGGACTCCCCTAGTGGATACGGAGAGGGATGCGACTACGACGCCTATCCTTGAGGGCGAAAAAAGGGTGGGGGTTTCCCAACTTGGCTTAGGCTATGATGATTCCGTCGCTTTGACAACTCAATTGGTGGTTCCAGTCGCTGAGATGTGAGGTAGTTCCTCAGCGACTGCTATTATTGGTGAATCAAGCACTCCTTCGGCAGCTACGGTAGGTAGAAGGGATGCTGCATGAGATGAGTATGGGTCCAAATCCGACTTAGACCCCGACGATGCCTGTATGTTCCCAGAAGGTTTCACCAATTCAATAGTGCACGTAGAGGGGAGATCTCTCTTCATTGAGGTTCCCACGGAGTCAAACTTATTGCTCCTAGGGAATAGCTTGATGCCATTGTTTGAGGTGCTATGCTCTGAGGCCGAGAACGCGTCATTGTGGGACGTCATGGATATCAGACTGATGAATGAAGTGGGCGTGATGTGCCTGAGGGTACGTATTGTGACCTTTGTCCATTTTTTCTTGCCTTAGTTTATTCTTTATCTTTGCTTTGCAGTCTTATTTGTTGGAGGTGGAGAGGATCCGTCAAGCCAACGTCCACTCGGGGATATTTTGCGAGTGCTGGAGAAGTACCGCCACTACCGAGATCGGTGCCGAGATATGCGTGAGCGCATATGGGCCGATCCTCATAATCGGACCTTGGTTGAGGAACTGGCAAGGCGGGAGCTTCAGCTGCAGCAAATACTTGGTAGAACGCGCTCTCTCGAGGAGCATCTTCATCCGAAGGATGAGGAAATTGGGGCGGGAAGGAGGCTGCAGCTGAGTGCGAGAGCCAGGGCTAGGCTAAGGAGGTGGAGGCCGCTGCAGTATGGAGCGGGAAAGTGGTTGCGTTGGAGAGTGAGGTTGCAGCTCTAAAACTTCAGGCGAGTGCTACCTCATCAAGAGTCTCAGGGTTTGAGGAGGCGATTCGCGTGCACGAATCTCAGCGTCGGTCAGAGAGGGCTATGCGGCCGATAGGGAAGCAGGGATCGAGGAACGGATTTTCCTTCTTGAGCAGGAGGCCCAAGTTATGGAAGATTAGGTCACGACCTTAGAAAGGGAGAATCATTGTCTACGGGATCAAGCTGCCGCTTCCAGCCATGCTCGTGAGCTTTGGGTCTTTGCTGAGGCCCATTGTGATGTATATAAGAATTTGTAGGAGGCCGATATTATGACAAAATCTATTTTCAAGGAAGCGCATCAAAAGGCTCGTGAGGACCGTACTGACTGTGTTTTTGAGGCGGCGATGCTAGAGGTTGACGATGGTGCAGGTGGTGGCGCGGATGGTGCCGAATAAAAGCATTTGTTGTATTTTTTTATTTTTTTATTTGCTGCTTGGCATTTAGATGCTTCTTGTTTTTTATTTTTCTTTCTCCTTGTGTTGAATGGCCTTGGCCGTGTGTAAGCGGGGATGTCCCCGAATTAACTTTGTAGATAAATGAATTCCTTTTCTGTTATTTTCGTCGTATTTATTTTTGTACCTTCCCTTCTTCCCCCTAGACTTTTCTTTACACGCATTCAAAGGGGTGATTGACTTTGAGTTTGAATCTGGTAGGTATGTTTATTATTGATTGTTGACAACATTTTTCTTCGACTCAGTTTGAGCGAGTCGGAGCCATTGCTTGGCGATGGAGGAACATAACCTTAGCCTCAGTTCGGGCGCGGTCAAACTACCAGCTGTGATGATAAATAATGTGGCCTTGTAGTTTGATCGGGGTCAAAATTTACATTGCCTGAATCTTAGTTCGAGTTGGGAGTACTTACTTGACTGGCGAGGCGGGCCTAGTCTGTTCCTCGATTCGTCAGAGATCGGGTTTTGCAGAGTTCTATGATGAAGGCGCTTGGCCTGAGTCCTGGTTCAACTGTGGTTGAGCTTGTTAGACTTGAGGACAAAGGCGTCTATCTTTACAGTTCAAGCGGGGTCGAACTTGTTAGATTTAATGGCGAAGGTGCATATCTTGAGTGCTAGTTTAGTTGCTGTTGAACTTTGTCTAATTTGAGGGCGAATGTGCATAGCCTGAGTCCCAGTTCAACTGTTGCTGAACTTTTTCAACTTTGATGGCGGAGGCGCATAGCCTGAGTCTTGGTTCAACCGTAGTTGAACGTGTAGCGAAGACACATAGCCTGAGTTTTGGTTCAACCGCAGTTGAACTTACTGGCAAATGCACATAGCCTGAGTTCTTGGTTCATCTGTAGTTGAACTTATTGGTGAAGGCACATAGCCTGAGTCTTGGTTCAACCGTAGTTGAACTTACTGGCAAAGGCATATAGCCTTGATTTAATGGCGAAGGTGCATAGCCTGAGTCCCAGTTCAACTGCTGTTGTACTTTGTCGAGATTGAGGGCAAAGGCGCATAGCCTGAGTCCCAGTTCAACTGTTGAACTTTGTCGATTTTGATGGCGGGGTGCATAGCCTGAGTCTTGGTTCAACCATAGTTGAACTTACTGGCGAAGGCACATAGCCCGAGTTTCGGTTCAACCGTAGTTGAACTTTACTAGCGAAGGCGTGTAGTCTGAGTCCCAGTTCAACTCCTATTGAACTTTGTCGAGGTGGAGGGTGAAGGTGCATAACCTGAGTCCTAGTTTAAATGTTGAACTTTGTCGATTTTGACGGCGGAGGCACATATCTTGAGTCTTGGTTCAACAATAGTTGAACTTACTGGCAAAGGCACATAGCCTGAGTTTTGGTTCAACCATAGTTGAACTTACCGACGAAGGCGCATAGCCTGAGTCTTGGTTCAACCGTAGTTGAACTTACTAGAGAAGGCACATAGCCTTGATTTAATGGCGAAAGCGCATAGCTTGTCTTGCTTTGCAGATGTTTAAGAGTTGAAGATCGGTTTTGGTTCGAGATCTTGAGAAGCTTAAACGTTATCTTCCTAACCGGGGGTATGTAGGCTGACTTGTGGAGATCTCGGTCCGAGATATCTTCATGCCGGTTTCTAGCTGGAGCCCGTATCAAGGATGCGGGAGATGCCTTACAGAGATCCTCCCTTTAGGGGGGACCTATTCTTGTTGTTTACACTATACGAGAGAGGAGATATAGAGGAATTGGATCTCGATTCGAGATCTTCGAGTTCCATCGGTCCAATATGACACTTTGGCTTGTTTGAGCTGGGTTATATTTTGGTGTTTCTTTCCTTTTGTTCTAGGGAAGAACTACACGATTTTTTTATGAAATCCCTACAGACGGAGCCAAATTGTTTGCTCAAATGTTATCATATACCTTTATGAGTGTACAAACAATATAAATAAATCACGGAAAAATCATAGCAAACCGTAATAATCCATTGGACCTAATGAAAGAAACCAAAATAAGTACTCAGGGTTAGGAGAAGAAACATTAAAAGCTTTTATTGATAGTATTGATTTGGTCTACCTCTTCATGGAGAGATTCAGAGCCTTACAACGGTGTTCCACTTTCCCATAATATGGGTAGCATTGTGCCTTTTCTCTCTCTCGTGAATAGTGGCCTAGATGAAGGCCCCTTCTAATTATAGAGAAATGGCACAAAAAGTATAAATTATAAAATATACATTTTTCCCGGAAAAGTTGAACGACAAGAAATATGAAAACATCTATTAAAAACATAGCGGAAAATACAATTCACCAAACATATGTTCCAACAAATGTTGATTAAAATTTTGATATGATTGACTCACAATTAATCTAAAACGAATAAAGAACTTTTTTCCCAATTTAGTGTTTGTTATTCAATTTGCGGCCTGACTAATCCGGATTTACATCAGAAAGTTCCACTTTTCTAACCAAAGGTAATTTCATACCTGTTTGACTTAAAAGTTGTAAGATACTTTATAAGCAAATCAATCAAAAGAGATGAAGGAGTAAATCACAATCAAAAATAATAAACCCTAAGATGATATTGAAGGTCGATTTTGTAACAATAGTAGATGAGAGAGAGAGAGAGCGCATTAGAGAGATGAGAGAACAAGAGAACTTGTATATTAAAAAGATCTACCTTTTACACAGCTCGGATCTCCTTTATATAGTAGGGGATCCTTGTTTAGTATAAAAAGACGGAACTAAAATACGTCACATTGGGGGGACGACGAGGCTGCGATGTCGTTTCTCTTATTTTTATTAAGTCGTCCCTTTGCCACAGCTCGCGTATGTTCAGCGGTCGGTCGTACTTACTTGGGGGCGTGATTGGTCAACTTTGACCCCTTATAGTTAGTCGCTCTTCTCGTCGGGGTTGCAACGAAATGAGTCCTCGATGGGAAGAATCCATGCCTCCATTTAGGGAGCTTGACTTGCCAAAGGGTTACGACTGATCAGTGGGAGACAATAATCATAACTGTCAGAGCATCAAAACGAAATGCCTTCCTTTAAATGACATCAACGTTCGCATGCATCATCATGGCGCTTATTCTCGAGGCAAGAAAATAGACCCTTTTCCGCTTGGTTTCCTACACTGATTTGAAGTTTGCCGCCTCGATTCTGGCACCACCCAATCCTATAAATAGGGGAAGGGTTTGACTTAGTTCAAACTTTATTCATTTGTAAAAGCATTCCAACCCTTTAGTTTAGATTTTCACATTCTTGCGCTTCTGCCTTTATTGAAAAATTTTCTTCTTCTTTACTGAGCTGTGTGCAATTCTTTCTTAACCGAAATCATGTCAAAACCTCACTGGAATGAGGAGAGGATCCTGGTGGCTGCTCCATCGAATGTTCCACCCCATCCGATGACGGAGAGATGGAGGAGGAAGAGGATATCAGTCCTCTTACGTGGAAGCCTTTTTGCCAAAGCATCCTTCATCTCGAAGCGATTTCAACAAGGATTCTCCCGTCCCAGCTTCGGTGATTTCCCAATCGCAACAGAAGTACATAGACGGTCTCTACATCAAGTACGACATACCTACGCATGTAGAGATGATTCCCGCGGGGGGAGATCACGTGGATATTCATAGGCCAGGGTACTATGCCTTTTATGAGTACCCCTTCCTGATTGGCTATGGCCTTCCTCTTTTTCCTTTGGCAGAAGAGCTTTTCCGATTATACAATATCTTTCCAGCTCAACTCACGCCGTATACCATAAGAGTGCTTGTTCTAGTGACTAAGTATGCATAGTTGGCCGGATACGACATCTCGATTCACCACCTCTTACAATTATTCAATGCTAGTTATCTTAGAGGGACCATGGTGCACTTGAGAAGTCATGGTACGAGAGTATTGGTGTTCGGAACTGACGACCGAGCGAGTCGTGGATTCTGGCATAAATACTTCTTCATCAAGACCGAGCATATGGTCTCTAACTCTACCAGATTTCCAGAGAGGTGGAATTCGTCACGTAAGTACTGCAGCTTATTAAGTTCCTTGTTGCTTGTTGCTGTTGTGATTCTAATTCTTGTATTGCATCCATGGCTCGTCCGCCCCAGCCCATTGTCGGCCTCAAGAAATAGGTTGCTGGCCTACTACCCTACGCGGAAAAGACCCCCACGTGTCCCCTTTTTCTGTAGTTCTATGGCCCCAGAGTCTCTTCAGGTAGATTTCTATTTTTTGTCTTGTAAGTTTTTGTAATCCTGCTCACTTGTGGATCTTTATGGAAACAGGCCGAGGCGCCTCTAGGAGAAGGGCGCCAATCCCTGCCTACATGCAATCCGATGTCGCCTTGGATGCTCGTGACATGTCGTGCGAGTCAGTCCGAGAGGGTCTTCCTCTGTCTGCTCAACAAGGGGCTACGTCCGCGACCACGGATATGGTGGAGCCAACATTTCCAGTACTGACCGCACAACCTGTCGATGAACCTTCCGATGGTGAAGAGCCATTGAAGAGAAAATGGAGAAGGCTGGAGATAGGAAAGAGGGTGGCCACCAAAGCTGACGAGACTAGGACGCCCTGAGTAATGCCAAGGCCTGATTTTTTATGGACAATGCCATTTTGTCTGGGAGGTCGACTAATTAGAGGAGTGCCACTCCCGGAACTAGTTCTCTGTGTGCTGTTGGGGGGTCATTGACTAACGTCGGAGGACCTGACAAGGAAGCAGATTCAGACTCGGACATCGCTTAGGAGGATGTAGATGAGTTTGTGGGCGGGCGCACCCATGTGTAAATGATGACGGATGGGTCTAACCATCGCATTATAAGTTCGGAGGGCTACAACTTACTGTAAAACAGTGAGTAGGTTCCGTCGGCCCTTACATTGCTATGTGCCTCCCTTGAAGTGAGACGCTCAACACTGTGAACGATGCGGAGCTGTCACAAAGAGTTGTCGTCATGGCTTTACAAGTACTCTTTTATTGCCGTTATCCCATTTGTGAATAATAGGACCGACCTGAAACCGTGCTTATTTCTACTTTCTTTTCAGACCCTCATTTTGGAGGTGGAGAGGGGCCGATGCGAGAAGAAGAGGACGACCCTCTACAAAAAGATGCTGAGGAAATGTCAAAAGTATCACTCTAAGAACCGAGCGGTAGTTGACCTCTACCAGCAGGATCCCGAGTTTCAAGTGTTTTGCGAGGGGCTTGAACAGAGGCATGTCCAGTTTGATCATAGGGGGGTTGAGCTGGAAGACATGGACAACAAGCGGATGAAAGCCGTGGCCCGTAACAACGAGCTGGAGATGCTCCTTAGGGTGAAGGATGGCGAGCTCAAACTGAGTTGAGGGGTGGAAGCAGAGAAAGTCGACCTACAACGGAGGGTGGCTGACTTGGCCACCGATCTTGACACCAGGATGACAGAAATTAATGAACTTAGGGAGGAGATAAGTGTCAGTGCTATAAAAGTGATGGAATTACAAAGGTATGTTGCTCCCCCAAGGTCAGAGGAAGTGGGTCACCTTTCTTAGCCTTTCTCGTCTTATCCCTCGTTCGATTGAGGTTCGCATCATAGTGCTTATGAGATATGGGTCTTTGCAGAGGCTAAACTCAACGTGTATAGAAATCTTCATGCTGAGGGTCGAGCGACGGAGGAGGAGGTTCAGTCCAGGTGAAACGAGGCTCATACCGCTCGTGAGTCATGTGGATACTACCCCGACTCCCCCGATGGGAAGGGTTCCACCTCCGAGGATGTCAATCACCTCGACTCAGATTCATGGAATAATGATGTTCATCCTTCACGGGGTGACGAGTAGTTGTAGGTTTGTATACTATTGTTTATTTTTGGCTTGTGGAATGTACTGGATACCGTCTATGGGAGCGAATGTAAATATTTTTTGTTGTAATATAAATTCGTTTTTCTTGCTTTGTCTACTTGTTGCCTTTCCCTTATTGGTATTTTATAGTGTTTAGCCTCCATAAAGGTTGCTTTTGTTAGTCGTTACAAAGGCTTTATCGTGGTTCGAGTGGGGTCGAATCGATGTCGATGTCCTTAGCCATTAGGATGTTGCTTCAACTGTCATCAAAGTAATATCCGTTGTGGTTCGAATGAGGTCGAACATATGTCAATGACCTTGGTTATTAGGATGTTGCTTTGACTGTCGTCGAAGTAGTATCCATCGTGGTTGAAACGAGGTCGAACCTATGTTGATGGCCTTAGCCATTAGGATGTTGCTTCGACTGTCGTCGAAGTAGTATCCGTCGTGGTTCGAATGAGATCGAACCGATGTAGATGGCCTTGGCCATTAGGAAGTTGCTTCGACTATCATCGAAGTAGTTTCCGTTGTGGTTCGAATAAGGTCAAACCGATGTTGATGGCCTTAGCCATTAGGATGTTGATTCAACTGTCGTCGAAGTAGTATCCGTCGTAGTTCGAACGAGGTTGAACTGATGTCGATGGCCTTAGCCATTAGGATGTTGCTTCAACTGTCATCGAAGTAGCATCCGTTGTGGTTCGAATGAGGTCAAACCTATGTAGTGGCCTTATCCATTAGGACGTTTCTTCGATTGTCGTTGAATTAGTATCCGTCGTGGTTCGAATGAGGTCAAATCGATGTCGATGTCCTTAGCCATTAGGATGTTTCTTCTATTGTCATTGAATTAGTATCCGTCATGGTTTGGTACACTCAAATTACACTTTGACAATGAGTGTAAGGCGGCTGGTATCAAATATAATAACCCAACAAGGTTGGGGTCGAATCCCACATGGAATAGGTGTGAAAATGTTACTTGTTCAGTGTGTTTCTCGACAAAAGTTCTATCTCTATTCGATTAAGAGTAACATGAAATGATTCATAGTGACAAAAGTATGTAAAGTGTTTTCTTTGAAGTAACAACTAATTGTAGAATTTAATGAGTGAAAAATTTGATGAAAGCAACCAAGGTTGTGTCCCCTTAAATGAAATGAATGTTTACAGGTGTTAATATGGTATATTTCTAATGGAAGGTTCTTATGATATGCAAATGATGTCTAAGTTACTACCCATTATTTCCCAATAAATGAGTAGTATTTCCCCTTTATAAATTTCCCAAATGTAAAAGAGTTGCAATTAAGAATCATCAATAAATGCCAATTAAAACCCACTTATCCCTAAGTGATTTTATTAAACAAGGTTTAAAGCTTTGAGTCATTGATATTTACTTCTACCAAGTTCTAACCCACTTTCCCAAGCAAAGTTAGAATGTAATGGCTTTTGTTAATGTTTGCAACCACCAGCAATAAATGAAGAATGAGAAATAAATACATATCAACCAACCATTATACATATATTCATTGTTAAACAACTATTAACATAACACCCATTCAAGGTCCACAACTTTAGTATTTAGAGTTAGCTACACATGGTAAAATACAAAAACCAACCAATATTTAATGTCATAATGCTTGCAAAGAAGAGAATATTCACCCAAAAGCTTCCAAAAGGAAGAAATATTTATGTCTTGGAGTATAGCTCTAAAGTTAGATAAGATGAGCCCACAAGAGCATCATAAAACTATTTATATTGGGGTGAAAATCGGGACAGATTATGGACAAAATTGCCCTTTTAGGTCACGTCTGTGACCGCATTCTTGTCATAGAGCAAGTATGCGGTCCGCATTCTGAACATCGCTACCGCAGAGTGAAACCCTAGTCTTCAGGTCACCTTCGCATTCCGGTTCTGCGGTCCGCATTTGAGTTCTGCGACCGCAGATTGCATCGCAGTTTTTGACCTTCTGTTTTTTTCATGTTTGGTTTGCGGTGCATTATGCGGTCCGCATGTTGGTTCCACGGTCGCATAGTGTACCGCATTTTTGACGTGATCTTTAGCTTAGGACTCTGCCTCATTATACGGTTTGTGGCATACTTCTGCGGTCCGCTTGTCTGATCTGCGATCGCATAGTGGACCGCAGACCAGTGCCTATGCAATATGTAGCTATTTTTTGGCCTTTTGCTTCCATTTTTGTTTCCTTAGGCTCCCATTCCTATTGTACTGTAAAACAACAAATCTATATAAGTACCGGTAATAATTGCATTAAAACAAGCTAAAATCTAAGCAATTAGTATTAAAATGAGCCGAAATTCTCCGGCACATTAATACCCCCAACTTTAACTATTGCTTGTCCCCAAGCAACTAAAACATACTTAGCGTAATATAGCATCTACTTACAAGACACGATTCAGTAATGACTAAAGGTGGCGTTCATTGCTAGTTCCTCAAGCATGTGTTTACAATTGTTGTACCCTTCTTGAACTTATAGTATATACAAGGAAAATCAATCAACCTGTGAACCTTGGCCTCAGACAATGCGACAAGATGTTACCCTCAGCCGAGTGCAATATCATTTGACTCAAAAACTCAACTTCTATTCAATTCCACAGTTCATGTACCCTCACGCGAAGGAAGGTCCTAAAATCACAATATTTACAAGGACGACCAAAAGGGACCATTTACAAACACACTCACTGTCAGAAAGAATTTCAAGTGTTACTAAATGTCATACCATAGGCTTGCCCTTATTCTAATTCGCCGCTTATTCAAGAGTGTTCGTTCGGTGGTCTCATAAAGACTTTTTGTCTTGTAACATAGGTTTAGGGAAGGGTTGGATAAACATTTGGGTACAAGTGACTTCACCCTCTTTGAACTCTACTCACAATTTTCCATTCTTTTGCACTTTGCTCCTTTTCAAACCCCCATAGCCTCACTTTCATTTAGTTCCCAATATAGAACCACATCATCTACCTGTTCTAATATTTATTCAAGACTCCATACTCTATATACATACATATATTTCCACCATTATATATATATATATATATATATATATATATATATATATATATATATATATATATATATATATATATATATATATGTATATATATATATATTTTATATATACACCTATTTTTCATCTTTTTTCTTTCTTTTGGGGCTTGAATACTTTACACAAACACTTTTGAAGCATGTGGTCCTAAACTCACCATACAACCTTACCAACCTCCACTTAGACACCCCCCAACTTAGGCTTTTAGCCTCATTCTCAATGTTCAAAGAAGGACGGGTTCAAGAGAGGGAATTATTTTTCAAAAGGGGAAATGTTTGTAATGAGTTGGCCAAAAAAGGTTTAAAGGCTCAAATTGGGTTCTAGTAATATTATATATGAACAAGTAGACTCAAAAGGCTAACGAGGTTTTGTATATAGAGACAAAGACTGCCTAAGATCATTCATCCAGCCAAACATACTATCATTAGCATTGAAAAACCAACCGGGCAAGTTCTAGATGATAGAAGTAAACACGAGATTTATATATACACAAAGAACTCACACACAAATGGGACACGAACTGTTTCATTCACATAATTTAACTTTTTCGAGTAAACGCTCAGGACTCAAGGCTTTCATCATAAACACATGTATATCTCTGGATCGCCATAGAGTCACAGAGTGAGCCTCAAGTTCACAAAGTTGATCACAAAGACTAATTCCCTTAAGAAAGTTGTCAATCCATCTATCATTGGGAAAAGTCAACAAAAAGCGACATATATATATATATATATATATATATATATATATATATATATATATATATATATGGAAGGATATATGTTCAGTACATACACATGCTTGATATTAGTAATTACACCAGCCCAGTCAAGATGATTCATCCTACGATCCTGATTCTATTATTACACCCTTGGAAAAGAACCAGAGAAAGAAAAACCAAGGGGAATTTATTCCAAATCACTATCTACTTGTTTTTGTTGTTTTATTTATTTTTTTTACATATAGGGATAACAGTAAATACTAATATTAACAATGCTATAATATTAAATACACTGTAATGAACACAAAGTAAACACTGATGTATATACTCCAAAATAACACCACTCATGTGCTGAAGTTCTACCAATGTATACAGATACACGGTATGCATACATACATGAGTGTAAAGATATATACACAAAAAGATATACAACGCTACCCGCCACCCCAACTGAAAATGATTCTTTGTTCCCAATGCATATAAGTAAAGAGAAAAGTTTGAGGGTGGCTCCCTGAGGCACGCAAAGTGCTACGGGAGTCAGCAACCGGCAGAATACTGGATGGATCACCCTCAGATTTGGCAGTGGGGATTGATGATGGCTCAGGCTGAGCTGTGGTCTCCTCCAATGACATACTACCCTCCTTCTGCTCTAGGGTAGGAGTGGGAACTGGCGTTGTGGTTGGAGCTGGTGGTGGTACTATATCGGGAGCTGATAGAGCCTGGAAGCTGCTAGATGTGCCAATGGATGATGGAGGTACTACAAGAGCTGCTGAAACTGCTCTATCTATCAAAGATCTCTGGATGGCCTCTTGCAAATCTGCCTACTCCACTTCATCACGAGTAGCCTCCTCCTGAGTGGCATCATCACTAGATGCCTCTATTATATGTTTTCCTTTTTCCCACTCGAAAATACCAAACTTTCTTCATCTTCCTCATCATCATCTTCCTCATCCTGTGATTTACCCGTACCTCCTGTCGACGCCCCCTTTTTCAAGAGCGAAATCGAGTTTTACGACATTATGGTTAAAACAACTCTATTTCCCGTCTGGGAATTGGGTTATGAAATTGGAAGAGTCGCCACCTAATGATTATAGTGCATTAAGACACTTTAAGATGAAGAGAGTGTTTTTGAGAGAAAAACCAGAGTTGGGTAAGGGCTTGAAATTATCTCGAGGGGAAGGTGTTAAGCACCCCTCAAGATCCACAAATATAGTTCCCAGCCGTGCTAATTGTGACTTCATAAAGAGATGAAGCAATAAAACAAATAAGGTTCACATATAAGACATTCACACAACTTGAAAGCTTTAAAGAAAAGTGAGGTCATAAGCTTGAAATAAAAGAGAGGTTTAGTTTGAAAAGCATTAACAAAGCATTTAAATAAAGCACATAAGAGAAAAAGGGATCCTAGGTTTAACTATAATATGGATCATTCGATACAATATCCCGCACATATTCCCAAAGAGGGATCGCTTTATTATATTATCGCATCGTCATCATCTCCATATTCTACCCTCCCACCCCGTTGAGGTATTAAAACGCGTTGGTATCGTTTACTTATCTTATGCTAATACCCGTCCCCACCTGCTAGTCCTGGGGCATTAGGACTTCTAATCCTAAGAAAGGGGGAGAAGGAAGTAGGATACATATATGGAGTATTCAGAGGAAAAAATGAGCGACAGTCAAAACAAGTAGCAGATATGAGGGATGCAAATAAACAATTAAAGTCTCAAGTAAACCCCGTAGCATACAACAAGTAGCTTAGTATGACTTCAATTACTGATTTGGAGTTTAAAAGAGGTTAGGAGAGCGGGCAGGATACTTTCACATATGAAAGTTAGATAGAAAATCTGCTTTGCACCCTTCGGGTCCGTTTTTAGAAGTTGACAGGACTTTTAGAAAACCAGCAGAACTTTTAGAAAACATTGGATTTAGACAAAGGTTTGTTTAGGAAAGAATTAAAGTTGCAGACGATTTTTTTAGAAAAGAAAACGCAGGCTTCAAACAGAAGTCTATTTAAAGAATTAAAATTGCAGACAAGTTTTTTTTGTTGAGAAAAGGGCTATAAATTAATCACATGAGTTTGAGTAAAGGGAGCTGTAAGAAGAGTAGTTCACAAGACCTTAAAGAGGTTTTGAAATACCTTAAACAGATGATCTTAAGCCAACAATCACAGATTTAGCATAGAAAACAGCTTGTAGGTTCTTGACATTTCGAAAAGGGAAGACCTAGGCCCGTTTGAGATAAGCCAAATTAGGATAAGTTGAAACCTGGTTCATTGGAAAACATTGGACGAGACGGGACTTAAACTTACTTGCTAACCCTTTAGTTGTTGCTTTTATACAATTGGACGTCCTACTATTTTGCCTAGCATTTATATAGTTCCTATAGGCATGACATCTAGGTGAGATTATAAGATGCAAGACTAATAACATGGTTTCTATATGAAGTAGATGCTATACGGAAGCCTATAGACATGGTATCTATATTATTGATGCAACAGTATAAAATAGGCATGGTAACAGTATACATGGACAAAATAAAGTCCTAAGACATGGTTTCTACTGATGTGAAGATAAATGAGCCTATAGTCATGATTTCTATATGATGTTGCTGCAATAATTAAAACACTATAAACAGGGTATCTATATTAGATTATGCAAGAAAGTAAACCCATCCCATATTCCCTTTCACTAGATCCCCCAAGTTCTTTATTACAAGTTACTTGCAAAATTTTGGACAAGAAAATAACATTAAAGAAATAAATACATCAATACTACAACAGACCCGAAGAATTGCAAAGCAACTTTAATGTCCAATGTATGCCTTTACCAAATTCGAGCTCCCAAGATCCGAGGCTTTTTTCTTTTTAGAGTGTTATAAAGTTCCAAGGGCTTTCAAAGGAACCCACGCATTGCTTACACCCTAATTGGAATAGTGCAAGTGTGAAATTACCAGCCATAAGGCATCCAAGTTCAAAGGAGACTCCAAGGTCCCTAAGCATGGCTTACCAAAGGGGGGGTAGGAGCTTAAAGGGCTAAGAATAAATATAAAAGTGAGGAATTGAAGGAAAACCCATATGAGAGGTGGTCATACCTAGCCATGAAGTGAGACTGGCACACCTCTAACCTCTTGCATGGTGCCAAGGCAAGAGAAGACTTGAAAACAAGTCAGACTTGGGCCTGTATGGTGATTAGGGCACCAACAGGCATGTGTCAAGGCTCAAACACATAAGATAGGGGCGGGGAATGGGATTTCTTTGAGTAAAGGCTATTGACTACCTTAGTTCTAGACTAGAAATGGCAATAGAGTGCCATCCTTGTCCAGAGCAACTCACATACAAACAAGGAGCAAGGAAATCATATAAAAGCACTTGACAGAAAAGCTTAAATTGAAGCATAATAATGCACAACCAAAGGAAAGTATTCAACATGCTGGACTTAATAAAACATTGAATGTAAGCACCCAAAGGGAAAGGGGAATCAGGGATTAACATGCTGTAGTCTGAACTAAAGGTATACACAGATAAGGGCCATGGTTCAGGACTATCCATGAGCAAAAACAGATAAGGGGACAAGGGGAAGGGGGATTATCATGAAACTGAAGTATATAAAATAGGTGAGGTATCATGATAAGTTGGAAAGGGGAGAAGGAAAATGAACATGCCAATACTCAAATGAATCACTGAAACAAATAGGCAGACAAAAGGGTAAGGGGAAGGGATTGATCATGCATGCTTAATTGAAATAACATAGCAGACAAAGAAGAGGAGAGAGCAAACAGATACTTGAAAGTTCATAAATGAAGTTAGGAGCCTACCAGTGCGAGTTTGAATAACAAAACAAAGAAAATCCTTATAATTAGCCTTGGCTTTCAGGCGGGTAACTTTAGCAGAGAGATCAAATAGAAAGGAACAGAAAAGCTGAGAGTTTTTGTGATCAAGAGTAGAGAGGACTCGAGAATGACTTTTTTTTTGTGAGAAGAAGTAGAGGATATTTATAGTTTGAAAAATAAGAAGCACTAAGGCAAGAAAATAATACCAGTATCTATTACAATCAATTAGGGAAAGGGTTTCCCCCTAATTAAGCAACCAAAATTGAAGTAAATAATCACCAGTTTATTTTTGGAAAGAAAAATCAAGTATATGTCAGAAAATACATGGGTTTGAAATTCACACGTTTAATGCATAAGGCAAGTAAGTCATATAGAGAATCAAGGAATCGAGATACTAACTGATTTTTCACTTGGTCAAAGAGCACATCCAAATTAGAATTCAAACAAATTCATAAGGAATCAATTTTCCCCAAAATTAGGGCTATCAGAAAGAGAAATAATAGAACTATATAAAGAGATGCACAGATTCAAGCATGCAAGGCTAAAAAACATTCATGTAGCAGTAGAACTCAAGTAGAAAATTGAAGACGGTTAGGATTTAAACATGGAGCGAGTAAGTGCCAGAGAAAAATAAAAGTAAAAATAAAAAAAAGAAAAATCCCCAGAAGCTTAGGTTTGTCACATGTAGCATGTAAAGAAGAACATAGATGAAAGTGCACATAAATGACGAACATGGCACATAGTAGACATATCAGCTCAGAAAATCTAGAAATAATTTAGTAAAGAAATACCTAGGAGCCATGGTGGATAATGCTCAGAAATCACAATAACAGCTAGAAGAAAACACAGTAGAGCAAAATAAACAAAGAAATCAAAGTAATCAGGGAAACCCTAATTTTTTAGAACACGAACAGGAGCAGAACACTATAAAGAAAGCATAAAATAATTTAACCAAAAACCCTAGAAAGGTAGTTAATGAGACAAAACACTTTAGGGCTAAAATAGAAAATGTCAAAATCATGGAGAAGAACACCCAGTAGCAAGAATAAACAACAAAAAATCAAAGAAATTGGATAAGTTATAGAAAACCCTAGTTTATTTTAAAACGAACAATTTCGAAATCATGACAAAGTGAAGAAAGAGAAGAGAATCACTTTAAAAGTTTCAGAAAACAACTAGTACTCAAAGAAGATTGTAAGATAACACAGAGAAAAATTAAAGGAAGAACCTCGAATCGTTAGGGTTTTCAAAGGAAATCTCAGAAATGGCGAGAAAAGCCTGAACGACTCATCGGAGCTTGGCAAGGACCCAAGGCTTCGAAGGTTTGCCGGAGAACAGTTGCAAAACTCCATTGAAGGACCACTGGTCAAGTTACACTCGAAACAAAACCCCGATATTCGAACCCAAAGGCCAGGAAAGGTGATGAATAGACGAGCATGGAAGTTTCAGGCCCTTAATGGCCATTAACGCCGGTGAAGAGGACCGGAGAAGACTAGGGTTCTCAGAGACCATAGAGAGCATTTTGGGAGTGAAAGGCGGCGGCTTGGTAAAATGAAGATAGGGTTAAGGGGTTTGTGGTTTAATTTTGGCAAGAAATAACGTGGGCCGTTGATCTATGAGATCAACAGCCAGGATCATAAAGGGGAAATGGGTCGGGTTTATTCGAACGGGTTTGGGTAAAGTGGATTGGGAAATTGGGTGATATAATTGGGGATATAATTGGGGTTACAAATTGGGGTTACAATTGAAAGACTCAGGGCTATATTTTAAATAGCCAATTTTCTCAAATTTAATTATATAAAAATAGTAAACAATTCATAAAAATATAATAAAATCACTGAGATAATAAAAATATTTTGGAATTAATTAAAAAAAGCTTGGAGTGATTTTTTACTTGAAATACTCGTTAAATTGATTAATAGGCTAAAATTGCAATTTAATGCAATTTTAATTTAAAAATACGTAATGGCTTTGTAAAAACATGTAAAAATTACATAAATTATAATTTTATGTATATGAGAGAATAAAATAATTTATTTATTAAAATAACAAGGTTTGACACTAAATATTGGATACAGTACAAAATAAGTTATAAATTGTTTTTAAAATGCTTGAAAAATTATAGAAAAATACCAAATGGATACTTATATATGCATTCACAAGCTATTTCGAAAGTATGTTGGGCACAAAAATACCTAGGGAAAAATTGGGTAGCATCCTCCTCAGAAGTACTATCAATATGAGCTGACGGAGCTTTAGGTTGGGAAGCTCCGAGAGTAGGAAGGACCAGGTCTGACATCAACGTCAAAAAATCAAGTCCCAAATCTGGAGGAGCTGTATCGACACCCTGCTCACCGTCCATTGGAAAGAAGGATAAGAGGTCAAATTCCAAGTTTTGCATCTATTGGAATTCGACCCTCATAGAGTCAACCTCCTTTTTGAGCTCCGGCAGCCCGCTCACCATATTTTATCCACTGGCAACTCCAATTGCTTCAAACTCTCGACATGGGCTGACTGTTGTTTTTGAATATCGAACACTGCTTCTTGCATGGGAGTCATGGTTTGCTTGATCAGGTTAGGCAGTGTCTTTAGAAGTTGGTCTACCTTAGCGTTGGCATGATGGGCCAGTAGACCAAGCTTCGAGAGAACTGGAGTAGTAGGAGTGGTTGTAGCAGGGGCAGGTTGAGAAACGGTAGTTTGAGACACATGATGAGGAGTCGAAGATTCTGCAACATCAACTGAAGGAGTCGTAGAAGGCTGGGATTGTGAACGGTCCTCAGTCTCTTGTTCCTGAACTGGCATTACTGGAGGAATCATAAAATCACCAAGACGTGTGATATCAATCACCCCTGGCTCCTTTCCCTTTTTGTCTTTCCGCTCATCCACATGGACATTCACATCCTGACATAATACTGTGATCAAGGAAGGGAAAGGCAGAGAAGTGACATGCTGAGTGGCCCTGATCCCTGTTTCTTGATGTATAATAGCCCCCACGTCTATCCTGATACCATTCGTAATGCAGGAAATGAGGAATGCCTTCTCGATAGAGTTTTTTTGTCTCATTCTGCATCAGTATCAATCTAAAGGTGACGAACGCCATCCAAAAATGACCTTCCCGTGAAAGACTCTTTGAAAATCTTCTGGCCAGGGTTATCCAAGCAGGGGTTCCTTTAGCAATGATCGAGGCAATCCATCCACGTTCACCCTCCCTGTTTGCGAACTTGTCATTGTACTCTGCCGTGCCCACATTCCAATCTGGGACATATAGTTCATTGATTGAATTGTCACTACAAAACACAGAGTACACTCGAACTAGCACTTGGTCCAAGAAAACTCGGTTGCGTTTATGGTGCTTGGTTCTCGAGGCCCCGTATGATGCGTAGAACTCACGAACTAGCGACTCATTGTATTCACCTAGTGGCTCAGTAAAGGAAAACCATTTCCTACATTTGATGTTTTCCAGATATGTGGATGTTGTTCCTTCACCCGATGCAAACTCAACTGCTTCTCCGGTAGGAGCTTTCTCTTTTCAAGCCCCTCTCAATATCTCTCCTTGGCCCCCTCCGCTCCCCAGCGGAGGTGGAACGCAGCCCCGTGTTTATGTTGTGCCTCAGCCCTTAGATCAACTTCAGGTAGAGGATCCTCATCTTCAGACTGGGAGGGATGTTTCTATTCATGTTCTACTTTTTGGCGCTTTACCTTTGGTGGCCGTGGTAGGGTCCGTTTTGTCGAGGAGCCATATCTGCACAAGGGTTAGATGTGAGTGATAACGTCAATACATCGGGAGAGAACACAGAAAAAAGATAAAGAGGAGAAGCTCAAAATGCGATCAAATCTACGGTCGAAGAACCACAATGCGGACTGCAAAGTCACCGCAGAAGTACTTGCCTCACAAGGTGTTCATTATGCGATGGATTATGCGGTTGCATAACCATTATGCGGACGAATAATCATCACAGAATGAATATTCTCAAAATTTCATATACAGGGGTCTCTGCGGACCGCGGATCAGTTCTGCGACCGCATATTCCACTACTTTCTACAGAAAATCATGGGGTCAATTATGCGGTCACTTTGCGGACCACATATCAAGTATGCGATCACATCATGACTGCATTTCATCATCTTTCTCATGTGACCTAGGGTTAGGTCTGCAACAAAAATGCGATCCGCATTTCAGACATGCGGACCATTGACTTCATCGTTTTCCATAGAATCCTTAAGGTCTAACAATGGCTACCCTATTTTTGCTCAACCCCGTTCCCCACATCATTCTTAACCTTAAGTCAACATATTTAGCACGAAACAACTACTTAAACCTTTTAAGACCAAACATTTGCACACCATTTATGCATAAAAGATGAAAGAAAGAAGTAGTTGCATACCAGAATGGGGGACAAGACTTCACACGAGAAAATGTCGGTTAGCTTGGTTGTTGCTTTTGCCCAGGTTTGATTGAATCGTTCCTCTTCAAAAATACCCCTTTTTTGTTTTTTTGTTTTGTCCATTTTTTTCTTTTTATATTCTTCTATTTCAGTGAGTATAAGAGGAGGACTTACTTGTGATGTCTGTGATGCACTATTCACCGCATATCACACTATCCGACCGCATAGGTATTATGCGGTGTGGTGCACGAATGAATTTTTAAGGGTCTCAAATGCGGTGCATTCTGCGGTCGTATAACCGAATTGCAGACTGCAAAATTCACCATTTTGCCGCATTTTCAATTGCCATTTTAGTCTCCTCTCTGCGTGTGCCTGTGGTCAAAATGTGGTCCGCATAGCATTAATGCGATCGCATTTCCATCGTATATTTCACCTGGTGCCACTTCTTCAATGTTTCAGGCATTTTCACCAAGTGTTGAGATCTTTTGAACCCCCTGCACTCCAACAAACACATTAAACACAAAAAATGAAAAGTGTAAAGAACAAAAAGGAAGGGTGTTACCACCCATGGGTTGCCTCCCATGAAGCGCTTGATTTAACATCGCGGTACGACGGGATTGATGTTCCTTCGACTTCACTCAGTGGTCAGGCATGGACCATCTTTGAGAGCCAACTCCTCCACCAAATATTTTTCACCATCAGTACCCAGATAATGCTTGATGTGTTGACCATTTACCTTGAATTTCCGGGACCCATCTGTTGATTGTAATTCCAACGCTCCATACGAAGAGACATACCACCTTGAAGGGACCAGACCATTTCGATTTAAGCTTGCCGGGAAACAATGTGAGCCTCGAATTAAAGATCAAGACCAAATCACCCCTTCAAACTCTCTTTTCAAGATCTTGTTGTCATGGACAAACTTCATCGGTTCTTTGTAGACAACAGCACTTTCATAAGCATGGAATCGGAATTCCTCCAGTTCATTGAGTTGTGTCAACCTCAAATTTGCAGCTTCAGCCCAATCTAGGTTCAACTTTTTCAATGCCCACATGGCTTTGTGTTCCAATTCCACGAGTAGATGACATGCGTTACCAAAGAATAGCCGATAAGGAAAAGTACCAATAGGGGTTTTGTAGACCGTGTGGTATGACTCATAATGCATTATCTAGCTTCCTTGACCAGTCGTCCTATTTGCATTCCCAGTTTTTGCTAGAATATTTTTTATCTCCCGGTTAGAAACCTCAACCTAACCACTTGACTGCGGATAATAAGGTGTGGACACCTTGTGCTTGGCCCCATACTTCTCGAGTAGCCCCGAAAAAGCTTTGTTACAGAAATGAGATCCACCATCACTAAGAATGTCTCTAGGAGTGCCAAACCGAGTGAATATGTTCTTCTTCAGGAAGGCGGTCACACTCTTTGCCTTATTGTTTGGTAAGGCAACGCATTCAACCCATTTGGACATGTAGTCCACATCCACTAAGATGTACTTCATCCCAAAAGAACTCACAAAGGGACCCATGAAGTCCGTTCCCCACATGTCGATGATCTCTATCTCCATCACAAAGTGTATTGACATTTCATGCCTCTTGGAGATTGAGCCTTGTCGTTGATATTGGTCACACTCCTTGATCATTTGATTGGAATCATGGTAGATTGAAGGCCAATAATATCCACATTCAAGAACTTTAGCCTCCGTCCTATTTCCTCCATGATGATCCCCAACTGGTGAGTCATGGCATGCCTTGAGAATTGGCATAACCTCTTCTTCGGGAACACACCTTCTAATAATATTGTCAGCATAGACACAGAACAAGTATGGTTCCTCCCAATAGTATTGCCGGCAGTCTCTTAAGAATTTCTTCCTTGGATATGATTCCAATCCATCAGGGATAAGGTCACTCACCAAATAATTAGCAATATCGGCATTCCAAGGAGCAAATGTGCTAGACAATTCCAATATGTGTTCATCGGGGAATGCATCATTGATTTCAAGATCCTCTTTTGGTCTCGCTGCTTCTTCCAGCCTTGACAGGTGATCCGCCACTTGATTTTGTGTTCCCTTGCGATCCTTGACTTCAAAGTTAAATTCTTGCAACAACACGACCCAATGAATCAATCGAGGCTTTGCATCTTTCTTTGCCATGGGATAACGAAGAGTTGCATGATCCGTGTAAAATATCACCTTGGACCCTAACAAATACGCCCGGAACTTCTCAAAGGCATATACAATAGCAAGAAGTCCTTTCTCAGTCACTGTGTAGTTCATTTGTGCCCATTAAGAGTTTTACTTGCATAGTACACCGGGTGAAGAATTTTGTTGTGGCATTGGCCAAGAATTGCCCCAATGGCTAAACCACTTTCATCACACATAAGCTCAAAAGGAAGTGACCAATTGGGTGTAACAATAATGGGTGTCGTGGTGAGCCTTTCTTTTAACTCCTCAAATGCTTTATGGAATTTCTCATCAAACACAAACTTGGCATCTTTTTCAAGGAGTTTGCACATGGGCTTGGAAATCTTGGAGAAGTCCTTGATGAAGCGCCTATAAAACCCGGCATTCCCTAGAAAACTTCTAACACCTTTCACAGAAGTTGGTGGAGGAAGCTTTGAAATAATTTCAATCTTTTCCCGGTCAACTTCAATGCCATGCTTTGAAATTTTTTGCCCAATCACGATACCTTCCTCAACCATGAAATTACATTCTCATAACTTAACATAATATTGGTTTCTTCGCATCTTTTTAGCACTTGTCTAAGGTTGTTAAGACAGTGCTCGAATGAATCACCAACCACCGAGAAGTCATCCATGAATACTTCAAGAACATCCTTAACCATGTCGGAGAAGATGGACATCATAGACCTTTGGAAGGTGGCCAGAGCATTGCATAAACCAAATGGCATCCGGCTAAAAGCAAAGGTGCCATACGGGCAAGTGAAAATGTTTTTATCTTGATCTTCGAAATCGATGTTAATTTGATTGTAGCCGGAATACCCATCGAGGAAACAATAGAATGACCTCCCCGCGAGCTGATCAAGCATTTGATCAATAAAAGGCATAGGTAAATGGTCCTTACAAGTTTCATTATTAAGTTTCTGATAGTCCATACAAATTCTCCATCCGGTGACGGTTCGTGTTGGGATGAGTTCATTCTTCTCATTTTCGATCTCGGTCATGCCACCCTTTTTGGAAGACATTGTACTGGGCTCACCCATCAAATATCTGCAATGGGGTAAACTACCCCTGAATCCAACCACTTGATAATGTCCTTTTTCACGACCTCTTGCATTGACGAATTTAACCGCCTTTGATGCTCCACACTTGTCTTTGTCTCGCTCTCCAATTGGATTTTATGTTCATAAATTCCCACGGGGATCCCACGAATGTCCGTAATAGTCCATCCAATAGCTTGCCTATGTTCTTTCAAGACCTCCAACAATTGGTTTACCTGCACATCATCTAGAAAAGACGAAACAATTACGGGTAAAGTATCATTAGAGCCAAGAAATTTATACCTTAAGTGTGGAGGGAGAGGCTTGAGCTCTAGTTGTAGTGGCTCAATGATTTATGGCTTGGCGGGAGGTGTGGTCATATTCTCCAAGTCAAGAGAAAGCTTTGCCGAAGTATAGGTGTAGGATCCAAGACCCTCCAACGTATTTACCGACTCCATGTATCCTGATAGCTGCCAATGCCTCACCAAGGCATTGTTCTTCCTTTTTTAACTTGACGGTATCTTCAACTTCATCAACCACATCTATCGCAGAAATGCTCTTATGCTCATGGGGTAACTTTATCCCCTTGCTCGCTTGAAAGGTGACTTCTTCATCATTACCTGGAACATAATTTCATTGCACTCTGAGTCCATGAGTGCTCTTCCCCTGGCTAGGAATGATCTCCCTAAAATGATAGGGATTTTTTTATCAAAAACACAATCAAGAATCACAAAGTCGGCGGGCAAATGGAATTTTCCAACTTTCACAATCACATCATCAACAATTCCTACCGGTCGCTTAATAGATTGATCGGCCATTTGTAACCTCATACTTGTTGGCCTTGGCATCCCTAGTCCCGCTTGCTTGTAGATGGAAAGTGACATCAAGTTAATGCTTGCCCCATTGTCACAAAGAGCTCTTGAAAAATCACGCTCTCCGATAGTGCATGGATAGGAAATTCTCCCGCGTCCTCTTTCTTTTGGACGGGGCTTGTGGCTATGATGGAGCTCACCCGGTGAGTCATGTTCACTACCTCATTCTTTGTGGTCCTCTTTTTGGTGATCAAATCCTTCAAGTATTTGGCAAACCCTAGCATTTCTTGAAAGGCTTGCAAGAATGGAATGTTCACCGACAATTGCTTTAAAATATCATATAATTTGTCAAGCTTTCTATCATTAACCCTTCTAATAAGTCTGAGGAAAAGCAGGAGGAGGCGTAGGAATAGGAGGTGGAGCTTGTTATATCCCCTTCTCATTTTTCTTCACCTTTTCTTGGGTCACTTATTGCACCTTTTCGTTTTCCGGCACCCTTTCTACTTCAATAGCCTCTCGCACTTTGGCTTTGAATTCTTGCTCGACTTCTTCCCCAACCACCTCATGTTCAATGTCACCTTGCAAGACCTTCCCACTTCTAGTAGTTATTGCCATGTCATGAGAAGTTGAGCCACCTCCACCACTCTTCGGGTTCGTAATGGTATCACTAGGAAGTTTCCCTTTTTGCTTTGGGTTTTGATCTCTTGAAAGGTCTCTCATTTTCATCTCTAGCTTTTGGATAGATGCGGCGTGAGAGCTAACAACATTGGTCATGTTTCTCATGGATGCGTCAGACTTCTCTTGGTTTCGCAACACTCGTTCAAGCATGCTTTCTAACTTGGACTCACTCGACGATCCTTGATTTGCATATTGACCTTTTGGAGGAATATAGGGGTTGGAGCTCTGGTTTGCAAAATTGTTGTTGTTGTTCCAATTTCCTTGGTGCGAGTTACCTTGGTCATTTCTCCATTGTTGGTTGCGTTGCTGATGTGAATCAACGTGAATACCATACAAGAGGGGGGGGGTGATTTATGTGGTACCTAATTTTCGCGTTAGAGGAACCTGGTTCTTCTAAGTGTTCTAACTACTACAATTTGCGGAAATGTAAAAACTTAAAGTAAAGTGCACAACTATTTTTACGTGGAAACACCTGGCTCAAAAGGTGAAAAAACCACGACCTACTACTCAGTGGGATTTTTCCAAACTCCACTAATATCAATGAGCCAAAAACAGCATTTACAAAACTCTTGTAAACCTAAGGATTAAACTCTAATCCTATTGTAGTACACAGCCTCAGCTGCTGCGATACTATCAAGTTAACTCTAACTTGATGACTCAACGCACCTAATACAATATCTTCTAACTAAGCTGAAAGGTACAATATAAAAACTATTAAAATTGAACTAGAAATAAAACAATCAAATGGAACTGGTTCTTCTCTAGGTTCATGTAGATGTAGGCGTCTACACTTGTAACTTGCATATATTGCTTGCAAATGAGACTTGCTCTTTTGCTCTCAAATATGCTTTTTACTTCTGCTTGTGCGTGTTACCTGAAAAGAGAACTAACTCAATCATATATTGAGTTAGCAGTTAGAGTTTAATTAAGACTCCACTTCTTATCCATTCAGAATTCGAGTCCTTGGCCAATGCAGACTCCAATCCTTATCCTAACTTAGGATTAAGTTCTCTTCACATAAGGAGACTGTCCTCCTTATCCCAATTCTATCTTTTCGATTATGATCAGAAGATATTGATGCATGATCTTTGGTGCATTAACTTCCTCACGTGCTCTGCATGTGAACTTGTTGATTCAGACTGTGTAGTACAAGATGGACCAGTTCCTTCTATCAGTTCATTTGTCAATCTTCAAAACTCAATTGAAACTTGGGCTAATAATTTTCCCCTTTTTTATGATGACAAACTCTGTGCTTATTATGATCAGGAACCTGTAGACTTAGCTGTAATCAACATTTAGAAAATCATTTAACTTATCATTAAGGAGGTCAGATTTAGGTCATAAACATCACTAGTTCAGAAAAACATTTTTAAGTACAATATCTTCCCCCTTTTGGCATCATCGAAAAGTTGCATAAATGATGTGAATTCTGGAAATTAATATCTACTCATGGCTGCTAGGGAAACTGCAAGTGAACATATGTTCAAGTTAATAAAAAATCATCTTAGAAATAACTATTTAGAACAAGATTAACGAGAACCAGGAAAGTTTCATTCATTGATTACAGAGATGTTCCTACTAAGCAGTCCACAAAAAGAAACATAGAACTTCCAACCATGAGCAAAAAGAGAAAACAGACCAAGAACCATATAAACTTGTCACTGAAGGGGGGAAACTAGACTGGAACCTAAACACAAGACTCCTAAGGCTTGGATGAGCTAGAGGGTTGGACTTTTAGCAGGTTAAGCATTTGTTGTAGCATGCCTTCATTCTTTTCCTTCTCCTTGGCAAGCTCAACTCTAAGTCCATTTCTTTCTCCCTCCAATTCTGCCTTCCTGGCATTAAGTCGTGCTATTTCAGCATCCTTCAGCCCAATCTCCTAAACTAAGGACCTGACTTTGCTGTTTACAGGAGTTTTAGCTGATGGACTAGGTTCAACAGGAACAGTGCTAAGCAGATAGTCAGAACTGTGAAGAGTCTTGACGCCAAGGTGTTCCTTGCTGGATGCCATCTCCTAATTCGACGTTTAAGTACTGTAGTCAGAATAAATCCATAGAGTATGGTATGGGCCTTTGAACCATTGATTACCCTTTCCAACAACTTCACCAGGAACACATGCCAGTTGATTTTCTTACTTTTAGTCAAGCACTCCATGATCACAGGTCCAGTGTGCATTCTTTGCTGTCTGGGCACGAGGCATTTGTTGACAAACTCAAAGAGCACCTTGTGCTCAGGCCTCATCTCACTCTTTTGTACTGCCCTGGCCTCAGGCACTTCTGCCTCTGATATGGTATCACAAAAGTTTCTAGTAATGTGCAATTCTGAAGGTAATCCATCTAAACAAGGCCATCTTTGCCTTGTGTAATCATCATATCCTTCACAGGGGATATTCAAGATCTCACCCAACTTCTCAGCATTAAAATTTATCTTGACCCCCTTAAAAGAACTTGTCATCACACCATTCTTCACTGACCCAATTGCCATAAGCTCAACCAGTTCCTTCCTAGCTAGTTTCCCATTCAACTGAAGGACCATGTCATTCCACCCTTGAGCTTCCAGAGATGTGAGAAGCCTCAACATGCCTGGCTCATGCAGGTCTTTCAACAACCTACCCTTCAGAATTTTTCTTCTGCCAAAATTGGCAAATCGATCCTGTTCACTCCCAGAATCATATTCTTCTTTTTCATCACTTTCTTCTTCTTATACAACCTTGTTCACCTATTTACCTTTAGAAGCAGATCTTGTTCTCTTTGCCAGGGAGGACTCAGCAGGTACAACTTTGGAAGACTTCTTGGAAGAAGTCTTAGTCTCCTTGGATTTTGCAATAGGAGCCTTCTCAGTTTGTTTTGCTGGATGGACCTGTTCCATCTGCTCTTCGTCCTCCTCAACCACGGTTTCTGAACTCTCACCAACCTTCTCCTTTCATTTTTCTAGTCCTTTCTTCTTACTTTCTTCCAGTGCCCTCTTTGACTCAGCTTCACTTTCTCTTACTTCGCTCCTTGTTGTTCTAGCCCTAGGTGCACTCTTGGGAGATGTAGTTTTGGATTTCTTTGATGGTTTTGCAGAAGCAGGAGTTTTAAGGGAAGAGGACTTTCGTTTCTTGGAGACATAGCTATCCCCCAACTTCTTCATCAAGTCAGCCAATGTCTCCTCCACTGATGGACTATTTTGTTTGCTTAAATCTACCAACCCCTCAGCAGCTTCCCCAGATTCAATTCCCCCTGAATGTGATACCCCATTACCCCCACTTCCACATATATATAACACCTTCTTCTTCCTTTTCTTCATTTGTTCTACAGACTCATACCCAGAAATGTTCTTAAATTCTCCCACCAAAACATATCGATTCTCTACTTTTTCACCTACATCCACTGAAACAAAATAAGAATTTACCTCTGTAGGATTTTCTTGAGGCGGAGAATTTTTAGAAGACCCAGGTTCATCTCCCTCGCTTGCAGAAATGTATTGATCCGACACAGAGCTGGACTTAGTGACCTCTACTTGGGGTTCCTTCTTTTGAATTGCTTTCAGCTTCTCATTTAAAGTTTTTCTTACAGGTCCTGTCGCCACTACTTTTCTAGCAATCATTTTTGTTCGACGAAGCCTTGGTTTTAGGGATTTAACAGGAGGGTAGAGGATGAGGTGGTGTTGGGTGACACTGGTGGTGGAGTTCCTGGATTATCTTGAGGATTAGTCATGTTGGGTGGTGGATTTGTGGAAGACTCAAACAAATTTTGGGAAACTTTTGATGGTTTTGGAGATGAAGGAGATGATCAGAGGTCTTAGAGGCTAATGACGGTTATAAGATGACTTAATAGGCCTTTTAAAGAGGGTAATTATTGCATCAGAAAAGGCACTTTTTAGGCTTCAGTAGGAGTCTAATCAGTGTCAATTTCTGGTCTCCCCATTAATTAAAATTTCTAAGGCTTAGGAGAAGAGTTCTGTTATTCTCTAGTGTTCTAATTACAAGAAACTGGTTCAATTGGCTTCCAATGGATAGAATTTTGAGACAATTGGAATTTCTAGGACTCTTGCTCATGATTGAAAATTAAAATTTTCTAATTGTGCACAGTATAGAAACATACCTGACTTTCCTCATGAGTACATATTTATGAACCAGGTTCTTCATATGACACTTCTCTTGATCATGCCTCAAATGTCAGAATAGAAAATTTGTAAAAGATTAGTGAATTACATAACAACATGCCACATGAGTATACTTATTTAAAAGTATTTACCTGAGTAGGAATTAATCTAATATTCACAGATATAAGAACTACTAACCAATTTTTTTTTTCTTATTTTCTTTTCATTGTGCATTCTGAACATGACCTCTCAGGTGATCTTAATCATCCCTAATTCCAACCTGTTCCTCTCAAAGTTTTCTCTACTTAGTGCCTTGGTGAAGATGTCAGCTATTGTTTATCAGTGGCACATAATTCTATGGAAATTAGCCCATTTTCGTAGTTGTCCCTTAAGAAGTGGTGTCTAACATCTATGTGCTTAGTCCTATTGTGATGAACATGGTTCTTTGTCATACTGATTGCACTGGTGTTATCATAAAAAAAAGGTATGCATCCTACTTCAATTCCAAAATCTACCAATTATTGCTTGATCCATAGTAGTTGAGCACAACATGAGGCAACATCAACATATTCAGCTTCAGCAGTGGAGAGGGCCACTGAATTTTACTTTTTTGTAGCCCAAGATACAAGACAGGATCCTAGAAAGTGTGCCATACCTGAAGTACTCTTCCTGTCTACTATGTAACCTCCATAGTCAGCATCAACATATCTAGTTAAGTAAAAATTACTACCTTTTGGATACCACAAGTACTGATCAGTTGTACCTTTTAGATATCTCAATATTCTTTTGACTGCAGACAAGTGTGACTCCTTTGGATTTACTTGCAAACGAGCACAAAGTCCTACACTAAAAACAATGTCAGGTCTGCTGGCAGTAAGATACAAAAGTGAACCAATTATACCCCTGTACAATGTTTTATCAACTGATGAACCAGGTTCATCAGCATCTAACTTTGTGGTAGTTGCAATAGGAGTATCTATTTCTTTGGATTCTTCCATTTTAAATTTCTTGATAAGTTCTTTTGTCTACTTCTGCTGATGAATCATAGTACCATTTGGACTTTGTTTGATTTGCAACCCTAAGAAGAAATTGAGTTCTCCCATCATACTCATTTCAAATTCACTGCACATTAATTTTGCAAAATCATTGCTCAACCTCTCTGTAGTGGCCCCAAAAATTATGTCATCGACATAAATCTAAACAACTAGAAGATCTTTACCTTTTTCCTTTAGAAACAAAGTACTATCAATTTTACCTCTTTTGTACCCATGCTTCAGAAGGAATTTTGACAATCTTTCATACCAAGCTCTTGGGGCTTGCTTGAGACCATAAAGAGCCTTGTCTAGTTTGTATACATGATCAGGACATTCTTTGCTTTCGAAGCCAGGAGGTTGCTTCACAAACACTTCTTCTTTGAGATAGCCATTTAGGAAAGCACTTTTCACATCCATTTGATGAAAAGTGAATTCTATATGTGCTGCAAAGGCTATGAGAAGTCTATTTTCTTCAAGTTTGGCAACTGGAGCAAACGTCTCATCATAGTCGATGCCTTCCTCTTGACTATACCCTTGAACCACCAACCTTGCCTTATTTCTTGTAACTATTCCATCTTCATCCAGCTTGTTTCTGAATACCCATTTTGTCCTTATGACTGACCTGTCCTTAGGTCTTGGAACCAAGTGCCAGACTTTTCTTCTTTCAAACTGATTGAGTGATTCTTGCATAGCATTTATCCAGTCTACATCTTGTAGAGCTTCACTCACTCTCTTAGGTTCAATCAGGGACAAAAATGCATCAAATGCACACAGTTTCTTTAGTTGTGCTCTAGTCTTGACTCCAGATGTGGGACCATTGATTATGTTCTCAATTGGGTGAGAACTCAAGTACATGTAAGATTTTCCCACCAGCTGGTTTATGCTAGCTTCTCCTTCATTGTTATGTTTTAGAGGCACAAGTTCATATACAAGTTCCTTTAGAGAATTTTGAGCATTTTCTATCAGATTTGTTCCCCCTGTTAGGTTGCCCAGGGTAAAAGGACCTGTTCCATCACCTGTTTCTTCTTTGGATGCCTCCTTAACTTGTGCTGTAGCTTCAGTCAGTTGTCTCACCACTCTAATGGCTTCATCTTCATGTTCCTGTCTCTTAGAAAGAGTGTTAATTTCATAAAAAATAACATGTACACTTTCTTCTACACATAGAGTTCTTTTGTTAAATACTTTATCAACTTTTCTATGTGAAGAATATCCCGAAAAATACCCCCTCATCACTTCTGGGATCAAACTTACCAAGGTAATCTTTGCCATTATTGTGCACATAGCACTTGCAACCAAAATCCCTTAGGTGGGATATATTTGGTTTTCTCCCTTTAAGTAACTCATAGGGAGTTTTCTCTACCAGTGGTCTGGTCATACACCTGTTTATTATGTAGCATGTTGTATTTATGGCCTATGCCCAAAAGCTATGAGGTAGTTTACTGGTAACATAGTCCTTGCCATATCCTCAAGGGTCCTGTTCTTCCTTTCAACTACCCCATTTTGCTGAGGAGTTCTAGGGCATAGAAATTATGATCTATTCCATTTTCATCACAAAATTCAGCAAAATTTGCATTTTCAAATTCAGTTCCATGGTCAGACCTAATGGGTGCAAGTTGATTTCCTAATTGTTTCTGCATTTTTCTAACGAAAGCTATGAACATTTCAAATGCTTCCTTCTTAGAAGTTAGAAATAACATCCAGGTAAATCTAGAGAAGTCATCAACCATCACCATGACATATCTTTTACCACCTCTGCTCATGGCTCTCATTGGACCACAGAGATCCATATGAACCAGTTCCAACGACTTGGACGAGCTTACCATTTTCTTAGATTTGAAAGATGACCTTACATGCTTCCCCTTTGCACATGCCTCACAAACTTTGTATTCCTTGAACTTGATCTTAGGTAGCCCTATCACCAAGTCCTTGGAGACTAATTTGTTTAATTGATTTAGACTAGCATGACCAAGTCTTTTGTGCCAAATGATGGGATCATTTATTAACACACTCAGACAAGAGAGTTCATTTTCAGAAGGAGTTGACAAGTCTACAATGTAAATATTGTTAACTCTTCTTCCCTGCAAAATAATATTATTTGTAGTAAGGTTAATCACAAAACATTTTAAGGAAGTGAAAGCCACTAGATTACCTCTGTCACACAGTTTTGACACACTTATCAGGTTATATTTCAAGCCATCTATCAAGTAGACATTCTCACTGCAATGAGAGTTTGTCTTTCCTACCTTTACAACCCCAATGATCTCACCTTTCTTTCCATTTCAAAAGGAGACATTGCCTCCTCTTAGGTTCTAAGGTGAAAGAAACTAGTCCTTGTTAACAGTAATATGTTTTGAGCAGCCACTATCCATGTACCAAATTTGGCTGCTTCCTTTCACTTGAACCTGCAAAATGAAATCAGGGTTAGTCTTAGGAACCCAAACTAGTTTGGTTCCCTTTCTATGGGCAAAAGGATGAATTAGATTTTTCTTTGCCCATCCAGACAGTTTGTGTTTTTCTTCAACAAAACGTTTGTTCCTTTGACTGGCTTTTCTTTTACATTACATTCATTTTTGTAATGGCCAGTCTTTCAACAATGTGTATAGATTTTGTTCTCAGGAAGAGCAAGATCTTGTTTTTTGGGATCCCATTTTGGAGCTTGAGTCCCAAACCCAAGTCCCCTCTTGTTGTTGCTGTGATGTTCTTGCAGCCAGGAGAGTGCATCGGAAGCGTTGTTCCATTTGCATGTTCTGTCTAGTTCATGCTTCACCTTTCCTAATTCTTCTTTAAGGACTTTGATTGACTCATCTTTCTTATACATCTCATCCTTTATTTTTCCTAAATTTTATTCTAGTGTGAGAAATGATTGATCAGCCTTTTTCTTTCCTGTCCCTATTTTTCGTTTCAAATTGTCAGACTTGAGTTCTAGAACACTATTTTCCAGTAGAAGAACCTGGCTCTTCAACTCAGCACTTAAGTTATTGCTCTCTTCAGCCCTAGATTCTAGTCTTTTGCATTTTTCTTCTAGTATTGCACAATCCCTAGACAGAACATCTTTCTCACTGTTTATTATTTCAGACTCATCTATGAAGTCCATCACGAGTTCACCCAATTTTTCTTTAGACAACAACAATAACTACCCAGTATAGTCCCACAAAGTGGGGGTCTGAGGAGGGTAATATGTAGACGAGCCTTACAAAAACCCTACCCGAAAGGGCAGAGAGGTTGTTTCCAATCGACCCTCGGCTCAAGAATTTAATATTTTCTTTAAGATGTAGTACACTTACCTCCTTTTCATCTTTTGATTCTCCGACGGCCATAAGAGCTTGCTCATCTTCAGCTTCATTTTTTGAGTCTTCATCTAACGTATCTCCCTATGCAGCATCCATGGCTTTGGTAGTACCATTGTTTCTCCTTGGTTGAACCTGTTCCTCCTTTCTTCCCTTTCTTTCTTCCACTCAATCTCCATTGAGGGCAATCCTTGATCATGTGATATGTCTTTCCACATTTGAAGCAACCATCATTTGTCTGATTCTCAGGAGCCCTAGGTTTTTTGAATGTTGGTCCTCTTGAAGAGCCCTTGCCTCGCGTAAGGTATTTCTTGAAGACTCTAGTTATCATTTCCATTTCATCATCTTCAAGATCTGATCCTTCTGAGATCCTGAGAGCCAGACTTCTCTCTTTCTTTGGAGCATCCATCTTCATAGTTTTCCTTCTCAATTCATAAGCAGTCAAGTTTCCAATCAGTTCATCCAATTTCAGCGTAGCAATATTTTTGGATTCCTGAATGTCAGTGATTTTGCTTTCCCAGGAGATTGGCAAGACTCTAGTTAAAATCTTCTCTACCTTGTCTTCTTCCAAAATAACCCTTCGAAGAGACTCAAGTTCATTTGTCAGTAGTGAACCTAGTATACATCTCTTGGATAGTTTCACCATCTTTCATAGTAAAATTCTCATATTGAGAATACAGTAGAGTTCCTCTAGACCTCTTCACTTGAGGTGTTCCTTCATGAGCCACTTGTAAAGTGTCCCAAATTTCCTTACCAGTTGTACATCCCCGAATCCTACTGTATTCATCAGGGCCAAGTCCACACACTAGCCATTTCTTGGCTTTAGCATTTTTCTCCCACTTCCTTAGATCATCAACAGTATAGTCTGCTCTAGTTTTTGGAACATCCATTCCTTCAGCGTTCTTCTTGGTTGTAGAAAGAGGGCCATCACTGCTGATGTCCCATAGTTCATAATCTTTTCCCATGATGTGGTATCTCATTCTATTTTTCCACCAAGAATAGTAGAGCCCATTGAAGAGTGGAGGTCTTGCAGTAGACTGTCCTTCCCACTTCCAAAGTGGTAAACTCATGTTGATATTTTTCCTAAGGTGTTAACCTCTTCAAGGATATCCCACATTGATACCAATTAATGTGAATAAACGTCAATACAACACAAGAGGGGGTTTATTTGTGTGGTACCTAATTTTTGCGTTAGAAGAACCTGGTTCTTTTAAGTGTTCTAACTACTGTAGTTTGCGAAAATGTAAAAACTTAAAGTAAAGTGCACATCTATTTTATGTGGAAAAAACCTGGCTCAAAAGGTGAAAAAACCACGACCTACTACTCAGTAGGATTTTCCCAAACTCCAATAAAATCAATGAGCCAAAAACAGCATTTACGAAACTCTTGTAAACTTAAGGATTAAACTCTAATCCCAGTGTAGCACACAGCCTCAGCTGCTGCGACACTATCAAGTTAACTCTAACTTGATGACTCAATGTACCTAATACAATTGCTTCTAACTAAGCTAAAAGGTACAATATAAAACCTACTACAATTGAACTAGAAATAAAACAATCACATGGAACTGGTTCTTCTCTAGGTTTATGTAGTTGTAGGCATCCTCACTTGTAACTTGCATATATTGCTTGCAAATCAAACTCGCTATTTTGCCCTCAAATATGCTTTTTACTTATGCTTGTGTGTGTTACCTGAAAAGAGAACTAACTCAATCATATATTGAGTTAGCAGTTAGAGTTTGATTAAGACTCCACTTCTTATCCGTTCACAATTCGAGTCCTTGGCCAATGAAAACTCCAACCCTTATCCTAACTTAGGATTAAGTTCTCTTCACATAAGGAGACTATCCTCCTTATCCCAATGCAATCTTTTCGATTATCATCAGAAGATATTTATGCGCGATCTTTGGTGCATTATCTTCCTCACGTGCTATGCATGTGCCCTTGTTGATTCAGACTGTGTAGTACAAGATGGACCAATTCCTTCTATCAGTTTATTTTTCAATCTTCAAAACTCAATTGAAACTTGGGCCAACACTTGCCCTTTCGGGTTTGGCCTCCATTGTTTTTTTCCCCTTGACCATGGTAGGGTTGCCTTTGATACCCTCCTTCAGGGTTGTTGAGACAATTTGCCTCTTCAAAATTTTCCTCCTTGTTGAGTTGGATATCCTCCACTACATTTATTTTCTTTGTTTGATTCTCGGTAAGCATCTTTATTAGCATATTCACATTTGTAGCAAGCCCAGCAATCACTTGATCCCTCTCCTGATTTTCCTTGATCAAAATGGTCAAAGAAGGGGACCCATATGAAATTCCTCCAGTAGTATCCTTTGAATGCCATGCTTGGTTGTGCTTTGCCATTTTTTCCACAAATTGAGTCACTCTAGCAATTGATTTGTCCATGAAATTTCCGTCAGCTGCATTCTTGGCGATGCCTTGGTTCAAAGGATCCAAACCCATGTAAAATTTTTTCAACAACATGGAATCCGGGAAACCATGATTTGGAGACCTTATCAAGTATAAATTGAAGCGATTCCATGCCTCATGCAACTACTTCCCCTGCATCTTCTTGAAGAAGAAAATCTTGTCCCGCAATTCAGACTTTTTGCTTTGCGGGAACCACTTAGATAAAAACGCCCGAACAAGCTCGAGCCATGAATGGATAGAGTTAGGAGGTAGATTCTGGAGCCATCTCCTTACATCCCCAGCTAAAGAATACTTGAAGCATCTCAATCTTAGGGCATCGTCGTATAAATTGTTTTGCTTGTGCATTATGCATACAACCAAGAAATTTCGAAGGTGTTGCGTTGGATCATCATCGATGGAATTTCTGAAGAATTTCTCTGCCTTAAGCTTCATGATTAAACTGTGTTCCACTTTAAATGTATCCGCTCCAACGTCCGGAGGCACAGTGGTGTTGGTGTCCTCAATGTATTCTTTGATGTCTCCAAAAGGATTTTCTCACATTTGTCCCTCCACATCATCACCGTAATCTAACATGTTTTTTCCTATCAACCCCAAGCAAAGAAAGAAAAATATGATGGAATAGAAATAAAATTAAGAAAAGTAAACACTAAATAGTACCGTATTCCCCGGCAACGGGGCTAAAATTTGATACGCTCAAATTACACTTTAATAATGAGTGTAAGGCGGTCGGTGTCAAATGTAATAACCCAACGAGGTTGGGGTCGAGTCCCACAGGGAATATGTGTGAAAAGGTTACTTGTTCAGTGTGTTGCTCGACTAAAGTTCTATCTTTATTCGATTAAGAGTAACAACAAATGATATATAGTGTCAAGAGTATGTAAAGTGTTTGTTTTGAAGTAACAACTAATTGTTGAATTCAACGAGTGAAGAATTGGATTAAAGCAACCAAGGTTATGTCCCCTTAAATGAAATTTAATGTTTACAAGTGTTAATATGATATATTTCTAATGGAAGGTTCTTATGATATGCAAATGATGTCTAAGTTACTACCCATTATTTCCCAATAAATGAGTAGTATTTTCCCTTTAAAATTTTTCCAAATGTAAAAAATTTTCAATTAAAAATTATAATTAAATTCCAATTAAAACCCACTTATCCCTAAGTAATTTTATTAAACAAGGTTTAAAGCCTTGAGTCATTGATATTTACTTCTACCAAGTTCTAACCCACCTTCCCAAGCAAAGCTAGAATGTAATGACTTTTTGTTAATGTTTACAACCACCAACAATAAATGAAGAACGATAAGTAAATACATATCAACCAACCATTATACATATATTCAATATTAAACACCCATTAACATAACACCCATTTAGGGTCCACAACCTTAGTATTTAGAGTTAGCTACACATGGTAAAATAAAAAAACCAACAATTATTTAATGTCATAAATACTTACAAAGAATAGAATCTTATCCCCAAAGCTTCCAAAAGGAAGGAATATTTATGTCTTGGAGTGTAGCTCTAATGTTAGACAAGATGAGCCCACAAGGGCATCATAAAACTATTTATATTGGGGTGAAAATTGGGACAAAAAATGAACAAGATTACCCTTTCAGGTCACGTCTGCAACCGCATTCTTGTCACAGAGCAAGTATGTGGTTTGCATTATAAGCATCGCTACCACAGAGTGAAACCCTAGTCTTCCGATCATCTTCACATTCCGTTTTTGCGGTCTGTATTTGAGTTCTGCGACCGCAGATTGCATCGCAGTTTTTGACCTTCAGTTGTCTTCATGTTTGGTTTGCACTGCATTATGTGGTTTTCATGTTGGTTCTGAAGTTGCATAGTATACCGCATTTTTGACTTGATTTTTAGTTCAATACTCTGCCTCATTATGCGATTTGTGGCATACTTCTGTGGTCCGCATGCCTGATCTGCGATCGCATAGTGGACCGCGGACCAGTGCCTGCGCAATATTTAGTTCTTTTCTTGTCCTTTTGCTTCCATTTTCGTTTCCTTAGGCTCCCCTTCCTATTGTACTGTAAAAATAACAAATCTACATAAGTACCGGCTATAAATGCATTAAAACAAACTAGAATCTAAGCAATTAGTATTGAAATGTGCCAAAATTATCCGGCACAACATGGTTCGAACAAGGTCGAACTGATGTCGATGGACTTAGCCATTAGGATTTTGCTTTGATTGTCGTCGAAGTAGTATCTGTTGTGGTTCGAATGAGGTCGAACCGATGTCGATGGCCTTAGCCATTAGGATGTTGCTTCAACTATTGTCAAAGTAGTATCCGTCGTGGTTCGAACCGATGTCGATGGCCTTAGCCATTAGGATTTTCGTTCAGTGGAGACTCATGTTCGTTGAATTGAAATGTCTTTTCATACAATGGAGAATTCTATTTATACAATGGAGATTTCTGTTCGTACAGTGGAGATTAAGTTTAGTAGTACCTTCGTTATATTGTCCTGGAGACCGTGTCGACTGGCCGATGTGATGAATCTGCTCTCTGGTGCAACCGGGTATCCCCTTCGCTGCCTCATTAAAACGCTTCTCGAGAAAACCCAGTTGGGACAAAACTCAGGTGAGGGAAAAAGAGTACGACTTAGGAGACGCCTTTCAGAAGTAGAAGTATTTGAGGTGGGCGACATTCCAGTTGTTTTGGAGAGATTTTCCCTCCATTGTTTCTAATTGGAAAGCTCGTTTGTAAGTGGATGTTATGATTTTGTATGGTCCATCCCAGTTGGTTCCCAATATTCCTTCATTCGGGTCCTTTGATGTAGTGTTTTGGCTTTGAGGACATAGTCGCCGACTCTGAGCGGTGTTACATTGGCTTTCTTGGTGTAGTATCTTTCTGCCTGATGTTTTTGGGCTGTCACTCTTTTATGGGCCATATCTCTTTGTTTGTCAGCCTCATATAGGTCTTGCAATCTATTTTCACCATTTTGTGCACCGCTGGTATGGGAATATCTCAGGCTTGGTTCCCCGACCTTGACGGGTATGATTGCACCAATCCCGTAGACCAGCAAGTACGGTGTTTCTCCCGTGCTAGACTTGGGCGTGGTCCGGTATGCCCATAATACTTCAGGTAGTAATTCGAGCCATAGCCCCTTAACTTGCTCGAGCTTCTTTTTCAGTATGTTCAGTATTGTTTTGTTAGAAGACTCGGCTTGGCCGTTAGCGGCAGGATGATACGGAGTAAAGAGTATCCGCTTGATGTGCCATTTTTTGAAGAACTCGATTGTTTTCCTACCGACGAATTGGGGCCTATTGTCGTAGCTGATTTCATTAGGAATGGTGAAATGACATATAATATTTTTCCATATACAGGCGATGACCTCTTGTTCGCGTTTTTGTGCGTACACGTGCTTCCACCCATTTAGAAAAAATTTGAGTTAAAACTAAAAGAAAGCGAACCTTTCCTCATCCTTCTAGCAGAGGGCAGATTATATCCATTCCTTACTTTATGAAGGGCCATGGCGAGGTGATTGAATGGAGGAGCTCACACGCTTGGTGTATCAATGGGGGCGTATTTTTGGCACTGCTCGCATCTCTAGACATAGTCTGCTGCTTATTTTTTCATGATGGTCCAGTAATATCCTATGTGGATGAGGCATCAAACGAGGGCAGGGCACTTAGCGAGGGGACCGCAACAACCTTCGTGCACCTCTTGTAATACTTGTCTTTTTGGATACGGTCCAAGGCACTTAGCGAGGGGACCGCCAAACGTTCTTTTGTATAGGTCATGACTTATCATGTTATACTGGGCAGCCTGCACCTGGAGCTTCTTAGCTTCTTTTTTTTGTCGTGTGGGAGTGTTTTATCCTGCAAATAGGATACAAGGCGGTTGCGCCAGTCCCAAGTTAAGTTTCAAAAGAGTATCTCGATGTGGCCGACGATCGAATGGAGGAGGGTAACCACGTTTTCCTTGTTGATATTCTTGGTGGTCGCGGTTAGCTTGTCCAGGCCATCTGCCTCGATGTTTTGTGCCCTGGGGATTTGCTCGAAGCGGCATTCGTTGAACTCGGGCATCAGCTTATGGATTTCTGATTGGTATTTTTGCAGTCTCTGTTCTTTGATTTGGTAAGTCTTGGTTACTTGATTTACGACGAGTTGAGAGTCGCAGTGGATGATGAGTCGCCGGGCCCCGTATTTGAGTGCTAGTTTCGTGCCTACAATCACAACCTCATATTCGGCCTCGTTGTTAGTCATCCCAGGGCATCGTATGGACTGGAGAATTACTTCAGTTGTAGGGACTTAGAGGACGAGTCCCTTTCCCAATCCAGAAGCATTCAGGGCACCGTTTGTATAAAGTGCCCAGAGGTCGGTATGGGCAGAGGTGCGAAAGGCCTCTTATTTCACTTCTGACAATATCTCCGACTAAAGTCAGCGATAAAGTCAGCAAGTACCTGTGACTTAATGGTGGTTCTTGGATGATATGTTATGTCATGCTCGCTGAGCTCTATGGCCCACTTGGTGGCCTACTTTATTGGGATGTCATTAAAAAGTGGGTCTAAGCTTTTGTGAAGCAACGACTAGCGCCAGAGCTAATTTTTCGAGGTGTGGGTATCTCGTCTCGGCATCTATTCAAGTCTTGCTGATATAATAAATAGGGGATTGAGTACCTTTGTTTTCAAAGACCAGGATAGCACTGACATCGACTTCGGATACTGCAGGTACACTAGTAAACACCCGTCTAGGTCTGCTTTGACGAGTAGTGGTGATGAGGATAGATATGCCTTTAATTTCCTTAGAGCATTGATGATTTCCTCGTTCCATTGTAGCTCATGATCTTTTCTTAGTACACTGAAGAACTTGCGGCATCTGTCCGAGGACCATGAGATGAACCTTGATAGGGCAGCTATTCGCCCTGTCAGCTTCTGTACCTGCTTCTTGTTGTTCAGAACCTCAGGTATTGTGTCTATGGTTTTTATCTAGTCTGGGTTGACTTCGATACCTCGTTGTGACACAAGAAAGCCTAGAAATTTTCCCGAGGCCATGCCGAAGGCGCTTTTTTCCGGGTTTAATTTCATACAGTGTCTCGAAGGTTTCTTTCAAATGACAGATATGATCCTCCTTCTTTGCTGATTTTACTAACATATCGTCAATATAAACCTCCATTGTCTTGCTGAGCTATTCCTTGAACATCTTAGTATCCAACCTTTGGTATGTGGTTCTCGCATTTTTGAGTCCAAATGGCATCACCTTACAGTAGTAAGCCGTTTAGTGGGTGATGGAGGTCATCTTTTCTTGGTCCTTTTCAGCCATTAGGATTTGGTTGTAGTCGGAGTAGGCGTCCAAGAAACATAGCAGTTCGTGCCCTGCTGTTGCGTCGATCTGCTGGTCGATATGAGTTAATGGGAAGGAATCTTCTGGACATTCCTTATTCATATCCGTGAAGTATACGCACATTATCCATTTCCCATTTTTCTTTTTAACCATGACCACATTGGCGGCCCACTAAGGGTATTCGATTCTTTGATAGAACCGTTGGCTAGCAGTTTATCTACTTATTCAATAACTGCCTCGTTGATTGCGACATTAAATTTCCTCCTCATCTGCCATACGGGCGGATAAAGTGGGTCGACATTCAGCTTATGAGTGGTGATGTGTTTCGGGATTCCCGGCATATCAAAGTGAGAGAAGGCAAATAGATCTGCATGGTTAGTGAAGAACTCATGTTACTTACATGGGTCGGAGAGGTTGTGCCCAATATAGGACTTTTTTGTGTTGTCGGTATCATCTAGCTGGACCGGGTCGAGGTTTTTGACCGTCGCTTTGCAAGCTTTTACCACATCTTGTACCTAATAACCTATGCCAACGGGTTGATTTTAGTTCCTGACATGGCTGATTGCTATGCTTTCGTGCTTGCTCCTTTCAATTGTTTGGTATGTATGCAATCCTGGGCGATCTGATAGAATTCTTGGGCGGTGTGTGGCTCACCTCGAATGCTGAATATTTCCTATGGGGTGGGAAATTTGATTACTTGGTAGAAGCTCAAGGGAATGGCTCGCATGGAATGTATCCATGGACGTCCTATGATGGCATTATAAGCAGTCTCCTGGTTCATGACGTGGAATGTGGTTTTCAATGTGACTCCTCCTGCCAAGACTGGCAGTGATATTTCACCGGAGGTTCCCTCCACTGCTTTGTTAAAACTCATTAGTATTATGCAATGCGATATTATCTTATCTTCGAGACTCATATGCATGAGAGCTCTCAGATGGATAATACATGTGCCGCTTCCATCGTCTACCGTGATTCTTTTCACATCAGTATCAGCAATGCGTAAAGTTATAACTAAAGTATCATTATGAGGGAAAGACAAAATGTCGGTATCAGAATTATCGAAGGTGATACTGTCTTCGAAGTCATCATACCATTCGTGAGCGATCGTACACTTTAACTTATGTGTGGTGGTGAACTTTACATGATTGATCGCCGATTTATCGGCGCCACCGATGATCATATGTATGGTGCGTGTTGGAGAAGGTGATTTTTGTGGTCCTTGGGATTGGTCGCGCCCTCTGGTGAAATAAGCCTTTTCTTTGTCTCTGAGCAATTCTTTCAAGTATCCCTGGTTCAACATTCTGACCACCTCCTGTTATTGATCTATGCAATATTCGGTCTTGTGTCCTCTTTCCTGATGGAATTTGCATGGGACATTCGACCTCCTTGCACTTGGGTCTGATTTCATTTTTTGTGGCCACTGCACCTTCATGCCCAGCGTCTCTAGTATGTACACTATTTCTGAAGGGGAAACACAAAAGTTATGAGCAAATAATAATAGGGTCATACCTCTTTCGTTTCGAAGTGTGGCAACGTGTCGTGACACGGCCTCGGGATGCCTCGGAGGAGGTGGATTGGGAGATCTAACATAGGGTTGATGCCTTCCTCTACTGAAGCATGATAGTTGTTCCCTTCGCCCGTCGCTGCGTCGATCCCTCCTTAACTCAGATTGTACTGGCGTTAGTCGTTAGGTTGGACCTTTGAGACCGTCTTCATTTGCTCTCACTTCAGCGTAGTAGGCATTATGAATCTCTTTCCACGTGGTGGGGGAATACTTATGAGTCTGTTGAGCAGCTTCTTGGTTGTTTTTGATACGTTTCTGTTCAACCCATTTTGTAATGCTGCGACCGCCATTCCTTCTAATACATTCGGCAGTCCCATTCTTACCGTGTTGAATCGGGCTAGGAAGTCCCAGAGTCGTTCTCATGTCGTTTCCCTAACGGCGAAAATATCATTGACCCTAGCTTCAGCCTTCTTTGCTCCTGCATGAGCGATGGAAAATTTGTCTGCTATCTCCTCGAAAGTCGATATCGACCGAGATGGTAGTTGAGAGTACCACGTTGGTTCCCCTCATGTGAAAGTTTCACTGATCTTTTTCAGCAACACGGACGACACTTGTTCTTTCGACAAGTCATTGCCTTTTACGGCGGTGACATAATGGATCAGATGGTCTTACGGATCCGTGGTCTTGTCATATATTTACAAGTATGGTGGTATTTTGAAGGTTTTTGGGATGGGATGAGGAGAAACTTCCTCACTGTATGGTTGCTCGACAAACCTTCCCACATCGCGTTTTGGTAGTAGCTTAGGAGCGTCCTTTTTTACTGTTGGGGGCGTTTCTTTTACATCAGATGTAGAAGCTCCTCTTTCATGCAAGATCGTTAGATCTTCGAGTGAAAAGGGTGAGATCTCCCCCTCTGGTACATTACTTGGTGTTACATTTGCGGTATTCTCTACCGACTTCGTCGAGGAAGTTTATGAGGTTATTTGAGACGTCAGCTATCATCTTCAACCTTGCTTCTTTTTCTGCCATTGTTGGCTTCTATGGAGTATAAAGAGTAGTGATCATTGTTTTTGATATCTTAGGAGTGAACTATGATTTCAGTTATCGAAATATCTACAGACGGTGCTAAATTGTTTGACTTAAAAGTTGTAACATACTTTTAAGCAAATCAATCAAAAGAGATGAAGGGGTAATTCACAATCGAAAATAATAAACCATAGGATGATCCTGAAGGTCGGTTTTGTAACAATAGTAGATGAGATAGAGAGAGAGAGAGAGAGAGCATTAGAGAGATGAGAGAGCAAGAGAACTTGTAGATTGACAAGATCTGCATTTTACATATTTTGGATCCCCTTTATATAGTAGGAGATCCGTGTTTAATTATAAAAAGACGGAACTAAAATACGTCACATTGGGGGGATGACGAGGTTACGAAGTCGTTTCTCTTACTGTTCTTAAGTCTCCCCTTTGCCACAACTCGCTTATGTTCATCGGTCAATCGTGCTGACTTAAGGATGTGACTGGTCAAATTCGACCCCATACAATACCCATAGTTCGAATTTGAAATCTTAATTAAAGATGAAGTACCTTTCACTCCACTGCAACTTTTAATGATATTAAATAATTTGAAATGGAGGAAATATTTGGACTTCTTTTTCATAAAACTTTTCAGTAGTGGTAGAGTTGTTTTCAATCGAAGAGTGACATGAGCCGAGGGATTTATTATTCCCATCTTTCATTTTCTGTCGTTCTTTTCTTGAAGAAGGTTTGACACAGTAATATATTCTTTTTTTTTGTTTTTCATTGTTCGATACTTATATTAGAATTCGATTATAATCGAATTTGCAGTGTGTAGGGTCTCTTTAGTGGAAAGCGCTTTCTACTAAAGATTTTTTTATATTTAGAGCTCGAACTTAAGATCTCTGCTTAAAGGAAAAACAATCTCATACACTATAACACATCCTTTGACGATAACATATTCGTGGAACTGAATTGGTATGTGTACGTGGCTAGGTTCATTAATCAAGCAAAAGAATGAGAATAGGAAGGAAGTAAAGGTGTGTAAGGCTCAACTAAACTAAAGAAGCATCTTGGTATTAGATACCATAAAACTTCTATCTCTATGTGGCACATTCTTCACTTAGCATTCACATTTTAAAATATTGTACCTTGCAAAGTTAAATATTATTTTATGTTTCTCCTTGGTTCTTGTTTTTTTTAATCGCATAATGCCATCAAAATCCTTTCATCACATAACACAGGTGCTGAATTTAAGCCCCACTAGAAGCTACTCTATTATCTCTTTCCACTTCCCCCCCATTATTCACATATTCATTCCCTTTTTTTTAGTTCCTCCATATTATTATCTTATTTTTCTATTTTATTATTATTATTGTTTCTTTTACTTTGATTGTTTTACTATTTATACTGTCAAACTTTTCCTTTCAATTAATTATTTTTATTATAGCTTTTTCACTATTGTATTTTTCAAACTTCTTTTGAAAATTATTTCCTTGGGCAGAGGGCATAAAACAGTTTTTCTAAACTCAAACAAAGTAGGATAAGGTCTGCGTCTATCGGTCTATCCTTCCTAAATCCCACAAGCAACATCACATTAGTTATTTTATTTTTGTTGTCGTTGTATACGTAAAGTATATGTAGATTAAAATCGATTCAAAGGTGATTGTTGGCTAATGAATTGAAGAACTTATCAATTAGTTACGTTACAGAGAAATGGCTGATGCCCTAAAAACATATGGATGCAATATGGATATTAAGTCCTCTGTTGTGGACTCTTTAAGATTTACTTTCAATAAAAAGAGTCCATTTAATTTGTACTGTAACTTAATACACAGACATAAATGTCTTTCCAACAAGAAAAAGAAAAAAAAAGTGTATTTAATCTGAGAGTGCAGTCAAATTACAGATTTCATATTATAGCTTCGGGTCCCTCTATTTAGGTTAGATCGCTTGGATATTTAAGATTTATCGTTAGTCTAAACATCCACAAACTTAAGATAATTATTACTCCTAGAATTAAATAATGCTAGTATATTAATTGCTAAATCCTCCAAGTTCTCTCAGTTCCGTGGATACTCTTTCAATTTGATTCCACTAGCCAAAAAAAAACTGATAATTTATTATTTAGGAGAAGACAGGAACTGTAGTTGAATACCACACTTCTAGAACTAGAAAAAAGAGATGGAAAGTCTAATAAAGCTCCATTACACCTTATTTTTGGTTTTTTGCCTAATTAATGTCTCTAATATTCTGTAGCATATTTTGTTTTTTCAACCTCTAAGTACTTCTTTTGGCGTGCCTATAGAATCTGAATCAGATGCCATGATGCCTTGATGGCGAGTTTTTTTAATCTACAACAAATACAATTTTTCTACAGGAAAATACTGAAGAATTTTAGCGGAAAATGTTTTTCTGGACAAAAAGCACATCTTTTATGATAAAAAAAAGTTACATAACTAGGTAAAACGCAGTACTATATTGCGAATTACTTTAACGGAAAGTTAGCCGCTAAAGTAATTCGCAGTATAGTACTGCATATTATTTAAAAATTACTTCGTAAGTAATTCGAAGTATTACACTGCAAATTACTTAAACGCAATACAAACTGCGAATTGCTTATTAGTTGGACCCAACTTTATTTTATTTAAGTAATTCGCAGTACTATACTGCGTTTAACTAAAACGCATAATTGTTGGGACGGTAGTAAAGTTGGACGCCACTACTGGTTCTGTATGAACCAGTTATACAAGGTTCCCAACAAACCTATTTGTGAGTTTGAGGAATGAGTTGATGAACCATATTATCAAGAATGCTAGAACAACTGCAGTTTCTTCATAATATGTCTTTATGCCAACGGAAAATACAAAGAGAAAGCGGTTGAATTATTGTAGATATGAGGGCAAAACTGAAGGAGGTGGGATAAGAAAAATGGAAAGCACAATGGAATTGTGAAGCACAAAAGAAACGTAAAGAAAATATAAACGGGAACTTGCGGAGGTGAAGGCAAAACTAAAAGAGGTAGAAGAAGAAAAAAATAAATAGAAGAACGATTTAAGTGGTTGGAGCGGAGAATAAATGACAACCGGACTAAATATTGGCATGTATGTGTTTAGTGTATTTTTTATATTTCATGTATTTTTATTATGTTGGTCTGATATGTTTGTGTTTGTGCTGTAGTAATGTTTTATTTTAATTGAAGTGGCATGTATTGGCATGTATGTGTACTAAATTTATTTTAATTGAAGTGAAAGTTAAGTTTAAGTGCTTGTGTTGTTATATAAAACTATCAAACCAAGCTTTATATATTACGTTTTCCCGCAATTAAACAGCTTTTTCTTCACTCATTCCAGATTGTGGAACATAATTTTATTTGATATATATTGCAACATACACAAGTAAAAACACGTATTATAAAAATAATACCAAAAAAAAGACTAGGAGTATCCTTGATATTTAGGTACATTCGACAAACTTGCACCAGGTGCCGGATTACCACCGCCATGCGCACGACCTGAAGGACATTTACGACGGCCGTGTCCTGTTTGCGAGCATATGCCATATTTAAGCGCATAAATGGTGTTACTAACATCCATTTGGTTCCGTATAGGGGTTCTCTTTTGCCCTTGCAGCTTGCGCAAATAGTCCTTGTTACATACCATCTTAAAAGGTTCCAGCGGCCAATAATAATAAGCAGCTAATGGCTGCAACTTCCCACTATACGTGTACGTATGAAGCAACACTATATTTCCCATCAATATAGTTTGTTGCCCCATATCCAACTTGTTGAAAACACTTCAACGCATGTGCGCACGGTATGTGGTAGATGGTCCATTTCCCATATGAACATAACCTTCTATTTTCATTCACCATCTGTAGATTATTCCCACGATGTCCGCAAATAGCGGGCTTAACTTCAAAAGCATTTTGTTCATGATCGTACTGAAGAAATGACTGCCATTGTGATCGCCTCCTGAACCTTTCAAATCTTCTCATGGGTATTGGCATAAATTGAACATCCATGTCCATCGATGATAATGCAGCTGTATGCCTTTCAACAAACCTCTCCGCACTCTATTTGAATATCATGTGGACCATGACAGTGACAGGCAGTCCACGAGCAGACTTCAACAATTCGTTGAATGGCTCCGACACGTTTGTAGTGAGGGCTCCCAATCTTTGCCGCCATCAGCATGCAATGTCCACATATGAAGCTCATGCCCCATCAGCCAAGTATAGGCTCGTGGTTCTAACTGCCGGATCGCTTCCATACGCCTCGTGAATTTGAACTGCTAGTGCTCAGTTGCAGCCATCCACATTAAGTCATGCAAGGTCTTGTCATGACATTTCTTTTGAAAATTGGCCTTCAGGTGATGCACATAGTAACGGTGGTATGCATATGATTCCTGTCATTCAGGCAAGTAACGTGCCGAACTTAAAATATCACCATGCCGATTAGATATTAGACAAATACCTGAACGGTGTGTGATAACACGCTGCTTCAAGTGGCTCAAAAAAGCATCGATGTCTCTTCGCTTTCATTGGCACATATGGCAAAAGCTAGTGAAAATATTTGCCCGTTGGCATCTACTGCAGCTGGAATCAAAAACTTAATATCATATTTTCCATAGACATGAGTACCGTCTATTGAGATAACAGGACGACAATGCACAAAACCATCAATTGTTGGTTTAAATGACCAGAACACATAGTTAAAAATATATTCGGGTCTGTCCGGACTCCACTCACGCCTCTATTCAACAACAGTCCCAGGGTTAAAGTGTTGCAGTGCATCTATGTATCTCGGATGATTTGAAAGTTCCCAGTCGTATAAATAAGTTCAAAGGCACGTATACGACCGAGATATGCTTTCTTTTGGTTATAGTACAACCATACTCCTAGTGGACGGCTATAATACACTCTTTAATCTTGAACCTAATGGACACTTCCAAATATGGAATCAAGACAAGAGAAATCAAGTCTACATCCAAGTTGAAGTGATTCTCATTGTATCTGTCAATTTCACATCTGTGCTCGCTAATAAATTTACCTACTTTTCATAAACCTGATTTCTTCATGGTGGCACGTAACATCCAGTGACAACCCATACAGTCTCTATAATTGTCTTTCTCTGTAATTGACTCACATACCTTCATCTCACGGTACTCTCTTATACTGTAGATTTTTACAGCCCTAATTAGTCAAGCTTTACCGGGGAAATACGCGTTTGTCATGCTTGGCAAATTATCAAGGTAGGTAAATATTCCGCTCATGAAATGGCACGTGGGGCTCGTACGCTCTTGGTCTAGCGGGAGGTGGAGGAACATGCTCCCTCATCAACTCAGGTTCAACATTCTCTTCCTCCTCCTCCTCATCATCACCCTCATCATGGAAGGGTGAGTCATCCCCATACTCATCCGCACTGCTGTCATAATCACTATAATCTTTCTGACTCTGTGCATCTGCGAAATCACGAGTAAATACGTCGTCCATGGGCAACTGTGTGAGGTCAGGAGCTTCAAGAAGCTTGTTTTCACTGCACAAAAAGAACAAAATGATAAGTTACCCAATACTCCAGAAAAATATTTCAGATATAGCTATATGGCTTTACTTACAAGTCGTACTGTCTTGACGTTTCATGATGGATATTTTCTTCTTGGTGATGACTCGCAAATGGACCATCGTGGTCCAATACTCCAGAACTATGTATATTCCAATTAGGGGCGGGGTCATAACTTGTAAAATTCATATCCTGACGGTACCCCCTATGAAAAATATGAGTGTTAATACAAATCCAATTAAAACATAAATAAACATCGCTAAAGCATAGTAAAATTAAAGTTTACCAATCGTCTTGTTGATCATATAAAGTCGAAAAATTATTTTGTGGCTGCTCATATTCGCCGGTGGTGACAAGTTTAAATCAAGGCAATCTCTTTCATCAGCAATCTGTCCGGCAAAAACTGCTCCAGAATAACTACCCGAAGACTGGAGGTTATCCCTACTATGCACGCTCTAATTACTGGGAACATATTCCACCTTGACATACATTTTGAATAATTTTATTATAATAAATTCCCTGTATTCATCCGGAATCCGTAAAAAATCTCTAAGAGTTTCATCATCCTCGATGTTAAATCAGAATAATAAGCAAACCCCTGTAGAGTCACTGAATATGAAAATCTATTGGTTAGTTAACTGAACATCTCCTCTCACTCATTTTTTTACATAACAATGATACCAATTTATCGTACTCTATATTAAGCGGCAATTTAACATGACCGTGTGGATGTGAGCTATATCTCACAAAGTTATTCTCCAGCAAATACTCACCCCCCCCCCCCCCCAATATAGCAAGACCCTTATTTTTGGCACTTCAGACATTGTAAAAAAAGTGATTGATAAGAAGAAGAGAGTGTAGAAAATCATTCTATCTATGATATGTGCGCTTTGGTTGTATTAGCATGATTTTCAGGTATAGGTTTTGATGAATGACAAACAATGAAGTCAAGTGTCAAACAATGTTATTGTATGACAAACAATGAAGACGCATTAGCAAACAATCAAGATTGAATGCCGAGAAGCATATTGATGAACGGATTGCATTGAAAAGCCAAAGACGAGCTCAAAAGTTCAAGACCGAAGACCCAAGGCGTAGGTCGTTAGGTAGAACCAATGTAAGAACAACGCCTAAGTTATCTCGTCTTTTGGCTCAACATAGGTCATCATAAATATGCATAAAATCATTTTATCAAATCATAGTTATCATAAACATATTTCAAATACTTCAAACAAAATGATTTTAACGTTTTCATTTTAACCAAAATGGTTTTTGAAGTAAGTTGTGAATAATCGATTATGCAAAAGTGATAATCGATTATTCTGGGAAATTCCATTTATTGGAAATTTCCGCAGAATAGGATAATCGATTATCAGAATTGCATAATTGATTATCTTGTGTCCGTTGCCAGTGTTTGAACATTGTAACAAAATAATCGATTATGCAAAATCCAATAATCGATTATTCTGCACAAAATCAGCTTCCGATTTTGCAACGGTAAGCTGATAATCGATTATCCAAATCTGATAATCGATTATCTTGGCATAAAATCAGCATAATTGATTGCCAATTAAACAACGTACATACAACTTATAACACCTATAAATAGAGGTCTTTTGAGCTGAATTATGACACACAACACCTCTCATTATTCATATACATATTGATATCATTTGTGCATCATTATAGACCTTTTGTTGAGCCATTTGAGAGACAACTTTGAGATGTTCATAGAGCTAATATTGTATCTCTTTATCTACTCTTATAAGAGAGTTCTTGTTGTAAAAGAGAAAGGTGTTTGAGAAGACCATATCTTCTCATTGATTGTCGGGTTTGCTAAGTACCCTCAATCTTAGTGTGTGAAGTCTTGTGGTGCGGTATCCACGAGCAAAGTGAAGTCTTGTGGTGCGGTATCCACGAGCAAGGTGAAGTCTTGAGGTGCGGTATCCTCGAGCAAGTTGAAGTCTTGTACAGTGTACATCTACGAGCAAGTGTAACGGTTTGTTAGGCACCCGTAAGCTTAATGGAGTTAGTGGAATCTCGAGAGAGTCTCTCGGGGACTGGACTAACCACAAGTTGTGGTGAACCAGGATAAATTCGGTGTGTTCTTTCCTTAATCTTTTAATTTCCGCATTTACTTTACTCCTGCAATTTTAATTCCGCAATATTTATCAATATTCTCGTGCCGCACTATTCACCCCCCCTCTAGTGACGTGCATAAATCCAAACAATTGGATCAGAGCCTAACTCTCTGAAAGCCTTAACCGGTTGAGAGAACGATATATATTTTTTGTTGAGAATATTGAACGCAGGAATGATGAGCGAAGGACACTCCACCTATAGGCCTCCACTATTTGACGGAACAAATTACACATATTGGAAAGAGCGGATGAGAATCTTCATCCAATCAAATAACTTTCGCTTGTGGCAAATCATCAAGAACGGTGAACAAATGCCAACAAAGAAAGTTGGGGAAACCACGGTTCCAAAGGAAGAAGATGAATATGATGCCGAGGACGTCAAGAAAGTTGAAAATAATGCAAAGGCCGTCAACTTATTATATTGTGCGGTGAATCCGGATGACTATCGGAAGATTTTTTGCTGCACAACCGCCAAGGAGATGTGGGATAAACTCGAGATCACTTATGAAGGTACGTCTCAAGTCCGAGAATCTAAAGTTGATTTTCTAGCACATGAATATGAACTCTTTAAAATGAGGGAGAAAGAACCCATCGGTATTATGTTCGAACGATTCTCAAAAATCGTCAACGATCTTCATGCTCTCGGAAAAGTGTACACGAACAAAGATCTTGTTCGAAAAATCCTACGGAGTCTCACTCCCGAATGGCGTTCCAAAGCCAATGCCATCCAAGAGTCGATAGGAATCACGGATGTCACAATTGATGGACTAAGAGGTAACCTCGAAACTTATGAAAGCACAATTCTTAATCCCTATCTTAGAAGTAAAAGTTCGAATATTGCGTTCAAAGCCTCATCTTCTAAAAGAGTAGAGGTAAGTGATTCGGAAAGCGATGATGATATTATTTCCAATGATTTAACTGAAAAGTTTCATAAGTTTATGAAGAAGGAAATAAAGAAGGAAGAACCAAGTCATTCATGCCAAAATTATGGAAAACTTGGCCACACCAAATCACATTGTCCAAAACCCAAGGACAAGAAAAAGAAGAAACACCATAGGCGTGTGACATGAGATTCGGACAGCTCGGGCGATGAAACCGCCGCATTATGCCTCATGGCCAACGATGAAGAAGAGGTAAGTAATTCTAACTCTTATTCTTTTGAAGAATTACAAGAAGCTTTTCAAGAATTATATGATGAATTGAAAAAGTCTTCAAAAATCTCCAAAGAGGCCAAGGCTAAAATTAAAGTTTTAGAAGAGAAAAATAATTTTTTGGAAAATGACAATATTGATCTTAGAAATAAAATTAAGGAGATGCATGAAGATTCTTCAATTGATCAAAATTCTAGTTGTTCTTTTTGTGATTCTTTGAAATTGAGAACATGGAACTTAGGAACACACTAGAAAAACGTAGTGTTGATGATCCTAAAACAATTGAAGAAATTAAGAAGAATATTAGAAAGGATGATAGAAATGAAGTTGGACCACCTAGAAATAATTCTAGGAACTTCATTAATGAGTCTAGAATAAATCATTTTAGACCACCTAGAAACAAATCTAGGAGTTTTGGTAATAAGTCTAAAATGAATCATTTTAGACCACCTAGAAATAACTCTAGGAATCGCAATACGTCTAGGAATAACGACTTTAGATCACCTAGAACGTTTTTGGCTCAACCTAGACATATGCACAACCCGAATGTTATATGTCATTATTGTAACCGGGTAGGACACATAGCACCCATATGTTTTACAAAACATAGGGATTTATCATTTGGCTATGATTATTATTTGCCTAACCCCCAAGGACCCAATACGCTTGCAGGTGTGCTTGAAGACTACAATATCGTAGTAGATGCACCAAGCACGAAACCTTATTGCATCGAGGGGGAACTTCGGTTAGTTATCACATTTTTGATAAAAACGTAATAGTTGATATGTGTTAACAATTAATATATCTTTGTTAATAATTGATATTAATTATTTTTGTTGATTCATATTTTGATAACATTTATCTTGAATAACAATTGGTATCAATTATTTTTGATAAAAATAATGATTGATGTTTTGATGAATATCTCTCTAGTTTGAATAACAGTTGGTATATTCGCTAAAAATAACCTTTGATATGGTTGTTATATTTTTACTAAAATTTGGTATTATTTCATGTTGGTATGATTTTTTAAATATCGTCAATGTATATTCATCATTGTATTTCCTATCTTATATTTGACACTAACAATTGATATACCCAAAAAGGGGAAGTGTCGAAAGGGGAAAGTAGCCTTTGTATACTCTTCTTTTTGTTAATGCCAAAAGGGGAAAGAAATTAGGCGATATACATCAAATAAGGGGGAATGAATCTACGTTATAGTATGCCTTATTTTAGGGGGAATCATCATTAAGGGGAATAGTTTGCATGAATTGTATGTTGAGATATAGCATGAATTTACGGGGAATCCGATATGCATATCTCCTGTTGTTTGTCATTATCAAAAAGGGGAAAATTGTAGAAAATTATTCTATCCATGAAATGTGCGCTTTGGTTGTATTAGCATGATTTTCAGGTATAGGTTTTGATGAATGACAAACAATGAAGTCAAGTGTCAAACAATGTTATTGTATGACAAACAATGAAGACGCATTAGCAAACAATCAAGATTGAACGCCGAGAAGCATATTGATGAACGGATTGCATTGAAAAGCCAAAGACGAGCTCAAAAGTTCAAGAACGAAGACCCAAGGCGTAGGTCGTTAGGTAGAACCAATGTAAGAGCAACGCCTAAGTTATCTCGTCTTTTGGCTCAACATAGGTCATCATAAATATGCATAAAATCATTTTATCAAATCATATTTATCATAAACATATTTCAAATACTTCAAACAAAATAATTTTAACGTTTTCATTTTAACCAAAATGATTTTTGAAGTAAGTTGTGAATAATCGATTATGCAAAAGAGATAATCGATTATTCTGGGAAATTCCATTTATTGGAAATTTCCGCAGAGTAGGATAATCGATTATTAGAATTGCATAATCGATTATCTTGTGTCCGTTGCCAGTGTTTGAACATTGTAACAAAATAATCGATTATGCAAAATCCAATAATCGATTATTCTGCATAAAATCAGCTTCCGATTTTGTAACGTTAAGCTGATAATCGATTATCCAAATCTGATAGTCGATTATCTTGGCATAAAATCAGCATAATTGATTGCCAATTAAGCAGCGAACATACAACTTATAACACCTATAAATAGAGGTCTTTTGAGCTGAATTGTGACACACAACACCTCTCATTATTCATATACATATTAATATCATTTGTGCATCATTATAGAGCTTTTGTTGAGCCATTTGAGAGACAACTTTGAGTTGTTCATAGAGCTAATATTGTATCTCTTTATCTACTCTTATAAGAGAATCTTGTTGTAAAAGAGAAAGGTGTTTGAGAAGACCATATCTTCTCATTGATTGTCGGGTTTGCTAAGTACCCTCAATCTTAGTGTGTGAAGTCTTGTGGTGCGGTATCCACGAGCAAAGTGAAGTCTTGTGGTGCGGTATCCACGAGCAAGGTGAAGTCTTGAGGTGCGGTATCCTCGAGCAAGTTGAAGTCTTGTACAGTGTACATCTGCGAGCAAGTGTAACGGTTTGTTAGGCACCCGTAAGCTTAACGGAGTTAGTGGAATCTCGAGAGAGTCTCTCGGGGACTGGACTAACCACAAGTTGTGGTGAACCAGGATAAATTCGGTGTGTTCTTTCCTTAATCTTTTAATTTCCGCATTTACTTTACTCCTGCAATTTTAATTCCGCAATATTTATCAATATTCTCGTGCCGCACTATTCACCCCCCCCCCTACTGACGGGCATAAATCCTAACAGAGAGAAGTATGAACGTAAGTTTGAAGTAAAGTATTGAATGTATTTTCCTAAAATTGAAATGCCTTTAAATAAGGCAAGTCCAAGCTTGGGGTGTAGAATTTTTCTATGTAATTCGCAGTACAATACTACGTTTTATGTATTTGAATTATTGTTATGTTAGTTAATTATTGGTGGGGCCAAAAATAAGAGTAAAACACAGTATAATAATATATTTTAGTGTAAAACGCATTATTATACTGTGTTTTACAAAAAAAAAAAAACAATTGTTCTCTGCATTCCTTCATAACTGGGCCTAGATTAATAAGTAATTCGCAGTACTATATTGCGTTTAAGTAATTCACAGTATAGTACTACGAATTACTTAAAGAAAAATAATTTTTTAAATAATACGCAGTACTATACTGCGAATTACGTCGAGCAACGAACAAGGTTTTTTTAGGGAGAATTGAAAGTTAAGTAGTGGGAATTCAATAGATTCCCGGGAAAAATAGAGATGAGAACAAGTAGTATATGATTTATTTGGTAAGTGAAGAAGCTTATCGATAATTGTTTATTTATGCTTATCAGTGTATTGAATCATCACAAAGGATGATGAATGCGCCGTAGCCCTGCTTTTTTGGAGAGTATGCACTTTCCATTAGAAAAATAATGATGTTAAGAGGTTGTGGTATTTAAAATATAAAAGTTTAGATTGAGAATAGAATTAGTTGTATTAACCATCAAAGCCATGTAAATCTTCTGATCAGCAAATTACTTAGTTGATTTTGTCAACTTTTTTTAAATGGATGTCTCCTAACAGATGTTCGAAAATTCTGGCTCTGCATTGTATACGTACATACATTTGAGCCTTGAAATGATTCATTGAACAATCTGAAAGAATTAAGTTTACAAACTCCTCATGAAGCCTCAAAATTGCAATCCAAATTATAAACACAAAAACAACATTAAAATGATCATGTCCTAAAGAAATTTATTAGATGTAAATAAGAACATATCAAAATGTAAGACATGTGTTGCTATAAATTAATTCAACTAGCTAGTCCCCAGAATAAATAAATGTTCAAGCCTGGTTCACATCTTTAAGTTCGGGGATATATTGCATATCCTTGAACTCTTGTGCACACTTTGATGAGGCTTTTTTGGCCAAGAAAAAGAGAGGATTAGCTTCACGTAAATTTCCAGCCATGCCATTGTTGTTTGTGAGAGTAACCCTTGATAATTCTTTAGTATGAACTTCATCTGGAATCTCACTGCAATCTTTCTTTGGACTGTTCGTCAAATAAGTTTCACAGATTTCATTCTCGTGGTCTCCTTCTACCAGCAAGTGATAAAATCCAGTGGAATTGGTTTGGCTAGCGATTGTCATGGTGACTTGTTCAGTTTCAGGATGTCGGCATTCCAACCGCACACCAGCACCTGCATATTTGGATGCATGCTAATGTCATAAGTAATATGAAAATATGTACATGTATAATAGGCTCTAACTCTTGAATTTCTCCCCGCCCCTTCCCCACAATTATAGCAGAAAAATATCACAAGAAATTCTTATTCATCATATCATAATGATCAATGTTCTATGTTTTTTCTTGAAACTTTCATTAACGGATAATAAAACACATATTTTCTACGGATAAAAAAGTTCAAATACCTGCTAAGGGCTGACTAAGATTAGTTTTGAATGCCGAACGACAAGGATCACAATAGACAATTCCTTCAACAATGAATTGAGGTTTTTCATAGGCTTGGGTAAGCCCTAGAAGGGAGAACAAGCAAATAGCACCAACGAAGAAGATTATTGTTGATTTTGCCATTTTCTCCCTTCTATTTGTTTTTCAATTTTAATCTTTTTTGGTTGGGCTTTCGATATTTCTTTTTGAAATTAGAAAGCACCTTTTTTGTTACCCTACCATCTTGAAGGGATGCTTTATATATATACTTGTATTCTGACTCTTGTTTTTATTGGATTGTTTAGTTTGTAGTATTTTTGTGGTGAGGAATTCCTTTGTTTTACACAGATTAGTAAATCTCTTACTAACTTTTAATTTCCAATGGAAGATAAAAAGGCTTTCCTCCTACTTTAACTCTTGTTCTTTAATTTGTGTTTCCCCCTTTTTCACCAGCATAAACAGAAAGATCAACGTTTTATGTTAGTGCTATGTCCAACTTTGCCCCCATTTTATGTCCCCAAAATAGTGAAATTCTCATTTTAGAGATAACTTACTCCATGTTATGAAATAATATAAGAACAAGAATATAATACAAGAACAAGAACAAAAGTAGAGAGAGAGGAGTATTCTTATTGATACTTTTGGGATGGTTTACAATGGAATAGAACCCTTTTATTTATAGGGAGGTGGTGACTTAGCCACCAAGAAGTAAACCCTAGAATCTCTCTAAATATAGACATTCACCTTAAATAGGATTCTATTTATAACACTCCCCCTTGAATGTCTATTCAATAATGTGCCTCGTTAAAACCTTAACTAAAACAAAACCCAATGGGAAAAAATTAAAGAAAAGGAAAAAGAGTACACATGTTTGAATATGCGCCTATTGGTTGCCTCGTTAAAGACCTTGTAAGGAAAACCCATTGGGACAAAACCTTGTAAGGGAAAAAGAGTGCAACGCGCATTAACTCCCCCTGAAAAGAGCATCAATTCACATCCTTGAGCATTTGCATTCCAATCTTGTGCACCATCTTCAAAACGATCTTTTGTAGAGATTTGATAAATAAATCAGCCATATTGACTTGAATAAATATTCTGCACCTTGAAATTATCATTCTTGATAGATATGAACATCTTCATATAATGTCGTGGAATGACTCTTCAATATCTCCATAGAGGTATTCTCGATGCCATCATGCTTATAGTTATAGCAAGGCACATATGTACACAAGTTGCACTTAGGATGTGGTACTTCAGGACCAAGAATTGTATATGCTTCAAGCAACTTCAATCATTGACTTTATACTTTCAAGTATTTGAACTACATGTCCAAAACTACATGTCTTTCATATGGATTCAATTCTGCTTGAATTGTATCTCTTCCATTTAGCCAATATTTTTGTTTGTATTCGACAAACATAAGATCCTCATCGATATTTAGCGCTATCATAGATGTCGTCGACGAACATTATATATCGGTTCCAATAAATTTTCATAAAGACATAACATGGAGATCTCTTCATTCATACATTCAGGTACCTGAATCTGTCATGAGATTTTATGAAGTGTCATGTCATGTGATCTTCTAGATCACTTGCCTCCCCATTATGATCATTTTGATCATTTGCTCATCTTCTTTATTAAGAAGTTATTTTGAAACCGATTTGTCTATACGCTTTAAGCGTATCAAAGACTTTGTCCTTCTGGGACTTAATATGAGCATTTGCAGTGAGAATATAGTTACTTTCTTTGGGTCAGCAAATGCGTATAGCATGCTTTGCAATATGTTGCAATTGCTTTTATGAACTTCAGGTTCATATTATGATATTCGAGGATCTATATATAAATGATAATTCATCCCATGTAACCTTTTCTCAAGTGTTTATCATGTCTCCCCCTCATGTTAGAAAAGTTAACTTGTTTCCTCAACTTTGAGAGTCCATCTTTGTGCATTATGGTGTTAATGAAAATATACACTGCACATCAATAATAATAAGATGAAATTATTTGGTTCCTGACCCTGAACCACTTGTGAGGGGAGAATATAATATACTCTCGTATACAACGTATATCAAACTGATATATATAACTTTGTTCTCATAAGAAACAGTTTAGCTATTAAGTGGAGGCACTCAATAATTATCTTGCTAAACCAACTATGATATAAACCAACTTATCAAGATGAACTATCTTGGATAGAAAATCTGGAAATTATGCTCGAAGTTATATTACTGAGCAATTTACCTCGCAAGCACCGGCCAGGCTGCGGGTTAATAACAATCGCACATGTAACCATATCATAGATGCATCATATGTGGTATACATGGCAGGTGAATGGGCCCATATTCACCTTTGATATTTCCAGAATTTATGGGATTCAACCCGAACTCTTTAGTTGGTCAATTAATTAATGAGAACAAGTAATACAAGAGAATTCGTAAAGAACTTTATAGTTCTTTAATATTTACCCATGTGAATTCTCTATTACTGCACATCATACTTAAAATGATATGGCTAACCCGAATGCCAACTGAATAAATTATCAATATTGATAAACTTCAAATTTACACCATGACATGTGCAATTATCAATAAATTTCAAGTTTATTATGATATGAGTTTTTATATCAATAAACGTCCACTTTATTGTGGTATTCTTGTGTAGTACAAACTGGAGAATAAAGCGGGTAGTTTTTCACATACAGATTATCCCGCTACAAGTTGTAGTAATAGAAGATATCAAATCTTTCCTTTATTTATAGTCTCAATATAATCAATCGCTTTCGCATATACTTCGGAAACTGAATAAGTTTCTTTGAGACTTACTACAACACAATACCTTATTGGTAACCAATTGTGTTTCTCCAACATAGTAATAATTGGCTCTTCTAGAGCTCTCAATTAATTTTGTACTACCACAAATTCATCAACATCTATGTGGTGAATATCTCTTTTAAAGAGAAAGTTATACCATTATGGTCATGTCAAAATTATATGCAAGATATGTTTCTTGCATTATTATTGTCCTTTGATAATCACATTGACAAATTATGTTGGCGTACAATAGGTACATGACCAATGACTATTCATGCCATAACAATACATTATTTTCATATATCATCTCAAACCTCTTTCTAGGGGTGAGTGTGGTATTTTCAATACCAATTTCATGTTCATATTCTTCCAATAATGAATATGTATTCGTGAATCAGATGTTGTCACATTCACTGCGGGGATATGTGATTTTGTTATCCTTTTCAAATCTGTAAATGCGTCTGGCATTTGATTTGCTATTCTTTGCAAATGGATAATATTTTGCACCTCTTTTTCACAAATAGAGGTATGTGGATCAAGATGAGATAATGATGCATTTTTCCACAAAATTTCCCGTTTGGTTTCACCAACTTCTCCCCCTAATTTTGGGAAAAGTGTCTCATCGAATTGACAGTCTGCAAATTGTGCGGTGTACAAATCCCCTGTCAATGCTTCGAGGTAGCGAATAATGGAGGGCGATTCAAAACCCAACATATATTCCTAACCTTCTTTGCAGACCCATTTTTGGTGCAATATGGCGGTGCTACAGGCACATCTACTGCACATCCAAAAATTCTTAAATGGGATATATTAGGTTCATGACCCAAAACTAATTGCAACGGGGAATATTTGTGATAATTCGTCAGTCAGAGATGAACTAGCATTGCTGCATGCAAAATGGCGTGACCCCAAACCGAAGTGGGCAGCCTCTTTTTCATGAGTAAATGAGGTATTCAAGATTATACTCATGTATTCTCTCAATCTGATATCCATTTTGAATGATATCTTTAAAACTCAACAAGTTCCTTTTAGACTTGGAGGAGAACATTGCATTCTCTAAAATGTTGTTCCTTTAGGCAGAGTTATAGTTTCTCTTCCGGAGCCTTTAATCAATTTACTACTACCAGAAATTGTAGTAACATCTGCCTTACACATACTTAAATGAGAGTAATATTTCTTCTCTTTGAATATCGTATGTGCGGTACATGAATCAACTAAACAAATATTTTTACAGTTGGACGTTGATCCAAGCTTGCTTTGTGAGGTATCCATATTTGCTTTCCCATGGTTTGACATACAAAAGAAATACACGAACATGAGAATAAAAAAATTCAATCCGTTTGTTTCACATTTAAACAATATTTTCAAAATCTGCTGAGGTTAGTCGATTAACTTAGTTGATAGCCGACTATCTTGGGAAGCAGTCATTAGGTTAGTCGACTATCTAAATCAGATAGTCGACTATCTTGCCTTGCGGAAAAGTCCAGTTTTAATGCGAAATATTAGTTAGTCCACTAACTAAGTTGATAGTCGACTAACTTAGTAAACAGTCATCAGGTTAGTCGACTATCTAAATCAGATAGTCGACTAACTTAGCTTGCGGAAAAATCCAGTTTTAATGCGAAATATTAGATAATCGACTAACTGTTAGGTTAGTCGATTAACTCTACTAGAAAATAAAAATATCTTTGAAATTTAAGCATATTGAAACATTCTAAAGAACAAATACTAACATTATATCATAAGCTAACTAATACGAGCTGATACTAATGACTATTAGTTTATTCACTAACTAATACAAATAAGTAAAATAAAATCAAACAATTCCATCTTCCTTCATCACAGATCCATCACCAATTAAGTGGTGCTCAAAGAAGTCTGCCACATCCAAGTGGGTGATGTCAAAATTGTCGTCAGAGACAGAATTGGTTTCAGGGCATTTACCTTTTAGAGATGCTTGATAAAGCTCAACCAAATGTCTTGGTATACGGCAAATTTTCGCCCAGTGCCCTTTTCCACCGCAACGATAATATATAGTTTATGAACTATTTGCTTTTGGATTCTCATCGCATCGTGCTTGTGGCAGAGTGACCAACTTCAGGTTGTCATATCTCTCCATTAAGCCATTCCACAAGATAGGTGGATCTTTGACTGTGATATATTCAATTTTCAAACCTTCTTCAAGGTGATGGCGCAAGAAAATCAAGGCCTTAGCACAGTTTCAAACCTTCATCAAGGTGATGGCGCAAGAAAATCAAGGCCTTAGCATAGTCTTGGGTGGATGCATTATTTCTGTCTTTAATGGCGTCTCCAAGACCCATTGCATCCAAATGGATTTCAGCATCCAACACCCATGTCATATAGTTCTTGCCCGAAATTTCAAGGGCAACGAACTTTCTTTTCATAATGTCAGACATAAAACAAAATTACATCAAGAGCGTGTCCATACTTACGGGCTTTATTACAATTATCACATTCACTTCAGGGAATGGATCATAATCATTTGTATGTGTTATATACAATCCCATGTCAAATATTACTTTCATAAAGTGAAAGATTATTTTGAGAATCTTTATTATTCTCATTATCACAATGATGACGATTAGAATTCCGTCTATTGCCACGTCCACATCCATTGATACCTTCACGGTAATAATTTTGTCTTCTTTCATACTTATCACATACTGCTATCACATTCTCTAAAGGGAATGAGAATGAAGCAAATTCAATGGGACGGATTTTCAATTCTTTGCCCACAGTCATACATGAATTTAATTATGGCAAGACATAGAACTTTTACCACTTCACGTGGTTATAATTCCTTACAAACTCCATTAGAGTTATAATCAAACTTTGTTGTCTTTGTTTGTATATGAAATCAAATCGTAGAATTTCAAGAGTTTGAAAGAGAAAAATAATTACTTATCTTATATCTTTATGCTGTAGAGTTGGGACAGAGACGCGCCAACAGTTCGAACCGAATATCCCGCTCACAGTTCATTGTGCGCGTATGGATCTTAAATATCTGTGTCCTACTCTCCAGATCAGGCAGACCAAATTCAACTTTGCGATCCAATCGTCCAGGACGTAATAAAGCTGGATCAAGTGTATCAGGTATCAGGAGGGCCACAAGTCCACAAGGGACTTCAGATGTTCCAGCCAGATGTGCCTTTTCAGTAGCAAACATATAGCAAGTCAACTTAAAAACATGCAGAGGAAAGCGATTCATATGTCTCTGTGCAACACTTATTGGACCAATTGAAACTTATGCTCGATCCCAAAGCTTCTACTCAATTGGTTAGAGTCTCGTGCTGATAACGTGTTATGAAATAATATAAGAACAAGAACAGTAATACAAGAACAAGAACAAACGTAGAGAGAGAGGAGTATTCATTGATACTTTTGGGATGGTTTACAATGGAATAGAACCCCTTTATTTATAGGGAGGTGGTGACTTAGCCACCAAGAAGTAAATCCTAGAATCTCTCTAAATATAGACATTCACCTTAAATAGGATTCTATTTATAACACTCCAATTATTCCCTCATTTTTTCTCCCAAATTTTTTTTATGTTCTTCTCTTTCTTCAATATTTTATTATTATCTTTCATTTTAATTTTATTTTTTAATTTCTATTTAATAAATTTCATTTTTTATTTTTATTAATTTGTAATTTTCATAATTAAAATAATTCCATAAAATTTTAAATAATATAATTTGTAAGAAATTATTATAGATTAATTAATAATTCAAATAAAAGTGAAATCATTGCGATACAAGATTAATTAAATACATATTACATAACGATAAATTTACATAAAAATAATAAATGCACGAAAATTAGTTTATCAAAAGTATACACCAAAGTTAAGATACAATAATATATTATAAAGATATTATTTAAATATAATTAGTATATATAAAGAGTTAAAATAAAAGATTAAATAATTAAAATAATAATAAAATATGGGTGAATAGTAATGGAGAGATGAATAGTGTACCCCATAGTTGAGGGAGCACTATTCATCCCCCATTACTATTACAAATATGGGGGAGAATTGGAGCAAAATGCCGCCATTTTTTTTCCGTTACGAAGGATGGGGGCAAGGTTGGAGATGCCCGGGACATGTTAAAAGTGCACCTTTCAAACGCACCTAAGAAGAAAAAGTATTATTAATCTCCACAATACCATACATTTCACTTCTATCTTCAGTCTCATATTTCCTCTTTAACTAAACTTTCTGCCACCGATATTGTCTATAATACACCTTAATGACAACTACTCTCTAATTGAATCCCTAATTATAGCATCTAATTTTAGTTCTCCCAAATTTGGTTAAGGCTGAACTAAAATCTCACAAAATTGCAGACGAAAAAGCTATAGGAAGTCAACTCAAAAGATATAGTTTGAAACATCAATGAGTTTTAGATTCGTGTATGAAGTCGAAAAAAAAGAGAGATAAAACGAGAGGAAACAATAAAATTAGCTTTAGGTTACCTTCGAATAAAGCTATCTTTAAATTTGGGAATCTTACGTAAATATTTCAAAAAAGTCCCAACTTACCGACCTCTGGTTATTAATCATAGAGTTACTAAAACTAGTCAAATACATATAAATTGAAAACCCAAAAAAATAAGGTTCTTTCTCTCAAAGAATTACACACAAAATCTCCTTCCTTATTTTAAGCGTGATTTGCAGCATTAGATGCAAGACAAAAAGAAAATTTTGTGGATGAGATAGCAAAGAAGGTGGTCAGAGATGGCGAACTTGGTTAGGGAGATAGCACGGGACGTGCTCGGGGTAGCCAAGGGCTATTCAGGCAGACATCAAGCTGACTGGTGGTGGAACGATGTAGTCGAAGGAAAAGTGGAGGTGAAGAAGGCGGCGTTTGCTAAGTTGGCAGGGAGCACAAGCGAGGAACAACGCAGAGCGAACAGGGAGATCTACAAGGTGGCGAGGAAAGAAGCAAACCTGGCGGTTACGGAAGCTAAAAACGCGGCGGTTGGTCGCATGTACGAGGAACTAGGGGAGAGAGGCGGGGACAGAAAGTTATTCCGGTTAGCTAAAGCAAGGGAAAGGAAGGCGCGTGATCTTGACCAAGTTAGGTGCATTAAGGGCGAGGATGGTAGACTTCTTATGGGGGAGTCTCAAGTCAAGCAGAGGTGGCAGGCATACTTTCGAGACTTACTTAACGAGGAGGGGGATCGTAACATAGAGTTAGGGGAGTTGGAGCATTCAGAGCAACATAGAGACCTTGGGTACTGCAGGCGCATTAGGGCGGAGGAGGTCATGGGGGCTTTGTGTAAGATGAGTAGGGGTCGAGCGACCGGGCCTGACGAGATCTCGGTGGAGTTCTGGAAGTGCATGGGTAGGTCAGGAGTGGAGTGGCTCTCCAGGTTGTTCAATGCGATCTTCAGGACCAAAAGGATGCCGGATGAGTGGAGGTGGAGTACAGTGGTGCCCTTGTACAAGAACAAAGGGGACATCCAGTGCTGTACAATTATAGGGGTATCAAATTAATAAGTCACAACATGAAGGTCTGGGAGCGGGTGATCGAGGCGACGGTGAGGGAGATGACATCTATATCTGCGAACCAGTTCGGTTTCATGCCGGGTCGCTCCATTATAGAAGCTATCCACCTTGTCAGGAGGCTGGTGGAGCAGTTCAGGGATAAGAAGAAGGACCTGCATATGGTGCTTATCGACTTGGAGAAGGCGTATGACAAGGTCCCAAGGGAGGTGCTATGGAGGTGCTTGGAGGCGAAGAGCATGCCGGAAACCTACATAAGAGTAATCCAGGACATGTATGATGGAGCTAAGACTAGGGTTAGGACAGTGGGTGGCGACTCAGACCATTTTCCAGTGGTTATGGGGCTCCATCAAGTATCAGCGCTTAGCCCTCTCTTGTTTGCCTTGGTGATGGATGCTCTAACTCGACATATTCAAGGGAATGTGCCTTGGTGTATGCTATTTGTTGATGATATAGTCTTGATAGACGGGACGAGGGTCGGTGTTATTGAGCGGTTAGAGGTATGGAGACAGACTCTCGAGTCTAAAGGTTTCAAAATAAGCAGATCTAAGACAGAATACCAGGAGTGCAAGTTTAGTGCCGAGCCGAGCGAAGTAGGCAGGGATGTGATGATTGGATCTCAGGTCATCGCCAAGAGGGACATTGTCAGATATCTTGGGTCGGTGATTCAGGGGGACAGAGAGATTGACGGGGATGTCACTAATCGTATAGGAGCCGGATGGTCAAAGTGGAGGCTTGCATCAGGAGTCCTGTGTGACAAGAAAGTTCCGCAGAAACTCATGGAGAAATTTTATAGAGCTGTAGTTAGACCTGCAATGTTGTATGGGGCGGAGTGTTGGCCAGTGAAGAACTCTCATGTTCAGAGAATGAAGGTTGCGGAGATGAGGATGCTCAGGTGGATGTGCGGGCTCACCAGGTTAGATAAGATTAAGAATGAAGTTATTCGAGAGAAGGTGGGGGTGGCCCCGGTGGATGAGAATATGTGAGAAGCGAGGCTGAGGTGGTTCGGGCATTTGCGGAGGAGAAGTCCTGATTCCCCGGTGAGGAGTTGTGGACGGCTGGCGATGGTCGGCGTCCTGCGAGGCAGAGGGAGGCCTAAGAGGTATTGGGGAGAGGTGATTAGGCATGACATGGCTAGAATGCGGGTTTCCGAGGACATGGCCCTTGATAGGAAAGTCTGGAGGTGTAGTATTAGGGTTGTAGGATAGGGGCCCCTAGAGTTTTTCGTACTACTCACCGAGGGTTGGGTGAGGCTTGGCAGGGCTATCCATAGATGATTTGTGTTTTGGATTGTGTCTCCCTTATGGTAGTTATTTATGTTAGTTAATGTATGATACTATTGCATGCTATTTTGTTTATGGTTCTTATGTTTAAATAATTATTTATGCTATTTCTGATGGACTTACTAATGCTCTTTTGTTTTTGCTTTTGTTTTCCCTTTCCTTCACTGAGTCGAGGGTCGATTGGAAACAACCTCTCTGCCCTTTCGGGTAGGGGTAAGGCTCGTCTACATATTACCCTCCCCAGACCCCACTTTGTGGGACTATATTGGGTAGTTGTTGTTGTTGTTGAAATACAAATATATATATATATATATATATATATATATATATATATATATATATATATATAAGATTCCAAAAATCTAAGAAAAAAAGACTTTTTTCAATGGGTATGGTTGAGATTCATTGAAAACATATAAATGAGTTAATATACAAAATTTGAGGAAGATTGGAGGTGCTTTGGACTGATTTGGTATCTAAATTCATAGTTAAAATTGAGTTCAAAACATTCTTCCGCGACACAATTATCAAACATGTGTCTCACACGCAAGTATATATGTATATACACATGATACACATTTAGGATATACACGTGATACATATTTGATACATATATGATACACCTGTTAGTTTTTTCATGTTCATCTTCTATTTCGAATTTTTAATTCAAACTACATCAAAACTCCACCAAATCATTTCAAAATTGAGGTTCAAGCTTCTTAAGATGTACTCAATCTATTATAATAACATCCACTAAAAAGAAAGCAAAATTTTAACCTTTTTTTTTGTTGCTACAAATAGCTAATTGGCTAATATTGGTAATACTTAGCTACTATTAGTAATATTTTATGAATTGTCTAATTTTTATAATAATCTACTTTTAAATGGATATAGCTGGTATTTTCCAATGTGTAAATGTAGAACTAACATGTTAATAACTAGTATAAAGCATAAAACTCGTAAATCTATTGCAAAAAATATAACTAGTATAAAGCATTAAAGTCGTAAATCTATTGCAAAAAATAATTAAAAATATAGAGAGAAAAAAAACATAACAAAGAAGATCAAATCCTGAAAATTTTCAACCGGCCCATAAGCAAGCACCACCGCTTGCAATTTAAGTACAAATAACCTAGCTAGTTTCTGACTAGTAATTGAAAAATTACCATTATTTTATGGGGAGATAAAATTTGGACAAAAATTACCCTAATTAAAACATGAAAAGTTCTAAATAATATACTGGATTATAGAGCTCCTATGCGTAAACTTCTAGAATATTATGTTGGAACTCCAGCACATTATGCTGAAATCTCATATGTAAAAAATTCAAATTTTAGTATATAATGTTAGAATGATTTTGGACTATTAAGAGTGTTTTTGTTCAAGTTCTATTTTTACATGAAAAAATGGCTAAATTTTGATTACTTTTGAAATTGTGGCTAATTTTTAATAATCAATTGTAAATCGAGCTATTTTTGAACTTTTCCTGCAATTAACCATAGTTTGTTAAATATTTTACAAGATGAGAAGTACTCACTTCTATTTAGCTTGAAAAAATAAAATTTCTCAAGAACATAGTTAAGGGATTATTTGTTTATCCGTAAAACAGTACAGTTGAATTTATACGTGATTTCTAGACAAGTGAACTAATTTGATACTGAAATTAAAAAATAAGTACCTAATTATGCAATACTTAGTCTTAAAACGTAGATGAAACAGCATAGATGAAAGTTCCGGAAACAAGGTTCCGGACACAGCAACGATGAAATAAAAAAGCGAAAAAAGTAAAGTTTTACTAAGCTTTATATAGAATGTAATGTAAGTTTGCCAGAAAATCTGTCTCCTCTACAATGATAACTAAGCTCACTATTTATAATTATGTCTACGGAAGGAGGTCCTAGGACCGTGCGCTCCTATATTGTCAATTATGAGGGTCATTGATGAAGATATAACAGCGGACATAAATGCCAAATTCCCTGTAGCGCGTCGTTGCTCTTAATACCGCAGAATATTCTTTATTAAATACTACGAATCACAAAGCATTTAACACATCTTTATGAAAATCATCCCTTCCGGTGACAAGTAGAATAGTTGTGTTTGGTCTTTGGTCTTCCTCGCCTCGGGTTCCACGTGCCCTTCCTTTAGATGACCATGTGTCATATCATATTTTACCCTATACAGATAGTCCCTTTATTTTTTGGCGACAATACTTTGTGTTACCAGAAAGTTGGTAGAAATAATCTTTTGGCGGGAATTACAATAACTCCCTCAGAAGGCTTCTGATGGTTAATTGGAAGCACGTCTCTCTGCATTTAATGCCCTGAACACACGTCATCTCATGATTCAGCATAGATTTTGCCTATTATCGAGGTAATCATGGTCATCAATTTAGCCGCCAAAATTATACTTATACGCATCATCCTGTTTACCTTGCACTTCATAAATTTTCCAAGCTTTTGGTTTGCACCTTTGTTTTCCATCTTCTCTCTAACTCTTTTATCAAAAAACCTTTCCCTTCTTCCATTCAATGGCCTTTTCTTCAAAGTGTGTCAGTTCTTCAAAGAACAAGAACAAAGATGAAGACTCTGCTCCTCTAATGGTGGCTTCCATCATCCTTAGAATCCTTAATACCACAAAACACTTTGAAGAAAAATTCCCTACTATTCACCCTCGTTCATGGGCTGTCAGTAGGCAACCTTCTGACTTTCACGAAATTAGGTCTACCTGCAGGCTCTGTTGCTTTCTCCGAGGAGTACGTCTTGGCTGATTCTGTTGATTTGGTGAGACTGCTCCAGGAAGCGCTTACTTGAATAGGTGTCTCCAGGCTTGCTTCGGGCGTAGATGTTTTATCACAGGGTCCCCTGCCGGAGAACAAGCAACCAAAAAGAATGTATTCTTTTATAGTCGGGAAAAAGAATAAGAGGGTGAAGGCTATTGGCCTTAGTCATCTCCGAAAGTTATGATCACTACCCCTTCACCCGGGCTAGCCGTATTCACCGTGATAATTGACGATGATGGAGAAGCTCAAGATGATGGGGATTCTCTACACAAAAGGCGATGTTCATCATCAACTCAATAAAATGCTCAATCTGTTAAGTTATTTATTCCAACCGAGGATGACACCTCGGTGCTTTGAGGAGAGTTTGATTTAGTGGAAAATGCCAACTCCTACTAACGGGCCCCTATTTCTATTGCCGATACTGTGGGGTTGAGTACTAGGTTCCTACCGTCTTTGTTTGGCAAACATTCAATAACGATTGCAGCACTCGATGCAACAGCTTCACACCCTTCAACTCTATCAGCTTCATCCTCGTCTTCACGAGCACTAATAACTGCCACATCACTTTTATCTTCATACACTCCTCCACCAAAAATTACTACATCATCTCCACTGGCCACATCTAATCATGAAGGAGAAGTTCCTCTTCCCCAGTCCCCAGTTCATGGCAAATATGGGAAAAATTATGATGCCCCTTCTTAAGATCCCCATAGGAAGTGGAATGTTATTCTTTCATTCTATACCGGATGCAACCTGCTATCACAGCTGGTGGAGCTTACTTATTATCTGAATCCTTTAGCTTCAAGAAAGATCAGGAAAAGATTGAAGCACTCTTGGGGGAGTGCTTGTTGGACAACGTCATGCATAGTGTCGCAGTTGTATGTTCCTTTCTTTCTTTGTTGTTTCTTCTATTTTTGTGTATTCTAAGTTTTACCTTTCTTGTTTTGTAGGACAACTTCCTTGCTTCCGATGGCCGTGAGAGGTTGATTCGTGATAAGGAAGAACTTACTTCTTCTCGGAATCAGCTTTTGGCAGAGGGAGTAAAGTATCACTAGCCTCTCAGAACTAGAAGCCAGGGCCACTGAGTTCGTTGCATTGGAAGCTTGTTTGAAGCTAAGAAAGAAAGAGCTTGTAACCCTTAGACAAGAAATTATCTCGCTGAGGTTTAGATTTGATGAAGCAAAGACAAAATGGACTGAATTCCATGACGTCGTTTTGCTGCAACCGAGAGCAAGGCTGACACTGCTAAAACGTGACTGACTTAGAGGCAGCCTTGAACTCCAAAACCTAAGAGCTTGCTGCTATGGGGGAGAAACATGCCCAGTTGGAAGAGAAGTACAAGAAAACTATCGAACATAATAGGCTCTTTAGTTCAACTATTCGCGACCTTGATGTTATCTTTAGATATGATATGTCCGCCCGTGAAAGCCTTTTTGTCGAGTTAACTCAACTCAAAGAAGTTTAAGTGCCGAGCATCTTCCCCCGTTATTGAAAAAACCTACTCCATGTACAACATGAGGAGAAAAATCTTGGAAGAGGCCAAAGCAGATATCATTGAATTTGATGCCAAAATTGCTAAGGCCCGAGAGCTTGAGTTGGCTGCTAAAAATGGACTCCAAGCACAGTCTGATGCTCCTAGCCCTTCTAGTTCTAGTTTTGAGTTTTAGGGAACTGAAGAGGAATAGTAGGGCGATGATGCTGAAGACCAAACTGGGAAAAATGTCGAGCCATCAGTGGATCCCTCTGGTTTTCCTAGGGTCACCGACACGTCTCTTCCTCCTGGTTTCGGAGATGCTGTATTTTAGCTTTTCTTTCTCTTTCAAATTCTTGTATCTGTGTTATTTTTGTAAATAAAGACATATCTTTTTCTCAAGTACTGTTTGAGTCTCACTTTCGTTTGAATATTCATGCAAGTCTTTATCCTTTGCATTTGTTCAAGGATTCTACGCACATTTTTCTATTCATTTTTTATGATGTGCAGCCTCGGATGCATTTTTCTTGAAGCACTTTGGTTCCGAGCATTAAACCTATTACGTGAGGGTTTCTGTAAGTATTTGTGCAAGTTAAATTTTTGTGTCCTTTCGTGTACGTCGTCGGGTGCATTTTTCTCCGAAGACATTTTGGTCCCGGACATGAATTCTTTTGAAACCAACCCTTTAATGTTAGGGTTCATAAGATAGAGTCCTCTTATGTTTACGCCGCTCTTGAAGAGGACACTCTTGTTTAATACGGCACTAGTATTTGAAGTACTTGTTTAACTCTCAAATGACAAAGTTAGTTCATCATTCAGACATGAAACAAGATAAAAACAAAAGGATTTCATTTCATTTAATTCCTTCTGTTTTTAAAAGTGCACAAGCATTTGCAATGCTAAAAATAAATTTCCATTACTTGTGTCAATCTTGTACAACTTGTTTCTACGGGTCTGACCGCGCAGTCCTCAATCCCGATATGCAACTATGTTTTAGATTTTTCATTTTCGGTCGACGTGGCAGTCATTATGTTACGCCCCAAATTTTATACGTGAAAGTACGCCATAAATAAATTGATGAAAACTCAAAAATAAGATGTTACATCACGCATTTTCGTACATTAAAGTTTCGTCGAAAGTTAATCAACATAAGTTCGGGAATGAGATTAATTTGAGATTATAAGTATTACACTATTTCAAATGAGTGATAAGTAAATTCGTGAAGGTGAGAGGGGGAAGAGAATCGAAGGAAATGAGTTCCGTTGAAGTTTGACAATTTGGCATAAAATACGGTCCGAGCTATAATACCCGGTATTTTTATAGACTAGTACCATACAAGGAACCACATGACCATGCTAGTAAGGTATATAAAATATGTTAAAATGAGTTGTATTTTAAGTAATTTGAGGTAATTCTTAATTATGTAATTAGTAATTTTTGTGGGAGATTAATTATTTAATTAGTGTATTTGGATAAGTCTTGACTAATCAGTAATGTGGAAGCCCCACCCATCTAATTAATGACTCATAAATCATTATGATAAGGTGTCACATTAAGAAGGATTGGTGGTCTCTAGTAATCCTAATGGGGTCCACACAGAGCATAAAGATAACACTTTCTAATTTACCCAACAAAATTAACTCTCATGTACTACACTAGGAAGGAAAGCTTCAGTAAGAGTAATGGTTTTTATAGCAATGTAGTTGCATCAAACCTTTCATACGAAGACCTTATTAATATTATAGAAACGTGGGATTTGCGATTGTAAGGGAGTACGGTACAATCTTTCTCAAGAATATTATACATATTTTCCCTACTTTGATCCGTTATTATGTATTGTCGCAATAGACATGTGTCAGAGGAATTGTCAAGAAAATCGGTCCAGATATGTTAAGGCTATCCATTCTTTCTTTTTGACATGATCCATACGATACAAATGAAACAATAAAATACACAACTTCAATAAGTGACTCTTTTCATAGAAGTATTAGAAGGGCCTATGTTCTTGAATTCCTTTCTATCTTGTTATTATATCATCTATTCATGCGTGTCAGAAAATACGTAAGTTAAAAAATTTACTTCATGATGTTAACCAAAGGCGAAATGGTCTTAAAAAGTCATTTACTCCATGTTTCTTCCTTGTCTTTATATACTTATTTATTTACCTTACATACTCGGTACATTATTCGTGCTGACGTTATTTTTTAGGGGACGCTGCATTCATGCCTACAGGTATAGACAATCAGTTTGACGATCCCTCATAGTATACGAGGTTAGCATCTAGCGAATGATTGGTAAGACTCCACCTCATTCGGAGTGCAACTGAATCTATGAGTCATCATGTTAGATTGTGTTACAAACTTATGGGTAAGGCGGTACCCTATCCCATTAGAATACTCCTGGAGGCTTTGTATATGGAGTAACATTTTATACAATATGTCAGAGGCCTTGACAGCCTATATGTATTCATGTTTTAAGAAAGATGGTTCATTGATATAGTGCTTTCGCACTTATTAGTTATGCATTACGAGTTGCGGCCGTGTTGGCTCAGTTACCAATGATAGTATGATAAGAAAAAAATGTTATGTTGGTACTCGGTAAAGTACGGCACCGGGTACCCGTCATGACCCTTCGGTTTGGGTCATGACAAAAGTGGTATCAGTGCAGTTCGTTCCTATAGAGTCTACAAGTTGTGTCTAGTAGAGTCTTGTTTATGGATGTGTTGTGCACCACACTTATAAAAAGGAAGCTACATGGAATTTAGGATTGTCACTCTTTCTTCTTAGTGTATATCGCTTGGTAAAGCTCAGTTGTAAGAACTCCATTTCCTAAACTCTATCTTATTCATAATACGACGATGCCTACGTCTAGAAAGACGATTGGTAAGAGATAGAGCTGTGAAAGAGTTAAGTCAAAGGAACTCAATTTTTTGCATCATGATTATGATGGATAAATAGGAGGTATTCAACAGAACAATTGTATATAAAGACGTGTAAGCTTTTTGAAAAGGAATCTTAAGGCAAGAATATCTATCCACCCATATGGTGAAAAATAATGAGAGATTCAGAAGGTAGATACAAGTTTCAACAAGTGAAAGAAGGGTACGAGGTGCCCAGTTAATGAAGATTATCAGTATTCACAATTCAGGAAGAGGAAAATAAGACTTTTGAGTTACCTTCAACAATAATAGAGGTATATACAATTGGCACACTCATCTCATTTATGCCCCATGAGGGTTAAGCTAAGTAGCATAGGAGAAGGACATATATCAGGATTAGAGTGACCCAAAATGGTAGATGGATTGTTTGCGATAATGGATATTTCCGAAGGATAATATGCTAATAGATCTCCTTGTGAGACACCCACATGGTGCATTCTAAAATAGTACAGCTAGATATGAGTACTACAAAGATAGGCACTGGAAGCCTGAAAAGGATATATATTATCTTAGTATGGCTCACGTCCCTAGAAAAGAGATAATGTTAAGCAACCTGAAGAGTCTATGGATGGAGCAAAAGGGAGCTAAAAGAAAAAGAATATCTTGTCGAAGTTTTCAGAATAAAGTGATAAACATAAATGTTAGCAGGAAAAGAGAGTGCATTATGAGTGAGATGTGATACATGGGTGATAATGGTAGATAAAAAAAATGATGACAGTATTATAGAGTCTATAGTCAAGTGAAGGAAAAGATAAGAAATTACACAACTTCAGACAACAAAAGAGTAGGCCATAAAGTCATATCCTCATTTCGAGAAATAAGTTCGTGAATACCAAAAGGAAAAGTTAGACCCCAGAGTAATAGAACTCAGTATGGGCTGGTGAACAGGATAACTAAATGTGAATTCAGCATCATCAGAATTTCCAATTTCGTTCTGGCATTAATAAAATGGACAATAGAAGAAGATTCATAAGAAATTCAGAAAAATAGTCATTCAGGAAGGCGCTTCCCTAAAGCAAGAAATGTGAGCAAAGTTAAGCTTAAGGGGTTACTAGGTTTCTCTCTCGTGAGTAAGGAAATTTGTTATCCTGGGTACAGAATGATTAACGCAAAGCGAGTAAGGATCATAAATGATGTGAAAAGACTCCAAAGATGAAGAGGTAAAACATTTATATGTAGATCATTGTAGCACTAAATGTTAGTACTCCCCTAGGAGGGGGGAGGGAATATGGAGTGATGTGGTATTAAGTAGGAATTAAGTGGTTCTAGTAATTATGGAATGATAAAGAAGGAATGCGACAAAAATTTGAGAAAAGAATGAGATTGCACTTTTCCAAATCCTATAGATATACTACGACTCCAGAATATTATGCAAGTACAATGCCATGGAGACGCAGTAAGGGTTTCCCCTAGGATGTTATTGATAAATAAGTGTGAATGAACATTTGGGACATAATGAGCTAGTGCGAGAGGTTAGATAAAACAAGGAAATAACCCAAGAGAGATTATGTAGAATATAGATATGAGTTTGGGCCAACGAGTAGTTAGTAATTGATTCTGAATATCCTAGTTAGGGCTAGAAAAGAAGATATAGACAAATAAATAGATCATGTGAGATAAACATAGTGAACCCAACATGCAGAGTTCAATCTCGCAGATATGGCATTGTAACCCTTGAGAAATATTCAGATAAGAGTTGGGATAGTTAAAGGTAACGTATGAGTGTTACGGAGTTAAAAGAGAATGCCAGTGAGAAGACAATCAAAGTATCAACTCAGAAGCAACCCTACAAGTACACGGGCATGGAGGTAAGTAAGTACGGATAATTATAAGTGAGGAAGGACATAAAAAATTCCATCAAGAATGCGATGTAATAAGCTCGCAGCTTTACAAGAGTCACCATGCCTTGCCTAAGTACTACAATGAAAGACTAGCTGAGGAAGTAAAGAAGAAGGCTTCAACTTAAGCTCAGTGACCTAAAGAGGAAATGATCTTGTAAAAACAGTCTCACAACAACATTGTACGCACTCCATAAGCAAGTGGAACCTACTGTGGCTAATGAACGGGAAGTAAAATCAGAGGTGATATTCAAAATCATGTGAGTTGTATGGGATTCCAATATTTGTGGGCACTAAGATAAGCTAAGTATGCACACAACAAGGGGCAGGAAACCAAGAAAAGTAATTGCTTACATTTAAAGAAAGCTGAGAAGGTACGAAAAGAATTATTCGATTAATGAAATAGAGTTAGTTATGTTATGAACACACATAATATTTCAGAGTATTATCCATGTAGCATATATGTTGACAATCATACATCCGTAGAAGATTTCGGTATAAGTTAAAGAAAGAATTTAGGCAAGGTCATGGACAAAAGATTGAATTGTTAAAAGATTGTATCATGGATATTGCATAACGCCCATGAAAGGCTATAATTAATAACTAATTCCATGAGCCACATGCTTTGAGATAGCTCAAGCCTACATAAAGGCTAATCAGAAGGAGGATGAAACTAAAGAGTTACGTTAACGAAGTAAACCGAGAGTCTAAAAATTGGACCCAGAAAATTATAGAAATTGTGGTTGAGAATATTACGGAATTACTCTTAATATGAGAGGTACAAGAGAGATAGACAACAACCTTATTACATAACAGCTCTACGAGAAAGCTAGTTAGAAGTATACCAGCCCCATAAGAAGTTAATATGAAGCTCTCACCGAATTGTGTATGCACCAAAGGTGCAAGTATTATAATAGAGTTTCATGTTGTGGATGTAAATTATACCTATGTGGAAGGTAGTTCATGAAAGAGATAGAAGATATGATGCAAGATTTTAAGGTTAGTAAAGTAAAGGTGAACAATGTACGAGATACTCAAATGTAGAAGGTTGTGAATAGTCCATACTTCAGATAGAAGGCGAGAAGTGCTGAGACTAAGTATGCAGGAATGATAGCAGCATTATCAGTGGCATATCTTGCATCCTATGGTTTCTAGGTATCAAGAGGTCTAGTTAAGAGAGTAAAAAATAGTTTGAGATGATGTGATGTCTCGCTTGATGTTCCAGAATAACACAAGAAAATACATGGTGCAAACAAGTTGAAGGAAGGTTGCAAGTAGTATAAATAGATAAAAATTGGTAAAGCGGCAAGGTTTTAGGAAGACAGGAGTAAGGACAAGAAAGGGTGAGTAAGAATGCGACGAGAAATGGATAAGTCCTCGGAATTAAGCCCAAGCAAACAAAAGAGCTGATGGTTTCTCTAAAGTTTTATAGAAAGCTCAGTATAGCCTGAATGAACTCAAAAGAGTCTAAGACTAGTAGCATTTAAAAGAGATGGAATGATGTCATTGTAATAGAATGAAGATGTAGTTGTGATAAATAAGTGATGGCGTTTGGGGCTTTGATTGTGTAACGATTTGAAAAAAAATGATTTCATGAATTTACAGGATTGAAACATCTATTTAAGGAGAATCGCATTGGGATGCTACGAAATACGGTTATAGAAATTACTCCAGATGTTCCCTGATGAAAGTAAGCCTTAGTGGCAATATATTACGTAAGAAATTTCAATTTATCAATGGATAATTATAGATCAACGTTGAGATGAATCAACAATTGATGGGTAAAAGTTGCAAAGTAGAGATGAGATTAGGCAATCAGTTTTTATATGGACAGTAATGAAGAAGAGTGAAAGGACTTAGCTTTATGCATATAGGATAAGCGATGAGAGTAACCTAGAGTTTGGTAGCAGACCTCAGTAACGATAAACCGAAGTAAGAATTACGGTATAGTATGGCCTACGTATACGTAGTAAAGCTAATGATGCCCAGAGGGAAAGATTGACACACAAAGTGAAGGCTAGAGATTGTCTAAAAGCTGGAAGAAAGAGAAGAGAAGAGTCGTATAGGCGCACATACAAATATAGAGTCGTAAAGGCTGCATGATAGAAGGTAGCAACAGTCACGAGATTATAAGGACTATGACTAGGAATCGTGGTATAAGAAAGAGGCTTAAAGGGGGAATGCCTTGGCCTTTGGGATCCATTCACAGAATAATTGCCTAGATAGTAAGAGGAGTACTAAAGTATTTGCAAGAGCTATGAGTTATGAGAATAATAAGTGCATCATTTAACATTCAAGGACGAATCTTCCAAAGTGTGGAATGATGTTACACCCCTTATTTTCATATGTGAAAGTACGTCGTACATAAATTGATGAAAGCTCGGAAATGAGATGTTACATCGCGTATCATTGTAAATTAAAGCGATGTAATTTTAGGAATGAGATTAGTTTAGGATTATAAGTATTATGCTATTTCAAACAAGTGATAAGTAAATTATGAAGGTCAAAAGGGAAGCAAATCGAAGGAAAATGAGTTTTGTTGAAGTTTGACAATTTGGCATAAAATACGATCCGAGCAATAATACCCGATATTTATAGACCAATATCATACAAGGTACCACATGACCATGCTAGTAAGGTGTATAAAATATGTTAAAAAGGAGTAGTATTTGAGGTAATTCTTAATTATGTGAGTAATTGAATAATTAGTGATTTTAGGGGGAGATTAATTATTTAATTAGTATATTTGGATAAGTCTTGACTAATCACTAATGTGGCATCCCCACCCATCTAGTTAATGACTCATAGATCATTATGATAAGGTTCCACATTAAGAAGGATTGGTGGTCTCTAGTCATCCTAATGGGACCCACACCAAAGAGCATAAAGATAACACTTTCTAATTCTCCTAACAAAATAACTCTCATCTCCCATCCCCAAGTGGAATTTCCTTTCTAGGAGTTCATTGAACAATGGAGTTGCTCTTGTTTTTCTGCCGTGGACTTCGTCGCATTCATCTTTTCTGGAACTTGGCAATATCTCGGCACTTGATAAGTGTCCCGATGACTCCGTCCCCGAGCTCACTTGTTTTGGTACGATAATAGGTGTCGGTTCCTGCAATTACTATGCCATATGTTCCTTTCCTCTGCTACTTGAGACCGAAATTGCATTCATCACTCTTGTTGTCGGTTGATCCCCCCTTATCTTCTTGATTCCTTCGGGCGTTGGAAACTTCAACAATTGGTGATACGTTGATGGAATAGTTTTTCAACTTGTGTAACCACGACCTTTGCAAGATAATATCGTATCCCGTGTCTCATCTACTACCTCGAGAAGGGTTGATTTCATCACTCCTTCAGTCTTCATGAGCAATAAAATAATCTTTTGATTTTTGTCTGTTCTTATCTCGTCCTCTAGTCAATGGAAAACCAACTTGATCATCTTCGATCCTTATTTTTGACTCGTACCGGTTGTGGACATCCGCCCAAGTTATTGCTTGAAATTCAAGCAGGCTTTCCTTCAACTTCCGGGAGGCGTCTGAACTTCTCAAATTCAGTCCATTGGTGAATGCCTCTCTGCCCATTCATCACGGACAGCTAGGAGCAATATTCTTTCCTTCTAGAATCGGGTAACAAACTCTCATAATAACTCAGGCTATCTCTACGTAATCCTAATTATATTGGCCTTTCGAGCTTATACTTTTTTATCACCGACATGGGCCTTGATGAAAGAGTTCGCGAGCATTTCAAAGGAATCTATAGAATGCTCAGGTAACAGTGAATACCACGTAAAAGATCCTCTCATGAGAGTTTCTCCAAATTTCTTTAACAACATAGGTTTATTTTCGTGAGGAGCTAGATCATTTCCTTTTACCACCGTTGTGTAGGTGGTAATATGCTTCTGAGGGTTTGAAGTTTCATCATACTTTGGCACTTCAGGCATTTGAAACCACTTCGGGATTAATTCTGGTGCAACATTGGCTTGTACGACAATTGAGTATACTTCTTGGAATTTGGGCCCTTCAGTACTGGTGAGCATTCGTGATTTAGTGCATGCGGGCGTTTACTTCCCTCATAAACCATAGAAGTTCATTCTTGAAAGGATAGACCTCGTTATTGAGACCAGATCTGCTCCCCCCAACCCTGTCGGAGCCAACTTCACCCTTGAGAGTGTTGTTGTCGACCTTCTGCGTTGTTTGCTTTGCAGGAACTCCGAGGAGAATTGGATATCTTTTGTTTGCATTATTCGAATTCCCCGACAGCGCCTACTTCAACTCCATCATAACCTTATCATGTCGCATGCGATGGCCTGGAATGATCGCTTGTTGCTTTGCAAGACCCTTACCACGTCAACGACATGCTCCTCATCAGCATCATCGGGAGTCGTCTCCCGAACATGTCAAGGATACTGCCTATCATGCACTGGTGTGGCGCCATTCCCCTCATTTTTAGTGTCATTGACTGAGTCCTCGAAGTGAGGCTGATCTCCTCGAAACTCGGGGTTGTGCTTGTTATTAATAGTGTTATCTGTCATTTCTTATGATTTTTTCTAAGACAAAATAATCAAAGCACGTTAGTAAAAAAGGCAAGGATCAATTTCATTGCACGACTGTCTAGGCCTCACGGTGCGTGCCAAACTGTTTACCCATAAAATGATACTGTTAAATTTATACGTGATTTCTAGACAAGTGAACTAATTTGATCCTGAAAATAATAAAATAAGTACATAACTATGCAATACTTAGTCTTAAATGTAGATGAAACAACAGAGATGACAGTTTCGGGAATAAGGTTTTCGGGCACAACAACGATGAGATCAAAAATCGAAAAAGTAAAATTGTATTAAGTTTTGTATAGGATGTATATACGTTTACCAGAAAATTCATCTCCTCTATAATCATAACTGAGCTCACTATTTATAGTTGTTTCTAGGGAAGGAGGTCCTAGGATCGTACCTTTTTTTAATATCAATTATGGGGGTCACTGATGAAGACATAACGGTAGATATAAATGCCAAATTTCTTGTAGCGGCCCGTCGCTCTTAATACTGTGGAATAATTTTTATTAAATGCTACGGGGCGTAGAGAATTTAATACATCTTTATGAACATTATCCCTTCCGATGACAAGTAGAATAGCAATATTCGGTCTTTCGCCATCCCCGCCTTGGATTCCACCGTGTCCTTCCTTTAGATGACCATATGTCATATCATATTTTACCCTATACACTTTTTACAACCTAACCAAAATAAGGGACCATTTTTATTGTTTTCTCAAAATAATGGAAACAAACTGTAGGACTTGTCTTCTTATTCAACTAATTTACAAATTAAATCTTCAGCAATGATGTGCACTTGATATATTTCAGTTTGGGTATATATTTGCATATCCTTGAATTCTTGTTTACACTTTGATGAGATTTTTGCGGCCAAGAAATAGAGGGCATTGCTTTTGCGTAAGTTTCCAGGAATTCCATTTTTGTTAGTGAGAGTAAAACTTCTTAATTCGTCGGACAACTCGACATTTTCATCTCGCAAATTTCATTCACGTGGTCTGCCTCTACCTCCATGCGGTAAAATATTGCAAGCTTTTGGTTGAATTCGTTGCTTTCAGCTTGAATTTTATGTACATATGTAAAGCAAAAACCAAAACACAGACATATGATAAGATCACATTTAATTTTACTTTCTCAATTTTCACTTTCCAATTTGCCATTTTCACTTTTAGAAGCGATTTTGTCATGTTGTTATTATGAGGCAAATCATAACTTGTAAATTTCTTTTTTATGTTTAACTTCTGAACATGGATGGTCAATAACAGATAAAATGTTAATAAATATAATGGGACTGAGAGTGGGTAACATATTAAAATTTCAACTTTTCCAAATTTTCATATTAATTGAGTCAAGATATACCTAGGTTTAGAAGTATTGAGCGATCATCTAAGAAGAGTAAGAGTACATGCAGGTAATTGGATGATTCTAAAAGAATAAAAGAGAGAGATGGAGCTCAAAGTGGAGCCATTTTCATATGTTTGCTAAGAATAAATGTACATATCTAATCTAACTAAAGAATTTAACATTTGTATATACTGATAACTAACTAACCGCCTAAAAGAGATTAAGTTACAAGATTTTATTTGTACACTTTAACCCTTAAACTGATGTATTATCTATGTTGGTTCGATACTCCCCCTCAACCTAGAGGGTTGAAAAAGATTCTTCACTCCTAACTTGCCAAGTAGATGATCATGTTGAGTTCTGCCCAACCCTTTAGTAGAATGTATCCAACATGCTCCTTAGTGTTGACATGCATAGTTTTGATAGATCCAGCTTTCACCTTTTCTCTAATAAAATGGCAATCAATGTCTATGTGTTTTGTACGCTCATGGAATATAGGATTGGCTGCAATTTATATTGCTGCCTTACTATCACACATCGAGGTGACTGTCCTCTTAATCTCAAATCCCAGTTCATTGAACAAGCCTGTTAGCCACACTATCTCTGCCGTTGCTGAAGACATGCTTCAAAATTCTACTTCTGCTGAGCTTCTTGCAACAGTTTCTTGTTTCTTCGACTTCTAAGAAATCAAGGCATCACCATAGAATACTAGATAGCCAGTAACAGATCTTGTGTGTAAGCATGCACCCTTATCTGCACCACAATATGGTAATAGTTATCCATCTCCTTCTCCTGGTAATAATAGACCTTGGCCTGGAGCAGTCTTAATATTCCTCAACTCTGGTGGCATCATCTAGATATGATTGTTTAAGAGCATGCATGAATTGACTAAGTATTTGTACAATATAAGAGATATCTGGTCGAGTCATTGTCAGGTATAGCAGTCTGCTAACAAGTCTTTGATACACACTTGCATCTCTTAAAACAGGATCATTATCAGTAGCATGTGTTATTGCTTTGTTAAACTCCACAGTAGTTAACTTCTGATTGACTTCTAGAGGGCACTAGCTATTTTTGGTCCTGCTAGACCAATTTCAGCTATCAACTCTAAAACATTTTTTCTTTGGCTCATATATATTGCTTTAGAGGATCTTGCAAATTCAATCCCAAGGAAGAACTTCAGCTCCCCCAGATTTCATTTTGAAGAATTTTTGTAAGTCTGCTCTAGTTTTATCAATCAACTTAACATCAGTACATGTGACTAACAAGTCATCTACATAGATGAGAACTAGCATTTGACTACAACCTTTTCTTTTACTGAAGAGACAGTAATCATAGTGACTCTGTGTGAACCCCATTTTATGCAAGGCATCTGTGAGCTTAAGGTTCCATTTCCTAGAAGCCTGTTTGAGTCCATATAAGGACTTGTGAAATCTGCAAACAGAATATGAATACTCTCCCTGCCTTGCAGTGGTATAAGAGAAACCGGGCGGAATGGTCATGTACACGTCCTCTAAGAGATCACCCTAAAGGAAGGCATTATGGACATCCATTTGGTAGATAAGCCAACCATGATGTGCAGCTAGGGCAATGATGGTCCTGACTCTGACCATTTTTGCTACGGTGAAAAAGTATCCATATAATCCAATCCCTCTTGTTGTGTATACCCCTAGCCATAAGTCGGGCCTTATATCTTTCAGCCTTTCCATTAACTTTATGTTTGATCTTGAACACCCATTTACATCCAATGAGTTTCTTCCCATGAGTTAAAGGAACTATGATCCAAGTGTCATTTTCTTCCAAGTCTTGAAGTTCTTGATGCATTGATGACATCTATTTAGGATCCTTAGCTGCTTCTGAGAATGAACTAGGTTTAATCTCTGTTGAATAAGCTACAAGGTATTGACTATAGGCAGGCTTCAATGCTTGATAACTAATAGAATTAGCAATAGGATAATTGCAAGGTTTGCTCTTTCCAGCATTTTGGCCAACCTCATAATCATTCATCCATATAGGAGGCCTAGAAGGTCTAGTGGATTTTCTGATCTCAGCAGTTGTTAAGTCATCAGCAACAGATGAAGGAAGAGCCTCAAGGAATGGAACTGCAATAGTGTGATGGGCATGACTGCTTGGAAAATCATCTGGAAATGGAAGATCATCAGGACTTGTAGAACTGCCTTGAAGATCTTCAGTGAGTGGAATACGTGGTAGAGTGACAACAACAGAATCATCATAGGTCGGAGTTTTAATATGAAGTTATTGATCCTTCATGGGACTATTCATGTGTTGGAGAAAAGGAAACACATCTTCCTTGAAGACAACATCACTACTCACAAAAGGGCAGTTATTGTGCAAGTCATAGAGTTTGTAACCCTTTTACACCAATAAGTACCCCAAAAATATAGCTGGTACTACTCTAGGTGAGAATTTGTGTTGTCTTTTAAGATTTGCAGCATAAGCCAGGCAACCAAACACCCTTAGATGATCTAGGGTGACATTATTGTGAAATACCAGCTCAAAAAGGTGATTTACCAGATAAAATTCTAGAAGGAAACTCTGTTGATCAAATAAACAGTTGTTAAAAGACACTTGTAGACATGTGATTTTTGACCCTCCCCTAGATTTTACTCATTTTAGCTTTTAGATATTTAGTTTGAGCCAAATATCGCTATTTTACCTAATTATAACTATTTTACTTTATTTTACACAAAAATAAAAAATACAAAAATATTTTCTTTTATTTATGTAATTGATATTTTATTTGTGTTACTTTTAGTTTATCTACCTTATATAAAATTCAAAAATACAAAAATAGTTGCATTTTATTTTTTAGGATATTAATATTTTTGGTAGTAGTATTATTTTAACTTTGCGATAATTATATTATTATTTTAGCATGACATTTGAAAAATACCAAAAATAGTTTCATATTTTATATATAATTTAATTTAATTAACTAGACTAATTTTTGTATTATGTAGTATATTTTATTTATATTAAAGATATTTAGCTAAGGTTTGGATATTTTTGCTTTAGTCCAATTCAAATATGAGCCTAAAATTAAACAACTCAACCCATTACCCTATGTAACCCATCTGATTTTTTTTTTTCAAAAACCCTAGCTACTACACTTCTTCCTCTTCTTCTGGAAAAACCCTACACAAGCCATCTTCTTCAACATTAAGCTACAAGGACAACAATGGAGATCAAGACACAAGAAAAAAAAACCCTAAGAGACACCAGCAGCCGCCACACCAAACGACCTCTCTTGACTCCATCCCTCACACCCAAAATCAGTCCTCCACGCCTGATTCGCCACTGACCTCCATAGCCGGCGACTTCACCCCACCTGAACTCGCGAAAACCAGCTCGTTTCCTCCAGAGCCGGCGACTCCTCGACCCCTCTAATTTTGAACGAGAAACAGCAGCAGCCATCAGCAGACAACAACGAGCCGCTTCTTCATCTTCCATCTTCGCCATCCCTCCGCCATCGTCACTCCAAGCAGCGAACCAGTTGTCGCTCTACTATATACCATCACAGCCGCAACTCCTCCAGCGACCCCCTTTCTCTTGACCCATGTTTCTTCATCCTTAAACACCCCCGTTTTAGTTGCATCTTCAGAAACCTGAGAATCAACACTCTTCTTCCCCTCCTGGATTCATGTCGAAAAAAAAAAGAGCAGACCCTAGCGTGTTATTGCTGGAAATAGGCGAGTTCCATTTGCAAATGCAAAGTTCCGGTCCGAATTCGTCGAGGATCTACGGCGAGGTTGTTTCGGTCAGCGTCCTGTTTTGATTTTTGCTTCTGGAACGTCTGTTCGGAATTTTTGTTCAATATTTTGCGCGAGAGTGTTTTAAGTTCGTTGCCGTCTTTCTTACTCTGTTTTTGGCGTGATTTAGTAGATAGTTTGATGTTTAGCAACCATGTGGAATTTAGTTGTTTGATTGAATGAATGGTCTGCTATTATTTGAGCATAATCTTGCTGACTAATGAAAGCTATGATATATTCTTCACTTTTGTTGGATTGATCTTTACTTAGAACTGAACAAATTGGAAAGATTCAAATTGAGAAGTGGCTCATAAATTGCTTACAATTTAACTTGTGCCAAAAATTATTCATAAAATTTGGGTGTTGGTTTATATTAAGAAGGGTATTGAACTAAGAGTTATGCATGAACTTTGGCTCACCGTATGTTTTGAAATGGGATTGGACATAATTTTGTTGCTCTTTTATTCGAACTCTCATCAATTGGGTCGATAGTTATTTGAGATGACATGCTTAGGCCGACAACACTCGGGTAGGCAAGCCTTACGATTTTGTTAGTTTTGAAGCGAGGGGTCGTTCCCTTAGTTAAATTTATCCGGGGAATGCCCCGAAGGAGTTGTATATATATTATTATCCGGGATATGTCCCGAGGTATTTGTAATTGGAGACGGAAAGTAGAACTCTTAGTATTTTTATTTTTATTTTTATTTTTTACTTTTTATTTTTCTTTCATTAGGTGGGGACGACCTCGAGCCTCTTGTGTGTTTATTTTCTTTTTCTATGTGTTCTACCTCAATCAAATATTTTAATAGCCAACTTGGTCATGTACACAGCCGTGAACTTCACCGGACTTAGGGAATGTCTAACACCTTCTCCTCGAGTCAAATGAACCCCGTTATTTGAATCTATGGTAAGGACTTAGTTTTGAGTTCAAAGCGTTTTGAAAGGAAAATTAAATATTTTTTAAAAAAAAACAGTGACCTGGCACACCGAAATCAAATGTCAGGTGGTGACTCTGAGTTTATTTCCTTTTGAATACAATCTTTGTCACTTTTCAATTGAAAAACAGTAGAGGTGCGACAGCGCTTTGGTAGTGAGTGGAAACTTACTTTCTATCTGGTTAGTAGGGATTTCTTGCCTGCTAAGGGATTAGTCCAAGTTAGACCTTTTCAAGTTTTTTTAAAATTTTTTTATTTATTTAAGAGGGTTTAGTGAGAGTTTGTTTTAAAAAAGGGGTGTGACAACACTCACCCTAGAATTTTAAAGGCAATATAGCTTGGAATCTCAAGGCTCGTGCAGTATCCAAAATGTACATGTGCCTTCTTTCAACAACTCCATTTTGTTGAGGAGTGTATGGGCAGGAGCTTTGATGCACTATCCCTTCAGACTGCAATAATGCTGTTAACTGCTTGTTAAAAAACTCTCTTCCATTTACTATTCTTAGTATCTTAGGAGTAGTGGAGAACTTATTTCTTAGTAGTGAAATAAGGTGTCTTAAAACTACAACTGATTCATCTTTTGTATTCATGAGACATATCCATGTATACCTATTGAAATCATCAACAAGCGTCAAAAATTATCTCTTACCATCAAAATTTGGAACCTTAAAGAGTCCCCATACATCTGCATATTTAGGGTCTCCAAAGACATCACATCTACTATTGCTAATAGGAAAAGATAATCTTGTTTACTTTGCTAAAGGACATACATGACATTGTTCATTACAATCAATAAATGTCTTGTTGTGAAAAGATGGTAATCTCTTAAAAGCATCTAAAGGAATGCGACCTATTATTTTATGCCACAAAGAGCCACTTATTCTATTTATTATTAAAGCAGAAGTAATAACACCAATTAGCAACTTGAGATTTGATCTTTGCTTGAGATCCAACACATAGAGTCCTTCCTCCAGCTTACTGATCCCCTTCACCTTCCCATTGCAAATGTCCTGGAAGACACACCAAGAAGGAAAGAAGGCAATGAAGCATCCAATGTCCCTTGTACGTTGTGAAACAGACAGTAAATTGTACCTAAACTGTGGCACATACATGCCATTTTTAATTGGTAAACCATTGAGAATGCTAGAGGATCCTAGGTGTGTAATCCTACTAGTTTCACCAATTGGTATCTGCACTTTCCTACCTTTTCCTTTAGGTATCTCCATTAAATCAGTGAAGAAATCCAAACTAGATACCATATGGTTAGTGGCACCTGAGTCTATGAACAACATATCTTGTTTAGCTTTGCTTAGGAGTGATAATGGTATACCGGTGACCTTGGCATAAGCTGTTGTTTCAACAGGTGTTGTGTTCTGGTTTAGCAGCTGAAGTAGTTGTTTATACTGCTCCTTAGTGAAGAAGTTCCATGTAGCTGCTTGGTCTGCTGGCTCTTTTGAATAGTCAATCTGTGCATTGTATGTCGCTGCCATGTTTCTTCCAAAGGTTTTCTTCTTTGTCTTGTAGTCAAGTGGATAACCTACCAACTTATAATAGACATCTTTAGTGTGTCCTTTTAATTTGCAATAATCACAGAATATCTGAGCTTTCTGCTTGTAGCCACAATGAAAACCTTGTCCAAAGTTGTATGCCATAGTTGCTGCTCCTATCTCCAAGTCACTAATATTCACTGTCTTTGCTCGTTGACTCTTATCCTGAACTACCATCCCATAGGCCTCATTGATAGTAGGTGTAGGAATCATAAGTATTATTTGTCCTTTTGCTTGGGCAAATGACTCGTTCAGTTCACTCAAAAATTTCACCTAACACTGCTGTTGAATGTGCTCTAGAAACACCTTCAATTCTGGATATGGACATGATGGAGTGGGGGCCATAACATCATACTCCCTCCACAGATCCTTAAGCTGAGAATAATAGGTTGATACAGGTGATAATCCTTGCTTTAAGGCAGCAATTTCCTGAAGTAAATTGTAAATCCATGATATGTTCCTTTTATCGAATCTCTTCTTCAAATCCTTCCACACATTGCGTGCTGAGGATCCATAAACCATACTGCTCTATAAATTTTTTGTTACTGCATTCATAATCCACGACAAAACAAAGGCATTGTACCTCTCCCATTGATCATGAAGATTTTTCACAAAATTCTCCTTGTGACAAGTACTGTCAATAAATCCGATTTTGTTCTTCGTAAAAAGTTCAATTCTCATGGATCGACACCACAAATTGTAATTTTCAGTGCCTAATAGTTTGAATTCAATCATATGTTCACCTGGGGAAACCAAAGGTCGCAAATACAGGGGATGATTCTGACTTAGCACTGTGTCACCACTCGTTACTTCTTCAACCACCATTATACTCTGAGCTGAGAAAAATAACAAACCCTAGCTCTGAAATTGAGTGTGTCAATGGATAATAACACTGAATCGGAGATCGAGACCAGTCGCGCTGGACCTCAATCGGAAGGCTCTAATACCATATTGGCCAATTAGCTAAGAAGAGTAAGAGTACATATAGGTAATTGGATGATTCTAGAAGAATAAGAGAGAGAGATGGAGCTCAAAGTGGAGCTATTTTCATATATCTGCAAAGAAGAAACGTACAGATCTAATATAATTGATTAAGCTAACATATTTATATATATATATATATATATATATATATATATATATATATATATATATATATATATATATATATATATATATATATATATATATATACTGATTAACTAATCGCCTAAAAGAAATTAAGTTACAAGATTCTATTTATACACTTTAACCCCTAAACTAATGTATTATATATGTTGGTTCAGTAGGAAGCAAGTAAACCTACTTCAAGTCTACGCAACACTCGAATAAGACATCCGTTGCTTAAATTATGACGAGTAATTAATTCCTCAGAAGTAGAGTTTATGTAAAGAAATATATTTTTCTTTGAAGGTATGTCGTTTATAGCTGTATGGGAAACATTGCCTGGATCTTGCTTTTATTGCCATACTTGTGATTTTGAAATAAATAGGTGATCAATATGACAACTAAATCTTGTATGAACCATATATTTCTTGTGGTTTTTATATGACCACGAGTCACTATACATATGTGCTGTAAAAATTTAAATTAATAAATGTAATATCTCATACCATAAGGTCTTTTAAAAGTCATAATACAATCCATATAGATATATGATTCTACACTCTTCTGCATATGTAACCCAACTTTCGGGTTCATGTGTTTTATGAGGACTGTTACGACCTTAATATGAGACTATCACTCGCATAATAGGATCTTTACACAAATGTCTGGATACATTATTACTTTTGGTCGATATAGATACTGATTTAATATATATATATATATATATATATATATATATATATATATAGATGTATAGATGTATATTTATATATAGATGTATATTTATTTATATATTTGCGAATAAATTTTAATTTAAACGGTTAGACAAAGTGGTCATTTGGGTAAACAACGACAAGTCTCAGCTACCACCCTTCATAGAAAAAATATTTTCTTGTGGTTGCTGCATAAACAAGAATGGTAATTGACTAATCAATAAGTAAATAAAAACATGTGATTTCTAACTTTTAAATAAATATTCATAAATCTCAGTTATCACCTATTATCAAACTACATGGACCGGTCAACACTGGAGGGCTAATTTAGGCCTATATTACGTGAAGCCACGATCCTTTTGTTTTTCTTTCAAATTAGCTATTTTATGAATATATGATTAGAAATGATTTAATATTATTTGCTGGCCATAATTTATACTATATTAAAAGCACGAAGGTCCTTAGCGAAATGTCGTTCATCTTTTTTACCCTTTAAAAATAAATTTTACATTAGATAAAATTATAATTTAATTAAATTTCCTAATATCTAGTACTTTAAAATCAACTAGAATTTTGACTATCAAGTATTTTCTTATTGAACTAGGTAAAAGGTCCTAATATTTAGGACCTAATCAATCTATATAGAATAGAAGAAGTAAAACCATTAAATTAAGACAAGTGACTTAACCACAAAATGCCAAGTGACTTTGTTAAGACAAAATAAACTACTTTTTTAACCAATTTGTTTTGAATTTTGAATTTTGAATTTTGAATTTTGAATTAATTGGTTACACTAATTGAATTAATAAATATAGATATCATATAATTATTTATAAAAAACGAAAATACAAAAAAAAATTTCTACTCATTCAAATTGGAGAGTAGTTTTAAGTTGGAGTTTTAAAATTATTTTACAATAAAAAAATTAAAGTTAAAAACTGGCATTTCAAATCTATATCTATATCTATATATAAAGAATAGGAGAAGCAAAAACACTATATTAAGATAAGTGTCTTAACCAAAAATGCCAAGTGGCTTTGTAAATACAAAATAAACTACATTTCTAACTAAATTTTTTTTTTGAATTTTGAATTTTGAATTAATTGGTTACACTAATTGAATTAAGAGATATAGATATCCTATAATTATCTATAAAAAATGAAAACACAAAATACTATTTTACCCATTCAAATTGTATGAGAGTAGTTTCAAGTTGAACTTTTTAAAAATTTCTATAAAATAAAAGGAAAAAATTAGCTATAAAAAATGAAAAAAAGAGAAGAAAAACTAACCATCCAGATTGAGAAATAGTTTCAAGTTGGAATTTTAAAATAATTTTAAAATAAAATTTAAAAACTAATCAATTACCAATTCAAAATTGGGAGTAGTTTCAAATTGGAGTTTTACAAATTATTTTAAATAAAAAATAATGAATTACCGATTCGAATTTGGAAGTAGTTTCAAATTGGATTTTAAAAATTATTTTAAAATAAAAAATGAAAATAAAGAAAATAAAAAACTTTTCTGAGTAAAATATTAAATATTGTAATATGCTAATAAATATTTCTATTAAAAATGTAATAATATTAAATATTAGATGATGTAATAAAGAAAAATACATAACAGAAAATTTATTCAATGCTCTTCCTATATAACTCCCGACAGTTTACGATAGATTTTATTCATTAAAATTTAGGTAATATTATTAAGAACAATAGAATAAAATTCTAAAAAAAATATTTTATCAGTAATAAATTATATATCTTCTTATATATTACAAAATGAAAGCGAATACTAAACATTGACTAATATAGTAAAGAAAAATATGAACAAAAGTTATTAGTTATTATTTTTAAATTTAAATATATATAAAATAAAAATAATAAAATAAATAAAAACTAATATATATATATATATAAATTGGTTATTTTATTTGAATTAATAAATATATATATATATCTTATAATTAAATATAATTAAAAACAAAAAATAAATATATAAAATAATAACTACCCGTTCAAATTGGTGGGAGTAGTTTCAAGATGGAGTGTATAAATTATCTTAATATAAAAAAGGAAAAAAAATTAGCTATAAAAAATTCAAAGAAAGAGAAGAAAAACTACCCATTCAAATCGGAATGTAGTTTCAAGTTAGCGTTTTAAAATAATTTTAAAATAAAATTAAAATTAAAAAATAATAAATTACCAATTCAAATTGGGGATTAGTTTCAAGTTGGAGTTTTAAAATTATTTTAAAATAAATAAAACAAAAATAAACTTTCAAAAAAATATTTAATAAAGTATTATGCTAATAAAACATTCTATTAACAATGTAATAATATTAAATATTAGATGATATAATATATATATATATATATGTATGTATATATATATATATATATATATATATATATATATATATATATATATAACAAAAAGATTATTCAGTGCGCTCCCTGTATAAGTCCCGTTAGTTTAACAGAGATTTTGTTAAATAAAATTTAGATAATATTATGAAAAACAATAGAATAAAATTTAAAATTAAAAATATTTCAAAAGTAATAAATTATAAATCTTCTCATATATGACAAAAAGAAAGCAAGTATTAAATATTGGTTAATATAATAAAAATAAATATAGAACAAAAAAGTTATTTACTAACTATATAAGTACCTTTGATTTAATAAAGATTTCATTATTTGGTATATCGTATTGACAAGTAAGATGATAATTGAATTTTATTAAAGCAATATAATTTAATAGGATCGAACAAGCCCGATCATAATTTAATTTAATTAATATTTTTTTTATTACTAATCGCGCATCGCGCGGGTACAATTACTAGTATTTAAGAATTTAAAACCAATAAGAATTTTACTTAAATAAATTCTTTCCTTATTACTTCATAGTTAATTTGTCTTCGTTAGAATTCTTACGTTATTTTGATTTGTTTTACATAAACTTTGGTTTGGTTTATACAAAGGTTGATTCACATTTAAATTCTACCATTAAATCTATCTTTTCCTTATATAATTTTTTATACTTTAAATTTTTAATATCTTACGTCTTATTTTTACTTTGGGGGAAATTATTCTTGCATCTCTTCAATTGCATATTCATAATATTAAAGTCCTATATTTTATATCATATACTTTTTTATCAACTCCTTTTAAAATTATAACGTTAAACATGACGGTGTTTTCATAATATATATAAATTCTAGAAAAAGGTCTATTGCTCTTTTTTCTTATTGTGCATAAAATTTTTTATACATCTATACAGAAATACTTGAACAAAAAGTCTCCATATCCTTTTCTTTTCTATTTACTTTTTAGTTAAAAATAAAATAAAAAATATAGCATTATTCTATTTTATTCATTTATTTATGTTCGTGATACATACATGAATATATATAATAAGTTTTATTATCTTCTACTTCCATGAGCCGATTTGTATACTGTTATACTTATTTTTGTTTATTGTGTAAGACTTGAAAATTAGAATACATAGAAATTTATTTTTCATACTATGCTAACTGGCATGAAGGACAAATGCACAGCTATGGACGAAAGGGTGGCCTTATTTCTCCTTACCAACCCCATAGAAACTCCGAATACATGCCTACACTGTTTGTACAGACAGACTTTCAGGTGCTAAAAATCCAAGGTGGAATAGAAAAACAGCTCAGATCGTATGATAAGGTCTCTAAACAACCACTTTGTTGAAAAGAAAGTGATCGAGCGATAACAACCAGGAGCTAATAAAAGATAATATTTTATTGTTCATCAAACTTGGTAAATATAAACGATATCATATGATGCATTCTGATATAGAATCTAAATACATGATTATGGATGACGAAAAAAAAGCTCTCCTGATAATAGAAAGAGTAGATTAATGGATGCTATTTTGCAATAGTGATTTTTTTAAATGTTGGAAATAATTTCTACAATACTTTTTATTAATTAAGGAAAAAAATAGTTTAAATAGACCTCTTATGTCGGTTAACTTGTGTCTTTTACAATGAAATTAAGAATATATAACTTTTCAATTTCTTTTAGTTAACTCTTAAATCTCCAAAGGTTATAGGTTCTTATTGAAACTAAAAAAAAAAACAAAATTGAAGTAATAAAATTATAAAACAGGGAGAAATATTAAATTGCATATAACAATTGAAGGACTTGCATGATTGAGAACTTCTATGGAGTAGAATTCATTCTTTCTCGAGTAATTGGCAAAATAAGATCCACAATTACTATTCTCAAGAATTATTTTTTTATAAACTTTTATTTTTGTAACTCAAACATAACTTTTATTATAATAAGTATATAACGCATTGAGACAAGTTACACGTGCACAGGTACTCTAAGACTAGTGTTCCAAAAAAGGCTAAATGTTAGTACGTTATTTAGCCAAGAAAAAGACTTCATTTGTTTAGTGGTGCACCTATATTTTTATAATCCTATTAGCATGTATTTTGTGATAAAATGAAGATTACTGGTTCTGCTTCTCCAGCGCTGTGATCACAAAGGACAGGTGTTCCCTCTTGTCTTGTATTGCACAATTATGCACCCTTCCAACAACAGAAACAAGACCCCTCAAAAATGGAATTAGCAAAACGTCAATTGTCCCCTTTAACATTTTCCCAAAGATATGGGAACCAGCAGAATCTTCCAATAATGCCTGTATATTTCAGTTGTATAATAAATATAGATATGTATAGGGAGGGTGAAAGCAGAGGATAATTAAATGAAAGGAAAAAAGAGAAATAGGTGGGTGTTGTTGCTCTCCTGATGCTGACATAACGCACTGTGCATAGCGAATTGCACGGAAAAAGCAAGAAAGAGAGATTTCCAATTAGTCCTATTTTCCTCTCACTAGACTTTGTTGCAATATATATGGCGTTATCAGCTACATTAGTTCATCATTATTCTCCGCGCCCTTCTTTGTCTTGCAATTCTTGTTCATCTTCTCCTTCTTGTTCTTCATCTTCTTCATCCTTTGATCAACGCCGAGGGTTCAATTGGAAATTCCTTAGCTTTTCTGGTAATTTTTATCGCCTTTTATTTTCTCTTGTATATGGGCCTTTCCTTTGAGCTTGCAATTGATCAAAATTTGATCTTTTTTTTTCTGTTGAATTGGAATTTATGCCAAATTTTGTATCTTTAGTAGTAGATTAATTGATGGGTCTTTCCATTATTTGGATTGTTGGTTGAATACTGAGAGCTAACTAAAATACCGATGAAATGAAATAGAGATCAGCATAAAAACTGGCTTTGTGTGTGTCTAAATTTGTGTTGCTCAGCAGGTCCTCCCTGGAACTTGTTTGGCACTATAGCAAGTATAGTGCAACTTTAACAGTGCATGCCATTTTCTTACTGTGGTCGTTGTTTGAATATGATTATTCAGAAATACAAGATACCTAATGAGGTGATTGTCCAATTCATTTTTGATCCAATACACCTGAAGGAAGAACTTGGAGAGTTCTTGTCAAAGGGGGTAGGATCATGTTGATAAAGGTGACATTATCAAATACCAATCTACTTCATGTCCTTATTAACTTTATTTCAGTTAGTAAGAGATTGGAGAAATTAATGAGGAATTTTCTATGGGATGGTGTGAAAGGGAGGCTGTAACAGCCCAGCCCGCTAGTGATATTGTTCGCTCTGGGCCTAGGCCCTCACGGGTTTAAAACGCGTCACTAGGATCTAAGACTTGTTAACTTATATACACAGCATCCCTCTTGTGTTTTGTTGACGTGGGACTCTGTCTAAAGTCTGGGGTGTTACATACACTCCCTCTTATGAATTTAGCATCGCCGAGGTTTTCCCCATCGCATTGGATTTGCCTAGACTCAGCACTAAGGTTTGTCCCGCCTAACCGGAATTTGCCTAAACTCAGTTGAACTTTGACTCATCATCGGCAAGGCTGACACAAGAGTGGCTCTGATACCATCTGTAACAGCCCAACCAGCTAGTGATATTGTCCGCTCTGGGCCTAAGCCCTCACGGGTTTAAAACGCGTCACTGGGATCTAAGACTTGTTAACTTATATACCCAACATCCCTCTTGTGTTTTGCCGATGTGGGACTCTGTCTAAAGTCTGGGATGTTATAGAGGGAGAGGACTACGAACCCCATTGAGAGTGGGGGTTTGGAACTTAGAATGCATGAAACCTCAAAAAAATTATTGTAGGGAAATTGTTGAGGAGGTTTGCCAACAAAGGGGGAGCTATGTGGAAGAGAGTCATAAGTGCAATGGCAACCGATATGGGTAGTTCATGAGGAAGTAATGTCGTCTGATGTTACAAGTGTGTGGAAAGGAATGAAGGAGAAGATGGCCATTTGCAAAGAGTAAGGCATGCATGGGCCGAACAACTCAAGGTGTAAAGTGCGCATGGGGCTAGTGCCTCACTTGTCGGTTGCCTTGAGAAGTATAGCAGCTGCCTCACCCTTAGTGAGTCTCATTTAAATATTAGCTTTACCTTTTGAAACATTGGTCAGTGCATAGCGATTATGGTATTGTCTAATTCAACTAGTAAGGGTCTGCATTAGTCAATGCCATATTACTTGTACTTATGCTGATGAATGCTGCAACTTGTTTCTATTCAATCCCTTACTTAAAGTTGCAATTTTAATTGCTTTATCTTACATATAGGCATATACAATATACTATATTCAAGGTTTGAAACTGCTCTAAAAGACTTGGTTATTTCTGTTCTCCTTTGAGGTTATCATTTTATCACCAACTCCTAGACTGCAGTCTGCTTTTTAGGAAAATCAATACTGTTTGTTCTATGCGTATCGTCCAGGCTAGAACCATAGACCCCTTCTCCTGGTGGATGGTGCAGTTGGAAATGATATTAATAGGTGTTATATTATTTATTCTCTTGTGGTGTCCTTAGTTGTGCAGCTATTGTCTCCTCTGGTTCCAGTAACTGTTTTGTGAATTCTGAAAAGCCATGTAGTATATCTGAGTTAGGACATAATTTCTTGTGCTATTTCGCAAAATCCTTATTATTTTTACACTTAAAATGTCTTGGCATCTTTGGATCTTTTCTTTTTTTTTTTTGCAAATCATTTCTCTGAGGAGGATGTCTGCCCTTTCTGCAGGGATAAACAACATCTTGAGAAGTCAAAGCTATAAAGCCCATGCGATGAGTACAACTGAAGGAAGTATTGTGTCACCGAAAGGCTTGATGGACATGGAGGAAGAACCTGAGCATCTTCTAGTCCTTGTTCATGGCATCTTAGCAAGGTTGGCAACTTTGTTTACTCACCCTAAAAGGATGCCTCTGTGTCTACATATTATATATTATGTGTGTTGTGTTTAGAATTAGTTTATATTCTCCTTCTCTGTACACAAGATGAATGGTGATTAGAACATTCTTTGTTCTAGTGGTAGTGCTATCCGGAATTGGGTTTAAGTTTTCTTACATTCTCACTTTCAAGCGCACTATAAATTTGGTTGGAATTTTTTTGCTTTCCCAGGAGTATGAAACTCGATCTTGCATTTGTCCTGGTCACATACATATCTATATCTGTTTGTATATTACTTTTATATTCCTCAGCTTTTCTTTCATGTTTCTGAGGTGATGATTTACCTCATAATCCATGATTTGGTTGTCAAGTATGTTTCGTCTCATATATGTGTAATGGGCACGGTCTTAAGTGCTGATATTCACCCATATCAGTCAATTAACTACGCCTCAACCCCAATTATATGCTGATATCATCCATAGATCTAAAATATATTTCTGAAAATTAGCATGCTTCTGATTGTATCACTGAGATTTCCAAACAATGCAGCCCAGGTGACTGGACCTATGTTCAAGCAGAGTTGAGGAGGCGGTTGGGAAGAAACTTTTTGATATATGGTATAATTTTAGTGGAACTTGTCCTCATATTTTCATGTATTTTTTTTTTAGTTTTCTAGGTCTTTTCTTGCTTCAATTTAGACTACACCAAGAAAGTAAAGTAACAATATGCTCTTGCTTCAATCATATGCTGTACTGTTGATTACGTGAAAGTTAAGTATCAGCATATATTAAAGTCTACTAATGATCAGCTATTTGAATGGCTAGCTACCGCAGTCAATGAAATAAACTGCAAGTACGATGTCTAATTTGATTGCAAGAGAAATACGAGAAGGTTTTGTTAAATTTCATTTCCTTCTTCCTTCTTTTAATCCCTTATCTTATCAGAATTTGAAACTTATACTTGTTACTGCATGAAACTCCATATTTTACTACCCAAATACTACGATTTGTATTAATATTTATCAAATAACTGATACAATTGGGATATCAATCTTTTATCTTTTCTCATTCTTTTTTTGTTTTAAAAAAATCTTGAATCTTACATATATCTGAATCCAGGATGGTATTCAACAAAATCTGAAAGTCCTTTTTTGATTGGTTTGTGTATGCTATCTGACTTTTTCTTTCGTGATGTGCAGCAAGTTCATGTAATATGTATACTAAAACCTTCACAGGGATTGATGGAGCTGGAGAACGACTAGCAGATGAAGTGAGTATGGTCCCTTTGCTGGTACTTGTTGTTTACTTGTGTAGGTTAGCTTTGTCAGTGGTTTTTGGTTAGCTATACAATACCCCAAAAGCAAGAGATCCCTGATAGGTAGTATCCTATGCTGGTACTTGCTGTATAAGAAACAAAGGGTCTATGACTCTGGCTATTCTGCGGAAAGTGAATAAAATTTGTAGTGTAGCACAATATTTGCTGATAAATGTCCTTCCATCAGTGCACCAGATATAGAATTTATAGATTTTATGAATTGTCTAAATTGTGCTAATAATAGCTGGTCTTTTTCTTTTTTTCTTTTACCTGAATCACTGCAACCAAACTGGTAAAGTTGGCCTCTATATACCTTTACTTCATAAGATTGCCTTCACTACTTAAATAAAAATTGTCTCCAAAAGCTAGTTGTTTCAACCTGCACTCAGAATTTGTCTCAGAAACTTCAATTATGTAAACAAAGTAATGGTCAAATAGTTTCCAGCCACTCATTTCTGACATTAAAACATAACCCTCTTGAACCCGTGCCTTTTCAAGTCTCCAATACATGGCTTGTGCTTCCAGTGTGAAACTATGAATGCTCATTCTTTCCTGTTTGACACATCTGATAATAAACAGGTTAGGTTGGTTGTGAAGAAAAGAGAAAGCCTAAAGAAGATATCCTTTTTAGCTCATTCTCTTGGTGGATTGATTGCAAGATATGCAGTTGCCGCACTTTATTCATCAAATGGTAGTGAGCAGTCCGATGCTACAGTCACTTCAACTAATGCAAACCCCAAACCAGTAGGCTCCTTAAATGAAGGTTTGATAGCTGGCCTGGAGCCAGTCAATTTTATCACCTTGGCAACACCACATTTGGGTGTGAGAGGGAAAAATCAGGTTAGTTCTCATGGTACAATCTGATCAGTGATCCATGATTGATTCTTATCTCAATATTTTGTGTCCTTCACGGAGTTACTAGATTGTGTCCGTTAGAATTTTTTTCATAGGGATTTCAGTTGTTTTCTTGTATTTTATGAATATATTCTATAATTTTTGAGAATGATAAGTATATATATCCTATATTCATGCTTTTAATTGTAAATCTCGTTATGAAGCCTTTACCTGGAAAATTTTGAAACTTTAGTGGACTAGGAAGTGCTTGCGGAATAGAAACTAGCTTTTAGCTTTTTTAAAGAAGAAAACTTTTAACACATTTGAATTAGATTTTTCTGAATTCTTCATTACTTTAAGACTCTATCTGTACTTACCGTATCTTAAAATATTCATTACTTTAACAGCACCACTTTAAGCATGAGTCAAAAATCTCAATTGTTTCATATTGAATGGGAAAGACTGTCGTACCTATTTACTCTTGAAAATTATACAAGTGTTAATCAATATTTACAAGTAAAGGAAAGGAACCATGAAACATCCTATTTCACTAAAGCAAATGCCAGGACTATTTTTGCCTTTTATTACGCAAGACAAAGATTATATACAGATAATCATTGTGGTATACTGCACACCAAGAATCATTAACTAAACATCAAGCCACATACAACAACAACAACAACAACAACTATCCAGTATACTCCCACCAGGTGGGGTCTGGGGAGGGTAATATGTAGACGAGTCTTACCCCTGCCCGAAAGGCAGAGAGGCTGCTTCCAATCGACCCTCGGCGAGTAGAGTAAAAATGGGAAAGCTGCATTAAGAAACAGAGATAAAATTAGAAACACAAGCAGGACAAAATCAAATAATAAAGCATAGGTACTCCCACGAAAGTAACGTAAATAGTTATGAAAACATAAGCAACATAAATACAGTCGCATGTAGTAATATCAAGCAGGAACTACCATACTAAAACAGTAATCACCTATGAGCCCCTAACCTACAACCTTGATTCTAAACCTCCAGACTCCCCTATCCAGAGTCATGTCCTCGGTAACCTGCATTCTGGCCATGTCCTGCTTAATCACCTATCCCCAATGCTTCTTAGGCCTCCCTCTCCCTCGCCGCCCACCAACAATCTCCAACCGCTCGCAGCTCCTTACCGGGGCATCGGAGCCCCTCCTCCGAACATGCCCGAACCACCTCAGCCTCGCTTCCCGCATCTTTTCGTCCACCGGGGCCACCCCTAATCAAGCCACATAGTATAACAGAAAAGAGAATGCCTTGCCAGGCCTTCAATAAGTTGTGTCAACAAACCTGAAGCATCCAGGAGGATATTAACTTGAGGTCATATTAACTTACATTTAGGAGGATATTAATTTGCAATGTTCATGTTGGTCAAACAATTCATCAAGTCTTTAGTTTAAATCATAATCTTTGATACTGTCTCTCAGAATTTGAACGGTATGTTGTTATTAGTTGCTTATCCAGAAAAATTGTGTTGTGATTACTTTGTAATGGCTCCTGACATCAGGACAGTTGATTAGCTTTTATTGTTCAGCTTCCTTTTCTTTTCGGGTTGCCAATCTTGGAGAAAATTGCAGCACCTATGGCTCCTATTTTTGTTGGTCAAACTGGTAGTCAGCTCTTCCTTACAGATGGCAAACCTACTAAACCACCTCTGCTGCTAAGGATGGCATCAGACTGCGATGATGGAAAATTTATGTGAGTATAATTATCCCTACCAGTCCTGAAGCAGCTGTTTCTCCTGCCCCATTCTCTTTTTACTCTTATGCCTGGCTTTTCCTTCTTGCAGATCAGCGCTTGGTGCTTTCAAATGTCGTGTTCTATATGCTAATGTCTCTTATGATCGTATCCTTTGCATCTCTTTTGCTTTTTCTTCATTTAATTAGCAAAACATAATTGATAGAGTTCATTCCAGAGCTATTTCTCTCAATTTCTTGGCATTATCTAGATATGGTCGGTTGGCGTACATCATCTATAAGAAGGGAGACAGAACTCGTCAAGGTGATTTGAGATTTACAAATCATTTTTATCATTTGTTGTCCATAACTATAGCATTGTGGACATTAGCATTTAGTCAAGATAAAAGACAGAAAAGGACATACAATAATAATTGGTTTAGGTTAGCAATAGTTACTCAAGAGTTCAGATCTGATGTTCAATCTGCCAAGTGTGTGCGAGATTGAATTGATATTCCTAGGGAAGAGGTTTTGGGATATGGCTTGGAGCAATTTTAAAACCACAGAATGCTGTGTTGTTGATGATTTGGCGAGAGCAACCCTTGCTAAACGCACACTCTTTCTCGTAGAGCATTCCATAGTATGCTGGGAAAATAATTAAAGAGAAACAAAAAGTTATGTGGTTCTCAAACTTAATTTATTGATTTAATATACTCTGCAACCGTTTTGACAGTTAAAGAGCTGGAAATTGCAGGTGAGCAGTAAGTTCCATGATCTAGTGATTAGTACATTTGACTCTGAATACAGTAATTGCATTTCAAATCTCAGTGATAAAGAGTTAACCCAGCTGCTTTAGAATGGAGAAATGCAGCATCCAGTTAGTCTTTTGGTTTTATTAGTTTTAAAGTGCTACCATTGTGAGTTCACCTGTAGCAGTTGTGATACAGGATTTGAATTTGGAAAAGCCACGATTCAAGCAATTCATGAATTAATTTATTCTAAAACTTAAATGCATAAGCACGTGATGGATAGGTAATAATCTCTCAATCTATTATCACATAACTTTTTTTCTGTATAATTTTTCTTCGTAGGGGATTAAACAACAACAACAACAACTACTACTACCCAGTATAGTCCCACAAAGTGGGGTCTGGGGAGGGTAATATGTAGACGAGTCTTACCCCTACCCGAAAGGGCAGAAAGGTGGTTTCTAATCGACCCTCGGCTCAGTGAAGGAAAGGGAAAACAAAAACAAAAACAAAAACAAAAGAGCATTAGTAAGTCCAGCAGAAATAGCGTAAATAATTATCTAAACGTAAGAACCATAAATAAAATAGCATGCAATAATATCATACAGTAACTACCATAAATAACTACCCTAAGGGAGACACAATCTAAAACACAAATCATCTATGGATAGCTCTACCAAGCCTCACCCAACCCCCGGAGAGTAGTACGAAAACTCTAGGGACCCCTATCCTACAACCGTGATACTAGACCTCTAGACTTTCCTATCAAGGGTCAAGTCCTCGGAAACCCGCATTCTAGCCATGTCATGCCTAATCACCTCTCTCCAATACCTCTTAGGCCTCCCTCTGCTTCGCCGAACGCCGACCATCGCCAGCCGTTCACAACTCCTCACCGGGGCATCAGGACTTCTCCTCCGCACATGCCCGAACCACCTCAGCCTCGCTTCTCGCATCTTCACATCCACTCTCGAATAACTTCTCGTAGGGGATTAAAACTTGGTAAAATTGTTTACACTTCATATGCATCCCTTGAAATGAAAAACCCTTGATACATTTAGTATACTGAAATTTGAATTAGAAACAGCTACAAGTTTTGGACCCTTCACTTGCATACTACAAGCAAATCAAGGACGGCTAGTTCCTTGTATGGGAAATTTCATATTTCAAAGTCGCGCTATTTCAAGTAAGAATTATTTGCTAATTTTGTAGAGAAGACATGACTATTTAATGGTGAGTTGCTGTATTTCCCGGACGAAAGAATGGATATACTGTGGACGAAAAGTAGAATTATCTTCATTATTGTTGCTCTGATGGTAAGTACCCTCCACTTCCAAGCAAGAGGTTGTGAGTTCGAGTCACCCCAAGAGCAAGGTGAGGAGTTCTTGGAGGGAAGGATGTCGAGGGTCTATCGGAAACAGCCTCTCTACCCCAGGGTAGGGATAAGGTCTACGTACACATTATTCTCTCCAAACCCCACTAGTGAGATTATACTGGATTGTTGTTGTTGTTGTACTGCTTAAGCCCCGGAAAAAGGTATAGTTAGTAGCCTATTGTCGGGTGAGGGCGATGGGATGCAATTGTTCCCACAGAGAGAGAGATGTTCAGTTCTCCACTAGCACTGCAAATTATGACTGTAGGCCTGGTTTACTCCATGTCTAATTAGTCGTTTTTCTTCGTTCTCTAAATAAGAAAACCCTCCAGAAATTGGTTTGTACTTTATACTATTCTTTAGGAAAAGGGGACTGAATAGTTCGCACTATGCTCATTGCATGACTGCGTGTGTCTTATGAGTCTTCGTGCCTAAGCACGTACATATGCTATGTCATGCATGCATACATTTGATTCTCGTAGTTAAGATCAATATATACGCATAAAAACATGGTATCATGTGAAATTTAATACATTAGCAGGATAATAGCTGTAGAACTCTGAAAAGTTGCAATTTTCTGGAAACAGAGTTTCTTAGGAGTTCATGACACGACAATTTTGTTAAATTGGCAGCCCCCTTGGCGATCGTTGGATGGCTACAAACATGTAGTAGATGTGGAATATTGTCCTCCAGCTTCATGTGAAGGACCCCATTACCCCCTCGAGGCAGCCAAAGCAAAGGAGGCAGCACAAAATGCACTAAGCACGCAGAGCACATTAGAATTTCATGAAAGTATGGAAGGTAATAATACTATGAGAGATGTTTCTGCTAGTTTCAATGCTACTATATATCTTCTACAGCAAGCTAAAATCTCACTACTCTTTTCGAATAGAGGAAATGATACGTGGCTTGCAACAGTTGGGGTGGAAGAAAGTTGATGTTAGCTTTCACTCGGCATTCTGGCCCTTTTTCGCGCATAACTTAATCCATGTAAGTTCCTTCCATAATCTATTTCTTTATGTTCCTCTCCATCAGGGTTAATTCGATCACTATTTTCCGGTGACAGGTAAAGAATGAATTCTTTCACAATGCTGGAGCTGGAGTAATTTCTCATGTGGCAGACCACATAAAGCAACAAGAGAAGCAACCCGAGTCGTCCTCATTAATTACCCCTAGCTTGTAGCTCTTATAGTTGTACAGGAAGCAGTTTAGCGTACATATAAATGACATGAAAACGCTAAAAGCTTGATTCTTTTTTATTTTGACGGATACTATAATTGATTGCAAATGTATATTTGTCTCAAAGTTGCCGGTTTATTTGTTTATACCGGCTGGTTTCAACCAGTGGCGAAACGAGGAATTTCGCCAAGTGCATTCAAGATTTAATATACATGTATAAAGTAATATTTGCCCTATATATGGACAATATAATTTTCGACAAAGGGTGTCCCTTCATTGGTAAATTAATATATTCTCACAGTTTTGGGATTTGCTTTTTTCCATGTTCGTGTTCGACAGAAAAGATAAATTAAAGAACAGAATTTACGAAATGAAAGGAAAAATAAACAAACTATATATATACATTGAAATATGGATAACATAAAGCAGATGAACACAACTAGCAGGCCTTGATTCAATCGTAAGCTCCATCGTTTTCCCCACACTCAACCTCAACGGAGCTAAAAAGAAAAAGATTACCCAACCCCAAAGCAAGTCTAATTTGCAATGAAACATTTACCGAAAAATTAGAAACAGATAGAGCATAGCAAACCCCCTAATTAGAGAGCAAATTGAATCAGATTAATCACATTATAGAACAGCCAGTAGCATTATCATCACTAAACATGTGCCTAGTCCGTTCATCGAAGATTGTATTGTAAGGTAGCTCTGCATAGTAACCGTGAGCATGGCCATTGTAGCCGTGCTCGCGGTAGTTGTAGGAAGAAGAGGGCTGATGTGCGGAGTAAGTGGCTGGCGTGCTGTAGAATGTGTCATAATAATGGTGCATATAGTTATGGTATTCTGAATTGTATGGATATGGCCAAAGTTCAGCTTTCCTTCCAGTTTTTCTCACTGTTTTGAGGACTTTTTTCTGCTCTGCCCATCCTGTTATTGTCACCTTTTGCATGTTCATGTCTATGTCAATGTTATCAACTCCTGAGAAATACCAAAGTGAAATAAGTCAATTAGGAAAATTAATTTAAATGTATGGTTTAAATAATTCCGATATGTAAGGGCCACCTTGACGTACTGCTTACACTTGAATTAGGTCCAAAGAATTATTGGACATTGAGAAAAGTCCATTTTATATCCAAGCACGAAGACATAAAAACGTCACCAGCTGTGTGAATGAGGATAATAATTTAAACGTTGTCTCCAACTAAATTTGTAAGAAAATTATTTTATAGGAAAGATCATTATGTATGCTTCATATTATAAATCTATTACAAAATGTTAAATGGTAAGGCTGTCTTGCCAAACGAAAAAAATTAAAAAGAAAAGAATAGGATTGTGATAAAAGATACCAACCATCAAGCTTCTTGAGAGCCTTCCTAATTTTGCTTTCGCATCCTGGACAGTCCATGTGCACTCTCATTTCCACAATCTAAAATAATAATGGATAACTTAATTTAGAATTTAAGTTTATATATACACTTACACCGTACAAAATATTTGCACAATCATATTATCTATACGATAATCTATGTAAACATTAATCATCAACACGTTAAAAATGGTAATTAATCTGCTATCACATATTAAAATGTACTAATATTATAAAAGATCTTTACACTATTCCTTTTAAAATATCATAGTAGTACTCTATTTTAAGCATTTATTTGTTAATAAAAACTCTTCTTACAACGGCGACGGCGCAATATGCCAAGTCATCATGAAAACAAAGTAGATATTGTTCCCCATAATATGGGGTTTTATTTTTCATCATGCTAATTGTTTAGCATAATACCATCTTATTAAAGTAGAAATATATACTGGAATGGAAAAGCCACTTAGTACATCTTGCTTTTTGCTGCATCTTTTTGGAGCCACTAACCTTACTTAATGCACTTCATGTACTCGACAGAAAAGAATAGTGGTAACAATTAATTACCTTCACTCATTATTAGTATTCAATTCCCGAATTTTTTTATGTACATGGAGCAAATAGTATAGTACTCCTACATATCACTGAGTTTAGTAACTTTAACGACATAAGGGAATTGTTCCAATATGGTATAGGATCATCAAAGATAAGAGGAACACTCAATCCCCTCTTTCTCTCGGTATAGAGTGATCAATAACATACGTAATTAATTGCTTTAGCACACTATAATCCAACGAAAATAAACTCCAAAAGGAGAGAAAAATAACATACGAAGAGAGAGCAAAAAGTTAGAAAACCAACTTCTTTCTCCATTTTCATGTACGTTATGTGATATATGAATGCTTATCTCTCAACAACATAAATATGCAGAAGCAGAACCTAAACCAATGTGCAGTGTAAGGTGAAGCGCACTGGGAAACACACACACACACACACACAGAGAGTCTCAAAACATATACACGCACACAATCATGATAACAAAGATTGGGATGCGTAAGTAACATAAGCAAAAAAGGAAAAAATGAAAAAAAGAACTATGTAAAGAGTCATGAGTTTAGGACGAAGCAGACCGTCATATTGTGTGACTTCCCAGAAGAGGAGCAGCACAAATGTAGACTTCCTTTGGATGAAATATCTATATTTAGTTTGTGCCTTTGTATGTCTATATGTATGTGTTTATATACACTAAACTAGACCTGTACAGGCATGAATATCTATTCGTTGGAGCGTTTAATTACACATAAGAAAGAGAATTAAAGATAACCAAAAATAACATTTTAAAATGTGTTCCGACCCACAATCATATTATCTTTTCCTTTCTCAGCCTTTTGTTTGACCCTAGCTAGGTTGCTAATTTTTGGAGACAAACCTTGTGCTATGAGGGGCCATAAAAGTTTCAAGAAAATAATAAGAAGAACTGGGTCATTGAGAAAGTACACTGAAGTTGCTGCTTTGATAGACTCCACTCATCTATTCAACTCCTTGTTTGGGGGAAAGGTGTTTGCTATATATATGTAATAACACAAGAAATTCAGTCTAATCTTGATAATACAACCAATGGTGTATAAGGATGGGCATTAGGTGGCTATCGTGATAAGGATTTTTAAATAATAGTAGTCCTTTTTTATTATTCCATCAATAGCATATAAGTTTACTTGACTTTTCTTCCTAATTAACAGACTTTGTTTTTTGTTATATCACCACTATTTTCTTTTCTTATTTGGCCTTTGGGCTGAATGTCGTTTCTTAGTTTTCGCATGGCACGAATAGTAAGGCGTTGCCGAAACGAGCAAATTGTAATGGTTATAAGAATGTATAAGAAAATTCATTGAAATTGTAAGGTAGAATATATTAATCTGGGGTACCTTTCCAAATATGTCAATCTTATATAAAATGTTACACATAATATTGCCTACTTGATTGAGTACAAAAAAAGTTTTAACATATTTCAAAGGCTTGCAGTTGCTTCGTAGTTTACAGCTTTCATTGAATCTTTTTTGGTTCTTTAATTTTGGTCTCACAATAGTAAACGAAGCAAAATAAAAGGATCTGCCAAGAATATCTATTACAAGTTGTTTACGGAATGTTTGCTTGTTCTGAGTAAATAAAGTAAAAAGGGAAGGATGGCTTAGAATATTATACCATACAAAAATTTTAGGGCTTCATATATAACAACGTGTCATTTTAGGGTAATAGTTTTACTTTGTACAAGTTAGGGTGGCGGATGCCCACAAAGAAAAGGCGTGTTAAAGAAATTTTCATCCAAGTTTGTGGTGTAAAGTATGTTGTAAGCCTTCTAGCTATTTTTGTATGTCATGTACTAGTAGTTCTTACTTCTTAGTTAACATATAATAGGCATATAACTCTAGAATTTGGCCAAGCTCTTTAATTCAATCCAAGCCGATTTCGTTGGATTAGCCCCTTGATGCCAATTGTCTTCTTATTCTTAGAGTTTTCCAGCATGAAACAAGAAAAGAATTGGAACAATTGAATTATTTGATAAAACTTAGGACCAGCCAGAGTTGAAAACCATAGCTTTGGTGACCAGTACAATGCTTTTTACATTGGGTTGTCCATCAAGTATTTTGTCTCTTCAAATAGGAGCACACGACAAAAATTGAGCTTTCCACTTCCCCTTCAAGCAGAGAAGCACAACAGTAATCAATAACAAGCATTTACTTAAGAACAAAGTATAGAAGCCCAAGCTAGCTAGCAGACATGGCAGAAAAGGAAGGAGCAACTGTGAAGAAGGGGCATGAGGAAGGTTTGAAAATGGCGGTTTCTCTACTCGAAGAATTCAGACTCCCAACGGGGCTTCTCCCTCTTGCTGATGTGATTGAAGTGGGATTCGTGAAGAACACAGGTTATATGTGGATCCTGCAAAATAAAAAAGTTGAACACAAATTCAAGTTGATCAGCAAACTGGTATGTTATGACACTGAAATAAATGGATACATTGATAAGAAGAGAATCAAGAAGCTTAAGGGAGTGAAGGCTAAGGAACTAATGCTATGGCCTCCAGTCAATGAGATCACTGTGGATGATCCTCCCACTGGCAAGATTCAGTTCAAGAGTCTCGCAGGCATCACCAAAACTTTCCCAGTTGAAGCTTTTGCTGCTGGCCAGTAAGCAGGAAAATGATGCCTATTTTCTGATTCGCCATATTTATGTTTGGATATACTGTTTGCTTTTTCTCAAACACTTCTTTGATTGTCAGCTCCATTGGGAGCTAAATAAGAATTTAATCTTAGATGTATTTGGATCAAAAGAGTTATGGAAAATACATTTCATGTTTCTTTTTGCTCTGTTTTGCTTTGTATTTTTTCCTTTTCGCTTTTGGTTCCTTTAACTAGTGCCATAATTAACCCATTTTCTATTCCACTAAAATGAATAAAAAGGCAAGTGTGACTTGCGAGAGATCAAGACAGTCATTCAATACTTTATTGGCAATACAGATTCGTTAGTTAAAATGACTGCAAGAGAAGAGTCAAAATATGAATATTACGTGCTATTTTATTCACTAATTGATCTTTCAGCATGAAAATATTAAGTAGTTGGCAGATTAAAATAGAGAAGTGACCACCTTGTTAGAAAAACAGATTCATAGAAACAAATGAGACTGTTAGCAACTCCATTAGGCTATAATTACTTGCGATTAACTTTACATCGAGTACCCCATCATCAAGCAAAAAACCGTCTTCTTTCTTCCAAATATTAAATAGATATACCCTAATAATATGCAGGTAAGTTTTTAACCGACATATATAACCATTAACCCACCCCAGTAGAAACCTGCCAAATACTTAAAGTTGGCATTCATCTAGTCGACTCTTGTGCAGCTGAAATGCGGGGTTAATCCATGCTCCACAATTGCACTGCATGCCTGCCCAATTGAAGTAACCGAGGCGTGCTTTGCAACCCAGGCACTGAAGCTTGTCTTCGACACAACCATCTTCGACTGTTAGATGAGTATCAGCTACATTAATAATTTAAAAGACGGAAAGCAATTTTTCATAGAAATAAATAAACTGTTAGGAATGAGACTCACCAACTTGCATCCACTTCATGGGCTCAACAAAAATAGAGGAGCATTGAGGTGCCTCCTGATCCAAGGGATTGTTGCTTCTCTTTTTCCACTTGAAGCAATTTTGGCCTTCTCCAGGTTCATGTGGAACAACTTGCTCTGCTGATGCAACAATCCTTCGACATTTCTTGCAGCGGTATATGACTTGTGGTTTTGCTTCAGTACTAACATCAGTGTTATTAGCTGCTTCCATGGTACTAGGTTACTTTATCTGTTTACAGCCAATGGAAAGCACAGAAGAGAAGATCATTGCAGAGCTGCCATGCTTATAAATCATAAGGAGAAACAAACTAATAGTAGTATCTTGCATGTGCAGAACAATCATGATATAAAAGCATTGATTCATGAGTGCAATAAGACATGTAGCCCATTTTATGAAACCCATAAAAATGCATGTATTTGCCAAACATCTTAAAAATCATGAAAGATCTCTTTCAGCATACTGATGTCCCGTATCATAAGTGATATCACTTTGTCCATTATCTAACATTTCATAAGCCAGTCTTGAAGCACAGTAATTTGACATGAGCGGTTCGTATAACATATGAACATTAACAAAAATAACAGAAAGCACTAGCTCCATAATTAAAGTATGATAAAAACGAAGGCAATAAAAGTATCATTATCAGAATAACCCAAGAATTAACAAAAAACTCATAAAAGGGCCAATTCCTTAAGCAAAACTTATACCGATTGTTTAATAGTAGTACTAATTCACCAGAGAGAAACTTAATCCCTAAGAGTTAAATCATGTTGCAAGAAAATCCATGAGCTTAGTCTGTATTGCAAATGAATATCCATGTTAATCATTCCTATGGATCTCTACACAAAGCGCACGGCTCAACTTGCCGATATAAAATATCCATCAAAATATACCAAGAACTGCACTAACAGCGATAATGGGAGGGCATAGGTGCAATATAGACCCAAATATAACCATCATCCAAAAATTAAAAATCAGGTTCCTTGATTAGTTACAACCTGTCCCTGATAGCAGATATAACTAGACAGGTCCTGCAATCAATCTATCAATCAAGCCTGCCTCAAAACTCAATCCCAAACCACTTAAAGTCAGCGATATTGATGTTTCGCAGTATCTGAGTCTATTTCATTCAAATATTCAACATGTAAATTTCTCTAAAACTAGATGTACCCTAAATCTAACTCTCATCACACTCATCATTACACTGATATACAAGTCTCGTACCTTCAACTGTTGCATTAAGAAAAAAGAAATACTATAGCAATGATCCAATAGACCAAAAGTATATGGTACACCTTTGTGGCAGGATTCTGAAACAGGTCCAAGTTAGATATCACAATGTCCTAAACTACACTTCAATTCCTTGTCATTAACTAATGTACAATTGTCTAAAAGTCACAATAAAATTGCATCATGTGCATGGCTACATAATAACCCTCCCAAAGAACCTAAACGGATTAAAATTGGTCACATCAATTTTACATAAAAAACACTTTTCTCCATTCAGAGAAACACCTAATTGGATAATATTTCACAAGAATTTAATGATGATCATTGAATCGAACACATACATATCTTAATTCAACAAAAAACGCCTCGTAAGAACTAAGACGGGAAAAGCGATTAACAGGAAAAAGAAATAGAACTTACAGTGATGATGTTTTTGCAGAAGAAAGAGAAGTGCGAGGATTTCGCCAGAGAGAAAGTGGAAAAAGAGCGAGTTTGTAGCCATGAGAGAATATATGGCGGTATTTGAAGTTGGGGTTAGAGTCCGATATCAATTGAGTTTAGGGTCTGAATTTGGGCTCAGAAATCCATGAGGCCCAATTATGGCATCGCAACATATCCAAATTCGACTCGCAGAAGGTTAATATGTCAGATTTATGTAAGCTGATATATAATTTTTCTTACCTTATTAATATAAATTCAAAATATTGGCTTTATGGATCTTTACAAATTTATTTTTTTTTCTATCTCGTTTTTTACACATAGAAATTTTACTTTTTTCTTTTGGTAAATAAAAATTTTCATTATTAAAAGTAAGGTGTATATGGACCGGGTTGGTTCGATTTTTATCAAAACTAAATCAAACCAACTATATTAGTTTGGATTGGTTCAGTTTTGTCGGATTTTTCGTTTTTTTTGTTATTTAAATATTATTTCAATCTTACTTTATTAAATTTTTGATAAGTAAATATATGTTTAGTAAAAGTATAAAAAATAAAATTGACAAACACATTATCTATTAAAATATTCTTATGAGAGAATTTCTTAGTAACACATAATAGTTATTTTTTTAGTCGCCTCACAATACTGTTCCGTGAATTTACACTTTCAAGGTTAACCGAATTTGGCAATTAAACATAAATATTAATATAATACCTAAATAATAATAATCATTTCACATTCGAAAAAGATATAACAATTTAATAGATCTTAACATATGATATGACTATGGAAGAACAAAGAGATTGACGCATCTGAGTAACACTTGACGAGAAATTGATCATATAACCCATTATTTAAGGTTAGTAAATATGGAACATTCCATATACTATTAAATATTATATCCCGCAAGGGAATCCCAAATATTTCTAGACACTTTTGAAAAATTTTTTATATAAAATCTTAAAAGAATATATAAAAATTATATATTTATGTTTCGGTTTGGTTCGGATTTTTTAACTCAATACCAAACCAAACCTAATTGAATTATTTTAATCGGTTTGGTACATTTTACGGTTCGATTTGTACACCCCTAACCAAAAGCATTATGTGCAGTCAAAGACAAAAACTTGCAGATGAGCAACTATAGCACACAACTAGCACAACTAACATTCACTCTTCCGACCTACTAATCAATACAAACTATACTAATATGGATAATAATTCAGCTTCTCAAGCTCCTTAGTAAGTCTGCTCCTTTGACATCCTCTGCAAACTACTTCTTGTATGATTCTTCTGACAATGCTCTTGGGATCAGCTTGTTTAGTCCGGAAAATCCTCTGATTTATCTCAATCCAGAGGTGATAAACACATGCAACCATAGGTCATCCTATAGAGCTCCGCACTTGAACTTCTTCCTTCAGTATTAACTTCAGCCCATCTTAATTCTTCTAGTCAAGTCATAGCTTTTCTAGCAATTCTTTGCAACTGCAAAAATTTGTCCCACACTTGTGCAGATACATCAAAATGGAAAAGAGGTGAGATATGTTTTCAGCTTGAGAAGCACACATTGAACATATTTGATTATCAATTACTCTCCGATGCATCAATCTATCCTTAGTAGGCAATCTATCAAAAGCTGCTAGTCTTGAGATGAAGACCTATTTTGAGATCCAAAGTTGTTGCAGACCATTTTCCTCCATTGCACTTTAGGAAAATCACCCCTCAACAGTTGATATATCTTCTTAATGAAAAATATTGTCATACATTTAAAATCTTCTTCAATAATCCCAGCTTGTTTAATGTGACTTTGCATCTTCAAAATTTTCTGCACTATCCAAGAGGTTTGCTTTGATGCAACTTCCTATATCTGGCCTCCCTTGATGTAATAATTGCGAATTCATTTAATCCAAAATTTATCTTTTTTTGTAATAAAGGTTTCACAACAATTTACTGATAGTTGTCCTGTTTCATATAGCTATATGGAGAATATTGAGACCACTACACTAATAGAATAACAAACTTTTTTCTATACAAGAAATTTTACTTTTACACATAAGAGATCAGTCATTTACATATAAAAGATTTGAAATGATCATTTTCTTAAATTTAAAATTATAAATAAGCATGATATACAACTAACACACTTCAAGTCCATACAGAACTCTTGAGATCATTTGCTTAAATGATTCACTGAATTTATTCGGTGACCAACTTTTTCTATATTTTTTTATCAGAAACATCATTTATCTTTTAATATTTTCTATAAGTCGCGTTTCTTTCTTTTTTATCGAAAAAGTCACTTATCTTTTCCTATTTCATTTAAAAAGTCATCCAAGCCGGAAAGTAATCTTTCAACTAATTTTTCATAGCGTGACACCTGATTATTAAGAAAAAAAAATAAAAAATATTAAATCCAAACTCATTCTAACCAAAAACCTTCTATTTCACTCAATAACTCATTTGTACATTTTTTATATATTAAACAAATTAGTATATTTGCCCGTGCCTCGCGTGACCGTTAAAATTCAAAAATAGATGTCATGATGTCATAATTTTATAAGCGAAAATCAATCGTTATTCATCGAACATCTATTTTATAGTTTTTTAAATATCTTATATATAAATTCTTTGATAGTAAGAATTTGTGAGAAATCAACATTCCAGGCATATACTATGGATGCAATAATCATTAATTTCTTTTCTACAATGAAAAATAAAAAACAATCAGTACGGAGCAAAATTAATTTCCGTCCAAATTAACTATGTATCTTGTGTGCAGTAATTTATAGAGAGTTTCATTTTCAAAGTAGAACTATTCTAGGAAAGGATTTACTTTTTCAGCCTTTTAAGTGATTTCAATTTAATCTCAAAATCATATATCTAACTCCGCCTCGTTTCTTGATTATTAATATAACATAGTAAGATAACTTTTAAATAGCTAACTCAAAAATATATTTCTCTTTTCAGTTCTTCCTAGAATGTAAAAACAACTAAAGAAGAAAAGTTAAACTAAACAAATCCAGAAAATTAATAATTGAAATCCACTCAAAATGGGAACACCTCCCCATGTCGGTTTTTATTTTTTATAGATACTTGAACGATTTAACAGATTAGTTAAAACCCACGAAAACTAAACAAATATGAAATTACTCTAAATTAGTAGTAATCAATTCTATTTTCTTTCCACATCAAGTAGAACTAAATAAAACTAACTCAAACGCTGTCAAGAAAGGTGATGTTTCACACCCAAAAATAAATTGAGCGAAACCAACTTTAGGTTAAAAAAAGTAAAAACAATCTCATTACCCCCACCCTCTACCCTTTAAATAACTGAAAGAATTAATAAATTATCTACTCAATTGATAAGTCTAATTTTTTAATATCATGAACAAATATAATGCTCATGACTCATGAGCATTTATTAATAAGCTACATTCATGAGAAACTCTCCTTGATTTTCTTATTCTTATGTTTCTCCCCTTTTTTTTAAATCCTCATCAACGTCCTCAAAAAATCACCCTCTTTTTTTTTTTTTTTTTTTTGTATACATCATCTTAATAGGCACTGGTTTCTTTTTCATATGTCTTCTCAGTCCACAGATGAATTGAGTAGTAAATAAAATTAGACTGCTTTTTTACCAATCCGATAATTCTCTTTTCTATCAAGTACTGCAATAAAAGGTACTAATGCAAGTCATGAGGGGTATTTAACCGCATAAAGAAATAAAGATACTGAAAGCAATAAAACTTGATACATGAGAAATAATATAGAGCTGAAATTGAATGGAAGAAAGCCAAGAACTTTGATAAACACAAATGTGAAATGAATACTCCAAACAAAACAAATCATCAAATTCCCTCTTAATTTAAAATTTAAAAAATCTCAATATTGATATGATAAGAGCAATAATAACATTTACCAAAAAAAAGAGAAGAAGGAATGTTGACACACTAAAATTAAAAAATAACAGAATATCAAAGATAATGTGATAAGGTATAGCTGATTAAGATCCAAAGATAGTCTCAATTACAACAGAAATTGGGGGAAAAAAGCAAAAGAAAAAGAACCAAGAGAGTGAAAGTGATGCCATAGAACGCGTATGGATAATAAAAGAATCATGCGATGTCTTAAACGATCTATTTGGTTATATCCAATATCAACATAAAGAAACTAATTGCAATTTGAAATACTGATTCATAAGCAAATTCTAAAAAAATATTTTGTTCTCTCGGGTTGGTTGTCATCATGTTGATCCCCATCCTCATATCTATATTTTGGACTTGAATATATACCGTTCAAGATTAAAAATTGATTGTAGCAATAGAACATATATGTTTATCCTAAATCACCAAGACAATTCCAATTTGTAAGATAACAATGGGCAGGCGAAGTGGCAGAAGAAAAATTGAATTGGAAAAAGAGCATAAAAGCTCACCATTTGAAGGAAAGGCATTCGATTGAAGCTCTAACACAAGGTCAGAAGAACACAATATATGTAACCGCAAACAAAGTCATATACAATAACAACAATATCAATTACCCAATATAATCCCATCAAGTGGGGTATGGGAGGATAGTATGTACGTAACCTTACCCCTACCCTAGAAGAGTAGAGAGACTGTTTCGAACCACAAACGAAGACATATACAACAACAACCACAAACGAAGTCATATCAAAAGTTCAAAAGGTTGGTAAGAAAAAACATTCTCTATCAAGAAATTGAAGCGTGATTAAATTTTCATCGATTTATGAATAACGCTTGAGAGAACGGGACTGCTATGATCCTAATTCATAAACCTTCAAAAAGAGAAATGTAACATTTAAAGAATGTTAGTGTCATTTGAGTTGAATAGCCGAAGGTTTTGCAATGATTCGGGTATAAAGAAAGTTGTAATTAAAACCTTTTTTTTTCTAATTTAATAATGGATATTGTAATGAATAAAGAGAGGGGAAATCCCCAAAAATTTGACAAAATAGATAAATACATTTCCTTGTCTATGGGAGGTGCCATGTCAGCACTCTTTGGCCCTCCTTTATATTTATATATAGATGCTCGACTTTCCCTTTATATTCTAACTAAATCCTCATGTGACCAGAAACTATAAATGATTTGGACATAATTGCCCAACTAGAGAGAGTTTGCAAGCATCATCTGGGATATTTTTAGATTTTTGGTAAATATATTTCACAAGAAATATGAATTACAAAATTCACTTTTTCGTGACCTAATTTTGCACTATAAAGGATTTCCCTATTAGTTGCAAAATTCGGATATGAACCACAACTATATGTATTCAAGCAACCAAAAAAATAATTAAAGGTATTAAGCCTATAATTTTGTGCCTTTAGACACTTGGGTTTAAGTTAAATTGAGTTTAAATGTCTAAACTATTTACACAATGAACTCACTTGTAAATTCATTGTGAAAAAAATTATATAATGAACATCAATTAGTAATCGGTAATTAACCTAACATATGTTTGACTCAAAAGACATTGAAACCTTTTTGAACAAATCAATCAAAGATGAAGGGGTAAATCTTAGCTGAGTATAATGATCTATAGAAGAAAAGATGGATAAGGAGAATATGAGTAGTAAGACTTCTTTTTTTATCTAATTTAGAAAAATCTTCTCATTCATAAGTAATATTATAACCAATATTCGGGATCCCCCATTTACAAGGTTAGTATTCTCTATATATACAAAGAGCAAAATCCTTCTAAGCTGTCAAAGATACATTACAAGGAATATTTCTAATATCCCCTAATGGGCCCGCACTATTACAAGGGTCGTACAGTCTTTTGTTTTCCATAAGGTCGTCTCCCACAGGACATCGGATCAACAAGACCTCGTTATTTATCGTACTCGTCGTTGATCATGGTTGGTCAAATCTGGACCCATACAATTAGTCCCTCCGCTTGTCGGGGTGGCAACTGGGTGCGTCCTCGATGAGCGGACATCATGCATTCTCATGGAGAAATTTTATCCTTCTGAGGCATTATGACATGGCCAATAGGGGACGGTCAGCGTGCTTAGCAAGACACCGGGTAATACATTTTACTAGAAATGATGTCATCTTTACGTGCGTCATCAGGCGTAAAGATGATGGCATTGTAGGAAACTTGACGGGACGGCACGCATGGCATGTATCCATGGTCTTCCTATGATGGCATTGTAGGCTGTTTCTTGGTTCATGACGTGGAATGTCTTTTCCAGGGTGACTTCTCCTGCCAGGACGGGAAGCACTATTTCGCCAGAGGTTCGTTCCACTGCATTATTAAATCCCGTTAGTGTTATGCAACGCAGTATTAATTTATCCTCGAACCTCATCTGCATGAGAACTCGTGGGTGAACAATACGCACGTTGCTTCCGTCATCCACCATAATTCTTTTTACATTGGTATCCACAATGCATAAAGTTATAACTAAAGCATCACAGTGAGGGAAAGATAAAACGTCAATATCCGACTTATCGAAGATGATACCGTCTTCGAGGTCATCATACCATTCACGAGCAATCGTCCGTTTGAGTTTATCTGAGGTGGTGAATTTCACATGGTTTATTATCATGTCATCGCCGCAGCCAATGATTATTTGTATGGTGCGAGCTGGCGATGGTGGCTTTGGAGGTCCTTGAGGTTGATCGTGTCCATGAGCGAAGTTGGACCTTCCTCGGTCGCTCGGCAGTTCTTTTAGGTTCCCTAATTCAACATTCTTACCACTTCTTATCCCAGACCTATGCAATCGTCAGCCTTGTGTCCTCTTTCTTGGTGGAATTCACACAGAACATTAGACCTCCTGGTGCTCAGATCTAACTTTATCTTTTGCGGCCACTGTACCTTCGTGCCAAGTTTTTTCAGTGCGTACACTATTTCTGAAGGATAGATACAAAAGTTATGAGCAGATAACAGTGGAGGCATACCTCTTTCATTTCGGGGGGAAGGGGGTGCGGTGTGTCGAGCCGCGGCGTCTTCGTATCACGGAGGAGGTGGATTGGATGTTCGGATATAAGGCTGGTGCCTTTCTCGGTTGGAACATGGTATTTGATCCCTTCGACCGTCATTGTGGCAATCTCTCCTTGTCTCAGTTTGGATTTATGTTAACTGTTAGATAGGACCGTTTTAGGTCATCCTTGTCTACCCTTACTTCGGCGTGCATAATGGATTTTTTACCATGTGCCAGGGGGGATACTTCATGAGTCTACTTAGTAGCTTTTTGGTTGCTTTCGACCCGTTCCTGTTTAGCCCGCTTTGAAAGGTTGCTACTGCCATCCCTTCTGACACGTTCGACAGGCTCATCCTTACCCTGTTGAATCGGTCTAGGAAGTCTGAAGTCCCTCGTACATCGTCTGCCTGACGGCGAAGATATTGTTCAACCTGACCTCTGCCTTTTTCGCCCCCACATGAGCGGTGATGAAATTATCTGGCACCTCTTCGAACGTTGATATCGCTCGCGCTGGTAGTTGAGATTACCATGTCAATGCTCCCCCAGTAAAAGTTTCTCCAAACTTTTTCAGCAGTAAGGACGAATCCTGGTCCTTCGATATATCGTTATCTATAACTGCAGTAATATAATGGATTAAGTGATCCTACGATTCTGTAGTGCCATAATATATTTTCAAACATGGCGGCATTTTGAAGGTCTTCGGGGTGGAATGGGAAGCTTCCCCTTTACTCTATGGTTGTTTGACGAATCGGCCTACATCGCGTTTTGGTAATAACTTCGGAGCACCTGGTATCTTATCAACCCTTTCCCGATGTTCCTTCATCTGGTCGTGGAGTGTTTGTTCTCATTTTCCATCGCTTCCATTTTCTTTAAGATGGCCGTAAGTGTATCGTTGTATGTATCAGTAACAACGCGGGTGTTACCTACTCATGTTGCGTCTGGCTCATCGACAACAACTGCGGTTCCTTTGAGTAATGTGCCTTCGGTATCTCTCTGAAAAGGTTTCTCGAGCATGCTGCCCAAGGTGTTTGTCAACCATTCTTCTAATAACCTTTTCACGGCCGGTGGCGTCCAATACTAACAAAATCAGGGTTTAGTGTCGGACAAAATCTACAGTTAAATAGAAAAATCCCTCGCTAATCTCATTTAGCGAAGGATTATCAAAAGATTCTGCTAGCAACGAGCATTTTAGAGACATATTAGCGACGACTTTCATAGCTAATTCCAACTTTTTTTTTCTGCAGTGGTCGCTCCTGCTGGGGACGTTATGGTTTCCCTCTCTCTTAAGATCGTTAGATCCTCATGCGGGATGTGAGATCTCTCCAAGACCATAGGCAATGGATAGGAGAAGGGCATTAGTCGTCGAGGAAGCTAGTGCGCGTAGATCAAAGTTTAGTGGAGAGACCATGCATAGGAAAGTTACAAGGACATGTTATCAATAGGGGTCGATGGCAGGTTCGATTATGGAGAAGTCAATATCAAAGATTATGCGGGCGTTTTTGTTGTCTTCTCCACTCGCTTCGTTGAGGGAGTTCATGAGGTTGTTCGTGACACCCGCTATTGCCTTTAGCCTTGCTTCTCCCTTTCCTGCCATTGTTGGCCTTTATGAAGCTAAAGAGTGGTGATTATTTCTTTCAAGAATCCAGATGAAAACTACGATTTCAGCTATAGAAATTCCTACGGACGGCGCCAAATTGTTTAACTCAAAAGATATTGAAACTTTTTTTAACAAATCAATCAAAGATGAAGGGATAAATCTTAGTTGAGTATAATGATCTCTTAAAGGAAAGATGGATAATGAGAAGACGAGTAGTAAGACTTCTTTTTCGATCTAATTTAGCAAAATCTTCTCATTCGTAAGTAATATAATAATCAATATTCGGAATCCCCCATTTACAAGGTTAGTGTCCTTTATATACAAAGAGCGGAACTCTTCTAAGCTGTGAAAGACATGTTACAAGGAATATTCGAAGGAATATTCGAAGGAATATTCCTAATGTCCCATAATGAGCCCGCACTATTACAAGGATCGTACAGTCTCTTGCTTGCCTTGAGGCCGCCTCCCACGGGACATCAGGTCAAAGAGACCCCGTCATTCGTCGTACTCGTCGTTGATCGTGGTTGATCAAATTTGGACCCATACAACATCCAATCCAGCCGCTTCTTCTCTCTCTTTATTTTCCTTTGTTTTCCATTTTTTCCTGACCTTTTTAGTAGATAATACTGATACATGCGTTTGTTAATCGATTGCTTAAAATTAAGAAAATCCTTAGACGATTAATTGACAGGTGAAATAACATATGAAGTATTTATAACCATCTATTTACAATAATAACATTACGTTGAGGTAATAAGGAAGTCATTATGACAAATTAGTCCTGCCTTTATTATGCATCATATGAAAACAAAATGGCCGCCATTTCCATTTCGTACCCCTCATCTTCTGATGACCTTACACTTGAGAGTCCCACATCAATTGTATATATTTCTTCTAGTCTAGGTAGTGTACCATCAATTCTCCCGATTAAGACATCATTCTTTATTACTTCCTCCAATTCAGTATATATAATAATATTTTCTTTTTAGTTCATTTAAAAAATAATAATTTAACAAGTTTAAAAATATTTTAACTAAGAAACTTTTCTTATAGCCGCATAAATTTTATAGAATATTTATTATCACAACTTTTAAAAGTATTATAGCCACATAAGTATTATGTTAAATATACGATCATAAGTTTAAAAACTCTTTAATGTTTTCCTAAAGTCTATTACTTAATCAAATGTTGCGGAGGAAATATTTTCATTTATAGAAAGATTCTCTATTCCTTAATACTATAACTTAAAAACAGTTAGAATTGTAGAATATTCCGTTTAAATCTACACAATATAGTCATCCTCTAAAATAATAACCAGCTATATATCTTATACATGATTAATATATATTTAGTTAGTGATAGTAATTATTTTTGGCCGACCGGCATGTTAAAAACCCAATCTATCTAAGCTATCCATTTCTGTTAACGGACTATGTAAATCTTAGCTTGTGGATCATAACGCGATAGAGTAACACTATGCTATACACTAGGGAGACAGCCATAAAATAGGCACCATATAACAAATCAAGCGATCTCACGAAACCTAAGGAATACAATGAAGCTACCAAAAAATTTCTTCATATATAGTCAATAGCTTCCAAATATGCCAAACTTTCGGGGTCTACTTTTCGTAGTGATGTTTGCTTCTGTCAAGAGATTCCATTTATTTCAATATTCTTACTGGTGGATCCTTTGAGGGGAAGAAGAGGACCAGCCTTACACGGATTCCATGATTAGAGTGTTTTCTATTGGACTCTTGTGTAAAGTTATCCAGCTTTGCTGACCAAAAGATTCTTAGGACTATTTGAATCCACAAAGAAGCATGAATATTCTTGAATCTTTTTGTATTTGTGGGTTGTTATATATATATATATATATATATATATATATATATATATATATATATATATATATATATATATATATATATATATATATATATATATATTCAATTACAATTGTCACTAAAACTCAAGAAAGAAATTGTAATAACCAATTTTGCTAACAAAAAGATTCTTAGAACTACTTGATTCATAGAGAAGCATGAATTTTTTTATTTATTGTGGATATATTCAATTCACAACAAATTTCTTTGTTGTGGATATATTCATACATATATACATGAATTTTTTTCATGGATATATCATTCAACACTCAATTAAGAGATCTCCGTATGGAAGAAATTGTATACGTATATATGAAAATCATCTTTCAATATGGAGATTCCAATTTAGAGTTATACGCCAAGAAGCACGAGGATAGGATCATTTTTGTTCCTATCCAACTTGGAGTAATATTTCTACAGAAAATGAGAAAATACCTGTTGAATAATCAGTAGTATTACTAAATAGTTAGGGATATTAGTGATACTAGCTAGTTAGGGATATTTTAGTCCTTTTATCCTCATCACATATGAGACTCGTGTGAGAGGTCCTGTATTAAAAGCAATTACACTCCACCAACCACTACAGTGAAAATAACAGATTTCTTTCTTCTCTTAGCTGCTCTCTTCTCTCACTCATCTACTTCCTCTCCTCAATCACATGCAATGTCGATTTAGTATGAATCTCTACTGAGATTTTGTCATGAGTCAGAGCGGGCAATTTGAATCTAGATCAAGAATTTCAAAATTGTAAATTGATAGCCATTGTTGAAGCTTGAGCTGGTCTGTCATGGCAGAAACTGAAAAATCTCTAAATTGATCATAATCATCCGTTGTTTTTGCAACAAACAGACACGCCTGGGATAACATTCATCGACATCAAGCTCACAGACCCTGAAAATTATACATTATGGAGTTGTCACGACCCCAGTTCACCCTCCATAAACATGTCGTGATGGCACCTAATCCCTACGACTAGGTAAGCCTAACGATGCGGAAACAAATAACTTACGAAATTAAATAATTTAAAATTGAACAACTAGAAGAAAAATTGTATATAAATACAGCTCGGCATATACAACTCACTATCAGGGAAGCCTACAATCTTATTCCAAAACTCGAAAACTCATGAGAACACAAGTTGAAGAAATGTAATACACTACATAGCTCTAACTCCGGATTTTGTCTAATAAGAATAGAAAGTATAGAAGGGCTAAAATACTAAAAGCAGAAATGGAAAGGGACTCCTCGGTCTGCGGACGTGGCAGATGTACCTCAAAGTCTCTAAGTAGTCGCCTCCCTCAAGGATGATACTTCTGGGTGGGGGTACCTGGATCTGCACATGAAAATATGCGCAGAAGGAGCATGAGTACACCATATTGGTACTTAGTAAGTGCCAAGCCTAACCTCGATCGGGTAGTGACAATAAAGGTCAGTGCCCTACTTAGATAATAAATAATAAATGATATGATAAAGAAAACAATATGATGAGAGTCTAAAACAAGAATCTAAACAGGATAATAAGGACAGAGTAACAGAAAAAAACATAAATAAGGCAAACACAAGGAAATACCGCTCACAACAAGAATGATAACCGGGAATCTCTTGGTAACCTCACCATATATACTAGGGATCTCTTGGTATCCCGAGGATCTCTTCGTATCCTCAATATATACACTAGGGATCTCTTGGTATCCCGAAGATATCTTGGTTTCCTCATCATATACAATAGGGATCTCTTGGTATCCTCAATATATACACTAGGGATCTCTTGGTATCCCGAGGATCTCTTGGTATCCTAAATATATACACTAGAGATCTCTTGGTATCCCGAGAATCACTTGGTATCCTCAATAGTATGCCACGGATATCTTGGTATCCCGAAGAACTCTTGGTATCCTCAATAGCATGCTAGGGATCTCTTGGTATCCTCAATATATATAAATGTGCTAGGGATCACTTGGTATCCCGCACCTTATTCCAGATCATAAACAGATGCAGGGGATCTCCCGGGAGGCCATCCCATAGTCCCAAAATTTAACACACAACAGTAGCTCAAGAATAATTGAAATAAATGCTAAACTCGTAACAAGTAAAAGTTAATTCTATACTTACATGCTTCACTAAATAAAAATAGGCAGTTTAAGCTAATATGCAATTAAATGAACTAAGCATGCTTTTCTAAACTAACACAGACTATAATTGCAAGTAAAATAAATCAAGTAAGAGAGAAACTCAGTCTAAAAATTTAAAGTAAAGCCGAATTTTCAATAATTAGCTGAAGTACACGCTCGTTACCTTACGTACAAGGCATTCAATTATAAAATGTCATATCCTAAGGTCCCCACACAAGGTTAGACAAGCCACTTACCTCGAACCGGCTCCAAAATCAACTCGAAACCACACGTTTGCCACAAGTACCCGAATCCAAATGGCCCAAATCTATTCAATTCAATTACATATCGTAATTAACATCTCAAGCAACTGATTCTACGATTTAATTCAAAGCTAAGACGCAAGATTAGGTAAAATAACCAAAACACTTCTTAGGCCAACGTCTCGGAATCGGATAAAATTCACATTTTCACAATTCTCGTACTCTCACGAGTCTAACCATATAAAAATCTCTCAAATAGGAGGTCAAACTCCGACTCAAAACTCAATATTTGGTCTATGAAATTTTATCAATTTTTCATTCAAAATACAAAATTAAAAGAGGAATTCATGCTTAGATTACTGGGTTACAAGCAAAAAGGAGTTTGGAATCGTTACCCAATCATTTCCCCTGATAATTCTTCGAAATCTCTCTCAAATCCGAACTCTGAAGACTGAGTTTTGGTAAAAAGGCTGACCCTTGTTTTTGAAAGTTTATGACTACCTAGGTAATTTGTTCAATGCGATCGCAAGAAATCGTCTATGATCGCGAAGGGTAAAATTTTAAGGCTCCAAAAATGGCCTATGCAAACGCAGCCCAAGCCATGCGATCGCAGAAGAGAAAGAAACTGTCCTATGCGATCGCGAACAATGCCACGCGATCACGAAGAGGAAATTACAATGAAGTACCAGCTCCTAATTTATACTATGCCAACGCTGGAGAACAATTGGGAAAGCGAAGAAGGAAAAGGCTGACTTTCGCAATTGCAAACCAACTAATGGAATCACGTAGAACAAAATCATCACCCTCCGAAATTACACTATGCGATCGCGGAGGGAAAGCTGCAATCACAGAGAAGGAAAACTTGCAGCAGATCTGAAGAAAATCTGCAACTCTTTACAGCACAAAAATTCCACGTTGAGCATCCGAAACACACCCGAGACCCCGGGGACCTCAACCAAATCTACGGACATATCCCATAACATTATTCAAACTTGTACCAATCCTTAAGCCACCTAGAACAACGTTGGAAACTCGAATTAATCAAGGATTTAAGCCTAAGAACTTCAAATTCTCACAAAATACACTTTCGGATCAAAATGACACATCCCAAATGACATGAAAGAACTACTGCAATTTCCGAAATTTCATTCTGACCCTCGGATCAAATTCTCACTATCGGACCGAAAACTTCAAAATTTCAAACTTCGGCATTTCAAGCCTAAATTAGCTAAGGACCTCCAAAATACATTTCGAATATGCTCTCAACCTCGAAATTACCTAACGGAGATAACGCGACCATTTAATTTCCATTTCGAGGCTCTCTTTACGCTGTTCCAACTACGGACAACTTTCCAACACTTAAGATCTCATTTAGGGACCGTGTCCCAAAACTTTCCGAAACTCAAAACTGAACATCCCGGCAAATCAAATTAGTAGAAATAGACTTGGGAAAAGCAGTTAATAGAGGATCAGAGTGTTAATTATTAAGACGACCGGCCGGGTTGTCACATCCTCCTACACTTAAACATCCGTTTGTCCTCGAACAAGCATAGAGACATACCTCAAGTAGTGCAAAGATGAGGGTAACAGATGCGCATATCCTGCTCGGTCTCTCAAGTTGCCTCCTCGGCCGGCTAACCCCGCCACTAAATCTTTACTGAAGCGATGTTCTTTGACCTCAGCTTTCTGACCTTCGTGTCCAATATAGCCACTGACTCCTCAACATAGGATAGATCCTTATCCAACTAGACTGAACTGAAATCCAACACGTGCGACGAATCACCGTGATACCTCCGGAGCATCGAAACATGAAATACCGGATGAACTCCTGCCAAGCTGGGAGGTAAGGCAAGCTCATAAACAACCTCCCCAACACATCTTAATATCTTATTAGGGCCAATAAATCTCGGACTCAACTTCGCTTTCTTCCCAAATCTTATAACGCTCTTCATAGGCAAAACCCGAAGCAGAACCAACTCTCCGACCATATATGAAACGTCAAGAACCTTCCGGTCCATGTAGCTCTTCTGTATGGACTAGGCTATACAGAGTCTATCCTGAATCACCTTAAACTTCTCCAAAGCATGATGAACCAAATCTATGCCCAATGGTCTCGCCTTACCCGACTCAAACCAACCCACCAGAGATCTGCACCTCCTACCATATAAAGCCTCATACGGTGCCATCTGAATGCTGGATTGATAACTTTTGTTGTAAGAAAACTTCGCCAATGGCAAGAACTGATCCCAAGACCCTCAAAACTCAATCACACACGCACGAAGCATATCTTTAAGAATATGAATGGTGCGTTCGGACTGTCCGTCCAATCTGAGCGGGAAATGTTATACTCAACTCTACCTGAGTGCTCAACTCACTCTGAATTGTCCTCTAAAACCACAATATGAACTGAGTACCTCTATTTGAGATATTGGAAACTGGAATACCATGAAGAAGAAAAATCTCCCAGATATAAATCTCCGCCAACCACTCTGATGAATAAGTAGTACATATAGGGATGAAATGGGTGGACTTGGTCAACCGATACACAATCACCCAAATAGCATCAAACTTCTTCAAAGTCCGTGGGAGTCCAACTATGAAGTCCATGGTGATCCTTTCCCACTTCCACTCCGGAATCTATATCTGCTGAAGCAATCCACCCGGTCTCTGGTGCTCATACTTCACCTGCTGACAATTGAGGCATCGAGCTACAAATCCCACTATGTCCTTCTTCATCCGTCTCCACCAATAGTGTTGCCTCAAATCCTAATTCATCTTCGCGGCACCCCGATGGATGGAATACCGCGAACTATGGGCCTCTGCTAAAATCAATTCTCGAAGCCCATCAATACTGGGCACACAAATCTGATCCTGCATCCTCAATATGCCGTCATCTCCAATGGCCACATCTCTGGAATCACCGTGTTGAATCATGTCCTTGAGGACAAGTAAACGGTCATCATACTGCCGCTCCCTGCTAAGATCGAATAAGGAAGACCGAGAAACCACCCAACCTAGGACCCCACTAGGATCCGAAAGATCCAATCTCACAAACTGACTGGCTAAGGCCTGAACATCCGTTGCCATAGGCCTCTATGAAGCTGGTAAATATGCAAAACTCCCCAAACTCTCCACCCGGCGACTCAAGGAATCAGCCACCAAATTGGCCTTGCACAGGTGATACAGAATAGTAATATCATAATCCTTCAGCGGCTCTAACCACCTCCTCTGGTGCAAATTTAGATCCTTTTGCTTGAGCAAGTGCTGCAAACTTTGATGGTTGTATAAATCTCATAGGGAACCCCGTACAAGTAATGATGTTAGATCTTCAAGACATGAACAATGGCAGCTAACTCAAGGTCATGGACAGGGTAGTTCCTCGCATGTATCTTCAGTTGTCTGGATGCGGAGACAATCACCCTACCATCTTGTATCAACACCACTCCGAGGCAAACCCACAAGGCATCATAATAAACTGTATAAGACCCCAAACCAGTAAACAATATCAAAACTGGGGATGTAGTCAAAGCTATCTTGAGCTTCTGAAAGCTCGGCTTACTCTCCTTTGTCCATCGAAATGGAGCACCCTTCCGGGTCAATCTAGTCATAGGGGCTGTAATCAAGGAAAACCCCTCCACAAAATGATGGTAGTAGCCCGCCAAGCCAAGGAAATTGCAAATCTCTGTAGCTGAGGACGGAAGAAGGAACATGTATAACTCTGTAACTAATGTATCAACAGGAGAAGAAGGAAGTTCTGACACTACATGCACGGGCATTGTTTCACAGAAGATCAGTACAAAAACCTACCGAACCTTATAAACAAGCCAGATCTTGAACGAGGTGAATGTCATACCTTAATGACAGGTATAACTTCTTATTTGTACAAGGAATTTGACTATGATTGGATAATTGACATTGGTGCATCAGATCACGTCACACCTCATAAGGAAGTACTAGATAATATAAGAAAAATTAAAAATCAGAATAATAGTGTTGTACAAGTACCTATAGGGGTAAATATCATGTAGAACATACAGGGAATGTGAAGATGTTAGATGAATTGATACTTAAAGATGTTCTACATGTGCCTGACTTTAAATTCAATCTAATATCAGTGTCTAAACTAACTAAGGAGCTATCACGTTGTGCTGCATTTTTCCCATATTTCTATGTGTTTCAGTGTCTCTACAGTGGGAAGGTTCTGGGGATAGGTAAATAACACAATGGCTTATACTTTTTGAAAAAGGAAATCAGTAAGGAATTTCCAGCTATAGCAGGAAGTATTGTGCAAGTGCACGAAGATTCAGCACTATGGCATCTCAAGCTGGGTTATCCTTCAGATATTGCAATGCAACATATTCCTCTTCTAAAGAATAAGGTATATGCCAAAATACAACACAACTGTGAGGTGTGTCCTTTGGCCAAGCAGAATAGACTTCCATTCCAGCTTAGTAGCAATAAAACATAACAGATTTTCCGAGTAGTGCATGTAGATGTTTGGGGTCCTCACAGGATACCAACATATGATAAGAAACATTACTTTGTAACAATAGTTGATGATTTTACCAGATATACTTGGATATGTTTGTTGCAGTCAAAGTATGAAGTGTTTGTTGTGTTAAAGGATTTTTTTGCTATAGTACACAACTAGTTTAATCTGAGTGTAAAGAAATTAAGGTCAGACAATGGCACTAAATTCTTTAATTCTAAGTGTACTGAATTAATGAGTTCATTGGGGATAGTACATCAAAGCAGTTGTCCATATACACCGCAACAAAATGGGGTGGTAGAGAGAAAACACAAGCATATATTGGAGGTATCCAAAGCATTGAAATTCCAGAGCTCATTACCGAATAGGTTTTGGGGTGACTGTGTTAGGACAGCAGTTTACTTGATAAGAAAATGGCCAACTTCTGTTTTATCAAGAAAGTCACCTTATTATATGCTCTATAAGAAGAAAACAAGAATTGGCCATTTTAAGGTCTTTGGATGTTTATGTTTTGCAAGAACCCTACCTAAAGGAGACAAGTTTGCACCAAGAGCAAGGAGAGCTGTTCTAATAGGCTATTCAGAGACTTAGCAAGGTTATAGCCTATATGATTTGGAGAATAGAACATTTCTAGTGAGCAGAGATGTTGTGTTTAGAGAACATGTCCTTTCAAAGAGATGGCTTCAAATTTAGAAGATATATTTTCACAAGATCTCTCCTGAATTAACACCTATTGATATCCAATCCCATTCCACACAAACTGAAAACATACCTCCAAATATCACACACATAGAACCACAAGAGCATTTGTATGAGGAATTGAATGGGGAGAGCATAGATCAGTTGCAACCACTGAATCAAGAAGAAGCAGACACCAACATGAGTTCAGAATTCTTAGCTGCAGATATAGTTGAGGAAACTGAAGAAACCTCACCAGCTGAAGAATTGATGAATGTTAGAAAATCAGTGAGAACTTCTAGACCACCTATATGGATGAAGGACTATGTGACACCAGGGAAATTCACAGGTAACATCCTATATCCTATATCTCAAGGACTCTCATATGCTAACAGCACTAGAGGATATCAATCACACTTAATGGCTTTCTCAGCGCACATTGATCCTATCTCCTTTAAGGAGGCTGCACATGATGACATGTGGATTGAGGCAATGCAACAGGAGATAGTTGCACTAAAAGAGAATAACACATGGGAACTTGTAGACCTTCCACAAGGAAAGCAGGCTGTCAAAATGGGTTTATAAAATAAAGCATAAAGCAAATGGAGAGGTAGAAAGGTTCAAGGCTAGGTTAGTAGCAAAGGGCTACAATCTGAAAGAGGGATTGAACTACCATGAGACATTTTCTCCAGTAGAAAAGATGGTAACTGTTAGAACCATCATTAGCATTGGTGCAACCAAAGGATGGGATTTGCATCAAATGGATGTGAATAATGGGACTACCACAAGGGTTCCATAAACAGGGGGAAAGAAAGTATGTAGATTGCTGAAGTCACTCTATGGGTTGAAACATGCATCAAGATAATGGAATATTAAGTCAACAGAGGCATTAGCAACATATGGCTATCTGCAGAGCAATTATGATCATTCACTGTTCAGTAAAAGTAAGTTTCAGATAGTCATTATACTTGTTTATGTAGATGATTTTTTGATCACTGGGAGCGGTTCCAAAGTAGTTAATGATGCTAAAAGGAACTGCAGAGTCAATTCAAGGTGAAATATTTGGGGGAGCTAAGATACTTCCTTGGGATCGAGGTGCTCAGATCAAAAAAGGGAATTTTACTGAATTAGAGGAAGTATGCACTTGAGTTGATCTCAAGCATTGGTATGAGTCATTCTAAACCTGTTTCAACACCTCTAGAGATGAATCAAAAACTCACCACAGTAGAGTTTGATGCTCATGTGGGAAAGAGAGGAGATCCAGACTTAAAGACATTACTGCATACCAAAGGTTGATTGGGAAGCTCTTGTATTTTTCAATTACACAACCTGACATTAGTTTTGCAATACAAACACTGAGTCAGTTCATGCAAAATCCAAAACAGTCTCACATGGATGTAGCTTTGATGGTGGTTAAATACATAGAAGTAGCACCAGGTTTAGGAGTTCTTCTGTAGGCAAAGCTAGTTGACATTTTGGCTGCCTATTATGATGCAGAATGGGCGGCCTGTCCTAATACAAGGAGCTTAGTGACATGTTATACTGTCAAGTTAGGGAGCTCTCTAATCTCATGGAAATCAAAAAAGCAGCAAACAGTCAATAGGAGTCGGCAGAAGCAGAATATAGAAGCATGACAGCAGTAACAGCAGAAGTTGCCTGGCTATCAGGGCTCCTAGAGGAATTGAAGATGATTATTTCCAAATACATCCAATTGTTTTGTGACAACAAGGCAGCCATTCAAATTTTGCAGAAAGGCCAATTTTCCATGAGCGGACTAAGCACATTGAAATAGATTGTCACTTTGTAAGACAGAAGATCAAATCTGGGCTCCTCACACCACACCATGTTAGTTCAACAATGCAACTTGAAGATTTGCTCACTAAAGGATTGTCTGCAACTCAACATCATTCCTTAGTTTCCAAGCGTGGAGTATTGGATGTGTTCCAACCTCCAGCTTGAGGGGGAGTATTGAATAATTAGTAGTATTACTAGATAGTTGGGATATTAGTGATACTAGATAGTTATGGGTATTTTATCCTTTTACCCTCATCACACATGTGACTCATGTGAGAGGTCCTGTATTAAGGCAGTTACACTTAAGCCTGTCTAACGGGCCAACCGGGCTGGTCCGGGTCAATTTTTTTGACCCGTCCGGGTTCCGGGCCGGGTTGCACAGTAATGGGTTCGTAACGGGCTGGGTTAGTTCGGGTTAAAATTAAAACATACGGGTTACGGGTTGAGGGGGCCGGGCCGGGTTTAGTATATTTTTACTTTTTTTTTGGAATTATGTGTAGTATAACTATTAAGTTATATTAATACTTTGTAATAATTGAATGAATACAAGTAAGATGGGAAAAAATTGCACTTATTGCAAGTGCTACTTTATTTCTTAATTTCAAATTGAAAAAGTAGAAAATGAAATGTTTAAATTTTTTCTAACAAGTAAACTAGTAAAGTAGTAATTTCAAATGTTTTGCATCGCCCTAGCAAGTTCATCATAATCAATATGAACCGATTGACCTTCTTCTGGCGTGTTAAAGACAGGATATCGAGCGCTCCGCCCGCCAAGCGGGCGCAGGCGAGTTGCAGCCTGCAATCCGAACTGAGGACGGGTGGGTTTCCATGGGTTAATATATCTCCAAGTTCCTCGTCTTATGGGCTATCAACATCTTCCTTTCCTTGAGTTCTTCATTCCGATCTAATCCAGTCTCTGAAACATACTAAAACTTCCAAAGCATTGCTTCCCAATGAGTGACGGGTGTCTCCAAGTTGTTGTCTTGCTTGGCTAAATGCACTTTCCGATGCAACAGTAGAAATTGGCACATTCAGCACGTCCCGAGCCATAGCAAAAAGAACAAGAAATTGCTTTTCATTTTCATGCCACCATCCCAACGGTGAAAATTTCTTTGTGCGAGGCTCCTTTGCTTCTGCAAGTAGAATTGAAGCTCATCAATATTCCTGCTACTGGTTTGAGTGTTAGAAAATATTGTAAAAATATTAAAACTATCAAGGCCTTCATCATCCAAATTAGCAGAACTGCTACATTGCATAGCGGGATTAACATTGCCAGAAGCACGAGTAGTATTATCATATTCATTTGCATAATAATTATATAGTTGTTGTAAATATTCAATTAGCTTGTTCATAGAATCATATAAATTTGGGGTTTCAGTTTCTCCAATCTCCATATAAGTATATAAAGCATTCATTAATTGGTGACAATCCGTCATTTTAATAGAAGGGTTTAAAACTGCACCAATTAAGTAAATCGGAGGAATTGGAATGAAATATTTTTTGAATTTTGCTTTCATGTTTTCAACAACATCCTTATGTTTTTCTTTCTTCTTATATCCAGATAGTAGAAAAGTAATTTCAGCTATATGTACTAAAGCCATAGTAACAGTGGGGTAATATGCGCCAGAAAACACAACAGTAGCAGTATAAAATTTATGTAAAAATTTAAGATCATCATTAATGACCTCCCAAATATCACTTGTTAACATATGCCTAGGATCAGTACAATGTGCATTAGCAACTTCAGTTATTGGAAATTTATATTTGTAGCAACATTTTAAAAATATATATATATATAATTCCATCTAGTAACAATTTCGTCTGGCATGAATCTAGGTGTAAGGTTATACTGGATACACTTAGTCTTAAATTCTTTTATTCTAGATTGTCTATTATTTTCCTGAATAACACCAACTGCTCTTCTAACATGAGTAATCTCAACTGAAAATAAATCAAGGCCACTTTTAACAATTAAATTATAAACATGACATGCACACCTAGCATGAAAAATATCATCAAGAGGTGGTTGCAAATGCAATTTTAAAATTGAAACTGCGGCATTATTGTTTGAAGCATTATCAAAAGACATACACAACATTTTTGGTTTAGATTATAAAATTCAACAACTTCAACAATTTTACTACTTATAAACGTAGCAGTATGACTCTGATCTTCATCATATTTAAAAGCGATAATACGTTTTTGTATACAAGTATTATCATCTATCCAATGACATGTATTGTCAAATAATCATTTCCATTAACAGCATGGCCAATATCAGAAGTTAGACATACTCTAGAAGGAAGGTGGCTAAACAAGTAACGTATGTATGTTTGATATTCTCCATGAAGTGTAAAGATATCTGCTCTAAAAGTACTTCTCGGGATACCTTTAGATAAAGGATTATAAATCCTTTGAATATATATAATAAGATACGATGAAGAAGCAAAAGAAAAAGCATACAACCCAAAGCAATCATTTTTGCTAATTCCTCACGATCCCTCATTTTATCATATTTTACTAGACCTCCAGTAGTAGGGTTAATAGTTGTTTGATTTCCATCCCCATTATTGCCCCATTCTATGGGATGGTCAGATCTCATATGTCTTGTAAGTGTCCCAGTCCCCCTAAATTTCCTCCGGTCAAATGTTTAAAAGTTTTGTTACAAAGTTTGCACTTAACTCTATTAGTACCTTCTATTATTTCAAAAAAATTCCATACCGGACTTCTTCTTTTACGATTAGAAGTCGGAGCCACTGGTGGTCTACTACCCCTTGTAGCACTAGCAACTCCAACTCCAATACTACCAACATTTCCACTAGTAGGTGTAGGTGGTATCTCATCTTCTATTCCAATTTCATTATCTTCTATTCCAAAATCTTCTTGTAATTGTTCATAATCTATCTCTATATTATCATTAGGCGATGATTTCTGTTATTGGGTCATTACTATTACTACTGGAAGCTACATGACTACCTCTTTTTTTATTTTCACCCCTACCAGTAACTTTTCTACACGCTCTTTTAGCAGCACTAAACATATTGTAAAAATTAAAGTATAAGGTAAAATTAAATATGCAATTAAAATATTAAATACGAGAAAGAGTTGGAGGGAGTGCACCGAATTCGATAATAAATTGAGCACTTGATTACACAAATCCGGTGTTACCACGAACAAACGTCAAGCAAGTATTTCAATTTTGAACTTCAAGCTTCAAATTTCGAATGACAAATTCCGATAAATTAAATTCGGGAAAAGAGAGACAAATAAAATTATAAAGTTAGAATATGAAATCTTGCAAAATGAAGGGAAGAGAGAAATTGATAATTTGAGAATTGAGATTGAGATAAGAATTTTGAGTGAAGAAATGAAGAAGAGGGGGAGGGTATTTATAGATTTTAAAAATGGTTAATATTGTAAATTAATAAATACGACAAAATAACCAAAAAAATGGCCAATTTTTCAAAAATATCCGTTGGCCAACGGATCTGGACCGATTTTGACCGTTGCCAACAGTCTTATGGGCCCCAAAATATTCAGAAAATTAAAAAAAATTAACGTTGGACCAGGCCAGTCTAACCGGTTCGGTGCACTGTTCATCAATACCGGGCCGGTCATGTCCGGTTCCAACACCAAAAAACCCAAACGGACCAACCCCCTCCCCCCGAACCCAGCCCACTCGGACCCTTAGTAACCGGGCCGGTCCTGTCCTGATTTACACCGGTCTGGTCTGGTCCGGAACCGGTCCGACCCGGCCCGGTTGACAAGTTTTGGTTACAATGTACCGACCTTTACAGTGAAATTAACATATTTCTTTCTTCTCTTAGCTGCTCTCTTCTCCTACTCATCTTCTTCCTTTTCTCAATCACATATAGTGTCGATTTAGCATGAATATTTACTAAGATTTTGTCAATACCAACTCTAAATATCACCAATATTGTTAGGGTTTTGATCTTTCCCCTATAGGAACTTATATATATTTTCAATCTAGAGCTTTCAAACTTTGTTTTAGCTTAAACTATGTCTACAAAGCCATTGAAAGAAGAAATCATATAAAGACAGAGTTATGAACAAAATTGACTCAAGTTGGAATAAATTAGAAAAAGGCAGTAGAATACATAGACAGACACTAAAACTATCAAAGAATGCTCACTTGAACACCTCAACTAAGCCATTTTCCACCGAAATACTTTTATTATACTTTGACTGCACCATTTTAACACGTCCGATCAGAGCTTATAACTTTTTTTGACGCATGTGTTCACTCGCTTCCATCATAAATAATCCAACCAATTTAAATCTGACACATTAAAAGCTGGGGAAGGAAGAATTTTATGTCAATATTTTTTGGGGTTCAAAATTCCTTCAGATCTGGGTGTTTACAGTGAAGCTTGGTAAAGCTCACATGTTGTAAATTGACTGGATATCATATTTTCTTGAAATTCAAGAACAAAATTGTCCATAGAAATTTCAATAACCACAAACTATCTCTGGGTCAAAATCAACCAACCCACATCTATGATATTCAAGAATAAATCAAGTGTGAATGACCACAAATCAAGTTTGAATGACCACAAATATTCCAGGTTCTTCTTTACCAAAATTTGGGGGTCGTGTATATTCAAGAACAAGAACAAATATTCCAGATTCTTCTTTCCCTTTCAAGAACAAATCAAGTTATATGAAATTCCAATAACACAAACAAATCTAGTGATATTGTCAGCAATAATATGAAATTTTTAATTTTTGTTAAAGCTTCAAATTTTTGAAGAACCGGGTAACAAGAATTTCAAATTGATATTACCCAAATTTATAACGACCCGAGCAACACAAATGGAGGGGCCAACAATTTTATTTTTTTATGTACCAGCGAAATTCCTACAATATTTGGAAGGTTTTACTCTTATTTTTCTCCATGACAATGGAGGAGGGAGCGAAATAATGGAGGAGGAGAGAGAAGGTGATGATGAACTTATGGGGAGAAAATAAAAAAAGAAAAGGAAAATATTAAATCAGATAAAAAGAATAGGAAAATTTTAAATCAAATCCAATCACGCGCATAAGAGTCGTGAACTACAATCTTTTTGCTATGTCAGTGTTTTGTTTTAAACTGGTGCAATTAAAGTATAGTAAAAGTGTTTCGGTGGAAAATAGCTTAGTTGAGGTGTTCAAGTGAACTTTCTTTGATAGATTAAGTGTATGTCTATGTAGTCTTCCTTAGAAGAAAGAAGCAGGAAGTAACAACAGTTTAATGGCCTGCCGCTTTTATTTGTAATTACCTTCAACCAAATCCATAAAGAAAAACATAAATTCAGAACTATGTGACTACTGTTATAAAATAAAAGCAATGCAGTAAAATGTAAATAAGAAGAGATAGAAAGAGGGGAGAAGAGTTTTCTTCTTTCACTTTGGTGTGCATTTCCATTGCAATTACATAGCCTTTTATAGGCATAAAAAATAAAGATGATGGAGATAAAATAGGAGATTTAATATATAAGTTATTCACAACATGGACATCCAATGTAGTATCCAATGTAGTATCTAATGTGATGTAGTATCCAAAGTACAAATTATTCATAGCATTCCCCCTTGGATGTCCATATAAGATAATGTGCCTCATTAATAACTTACAAAAAAATTTGGATGTACATAGTAATTTATAATATGCATTGGTTGATTCCTCATTAAAAACCTTACCAGGAAAACCTAGTGGGATAAACTCTTAGTTAAGGAAAACAGTGCAGCGTGTAGTTACTTCACCTGATGAAAAATCTCTTAATGTCTTAAAGATGACGCATTCCAATCTTATATATCATCTTTTCAAATATTGAGGTTGGCAATGCCTTAGTGAACAGATCAGCCAAATTATCACTTGAACGAATTTGTTGTACATCTATTTCACCATTTTTCTGAAGATCATGAGTAAAAAAGAATTTCGGTGAAATGTGTTTTGTTCTATCTCCTTTGATATATCCTCCTTTTCAATTGAGCTATGCATGCAGCAATGTCTTCATACAGTATTTTTGGAATATTCTCTTTCGAAGAAAGACCACATGTTTGTTGAATGTGTTGAGTTATCGATCTCAACCAAATGCATTCTCGACTTGCTTCGTGAATGTATATTATCTATGTATGATTTGAATTAGTAAAAACCATTGTTTATTTTGTTGAACGTCATGATATGGATGTACCTCCACTTGTAAATAAATAGCCTATCTGAGATTGACCCTTGTGTGGATCAGAAAAATATCCTGCATCTGCATAACCAATCAATGATAGCTTGAATTCATTTGAATAAAATAAACCCATATCAATGGTCCCTTGGAGGTATTTGAATAAATGTTTAATACCATTCCAGTGTCTTTGTGTTGGCGAAGAACTAAATCTTGCCAATAAGCTTACTGAGAAAGCTATATCTGGCCGGGAATTATTGGCAAGATACATTAATACCCCAATTTCACTAAGATATGGTACTTCGACACCAAGAAGCTCTTCATCATTTTCATGAGGTCGGAATGAATCTTTCTTTATATCAAGTGATCTCACAACTATCAGGGTACTCAACGGGTGTGCTTTATTCATATAGAATCGCTTTAAAATCTTTTTGGTGTATGTTGATTGATGGACAAATATTCCATCTTTCATATGCTCAATTTGTAGACCAAGATAAAATTTTGTCTCTCCAAGATCTTTCATTTCAAATTCTTTCTTCAAACAATCTACTATTTTTTGAAGCTCCCCAGGAGTTCCAATGATATTTAAATCATCAACATACACAACGATTATAACAAATTCAGATCCAGATCTTTTTATAAAGACACAAGAACAAATTGGATCATTCTTGTACCCTTCTTTCAATAGGTATTCACTCAGGAAATTGTACCACATACGACCTGATTGTTTCAATCCGTATAAAGATTTCTAAAGATTTATTGAACAAGTTTCTCGAAAACTTTTATATGCTTCTCGTACTTTAAATCCTTGAGGTACTTTCATAAACTTTCACTGTCTAATGACCCATACAAATAGGCTGTAACGACATCCATTAGACGCATATCAAGTTTTTCTTGTACTGCCATATTTACGAGATACCTGAAGGTGATTGCATCCACTACAGGAGAATATGTCTCCATATAATCAATGCTAGACCTTTGCGAAAACCCTTGTGCCACAAGTCGCGCTTTATATCTAACGACTTTATTTTTATCATTTCGTTTTTGCACAAAAACCCATTTATACCCTACTGGATTTATGCCTTCAGGTGTTCGAACTATGGGTACGAAAACTTCACGTTTTCCAAGTGAAGGTAACTCTGCTTTTATAGCGTCTTTCCATTTTGGCCAATCATTTCTCTGTCTACATTCATCGACAGATTTTGGTTCAAAATCCTCTTCTTGTTGCATTATTTCAACGGCAACATTATAAGCAAAAATGTTATCGATAACAATATTATTTCGGTTCCATCATATCCCAGTTGTGATGTAACTTATTGATATCTCTTCATTCTCATTATTTTCAGGTACCTGGACCTCCCTTAAGGTCTTATCATTTGTTACGTCTTTGGGCTCTTCTTGAGCTGCTACTACTGTGTTATGTTCACTTTGATCACTTGCTCCTTTTCTTCTTCGAGAATTTTTATCTTTAGAACCGATGGTCTACCACATTTCAAGCATGGATTAGACTCATTTGCTTTAATTTATTGTCCTGCCGGGATATCAACTCGAATTGGAGCATTAGCAGCTGGAATATGTGACTTGGTCATCCTTGGTAGGCCAGTGAATGCATCCGGCAATTGATTTGCAATATTTTGCAAATGAATAATATTTTGGACCTCTTATTCACATTGATTTGTTCGGTGATCTAAATGAGACAGTGTTAATGCATTCCAATCTATATTCTTTTTCAGCTGCTTATTTTCTTCCCCTAATGTTGGGTATACTGATTCATCAAAATGGCAATCAGAAAATCTTGTCATAAACAAATCTCCAGTCATCGGCTCTAGATATTTTATAATTGAAGGAGATTCATATCCAACATATATACTCAACCTTCTTTGAGGACCCATCTTTGTGCGTTGTGGTGGAGCAATTGGAACATATATCGCACAACAAAGTATCCTATGGGAAATATCTGGCTCCTGACCAAAAGCCAGTTGCAATGGGGAGATTTTAGGATAACTCTTGGGCTTTATCGCACAAGTGCTGCTGCTTTCCAAATAGCATGACCCCATGCTGAAATCGGAAGTTTTGTTCTCATAAGTATTGGCCTAGCAATTAATTAGAGGCGATTGATCAATAATTCTGCTAGGCCATTTTGTGTATGAACATGAGCAACCAAATGCTCAATTGTTATCCCAATTGAAATACAATAAGCATTAAAGGCTTGGGATATAAACTCACCAGCATTATCAAGACGAATTGTCTTAATTGCATAATCTGGAAATTGTGCTCTTAGCTTTATTATTTGAGCCAACATGCAAATGCCATATTGCGAGTTGATAGTAAGCACACATGTGACCATCTTGTAGATGCATCTATCTAAAATATATAATATTTGAATGGTTCACTTGGAGGATGAGTGGGCCCATATATATCACCATGTATAAGTTCCATAAATGCAGGGGATTCCATCCTAACTTTAATAGTTGATGGTATAATAATTAATTTTCCTTGATAACATGCAGCACAAGAGAATTACTTAAATTGAAGAGTCTTCTGATTCTTCATTGCATGTCCATGTGAATTCTCAATTATTTTACGCATCATATTAGAACCAAGATGGCCCAACCGGTCATGCCAAATAATAAAATTATCTTGATTAGTCAACTTCTTGTTTACTACGGTATGTGTTTCAATCCTGCTAATACTTGTGTAGTATAAGCCAGAGGAAAGAGCATGTAACAATTCAAGTACATATTTCTTACCGGACATTATTATAGTAGTATAAAGATATTCAATCTTTTCATCATTAGTAGTCTCAATATGATAACCATTTTTGCATATATCTTTGAAACTTAATAAGTTTCTTTGAGATTTACTACAATATAGTACTTCATCAATAGCCAAATTTGTTCCTCCTGGTAGTAATAAATTGGCTCTTCCAGAACCTTCAATTAATCTTGTACTACCGTATATTGTATTAACATTCGCTTCTTTCGTTACCAAATAAGAGAAATATCTCTTATCTTTTAAAATAGTGTGGATTGTACCACTATTGTAACGACCCGGCCCGTCGTCTCTGGTGTCTCTGCCCCATTTTCCCTCTTTTATGCTTCTATATGTTTTATTATATGTGTTTGGTGAATTTGAAGTAATTCAGACAGAGTTTGGGTAGAAATGAGACAGTCCCTTTATGAGAAGGTTAGTTTGGAAAAGTCAACCGAATGTTGACTTACGAGTTAGAGGACTTGGAGTGGATTTCTGACGATTCGACTAGTTTTGGGTTGTGATTTAGGACTTAGGAGTACAATCGAGCTGAATTTGGAGGTCTGATGTAGATTTAGGCTTGAATTGGCCAAGCTAGAATTTTGGCGAAGTTCGGTTGATAGGTGAGATTTTGATCCGGGGGTCGGAATGAAATTCTGACGCTTGCAGCAGCTCCTTTAGGTGATTTTAGATATTCGTGTAAATTTTCAAATCATTCGGAGGTGTTTTGGTCGAGTTTTGGATCAAATGTGTGTTTCGGAAGTTTTAGAAGAACATAGGCTTGAATCCGATGTAAATTTAGTGTTTGATGTTAGTCATCGTGTTTTGAGAGTGCAAATAAGTTTGAGTGATCATATGTGATGTCTTAGTATGTTCGTATTCGGTCCCGAGGAGTTCGGGTGACTTTCGGATAGGTATGGGCTGCGTTGTGCTCATTTTTCTTATGCTTCGACGTCGTTTCTTCGAGCATAAATGATATTATATTGAACAAATAAGCTCCGATTACTGTTTTGAATGAAGCACTAGATCCGTATAATAATAATGGACCCGTATCAAAAGAATCATCAAATTTGGACATCGTATGAGGATTTTATGGCCATTTTACCAAGGTTTGCCTAGACTTTCAAGGTAATGACGAACTTTCCCCTGACAGTGTATTAAAAACCTACACTATTTGCAAATCTTGAAACCTACATATCCCTTTCATTGTAATGTCAAATTCTGTGATTCAAAAGCCTAAGTGCATTATAATTTCACAAGGAAACCATTGGGAGCAGTAAAACGCGTGAACAGTATACCAATAATAAGCAGGTCGAATTTTCTTCCAATTTTTGAATGTGAAGAAGATTCCAAGGCGATTTTAAGAGAGAAAGTCAGCGGTTATCGCAGAGGTAAGTTATTTTATTACTAAAACTAATTTACATGTGATTGTAAACCATAATCCCGGCCTTTAATTCATGAAAAATAGTAGAAAAATAGGATTTTGGGGACTAAGATTATGAGACATTTAGGGGTCGATTTGAGGGGTCAAACAGACTCCGATTTTTTTGTTCTTTATATGTACGGTATCACGATAAGATTAAGAAAACTTTTATATAAAAACTTCATAGTTTCGAGAATTAGGCCCGGGGCTCGGGTTTTGTCAATTTTGGGATTATTATGCTTTTTGAATATTTTCGATTAGGTATTGATGCTATAGCGTAATGTGATGTATTAGTTATGGTTTTGGCTAGATTCAGCACGCGAGGAAGTCGGTTCAAGAGGAAAGGACATCATGGGCCAGTCTACGGCCGGTTAGAGGTGAGTCGTTTGTATAGATGATGGCCTGGGGGTTTGAAACCTCGGTTTATCATATCGTGACGCTATGTTAGCGCGTGACTCGCACCCCATGGCAGGTGCGGGATCGTATATGACTGGGGATCGTGACTTGGTCCATCCCAAGAGCTAAATATAATTATTGGCGGCTGATACAAACATTGTATTGTTGATAATTGGGCTTATTGCCATGTTTGGGACCTTGTGCCGATATGTAGAATCCGTCTAGGGTGAATATCTTTATGATAACATGATTTGCAAAATCATTGATCTCAGTCCTGTGATTAATCACTGTTATAAAACTCTAAGTCATTTTTCCTGATGTTAAATAACTAAGTTATATTTCCTTAGTAATTGATAACTGAGAATTTAGTTGAGTCAGTTGTGTGACTCAGTTGCATACTGTGGACTGAGCCTGGATCGGGCTACACACCGTAGCGATTATCATATATTGACATTGAGGCCGAGAGCCCATTTTATGCCAATACCTGGCTGATATTGCGCTTGGGCTGAAGGAGCCCCTTCGGAGTCTGTACACACCCCCAACGAGCACCGTCGACGTTAAACGGTTCGGGCTGCACGCCGCAGCGGTTTCATATGTATTGCATTGCATCTTTGCATGATACTTGACTGATATATTTGATATTGCTTTGTTGTTAGTTCGTAGCTAAGGTATAGAACGGTTAGTTTTAGCTTTGCTTTGTGCCATTTCATGAATTTCTTACTTTCAGATATTATATATGCTTATTACTCACTGAGTCGGTATTACTCACCCCTACTCCTTGCACCTTGTGTGCAGATTCAGGTACACCAGAGGCTTAGCTGACACTCGTAGTCTCCAAATATTTTTTTCCAGAGTGTTGAGGTAGTTGCTTGACGTTCGCAGGACCTGGATGCTCTTCATATTCTAGTTTATCATTTATATACATTTTTCAGATTCTATTACATTTTCATTCAGATATTATTATCCAGTTTGTTTAGAGGCTATAGACTCGTGACCCCAGATCTTATGGGTGTGTGTATCAATTTTCGTATTTATCCATATCACTCTATTAATATTTTTGGATTATTATTCTAAAAATTTCTATAATATTCTTCAATTGTCGGTTTGAGACTTAGTGTTAAATTGAAAGCGATTGTTGGCCAGGCTTGCCTGGCTTTCGGGTTGGGTGCAATCACGACCGGGTTTGGGTCATGACAAGTTGGTATCAGAGCCTAGGTTACTAGGCCTCACGAGTCATGAGCCAGTTTAGTAGAGTCTTATTTAAGGGTGTGTCGTGCACTACACTTATAAGCAGAATGCTACAGAACTTTTATGAAACACCTCACCTTCTTGAAATCTTATCGTGCGTCCTTGATTCAGCTTGAAAGAGTAACTCTTGAAGTTCCTTCCACATGTTCTCCTTCATATATGAGCGCTCGGTATTATATGTACTTCGATGGCTTGCGATTCTCTGATCGAGGGGCGAGTTGCAATCTTTGTGAGGTTGATGTTGGGCCAGTTTGGAGGACTTGAGGCCGGATATTGCCTAGGGCTTGAGCACTGAGGTGCTGATCGAGTGATCAAGTGTTTTAAACTTAGATGTTCGGTATTGTCGCTATTAGTCGGAATGGCAGTTTGGTATCCGTGCGGGAATGGCAGTTTGGTATCCGTGCGATGAGTATGCTAGTACTGCGAGATGCAATTATATGACTTGGTAGTGACGAAGAAGTCTGCTAGATTATGTATGAGCTGCTAATTGATTCCTATTGTGGTCGATGTGTATCCCGAATATAGGCGCATGAAGAATATTTTCAAGTCTCCTAGTGGAGTGAAGTAAATTGCATGATACGATATGAGTTCAGACTCAAGAAGACTAAGTAGTTGTGTAACGTGTCTAACGATGGAGGGTATGAAAAGATGTTATATTGAGGTGAAGCATGTGGGTTATCTCCTGCGGAGTGTTCTAAAGTGATGTGATTCTTGTGTATATCATGAGAAGATTTCATGTGTAATTGAAACGTATTTTCTATATGTTATGATTCGAATAGGTGCAATGCTTGTCCATATATCAATTTTGATAATAGAATACATGTAGTATTGAGATTAATGTTGTTGATATACATTGTGATGCTTTGTCAAGTTGTGGACGTGTTGTTGGGATGGTTTGGGTGATTCTATGGCAGGCGGACAGGCCCAATTACAAAGGAAACTCTGCCAAAATTTTTGAAAAATTTAGGACTTAGTAAAAAGTTTGTCGCTTAAAGAGTGGGCTTAACCGTTGTGTGAATGAATGCAAGAATTGCAGAAGGGTTAAATTTTTGATGGTTCGTGTTTCCACAAGCTTATGAAAGAGTGAGTTTAATCTCACCATGATATTACGACAGCAAAAGAGTACATGTGTTGTGGTATGTATGGCTTCGAGCTAAATTGGGGAGGTTGCTGTTGATTAGCTGATTGTATGATTTGGTACTATTCTAGTTCCGATTTGATGCATGCGGGTGAATCAATTTTGGTTGCAGAAATTGAGCTGAGGATGGCACGAGTGAAGCAAAATTTTGACAAAGGCTATATGGTGCTTAGTAGATGTGAGAAAAATAATAGGATATCTTGAGTTGTTGATAAAGAATGCTTAGTGTAAAGAGAAGGAAGTGGTTTAGTTGTATCGGAATGAGATCATGTCCTGCGGTGTTAGAGTGCTGATAAGGCACGATTGGTTCGATTCGTTAAGTCAAGTAATTTGCAGTGTGTATAAGAGTGGATGGCTCTTGAGGATGCTTTTGATGTGTTCAAGATTCTATATGTAGCACTCAGGTGTTTTAAGGTTGAGTATGTGACCAAGTCAGTGTTTTTATTAGAACAAGTCAAGACTTGTGGTATTTTTACGTTAATTACGGGATTCTATGTATCAGTATCTGGAAGTAAAGGTACCAGACTTAGATTCGCAAGGAGTTCTTCAAAGTAGGGTATTTTTTAAGGTGGTATTTTTGGAAGCGTTTGAGAAAGTATATCAAGTTGAAAATGAATCAGAAGGAAATCTAGACAAATTAAGTAGCTTGTTAGTGGACCGAATTGGTATGGTAAAGATATGATCAATTCCTTGTTTATGTTCGAGGTAATGAGCCCTTTTGGGTATTGGGTGGTAGAGCTTTTGAGTTTGGTCAGCTTGCCTAGATTGGTGTGGATAGAAGGATTAGTCCTGGCAGTTTAGCTTGTCGTTAGGAAAAAGAAGATGGAGTTCTCAGGTTATCCGAGTATGGTATAGTATGCACGGTCTGTTGTGGAGGATTGGGATTCGTGTGTGTAAGGTACGGTCAGTTCCGAATGGGAAGTTATTAAATTCATAAGCAGCACGGGCAGCTGCATGTGATTTAAGAATCGACCCTCAGATGATTTAGGAAAATGGTATTACTATCTATTAATTTGACGGGAGTATACGTTCAGTAAGAGGGGAAGGTGATGTAAACTGATAACAATTCGGTGGGATTGCGACAGTTTCCTATTGGACTGACTGTTGGCAATTGAGTTTGTCGATGGCACAGGGAAATCTTAGAATATCTTTCGTGGAATGAATGGGTACTTGATGTGTAATAATTATTCTTACGACAGAATGTGGGATCAAGTATAGTGATTTGTATGTTATATGGAGCTGGAGACTGGGAGTACTCCGATGCAGTCTATGTAGTGGTTGTGGATCGTGTGCATTGGCAGCGTAAGCGGCTATTAGGAGTTGGACATGATATCAGTGTGTTGATTGGTTGTCTCTATGTTGAATTATTTTAGACCATTGTGCTACAGGTCATATCGGAAGATGCCACAGGTTGCGTGGCGAGGTGCATCGGACTATGTTCTAGTGGAATGGTTGTGTTCCAAGGACCATCAGACGGCTGGTAGGAGTTGCTTTCCTTAATTTGGCCTTTGAGGCGAGAGGAAGTGTAGAGGTTTCTACCAGTGATTCAGTTCCGGCATTAAGGGACTTTTTGGATGCATGTTCCAGTCTGAGTCGACTCTTGGCTCCGAATGTTATTATCGAAGGATAAGTTGACTCGACCGTTGTTGAGCTTATCAGCGATCAGGAGTGATCTATGAGTTGTTTTCTACGTTGCGAGACGTTATGATTTACGGACTATGGGCACATATGGTGCGGTGCTATCGAGATTCATAGTGGAAATTGAGTTTTGTAGCTTATACCGCCATAAGCATATATGATTGTGCATTCAGTATGCTTACGACCGATACTCGGTATTTGGTTATAATGAGCCAATTCGGCTCGATGTGCATCTCCCTATGTGAGATATTTGAGTGAATCGGGTGGCACCCGCCAAAGGGTGTATTATCTTGATCCGGTTGCGCGCCGCAACAGTGTGATATTGAGAATAGTTTTCCATATGTTTCTTTGTATGCCTTATTTCCTGGTTTTTTAGGAAAGTCCGTATTGGTAGTTGCTCGGCAAATAGCGCATCGGTTATGTCCTTTCAGGATTGAATGGTGTATACTACTTATTTCACCGAGGGTGAGATGAATTGCTTAGTTTCAGACATCAATTTGTGCTTGGTGGTCAAGTTCGAGTATAGCGACTTGAGGCGCTTCATGTGAACTGGTGTTTGGATGAGATCGCGTATTATAGCGAGGCTACGTAGAGATTAGACCCTTCGGGAAAGATTCAGGTATTCTTTTTCTATTTATGTGGGACGGGGTCCCAGCCTTGTTTTGTAATGGTATTGATGAGCTTAAAGTACAACTCTTTCGTTTGAGTCATTTTCATGACTTGATATGTTCAGACCGTCGATCACTTATTGGTATGGGTATTATGTAAGTTGTGGCTTATGCCGTATTGATGTGTCATGTCACCAGGATGGTGTGTTTGGTCAGAAGAGACCTTTGGGGTCATTAATGGATACGAACAGATTTGGTTTCAGCTTGTCGGAAGGTTAATATCGAGTTTCGGCTCAGGGATCTGTTGTGGTATTAGTCAAAAGGGAAGAAATGTCTTCGTGAATGGTTGATCTGAGAAATGGTTATGGACTACTGTGTGTTCTTTATTATTGATAGAGTATAGCAGTGTTGGAATAAGACTCCGGCTAGTAAGGGGTTTCTATTCGGTACATGGTTGTTGTGGACAGCTACTGTGGATATAAATTATCGTTTTGAGTGTTAGTATTATGCGGTATATGAGTTGAATGCACTTGAGATTGCAGGTATGGGTTATTACAGCCGGTTCAAGCTTATTCTGACTATAAATGTGAGGTTCTAATCTTATGCATGGTTTCTGAAGTGCAATGTGGTCCTACGATTATGGTCTGGATGGACTGTGAAATTTTATTTGTGTTGTATTATCGGGCCTATGTGAGTTAGGGCAACATTGGATCACCCCGGGTATATGGTTGGTAAGGTCATTCAGGTATTGGTTGGCCCCTAGTACAACTTTGAGCACACTCGAGGACGAGGGTTTGTTTTAAGTTGGTGAGGATGTAACGACCCAACCCGTTGTCTCCGGTATCTCCGCCATGTTTTCCCCATTTTATGCTTCTATATGTTCCATTATATGTTTGGTGAAATTTAAGTAATTTGGACAAAGTTTGGGTAGAAATGAGACAGTTAGTCCCTTTATGAGAAGGTTAGTTTGGAAAAGTCAACCGAATGTTGGCTTACGAGTTGGGTGACTCGAAATGGATTTCAGATGATTCGACTAGTTTTGGGTGGTGATTTATGACTTAGGAGCGCAATCGGAACTGAATTTGGAGGTCTCATGTAGATCTAGGCTTGAATTGGCTAAGTTAGCATTTTGGCGAAGTCCGGTTGATAGATGAGATTTTGATCCGGGGGTCGGAATGAAATTCCGACAGTTGCAATAGCTGCGTTAGGTGATTTTTGATATGCGTGCAAATTTTCAGATCATTCGGAGGTGTTTAGGTCGGGTTTTGGATCAAATGTGTGTTTCGGAAGTTTTAGAAGAACTTAGGCTTGAATCCGATGTAAATTTAGTGTTTGATGTTAGTTTTGGTGTTTTGAGAGTGCAACTAAGTTTGAATGATCATATGTAATTTCTTAGTATATTCGTATGCGGTCCCGAGGAGTCCGGGTGAGTTTCGAATAGGTTTGGGCTGCATTGTGCTCATTTTTCTTATGCTTCCACGTCGTTTCTTCGAGCATAAATGATATCGTATTGAACAAATAAGCTTCGATTACTGTTTTGAATAAAGCACTATATCCTTATCGTAATTATGGACCCGTAGCAAAAATAATCGTCGAATTTAGACAACGTATGAGGATTTTATGGCTGTTTTATCAAGGTTTGCCCATATTTTCAAGTTAATGATGAAATTGCCCCTGACTGCGTATTAAAAACCGGCACTATTTGCAAATCTTAAAACTTACATATCTCCTTCATTATAATGTCAAATTGAGTGATTCAAAAGCCATTAGAATTTCACAAGGAATTCATTGGGAGCAGTAAAACGCGTGAACAGTATACCTATAATGAGTAGGATGAGTTTTCTTCAAATTTTTGAACAGGAAGAAGCGTCCGAGGCGATTTTTAAGAGAGAAAATCAGTGGGTATCCCAGAGGTAAGTTATTTGATTATTAAAACACGTTTATAGGTAATTATAAATCGTAATCCCAGACTTTAATTCATGAAAAATAGTAAAAAATAGGAATTTGGGGCCTGAGATTATGAGACCTTTAGGGGTCATTTGAGGGGTCAAACGGACTCCGATTTTGGTATTCTTTATATATACAACATCGTGAGAAGATGAAGAAAACTTTTCTGCAAAAAATTTCTTCATTTCGAGAATTGGGCCCGGGGCTCGAGTTTTATTAATTTCGGGATTATTGATGCTTTTCGATTATTTTCGATTGGGTGTTGATCCTATAGCGCAATGTGATGTATTCGTTGTGTTTTTGGATAGATTCAACACACGAGGAGGTCGATTCAAGAGGAAAGGGAATCGCGGGCTAGTCTACGGCCGGTTAGAGGTGAGTAGTTTGTATAGATGATGGCCTGAGGATTTGAAACCTCGGTTTATCACTTCGTGACGCTATGTTAGGGCGTGACTGGCACCCCATGGCAGGTGGTGGATCGTATATGATTGGGGATCGTGACTTGGTCCATCCCGAGAGCAAAAGATAATTATTGGCGGCTGATACACACATTGTATTTTTGATAATTGGGCTTCTTGCCATGTTTGGGGCCTTGTGCCGATCTATAACATCCGTCTAGGGTGAATATCTCTGTGATAACATGATTTGCAATGATCTTAGTTCTTTGATTAATCACTGTTATAAGACGCTAAGTCACTTTTCCTGAAGTTAAATAACTAAGTTATATTCCTTAGTAATTGGAAACTGAGAATTTAATTGAATCTGTTATGTGACTCATTTGCATACTGTGGACTGAGCATGGATCGGGCTACACGCCGTAGCAATTATCATATATTGACATTGAGGCCGAGAGCCTGTTTTATGCAAATACCTGGTTGATATTGCGCTTGGGCTAAAGGAGCCCCTCCGGAGTCTGTACACAACCCCAGTGAGCGGCGTCTATGTTAAATGGATCGGGCTGCACACCGCAGTGGTTTCATATGCATTGCATTGCATCTTTGCATGATACTTGACTGATATATTTGATATTACTTTGTTGTTAGTTCGTTGCTAAGGTATATAATGGTTAGTTTTAGCTTTGCTTTGTGGCATTCCGTGGATTTCTTACTTTCAGACATTATATATGTTTATTACTCACTGAGTTGGTAGTACCCACCCCTACTCCCTGCACCTTGTGTGCAGATTCAGGTACACCGGAGGCTTAGCTGACACTCGTAGTCTCCAAAAATTTTTTCCAGAGTCGTTGAGGTAGATGTTAGACGTTCGCAGGACCTGGCTGCTCTTCATATTCCTGTTTATCTTTATTATATACATATTTAGATTCTATTATATTTTCATTCAGATATTATTATCCAGTTTTGTTTAGAGGCTCTAGACTCGTGACCCCAAATCTTATGGGTGTGTGTATCGGTTTTCGTATTTATCCATATCACTCTATTAATATTTTTGGATTATTATTCTAAAAATTTCTATAATATTCTTCAATTGTCGGTTTGAGACTTACTGTTAAATTGAAAGCGATTGTTGGTCAGGCTTGCCTAGCTTTTGGGTTGGGCGCCATCACGACCGGGTCTGGGTCATGACAACTATCCAGAAGAGATATATCATCCTTCTTAATCTCATAAAATTTGTCATGACAGTCCAATTGAAGACTGAAAATTTGTCATATTCTTCATAAAAAATAGACAAATAATACATCATAAGAAATATGAAAGATAAGAAGAAAAAAAAGAAATACATTAGTAATGTGAAAATTAGTAACACATAATGCATTAGAAAAATACACTAGTTGTAAACATAAAAATAACAACTTTTATGTATTCATTCCACAGTAAGATGATTAGTTCTTCAATAAATATCCTCAAAGAAATCTCCAGCTTCTAAATGGTAATATTTGTTAGGCTTTCAAAATCATCATCTTTATTTGCAGGATCTGCCTTAGAATCATATTTGTTTGAGGGGCCTGCTTCATCATCATTATTGTGAAAGGTCAAGTGTGCCTATGCATTATTTTTCCTTTTATTGAGGGATGCTGGATAAAGTTTGACAAAATGTTCTGGCGTACGACAAATACATGCCCAATGACCTCTCATACCACATCGGTGACACATACTAGTTTTACATTTTGAATGATTAATTTGAGAACTCTTATTGTTCTCCAATTTATTTCCACCATAATAACGATAATTGTTCCGCCCCCTGCCACGACCACGTTTACGACCATATCCACTACCACGGTAATTATTTTATTTTCTTTCAAACTTATCATGTGCTGCTACAACATTCACTTCCGGAAATGGAGCTGACCCAGTGGGACGAGCTTCATAATTTTTAATTAATAGAGTATTATTCTGCTCTGCCACAAGTAGGCATGTGATTAATTAAGAATATTTTTTAAAATTCTTTTCACGGTATTGTTGTTGTATCACCACATTTGAAGCGTGATAGTAGAAAACATTTTTTTCAATAAGTCCTCATCTGTGATAGTGTCTCCACATAATTTTAATAGAGAACTTACCTTAAGATAGCAAATTATACTCACTTGCGGTTTTAAAGTCTTGCAACCTTAAATGTATCCACCCATACCGAGCTTTCGGTAATACCGTAAGTTTTAGGTAGTCATACCGATCCTTCAAATTAATCCATAATTCAAGTGAATCTTTTATGGTCAAATATTCAGTTTTTAACCCTTCATGTAGATGATGACGAAGGAAAATCATGGCCTTCTCTTTATCCTGATTTGATGTTTCATTTCCTTGTATAATTGTATTTCCAAGAACTTTAGCGTCAAGGTGAATTTCAGCATCAATGACCCGTGATAAATAGTTTCTCCCGGTGATGTCAAGTGCCACGAATTCAAGTTTTGATAAATTTGACATAGTGAAAGTATCATAAAAGATGAATAAGTTAGAGAAATAATAATAATAATAATAATAAACAATTAATGAAATAAAACGATTAAGGTAAAAGAAATAAAAATAATTATATCATGTTAACAATCTACTATTTTATTTTACTCAAGCCATAAAGCAGAAACTAGATATTGTTTCATTTCACTTTATATTATGGATATATATATGTGTAAATAGAATTGAACGTGACTGACATTATTTATATGTTCCAATAAATATAAAGTAATTAAAGTATAAAATTATTGCTTGTCAATTCATTTCTCACAGTGATAAATTTAAACAAATGGAAATACAATTATTAGTTATGTGCAAGAATTTAATCAGAAATTTAAATATTAAATTAATGTTGACAACAAATAAGCGAGGTACTAAAATAAATACTCTATTTTGAATGCGTTATTAGTTGTAGTGACTAGATAATATATACGCTTAATAAAATATGGCTCAATTTAGCTGGAGTTAAGAATAATATTAGAGTTTCGTGCTGATAACGTGTTATAAAATAAAAGCAATGCAGTAAAATGTAAATAAGAAGAGATAGAAAGAGGGGAGAAGAGTTTTCTTCTTTCACTTTGGTGTACATTTCCATAGCAATTACATAGCCTTTTATAGGCATAAAAAGTAAAGGTGAGGGACATAAAGTAGGAGATTTAATCTTTAAGCTATTCACAATATGGGCATCCAATGTAGTGTCCAATGTAGTATCCAATATAGCATTCCATGTAGTATCCAATGTATAAATTATTCATAAAAATATGCAATACTGCATGTATAGCTCAATTGAAAGAAGGATATATCAAAGGAGATAGAACAAAACACATTTCACCGAAATTCTTTTTTACTCATGATCTTCAGAAGAATGGTGAAATAGCTATACAACAAATTTGTTCAAGTGATAATTTGGCTAATCTGTTCACTAAGGCATTACCAACCTCAATATTTGAAAAGCTGATATATAAGATTGGAATGCATCGTCTCCGAGACATTAAATGATATTTCATCAGGGGGAGTAACTATACGCTGCACTCTTTTCCTTAACCAAGGTTTTGCCTCAGTGGGTTTCCCTGGTAAGGTTTTTAATGAGGCAGCAACCAATGCATATTATAAAAAACTATGTATATCCCAATTTTTTTTGTAAGTTCTTAATGAGGCACATTATCTTACATGGACATCCAAGGGGGATGTTATGAATAATTTGTACATTGGATGCTACATCGGATACTACATTGGATGCCCATGTTGTGAATAGCTTAACGATTAAATCTCCTATTTTACGTCGATCATCTTTAATTTTTATGCCTATAAAAGGCTATGTAATTGCAATAGAAATGTTCGCTAAAGTGAAAGAAGAAAACTCTTCTCCCCTCTTTCTATCTCTTCTTATTTACATTTTCCTGCATTGCTTTTATTTTATAACAACTGCTTAATAATATGTGGCATATTAAGCAAATGGTTCAAAAGATCTAATGTAATTATAATAGGAGTACATCTTTGTGACTAATTAGTCAATAAAGAAATGATGCTCTGATTCTAAAGTTAAGATTAAAAATTGTTGATAGGAGTTGTCGATATTCCATAGTTTTTGAACTTAAAGTAAAATCTTTATTAATGGCTGTGAGGTAGACCCGCCCATGTTAACATATTGCTAGAAGCTGATGAGAGTATGAGACTGAAAGTAACTAAAAAGTGCTTTAGTTTAATTAACTCATAGCTAAACTATTCTCAGTATGAAGTTAACTTTCCGTGTCAAACATCCCTACCTAGTCAACATTTTCCAAGCAACATATGCATGAAAATTATACACGATAATATGAGTTGCTTGTTTAACTACATGCATGTCTCCAGAATTTTAATCGTTCAAGTCATAACTCTTCCACCTAATTATGAATTTCACGGTGATCGTTTCCTATACTATAGTCCAACATATTCCATCCACAGGAAGAGATCACCAGCAGGTTCTAACTGTATACTGGGTTCCACATTCATAGAGTACTCATTATGATTTTCCAATATTAGTATAATTGCCCAACCCAAATTCATAATTATGAATAATTAGCACCTGTTGGCATTATGGTGACCAGAAAAGAGATATGACTACTGAAAAAAGGAAGATAGTAATAAAGATTGTTTTTTTTTCCTATTAAAAGTCGCTAATAGTAATTATTTTCAGCCTCCGAGGTACGTAGTATATGCAACAATTTTCATGCTAAGCACGATAACTGATTTAACTGATCTTGTTCCATCCAAAAGTGTCTGAGTCAGAAAATTGTGCAAGGAACCTAGAATTGCATGTCTTTATTGCAACACCAGCAGGAGATTCAACTTGTTGGGATTTCTTGCCTATAAATACATCTCCCCATCCAAGCTTTAACATTCATCCAAGAAAATATTTCAATTTCTTCTTTCATATAATACCTAGCTAGTTACGTTGTTCATAATGGCCTTTGCAAAAACAAGCCAATACCTTTGCTTAGCTTTGTTCTTCATATTTTTGGGAGTTTGGAGCTCTCAAGTAGCTTCATCACGACCAATCAACTATGAGGCAAGCATGCGAGCTAGGCATGACCAATGGATTGCTCATCATGAAAAAATTTACAAAGATTTGAACGAGAAAGAAATGCGTTTTAAAATATTTAAACAAAACGTGGAACGTATAGATGCTTTTAATGCAGGTGAAGATAAAGGATACAAACTCGGCGTCAATAAATTTTCTGATCTCACGAATGAGGAATTTCGTGTATTGCATACTGGTAACAAGAGATCATACCCTAAGGTCATGTTTTCCTCAAAGCCAAAGACATATTTTAGGTATGCTAATGTGACAGACATACCGCCAACTATGGATTGGAGAAAGAAAGGTGCAGTTACCCCTATCAAGGACCAAAAGGAATGTGGTAAGTACATAAATTTGCTAATATTATCTCTGTTTAGTGGACTAATCATGTTCTATAAGAAAGCTACTAACTGCTCCATAAACGTAATTAAAAGTTGAATTGTTTCCTATTGGACAAAATCCCAATTTTGACGTTGGACTTTGTTTTCAGCAGGTGACAACAGAAAAATATGACACCCTTTGTTAGTCAAGACTTTTTCTGTACCTTTACTTTTCGTTCTTTCGCCACCCTGTCTTCCGAAATAACAAAATTTAGTAAAACAACTTTTTGTGTATCGACAAAGTTCACTACTATTACTTTTGTAGCAACATATGACTTTTTGATACTATGGGAACACACGCAGGGTGCTGTTGGGCATTTTCTGCAGTAGCTGCTATGGAAGGGCTACACCAACTGAAAACAGGAAAGCTGGTCCCTTTATCAGAGCAAGAACTTGTAGACTGTGATGTCGAAGGCGAGGACGAAGGTTGTAGCGGAGGACTCTTGGACACTGCCTTTGAATTTATCATAAAAAACAAGGGCCTCACTACAGAAGCAAACTATCCATACAGGGGAGAAGATGGTGTCTGCAACAAGAAAAAATCAGCTCTTTCAGCAGCCAAAATTACAGGTATAAGCCCATAAAAATATAAAAGAACAAAACTCTCAATTGGGTGAGTTGGGTTAATTATGACCTATATTATTAATATAGAGCCCGGTAATTAAAATTCCGAACCTGTTAATTTGAAATTCTGATTTTGTCTCTGATTATAGGATATGAAGATGTGCCAGCGAACAGTGAGAAGGCTCTATTGCAGGCAGTAGCTAATCAACCAGTGTCGGTGGCAATAGATGGGAGTAGCTTCGATTTCCAGTTCTATTCAAGTGGAGTATTCGGTGGATCATGTAGCACTTGGCTTAACCATGCTGTTACAGCAGTAGGATATGGTGCAACAAGTGATGGTACAAAATATTGGATTATAAAGAATTCATGGGGCAGTAAATGGGGTGACAGTGGATATATGCGCATCAAAAGGGATGTTCATGAGAAAGAAGGCCTTTGTGGACTTGCTATGGATGCTTCTTATCCCACTGCCTAAAAGGAAATTAATAATCCTTTGGTTTTTTCAGTAATTTTCAACCATGTTTATGTATGTGAATATTGTGTTGTGGGTTTGAGGTAGACTTGGATTAGACTGTCCATATATAGTTAAAGCATGCGCTTAAAAGGTGACAGCTTCAAAATTGTAATTTTATGCTCATCATGTGAATTATAATGGTTATTGTCTAAATTTTATTTGACTAGTCACTGCCTTTTCCTTGAAGCAAACAATATGTGTATATGAAATTAATGTCCCAATAAGAGTACGTGTAGTTTTGGATTCTTATGACTGCTTGATTGATACTCCCTCCGGTCAACTTTAACTAATTTTTTTGACCATTTTCATAAAATTTACTATTTTTAAGCATTAATTAACAATAAAATTGCTCGTATTAACCCTAATTTATTCATTAAAAATATTAATAAATATTTTAGGTTTTTTACTCCAAGGGTAATTTTAGACAAAAGACACTAAAAAATCCTTCTTAATATCTGGGAAAAAATCAAATATTATAGATCACGAAAAAGATAAAAAAAAATTAATTAAAGTGGACCGGATGAAATATATTAATAATGCGTCACAAGATGCACCAGAATAGGATTCTTGAATATTACTGTAATCTTATATATATATATATATATATATATATATATATATATATATATATATATATATATATATATAAGGGATTTTTACCTAAATATGCCATATAGCAAACCTTAGCAGAAGATGCACCAAAGGCGCACAGTACCATGACGGGGTTGTCATGCTATTTTTGGGCTTTTCTGTACTGGACCAGATACCTGAATTTGGTGGGCTGGGCCTGAGTCTATTTGGGCTCATGAGAAATTTACCTGCATACTGCACTGATCTCAGGAAAGTTATCAGTGTATCTGATGAAAGGAAATTCCAAGTATAGATCAGAATTGTTTAGGCTGGAAGTTTGGGTAATTTAGAATTATACAAGTCTCATTCAAAATATATATTACTAGTTGTTTATTCGTAAAACGGTACAGTTAAATTTATACGTATTTTTTAGACAAGTGCACTAATTTGATCCAAAAATAAAAAAAAATAATTGAAGAATAATATGATACTTAGCCTCAAAATGTAGATAGAATAACATAAATTTCAGGAACAAGATTTTCGGGCACATCAATGATGAGATCAAAAGCAAGAAAGTAAATGAAATCGAGCTTTGTATAGAGTGTAGTATAAGTTTGCTAGAAAATTTGTGTACTTTACAATGATTATTAGATTCACTATTTATAGCTATATAAGGAGATCCTAGGATCGTGCCTTTCTTTAAGGTCAATTATGAGGGCCATTGATGAAAATGTAACGATAATCATAAATGTCAAATTCTCTGTAACAGACCGTCTTCTTTAATGCTGCAGAATATTCCTTATTAAATACTATTGGACACAAAATATTTAATATATCTTTATGAGTGTTATCCTTTCCGGTGACAAGCGAAATAATTGTGTTCGATCATTCTCATTTTGTGTTCCGTGTATCCTTTCCTTGGATGAACACGTGTCACTACATATTCTACCCTCTACACTTACTAATTGAAATGAAAGTAGACCTACCTCCGCAAGTGGAGAACATTTTTACTGTACCAGAAATATATAAAGTGTATATAGAATTAGTGATAATTAATGTTATAATTAACCCGAAAATAATCCAAGTATTCTCATCCAAAATACTCGAAGAGATTTCATATATGTCTATCAACACTTAATTCTATTACATAAGATTCTTTATTCAATTTTGATAATAAGATTGGACACAAGATGTGTTTGAATTTTCAGTTGGATACAATATCGGAAGATCGAATGCATCTATCTATAGAGAGGAATCTCTTTTTTCTTTTATTCATCTCTTGGGTGTGCCCTATAACTAATAATATTAGTATATATATATATATATATATATATATATATATATATATATATATATATATATATATATATATATATATATATATATATATATATATATATATATATATTATTTTTCTTATTCATGTGTTTTTATCTGTATTTTTAATGTATAGGAAGTTGTTTCTATCCTATTCATTTGCACTACTAGAAATTCGGAAAAAGTGACCGCAAAATTGCGACCAAAGTTGGTCACTAAATAAAAAAATATTATTTATTTATTTATTATTAATCGTTAAAAAGCGGCCAACTATGGTCTCTAATCCAATAATTTTATTTTAAAATATGAAAATTAGAGACCACTATTGGTCTCTATTTATTCAATTATTTATTTATTTTATTAATTTAGCGACCAACTTTGGTCCCTAAATATGTGAATTTAATTTAATTTTTAAATATATCGACCAAATTTGGTCTCTATATTTGCAGAATTTTTTTTTAATGATATAGCGACCAAATTTGGTCGTTTTTTTAGAAATCTGGGAAAATAGCGACTAATGTTGGTCGCTTTTCTCTAGAAAAATATTTTTTTTACTTGAAAAGCGACCAAATAGAGACCAACTTTGGTCGCTTTTCTGTGTATTATTATGCCAGAAACGGCCTGTTTCTACAGCTACACCACTTGTCAGTCATACCAATTTCCTAAATAGGCATTTTATGCCAACAACAACAACAATAAAAAGCAATTAAAGCAACAAAAAATAAACTTCAATAGAACTAATACATTAAGCTAATAAAATTAAGTTAACGCTTATTACAAGCCCATTCGAACTAAAGAGAACTAACACAATACTAAATTGGTATGTAAATATAGTTCTAACACAATATAAATTAGTTCTAACACAATAGTAAATTAGTTCTAACACATTAGAACTAACACAATAGTATATAAAGTACTGAAGGAGTGTTCTTTCAGCATCCTCGTCTGAAAGTTGGACTGTCTCGCTCGGTTCATTAGATGGTTGACTGCGTATGAATTCCCCCACGTCAGCTGTGAAGTGAATTGAACCTATATGAAAAATTATATTGAATTGGTATTTCAAATTCTATATAAAAGCAAATCAAAATATTTAATGAAAAGTAAAAACTTACATGTATGAAGTCGAGGCTCGACCCTCATTTCTGAACCCGTCTCTTTCTTCATCTTTAGAATACGAGTTTCATTAAATAGATCATCTTGCTTCATTGGCATTATAAAGTTGTCTGGTGGCTTTGGTGATTATCCTCATGCTCGGAATGAACTTTGATACAGAGAATAACTTGGATACGGTACATGATGGAGTGTGTCTTTGATGAATTGTGTATCTCATTAGCTACAATGATAATAAGAAGGCAACGACATGTGTTTCAAAAAAGTGATGGTGTGGGTAGGATTTAACATTTTCTAAGTAGATAAAAGAGGCTACAGAGAAATTCTCTACTTCACTTTCCAAGGGGAAAAGAAGTTTGAGTGATAGTGACAACGTTGATGAAGACGGAATATTTCCCGTAGGTCGTATCAGTTCCTATAAAGCGGGGATCATAAGACTTTATGATGACAAAGAGTATAGGAAGTTTTGTTCTAAATTTTCTTTCAAGTCTGATCCACCAAGTTTAATGTTATAATTATGATATTTATCGGATTCAGAGACTGATTTGACCGACAAAAGTATAGAAATGCTCTTGAAACTTTTTTTAAGAGCATTTTCATACTTATGTCGGTCAAATCAGTGTCTGAATCCGAAGAAATATCGCAATTATCATTTTAAGAGCATTTTCATACTTTTGTCGGTCAAATCAGTGTCTAAATGCGAAGAAATATCAGAATTATCACATTAGACTTGTTGGATTAGACTTGAAAGAAAATTTAGAACAAAATTTCCTATAATCTCTGTCATCATAGAGTCTTATGATCCCCGCTTTATAGGAACTGACACGACCTACGGAAAATATTTCGTCTTCATCAACCTTGTCACTCTCAATCAAATTTCTTTTCCTTATGGAAAATGAAGTACAGAATTACTCTATAAGCTCTTCTTTTATCTACTTATGAAATACTAAATTCCTACCTACACCATCACTATTTGAACACATTCCATTGCCTTCTCATTATCATTGTCGCTATAATGAGAAGAACAATTAAAGGCGCATTCCACCAGGTACTGTATCTTAGTTATTCTTGGTGGAAGTTTCATTGCATGTCTAATAACGTCATCAACCTCTTCGTGGTACTCTTACTCGGGATGAGCTTGGATACAGAGAATAACTTGGATACAGTACTTGACAGTGTGTGTCTTTGATCAATTGGTTATCTCTATAGCTAACAATGATAATGAGAAGCCAACAATATGTCTTGCAAAATAGTGATGGTGTAGGTATGATTTAACATTTCCTAAGTAGATAACATAGGTTATAGAGAAATTCTCTACTTCACTTCCCAAAAGGAAAAGAAGTTTGATTGATAGTGACAACGTTGATGAAGACGTAATATTTCCCGTCGGTCGTGTCGGTTCCTATAAAGCGGGGATCATAAGACTTTATGATGACAAATATTATAGGCAATTTTTCTCTAAATTTTCTTTCAAGTCCGATCCACCAAGTTTAATGTGATAATTGTGATATTTATAAGGATTCAGAGACTGATTTGACCGACAAAAGTATAGAAATGCTCTTAAAACTTTTTTAGGAGCATTTCCATACTTTTGTCGGTCAAATCAGTGTTTGAATCCGAAGAAATATCACAATTATCACACTAAACTTATTGGATCAGACTTGAAAGAAAATATAGAACAAAACTTCCTATAATCTTTGTCATCATAGTGTATTATGATCCCCGCTTTATGGGAACTGCCAGGACCGACGGAACACATTCCGTCTTCATCAACCTTATCATTCTCAATCAAATTTCTTTTCCTGATGGAAAATGAAGTACAGAATTACTCTATAAGATCTTCTTTTATCTACGTAGGAAATACTAAATTCCTATCTACACCATAACTATTTGAAACACATGCCATTGCCTTCTCATCATCATTGTCGCTAATGAGAATAACAATAAAAGGCACATTTTTTCAGGTACTTTATCTTAGTTATTAATTGTGGAAGTTCCATTGCATGTCTAATAACGTCATCAACCTCTTAGTGGTACTCTTACTCGGGATGAGCTTGGATACGGAGAATAACTTGGATACAGTACCTGATAGGATGTGTCTTTGATCAATTGTTAATCTCATTAGATACAATGATAATGAGAAGCCAACGACATGTGTTTCAAAAAAGTGATAGTGAAGGTAGGATTTAACATTTCCTAAGTAGATAAAAGAGGTTATAGAGAAATTCTCTACTTCATTTTCCTAGAGAGAAAAAAAGTTTAATTGATAGCGACAAGGTTGATAAAGATGGAATATTTTCCGTCGGTCATGCCAGTTCCTATAAAACGTGGATCATAAAACTCTATGATGACAAATATTTTAGGAAGCTTTGCACTCTACTTTAATCCAAGGTTAATAAATACAAGCTTAATGTGATCTTGGTGATAGTTCGTCGTATTCAGACGACGATTAGACGGACAGAAGTATAGAAATTTTGATAAAGAGAATTAGAGGTAAAAACATTCAACCTCTAATTCTTTTTATCAAAATTTCCATACTTCTATCCGTCAAATCATCGTATGAGTCTGACGAACTATAACCAGTATCACATAAATCTTTTATTTATTAACCTTGAAAGATTGTCGAGTACAAAGCTTCCTAAAATCTTTGTCATCATACAGTCTTATGATCCCCTTTTTATGGGAACCGTCATGACTGACAGAAAATATTTCATCTGTATCAACCTCATCACTCTTAGTTAAACTTATTTTCCTCATGGAAAATGAAGTAGAGAATTACTCTATAAGCTCTTCTTTTATCTACTTAGGAAATACTAAATTTCTACCTACACCATCACTTAGTGGAACACATGCCATTGCCTTCTCATCATCAATGTTGCTAATTAGAACAACAATTAAAGGCACATTCTTCCAGGTACTTTATCTTAGTTATTCTTGGTGGAAGTTCCATTGCATGTCTAATAACGTCATCAACATCTTCTGGTCGTTTACCTCCCGCAATCTAATATTCCAAAACATAAACCAAAATTTCAATGCATATCCTAAAGGTTCAACTCATTGTTAAAAAGTTCAATTTACATCCTAAAGGTTCAACTCATACCTAAAATCCTCAAGTCATATCCTAAAAGTTCAAATCTTATCCTAAAAGCTTCAAGATAATACAATGATTCAAGGTTCAATTTATATCTTAACAGTTATATTCATATCCTACGAGTTTAAGTTCAATTTATATCCTAAAGGTTCAACTTATACCTAAAAGGCTCAAGTCATATCCTAGTCTTATCCTAAAAGCTTCAAGACAATACAATAATTCAAGGTTCAATTTATATGCTAAAAGTTATATTCATATCCGACGAGTTTAAACTTAAACTAAAAGTTCAATTTATATCCTAAAGCTTCAACTCATACATAAAAGGCTCAAGTCATATCCAAAAAGTACAAGTCATATCCTAAAAGCTTCAAGACAATACAAATATTCAAGGTTCAATTTATATCCTAAAAGTTATATTCATATCCTATGAGTTTAAACTTAAACTAAAAAGTTCAGTTTATATCCTAAAGCTTCAACTCATGCCTAAAAGGCTCAAGTCATATCCAAAAAGTACAAGTCATATCCTAAAAGCTTCAAGACAATACAAAAATTCAAGCTTCAATTTATATCCTAAAACTTATATTCATATCCTACGAGTTTAAACTTAAACTAAAAAGTTCAATTTATATCCTAAAGCTCCAACTCATACCTAAAAGGCTCAAGTCATATCATAAAAGCTTCAAGACAATACAAAGATTCAAGCTTCAACTTATATCCTAAAACTTATATTCATATCTTACGAGTTTAAACTTAAACAAAAAAGTTCAATTTATATCCTAAAGCTCCAACTCATACCTAAAAGGCTCAAGTCATATCCTAAAAGTACAAGTCATATCATAAAAGCTTCAAGACAATACAAAGATTCATATCCAAATATATCCTAATATATATCATGAGTCTAAATTAAATATCCAAATATACTATCATGTGTCTATATTATTTTTATCTACATATAAACTAATCAAGATTAAACCAAAATTACAATTTATACCCTAATATATATCACCCTGAATCTAGTCTTTAACATTAAATTAGTACCTATTGCTTACTAAAATATTGAACGAGAAATACTCAAGGAAGCCTAGCCTAAATATTCAACACATATCCTAAACCCTAGATTTCTATAAAATATTAAATAATGATAAATACAATCTAAACCCTTGGTTCGTATAAATATAATGTTAATTAATCAATTGAAACACTAATTCTAGGTTGAAACAATAATCAATTAAAACACTAATTGAAACCCTAGGTTTTTAATTCTAACATTAAATTTTTAGGAGGTGACGGCAGAGACGACGACAAAAGCGACGGCGGCAGCAGAGCAGTGGTCGTTGGTGGCGTGGGTGGGGCCTGGAGGTGGGAGTTGGAAGGGGAGATGGGGTTTGAGTGTGAGAGAGAAAAGATGGATTTTGAGAAAATTTTAGAAAGAATGGGAGGGGATCCCGATTTTGACAGATCTGTAATTAAAATAGCGACCAACGTTGGTCGCTATTTTCTGACAGTCTGACCAAAACTACGACCAACAATGGTCGCTATTTCAAAATATATATATATATATATATAACTTTAGGGTGTTAATTCAATTTAAGTTATATATATATAAGCTGTATTCGATACGGTAATACCTCATACACTTATACTTTGTGCATGGTAAAGCGTAAGTACATATATTGTATATATATAAGCTGTATTCGATACGACATTACCTCATACACCTATACTTATTGCATAGTATAGCGTAAGTACATATATTGTATATATATATATATATATAAGTTGTATTCAATATGGTACTACCTCATACACCTATACTTAGTGCATAGAATAGCGTTAGTACATATATTGTATATATATAAGCTGTATTCGATACGGTAATACCTCACACACTTATATTTAGTGCATAGTATAGCGTAAGTACATATATTGTATATATATAAGCTGTATTCGATAGGGTATTACCTCATACAACTATACGTAGTGCATAGTATAGCGTATATACATATATTGTGTATATATATAAGCTGTATTCGATACGGTATTACCTCATACACCTATACTTAGTGCATAGTATAGCATAAGTACATATATTGTATATATATAAGTTGTATTCGATACAGTAATACCTCACACACTTATACTTAGTGCATAGTATAGCGTAAGTACATATTATATATATATACGCTGTATTCGATACGGTATTACCTCATAAACTTATACGTAGTGCATAATATAGCGTAAGTACATGTATTGTATATATATAAGCTGTACTCAATATGGTATTACCTCATAAACCTATACTTAGTGCATAGTATAGCGTAAGTACATATATTGTATATATATAAGTTATATTCGATACGGTAATACCTCACACACTTATACTTAGTGCATAGTAAAGCGTAAGTGCATATATTATATATATAAGCTATATTCGATAGGGTATTACCTCATACACCTATACTTAGTACATAGTATCGCGTAAGTACATATATTGTATATATATAAGCTGTATTCGATACGGTATTACCTCATACATCTATCCTTAGTACATAGTATAGCGTAACTACATATATTGTATATATATAAGCTGTATTCGCTACGGTAATACCTCATACACTTATACTTAGTGCATAGGATAGCGTAAGTACATATATTGTATATATATAAGTTGTATTCGATACGGTATTACCTCATACACATATACTTAGTGCATAGTATAGCGTAAGTACATATATTGCATATATGTAAGCTGTATTCGATACATTATTATTTCATACACCTATACTTAGTGCATAGCATAGCATAAGTATATATATTGTATATATAAGCTATATTAGATACGGTATTATTTCATACACCTATACTTAGTGCATAGTATATCGTAAGTACATATATCATATATATATATATAAGCTGTATTCGATACGGTATTACCTCATACACCTATACTTAGTGCATAGTATAGCGTAAGTATATATATTGTATATATATAAGTTATATTCGATATGGTAATGCATCACACACTTATACTTAGTGCATAGTAAAGCGTAAGTACATATATTATATATATAAGCTATATTCGATACGGTATTACCTCATATACCTATACTTAGTGCATAGTATCGCGTAAGTACATATATTGTATATATAAGCTGTATTCGATACGGTATTACCTCATACATATATCCTTAGTGCATAGTATAGCGTAAGTACATATATTGTGTATATATATATATATATATATAAGCTGTATTCGCTACGGTAATGCCTCATACACTTATACTTAGTGCATAGGATAGCGTAAGTACATATATTGTATATATATAAGCAGTATTCGATACGGTATTACCTCATACACCTATACTTAGTGCATAGTATAGCGTAAGTACATATATTGTATATATGTAAGCTGTATTCGATACATAATTATTTCATACACATATACTTAGTGCATAGTATAGCTTAAGTACATATATTGTATATATTAGCTATATTCGATACGGTATTATTTCATACACCTATACTTAGTGCATAGTATATCGTAAGTACTTATATCGTATATATATAAGCTGTATTCGATACGGTATTACCTCATACACCTATACTTAGTGCATAGTATAGCGTAAATATATATATTGTATATATATAAAAGTTATATTCGATACGGTAATACCTCACACACTTATACTTAGTGCATACTATAGCGTAAGTACATATTATATATATATATATATATATATATATATATAAGCGGTATTCGATAAGGTATTACCTCATAAAACTATATGTAGTACATAGTATAGCATAAGTACATATATTGTATATATATAAGCTGTATCGATATGATATTAACTCATACACCTAAACTTAGTGCATAGATAGCGTAAGTACATATAATGTATATATATATATATATAAGTTGTATTCGATACGGTAATACCTCATACACTTATACTTAGTGCATGGTATAGCGTAAGTACATATATTGTATATATATAAGTTGTATTCGTTATGGTATTACCTCATACACCTATACTTAGTGCATAGTATAGCGTAAGTACAGATATTGTATATATATAAGCTGTATTCGGTACGCTATTACCTCATACACCTATACTTAGTGCATAGTATAACGTAAGTACATATATTGTATATAAATAAGTAGTATTCGATACGGTATTACCTCATACACCTATACTTAGTGCATAGTATAGCGTAAGTACATATATTGTATATATATAAGCTGTATTTAGTACGGTAATACATCATACACCTATATTTAGTCCCTAGTATAGCGTAAGTACATATATTGTACATATATAAGCTGTATTCGATACGATATTACCTCATACACCTATACTTAGTGCATAGTATAGCTTAAGTACATATATTGTATATATATAAGCTGTATTCGATGCGGTAATACCTCATACACCTATACTTAGTGCATGGTATAGCGTAAGTACATGTATTGTATATATATGAACTACATTCGATACGGTATTATTTCATACACCTATACTAAGTGTATAGTATAGCGTAAGTACATATATTGCATATATATAATTTGTATTCGATACGGTATTACCTCATAAGCCTATACTTAGTGCAAAGTATATCGTAAGTACATATATCGTATATATATAAGCTGTATTCGATACGGTATTACCTCATACACCTATTCTTAGTGCATAGTATAGCGTAAGTATATATATTGTATATATATAAGTTATATTCGATACAGTAATACCTCACACACTTATACTTAGTGCATACTATAGCGTAAGTACATATTATATATATATATATATATATATATATATATATGTATGTATATATAAGATGTATTCGATACGGTATTATCTCATAAACCTATACGTAGTGCTTAGAATAGCATAAGTACATATATTGTATATATATAAGCTGTTTACGATATGATATTACCATATACACCTATACTTAGTGCATAGAACAGCGTAAGTACATATACTGTATATATATATATAAGTTGTATTAGATACGGTAATACCTCATACACTTATACTTAATGCATGGTATAGCGTAAGTACATCTATTGTATATATATAAGCTGTATTTGATATGGTATTACCTCATACACCTATACTTAGTGCATAGTATAGCGTAAGTACATATATTGTATATATATAAGCCGTATTCGATACGCTATTACCTCATACACCTATTCTTATACATAGTATAGCGTAAGTACATATATTGTATATATATATATATATATAAGTTGTATTCGATACGGTATTACCTCATACACCTATACTTAGTGCATAATATTGCGTAAGTACATATATTGTATATATATAAGCTGTATTCAGTACGGTAATAACTCATACACCTACATTTCGTGCATAGTATAGCGTAAGTACATATATTGTATATATATAAGCTGTGTTCGATACGATATTACCTCATACACCTATACTTAGTGCATATTATAGCATAAGTACATATATTGTATATATAAGCTGTATTCGATACTGTAATACCTCATAAACCTATACTTAGTGCATGGTATAGCGTAAGTACATGTACTGTATATATATAAGCTATATTCGATACGGTATTACCTCATACACTTATACTAAGTGCATAGTATAGCGTAAGTACATAAATTGTATATATATATATAAGTTGTATTCGATACGGTATTACCTCATGCACCTATACTTAGAGCATATTATAGCGTAAGTACATATATTGTATATATATAAGTTGTATTCGATACGGTAATACCTCAAACACTTATACTTAGTACATAGTATAGCGTATGTACATATATTGCATATATATATATGCTGTATTTGAGACAGTATTACCTCCTACACTTATACTTAGTGCATAGCCTAGCGTAAGTACATATTATATATATATATATATATATATATATATATATATATATATATATATAAGTTGTATTCGCTACGGTATTACCTCATAAAACCTTTACGTAGTGCATAGTATAGCGTACATACATATATATTATATATATATATATATAAGATGTATTCGGTATGGTATTACCTCATAAACCTATGCTTAGTGCATAGAATAGCGTAAGTACATATATCGTATATATATAAGTTGTATTCCATACAGTAATATCTCACACACTTATACTTAGTGCATAGAATAGCGTAAGTACATATATTATATATAAAAGATATATTTGATACGGTATTACCTTATACACATATACTTAGTGCATAGTATAGTGTAAGTACATATATTATATATATATATATAAGTTGTATTTGATACGGTATTACCTCATACATCTATCCTTAGTGCATAGTATAGCGTAAGTACATATATTGTATATATATAAGTTGTATTCGCTGCGGTAATACCTCAAACACTTATACTTAGTGCATAGGATAGCGTAAGTACATATATTGTATATATATAAGCTGTATTCGATACTGTTTTACCTCATACACCAATACCTAGTGCATAGTATAGCGTAAGTACATATATTGTATATATGGAAGCTGTATTCGATATGGTACTACCTCATACACCTATGCTTAGTGCATAGTATAGTGTAAGTACATATATTGTATATATAAGCTATATTATATGCGGTATTATTTCGTACACGTATACTTATTGCATAGTATATCGTAAGTACATATATCGTATACATATAAGCTGTATTCGATACGGTATTACCTCATACACCTATACTTAGTGCATAGTATATCGTAAGTACATATATCGTATATATATAAGATATATTCGATACGGTAATACCTCACACACTTATACTTAGTGCATACAATAGCGTAAGTATATATATATTATATATATATATATATATATATATATATATATATATATATATAAGCAGTATTCGATACGGTATTACCTCATAAACCTATACGTAGTGAATAGTATAGCATAAGTACATATATTGTATATATATATGTAAGCTATATTTGATACGGTATTACCTCATACACCTATACTTAGTGCATAGTATAGCGTAAGTACATATATTGTATATATATATAAGTTGTATTCGATATGATATTACCTCATACACTATTACTTAGTGCATGGTATAGCGTAAGTACATATATTGTATATATATAAGTTGTATTCGATATGGTAATACCTCATAGACCTATACTTAGTGCATGGTACAGAGTAAGTACATATATTGTATATATGTAAGCTGTATTCGATATGGTATTACCTCATACACCTATACTTAGTGCATAGTACAGAGTAAGTACATATATTGTATATATGTAAATGTATTCGATACGCTATTACCTCATACACCTATACTTAGTGCATAGTACAGAGTACGTACATATATATAAGCTATATTCAATACGATAATATCTCATACACCTATATTTAGTGCATAGTATAGCGTAAGTACATATATTATATATATATATAAGCTGTATCGATACGATATTACCTCATACACCTATACTTAGTGCATAGTATAGCGTAAATACATATATTGTATATATATAAGCTGTATTTGATACGGTAATACCTCGTACACCTATACTTAGTGAATGGTATAACATAAGTACATATATTGTATATATAGAAGCTATATTCGATACGGGATTACCTCATACACCTATACTAAGTGCATAGTATAACGTAAGTCCATATATTGTATATATATAAATTATATTTGATACGGTATTACCTCATACACCTATACTTAGTGCATAGTATAGCATAAGTACATATATTGTATATATATAAGTTGTATTCGATTTGGTAACACCTCATGCACTTATACTTAGTACATAGTATAGCGTAAGTACATATATTGTATTTATATAAGCTGTATTTGAGACGGTATTACCTCATACACTTATACTTAGTGCATAGAATAGCGTAAGTACATATATTGTATATATGAAAGTTGTATTCGATACGGTGATACCTGATACACTTTTACTTAGTGCATAGTATAGCGTAAGTACATATTTTGTATATATATAAGCTGTATTCGATACGGTATTACCTCATACACCTATACTTAGTACATAGTATAGCGTAAGTACGTATATTTTATTTATATATATATACATATATATATATATATATATATATATATATTAGCTGTATTCGATATGGTATTACCTCATACTCCTATTATAGTGCATAGTATAGTGTAAGTACATATAATATATATATATATATATATATAAAATGTATTCGATACGGTATTATTTCATACACCTATACTTAGTGCATAGTATAGCATAAGTACATTTGTTGCATATATATAAGATATATTCGATACGGTATTAATTCATACACTTATAGTTAGTGCATAGTTTAGCGTAAGTACATAGATTTTATATATATAAGCTGTATTTGATACGGCATTACCTCATACACCTATATTTATTACATAGTATAGCGTAAATATATATATTGTATATATATAAGCTGTATTGGATACGATTACCTTATACACATATACTTAGTGGATAGTATAGCGTAAGTACATATATTGTATATATATAAGTTTTATTCGATACGGTAATACCTCATACACCTATACTTAGTGCATAGTACAGAGTAAGTACATATATTGTATATATGTAAATGTATTCGATACGCTATTACCTCATACACCTATACTTAGTGCATAGTACAGAGTAAGTACATATATATAAGCTATATTCAATACGATAATATCTCATACACCTATATTTAGTGCATAGTATAGCGTAAGTACATATATTATATATATATAAGCTGTATCGATACGATATTACCTCATACACCTATACTTAGTGCATAGTATAGCGTAAATACATATATTGTATATATATAAGCTGTATTTGATACGGTAATACCTCGTACACCTATACTTAGTGAATGGTATAACATAAGTACATATATTGTATATATAGAAGTTATATTCGATACGGGATTACCTCATACACATATACTAAGTGCATAGTATAACGTAAGTCCATATATTGTATATATATAAATTATATTTTATACGGTATTACCTCATACACCTATACTTAGTGCATAGTATAGCATAAGTACATATATTGTATATATATAAGTTGTATTCGATTTGGTAACACCTCATGCATTTATACTTAGTACATAGTATAGCGTAAGTACATATATTGTATTTATATAAGCTGTATTTGAGACGGTATTACCTCATACACTTATACTTAGTGCATAGAATAGCGTAAGTACATATATTGTATATATGAAAGTTGTATTCGATACGGTAATACCTGATACACTTTTACTTAGTGCATAGTATAGCGTAAGTACATATTTTGTATATATATAAGCTGTATTCGATACGGTATTACCTCATACACCTATACTTAGTACATAGTATAGCGTAAGTACGTATATTTTATATATATATATATGTATATATATATATATATATATTAGCTGTATTCGATACGGTATTACCTCATACTCCTATTATTAGTGCATAGTATAGTGTAAGTACATATAATATATATATATATATATATATAAGTTGTATTCGATACGGTATTATTTCATACACCTATACTTAGTGCATAGTATAGCATAAGCACATATATTGCATATATATAAGATATATTCGATACGGTATTAATTCATACACTTATAGTTAGTGCATAGTATAGCGTAAGTACATAGATTTTATATATATAAGCTGTATTTGATACGGCATTACCTCATACACCTATATTTATTACATAGTATAGCGTAAATATATATATTGTATATATATAAGCTGTATTGGATACGATTACCTCATACACATATACTTAGTGGATAGTATAGCGTAAGTACATATATTGTATATATATAAGTTGTATTCGATACGGTAATACCGCATACACCTATACTTAGTGCATAATATTGCGTAAGTACATATATTGTATATATATAAGCTGTATTCAATAAGGTAATACCTCATACACTTATACTTAGTTCATAGTATGGCGTAAGTACATATATTATATATATAAGCTACATTAGATAAGGTATTACCTCATAGACCTATACTTAGTGCGTAGTATAGCGTAAATACATATAATGTATATATATAAGATGTATTTGATACAGTAATACTTCGTACATATATACTTAGTGCATAGTATAGCGTAAGTACATATATTGTATAAATTTATGCTGTATTCGATACGACTTTAACTTGTACACCAATACTTTGCGAATAGTATAGCGTAAGTACATATATTGTATATATATATATATATAAGTTGTATTCGATACGGTATTACCCCATACACATATATTTAGTGCATAGTATAACATAAGTACATATATTGTATATATATATAAGTTTTATTCGATACAGTAATACCTCATACCCTTATACTTAGTGCATGGTATAGCGTTAAGTACATTTATTGTATATATATAAGCTGTATTTGATACGGTATTACCTCATACACCTATACTTAGTGCATAGTATAGCGTAAGTACATATATTGCATATATATTTATATATAAGCTGTATTCGATATAGTATTACCTCATACACCTATACTTAGTGCATAGTATAGTGTAAGTACATATATTGTATATATATAAGGTGTATTCGATACAGTACTATTTCATACACCTATACGTAGTGCATAGTATAGCGTAAGTACATAAATTGTATATATAAGCTATATTCGATTTGGTATTATTTCATACACCTATACTTAGTGCAAAGTATAGCGTAAGTACATATATTATATATATATTAGCTGTATTCGATACGGTAATACCCCACACACTTATACTTAGTGAATAGTATAGCGTAAGTACATATATTGTGTATATATATATATATATATATAAGCTGTATTCGATACGGTATTATCTCATACAACTATACTTAGTGCATTGTATAGCGTAAGTACATATATTGTATATATATAAGATGTATTAGATACGGTATTACCTCATACACCAAACTTAGTGCATAATATAGCGTAAGTACATATATTGTATATATATAAGCTGTATTCGATACGGTATTACCTCATTCAACTATACTTAGTGCATAATATAGCGTACGTACTTATATCGCATATATATAAGATGTATTCGATACGGTATTACCTCGTACACCTATACTTAGTGCATAGTATAGCGTAAGTACATATATTGTATATATGTAAGCTGTATTCGATACGGTATTACCTCATACACCTATACTTAGTGCATGGTATAGCGTTAGTACATATATTGTGTATATATATATATATATATAGATATAAGCTGTATTTGATACGGTATTGCCTCATTCAACTATACTTAGTGTATAATAAAGCGTAAGTACATATATTGTATATAAATAAGATGTATTCGATACGGTATTACCTCATACACCTATACTTAGTGCATAGTATAGCGTAAGTACATATATTGTATATATATAAGCTGCATTCGATACGTTAATAACTCAAACACCTATACTTAGTACATAGTATAGTGTAAGTACATATATTATGTATATATAAGTTGTATTCGATAGAGTAATACCTCACACACTTATACTTAGTGGATAGTATAGCGTAAGTACATATATTGTATATATATATATATATATATATATATATATATATATATATATATAAAAGTTGTATTCGATGTGGTATTACCTCATACACCGATACTTAGTGCATAGTATAGCGTAAAAATATATATTGTATATATATATATATAACCTGTATTCGATACGGTATTACCTCATAGACCTATACTTAGTGCATAGTATAGTGTAAGTACATATATTGTATATATATAAGCTGTATTCGATACAGTATTATTTCATACAACTATACTTAGTGCATAGTATAGCATAAGTACATATATTGTTATGTATATAAGCTATATTCGATACGGTATTATTTCATACACATATACTTAGTGCATAGTATAGCGTAAGTTAAGGCTATATCCGGTTCCGGTTCTGGGTCTATTTGGGTCTGCGGTTCCGGTTCTGGCGGTTCCGGTTCTGACAATTCTGGTTCTGGCGGTTCCGGTTCTGGCGGTTCCGGTTCTGGCGGTTCCGGAGCCGGAACCGCTACCGTATGGTTATGGGTACCATCCGGTTCCGGTTCTGGCGGTTCCGGTGGTTCCCGGCGGTTCTGAATTTTTTTTTTTATATCAATATCTTGAATAGTAGTCATTAGTTTATTGTAGAATATATTTTATATGGTGTACTATGTTATTAGTATAGTATATATTGTGTTTGGTAATTAGTATATATTTTGTATAAGTAGTGTATATTTTGTATATAGGTAGTATATATTGTATGCAAGTAGTATATATTGTATATATGTAGTGTATATTGTGTTGTAGTTAGTAATTAGTATAAATTGTATATAAGTAGTATATATTGATAAAGAAATATGGAGACAAAAGATATTCAAGGATATGATAAAGTGCATATTTATTGACCAAAATGGCATATCTTTCTTAGTCTTCCTTCCTCCAATGGAATGAGCACAACATGGTACTAATACCACCATTAAAAGGAAAAAAAACTAAAAGAAGACATGCCAATGTACAAGTTACATCATAATTTATGTATTATCTCTAACGAATCTCATAAAACCTTCAAGGTTTTGCGGTGGTTGTGTTGGCGGTGGTGGAAATGAAGCTTGTTCATCACCACTTCCGGGTGAAGATGTTTCCTGAGCAAGTTCTGCTAGCATTTCTTCATAGCACTCATCTATTTCTGGTTGTGATTCAGCTAGCCCAAAGTTCCTTCTTTCTGTGCGGATCCAATCTCGAAAAAGCACTGATTTTTCCAAGCTGTCCCGCATCGACGGTCTATGATCACCTATTTGCAGTCTTGCTTGACTAAAAGCGCATGGTATAGCTTAAGTAAATGTATTGTATATATATAAGTTGTATTCGATACGCCAATACCTCATACACCTATACTTAGTGCATGGTATAGCTTAAGTAAATAAATTGTATATATATAAGTTGTATTCGATACGGTAATACCTCACACACTTATACTTAGTGCATGGTATTGCGTAAGTACATATATTGTATATATATATAAGCTGTATTCGAAACGGTATTACCTCATACACCTATACTTAGTGCATATAGCGTAAGCACATATATTGAATATATATAAGCTATATACGATACAGTATTATTTCATACACCTATACTTAGTGCTTACTATAGCGTAAGTACATATATTGTATATATATAAGCTGTATTCGATACGGTAATTCCTCATACACTTATACTTAGTGCATAGTATAGCGTAAGTACATATATTGTATATATATAAGTTGTATTCGATACGGTATTACCAAATACACCTATACTTAGTGCATCGTATAGTGTAAGTACATATATTGTATAAATGTAAGGTGTATTCGATAAGGTAATAACTCAAACACTTATACTTAGTGCATAGTATAGCGTAAGTACATATATTGTATATATATAAGTTGTATTCGATACGCCAGTACCTCATACACCTATACTTAGTGCATGGTATAGCATAAGTAAATATATTGTACATATATAAGTTGTATTCGATACGGTAATACCTCATACACTTATACTAAGTGCATGGTATTGCGTAAGTACATATATTGTATATATATATAAGCTGTATTCGAAACAGTATTACCTCATACACCTATACTTAGTGCATAGTATAACGTAAGTACATATATTGTATATATATACACTGTATTTGATACGGCATTACCTAATACACCTATACTTAGTACATAGTATATTGAAAGTACATATATTTTATATATATAAGGTGTATTCGATACGGTATACCTCATACAACTATACATAGTTCATAGTATAGCGTAAGTACATATATTGTATATATGTAAGCTGTATTCGATACGGTAATACCTCATACACTTATACTTAGTGCATAGTATAGCGTAAGTACATACATTGTATATATATAAGCTGTATTCGACACGGTATTACCTCATACTCCTATACTTAGAGCATAGTATAGCGTAAGCACATATATTGTATATATATAAGTTGTATTCGATACGGTATTACCTCATACACCTATACTTAGTGCATCGTATAGCGTAAGTACATATATTGTATATATGTAAGGTGTATTCGTTACGGTAATACCTCATACACTTATACTTAGTGCATAGTATAGCGTAAGTACATACATTGTATATATATAAGCTGTATTCGATACGGTATTACCTCATACTCCTATACTTAGTGCATAGTATAGCGTAAGTACATATATTGTACAAATATAAGTTGTATTCGATACAGTATTACCACATACACCTATTCTTATTGCATCGTATAGCGTAAGTACATTTATTGTATATATAAGCTATATTCTATATGGTATTATTTCATACACCTATACTTAGTGCATAGTATAGCGTATGTACATATAATGTATATAAATAAGCTGTATTCGATATGGTAATACCTCATACACTTATACTTAGTGCATAGTATAGCGTAAGTACATATAAATTTATATATATAAGTTGTATTCGATACGGTCATACGTCATACAACTATACTTTGTGCATAGTATAGCGTAAGTACATATATTGTATATATATAAGCTGTATTCGATACAGTAGTACCTCATTCACTTCTACTTAGTGCATTGTGTAGCGTAAGTACATATATTGTATATATATAAGCTGTATTCGATACGCCAATACCTCATACACCTATACTTAGTGCATGGTATAGCATAAGTAAATATATTGTATATATATAAGTTGCATTCGATACGGTAATATTTCATACACTAATACTTAGTGCATGGTATAGCGTAAGTACATATATTGTATATATATATAAGCTGTATTAGAAACGATATTACCTCATACACCTATACTTATTGCATAGAATAGGGTAAGTACATATATTGTATATATATATAAGCTGTATTCGATACGGTATTACCTCATACACCTATACATAGTGCATAGTATAGCGTAAGTACATATATTGTATATATATGCTATATTCTATATGGTATTATTTCATACACGTATACTTGGTGCATACTATAGCGTAAGTACTTATATTGTATATATATAAGCTGTAGTCGATAAGGCATTATTTCATACACCTATACTTAGTGCATAGTATAGCGTAAGTACATATATTATATATATATATAAGCTGTATTCGATACGGTATTACCCCATACAACTATACTTAGTGCATAGTATAGCGTAAGTACATACATTGTATATATATGTAAACTGTATTCGATACGGTATTACCTCATACACTTATACTTAGTGCATAGTATAGCGTAAGTACATATATTGTACAAATATAAGTTGTATTCGATACAGTATTACCTCATACACCTATTCTTAGTGCATCGTATAGCGTAAGTACATTTATTGTATATATAAGCTATATTCTATATGGTATTATTTCATACACCTATACTTAGTGCATAGTATAGCGTATGTACATATAATGTATATAAATAAGCTGTATTTGATACGCCAATACCTCATACACCTATACTTAGTGCATTGTATAGCATAAGTAAATATATTGTATATATATATGTTGTATTCGATACGATAATACTCATGCACATAAACTTAGTGCATGGTATAGCTTAAGTACATATATTGTATATATATATAAGCTGTATTCGAAACGGTATTACCTCATACACCTATACTTAGTGCATAGTATAGAGTAAGTACATATATTGTATATTTATATATATATAAGCTGTATTCGATACAGTATTACCTCATACACCTATACATAGTGCATAGTATAGCGTAAGTACATATATTGTATATATAAGCTATATTCTATATGGTATTATTTCATACACCTATACTTAGTGCATAGTATAGCGTAAGTACATATATTGTATATATGTATGCTGTATTCGATACGGTAATACCTCATACACTTATACTTAGTGCATAGTATAGCGTAAGTACATACATTGTATATATATAAGCTGTATTCGATACGGTATTGCCTCATACTCCTATACTTAGTACATAGTATAGCGTAAGTACATATATTGTATATATATAAGTTGTATTCGATACGGTATTACCTCATACACCAATACTTAATGTATCGTATTACATAAGTGCATATATTGTATATATCTAAGGTGTATTCGATAAGGTAATAATTCAAACTCTTATACTTAGTGCATAGTATAGCGTAAGTACATATATTGTATATATATAAGCTGTATTCGATACGCCAATACCTCCTACACCTATACTTAGTGCATGGTATAGCATAAATAAATATAGTGTATATATATAAGTTGTATTCGATACAGTAATACCTCATACACTTATACTTAATGCATGGTATAGCTTAAGTACATATATTGTATATATATAAGCTGTATTTGATATGGTATTACCTCATACAACTATACTTAGTGCATAGTATATCGTAAGTACATATATTGTATATATATAAGCTGTATTCGATACGGTAGTACCTCATACACTTATACTTAGTGCATAGTATAGCGTAAGTACATACATTGTATATATATAAGCTGTATTCGACACGGTATTACCTCATACTCCTATACTTAGAGCATAGTATAGCGTAAGCACATATATTGTATATATATAAGTTGTATTCGATACGGTATTACCTCATACACCTATACTTAGTGCATCGTATAGCATAAGTACATATATTGTATATATGTAAGGTGTATTCGTTACGGTAATACCTCATACACTTATACTTGGTGCATAGTATAGCGTAAGTACATACATTGTATATATATAAGCTGTATTCGATACGGTATTACCTCATACTCCTATACTTAGTGCATAGTATAGCGTAAGTACATATATTGTACAAATATAAGTTGTATTCGATACAGTATTACCTCATACACCTATTCTTAGTGCATCGTATAGCGTAAGTACATTTATTGTATATATAAGCTATATTCTATATGGTATTATTTCATACACCTATACTTAGTGCATAGTATAGCGTATGTACATATAATGTATATAAATAAGCTGTATTCGATATGGTAATACCTCATACACTTATACTTAGTGCATAGTATAGCGTAAGTACATATAAATTTATATATAAGTTGTATTCGATACGGTCATACGTCATACAACTATACTTTGTGCATAGTATAGCGTAAGTACATATATTGTATATATATAAGCTGTATTCGATACGGTAGTACCTCATTCACTTCTACTTAGTGCATTGTGTAGCGTAAGTACATATATTGTATATATATAAGCTGTATTCGATACGCCAATACCTCATACACCTATACTTAGTGCATGGTATAGCATAAGTAAATATATTGTATATATATAAGTTGCATTCGATACGGTAATATTTCATACACTAATACTTAGTGCATGGTATAGCGTAAGTACATATATTGTATATATATATATAAGCTGTATTAGAAACGATATTACCTCATACACCTATACTTAGTGCATAGAATAGGGTAAGTACATATATTGTATATATATATAAGCTGTATTCGATACGGTATTACCTCATACACCTATACATAGTGCATAGTATAGCGTAAGTACATATATTGTATATATATGCTATATTCTATATGGTATTATTTCATACACGTATACTTGGTGCATACTATAGCGTAAGTACCTATATTGTATATATATAAGCTGTAGTCGATAAGGCATTATTTCATACACCTATACTTAGTGCATAGTATAGCGTAAGTACATATATTATATATATATAAGCTGTATTCGATACGGTATTACCTCATACAACTATACTTAGTGCATAGTATAGCGTAAGTACATACATTGTATATATATGTAAGCTGTATTCGATGCGGTATTACCTCATACACTTATACTTAGTGCATAGTATAGCGTAAGTACATATATTGTACAAATATAAGTTGTATTCGATACAGTATTACCTCATACACCTATTCTTAGTGCATCGTATAGCGTAAGTACATTTATTGTATATATAAGCTATATTCTATATGGTATTATTTCATACACCTATACTTAGTGCATAGTATAGCGTATGTACATATAATGTATATAAATAAGCTGTATTTGATACGCCAATACCTCATACACCTATACTTAGTGCATTGTATAGCATAAGTAAATATATTATATATATATAAGTTGTATCCGATACGGTAATACTCATGCACATATTAGTGCATGGTAAAGCTTAAGTACATATATTGTATATATATATAAGTTGTATTCGAAACGGTATTACCTCATACACCTATACTTAGTGCATAGTATAGAGTAAGTACATATATTGTATATTTATATATATATAAGCTGTATTCGATACAGTATTACCTCATACACCTATACATAGTGCATAGTATAGTGTAAGTACATATATTGTATATATAAGCTATATTCTATATGGTATTATTTCATACACCTATACTTAGTGCATAGTATAGCGTAAGTACATATATTGTATATATGTATGCTGTATTCGATACGGTAATACCTCATACACTTATACTTAGTGTATCGTATAAAATAAGTGCATATATTGTATATATCTAAGGTGTATTCGATAAGGTAATAATTCAAACTCTTATACTTAGAGCATAGTATAGCGTAAGTACATATATTATATATATATATAAGCTGTATTCGATACGCCAATACCTCCTACACCTATACTTAGTGCATGGTATAGCATAAATAAATATAGTGTATATATATAAGTTGTATTCGATACAGTAATACCTCATACACTTATACTTAATGCATGGTATAGCGTAAGTACATATATTGTATATATATAAGCTGTATTTGATATGGTATTACCTCATACAACTATACTTAGTGCATAGTATAGCGTAAGTACATATATTGTATATATATAAGCTGTATTCGATACGGTAATACCTCATACACTTATACTTAATGCATAGTATAGCGTAAGTACATATATATTTATATTTATAAGTTGTATTCGATACGGTAATACCTCATACAACTATACTTAGTGCATAGTATAGCGTAAGTACATATATTGTATATATATAAGCTGTATTCGATACGGTAGTACCTCATTCACTTATACTTAGTGCATTGTATAGATTAAGTACATATATTGTATATATATAAGTTGTATTCGATACGGTATTATCTCATACACCTACTCTTAGTGCATCGTATAGCGTAAGTACATATATTGTATATATTTAAGGTGTATTCAATAAGGTAATAACTCAAAAACTTATACTTAGTGCAAAGTATAGCGTAAGTACATATATTGTATATATAAGTTGTATTCGATACGCCAATACCTCATACACCTATACTTAGTGCATGGTATAGCTTAAGTAAATATATTGTATATATATAAGTTGTATTCGATACGCTAATTCCTCATACACTTATACTTGGTACATGACATTGCGTAAGTACATATATTGTATATATATATATATATATATATAAGCTGTATTCGAAACGGCATTACCTCATACACCTATACTTAGTGCATAGTATAGCGTAAGTACATATATTGTATGTATATATATAAGCTGTATTCGATACGGTATTACCTCATACACCTATACATAGTGCATAGTATAGCGTAAGTACATATATTGTATATATAAGCTATATTCTATATGATATTATTTCATACACCTATACTTAGTGCATAGTATAACGTAAGTAAATATATTGTATATAGGTACGCTGTATTTGATACGGCATTACCTAATACACCTATACTTAGTACATAGTATATTGTAAGTACATATATTTTATATATATAAGGTGTATTCGATACGGTATTACCTCATACAACTATACATAGTGCATAGTATAGCGTAAGTACATATATTGTATATATGTAAGCTGTATTCGATACGGTAATACCTCTTACACTTATACTTAGTGCATAGTATAGCGTAAGTACATACATTGTACATATATAAGCTGTTTTCGATACGGTATTACCACATACACGTATACTTAGTGCAAATTATAGCGTAAGTATTTATATTGTATATATATAAGCTGTAGTCGATACGGTATTACATCGTACACCTATACTTAGTGCATCGTATAGCGTAAGTACATATATTGTATATATGTAAAGTTTATTCGATAAGGTAATAACTCAAACACTTTTACTTAGTGCATAGTATAGCGTAAGTACATATATTGTATATATATAAGTTGTATTCGATACAGTATTACCTCATACACCTATTCTTAGTGCATCGTATAGCGTAAGTACATTTATTGTATATATAAGCTATATTCTATATGGTATTATTTCATACACCTATACTTAGTGCATAGTATAGCGTATGTACATATAATGTATATAAATAAGCTGTATTTGATACGCCAATACCTCATACACCTATACTTAGTGCATTGTATAGCATAAGTAAATATATTGTATATATATAAGTTGTATTCGATACGGTAATACTCATGCACATAAACTTAGTGCATGGTATAGCTTAAGTACATATATTGTATATATATATAAGTTGTATTCGAAACGGTATTACCTCATACACCTATACTTAGTGCATAGTATAGAGTAAGTACATATATTGTATATTTATATATATATAAGCTGTATTCGATACAGTATTACCTCATACACCTATACATAGTGCATAGTATAGCGTAAGTACATATATTGTATATATAAGCTATATTCTATATGGTATTATTTCATACACCTATACTTAGTGCATAGTATAGCGTAAGTACATATATTGTATATATGTATGCTGTATTCGATACGGTAATACCTCATACAATTATACTTAGTGCATAGTATAGCGTAAGTACATATTTGTATATATATAAGCTGTATTCGATACGGTATTGCCTCATACTCCTATACTTAGTACATAGTATAGCGTAAGTAAATATATTGTATATATATAAGTTGTATTTGATACGGTATTACCTCATACACCTATACTTAGTGTATCGTATAAAATAAGTGCATATATTGTATATATCTAAGGTGTATTCGATAAGGTAATAATTCAAACTCTTATACTTAGTGCGTAGTATAGCGTAAGTACATATATTATATATATATATAAGCTGTATTCGATGCGCCAATACCTCCTACACCTATACTTAGTGCATGGTATAGCATAAATAAATATAGTGTATATATATAAGTTGTATTCGATACAGTAATACCTCATACACTTATACTTAATGCATGGTATAGCGTAAGTACATATATTGTATATATATAAGCTGTATTTGATATGGTATTACCTCATACAACTATACTTAGTGCATAGTATAGCGTAAGTACATATATTGTATATATATAAGCTGTATTCGATACGGTAATACCTCATACACTTATACTTAATGCATAGTATAGCGTAAGTACATATATATTTATATTTATAAGTTGTATTCGATACGGTAATACCTCATACAACTATACTTAGTGCATAGTATAGCGTAAGTACATATATTGTATATATATAAGCTGTATTCGATACGGTAGTACCTCATTCACTTATACTTAGTGCATTGTATAGATTAAGTACATATATTGTATATATATAAGTTGTATTCGATACGGTATTACCTCATACACCTACTCTTATTGCATCGTATAGCGTAAGTACATATATTGTATATATTTAAGGTGTATTCAATAAGGTAATAACTCAAACACTTATACTTAGTGCAAAGTATAGCGTAAGTACATATATTGTATATATATAAGCTGTATCTGATACGCCAATACCTCATACACCTATACTTAGTGCATGGTATAGCTTAAGTAAATATATTGTATATATATAAGTTGTATTCGATACGGTAATTCCTCATACACTTATACTTGGTACATGACATTGCGTAAGTACATATATTGTATATATATATATATATAAGCTGTATTCGAAACGGCATTACCTCATACACCTATACTTAGTGCATAGTATAGCGTAAGTACATATATTGTATGTATATATATAAGCTGTATTCGATACGGTATTACCTCATACACCTATACATAGTGCATAGTATAGCGTAAGTACATATATTGTATATATAAGCTATATTCTATATGATATTATTTCATACACCTATACTTAGTGCATAGTATAACGTAAGTAAATATATTGTATATAGATACGCTGTATTTGATACGGCATTACCTAATACACCTATACTTAGTACATAGTATATTGTAAGTACATATATTTTATATATATAAGGTGTATTCGATACGGTATTACCTCATACAACTATACATAGTGCATAGTATAGCGTAAGTACATATATTGTATATATGTAAGCTGTATTCGATACGGTAATACCTCTTACACTTATACTTAGTGCATAGTATAGCGTAAGTACATACATTGTACATATATAAGCTGTTTTCGATACGGTATTACCACATACACGTATACTTAGTGCAAATTATAGCGTAAGTATTTATATTGTATATATATAAGCTGTAGTCGATACGGTATTACATCGTACACCTATACTTAGTGCATCGTATAGCGTAAGTACATATATTGTATATATGTAAAGTTTATTCGATAAGGTAATAACTCAAACACTTTTACTTAGTGCATAGTATAGCGTAAGTACATATATTGTATATATATAAGCTGTATTCGAAGCGCCAATACCTTACACCTATACTTAGTGCATGGTATAGCTTAAGTAAATATATTGTATATATATATAAGTTGTATTCGATACGGTAATACCTCATACACTTAAACATAGTGCATCGTATAGCGTAAGTACATTTATTGTATATATATATAAGCTGTATTCGAAACCGTATTACCTCACACACCTATACTTAGTTCATAGTATAGCGTAAGTACATATATTGTATATATAAGCTATATTCTATATGGTATTATTTCATACGCCTATACTTAGTGCATAGTATAGCGTAAGTACATATATTGTATATATGTATGCTGTATTCGATACGGTAATACCTCATACACTTATACTTAGTGCATAGTATATTGTAAGTACATACATTGTACATATATAAGCTGCATTCCATACGGTATTGCCTCATTCTCCTATACTTAGTACATAGAATAGCGTAAGTACATATATTGTATATATTTAAATTGTATTTGATACGGTATTACCTCATACACCTATACTTAGTGCATCGTATAGCGTAAGTACATATTTTCTATATATGTAAGGTTTATTCGATAAAGTAATAACTCAAACACTTATACTTAGTGCATAGTATACCGTAAGTACATATATTGTATATATATAAGCTGTATTCGATACGCCAATACCTCATACGCCTATACTTAGTGCATGGAATAGCATAAGTAAATATATTGTATATATATAAGTTGTATTCGATACAGTAATACCACATACACTGATACTTAATGCATGGTATAGCGTAAGTACATATATTGTATATATATAAGCTGTATTTGATATGGTATTACCTCATACAACTATACTTAGTGCATAGTATAGCATAAGTACATATATTATACATATATAAGCTGTATTCGATACGGTAATACCTCATACACTTATACTTAGTGCATAGTATAGCGTAAGTACATATAAATTTATATATATAAGTTGTATTCGATACGGTCATACGTCATACAACTATACTTAGTGTATAGTATAGCGTAAGTATATATATTGTATATATATAAGCTGTATTCGATACGGTAGTACCTCATTCACCTATACTTAGTGCATTGTATAGCGCAAGTACATATATTGTATATATAAGCTGTATTCGATACGCCAATACCTCATACGCCTATACTTAGTGCATGGCATAGCTTAAGTAAATATATTGTATATATATAAGTTGTAGTCGATAAAGTAATATTTCATACACTAATACTTAGTGCATGGTATAGCGTAAGTACATATATTGTATATATATATATAAGCTGTATTAGAAACGGTATTACCTCATACACCAATACTTAGTGCATAGAATTGGGTAAGTACATATATTGTATATATATATAAGCTGTATTCAATACGGTATTACCTCATACACCTATACATAGTGCATAGTATAGCGTAAGTACATATATTGTATATATAAGCTATATTCTATATGGTATTATTTCATACACGTATACTTGGTGCATACTATAGCGTAAGTACTTACATTATATATATATAAGCTGTAGTCGATGAGGTTTTATTTCATACACCTATACTTAGTGCATAGTATAGCGTAAGTACATATATTGTATATATAAAAGCTACATTCGATACGGTATTACCTCATACAACTATACTTAGTGCATTGTATAGCGTATGTACATATATTGTATATATGTAAGCTGTATTCGATACGGTAATACCTCATACACTTATACTTAGTGCATAGTATAGCGTAAGTACATACATTGTATATATATAAGCTGTATTCGATACGGTATTACCTCATACTCCTATACTTAGTGCATAGTATAGCGTAAGTACATATATTGTATAAATATAAGTTGTATTCGATACAGTATTACCTCATACACCTATTCTTAGTGCATCGTATAGCGTAAGTACATTTATTGTATATATAAGCTATATTCTATATGGTATTATTTCATACACCTATACTTAGTGCAGAGTATAGCGTAAGTACATATATTGTATATATATAAGCTGTGTTTGATACGGCATTACCTCATACACCTATACTTAGAGCTACTCGATTAGCTACGGCACCTGGCGCATTACCCCAAGGATGTCCTAAAGTTCCTCCACCGAACTGTAGTATATTGTACGTACATATATTGTATATATATAAGCTGTATTCGATACGGTATTACCTCATAGAACTATACTTAATGCATAGTATAGCGTAAGCACATATATTGTATATATATAAGCTATATACGATACAGTATTACTTCATACACCTATTCTTAGTGCATACTATAGCGTAAGTACATATATTGTATATGTATAAGTTGTATTCGATACAGTAATTCCTCATACACTTATACTTAGTGCATAGTATAACGTAAGTACATATATTGTATATATATAAGTTGTATTCGATACGGTATTACCTCATACACCTATACTTAGTGCATATTATAGCATTAGTACATATATTGTATATATATAAGCTATATTCGATACGGTATTACCTATTACACCAATACTTAGTGCATAGTAAATCGTAAGTCGAATATTGTATATATATAAGCTGTATTCGATACGGTAATACCTCATACACTTATACTTAGTGCATAGTATAGGGTATGTACATATATTTTATATATCAGCTGTATTCGATAAGGTATTGTATATATATATATATATATATATATATATATATATATATATATAAGCTGTATTCGAAAGGGTAATACCTCATACACCTATACTTAGTTCATAGTATGCGTAAGTACATATATTGTATATATATAAGTTGTATTCGATACGGTAATTCCTCATACACTTATACTTAGTGCATAGTATAGTGTAAGTACATATATTATATATATATAAGCTGTATTCTATAAGGTAATACCTCATTCACTTATACTTAGTGCATGGCATAGCGTAAGTACATATATTTTATATATATATATATATATATATATGTATATATATATATATATATATATAAATATATATATATATATATATATAAGCTGTATTCGAAAGGGTAATACTTCATACACCTATACTTAATGTATAGTATAGCGTAAATACATATATTGTATATATATAAGTTGTATTCGATACTGTAATTCCTCATACACTTATACTTAGTGTAGAGTATTGCATAACTACATATATTGTACATATATAAGTTGTAATCGATACGGTATTACCTCATACATCTATACTTAGTGCATAGTATAGCGTAAGTACATATATTGTATATATATAAGCTGTATTCGATACGGTAATTCCTCATACACTTATACTTAGTGCATAGTATAGCGTAAGTACATATATTGTATATATATAAGTTGTATTCGATATGGTATTACCTCATACACCTATACTTAGTGCATAGTATAGCATTAGTACTTATATTGTATATATAAATAAGATGTATTCAATACGGTATTACCTATTACACCTATACTTAGTGCATAGTATATCGTAAGTACGAATATTGTATTTATATAAGCTTTATTCGATAGAGTAATACCTCATACACTTATACTTAGTGCATAGTATAGCGTAAGTACATATATTATATATATAAGCTGTATTCGATAAGGTAATACCTCATTCACTTATACTTAGTGCATGGTATAGCGTAAGCGCATATATTGTGTGTGTATATATATATATATATATATATATATATATATATATATATATATAAGTTGTATTAGAAAGGGTAATACCTCATACACCTATACTTAGTGCATAGTATAGTGTACGTACATATATTGTATATATAAGACCGATATGGTATTATTTTATACACCTATACTTAATGCATAGTGTAGCGTAGGTACATCGATTGTATATATATATAAGCTGTATTCGATACGACATTACCTTATACACCTATACTTAGTGCATAGTATAGCGTAAGTACATATATATTTATGTATATAAGTTGTATTCGAAACGTTAATACCTCATACAACTATACTTAGTGCATAGTATAGCGTAAGTACATATATTGTTTATATATAAGCTGTATTCGATACGGTAGTACCTCATCACTTATACATAGTGCATAGTATAGCGTAAGTACATATATTGTTTATATATAAGCTGTATTCGATAAGCCAATACCTCATACACCTATACTTAGTGCATGGTATAGCTTAAGTAAATATACTAGTATATATAAGTTGTATTCGATACGGTAATACCATATACACTTATACTTAGTGCATGGTATTGCGTAAGTACATATATTGTATATATATAAGCTATGTTCGATACGGTATTACCTCATACACCTATACTTAGTGCATAGTATAGCGTAAGTACATATATTGTATATATGTAAGCTGTATTCGATACGGTAATACCTCAAACATTTGTACTTAGTGCATAGTATAGCGTAAGTACATATATTGTATATATATATGCTGTATTCGATACGGTATTACCTTATACACGTATACTTAGTGCAAATTATAGCGTAAGTACTTATATTGTATATATATAAGCTGTAGTCGATAGGGTATTATTTCATACACCTATACTTAGTGCATCGTATAGCGTAAGTACATATATTGTACATATATAAGCTATATACGATACAGTATAATTTCATACACCTATACTTAGTGCATACTATAGCGTAAGCACATATATTGTGTATATATAAGCTGTATTCGATACTGTAATTCCTCATACACCTATATTTAGTGCATAGTATAGCGTAAGTACATATATTGTATATATATAAGTTGTATTCGATACGGTATTACCTCATACACCTATACTTAGTGCATAGTATAGCGTTAGTACATATATTGTATATATATAAGCTGTATTTGATACGGCATTACCTCATACACCTATACTTAGTACATAGTATATTGTACGTACATATATTGTATATATATAAGCTGTATTCGATACGGTATTACCTCATACAACTATACTTAATGCATAGTATAGCGTAAGCACATATATTGTATATATATAAGCTATATACGATACAGTATTATTTCATACACCTATACTTAGTGCATACTATAGCGTAAGTACATATATTGTATATATATAAGTTGTATTCGATACAATAATTCCTCATACACTTATACTTAGTGCATAGTATAACGTAAGTACATATATTGTATATATATAAGTTGTATTCGATACGGTATTACCTCATACACCTATACTTAATGCATAGTATAACATTAGTACATATATTGTATATATATAAGCTATATTCGATACGGTATTACCTATTACACCTATACTTAGTGCATAGTATATCGTAAGTACGAATATTGTATATATATAAGCTGTATTCGATACGGTAATACCTCATACACTTATACTTAGTGCATAGTATAGCGTATGTACATATTATATATATATCAACTGTATTCTATAAGGTAATACCTCATTCACTTATACTTAGTGCATAGCATAGTGTAAGTACATATATTGTATATATATAAGTTGTATTCGATACGGTAATTCCTCATACACTTATACTTGGTGCATAGTATAGCGTAAGTACATATATTGTGAATATATATATACATATATATATATATATATATATATATATATAAGCTGTATTCGATAAGGTAATACCTCATACACCTATACTTAGTGCATAGTATAGCGTAAGTACATATATTGTATATAAGTTGTATTCGATACGGTAATTCCTCATACACTTATACTTAGTGCATAGTATAGTGTAAGTACATATATTATATATATATAAGCTGTATTCGATAAGGTAATACCTCCTTCACTTATACTTAGTGCATGGCATAGCGTAAGTACATATATTGTATATATATATTTATATATATATATATATAAGCTGTATTCAAAAGGGTAATACCTTATACACCTATACTTAATGTATAGTATAGCGTAAGTACATATATTGTATATATATAAGTTGTATTCGATACGGTAATTCCTCATACACTTATACTTAGTGTAGAGTATTGCGTAACTACATATATTGTATATATATAAGTTGTATTCGATACGGTATTACCTCATACACCTATACTTAGTGCATAGTATAGCGTACGTACATATATTGTATATATATAAGCTGTATTCGATACGGTAATTCCTCATACACTTATACTTAGTGCATAGTATAGCGTAAGTACATATATTGTATATATATAAGTTGTATTCGATACGGTATTACCTCATACACCTATACTTAGTGCATAGTATAGCATTACTACATATATTGTATATATAAGATCGATATGGTATTATTTTATACACCTATACTTAATGCATAGTGTAGCGTAGGTACGTCTATTGTATATATATATATAAGCTGTATTCGATACGACATTACCTTATACACCTATACTTAGTGCATAGTATAGCGTAAGTACATATATATTTATATATATTAGTTGTATTCGAAACGTTAATACCTCATACAACTATACTTAGTGCATAGTATAGCGTAAGTACATATATTGTATATATATAAGCTGTATTCGATACGGTTGTACCTCATCACTTATACTTAGTGCATAGTATTGCGTAAGTACATATATTGTATATATATAAGCTGTATTCGATAAGCCAATACCTCATACACCTATACTTAGTGCATGGTATAGCTTAAGTAAATATACTGTATATATATAAGTTGTATTCGATACAGTAATACCTCATACACTTATACTTAGTGGATGGTATTGCGTAAGTACATATATTGTATTAATATATAAGCTATGTTCGATACAGTATTACCTCATACACCTATACTTAGTGCATAGTATAGCGTAAGTACATATATTGTATATATGTAAGCTGTATTCGATACGGTAATACCTCAAACATTTGTACTTAGTGCATAGTATAGCGTAAGTACATATATTGTATATATATATATATATATATATATATATATATATATATATATATATATGCTGTATTCGATACGGTATTACCTCATACACGTATACCTAGTGAATATTATAGCGTAAGTACTTATATTGTATATATATAAGCTGTAGTCGATACGGTATTATTTCATACACCTATACTTAATGCACAGTATAGCGTAAGCACATATATTGTACATATATAAGCTATATACGATACAGTGTAATTTCATACACCTATACTTGGTGCATACTATAGCGTAAGTACATATATTGTGTATATATAAGCTGTATTCGATACGGTAATTCCTCATACACCTATATTTAGTGCATAGTATAGCGTAATTACATATATTGTATATATATAAGTTGTATTCGATACGGTATTACCTCATACACCTATACTTAGTGCATAGTATAGCGTTAGTACATATATTGTATATATATATAAGTTGTATTCAATACGATATTACCTATTACACCTATACTTAGTGCATAGTATATTGTAAGTACGAATATTGTATATATATAAGCTGTATTCGATACGGTAATACCTCATACACTTATACTTAGTGCATAGTATAGCGTAAGTACATATATTATATATATAAGCTGTATTCGATACGGTAATGCCTCATTCACTTATATTTAGTGCATGGTATAGCTTAAGTACATATATTGTATATATATATATATATATATATATATATATATATATATATATATATATATATATATATATATATATATATATATATATATATATATATATATATATATATATATATATATATATATAGAAGCTGTATTCGAAAGGGTAATACCTCATACACCTATACTTAATGCATAGTGTAGCGTAAGTACATATATTGTGTATATATATATATATAAGCTATATTCGATACAGTATTATTTCGTTCACTTATACTTAGTGCATAGTATAGCGTAAGTACATATATTGTATATATATAAGCTGTAGTCGATACGGTATTATTTCATACACCTATACTTAATGCATAGTATAGCGTAAGCACATATATTGTATATATATAAGCTATATACGATGCAATATTATTTCATACACCTATACTTAGTGCATAGTATAGCGTAAGTACATATATTGTATATATATAAGCTGTATTCGATACGGTAATTCCTCATACACTTATACTCAGTGTATAGTATAGTGTAAGTACATACATTGTATATATAGAAGCTGTATTCGATACGGTATTACCTCATACACCTATACTTAGTGCATCGTATAGCTTTAGTACATATATTGTATATATATAAGCTGTATTCGATACGGTATTACCTATTACACCTATACTTAGTGCATAGTATATCGTAAGTACGAATATTGTATATATATAAGGTGTATTCGATTCGGTAATACCTCATACACTTATACTTAGTGCATAGTATAGCGTATGTACATATAATATATATATTAGCTATATTAGATACGTTATTACCTCATACACCTATACTTAGTGCATAGTATATCGTAAGTACATATATTGTATATATTAAAGCTCTTTTCCATACGTTAATACCTCAAACACTTATACTTAGTCCATAGTATAGCGTAAGTACATATATTGTATATATATAAGCTGTATTCGATACGGTATTACCTCATACACCTATATTTAGTGCATAGTATAAAGTAAGTACATATATTGTATTTATATATATATATATATATATATATATATATATATATATATATATATATATATATAAGTTGTATTCGATACGGTATTATTTCATACACCTATACTTAATGCATAGCATAGCGTAAGTACATATATTATATATATATATATATATATATATATATATATATATATATATATATATAAGCACTATTCGATATGGTATTATTTCATACACCTATACTTAGTATAGCATAAGTACATATATTGTATATATATAAGCTGTATTCGATATGGTATTACTTGATATATCTATACTTAGTGCATTGTATAGCGTAAGTACATATGTTGTATATATATGCTGTATTCGATACGGTTTTACCTCACACCTATACTTAGTGCATAGTATAGCGTAAGTACATATTTTGTATATATAAGCTGTATTCAATAAGGTAATACCTCATAGACTTATGCTTAGGGCATAGTATAGCGTAAGTGCATATATTGTATATATAAGTTGTATTCGATTCGGTATTACCTCATAGACCTATACTTAGTGCATAGTATAGCGTAAGTACATATATTGTATATATATATATAAGATGTATTCGATACGGTAATACCTCATACACGTATAATTAGTGCATAGTATAGCGTTAGTACATATATTGTATATATATATAAGCTATATTTGATACGGTATTACCTCATGCACCTATACTTAGTGCATAGTATAGCACAAGTACATATTTCTATATATATAATCTTTATTCGATACGGTAATACCTCATACACTTATACTTAGTGCATAGTATAATGTATGTACATATATTGTTTATATAGACACACATGCCTGCTTCATAGTGCATATCATTCCTTATATTACAAAAGTATTAACGACTTACATTTATATTATTTACATTGTAAACACAAAAGTAATTTTTAATTTTTACCATTGTGGACCAAAATAGTGGCCAATTTTGGTCGCTATTTAATCATGAATTTAGATTAGTGACCAAAGTTGATCGCTAACTTTAAATAATATTTAATTATATTTCATATATATATATATATATTTGTATTTTGTAATTTTTTTCAAAATAATTATATAATTGTTGAAATTTTGTAAGCGGATCCCACGTTAGCGACTAAGTTTGGTCGCTAATCTGAGTAAGAGTTTGACCAAGCAAGTGTGACCAAGCCAGTCAATTTTTTGACTAAGTTAGCGACCAACTTTGGTCACTATTTTGTTTCCATAATTTAATTTATTATTTTCGCTAGTTTAGCGACCAACGTTGGTCGCTTTTTCCCAAAGACCAAATTCGGTCGCTATTTTCTGGTCGCTTTTTGCAGGAATTCTAGTAGTGTTGTAGGACTCTTACTACTGTTGTAGTCTATATAAATAGAAAAATTGTCATCAATAAAGATATACACAATTGCTTCATCTTTATGGTATCAGAGCCCCTACTCTAACGAGAAGCTAGATCCTTAATTCCAACCATGGTTAACTCTGAAAGTGCAACTATTGTATCCAACACAAACTCAGTTGACATGTTCACCTCCAATATCGCCGAAGTTGTCCAGTTTCATCCTTCCTCTCAGCTTCCCATAAAACTAGCTGGCAGTACTAATTTTACCACATGGAAACCCCAATTTTTCACACTTATGTGTGGACATGATGCCTTAGTTATTACTTTACGAATACTAGATACCGATGTTAAAAGGATAATGGTCGACGATGGATGCGGCACATGTATCATTCATCCAAGATTCCTTGCACTCACGGGATTCGGGAATAAAATAATCCCGCGCTGCATAACACTAATAGGTTGTAATAATGAAGTGGAAAGAACCTCAGGCGAGGTGACGCTGCCCATTCTTGCAGGTGGAGCCACGATGGAAACTACCTTCCACGTGATGAACCAAGAAACATCATTCAATGCCATTATCGGACGCCCGTGGATACATTCCATGAGAGCCGTCCCCTCCAGCATGTACCAAGTAATCAAATTCCCAACCCCATGGGTGGTGCACTGCATACGAAGAGAGCCCCGCACCGCCCAAGAATGCTATGAGATAGCCAAGGATTACACACATACCAAACAGCTCCAAGGAGCAAGTGCAGAAGCATAGCAATTAGCCCTGTCAGGTACTAAGGTCCATCCGACAGAGAACGCCATCAAATATCCTTAGGAGGTCGAGGCTAGCAAGGCCACAGCTGAAGACCTCGACCCCGTTCAGCTAAGCAGCAGGGACTATGCAAAGAAAGCATACATAGGCCACGACCTATCGAACCCAGGTCAGTATCGTGAATTTTTATCTAACCATGCGGATCTGTTCGCATTTTCTCATGCAGATATGCCAGGAATTCCACGAGAAATTGCCTCTCACAAACTCAACGTCGACCCATTGCACCCACCCGTACGGCGGATAAGAAGAAAATTCAATGCCGCCATTAACGAAGCAGTGAGAGAGGAAGTGGATAAACTGCTACCAATCGCTCCATCAGGGAATCCAGCTATCTGGAATGGGTTGCCAACGTCGTAATGGTCAAAAAGAAGAACGGGATGTGGAAGATGTTCGTGGATTTCACTGATCTAAATAAAGCGTACCCGAAAGACTCTTTCCCGCTACCTTACATCGACCAGCTCATAGACGCAACAGCAGGCCATGAGCTGCTAAGCTTCCTTGATGCGTATTCTGGATACAATCAAATCGTGACGGCAGAAGAAGATCACGAGAAGACAACTTTCATCACCCATCAGGGGACATATTGCTATAAAGTAATTCCCTTTGGACTCAAGAACGCAGGGGCCACTTACTAGAGGCTAGTGACAACAATGTTCAAAGAATAACTCGGTAAAACAATGGAGGCATACATCGATGACATGCTGGTCAAATCATCAAAAAAGGAGGACCACCTCAACCAACTGAAGGAAGCCTTCGAAATACTAAGGAAGTACGGCATGAAACTGAACCCCGAGAATGGAGTAGCATCGGGAAAGTTCCTGGGATTTATGGTATCACAAAGGGGCATCGAAGTCAACCCTGACCAAATCACAGCCATAGAGTCCATCCCAGAAACGCTAAGCAGCAAGAAACATGTGCAAAAATTAAGGGGCCGAATAGCCTCCCTCTCCCGGTTCATCTCACGCTCCTCCGACAGATGCCACAAGTTCTTTGGTGTACTGAAAAAAGACAAGGGACTGCAATGGGATGGAGAATGCGTAGAAGCCCCGAGGAACTTAAAAACATACTTATCATAACCACCTTACTGGTAAAAGCCAACCCCGGAGAACAATTGCTGGTATATTTGGCCGTATCAGAGGCCGCACTCAGCGCCGTCCTGGTGCGCGAAAATAAAGGTACGCAATCTCCGATTTATTATATCAGCAAAACTTTAGTGGAAGCCGAAACCCGATATCCCCACCTTGAGAGATTAGCCAGAACTTGTAGTAGCTTCACGAAAGCTACGACCATATTTCCAGTGCCATCCCATACTGGTGGTGACGACCTTTCCTTTAAGGAGTGTCCTACACAAACTGAACTCTCAGGGAGACTCGCCAGATGGGCGGTCGAGCTCACCGAGCTTCATATTACGTACCTCCCAAGAACCGTCATCAAGTCACAAGTCTTAGCTGACATCATCGCCGACTTCGGCGCGGAAGTCCTACCAAAGGCAGAACTGGAGGCAAAACGCGCATCCTCCGAAAACGACCTATGGGTCCTTTATATGGATGGCGCCGCCAATGCATCGGGGTCGGGACTTGAACTCGTTCTTGAAGTCCCCACGGGCGAAACGATTCGCCAGTCCATATGATGCCTAAAAATGACTAACAATGAGGCCGAGTACGAGGCCGTTATTGCAGGCATGAAGCTGGACACCAAGTATGGAGCTCGCTGAATTCTCCTCCACTGCGACTCCCAGCTTGTGGGAAAAAGATCACTGGGACTTATCAAATCAAGGAACAGAGGTTACAAAAGTACCAGTCCGAAATCCATAGGCTGATGACTACATTCGACGAATGCCTCTTCGAACAAATTCCTAGAGCACAGAATATCGAAGCGGACGGCCTGGCGAAGTTGGCTGCCGCCACCAAAAGCATAAAAAAAGAGAGTGTGGTCACGCTCCTCTACTCAGCTATTGATCACACCGAGGTACTTTTCTAAAACCTGACTTGGGACTGGCGCAACCAGTTCGTATCTTACTTGCAGGACGGTATACTCCCCCTTGATAAAAAAAAAAGCTCCGCGGACAGGCCGCCCGATACTGCATGATCAACGATGACTTATATAAAATAACATTCGGTTGCCTCCTAGACAGGTGCTTAGGACCGCAACAAGCAAGACCTGTGGTCAAAGAAGTACACGAAGGCCATTACGGCGCCCACACTGGCAACCGCGCCCTCGTTAGGTGCATCATACGCACTGGCTACTATTGGCCCACCAAGAAGAAAGAGGCAGCGGAGTACGTCCGCCGATGCGAGCAGTGCCAAAGGTTTGCCCCAATGATACAACAACCAGGAGAACCCCTCCATTCCGTCACATCCTGCTGGCCATTCATCAAGTTGGGGATGGACATAATCGGCCCGCTACCCCCAGAACGAGGAAAGGTACAATTTTTACTTTTTTTAACTGACTATTTCTCTAAGTGAGTGGAAGCAGGCGTGGACGCACAAATACGCGAGCAAGAAGTCATCTCCTTTATTTGGAAGAACATCATATGCCGTTTTGGCATCCCCAAGGAAATCAGCTGCGATATTGGAGACAGTTCATGGGTAAGAAAATGACCGAGTTCTTTGAAAAAAGGCACATGAAAAGGATACTATCCATGCCATACCACCCCGCCGCCAACGGTCAAGAAGATTCCTCCAACAAAAAATTCCTGAAAATATTTAAAAAGAAGCTCGAAGATGCCAAGGGAATATGGCCCGAACTACAACCCGAAGTCTTGTGGGCGCACAGAACCACGCCCAAATCCAGCACCGGAGAAACCACATACTCACTGGTTTATGGAACCGACGCGTTCATACCTGTCGAAGTGGGCGAACCAATCTTAAGGTACTCAGACACCAACGGAAAAGAAAACGTCATCAGTAGGCTCCAAGATCTTGATGAAGCCGAAGAAAGAAGAGAAATAGACCACGTGAGAATGGTAGCCCAAAAACATCAAGTCGAAAGATACTATAACAAAATGGCAAAATAAGCCCGCTCAAAGTAGGGTATTACATCCTCAAAGCCAAGACTCTGGCCTCAAATGAGCCACGTGAAGGAAAATTGGGCACAAACCGGGATGGACCCTACAAAATCACGGCGGCGGCCGGGAAAGGAGCATTCCAGCTAGAGACAATGGAAGGAAAGACACTCCAAAACAACTGGAACGTCGTTCACCTCAAACGTTTCCACTTCTAAAAAGGTGACACCTGAGTTGTACTCTTTTTCCATTACCCGAGTTTTTTCCCAATTGGGTTTTCTCGGGAAGGATTTTAACGAGGCGGCAAAGGGGTCACCTGGAGATGTATGTAGCGCAAGTGTATCATGTCCACCTTTCCATCTACTCTCCAAGCCATACATGAAACAGGGACTGGATTAGTGTCATCTCCAGATATATAGAAAGGCTACAGCCACTTCCAAGTGTATAGAAAGGCTACGGCCACCTCCAAGTGTATAGAAAGGCTACGGCCATCTCCAAATGAATGAAAATGCTACGGCCATCTCGAAATAAATGAAAAGGCTACGACCATATCAAAATAAATGAAAAAGCTACGGCCATCTTCAAATAAATGAAAAGGCTACGACCATCTTCAAATGAATGAAAAGGCTACGGCCATCTCCAAATGAATGAAAAGGCTACGGCCATCCCCAAATGAATGAAAAGACTACGGCCATCTCCAAATGAATGAAAAGGCTACGGCTATCTCCAAATGAATGAAAAGGCTACGGCCATCTCCAAATGAATGAAAAGGCTACGACCATCTCCAAATGAATGAAAAGCCTATCGCCATCTCCAAATGAATGAAAAGGCTACGACCATCTCCAAATGAATGAAAAGGCTAAGACCATTAGGCTACGGCCTTTGTTTCACATGCCTATGGCCATCGATTTGCATGGCTAAGGCTATTAGGCTACAACCTTTATTTCACATGGCTATGGCCATCGATTTGCATGGATAAGGCCATTAGGCTACGACCTTTATTTCACATGGCTATGGTCATAGATTTGCATGGCTAAGGCCATTAGGCTACTACCTTTATTTCACATGGCCATGTCTATCGATTTGCATAGCTAAGGCCATTAGGCTACAACCTTTATTTCACATGGTTATGGCCATCGATTTGCATGGCTAAGGACCGTTACGCTACGACCTTTATTTCACATGGCAATGGCCATCGATTCACATGGCTATGGACATTGATTCACATGACTATGGCCATCGATTTGCATGGCTAAGGCCATTAGGCTACGACCTTTATTTCACATGGCTATGGTCATCAATTTGCATGGCTAAGGCCATTAGGCTACGACCTTTATTTCACATGGCTATGGCCATAGATTTGCATGGCTAAGGCCATTAGGCTACGACCTTTATTTTACAAGTCTATGGCCATTGTTTTATATGGCTAAGGCCATCAGGCTACGACCTTTATTTTATGGCTATGGCCATCGTTTTCATCGGGCTATGGCCTTTATCTGTACATGGGTAGGTCCATCGTATTCACAAGGCTACGGCCGCCTATTTTATAAGGCTAAAACCATCAGGCTAGCTTTACACGACAATGGCCGACAAATTCCAAGCAGCTACGGTAAAAAAGAGTACGACGACATGCCAAAAGGCATAAAAAATTACTTACAACAAAAATTATATGTTTTTACCAAAGGGAACAAATGCCCATGATACAAAAATCAGTATGTACAAGCCGATTTACAAAGACCCTAAGAAACCACTACTTATCCAGCCCGGCCTGGCCCTCAGGTGGCCCGTCCTCATTTTCGGGAGGGTACGCCTGGATATCCAAGAGCTGGATTCCAAGCGATTGAGGTTTGCCGAGTTGCCCCCCTCCCGGGCCGGTGATTCAGGACCATAGCCTGCCGCCTCACGAGAAACTCTAACCAGTTGGCGCTGGTTCTCAACCTCTGCTTCAAACGCTCGACCAGCCGCCAAGAATTCCTAAAGCATGACTAGCCTGGCCTCCGCATACACCAACATCTCGTGCACCTCACGAGACGTATCGTCTTGTGCGAGAGCTAGGTTAAGCTCCTCGACCTCGGCCTTCATGGATTTGAGTTCCTCCATTAGAGCCGCCACCTGGGTGCGCAATTCTGCCGCCTCTTCCGCCACAACACTACCAAGGTGCAGCTCCTCGTCCTTGCCCAGGATAAGGACCTCCATCTTTGCGGCCCGAGCAACAGCGGCCATGAGCTGTTCATTAACCTTTTATAGCTCGGCCGCTCTTTTCTTTAATTGCACCTCGGACTCCACTAGTCCCTCACGAACCACCCTAAAGTTGGGTTCCTTCGTGCACATATCGGCAAGGGTTCGATGCACCTCACGCGTATTATTGTACTTCTACACCAAACGGTTGTATTTGGCCATCTTCTCTTTCCAGCGCCGATCCCTCTCCACCTCTAAGACAAGAGTCTGGAAAAGAAACCAAGTAAGTACGGGAAAATCATAACTGTACAAAAAGAAAGGTCATCAAGCAAGGCAAAGGCATACCTGTAGAGCCTTAACTGCCACCCTTTGGGCCAAGATTTTATCACTAAGCCCCGCCAAGGTCGCACGCGCGGCACCAACACACAGGAGCGTCATACTGGAGGCCGCCTCCTCACACTTCTATACCAAATTATAGTGACTTGGGATCACTATACTACGAGATGATTGGTCGGCTATCATCTCCATCCAGTCCAAGGACCTGCTTCCTCTGTTTGGGCCCTCCGTGGCTGCCCCTGAGCCCGCCACGTCCATGTCTTCGCTTCTCCTCGCCGCGGCCTCCCTCCTAAGATCAGCTCTCCCTGAGCGAATAGCCTCTGCCATAAAGGCCAGCTTTGATACAGGGCGGGGTGGCCTAGCCTTTCTCGACTGGGTGGCCACAGCCTTGCTAGTAAGAATCCGACACTGCCTCCTCTCCAACGTCTCCTCCTCTTCACGGTCCCCCTCCGCGGGATGCAGAACGGGCTTAGAGGGGGTCAGCACGGCAGAAGGCGTCCTTACGAGGGCAATCTCAGGAAAAACCACCGACACCTCCATGGGTGTTGTCTCAGGTACGACCCCATCACGACCTCAGACGCTATCTTAGAGGCTGCTTCTAATGTACCATCCTGTCTTGAAGGGGGCGAAGCACTGCCCCTGGACGTGTCGACGAAGACCAGATCCTCCTCAGAATCAGATACCGTCCTAGAAGGACCGGCCACAGTCTTCTTCTTCTTCTGCTGCTTCTTCTTCCTCGCCTTCTTAGAGGCGTCCCGACCTGCCAAAACACATGTGAGAGGGGAAAACATATTACAGGAGCCCCCGAACCTTAACAAAAATAAGGTAAAGTCGTTACTGGCCGAGCCGTAGAGCCTAAGGAATTAAGACCATGAACGGCATTCCTCTGCAAGCTGTATCAACGCTTGCACCCACGACCTAATATCGTCAACCCTATGAGGAGGGCGAGCAGTCACTGCATGAAAACAAAGGCAAACTTTTCGACAGAAAGAACCAGCAAAGTAAGGTCAAAATAGTAAACATCACACACGGTAATACTTACATGCGTCATTCCACACTTCTGGAAATCCATCAGGGTTGGACATAAGGTGCTCGGTACGCACGTAGAAAAACCTCATCCGGAATTTACAATTGGCCTTGTTGTCCACCCGCGCCACAAAGCTCTTCTTGCCCCTACTCCTCAACTGGAGCATCGAGCCTCTCATGAAAACCACATTGAACATTTGCAGGAGGTGATGAATAGTCACCTCTTTTCCGGCCTTCGCCGCGTAAATGGATACTACCCTGCATACCTACAAGGCATACGGGGTAAGATGGGCCGGGCATGCTCCAAACCAACGACACAACTCTTCTGCTAAAGTATAAATCGGAAGGTTGTATCCAATTCAGAAGGCGTACTCGTAGAGGGCACAGTACCCGGTCCTAGGCACGTTAACATAGTCTGATCAAGCGAGAACCATGTCAACGTGATCGGAAATATCGTATGATTCCTTGAGAGAGGCCAAGTGGGACAACATCATCTCACTATGCTCCCAAGGGAGGATTTTACGCTTATTCAGAAAGTCGCTCCTTTTGCTCATATCGCGTGGGAGCAGGTTGGCCGTTGATATAGGAACAAAATCTTCCTCGGCCTCCTTGCCGTCTGAGAATGATGAGGCCCTGGTGGAAGCAACGTCCCTGGTTCTAGTATCGTCACGCCGACGTTTAGCCATAGTGAATGATATAAGAAAAAGGTATTACAGATCACAAGTTCGATTCCTGAGAATGAGAATCTCAGAGAAGAAAAGAATAGCGAGCACCAGAAAACGATAGGGGAAAGATTTAGAAAATACTCTCCGAAAAGGATCAAAAGATAAACCTAGTCCAACTCTCTTCCTATTTATTAGAAAAGGTACACGGAAATCGAAAGGGCATGATTCAGAAATCGGTGCAGGGAACCCGAACATCACGTCATAACCTGAACCACCTCGAGAATAGAAGTAATGATCACGCATGTGATCGATGACTTCACCTTAAAAATAAATTCCAAAAAGGAGGTGACATGTCAACATCATGACCTCTTCACACACGAACGCGTCTCTCACAGAGGTATCAACAGGAACAACCAAATTTCCATAGGAGTTGAGCACATATGTCCGTCCATTGGAAATGCCTTTCGATTGCGTCCCCAATAAACGGAGGGGCTATCTGTATTGGGATAATTTGGTTCCCTACGCCAGCAGATGATCCACATACGGCCTCACAAAAGAAAGAGGCCTTATCGTGGACGACTAAAGTAAGGTCGACCCCAGTCAACGAACGGACCGAGTGACGTGACTCGTTGTAACGTCACATCAAGCTCTTACACTCGTATATCGAGGTCACCAGCTCTTGTACTTTATTTGTATTATTTCGAGAAAGGTCCCTTAGTAAATAAAAGGGACCTTACCCCTTTATAAAGACTCATGTGTATTTCATTACTGAAAATATACAACTGTCTCTCTCTTTATTTTGTGAAAAACGCCTGTTATACATCTTACTACTTTTATATCTCGACTTTTACATTATAGTCATTATTCTCTATCATCTAACATTCTCTAGATCACATTACCCTTGATTCTGATTAACCCATATCATTTTTTTGATTGTTTTAAAGCTATTTAAGTATTCGAATAACTTTTTAGCCAAACAATATTATTCTGTATATGTTAGTCTATGTCGATTACATAGTGATTACAAGCAATAACAATGACATGCTCAATCATGCGTTGTTAGCTTTGTCCAATAGATTCTCCTTAAAAGACCTTGGTTATGTCAAATACTTTCTCGATGTTTTTGGTTGAAGTGATTCCTCACAAGGATGGTCTCATCCTTTCTCAATCTAAATATATTTGTGATCTTCTTTGCAAATGGGATATGTTTGATTGTAAAGGTGTCCAAACTCCATTGAGCACACCAGTCACCTTATCACTGAATGATGGCACAACCCCTACGGATGCCACCCAATATTGTCAGGTCCTTGGCAAGCTTCAATATCTATCATTTACTCGACCAGACATCTCTCTCACAATCAACAAGCTTTCTCAATATATGCACAACCCTTCCACTATTCAATGGCAAGTAGTTTAACGAGTCATTTGGTACCTTAAACACACAATGTTGTATGGTCTCCTTCTCCACCGTTCGTTCACACCAGAACTTCATATTTATTCTGATGCTGACTGGGTAGACGACATCCATGATCAAACTTCAACCTATGGTTATGTTCTTTATCTTGGTGGAAATCCTATCATTTGGTCTTCTAAAAAGCAATGCACTGTTGCTCGTTCCTCAACAGTAGCATAGTATCAGGTTGTTGCTATTGCTGTTGCAAAGGCAAACTGGGTAACAAATCTCCTATATGAACTTCAAAGTTCAGTGTCCCCACCACCAATAGTGTTGTATTGGGCAAATTTGGTTCTCTACATTCTTAGGTTATCTATGCACACTTACAACGTTGAGAACGTCCTAATTAAGGCCGACTCTAATAAGGGTGGCCTCAACAAGCGGACGGACCAAGCGACATGACTCGAGAGGACGTCGCTTAAAGTTCTGACTTTTCCGTACACTGAGACCACCAACCCCTTGTACTTTTTTGATTATTTCGAGGAAGGTCCCTTGGTATATAAAGGGGATATTCCCTTTGTAAAGGACTCATGTGTGTATCTTATTATTTAGAATATACAGCTCTCTTTCTCCCTCTCTTTCTGGTGAAACGACTCTCTCTTACTTTATTGTTCTTACCTCTCAAGCTATCTTCAATATTATCAAAGATCTTAACAAAGTAGTTTTCTCTAGTTCATATTACCCTTATTCTGATTCCACATTATTTTTTGATTGTTTTTGAGCTTAACAAGTACTTAACCTTTTTAGCAAAACAATTTTGCGCCGTCTGTAGGGATTTCGTGAATCAAAGTTGTAGTTTGCTTCTAGAGATCTTTAAAAAAACCACCTCTCACAACCCAAAATGGCTGAAAACAACGCAAGAATGAAAGCTACATGGATGCTAGAGTCGATCTTATGGGTCCTTCCAACGCAGCTATTGAAGGGGATACTCCACACACAACCCCTAGCACCTTGGTAAACGTGGAAAACCTACCTTCCCCTTCTCAAGATCTGGTGGTTCCACGGAAAAAAGAGGCATTCACATCTACAACTAAAGAACCACCCCAGAGGTAAAGAGGCTATTAGAAGAATGGTTGACAAGTGCTTTAAGCAGCTTAGCTGGAAAACCACCCAACACCTGATGCAAGCCAACCCCAGTGGCGAATCATGCCACAACCGAAGATGAACTCGAGGTCACACAAACAAACAACGTGCCCGTCGATACAAAATCTCACGGGGGGACACTTGCTGTCATCCTTTAAAAGATGGAAGAAATGAAAAACGAAAATAGGTCACTTCGCGACTAGATGAAGGAACACCAAGAAAGAGTGGACAAGATCCCGGGGGCACCTAAACTGCTGCCAAAGCGAGATGTGGGGAGGTTCGTTGAACAATCCTACACAGAAGGAGTTGCACCTTATCCCATCCCAAAAACCTTCAAGATGCACCCCTATTTGAAGGTATATGACGGGACATCGGATCGCGAGGACCACCTAATTCAGTATATCACAGCGGTCAAAGGTAATGATTTGTCAAAATAACAGGTACAATCCATGCTTCTAAAGAAGTTTGGTGAAACATTAACAGGAGGGCCCCTAACATGGTACTCCCAGTTGCCGGCCAAAAGCATCTCCACGTTCAAGGAAATAGCATATAAATTTGTCACCGCCCACGCGGGAGCTAAGAAAGTAGACGCTCGTGTCAACTACATCCTTGCCATCCGACAGGTCTCAGGAGAAGGGCTCAGAGAATTCTTAGCCAGGTTCAACGAAGTTAGGATGAGCCTGCCAAACATGTCCAAAGGCATGGCAGTCGCAGCCTTTTAAAACAGACATAGCAGGGACGACTCGCGGGCGATTAGAAAACTGCTTAGCCATCTCATGAAATATCCCCCCACCACCTGGGAGGAAATCCACAATGCCCACCAAGGATGCCCTCACCAACACAAACTATCAACATGATCATTGGGGACGACAATGACTCAGCGATCAACCATGTCAAGTTCGCCACCACTTACAAATTGAAGCAAACTATCGCTCACGAACAGTATGACGACTTCGAATATAGAATCACCTTCGATAAGTTTGATACTGACGGTTTGTTTTTACCTTATTATGATGCAGTAGTTATTACTTTACGCATAGTAGATACTGATGTAAAAAGGATCATGGTCGATGATGGCAGCGGCGTGTGTATCATCCATCCAAGAGTCCTTACATTAATGGGACTCGAGGATAAAATAATTGCGCGTTGCAAAACACTAATTGGTTTTAACAATGCAGTTGAAAGAATATCTGGGGAGGTAACACCGCCCGTCTTGGCAGGAGGAGTTACAATGGAAACCACCTTCCACGTCATGAATCAAGAAACGACATACAACGCCATCATAGGACGTCATGGATACATGCCATGAGGGCAGTCCCCTCCAAATTCTACCAAGTGATCAAATTCATAACTCCATGGGGAGTGTACAATATACAGGGGGAGCGACGCACCACCCAAGAGTGTTACAAAATATCCAAAGATTACACTCACACCAAGCAGCTTAAAGGAGCGAGCGCGGAAGCATGGCAATCAGCCCTGTCGGGGACTAAGGTCCACCCGATAAAAGACGCCATCAAAGATCTCGATGACGACGAAGCTAGCAAGTCCACGGTCGAAGACCTCGACCCCGTCCATCTGAGCAACAACGACTCCACCAAGAAAGCGTACATAGGCCAAGGTCTCTCAAATCTAAGTAAGTATCGTAAATTTCAATCTGACCATGCAGACCTGTTTGCTTTTTCCCATGATTATATGCCAGGAATCCAGCAAGAAATTTCCTCCCACAAGATGATTGTCGACTCGCTTTGCCCACCAGTGCGGCAGGAGTGGAGAAAATTCAATGATGCTATCAATGAAGCGGTGAGCGAAGAAGTAGACAAGCTGCTAGCTAATGGCTCCATCAGGAATCCAAGTATCCAGAGTGGGTCGCAAACGTTGTAATGGTTAAAAAGAAGAATGGGAAGTGGGGGATATGCATTGGTTTCACCGACCTAAATAAAGCATGTCCAAAGGACTCGTTCCCACTACCCACATCGACCCATTGATAGACGCCACGTTGTGACATGAGCTGCTGAGCTTCCTCGATGCATATTCCTGCTACAATCAGATTATGATGGCCGAAAAAGATCAGGATAAAATGACCTTCATCACTCACCAAGGGACTTGTTGCTACAGGGTAATGCCCTTCGGGCTCAAGAATGCGGGGGCTACATACCTGAGGCTAGTGACTTCCATGTTCAAAGAGCAACTCAGCAAGACAATGAAGGTCTATATTGATGACATGCTAGTAATGTCATTGAAGAAATAGGATCACCTCGACCACCTGAAGGAAGATTTTGAAATACTGAGATGATACAACATGAAGCTGAATCCCCAAAAATGCGCCTTCAGCGTAGCCTCGGGAAAGTTCCTGGGTTTTCTAGTGTCACAAAGGGGCATCAAAGTCAACATCAACCAAATCAAGGCCATAGAAGCCATCCCGAAAATGCTGAGTAGCAAAAAGCAAGTGGAGAAGCTGACGGGTCGAATAGCTGCCCTCCCTAGGTTCATCTTGCGCTCCTATGATAGGTGCCACAAATTCTTTGGTGTACTGCAAAAGGACCAAGGACTTCAATGGAATGGAGAATGCGTTGATGCCCTAAGAAGTTTGAAGGCCTACCTGTTATCGTCGCCCCTGCTGGTCAAATCCAACCCAGGCGAACCACTGTTGGTATACTCAGCTGTATCAGAAGTTGCAGTTAGCGTCGTCATGGTGCGCAAAAATAAAGGTATGCAATCCCCTATCTATTACATTAACAAAACTTTAGTGGATGCCGAAACCTAGTTCCTACACCATGGAAGGCTGTTATTGGCACTTGTAGTAGCTTCACGGAAGCTTCGACCCCATTTCCAGTGCCACCCCATAAGGGTAGTAACGACCTTCCCTCTGAGGAGTGTCTTACACAAACTCGAACTCTCAGGACAACTTCCCAGATGGGCCGTTGAGCTCAGTGAGCATGATATCACATACCTTCCAAGGACCTCCATCAAGTCACAAGTCCTTGCCGACTTTATTGTCACTTCAGCGCGGAAGTCCTGTCAAAGGAAAAACTCGAGGCGCAACGTGTAACCTCCAGTAATGACCTATGAGTCTTTACGCGGATGGCGCCGCCAATGCATCAGGATTGAGACTGGGACTCGTTCTCGAATTTCATAGGCAAAACAATTCGCCATTCCATATGATGCCCGAAAATGACTAACAACGAGGCTGAGTACGAGGCCGTTATTGCAGGCATGAAACTAGCAAACAAATACGGGGCTCGCCAATCCTCCTCCACTGCGACTCCAACCTTGTGGTAAACCAATTCACCGGGACTTATCAAGTCAAAGAGGAGAGGCGTCAAAGGTACCAGGCAGAAATCCACAAACTGATGGCCACTTTCGACGAATGCCGCTTCGAACAAATTCCCCGAGCACGGAATGTCAAAGCGGACAGCCTGGCAAAGTTGGCTGCAACCACCAAAAATTTCAACAAAGAAAGTGTGGTCACGCTCCTCCACTCACCCATTGAAAACACCGATGTACTTTCCTTAAACCTGACTTGGGACTGGCAAAAATAGTTCATGTCTTATTTGCATGACAGGACATTGCCTCCCTACAAAAAGGAGGCGAAAAAGCTTCGCGTACAGGCCGCTCGATACTACATGATAAACAACGACCTTTATAAGAGGACGTTTGGTGTCCCCCTAGCCAAGTGCTTAAGGCTGCACCAAATGAGGCTGGTACTTGAGGAAGTACACGAGGGAAATTGCGGCGCTCACACTGGTAATCGCGCCCTCGTGCGGTGCATCATACGCGCCGGCTACGTCTTGCCCACTATGAAAGAAGAGGCAGCCGAGTATGTCCGCCGATGTCAACAATGCCAAAAGTACGCCCCAAATATACATCAGCCTGGAGAACCCCTCCATTCCGTCACTTCACCCTAGCCATTCATCAAATGGGGGATGGATATAGTTGCCCCACTGCCAGCAGGACGAGGGAAGGTATGATTCGTACTTGTTTTAACTGACTATTTCTCTAAGTGGGTAGAAGCAGGTGCTTACACGCAAATACGCGAACCAGAGGTCATGACCTTCATATGAAAGAACATCATATGCCGCTTCGGCATCCCCAAAGAAATAAGCTGTGACAACGGGCGTAAATTCGTCGGTCAGAAAACGACAAAGTTCTTCGAGAAATGGCGCATCAAAAGAATATTTTCCACGCCATACCACCCCGCCGCCAATGGCCAAGCGGAATCTTCCAACAAAATAATCCTAAACATACTGAATAAAAAGCTGGAAGACGCCAAAGGGCTATGGCCCAAACTACTGCCTGAAGTCTTGTGGGCACACAGAACTACACCCAAGTCCAGCACCGGGGAAACCCCATACTCACTAGTTTATGGAACTGATGCTGTCATACATGTCAAAGTAGTAGAAACCAACTTAAGGTATTCGCACACCAGTGGAACAGAAAACGACGCCAGCAGACTCCAAGACCTTGACGAAGCCGAGGAAAGAAGGGAAATGGCCCACATCAAGATGGTAGCCCCAAAAACAACAAATTGAAAGGTATTACAACAAAAAGGCAAGAGTAAGACCACTCAAAGTATGAGACTACGTCCTTAAAGCTAAGACGTTGGCCTCCAAAGACCCAAATGAAGGAAAATTGGGCACAAACTAGGAAGGGCCCTACAAAATCATAGAGGCAACCGGGAAAGGAGCATTACAGCTCAAGACAATGGAGGGAAAAATGCTCCAGAATAATTGGAACGTCGCTTACCTCAAACATTTCCACTTCTAAAAGGCGTCCCCCGATCGTACTCTTTTTCCATTACGCGAGTTTTGTCCCAATTGGGTTTTCTCGGTAAGGTTTTTAACGAGGCGGCAAAGGGAACACCTAGAGATGTTTGCAATACAATTGTATCATATTAGCCCCTCCTTGTACTCCCCAAGCCCAACATGATACAGGGACTGGATTGGTTCCATCTCCAAATGATTGAAAAGGCTATGGCTATCTCCAAGTGAATGAAAAGGCTATGGTCATCTCCAAATGAATGAAAAGGCTATAGCCATCTCCAAATGAATGAAAAGGCTACGGCCATCTCCAAGTGAATGAAAAGGCTACGACCATCTCCAAATGAATGAAAAGGCTACGACCATCTCCAAATGAATGAAAAGGCTATGGCCATCTCCAAGTAAATGAAAAGGCTACGGCCATCTCCAAATGAATGAAAAGGCTACGGCCATCTCCAAATGATGAAAAGGCTACGGCCATCTCCAAGTGAATGAAAAGACTACAACCATATCCAAATGAATGAAAAGGCTACAACCATCTCTAAGTGAAGGAAAAGGCTATAGCTAACTCGAAACGCACGAAGGGGCTAAGGCCATCATTTTTACATGGCTAAGGCCATCATTTTTACATGGCTAAGGCCATTATTTTAACACGGTTAAGGCCGTCGAGTTTTACATGGTTAAGGCCATTATTTTAACACGGTTAAGGCCGTCGAGTTTTACATGGCTAAGGCCATTATTTTAACATGGTTAAGGCCATCGAGTTTTACATAGCTAAGGACATTATTTTAACACACTTAAGGCCGTCGAGTTTTACATGGATAAGGTGATCATGTTTACGTGGCTAAGTCCATAATTATTATACGGTTGTGGCCGTCGAACATTATTTGGCTACGGCCATTACTTTCACGCGGACAGGACCGCCGAACGGCCCACTTAGCTTCAGCTACGGCAAGGGGAAAATAATAAGAAGGAAAGTATATAATGTTCCAGAAAACAGAAAAGATTGACTACAGCAAAAATCTTATACTTTTATCTCCAACATGGTCAAGACCCACTATACAAAAATCAGTATTTACAAACATAGTTACAAAGGTCCAAAAGGTCTCCACCTCCCTGGTTACCCTACCCCAACTAACCTTCATGCGTCTCCATCTTCGTTCCTAGGAGGATACGCCTTGGAAATCCAAGAAATAGATTCCAAACGGTTGACGCCTGCAGAGTTACCCTCCCCCCTTGATGGCGGTTCAGGATTGTAGCCTGCCGTTTCACGGGTAGCTCTAACCATTTGGCATTGGCTCTCAACTCCCGCCTCGAATGCCTGTCTATCCACCAAAAATTCTTCGAGCACGACCATCCGGGCCTCCGCGTACACCCACATCTATTGTGCCTCACGAGACGTGTTGGCCTGCGCTAGGGCCCGCTTGAGGTCCTCAGCCTCAGCCTTTTTGGAATCAAGTTCCGCCGTTAAGGTAGCCACCCGAGCTCACTACTCCGCCGCCTCCTTCGCCACTACGCGGCCAAGCTGCAACTCTTCATCCTTAGTTTGAACAAGGACCTCCATATCTGCAACCCGAGAAACGATGGCAATAAGTTGTTCGTCGACTTTCTCTTGCTCGGCCACCCTTTACTTCAGCTGCTCCTCGCACTGTGTGAGGACCTCATGAACTACCCTGAAGTTAGGGTCCTGCCTGTACATGTCGGCTAAGGTCCGGTGCACCTCACGTGTTCTGTTCTATTTCTGCACCAACCTGTTGTATTTAGCCACCTTCTTCTTCAGGCGTCGACCCCTCTCCGCCTCCAGGATAAAAGTCTAATAAAGAAAAATGAACGAAAGGTAATTACAAGGAAAATCACCCTCCAGTAACGCAGAAGAAAATCATCAATCAAGGCAAAAGACGTACCTGCAAGGCCGCGCCTGCCACTTTTTGGGCCAAGCCCTTGTCACTGAGCTCCGCCAAGGTCGCGCTCTCAGTGCCCACACATAGGAGTGTCGTACTGGTGGCCACCTCCTCACAGTTCTCCAGCAAGTTTTAGTGACTGGGAATCACTATGCGACGGGACGACCGGTCAGCCACCATCTCCACTTGGTCCGTGGACCCGCCTTCTTTGCCTGCGTCCTCCATAGAAATCTCCGGGCCCCCTATGTACACTCTTTCATCCATGCTTTCCACGGTTTCCCTCCTCATAGCGGACCTCCCTGAGCGAATGGCCTCGGCCATAAAAACCGGCCCAGAATCAGGACGGGGTTGTTTAGGCTTCTTCGTCTGAGTAACCACAGCCTTGCCGATTAGAATCCGACATCTTCCCCTCTCAAATGCCTCTTCCTCTTCAAGGTCCCCTTCAGTAGGACGCGAGACGGGATCAGATGGGGACAGTTTGACAGTGGGCGTTCTTGTGCAGGCAATCCAGGGGCAGTCCCCGCATAGTCGCCGGTATCTCTTCGGGTGCTGTTTCAAGCACAACCCATGGCACTGCCTCATGCACTAACTCCGGATCCGCCTGTGATTGGATCTCCTGCCTTGGGAGTGGAGAAACACTACCCATGGACATACCTACAAGGATCATATCCTCCTCACCAAGGGTAAATACCGCCATAGAAGGTTCGGCCACATCTCTCTTCTTCTTCTCGTCTTCTTCTTCTGCACTTTCTGAGAAGCGCCTCGATCTACCAAAATATGTATTAAAAATTATGGAAAACCCCTAAGTTAGAAAAAAAAGGAAAAGCCAATCAAGGCCGTTACCTGACGGGTCGTTGAGCCTGAGGAACTTAGGCCAGGTACGACATTCCTACGCAAATGGTATCAACGCTCGCACCCACAACCTAATGTCATCAACCCTTCAAGGAGGGCGTGCTGTCAATGCATGAAGCCAAAAGGAAATCTACAATGGTGAAAACCAGAAAAATAAGATTATCGTAGTAAAAGCTACGTACAATAATACTTAGATGGATTGTTCCACACCTCCGGAAACCCTTCAGGGTTGGATACCAGGTGCTCGGTACGCACATAGAAAAATCTCTTCCGAAATTTGCAGTTTTCCTTGTCGCCCGCTTGCGACAAAAAGCTCTTCTTGCCTCGGATTACTAACTGGAGCATCGAGCCTCTCATAAAGCTCACACCGCACATTTGTTGAGGTGATGAGCGGTAACCTCTTTCTCAGCCTTCGCCGCATAGGTGGTAGGAATCCTACACACCTTCAACGCGTACGGAGTAAGTTGGGCCGGGCACGCCTCGTACCAGCGACAAAGTTCTTCTGCCAAATGGTAAAGAGGAAAGGCTATACCCGATTTGAAAGGCATATTTGTAGAATGTGCAATACCCTGGCCTATGCACGTTGGCATAGTCCGTCCCGGCGGGAGCCATCTCGATATAGTCAAGGATATTATATGGTTCCCTGAGAGTAGCCAAAAGAGATGGTGTTAGTTTGCTGAGTTCCCAAGGGGGAAGCTTACACTGGTTCTTAAAATCTTTTCACGCAACCATATCCAGTGGGAGAATATTAGCTGCTGATAGAGGAACGAGAGCCTCACCGTCTTCCCCATCATCTGAAGATGACGAGGCCCTAGAGAGGGCGTCACCCTTAGTCCTGGTACTATCGTGACAACGTTTAGTCATAATGGAAGTTATGAGAGGAAGGCATTTTAAGGATACAAGGTTTGATTCTGAAGAACGGATACTTTACGAGGAAAGATCAACAGGAGCCAGAAAAAGACAAGATAAAGGTAGCAAAAGTGCTCTCCAAAAAGTTTGAAAGATGATTTAGATTCAACCTCTCCCATATTTATAAGGAAAGGCGCACGGAAATTGAAAAGACTTGGTTCAAAAACCGGCGCGGGAAACCAAAATGTCACGTCATGTCCTGAACCACCTCGGGAGAAAAGGTAATGATCACGCACGTGATCGACGATGTCATCTTAAAAAAGGAGCCCTAAATAGAGGATTTATGTCAACGGCGTGTCCCCTACGCATATGATCATGCCACCCTTTTCTACAGTATCAACGTGGACGACCAAATTTGTAGAGAGGACGAGCACGCATGTCCGATCGTTGAAGACGTATCTCGGCTACGTCCCCAACAAATGGAGGGACTATCTGTATTGGGAAAATTTGGTTCCCTATGATCTTAGGTTATCTATGCACCCCTACGACATTGATAACGGCCTAATTGAGGCCGACTCTAATAAGGGCGGCCCCAATAAGCGGACGGACCAAGCGATATGACTCGAGACGATGTCGCTTAAAGTTCTCACTTTCTCGTACACTGAGACCACCAACCCCTTGTACTTTTTTGATTATTTAGAGAAAGGTGCCTTTGTATATAAAAGGGGACCTTCCCTTTGTAAAATACTCATGTGTATATCTTATTATTAAGAATATACAACTCTCTTTCTCTCTCTCTCTCTCTCTCTCTCTCTCTCTTACTGATGAAATGACCCTCTCTTACTTTATTGTTCTTACCTCTCAAGCTATCTTCAATATTATCACAGATCTTAACAAGTAGTTTTCTCTAGTTCATATTACCCTTGATTCCGATTAACCCACATTATTTTTTGATTGTTTTGAGCTTAACAAGTACTTAACATTTTTAGCAAAACAAGTGTGTTGTGACAATATTGGCACAACATATCTATGTCAGAACCCTATTTTTCATATTCGAATGAAGCATACTGCAATTGATTTCCATTTTGTTTGCGAGCAAGTTCAGCAGAAGCAGCTTCAAGTTGTACATGTTCACTCAGCTGACCAACTTCTAGACAGCCTCACTAAAGCTCTTGCAAAGGCTCCTTTCCAGCAACATCTTAACAAGCTACGCGTCGTTGACACCAGTCCTTGTTAGGATTTATGCCCGTCACTAGGGGGGGGGTGAATAGTGCGGCACAAGAATATTGATAAATATTGCGGAATTAAAGTTGCAGGAGTAAAGTAAATGCGGAAATTAAAAGATTAAGGAAAGAACACACCGAATTTATCCTGGTTCACCACAACATGTGGTTAGTCCAGTCCCCGAGAGACTCTCTCGAGATTCCACTAACTCCGTTAAGCTTACGGGTGCCTAACAAACCGCTACACTTGCTCATAGATGTACACTCTACAAGACTTCAACTTGCTCGAGGATACCGCACGTCAAGACTTCACCTTGCTCGTGGATACCGCACCACAAGACTTCAACTTGCTCGAGGATACCGCACCTCAAGACTTCACCTTGCTCGTGGATACCGCACCACAAGACTTCACACACTAAGATTGAGGGTACTTAGCAAACCCGACAATCAATGAGAAGATATGGTCTTCTCAAACACCTTTCTCTTTTACAACAAGAACTCTCTAATAAGAGTAGATAAAGAGATACAAAATAAGCTCTATGAACAACTCAAAGTTGTCTCTCAAATGGCTCAACAAAAGCTCTATAATGATGCACAAATGATATCAATATGTATATGAACATGAGAGGTGTTGTGTTTCTCAATTCAGCTCAAAAGACCTCTATTTATAGGTGTTATAAGTTGTATGTCCGTTGCTTAATTGGCAATCAATTATGCTGATTTTATGCCAAGATAATCGATTATTAGATTTGGATAATCGATTATCAGCTTAACGTTACAAAATCGGAAGATGATTTTATGCAGAATAATCGATTATTTTGTTACAGTGTTCAAACACCGGCAACGGACACAAGATAATCGATTATGCAATTCTGATAATCGATTATTTTGCTGTTTTGTAAATTCCGGTTTACACTGTCTTAACATAATCGATTACAGAATAAATATAATCGATTATTTCTGTCCAGCTTTGAAAGACATGTTTAAAATTCATTTTAGCTAAAATGAAAAATGTCTGAAATCATTTTGTTTGAAGTATTTGAAATATGATTTGATAAAATGATTTTATGCATATTTATGATGACCTATGTTGAGCCAAAAGACGAGATAACATTAAACGTTGCTCTTACATTTGTTCTACCTAAAAACCTGCGCCTTGGGTCTTCGGTCTTGAACTTTTGAGCTCGTCTTTGGCTTGTCTATGCAATTCCGTCATCAATATGCTTCTCGGCATTCAATCTTGATTGTTTGTCATATAATAACATTGTTTGACACTTGACTTCATTATTTGTCATTCATCGACTTCGTTGTTTGTCATTCATCAAAACCTATACTTGAAAATCATGCTAATACAACCAAAGCACACATATCATGGATAGAATGATTTTCTACAATTTTCTCCTTTTTGATAATGACAAACAACAGGAGATATGCATATCGGATTCCCCATAAATTCATGCTATATCTCAACATACAATTCATGCAAGCAATTCCCCTTAATGATAATTCCCCCTCAAATAAGGCATACTATAACTAGATACATTCCCCCTTATTTGATGCATATCGCCTAAACTCTTCCCCCTTTTGGCATTAGCAAAAAGAGAGTATACAAAGGCTATTATCCCCTTTCGACACTTCCCCCTTTTGGGTATATCAATTGTTAGTGTCAAATATAAGATAGGAAATACAATGAGGAATATACATTGACGATATTTAAAAAATCATACCAACATGAAATAATACCAAATGTTAGTAAAGATATAACAACCATATCAAAGGTTATTTTTAGCGAATATACCAACTGTAATTCAAACTAGAGAGATATTCATCAAAACATCAATCATTATTTATAACAAAAATAATTGATACCAATTGTTATTCAAGATAAAAGTTATCAAAATATGAATCAACAAAAATAATTAATATCAATTATTAACAAAGATATATTAATTGTTAACACATATCAACTATTACGTTTTTATCAAAAATATGATAACTAACCGAAATTCCCCCTCGATGCAATAAGGTTTCGTACTTGGTGCATCTACTACGATATTGTAGTCTTCAAGCACACCTGCAAACATACCTAAAAATAGGTTTTAGGTACCCAAACACTTTTGGATCCTTGGGGGTTAGGCAAATAATAATCATAGCCAAATGATAAATCTCTATGTTTTGCAAAACATACGGGCGCAATGTGTCCTACCCGGTTGCAATAATGACATATAACATTCGGGTTGTGCATATGTCTAGGTTGAGCCAAAAATGTTCTAGGTGATCTAAAGTCGTTATTCCTAGAAGCGTTGAAATTCCTAGAGTTATTTCTAGGTGGCCTAAAATGATTATTTCTAGGCTCATTAATAAAAATCCTAGAATCATTTCTAGGTGGCCTAAAATGATTATTTCTAGGCTCATTAATGAAGACCCTAGAATTATTTCTAGGTTGACCAATATTATTTTTATCATTCTTTCTAACATTATTCTTCTTCTTTTTACGCTTTTTATTTTTCCTAGTCTTTTTCTTCTTAGTTTCTTCAACAGCTTTAGGAACTTCTACACTATGTTTTTCTAGTGTGCTCCTAGGTTCTATGTTCTCTAATTTCAAGGAATTACAAGATGAACAATTAGAACTTTGATCAATTGAAGAAGTTTCATTCATCGCCTTAATTTTATTTTTAAGATCGATATTATCATTTTTCAAAAAATTATTTTCTTCTTCTAAAACTTTAATTTTAGCCGTGGCCTCTTTGGCGATTTTCGAAGTCTTTTTTAATTCATCAAATAGTTCTTTAAAAGCTTCTTGTAATTCTTCAAAAGAGTAAGAATTAGAAGTGCTTACCTCTTCTTCTTCATCGGCCATGAAGCATAGGGCAGTCGTTTCATCACACGAGCTCTCCGAGTCCCATGTCACGCGCTTTTGGACTTGAGGCGTACCTTCATAGATGGCTTCAAGTTTATCCCACATTTCTTTGGCGGTTGTGCAATAGAAAATATTCCGATAGTCATCCGGATTCACCGCACAATATAACATATTGATGGCCTTGGCGCTGTATTCATTCTCCTCCTTCGGAACCATGGCTTCCCCAACTTTCTTTGTCGGCATACCGTTTTTAATGATTTGCCACAAGCGAAAGTTATTTGATTGGATGAAGATTCTCATCCGCTCTTTCCAGTATGTATAATTTGTTCCATCAAATAGTGGAGGCCCATAGGTGGAGTGTCCTTCGCTCGTCATTACTGCGTTCAATATTCTCAACAAAAAAATATATATCGTTCTCTCAACCGGTTAAAGCTTTCAGAGAGTTAGGCTCTGATACCAATTGCTAGGATTTATGCCCGTCACTAGAGGGGGGGGGGGGTGAATAGTGCGGCACGAGAATATTGATAAATATTGCGGAATTAAAATTGCAGGAGTAAAGTAAATGCAGAAATTAAAAGATTAAGGAAAGAACACACCGAATTTATCCTGGTTCACCACAAATGTGGTTAGTCCAGTCCCCGAGAGACTCTCTCGAGATTCCACTAACTCCGTTAAGCTTACGGGTGCCTAACAAACCGTTACACTTGCTCGTAGATGTACACTCTACAAGACTTCAACTTGCTCAAGGATACCGCACGTCAAGACTTCACCTTGCTCGTGGATACCGCACCACAAGACTTCAACTTGCTCGAGGATACCGCACCTCAAGACTTCACCTTGCTCGTGGATACCGCACCACAAGACTTCACACACTAAGATTGAGGGTACTTAGCAAACCCGACAATCAATGAGAAGATATGGTCTTCTCAAACACCTTTCTCTTTTACAACAAGAACTCTCTAATAAGAGTAGATAAAGAGATACAAAATAAGCTCTATGAACAACTCAAAGTTTTCTCTCAAATGGCTCAACAAAAGCTCTATTATGATGCACAAATGATATCAATATGTATATGAACAATGAGAGGTGTTGTGTGTCTCAATTCAGCTCAAAAGACCTCTATTTATAGGTGTTATAAGTTGTATGTCCGTTGCTTAATTGGCAATCAATTATGCTGATTTTATGCCAAGATAATCGATTATCAGATTTGGCTAATCGATTATCAGCTTACCGTTACAAAATCGGAAGCTGATTTTATGCAGAATAATCGATTATTTTGTTACAGTGTTCAAACACTGGCAACGGGCACAAGATAATCGATTATGCAATTCTGATAATCGATTATTTTGCTGTTTTGTAAATTCCGGTTTACACTGTCTTAACATAATCGATTATCAGAATAAACATAATCGATTATTCCTGTACAGCTTTGAAAGACATGTTTAAAATTCATTTTGGCTAAAATGAAAATGTTTTAAATCATTTTGTTGGAAGTAGTTGAAATATGATTTGATAAAATGATTTTATACATATTTATGATGACCTATGTTGAGCCAACAGACGAGATAACTTTAAACGTTGCTCTTACATTTGTTCTACCTAACGACCTGCGCCTTGGGTCTTCGGTCTTGAACTTTTGAGCTCGTCTTTGGCTTGTCTATGCAATTCCTTCATCAATATGCTTCTCGGCATTCAATCTTGATTGTTTGTCATATAATAACATTGTTTGACACTTGACTTCATTGTTTGTCATTCATCGGCTTCGTTGTTTGTCATTCATCAAAACCTATACCTGAAAATCATGCTAATACAACCAAAGCACTCATATCATGGATTGAATGATTTTCTACAATCCTAACTTGAGGGGGCGTAGCAACATAATATCTGAAAACAAAGGTGTATTGGGTAAAATTTGGTTCCCCACGTCCATGTATTGTCTGCATACGGCCTAACCAAGGAAAAGTGGCCTTATCATGGTCGACTCAAGTAAGGTCGGCCCCAGTCAATAAACGGACCAAGTGACGTGACTCGCTGCAACGTCATATCAGCTCTGGCACACATATATCGAGGCTACCAACTCTTGTACTTTCTTTGTATTATTTCGAGGAAGGTCCGTTAGTATATAAAAGGGACCTCCCCCGTTGTAAAGACTCATATGTATTTAATTACTGAATCTATACAACTCTCTCTTGCAAAAAGTCTATTACTTACTGTTCTTATATCTTAATTTTTACATCATAATCACTAACCTCAGTTATTCAACACTCTCTAGATCATATTACCCTTGATTCCGATTAACCCGTATAATTTTTTGATTGTTTTAAAGAATTTTAAGTATTCAAATAACTTTTTAGCCAAACAATTTGGCACCGTCTGTGGGAACTTTGAGAATGAAAGTTATAGTTTGTTTCGAGAGATCCTTCGAAAAGCCACTCTCTACAACCTTCTGAGAACAACGCTAGAATAAAGGCTATCTTGGAGGTTAGAACAGACCTCACGGGCACAATCAACACGGCTGCCGAAGGAGATGCCCTACATACAACTCCCAGTACTTGGATAGGCGTGGAAGCCTTACCCTCCTAATCAGTTGACCTGGTGGTGCCACGAGAAAGAGAAGATTCAACATCTACCACTAAGGAAGCACCCCCATAGATAAAAGAAATTACTAGAATAATGGCTGACAAGCACTCTGAGCAGTCTAGCCAAGAAACCACCTCAAAATGATAGATGCACCCCAGCAACAGATCATGTCGCAACCGAGGATGAGCTCGAGGTCACAAGAACAAACAATGTACCTCTCGATGTCCAAGCTAACGATGGAACACTCATAGCCATCCTCAAAAGGATGGAGGAAATGGAGAACGAGAATAGGTCACTCCGCGACTACATGAAGGAAAACCAAGAAAGGGTGGATAAGATCCCAGGTGCGCCTAAGTTGCTGCCAAAACGAGACATGGGGAGGTTCGTTGAACAACCCTACACGGAAGGAGTCGCACCATACCCCATCCCAAAAACCTTCAAAATGCCCCCTACTTGAAAGTATATGATGGGACCAACGATCTCGAGGACCACCTGATCCATTATGTCACAGGCGTCAAAGGCAACGACTTGTCCAAAGAACAGGTACCATCCGTGCTTCTGAAGAAGTTCGGTAGGACGCTGACAGGAGGGGCCCTAAAATGGTACTCACAGCTACCGGCCAAAAGCATCTCAACCTTTGACGAGATGGCGGATAAATTCACTACCGCCCACGCAGGGGCAACGAAGGCGGAAGCACGGGTCAACAACATTTTCGCTGTGCGTCAGACCCCAGGAGAAGGACTCAGGGAGTTCCTAGCCAGATTTAACAGGGTCAGAATGAGCCTAACAAACGTATCCGAAGGCATGGCGGTTACGGCCTTTTAGAATGGGCTTAGCAGAGATGGTTTGAAGGCGACCAAGAAGCTACTTAGACGTCTCCTGAAATATCCCGCACCACCTGGGAAGAAAAACATAATGCCTATTCAGCGACAAAGGAAAGCTTAACTTCGCACGAGGGCGAGAATAACACCATGGCCCACCAAGACCGCCCTCACCAACATGCACCATCAACATGATCATTGTTGATGGCAATGATTCAGCGATCTATCACGTCAAATTCACCACCACCCACAAGCTAAAGCAAACTATCGTTCACGAACGGTATGATGACTGCGAATATAGTATCACCTTCGATAAGTCTGATGCCGACGGTTTGTGTTTTACTCATTATGATGCCTTAGTTATTACATTACGCATAGTAGGTACTGATGTTAAAAGGATCATGGTCGACGATGGAAGCGGTGCATGTATCATTCATCCAAGAGTCCTTGCACTCATGGGACTCGAGGATAAAATAGTCCCAAGTTGCGTAACACTAACATGTTTTAATAATGCAGTGGAAAGAACCTCAGGCGAGGTGACGCTGCCCATCCTTGTAGGTGGATTCACAATGGATACTACCTTCCACGTCATGAACCAAGAAACGACATACTATGCCATGAGAGCCGTCCCCTCCAGCTTATACCAAGTAATCAAATTCCCGACCCCATGGGGAGTGCATAGCATACGGGGAGAACCCCCCACCGCCCAAGAATGATATAAGATAGCCCAGGATTACACACACACCAAGTAGCTCCGAGGAGCAAGTGCATAAGCATAGCAATTAGCCCTGTCGGGGACTAAGGTCCATCCAACAGAGAACGCCATCAAAGATCCTGAGGAGTTCAAGGCTAGCAAGGCTACGGTCGAAGACCTCGACCCCGTTCATCTAAACAGCAACGACCCCACAAAGGAAGCTTACATAGGCCACAACCTATCAAACCCAGGTCAGTACCATGAATTTTTATATAACCATGCGGATCTGTTCGCCTTCTCTCATGCAGATATGCCGGGAATTCCACAAGAAATTGCCTCCCAAAAATTAACGTCGACCCATTGCATCCGCCCGTGTATCAGATAAGAAGAAAATTCAACGCCGCCATTATGAAGCAGTGAGCGAAGAAGTGGACAAGCTGTTAGCTAATGGCTCCATCAGAGAGTCCAAGTACCCGTAATGGGTCGCCAACGCTGAAATGGTCAAAACGAAGAATGGGAAGTGGAGGATGTGCGTAGAATTAACTGATCTAAATAAAGCATGACCAAAAGATTCCTTCCCGCTACCCCACATCGACCAGCTGATAGACGCAACAGTGGGCCATGAGCTGCTAATCTTCCTTGATGCATATTCTGGCTACAATCAAATCATGATGGTCGAAGAAGATCAGGAGAAGAAAACTTTCATCACCCACCAGGGGACGTATTGCTATAAAGTAATGCCCTTCGGGATCAAGAACGTAGGGGCCACTTACCAGAGGCTGGTGACGACAATGTTCAAAGAACAACTCGGCAAAATAATGGAGGTCTACATCGATGACATGTTGGTCAAATCATCAAAAAAGGAAGACCATCTAACCCACCTGAAGAAAGCCTTCAAAATACTAAGGAGATACGACAAGAAATTGAACCCCGAGAAATGCGCCTTTAGAGTAGCGTCAGGGAAGTTCCTGGGATTTTTGGTATCACAAAGGGGCATCGAAGTCAACCCTGACCAGATCAAAGCCATAGAGGCCATCCCATAAACAATAAGCAGCAAGAAGCAGGTACAGAAATTAACGGGCCGAAAAGCCGCCCTCTCCCGGTTCATCTCACGCTCCTCCGACAGGTGCCACAAGTTCTTTGGTGTACTGAAAAAAGACCAGGGACTGCAATGGAACGGAGAATGCGTGGAAGCCATGAGGAACTTAAAAGCATACTTATCATCACCGCCCCTACTGGTAAAAGACAACCCCGATGAACCATTGTTGATATATTTGGCCGTAACATAGGTCGCATTTAGCGCCGTCAATACGCAAAAATAAAGGCATGCAATCTCATGTTTATTATATCAGCAAAGCTTTAGTGGACACCGAACCCCGGGTATCCCCACCTCGAGAGATTAGCCATCGCACTCGTAGTAGCTATATGGAAGCTACGACCATATTTCCAGTGCCATCCCACACGGGTGGTGACGACCTTCCCTCTAAGGAGCGTCCTGCACAAACCCAAACTTTCAGGGCGACTCACCAGATGGGCTGTCGAGCTCAGCGAGCATGATATTACCATACCTCCCAAGAACTGCCATCAAGTCACAAGTCTTAGCTGATTTTATGGGTCCTTTATATGGATGGCGCCGCCAATGCATCGGGATCGGAGCTGGGACTCGTTTTTGAAGTCCCAACGGGCGACACGATTCACCAGTCCATACGTTGTCCTTAAATGACTAACAACGAGGCCGAGTACGAGGCCGTTATTGCAGGCATGAGACTGGCCACCAAGTACGGAGCTCGCCGAATTCTCCTCCACTGCGACTCCCAACTTATGGTAAACCAGATCACTAGGACTTATCAAATAAAGGAACAAAGGTTACAAAGGTTACAAAGGTACTAGTCAGAAATCCACAGGCGGATGGCTACATTCGACGAATGCCGCTTCGAACAAATTCCCAGAGCACGAAATATCGAAACGGACGGCCTGGCGAAGATGGCTGCCGCCACCAAAAGCATCAACAAAGAGAGTGTGGTCACACTCCTCCACTCATCTATTGATCACACCGAGGTACTTTCCTAAACTTGACTTGGGACTGGCGCAATCAGTTCATATCTTACTTGCAGCACGGGGTACTCCCCTTGATAAAAAAGAGGCAAAAAAGCTCCATGTACAGGCCGCCCGATACTGCATGATCAACGACGACCTTTATAAAAGGACGCTCGATGGTCCCCTAGCCAAGTGCTTAGGACCGCAACAAGCAAGACATGTACTCGAAGAAATACATGAAGGCCATTGCGGCACCCACACTTACAACCACACCCTCGTAAGGTGCATAATATGCACCGGCTACTATTGGCCCACCATGAAAAAGAGGCAGCGGAGTATGTCCGCCGATGCGAGCAATTCCAAAAGTTTGCCGCAATGATACACCAACCAGGAGAACCCCTCAATTCCATCACATCCTCCTGGCCATTCATCAAGTGGGGGATGGATATAATCGGCCCGCTACCCCCAGGACGAGGAAAGGTACGATTTTTACTTGTTTAACTTACTATTTATCTAAGTGGGTGGAACCAGGTGCGTACGCACAAATATGCGAGCAAGAAGTCATCAACTTCATTTGGAGGAACATCATATGCTGTTTTGGCATCCCCAAAGAAATCAGCTACGATAATGGGCGCCAGTTCATCGGTAAGAAAACGATCGAGTTCTTCGAATAATGGCACATCAAAAGGATACTATCCACGCCATACCACCCCGCCGCCAACGGTCAAGTGGAGTCCTCAAACAAAACAATTCTGAACATACTCAAAAAGAAGCTCGAGGATGCCAAGGGGATATGGCTCGAACTACTACCCGAAGTCTTGTGGGCGCACATAACCACGCCCAATTTCAGCACCGGAGAAACCCCATACTCACTGGTTTATGGACCGACACAGTCATTCCCGTCAAAGTGGGCGAACCCAGCTTAAGGTACTCACACACCAGTGGAACGTAAAACGATGTCAGCAGGCTCTAAGATCTTGCTGAAGCTGGAGAAAAGAGAGAAATGGCCTATGTCAAAATGGTAGCCCAAAAACAACAAGTCGGAAGATACTACAACAAAAGGGAAAAAAATAAGGCCGCTCAAAGTAGGGGATTATGTCCTCAAGGCCAATATTCTGGCCTCAAAAGACCCAGGTGAAGGAAAATTGGGCACAAACTGGTATGGACCCTACAAAATTACGGCGACGTCCGGGAAAGGAGTATTCCAGCTAGAGACAATGGAAAGAAAGACACTCCAAAACAACTGGAATGTCGCTCACCTCAAACATTTCCACTTCTAAAAATGTGACACCTGATTCGTACTCTTTTTCCCTTACCCGAGTTTATCCTAACTGGGTTTTCTCAAGAAGGGTTTTAACGAGGCGACAAAGGGTCACCTGGAGATGTTTGCAGTGCAAGTGTATCATGTCCACCTCTCCACGTACTGTCCAAGCCAGTCATGATACAGGGACTTGATTAGTGTCATCTCCAGATATATAGAAAGGCCACGGCCACCTCCAAATGTATAGAAAGGCTACGGCCACCTCCAAGTGTATAGAAAGGCTACGGCCATCTCCAGATGTACAAAAAGGCTACGGCCATCTCTAGATGAATGAAAAGGCAATGGCCATCTCCAGATGTATACAAAGGCTACGGCCATCTCCTAATGAATGAAAAGGCTACGGCCATCGCCAAATGAATGAAAAGGCTACGTCCATCTCCAAATGAATGAAAAGGCTACGACCATCTCCAAATGAATGAAAAGGCTACAACCATCTCCAGTTATATAAAAAGGCTACGACCATCTCCAAATAATGAAAAGGCTACGGTCATCTCCAGATGTATAAAAAGGCTACGACCATCTCCAAATGAATGAAAGAGCTATGGCCATCGTTTCATATGGCTAAGGCCATTAGGCTACAACCTTTATTATACATGGCTATGGCCATCGTTTTATATGGCTAAGGCCATTAAGCTACAGCCTTATTTTACATTGCTATGGCCATCGTTTTATATGGCTAAGGCCATTAGGCTACGTCCTTTATTTTACATAGCTATGGCCATCGTTTCATATGGCTAAGGCCATTAGGTTACGACCTTTATATTACATGGCTATGGCCATCGTTTTATATGGCTAAGTCCATTAGGCTACGACCTTTATTTTACGTGGCTATGGCCATAGTTTCATATGGCTAAGGCCATTAGGCTACAACCTTTATTTTACATGGCTATGGCCATCGTTTAATATGGGTAAAACCATTAGGCTATGACCTTTATTTTACGTGGCTACGGCCATCGTTTTATATGGCTAAGGCCATTTGCCTACGTCCTTTATTTTACATGGCTATGGCCATTGTTTTATATGGCTATGGCCATTAGGCCACGACCTTTATTTACATGGCTATGGCCATCATTTTTCATGGCTAAGGCCATTAGGCTACAACCTTTATTTTACGTGGCTATAATCATCGTTTCATATGGTTAAGGCCATTAGGCTACGTCCTTTATTTTACATGGCTATGGCCATCATTTTACATGGCTAAGGCCATTAGGCTACGACCTTTATTTTACGTGGAAATGGCCATCGATTCATATGGCTAAGGCCATTAGGCTACGGCCTTTATTTTACGTGGCTACGGCCATCGTTTTATATGGCTAAGGCCATTAGGCTACGACCTTTATTTTACATGGATATGGCCATCGTTTCATATGGCTAAGGCCATTAGGCTACGTCCTTTATTTTACGTGGCTATGGCCATCGTTTTACATGGCTAAGTCCATTAGGCTACGACCTTTATTTTACGTGGCTATAACCATCGTTTTATATGGCTAAGGCCATTAGATTACGGCCTTTATTTCACATGGCTATGGTCATTGTTTTACATGGCTAAGGTCATTAGGTTACAGCCTTTATTCACATTACTACGACCATCATTTTCATCAGGCTATGACCTTTATCTGTATATGGCTATGGCCATCGTATTCACAAGGCTACGACCGCCTATTTTATATGGCTAAAACCATCAGGCTAGATTTACACGGCTATTGACGACAAATTCTAAGCAACTACGGTAAAGAAAAGTACGACACCGAAAGGTAGAAAAGATTACTTACAACAAAAATTATATGTTTTTACCATAGGGGACAAACACACATGATACAAAAATCAGTATGTATAGGCATATTTGCAAAGACCCTAAGAGACCACTACTTATCTAGCCCGGCCTGGCCCTCAGGTGGCCCGTCCTCATTTTCGGGAGGGTACGCCCTGGAAATCCAAGAGCTGGATTCCAAGCGATTCACGTCTATAGAGTTTCCCCCCTCCCGGGCCGGTGATTTGGGACCATAGCCAGCCGCCTCACGAGCGACTCTAACCAATTGGCGCTGGTTCTCAACCTCCGTTTCAAACGCTCGACCAGCCGCCAAGAATTCCTCAAGCACGACCAGCCAGGACTATGCATACACCCAAATCTCGTGCGCTTCACGAGGCGTATCAGCTTGTGCAAGATCTTTCTTAAGCTCCTCGACCTTAGCCTTTGTGGCATTGAGTTCCTCCGTTAGAGCCGCAACTCGAGTGCACAATTCTGCCGCCTCCTCCGCCACAACACGACCAAGCTGCAGCTGCTTGTCCTTAGCCTGGATAAGGACCTCCATCTCTGCGGCCCGAGCAACAGCGACCATGAGCTGTTCATCAACCTTTTCCAGCTCGACCACTCTTTTCTTCGATTGCGCCTCGGACTCCACTAGGCCCTCACGAACCACCCTAAAGCTTGGGTCCTGCTTGTACATGTCGGCTAAGGTCTGGTGTGCCTCGCACGTATTATTGTACTTCTACGCCAGCCTGTTGCATCTGGCCATCTTCTCTTTCCGACTTCCATCCCTCTCAACCTCTAAGACAAGATTCTGGAAAAGAAACCAAGTAAGTACGGGAAAATCGCCAGTCTACAAAAAAGAAAGGTCATCAAGCAAGTAAAAGGCATACCTGTAAGGCCACACCTGCCACCCTTTGGGCCAAGACTTTATCACAAAGCTCCGCCAGGGTCGCACGGTCGGCACCAGTGCACAAGAGCGTCATACTGGAGGCCGCCTCCTCACAGTTCTCCAACAAATTATTGTGACTTGGGATCACCTATACGACGAGAAGATTGGCCGGCCATCATCTCCACCCAGTCCAAGGACCTACTTCCTCTGATTGCGCCCTCCTTGGCTGCCCCCAAGCCCGCCACGTCCATGTATTCACTTCTCCTTGCCGCGGCCTCCCTCTTAAGATCAGCCCTCCCTGGGCGAATAGCCTCTTCAATAAAAGCCGTCCTTCATTCAGCGCGGGATGGCCTAGCCTTTCCCGTCTGGGTAGCCACGACCTTGCCAATAAGAATCCGATGTTGTCTCCTCTCCAACGTCTCCTCCTCTTCACGGTCCCCCTTCGTGGGACGTAGAGCGGGCTCAGAAGGGGTCGGCATGGGAGAAGGCATCCCTACGGGGGCAATCTCTGGAACAGCCACCGGCACCTCCATGAGCGTCATCTCAGGTACGACCCCCATCACGACCTCAGATGCTATCTCGGGGGCCGCTTCTAATGTACCCTCCTGTCTTGAAGGGGGCGAAGTACTGCCCCTAGACGTGCCGACGAAGACCAGATCCTCCTCAGGATCAGATACCGTCCTAGAAGGACCGACTACAGTCTTTTTCTTCTTCTGCTGCTTCTTATTCCTTGCCTTCTTAGAGGCGTCCCGACCTGTCGAAACACATGTGAGACGGGCAAAAAAATTATTGGAGCCCCCAAACCATAACGAGAATTAGGTAAGGTCGTTACCTATCGGGCCGTAGAGCTTAAGGAATTCAGACCAGGAACGGCTCTCTTCTGCAAACGGTATCAACGCTTGCACCCACGACCTAATGTCGTCAACCCTTTGAGGAGGGCGAGCTGCCAATGCATACAACAAAAGGAAAACTTTTGATAGTGAGAACCGCCAAAGTAAGGTCAAAATAGTAAATGTCATGCACATCAGTACTTACAAGCGTCATTCCACACCTCTGGAAACCATTCAGGATTGTACACAAGGTGCTCTGTACGCACGTAGAAAAACCTCGTCCAGAATTTACGATTGCCTTGTCGTCTACCCGCGACACGAAGCTCTTCTTTCCCCTACTCCTCAACTGGAGCATCGGGCCTCTCATTAAAACCGCATTGAACATTTGCAGAAGGTGATGAACGGTCACCTCTTTTCTGGCCTTTGCCGCGTAGATGGATAACACCCTGTACACCTTCAAGGCGTACGGGGTAAGTTGGGCCAGGCATGCTCCAAACGAGCGACACAGCTCTTTCGCTAAAGGGTAAATCGGAAGGGTGTATCCAATTCGGAAGGCGTACTCGTAGAAGGCACAGTATCCGGTCTTAGGTATGTTAACATGGTATAGCCCCGCGGGGACCATGTCAACATGATCGGGAATATCGTACGACTCCGTGAGAGAGGCCAAGTGGGACAGCATCATCTCACTATGCTCCCAAGGAGGGGGTTTACACTTATTCAAAAAGTCGCTTTTTTTGCTCATATCGCGTGGGAGCAAGTTGGCCGTTGATAGAGGAACAAAAACTTCCTCGGCCTCCTCACCGTCCGAGGATGACGACTCCATAGTAGAAGCAACGTCCCTGGTCCTAGTATCATCGTGTCGACGTTTAGCCATAGTGAAATTTAGAAGAAAAGGTATTGCAGGTCACAAGTTCGATTCCTGGGAATGAGAATTTCAGAGAAGAAAGAACATCGAGCACCAGAAAAAGATAGGGAAAAGATTGGGAAAATACTCTTCGAAAAGGTTTGAAAGATGAACCTAGTCCAACTCTCCCTCTATTTATAAGAAAAGGTACAAAGAAATCAAAAGGGCATGATTCAAAAGATCGGCGTAGGAAACCCAAATGCCACGTCATAACCTGAACCACCTCGGGAGCAGAAGTAATGATCACGCATGTGATCGATGACGTCACCTTAAAAAGAAATTCCAAAAAGGGGGTAACATGTCAATGTCTTGACCTCTTCACACAGGAGCACGTCTCTTACAGGGGTATCAAAAGGAACGACGAAATTCCCGTAGGCGTCGAGCATGTATGTCCGTTCATTGGAAATGCCTTTTGACTGCGTCCCCAATAAACGGAGGGACTATCTGTATTGGGTAAATTTGGTTCCCCACGTCCATGATTGTCTGCATATGGCCTCACCAAGGAAATCGACCTTATCATTGTCGACTCAAGTATGGTCGGCCCCAGTCAATAAACGGACCGAGTGATATGACTCGCTGCAATATCACATCAAGTTCTGCCACTCGTATATCGAGGCCACCAACTCTTGTACTTTCTTTGTTTTATTTCGAGGAAGGCCCCTTAATATATAAAGGGGACCTCCCCCATAGTAAAGACTCATGTGTATTTCATTACTAAATATATACAACTCTCTCTCTCTCTCTCTCTCTCTCGCTCTCTTTCTCTCTCTCTCCCCCTCCCTCTCTTGCAAAAAGCCTATTATGCATCTTACTGTTCTTATATCTTGATTTTTACATCATGATCACTAACCTCAGTTATTCAACACACTCTAGATCACATTACTCTTAATTCCGATTAACCCGAATTATTTTTTTATTGTTTTAAAGCAATTTAAGTATTCGAATTACTTTTTAGCCAAACGAAAGAAGAACAGCAAATAATATTAGTATATATATCTTTATTGATTTGTTCTTATTTGTATTTTGAATGTACAGGAAGTTGTTTCTATCTTAATCATTTGTAGGACTCTTACTACTGTTGTAGTCTATATAAATAGAAAAATTGTTATCAATAAAGATACACACAATTGCTTCATCTTTAATAACTAGTTGAAGGGTAAGTAGGCTCTCTTTAATAGTTTAAACTTGGAATTTGTACACCCTATAGAAAACCTTAATACCCTATTTATTTTAAATAAATACTATTTAAAATATTATATCCTATAAATACCTTTTATACTTTATAGCCAAATATCTAATTATAATTACATACTACATTTAAAACACCATATATGCTAAATAGTATTTCTCTCTCTCCTTTCTAGTCTTTTCTCTCACATACTCACCGTAAAATTGACTAACAATGTTCTCTCTTTCTTTGCATACACTTTACTCTTTTTTCCTCAACCCACAATGTATGCCTCTTCTCCCACCCATATTCTCTAGTTCTCCCGCGTTATCACTCCATTTCAATCGCTTAGGGTAACTTTAATTCATAAATTTTGATATTATTATTTTGCTCTTCTAATTTTGGTACTGATTTTTAGTTTTTTATTTATTTTATTATTTGATTTTCTGATTAACATTTCAACAGGGAGGTATGCGATTTTTAGTTTTTTGTTTGTTTCATTATTTTCTTTTCTGATTAACATCAAAGATAATCTTTCTCCTTGGGCCAATCACGACGAATACAATTTGCTTCTACTTAGTCCTTGTCCTTTTAGAGGGAATGTTTATATTTGTTAACCAATAGACGAATTTGTTTATTTCATTATTTGCTTTTCTGATTTAATTCTTTTTTTTGTTTCCGAAACAATAATCATTATTATTATTTACTCAACAGGATGCTTTTATTTTTCTCTCCAATGGAGGTTTCAACACCACACAAGATGATAACAAGAGGTATACCCATCAAAATTCTCAATTTTGATAGGCCCACTTTCTCGTTGCAAATAACACAAGCGAAGTCGGATTTTGCAGGTTTATCATCAACTACAGCTTCAGAGATTCCAAATAAATTACAAAATGACAAATCAAAGGAAGTCCAAGTTGCGTAATCTTCAAATGAAATAAAAAATTCGGTTGCTTCAAAGTGGAAAAAGCCTTTGAATGATTCTTCATGTGTCAATGTTAAGGAAGTTTATACAAAAAAATCCATATACTCGACAAGAAAAGGTAATTGTCATCTTATCAATATGCATTCAAAGAAATTGTATATATTCATAATTATTAAAGTTATTTAATATGTATGATGTTGCATTCGTACGTATCTAGTTGTATTTATAAGTATTAAAATAATTTGTACATTCACTTTGTCAATATCTAAGTTCTGCTTACTTGAATATTATATGTTATATTTAAATGTATTCAATTTAATATTCTCTATATTTCATTACTTATTTCAAATCCCCTTGTATGTTGTATGTATATATTCACATTTTTGTACTATTTGGTATTAATGTATATTATATATATATATATATATATATATATATATATATATATATATATATATATATATATTGTATTCATATGTATCTAGTTGTATTCATAAGTATTAAAACTCATTTGTACATTTATATGGTCAATATAAGAATTGTGCTAAGTTGAATATTATATGTTATATTTAAATATATTTAGATATATTCAATTTTACTTTCTCTATATTTCAGGATTTATTCCTTAAAAGACTTTGGTTATCTCAACTACTTTCTCGGTGTTGAAGGGATTCCTCACAAAGATGGTTTCATCCTTTCTCAATCAAAATATATTTTTTATCTTCTTTGCAAGTGGGATATATTTGATTGCAAAGGTGTCCAAACTCCACTGACAACATCAGTCACCTTTTCACTTAATGATGGCACACCCCCTACGGATGCCACCCAATATCGTCAGGTTCTTGGCAAGCTTCAATATCTATCATTTACTCGACCAGACATCTCTTTCGCAGTCAACAAGCTTTCTCAATTTATGCACAGCCCTTCTACTAATTGGCAAGCAGTTAAACGAGTCCTTCAGTACCTTAAACACACAATGTTGTATGGTCTCCTTCTCCGCCGCTCGTTCACACCAGAACTTCATATTTATTCTGATGCTGACTGGGCAGGCGACATCCATGAACAAACTTCAACCTCTGGCTATGTTCTTTATCTTGGTGGAAATCCTATCAGTTGGTCTTCTATTAAGCAACGCACTACTGCTCGTTCCTCAACAGAAGCAGAGTATCGCGTTGTTGTTACTGTTGTTGCAGAGGCCAACTGGGTAACAAATATCCTATATGAACTTCAAAGTTCAGTGTTCCCACTACAACCAGTGTATTGTGACAATATTGGCACAACATATCTATGTCAGAACCTCATTTAGTCGAATGAAGTATATAACAATTGATTTCCATTTTGTTCACGATCAAGTTCAGCAGAAGCAGCTTCAAGTTGTACATGTTCACTCAGCTGACTAACTTGCAGACAGCCTCACTAAAGCTCTTGCAAAGGCTCCTTTCCAATGACATCTTAACAAGCTAGGAGTCGTTGACACCACTCCTAACTTAAGGAGGCGTAATAACAGAATATCTGAAAACGAGGGATAGCACCAAATAATATTAGTATATATATCTTTATCCATCTGTTCTTATCTGTATTTTGAATGTATAGGAAGTTGTTTCTATCCCATGAAAACATACGGAAGAAATTTAGAGAGAGAAAGTAGAGAGAAGGGAGAGCATCGAGGAGTCTCGAAGAAGACTCAAAGTCTTTTAATCAAAAATGACCCGCTGCCTCAGACAAAATGACCCCTACCCCTATATCAAAATGACCCCTTACAATAATAGCCTATTTACATGACATAGCCTAATTACAATAGTAGCCTATTTACACACTTGACCTATTTACAGAGTATATAAACAAATTACAAAATCAGCCTAATTGCACAAATAGCCTATAGGCTCAGATATAACTCCTCTAACGACAAAAAAGTCTAATATGAGTGCTATCATCATTGCCAAATTGTTACATATCTCAACATCCCATTCATTTGCAGGACTCTTACTACTGTTGCAGTCTATATAAATAGAAAAAGTTATCATCAATAAAAATACACGCAATTGCTTCATCTTTAATAACTAGTTGAAAGTTGGCTCTCTTTAATAGTTTAAACTTTTAGTTGAGATAGCCATGCACTTCAACATAATATCAGAGAAAGCAGAAGTCATTGATTCAAGTCTTGCCAACCATTATCAAAAAATATTTATGTGCTTGACTCCTGAAAAAAAAGATCAAGTTCAAACGTAATGAGGCGGCTTACGGACATAACATATAGGAGTATATAAAATTTCTCCAATAATTTAAGCTTATTAAGCTTTTAGATGAGTTCCCCACCACAACATGTATAACTTAAAGTGAGAAGTGATTTGGATGCTATATACTACAGAAATATATAACTAACTCGAACACTGACAGTTAACTAACTAAATGATATTCTGCCTACTATAAAGGTTAATAATTTTTTTAACAAATAATTGAGTGGACTACTTTAACTCTGACTTTAATTTGTTTAGTAGAATATTTTTTTGTTTTAGTTACTTTCAAATGACACGTTACGGGTGATGAACGCCTCCAAACTAAACCTACCTGAAAAGGAAATCTACCAATTAGAAATAGCGAGCTCGTCACGGTTTGTAGCAACTAATTGTGTACATTTACATTTCATTAAGAAGATAATAGGATGGAATTTTCCAAGTGCAACTCATATATCATATTTTGATAATTATGAGCAATATTTCTCTTTCACAAAATAGATGCCAGTTACTTTTCAGCAGCTAATATGAGTGCAATTATTTTTCAAGGACTATAATATGAACTTCAAAAAGAAATAAAGCGATTAATTGTTGATCGAAAGGTAATCGGAGAATTGAGACTTGATTGGGGTGGGGGTTGCGTCCATTAGTTAAATTAGTCTTACGGGATATTGACTTGCTGGTTAATTATATTGTTTAAGAATCAATCGATTATCAATGGAGTTGAGATTCTAAAACCAGAATATTTCAAATTTGACTCTCTATGTCTACAAGAAGAGATTTTATTTTTTAAAAACATAAATAAATACCAAAGTTAAGTTTGACTTTTCTGTTTAGTTTTTTTTTCATTTAATACATCGACTTGATTAATCTCAAATTTCAAAATGTTGAATTTTGAAAATACAAATCTTAAGAGCTAAAAAGGCTCACAACTTCAAAATTAATATCGAATTACTAGCTTAACCGTATACAAATGTCGAATTAATATTTTTAAGCTTTTATGATAAGCTAATATTTCTTGAGGTTTTCGATTTCAGACCTATTCTGAATAATTAAATACTAGCCACTAGGGAAAGGCCATTTTATTTTATTGCAACGTTCAACATCTATCATTGCAATTCTCAACTACTCTACTGGTCGATTGTAGATTAGCAGTATTCTAATAATAATTGCGCAGCTAAGTTTTATTCTATGAAACTGAAATGCTTAAAACCCTACTTGGTTTCTCATCCGGTGTCCGGTACCCGTATTGAAACCTGACTATATCCGAATTCGCACCCAAGTGCTCCCTACCAAGGATTTTTCTATACCCATGACTCGAACCCCAGAACTCTGGTCAAGGGAAGACTTAAAATCCTAATGACTTTGTGAGAGGCTAGACAAAGTGTGTGTGAGAGATTTGGGAGGGGGTGCTGAAGTTTTAGTTTATTATCACCTATTTTTTTCATTGTTTTAATATTTGGAAAGTGTAGTGGCGGATCTACCTTTAAAGATATGGATGCTCAAGTACTCATTAGCCTTGGCCAAATTGTATAAGTATTCATAGATATACCAAAAATAAATAAATTATTGATCATGAGCATCCATTATGATCATGTCTAACCGTTTTGAATTTACAATAAAATTAATGAAGCATCCACGATCTATAATATCCGCCACTTATGAATATGAAGATCATGCAATATCCTTCAAAATTTACTAGATTCAGAGTCGTCTCTAAGCGTCCTTGTGAACATAAACACCTTTCTGTGAACATAAAAACCTTTTTGGACCATAGGGGTTTTATTAAGAATCAACCAATGCACTTTATAACCTTTCATTACATAGAAACACTACATAAGTTTTTCTTTAACGTATTTTCTTCTTTCAAAGGTAAAATGAGAAAGGTCAACATTTAAAATCATAAATATGTTTAATATTCATACCTTTATCCAATATTTTAAATAATTCATTGTATGGTCAGCTTTGTTGGGCTCATGCCCATGTTGTCCAGCCAAAGTCCCAATGGCCTAATCCTATTCTCTTTTGGTTTTCAATCCTATTCGGAATGGGATTCAGTTTATTCCTATTTTGAGTGAGTTTTAGCTTTAAGAGAAAGCACCACTCATGATCTATAAATAGGACAACCTTGGAGAATTATTCTATGCTCATTGATACAAGTCTTTGAAAGACTTAAGCACATACGAGTGGTTTTTGAGAGAGCTTTCGTCAAGAGAGAAGAGAGAAGAAAAGTATTTCTTTTGCTGCAGATTTTTATTCCGATCAGCCAATATTAAAATTACGAATTCCGATTCGTTAATCGTTGGATCGGGCTAAAATTGCGACTGAGTGTTCGTAACATCTTGGTCTTAGATTTGAACGGTGGATATCGGATTTGGAGGCTCGTAGCATTTGATTTTGTGCCTCAAACAACAACTTTATTTTTGTAGATTATACTCTTTCTTCAATTGATTAGTTGTTGCTCTTGTTGTTATTGTTGCTCCGTATTTTGCACTTGTTGTATTGTCAATTTGGAGAAATTTTGTAACTCTCTTATTGTTATAGTGGAGTTTTTTGGATCTTTGTGATCCTGTGGTTTTTACCTTCGATTTGAAGGATTTTCCACGTTAAAATTTGGTGTTGTTTATCTTCTTTATTTTCAGGTTTGCCTCTTCCTATACATAACAGTGGTATCAGAGCCTTGGTTATTTGTCCGGATTAATATGGAATGGAGGCGAACATGAGCAAGATGGTATGTTTAAATGGGAGAAATTATAATGTTTGGAGAAGCAAGATGAAAGACTTGTTATTCATGAAGAAGATGCATCTACACGTTTTTTCAGCTCATAAACCCGAAAGCATATCCGATGAAGATTGGAATTTCGAGCACCAACAAGTATGTGGATATATATGACAATGGGTTGAAGATAATATTCGCAACCATATTGTGAACGAGATACATGCGAGATCATTGTGGGAAAAGCTAGAGACTCTTTATGCTTCAAACACCGGTAACAACAAATTGTTTCTGCTAAAGCAACTGATGACCTTTAAATATAGGGAAGGCACCCTATCCTTGATCATATAAAGGATTTTCAGGGCGTCCTTGATCAGCTGTCTGGAATGAGAGTTAATTTTGATGATGAGATACAAGGACTGTGACTTCTTAATACTTTACCAGACTCTTGGGAAACCCTTCGTGTTTCTTTGACAAATTCAGCTCATGGAGGTAAAGTGACCATGGAATATTCCAAGAGTGGTGTGTTAAATGACATAGTAAGGAGAAAATCTCAAGGTCCGTCCTCACAAGCAGATATCTTGGTTATTGAAGACTGGGGGAGAGATAGAACAAGAGGCCCAAGGAATAGAGGTTAAAGTAGAAGTAAGTCAAGGTTCAAATACTATAATATTACATGAAACGACTGTGGTAAGAAAGGACACATCAAGCAGTTTTGCCGAAAGTTGAATCAATATAATAGATAAAGAAAGAAAGCTAAAAATAATGAGAACAATGTTGCTACTATTTCACATCTTATATGTTAGGATTTATGCCCGTCACTAGAGGGGGGGTGAATAGTGCGGCACGAGAATATTGATAAATATTGCGGAATTTAAAATTGCAGGAGTAAAGTAAATGCAGTTATTAAAAGATTAAGGAAAGGACACACCGAATTTATACTGGTTCACCACAATGTGTGGTTAGTCCAGTCCCCGAGAGACTCTCTCGAGTTTCCACTAACTCCGTTAAGCTTACGGGTGCCTAATAAACCGTTACACTTGCTCGTAGATGTACACTCTACAAGACTTCAACTTGCTCGAGGATACCTCACCTCAAGACTTCACCTTGCTCGTGGATACCGCACCACAAGACTTCACACACTAAGACTGAGGGTACTTAGCAAACCCGACAATCAATAAGAAGATATGGTCTTCTCAAACACCTTTCTCTTTTACAACAAGAACTCTCTAAAAAGAGTAGATAAAGAGATACAATATTAGCTCTATGAACAACTCAAAGTTGTCTCTCAAGTGGCTCAACAAAAGCTCTAAAATGATGCACAAATAATATCAATATGTATATGAATAATGAGAGGTGTTGTGTGTCTCAAATAAGCTCAAAAGACCTCTATTTATAGGTGGTAGAAGTAGTATGTCCGTTGCTTAATTGCCAATCACTAATTGCTGATTTTCAGCTAGAGTAATCGATTATTCAATTTGCATAATCGATTACCTGATAACGTTCAAAAATCAGACGCTGATTTTCAGCTAGCATAATCGATTATTGCCTTGCGCATAATCGATTATCTTTCAGCGTTTAAAAAAAAAACTTTGGCAACGGTCAGTGAATAATCGATTATGCTATATAGGATAATCGATTATTGACCTTTGTGGAATTTCTAATTTAATCTGAATAAAAAGGATAATCGATTATCATATTACATAATCAATTATTTTGCTGTTTTGTAAATTCCGGTTTTAGCAGACTTAACATAATCGATTATCAAGTCACATAATTGATTATCTGGCAGTTCTGTCTAGATTTGAAAGACTTGTTTAAAAATCATTTTGGCTAAAATGAAAATATTTAAAAATCATTTTGTTTTAAGTATTTGAAATATGTTTATGATAAATATGATTTGATAAAAATATTGTATGCATATTTATGATGACCTATGTTGAGCCAAAAGACGAGATAACTTAAACGTTGCTCTTACATTGGTTCTACCTAACGACCTACGCCTTGGGTCTTCGGTCTTGAACTTTTGAGCTCGTCTTTGGCTTTTCCATGCAATCCATTCATCAATATGCTTCTCGGCATTCAATCTTGATTGTTTGTCATATAATAACGTTGTTTGACACTTGGCTTCATTGTTTGTCATTCATCAAAACCTATACCTGAAAATCATGCTAATACAACCAAAGCATACATATCATGGATAGAATGATTTTCTACAATTTCCCCCTTTTTGATAATGACAAATAACAGGAGATATGCATATCGGATTCCCCCTAAATTCATGCTATATCTCAACATACAATTCATACAAACGATTCCCCTTAAAGATAATTCCCCCTCAAATAAGGCATACTATAACGTAGATACATTCCCCCTTATTTGATGCATATCGCCTAAACTCTTCCCCCTTTTGGCATTAGCAAAAAGAGAGTATGCAAAGGCTACTTTCCCCTTTCGACACTTCCCCCTTTTGGGTATATAAATTGCTAGTGTCAAGAACAAAATAGGAAATACAATGAGGAATATACATTGACGATATTTAAACAATCATACCAACATGAAATAATACCAAATGTTAGTAAAAACATAACAACCATAATAACGGTTATTTTTCGCAAATCATATTGCTTAAGAACATATCAACAGTTAATTTTTAACAAACTAATAGTTGTATTAAAAACACGAATCATTTATTTTTCAAGAATATATCAACTGTTATTCAAACCAAAAATAATATTCATCAAAACATGAATCAATTATTATTTTTAACAAAAATAATTGATACCAATTGTTATTCAAGATGAAAGTTATCAAAACATGAATCAACAAAAAAAATTAATATCAATTGTTTACAAAGATATATTAATTGTTAACACATATTAACGATTACGTTTTTATCAAAAATATGATAACTAACCGACATTCCCCCTCGATGCAATAAGGCTTCGTGCTTGGTGCAGCTACTACGATATTGTAGTCTTCAAGCACACCTGCAAACGTACCTAAAAATAGGATTTAGGTACCCAAGCACTTTTGGGTCCTTGGGGGTTAGGCAAATAATAATCATAGCTCAAAGATAAATCCCTGTGTTTTGCAAAACATACGGGTGCTATGTGTCCTACTCGGTTGCAATAATGACATATAACATTCCGGTTGTGCATATATCTTGGTTGAGCCAAAAACGTTCTAGGTGATCTAAAGTCGTTATTCCTAGACGTATTGCGATTCCTAGAATTATTTCTAGGTGGTCTGAAATAATTCATTTTAGACTCATTACCAAAATTCCTAGAGTTGTTTCTAGGTGGTCTAAAATGATTAATTTTAGACTCATTAGTGAAGTTCCTAGAATTATTTCTAGGTGGTCTAACTTTATTTCTATCATCCTTTCTAATATTCTTCTTAATTTCTTCAATTGTTTTAGGATCATGAACACTACGTTTTTCTAGTGTGTTCCTAAGTTCTATGTTCTCTATTTTCAAAGAACTACAAGAAGAACAATTGGAACTTTGATCAATTGAAGAGGCTTCATTCATCTCCTTAATTTTATTTCTAAGATCAATATTGTCATTTTCCAAAAAATTATTTTTTTCTTCTAAAACTTTAATTTTAGCCTTGGCCTCTTTGGAGAATTTTGAAGACTTTTTCAATTCACCATATAATTCTTGAAAAGCTTCTTGTAATTCTTCATAAGAGTAAGAGTTAGGAGTACTTACCTCTTCTTCCTCGTTGGCCATGAGGCATAGTGCGGCAGTTTCATCGCCCGAGCTGTCCGAATCACATGTCACACGCCTTTGGTGTTTGTTCTTCTTCTTGTCCTTGGATTTTGGACAATGTTATTTGGTGTGGCCAATTTTTCCACAATTTTGGCATGAAGGACTTGGTTCTTCCTTCTTTATTTCCTTTTTCATAAACTTATAAAACTTTTCGATCAAGGCATTGGAAATATTATCATCATCGCTATCCGAATCACTTACCTCTTCTTTTTTAGAGCATGAGGCTTTGAAGGCAATACCTGGACCTTTATTTCCAAAATAAGGATTAAGAATAGTGCTTTCATAAGTTTTGAGGTTACCTCTTAGTCCATCAATTGTGACGTCCGTGATTCCTATCGACTCTTGGATTGCATTGGCTTTGGATCGCCATTCGGGAGTGAGACTCCGCAAGATTTTTCGAACTAGATCTTTGTTCGAGTATACTTTTTCGAGGGCATGGAGATCGTTGATGATCATTGAGAACCGTTCGAACATAATATCGATGCTTTCATTCTCTCTCATTCTAAAGAGTTAATATTCATGTGTTAGAAAATCAACTTTAGATTCTCGGACTTGAGGCGTACCTTCATAAGTGATCTCGAGTTTATCCCACATCTCCTTGGCGGTTGTAAAACAAGAAATCTTCCGATAGTCATCCGGATTCACCGCACAATATAATAAGTTGACGGCCTTTGCGTTATTTTAAACTTTCTTGACCTCCTCGGCATCATATTCATCTTCCTCCTTTGGAACCGTGGTTTCCCCAACTTTCTTTGTTGGCATTTGTTCACCGTTCTTGATGATTTGCCACAAGCGAAAGTTATTTGATTGGATGAAGATTCTCATCCGTTCTTTCCAATATGTGTAATTTGTTCCGTCAAATAGTGGAGGCCTATTGGTGGAGTGTCCTTCGCTCATCATTCCTGCGTTCAATATTCTCAACAAAAATATATATCGTTCTCTCAACCGGTTAAGGCTTTCAAAGAGTTAGGCTCTGATACCAATTGTTAGGATTTATGCCCGTCACTAGAGGGGGGGTGAATAGTGCGGCACGAGAATATTGATAAATATTGCGGAATTTAAAATTGCAGGAGTAAAGTAAATGCAGTTATTAAAAGATTAAGGAAAGGACACAACGAATTTATACTGGTTCACCACAACATGTGGTTACTCCAGTCCCCGAGAGACTCTCTCGAGTTTCCACTAACTCCGTTAAGCTTACGGGTGCCTAACAAACCGTTACACTTGCTCGTAGATATACACTCTACAAGACTTCAACTTGCTCGAGGATACCTCACCTCAAGACTTCACCTTGCTCGTGGATACCGCACCACAAGACTTCACACACTAAGATTGAGGGTACTTAGCAAACCCGACAATCAATGAGAAGATATGGTCTTCTCAAACACCTTTCTCTTTTACAACAAGAACTCTCTAAAAAGAGTAGATAAATAGATACAATATTAGCTCTATGAACAACTCAAAGTTGTCTCTCAATTGGCTCAACAAAAGCTCTAAAATGATGCACAAATAATTTCAATATGTATATGAATAATGAGAGGTGTTGTGTGTCTCAAATAAGCTCAAAAGACCTCTATTTATAGGTGGTAGAAGTAGTATGTCCATTGCTTAATTGCCAATCACTAATTGCTGATTTTCAGCTAGAATAATCGATTACCTGATAACGTTCAAAAATCAGACGCTGATTTTCAGCTAGCATAATCGATTATTGCCTTGTGCATAATCAATTATCTTTCAGCGTTTAAAAAAAACTTTGGCAACGGTCAGTGAATAATCGATTATGCTATATAGGATAATCGATTATTGACCTCTGCGGAATTTCTAATTTAATCTGAATAAAAAGGATAATCGATTATTTTGCTGTTTTGTAAATTTCGGTTTTAGCAGACTTAACATAATCGATTATCAAGTCACATAATCGATTATCTGGCAGTTCTGTCCAGATTTGAAAGACTTGTTTAAAAATCATTTTGGCTAAAATAAAAATGTTTGAAAATCATTTTGTTTTAAGTATTTCAAATATGTTTATGATAAATATGATTTGATAAAAATATTTTATGCATATTTATGATGACCTATGTTGAGCCAAAAGACGAGATAACTTAAACGTTGCTCTTACATTGGTTCTACCTAACGACCTACGCCTTGGGTCTTCGGTCTTGAACGTTTGAGCTCGTCTTTGGCTTTTCCATGCAATCCATTCATCAATATGCTTCTCGGCATTCAATCTTAATTGTTTGTCATATAATAACGTTGTTTTGACACTTGACTTCATTGTTTATCATTCATCAAAACCTATACCTGAAAATCATGCTAATACAACCAAAGCACACATATCAAGGATAGAATGATTTTCTACATTATATTCCTGTTGATTCTGGAGTGTTAAAAATGGGCAATGCAAGTGAAGTTAAGGTGTTTGGTGTTGGAGCAGTTTGTTTGAAAACTAATAATGGTGCAACGTTAGTTCTTCAAAATGTTAAGCATGCTCCAGACTTTCCTTTTAATTTGATCTCTGCAGGAAGATTAGACGATGAAAGTTACCATAATGCCCTCTTTAATGGCCAATGGAAGCTCACTAAGGACTCATTAGTAGTGGCTCGAGGAGTCAAGTTTGGTCATTTATATGTGACACAGGGCTCTATTCTTAATGACTCAATAAATCTGGTGGAAAGTGATACTTTGTCAGAATTGTGACATCGAAGATTGGGGCATATGAGTGAGAGGGGGATTACGTATTTGGCTAAGAAAAGTTTGCTTTCTGGAGTGAAATAAGCAAAGCTGAAAAGGTGCATACATTGTTTAGCTGGCAAACAGAAAAGGGTTTTCTTTCATAGCCATCCTCCCTCAAGAAAACCTGATTTATTGGAGCTAGTGCACTCTGATTTGTGTGGTCCTTTTAAAGTAAAGTCAAATGGTGGTGAACTTTACTTTGTGACCTTCATTGATGATCATTCTCGTAAGCTCTGGGTGTATCATTTGAAATCTAAAGATCAAGCACTTAGTGTGTTCAAGGAATTTCAGGCCTTAGCTGAGAGACAGACGGGAAAGAAATTAAAGTGTATTCCCACATACAATGGAGGTGAATATTGTGGTCCCTTTGATAAATATTGCAAGGAAAAAGGAATTTGTCATCAGAAAACTCCACCCAAGACACCTCAATTGAATGGTTTGGCAGAGAGAATGAATAGAACTTTAGTTGAGAGAGTAAGATGCTTACTTTCAGAGGCTAAACTTCCAAATACATTTTGGGCGGAAGCACTTAACATTGTTGCCTATGTTATCAATTTGTCTCATGTTGTTGCTTTGGATGGTGATGTCCCAGACAGGTTTGGTTTGCCAAAGATGTTTCTTGTGATCACTTGAGAGTTTTTGGGTGTAAAGCTTGTGTCCATGTTCCTAAAGATGAGAGATCAAAACTGGATGTCAAAACTAAGCAGTGCATCTTTATCGGTTATGGTCAAGATGAGTTTGGGTATCGTTTTTATGATCCAGTTGACAATAAACATATTAGAAGTCATGATGCAATATTCTTTGAAGACCAAATATTGAAGATATTGACAAAGCCTAGAAGATAGATTCTCAGAGTAATGAGAGCTTAGTTGATATTGATCTAGTTTCAATTGCTAAGGCACCTATTGCACATGAGGATTACCCAAAACAATGATGGAAATAATGATCAAGATCAAAATTATCATCATGGTGTAGATATTATGGATTCTCCAGTTGATGAAGTTGTGATTGACCAGCAACCAATTCCTGCACAGGTAACTACCTCGAATTCTCCTGAAACCTCTCTTAGAAGATCTACAAGGGAGAAGCAAAAATCCACGCGCTATCCTCATGATGAGTATGTACTTTTGACTGACATGGGAGAACCTGAGAATTATGACGAAGCCATGCATGATACTCACAAAGATCAGTGGATTGAAATGATAGAAGATGAGATGAAGTCACTCCATGAGAATGGCACATATGAGTTAGTGAAATTGCCGAAAGGTAAGAGAGCTTTATCTAACAAATGGATATTCAGAATAAAGCTAGATAACCATACCTCTGCGCCTAGATACAAGGCGAGGTTAGTTGTTATAAGTTTTGGCCATATGAAGGGAGTTGACTTTGATGAAATTTTATCCCCTGTTGTGAAGTTGTCTTCTATTCGTGTGGTTCTAGGCTTAGCTGCAAGTCTAGATTTAGAGGTTGAGCATATGGATGTCAAGACTACTTTTCTTCATGGTGATTTAGATGAGGAGATTTATATGGAGCATCCTGAGGGTTTTGTAACTAAGGGAACAAAAAATTATGTCTGCAAATTGAAAAAGAGCATGTATAGATTGAAATAAGCTCCAAGACAATGGTATTTGAAGTTTGAATCTGTCATAGAAGAACAAGAGTATAAGAAAACTTCTTCAGACCATTGTGTATTCTTCCAGAATCTCTGATGATGATTTTATTATTTTATAGTTTTATGTGGATGACATGCTTATTGTTGGCAAGAATAAATCCAGAATGGATGTCCTTAAGAAGAAGTTGAGCAAATTGTTTGCGATGAAAGACTTGGGGCAAGCAAAGAAAATATTGGGCATTCAAATCCACCAACACAGAGATAGAAAGGAGTTATTTCTTTCCCAAAAGAAATACATTGAGAAGGTACTCAAGAGGTTCAATATGACAGACGCAAAAGTGGTTAGTACTCCTCTTGCTAAACACTTCAAATTGAGTGTTAATCAGAGTCCATCTACTGACAAAGAGAAAAAGAAGATGTCTCGTATTCCTTACTCTTCTGTCGTTGGTAGCTTGATGTATGCTATGGTTTGCACTAGACCAGATATTGCACATGTCATTGGTACTGTTAGTAGATTCCATTCTAATCCTGAAAAAGAACATTGGGATGCAGTAAAATAGATATTAAGGTATTTGAAAGGCACTACAGATTTGAAATTGTGCTTTGGAAATAGCAAGCCTGAACTTGTTTGTTATACAGACTCTGATTTAGGAGGTAATCTTGATAATTCAATATCCACTTCTGGTTATTTGATCACTTTTGCAGGGGGAGCTGTTTCTTGGCAATCTAGACTACAGAAGTGCATAGCTCTATCCACCACAGAAGCCGAATATATTGCTGTCACAGAAGGTGCCAAAGAACTATTATGGGTGAAGGAGTTTATTAATAATCTTGGCTTTGAGCAGCCAAGGTATATCTTATTTTGTGATAATCAGAGTGCTACATGTCTCACCAAGCAGTACACTTTTTATTCTAAGACCAAACATATAAATAGAAAGTATCATTGGATAAGAATGATCGTGGAAGAGAAATTATTTGAGGTTGAGAAGATACACACTTATGAAAATCCTTCTGATATGCTTACAAAGGGGGTGGTTGCAGATAAAACATGAATTTTGTAGAAAATTGGCACGCATAAAGCGTGTCAATAGTTCCTCTACTTAAAGATACATTTGGCCCATTGGCTGGAGGGGGAGTTTGTTGGGCTCATGCCCATGTTGTCCAGCCACAGGCCCAATGGCCTAATCCTATTCTCCTTTGGTTTCCAATCCTATTCGGAATTGGATTCGGTTTATTCCTATTTTGAGTGGGTTTTGGCTTTAAGAGAAAGCATCACTCATGATCTATAAATAGGACAACCTTGGAGAATTATTTTATGCTCATTGATACAAGTCTTTGAAAGACTTAAGCACATAAGAGTGGTTTTTGAAAGAGCTTTCGTCAAGAGAGAAGAGAGAAGAAAAATATTTGTTTTGCTGCAGATTTTTATTCCGATCAGCCAATATTCAAAATACGTTTTCCGATTTGTTAACCGTTGGATCGGGCTAACATTTCGACTGAGTGTTCATAATATCTTGATCTTAAATTTGAACAGTGGAGATCGAATTTGGAGACTGGTAGCATCTATTTTGTGCCTCGAACAGCAGCTTTATATACTCATTCTTCAATTGATTAGTTGTTGCTCTTGTTGTTATTGTTGCTCCGTATTTGGCACTTGTTGTATTTGTCAATTTGGAGAACTTTTGTAACCCTCTTATTGTTATAGTGGAGTTTTTTGGATTTTTGTGATCCCGTGATTTTTACCTTCGATTTGAAGGGTTTTTCACGTTAAAATTTGATGTTATTTATCTTCTTTATTTTCGGGTTTGCCTCTTCCTATACATAACAAACTTATTCAAATTTGTCCACCTAAGCACTTGCATTCATTTTTTAATTCTAAGTACATTGTCTTTTATTTACAAAAAATTATTTATTTAATCTTGTTTGCTTGAATTAGCAGCTTTTTCAATTCTCTATTTATATCATCAACTCCTCCTTAAAACCCCATAAGCCATAGGCAGAGAAAAGTCAAATTTTATCACAGAGCAGAGTACTTTTGCATCCTCTGTATCTAAAAACCAAGAACATCAAAAAGTCTTCTGTCTACTTTGTCCTTTTCAACGACGCACAAATTCGAACGAAGTACAGCATCTTTGTTTGTTTTTACCTGGGGTTTTGATTTGTTAATTTTGTTATATTCATCGGTTTCCTCAACAGGGTCAACCTAATATTCATCGAGATGCTGACCATTAGAAAGAAAATGTGGATCTTTTCTTACTAGTTGTTGTCTTCCCCATAATTTTCTTTTAAAACTTCACATTTTTATCTTTTTCCTTTACCTCTTCTATGGCAGTTATGTTCACAACTATCACAAAAACCACCACTTTGTCTGCCGTCAAGATTTGCTCATATTTCAAGATTGCCCCTCGAATGATCTCTTTCTGGTTTGCTCCTACAACTCGACCTCCTGGAGCTGACCCTTAGATTTTTCTGCATTTTTATATTGTGTCATTCAGTAATTTTACACAAAGGTCATGGTAGTGTCAACTTTGTTATTGAATCCTAGTGGTTAAAAATCTTTGCTTTATAACCTATAGTTTGTCAAGTCTTGTTGTTTGATATGTGAAATAATATAGTGAAATGGTTTGCAATAGTCAATAATAAACTAGAAGAAAAGATATAAAGGGATAGTATTGGTGTGCATTAATTTGTTAGAATGAACTGTGAGATTTCTGGGAATTTAGGTGGATTTTATGAGAGTGAGGCAAAAGTTGTTCCACAAAATTTGGTGTTGGATAGTGAGAAAGGTGAGTTGGTGAAGGCTAGTGGAAGAGTTGGGAAGAAAACTGGAAAATCAGAGGGGAAAAGGATTGCTGCATTGAAGAGCCATAGCGAGGCAGAGAGACGGAGAAGGGAGAGGCTCAATGCTCATTTCGCCACACTTCGCAATCTTGTGCCATCCTCTCACAAAGTAAGTTCTTCCTTTCTGTTGATAGTAATAGAAAATGTTTTTATTATTTCAAACATGTTGTATGTTGTATCAGGTAAACTGTCTTATTTTTTAGGGTACTAATCTCATGTTTTATGGACGTGAAATGTAGATACCACTTAAGTGCTTGATAGTGTAAACATTCTTGAAATTATTCTTTAGTCGTGAATTGTTGAAAGATTAGATTGTTTCACTTACTAAATCAAGTAAATTCAATGTAACCTTGTTTGAATTGTAACATACCAAGTTGTATTCCCAAAATCTTACATATAGAGAAGAATTAGAAGCGAACTTCATTTTGGGTGCTTAAATCTTGAAGGCTTATACCACATTACTCTGTTTTCTGTTGACAAGATGTAGCTAGTGACAGGGGCAGCCAATGATAGACATTATGGGTTCATCTGAACCCAATAACTTCGGCTTAAAACCTATATAAATGTTAAAAATCCCGTTGAATAAGTGCAAAAATAGAAATGCGGTAGAATTTTGAATTTGAACCCATAAAATTCAAATTTTGAATTTGAACCAATAAAGTTCAATTCCTGGATCCGCTTCTGCCTAGTGATCAAAAGATAGATCAGCTTTTTTCCCACTTTTCATTTATGTGGTTGTGACTACCCTTTCTAGATTTACATAGATGTCCAGTTATTATTCATTTGCTTCTTTCTGTTTCCTTCCCCCTTTGTTCTGCTATGTGAAATCAAACATTTTTTGGTTGGATATGGTCCTTTCATCAATGTAAATGTTTCTGGAATAAAGGTCAAAGTTCTTTAGACACTTGAATTGATATTACATATCTTAATTTGTAATAGAATTTAGAATGTCATTACCAAAGTAAACTCTCTGGCTGTCTGTCGGCTGATTTAAATTCTTACGTATTTGATTAAGGTTAACCAGTGGAGTGCAATGTCGGCTGCTGACCTCTATGTGTTGATTTATGCCAACACGTTTTGATTTGTTCAATTAATTAGTTATATTATTGTTGTTAGGACTGTGTCTATTGATCATCTTTTGACTTGGTTCGCCAATTAATTAGATATCATATATTGCAGTTAGGACTTTGGAGCAAAACTGACAAGATGACCTTAACAACCATGAGCTAACCTTTTGACTTAAATACTTATTTTCTATTAAGAAGATCATTTTCATGTCGTATTGTTATAGAAAGAATTAGCCACTATAATTATTTCTGAACTGCAGTCTCATAACAATAAGCCAAAGTTCTAAGAAAATTTTATCCTAGCACTTTAATAAGCCAAGTGAAAACGATAAAGCTGTTGGAACGAGCAAACATTTAAGTAATTTGAAAAGCTAAAAAATTGTTAGGTTTTCTAATTTACTTGTGCAGTAAATTGTCGTTGATTTACAGATTTTGAGCTTCAACTAAAGGTTAAAACTTTTACTTTAGATGGACAAAGCAGCACTGCTAGCTGAAGTAATATGTCAAGTGAAAAAATTGAAGGAGACTGCAAGTCATGTTAGTGAAAGTTTCTTCATTCCATTGGACGCTGATGAAATAAGAGTTGAAACAATTGCTGAAAATGCAGGAGACGGAACATGTCTTTTTAGGGCATCCATTTGTTGTGAATACGGGCCTGAGCTTTTATCAGATTTAAGAGAAGCTATCAATTCTCTTCACGTAAATTTGGTGAAGTCAGAAATATCAACATTAGGAAGTCGAGTAAAGAACATATTTGTCTTCACGAATGTGATCGATAGAGGACATGTCAATATTGAGGCTCGAGAGATTCTCTTAACCTCTGCTCGACAGGCTTTTAGTTCTGTCCTGGATAAAGTTTCTGCATTTCCAGAATATTCAACCTTTTCGAACAAGAGACGACGTGTTTCTTGCTTTGATACTTCAAGCTTATTATGATCACGATTATCGCCATTTTAATATCTTTCAACAGCTTGTATATTGCATATGATGTTTCATATTTTGGATTGGAATTTCATGTTAAGAGTTACCTCAGTGGCCCGATGACTATGTCAATAGTTTTGTTATTACTATAATATCTTTGTACATGCATGAAAGGTTGATTTCTTAAACGGAGGTTGATTTATCAGACAACAAGAAAGTTTATGAAGTGTTGGAAACAAAGTCTCACATGAAAATATCACACTATATCCTCAAGTTTCTTGGGCTTGAAGTTTGCAAACAATTGAACTAAGTACTTGGGCCCTTGTCCAAAGAGAACTAAAGTTGGATCGTTCTAAATACTGTCCACAGTCCAGCCAAAAAAAATAAAGAATTCATACTTTTCAATGCTTTTCATCCTTTTTATCTTTTTGTCCCCCATCTTTTCTTTTTACTAGTATTCGTATCCACGCGCTGCGCGAAGAGTATAAATTATAACATTTGAAAAGAAAATATTATTTGAAAAATACGGTAGACTAAAAGGAAACATATTAATACATTCAAGTTATATGAAAATAGACTTATCCCTTATCAAACAGTTTATGAGAAAATGACCTAGAAGCTTTCTTGTGCAGACCATAGTAAAAGTGTTTATCGGACGGGCTGGGACGGGCTGGACCAAAAAATAGCTAGCCCGTTAGGGTTACGGACGGGCTGGACCAAAAAATAGCCAGCATGTTAGGATTACGGGCGGGCTGTTAGCGGTTTGGTTTTATCGGGCTGGTGGGGCGCTGGGTCCAATAGGCCCCGTATGGGTTCAGGCTAGGTGAGTTTGGGCAGGTCGGGCCACGTTAATTTTTTTTTATTATTATCTTATATTTTACTAAAAGAACAAAGAGTATAAGACATTATGCAATATAAAAATTTCACAATAGTTAAGTAACTTTGATATTTTTATTGAATAATATTTAGTACTTCTAATTAATTTGCAAGTTCTTTTTTGATTTTCTAAATCATTGAACTTGCAAATTAAAAGTTCACAATAATTGTTAAAAAAAAAGAAGTAATAGTAAATCAAATATTGTTCATCATCTTTGTAAGCTCTTCCATGTCATTGTGAGGTGTTTGGTTTCCGATATTGTAATCGGCACCAAAAACCATTATATCTCCAATTTCTTGGTCTTCTTCTTCATCTGCCTCGTCGCGCCCTTGATTTCGCCGTTCTGATCTAATCCAATCTCTGAAGCACACTAGCACTTCCAAAGTATTGCTGCCCAATGAATTACGGGTATCTCGTAGCTGCTGCCTTGCTTGGCTAAATGCGCTTTCTGATGCGACTGTTGAAATAGGCACATTTAGAACGTTTCGAGCCATGGCCGAAAGAACAGGAAACTGATTTGCGTTGCTCCTCCACCAACTCAGGGGTAAAAAAATCCTTTGTCAGGGGCTCCAGCGACTTCTGCAAGCAGAATTGGAGTTCATCAATATTTCGGCTACTAGTTTATTGATGCTCTCCTAGTGAGGACCAAATCAAATAATCTTAAACATTATCATCATCTTCCAAATTTGTTCCAGATGTTGAAGTATTACTTGAAGGAATATTTGCATCTACAACCGAAGAAGTATTAACAATGTTAGCAATAATTATACAAAACTTGTAAATGTTTGTGCAGATCAGAAATACAAGTCTCACTATCAAGAGTTTCAGTTGGTCCAATATCCATATAGGTATATAAAGCACTGATTAATTGGCGACACTTTATCATTTTGATAGTAGGGTTTAAAATATCACCAATTAAGTAAATAGGGGGAATTAGGAAGAAATATTTTTTAAACTTATCTAGCATGGTTTCAACAAGATCTTAGGAACAAATAAGTATAACTCCACCTAGTAACTATTTCTTCAGGCATGAGTCTTGGTTTAGTCCATATTGTACACATTTTTCCTTAAATGCATTTAATCTATCACTTCTATTATTTCCTTGAATTACACCAACAGCTCTTCTAACTAAAGTGATGTCATTGTGAAATAAGTCAAGGCAACTCTTCACAATCAAGTTATAAATATGACATGCACATCTAATATGAAATATTTCAGGAAGTAGTAGGCGTAGATGCCGTTTTAGTAATGTAATAGCAGAAGTGTTGTTAGACGCATTATCAAATGACATACACAAAACTTTTTCAGAAAGATTATAAAATAAAGCAACTTCATGGATAGTACCACTTATAAAAGCACGGGTATGACTTTGATCTTCATCATATTTAAAAGCAATAATACGTTTTTGCATGCAAAAATTATCATCTATCCAATAGCATGTAACAGTTAAATAATCATTTCCATTTACAGCACGACCAATATCAGAAGTAAGACAAACTTTACAAGAAAGACTAGCGAACAAATAACGTATATATGTTTGATATTGTCCATAAAGCCTAAAGATATGAGATCTACAGGTACTTCTAGGAATACTTTTAAACATAGGATTATAAATTCTTTGAATATAAGTAACAAGATATGGTGAAGAAGCAAAACTAAAAGGTAAACAACCTAAAACAATCATTTTAGCTAATTCTTCTGGATCTTTTTTAATATCGTATTTACCCATTAACCCCCCAGTGACCGGGTTAATTTTTTTTGCCCAGCTTCATCGCCTACTCCCCAATCAATAGGACGACTTTCTTCCATGTGCCTACGAAGTTGACCCGTTCCCTCATTCTTACCGGGCTCATGTTTATAAACTTCATTACATATTTTACATTTTACATAATATTTCTCATTTTCTAGTGTATAAAAAAAAATTCAACACTTACTTCTTAATCTTCTATTCTTCTTAATAGGCAAAGGAGACTTACTTACATTACCGAGAGTAGGTGGTGGTGTTTCGAGATTATCGGGTGATTGAATATCATCTAAAATAACATCTAAATCATCATCAATACCAAAATTTTCTTGAAGTAGCTCATAATTAACATTTACGTTTTCGGGTGAACTTTCAGGAATATGTGTTGCACTACTAGAAGAACTGGCTCTTACTCTTTTGGAAGTTTTCTTACTAGTGCAAGCTTTTTTGGCCGCTCTAAGTAAATTCATTAAAATAAAAAATTCAAATAATAACTCTAAATAATAAGGAGAAAGGGATGGAATGAGTGTACAGGGATTCCGAATGGCGCACTAAATTTGATATAGAAACGACAAAGTAGAAACTCAAACTTCAATTGAAACTTGAAACTTGAAAGTAATAAAACTTCTAAGTTGAAACTTGAAACTTGAAATCTTGAAATAATAATTAATAGCAATTGAGAATATTATCAAGAGAGAATTGAGAAATAATTAGAGATAATTGTGCGGAATAATGAAGAAGAAAAGGAGTATGTATAATTTTTAAAAAGGATACAATTGCAATTTACAAATTATGGGCGGGGGGCTAAAATATAAATAAAATGGGATTTTATGGCTGTTTTTGGCAGAAGGCCCGTCCAACCCGACGCAACCCCCACATTATAGAATTTTAACGAGCTGGACCGGGCTGACTCGGGTAGAATTGGGCTGTTAGCGGGTCAGCCCGACCCGATTAACACCTTTATGAAAAGTGTGAATACAAATTAACTGAATAAAAGTATTCAACCATTACAAAGTTGTACATTTAGTCTCCTTTCAACCTCATTATCAGTCATGAATGAAATTCAAGTGAATCTTTATTCCCATTTACAGCTGAAGGATCATCATGATCAGCCAATAACATATCCTTTCATAATTCATAAAGTTATAATAAACCGACGGCAATTGAAATTAGTTTTTCTCAATGTTTGAAATTAAATATCAGAATCTGTAAAAATTTAACCACCTTATAGAAGTTCGAATATCAGTATATATTTACCTAAAATTCTTTCAACTGATGTTCTTCTTAACGTGATTTAGCTAAAAGCTAACTTATTTGAACTATACCGATCAAACATATTGGACTCTAAATTCTGTGACAACACACCAATCATTGTCATCTTGCCTATTTCTTTTTCAGTGTTTCTGTTTTATTAAAATTTCCTAGGATTTCTTAACTCACTTCTGCCGAAAAACTACCCATAGATAGCTTTTGCTCTAACGTGCATGTGATTTTAACCACCAATTAACACCTCAAAAAATGACAGCTTCAAAGATGTTTTTGATTAACCTCGCAAATTGTCCCAAATTAGCCGACATATGTCACATATCTATTCATTGTTTATTTTTTTCTATTTTAGTAGAAATGTTAAGGTACATGTATGTGCATGTTATTGTTGTATCCTTGAATTATAAATTGTTTATGCCAAGACTTTGCTCACAATTCACAACGAGTTGTCAGCTCATACACCTTGTAATAAATAAAACTCTATGCTTAATGTTAGCTCTTCATCGTGCGACTCTATTTATTTGTTCTTAATTTTAAATGTTTTATAATATTAATTCCTTTTTGTTTGTGCAAGTGGAGAAAGATGATAATTAAATCTAGAAAAGGGGTTGTATTATGGAACTAGCTAGCGCTAATACATATATTTCATAAATTAATTAACTTTCAAAGCGAAAAAGTAATAGTATTAATTATCATGAGATTATGTTCAACATTTTTTAAAACGCCGTATAAGTGAAACAAACTAATCCAAAAAAGCTCCAAAGCAATTTTGCAGGTACAATAAAAAAGTTTTGAAAATGTTAAAAGAGTTATATATCTTCATTATGTTACATATATGATATAATCGTTATGCTTTATTTATTTTCTTGAAAATTTCATTTTCCTGAAGTGATACAATCAAGTAGATTCTTGAAAATTATTTCCTCTCAACTCTATAACACGAAGCTTTTTTTTTCCTCGGTCCCTGTACTGAAAAAACACAACTCATGCTTCTTCAAAAAGTTCAGGTTTGTTATGCTTGGGATACTATTTAAGCAATTACATATATATATATATATATATATATATATATATATATATATATATATATATATATATATATAGCAAATTAGGAAAACAATTAAAATGGCAGTCATTCTTTGACTCTTGGGCTTCATTATTATAAATAAATATAAACAACACCAACACCAACCCAGTATAATCCCATTTAGTGGGGTCTGGGGAGGGTAGTATATACGCAGACCTTACCCATACTCTTGGGTAGAGAGGCTGTTTCCAAATAGACCCCCGGCATCCTTCCCTCCAAGAACTTCTCACATTGCTCTTGGGGAGACTCGAACTCACAACCTCTCGATTGAAAGTAGGAATTGTTTACCATCAGAGAAATCCCTCTCGTCAAAATTAAATAAATATAAGGAGTTATTTTTTTGTACGATTAGTATGGTTTGTGGTGGAACACCTCATATTACCACCAACTTCTCTTCTACCATTTTCAAATATCGTCAACCACCAAGAAAGAGGGGAGAAAAAAGGAGCATTATTTGATCTCAAAGCCTCCTTCACAGAAAACTAATTTTAGTTTTTGCAATTATTTTGAATTTGATACCGACTATATTCATATCGATAACAAGATCTTTTGATGGTATCTAACGTGGGAATGCCACCCCAAACCACAATAGTACTACTCTCCATAATGCAAATTCCACTACCTATTTTATAAAATTGAGCAGATAGTTCTCTTCTTCCCTCTTTTTTCTTGATTATCCAAATATTCTTGAGGACTAGCTAACGTATAAATCTAAACTCGATGAGCAGTGATTCCTTCATTTATCCTTCTTTTTATCTGTGACAGAATTCAAATTCGTGACATATATCTAATTGTGCGATATTGATGCGCTCTTACCACTGACCAAATATAATACTCCTATTTTCCTTCTTGTTTCCACGCAAAAACAAATGAATAAAATAAAATGATTTATGTACCATCTTTCCCGTCCCTTTTTCCCCCTATTCTCCTAGCAAGCTAAATAATTCCTTTCTTCTAAGAACGCCATTCAAATGCAACATCTAGTCTTTTAATATATCAAAACAATAAAAAATTATCATAATTTGTCAATGATTTCTCTCCTAACCTGCTATTAATAGCATCATTACCAAAATACTAAACCAAAACGTATAATGAAAGTAAGCATATTAGGTGGTACAAGTACGGATAATTGAGTATATCCAGAGAAGTTTGTTACATGTGTAACCGATCAAGCTTTATATTTATATATAAAAGCTTGATCCAGCTCATCTACTTTGACTTTTTTTTTTTTTTTTTTGATTAAACTGTCATCTTTATATTAATATCAACGATAGGGATATACAATATGATCCTAAAGTAGTAGTATGGACTTCTACTACTCACTATTCCTCATCTAGTTACAGTATGCATCTAAACTATAACATAGAAATTAACTGTGCATAGTCTATACAATTTCTAAATTGCATCTATGGAAAACTATTTAATTGTTGTAACCCCTTTGTCCATTTACTACTGTGTTTGCCTCGAAACTGGATCAACATGGCAACTTCTCTGGCAGCTCGATCCTCATCATATACTGTATTTTGAAACCTCATTGTGTTCCTTGCCTTCCAAATCACAGCAATTACATTTATAAATGCAGCAGCTGTAATTGAGTTCCTCCAGGCAGCACTTCTAGCACTTCTGCAGATCATTGTTAGCTCCTCCTCCCAGGTGAGAATTTGTCTAGGACATCCCAGCCAATAACATATACGAGACCACAACTTTCTAGTAACAAAACAATCAAAGAAAAGATGATGGAATGTTTCCTCTAACTGTTTGCAGAACACACACAGTAGAGGAATTTGGATTCCAACTTTGGCCAACCTATCCACAGTGGGAAGTCTTTGATGTGCAGCCAACCAAGCAGTGAATTTGTGTCTAGGGATCACATTTTTAACTAGTAACAAATTCCTCCAATTGACTCTGTCAAAACTAGGCAGCATAGCAATGTAACATTTGTGAATTAGGAACTTGCCCATACAACAGACTGATTGTAGTCTGTCATACAGGTTGCCTGCCATCTGCATATTCTCCATGACATTTTCTCTACACTGCATGATTTTTCTAATTACCCATGCAGCTTGTTTAGGAACATTGGATGTTCCAACATCTCCTCTCTTTATGTAGTAGCAGTGTATCCACTTTACCCACAACCAATCCTTCTTCCTTGCCAAATCCCATAGCAATTTGGTCACCGCTGCCTTGTTCCAAGTTGTCAGATTCATTATGTTCAGCCCACCTGCATTTAAAGGGGAGCAAATTTTGTCCCAAGCCACTAATGCCCTCCTAGAGTAGTTGGCAGAACCAGTCCAGAGGAATGTGCGACATATTGAATCAATAGCTTTGATAACTCCCTTTGGCAAGATGAATATTTGTGACCAATAGGACTGAATTCCAAATATAACAGATTTAATAAGTTGACACCTACCTGCATATGACAACAGTTTTGCAGACCAACATCTAATTGTAGCTGTAATCTTCTCAATGAGAGGAAGATAATGTTGGATAGATAGTTTCTTTGAATCCAGTGGAATACCCAAATATCTGAAAGGAAGAACCCCTTCACTGAATCCCAGACTGCTAATAATGGCGGCTTTGAACTCTTGAGATACTCCAGCTAGATAGATTGAACTTTTGCTAGGATTTGCTTCCAGTCCTGATGCCTTGGAGAACTTTGAGAATGCTTGATAAAGTATCTGAATAGAAATAGTATCAGCTCGACAAAACAAAAGTAGATCATCAGCAAAACAAACATGTGAGCAATTCAACTTTCTGCATTTAGGATGGAAATTAAAATTCCCATTCATGTGCAATTGTCCCAATATTCTACTCAAATATTCCATAGCCATCACAAATAGGTAAGGGGACATTGGATCCCCTTGTCTTAGTCCTCTCTTTGCTTTGAATGGTTTAGTAAAACCACCATTCATCATAAGGGAGAAAGATACAGTAGTAGTGCAGGCCATGATCCATTCTATAAACTTTGCTGGAAAACCATAAGCCACCAAGAGTTGTTTAAGAAAAGACCATTCCAAGGAATCATAAGCTTTCCTCAAATCCATCTTCAATACACATCTAGGAGAAACACCTTTCCTAGAATAGCCCTTGAAAATCTCATGACTTAGTAATATATTATCCACAATACTCCTCCCTTCTATGAAAGCAGACTGAGCCATTCCCACAATATCAGTAACAACCTCCTTTAGTCTTCTTGTGATTATCTTGGATATAAGCTTATACAGAGTAGTGCAACAAGCTATTGGCCTATAATCCTTGACAGTAGAAGGGGAGCTGATTTTAGGAACCAAGGCAATAGCTGTAATATTAATGTATTGAGGCATGCTGCTGGTCCTGAAGAATTCCTTTGTGGCTGCTAGAACATCATTCTCAATAATCTCCCAGTTCTTGGTGAAGAATTCCACAGGATACCCATCTACACCAGGTGCCTTGTCCCTTGGCATATCTTTCAAAGCTTCAATAACCTCTTCCATACTAATATCTCTGATAAGTCTCCTTTGTTGATCTAAACTAAGGCATTTCCCTTCCTTCACAGTAGCAATATCTACACTAGTCAATTCTTCAGCTTTTCCTCCCAGCAACTCTTGAAATACAGACATGAATTCATTCTCCACTGCAACAGGATCAGAAATATGGTCTCCAGTAACAGTATATATTGAAGTTATAGTATTCTGACAATTTCTAATCTTCCATTGTGCATGAAAGTATTTGGTATTTGCATCTCCACATTCAATCCAAGTGGCCTTAGATTTTTGCCTCATGACTTGTTCCTCAATGTTGCTCCACCTTTCAATATCTGCCAGAGCTTGCCTTTCCTTATTGAATAAATCCTGTGATTGAGGATTATCCTTCAATTGGGACTGGACAATATCAAGCTGCTCTCTTGCCTGTATAATCTTCTGTTCATAGGTTGCCATATACTTGTTTGTCTCCTTTAACTTCAGTTTCAACATCTTCAGTTTTGACCATATCTGCTGCATATAATCACCAATGAAATCCTGCTGCCATACATCCTCTAATATAGCATGGAACTGTGGGAATTCCATTACACCAGTATAGAATCTAAATGGTTAAGGATGAAGGAGCTTTTGGTTGCCAAACTTAATACAAATTGGAGTATGGTCAGATACAGAGGGATTAAGGAACTCAGCTTCAATATGCCCATATTGCTGCACCCATTGAAAATTTCCCAAAGCCCAATCAATCTTACTATATACATGTTTGTTTGTCCAAGTATAGTTCCACCCTATCCTTCTTAGAGGTGTTAGTTGCAAATCATAAATGAGTTGTTTAAAACCCCTAACCTCAGCATCAGTCACTATAAAACCAATTCTATCCTCAGTTGATAGAACATTATTAAAATCACCACTAAGTAACCATGTGTCTTGGCTGGGAATAGAGACAGCTTTGAGATCAGCCCACAACCTTTCTCTTTGAACTCCAGTGTTATGATCATACACTATACAAAGATGAGTCTTCACATGACTATAAGGATCCTCTATGTGACATTGAATCATTTGATCAGTTACACTAGAAATAGTGACCTGAATATGAGGCTTCCACATCACCCAAATCCTACCATTTACAGCTTCAGAGTAGTTACAGAACACCTTCCATCCCTTGGCTATTTTTCCTTGAATTTTCTGTGCTTTATGTGCTTTTACTCTAGTTTCAAGACACCCCAACACATCTACTTTATTTACATTTAAGAAACTTTTCAGTTCCTTTTGTTTATGGGCTAAATTCAGCCCTCTTATGTTCCAAGTAACAAGTCTCATATATATGATGGTCCTGGATCATGCTGGCCTTTCCTACCAGCTCCTTCCTCATCCAGTTTGGCTTTCCCCCTGTTGCATTTGTCCACACGGTCTGCATCTACTTCATTTGTCATTACTGCCTCTGGGTTGACATCAACAATAGAATTATCTGTTTGCTGCATAGTAATTTGATTCATGCTTTCCCTATCATCTGAGTTAACACCAACAGTTATCAATTGTGTGGTCTGATCCATAGTCTTCCCTGCTACTATATGAGTTTCCTCACCTTCAGGCTCAACATCCTTAGGAGCATGGACTTTTTTCACAGTCCACCTTTGCCTATTAACTTTAGGCTTTTCAGGTCTCCTAGTTGCTTCCTGCTTTTCATTCTTTGTTTCTTCTTCAGCCTTTGCACTATACCAGCATTCACTAATATCATGGCCAAACTTTAGACAGTGATTACAAAAAGTGGGCTTCCAATCATAATCAATCAACTGAATTTTATGCCCATAAGGAGTCTCAATATCAACATGATCAGGCAGGGGCTGTGAGGCATCCACCTCCACTAACACTCGAGCAAACGATATTCTCTCATAGTGTGCTGTGATTTTGTCAGTATATAATGGTGTCCCTATAGCACTAGCAAGCTTGCTTAGTACTTCTGCTGACCAATACTCAACTGGTAGCCCAGGAAATTTTACCCAAATAGGTATAGTACTCAATACATCACTTTGAAAAGAGAAATCAGTTTCCCATGGCCTCAATACCATCGGCTTGTTCCTAAAGGAATATGGCCCTGATTGTAACACCAGATCCATATCCATTTTGTTTACAAACCGAAAAATACAATATCCTTCTACATGCATTAGAATCAGAGGTTTAGAGACAAAATTCCAAACATGCATAACAAAATTCTCCATTGCTTTTTCAGTTGGATTGTCCCCAATTATGTACCCAATTAGTGAATCCTTCCATTGCTCAGCTTGTGGCTTCAACTCTTCCTCCTTAATGGTGACTATCACCTTCCCATCCCTATTAACTGGAGGTACAAACTTCAGAATATTACCCATGTGAGTAATTCGGTTACCTCGAACTGCTTCAGCAAATGAAGGGGAAGGAGTTTCAGCATCAACAACATTTGAGAACTGCAATTTCCTCACAATCTCTTCCTTTGGCTTCTCCTCTACTTGCATGCAAGCATCTGTGACTTTCCCCAATTTTACACCAGATTTTAAAATTGGTGGTAGGAAACTTCCAAACGTGAGTGGTGCTGGAGATGTAGTCTGCATAGGTGCTGGCGTGATGGTCTGTGAGGCATTGGGTGGATGAAGGCGACGACGGCGAGCCATTTCCGGCGAGTTTAGCTCCTTGCTAAAATGCGCCTGCAATGGCAATGGAACAGTGCCAATCGTGCGCCGAGAGAAAAAATGCGCCTCATAAACTCTCTTTCTCAAGAAGAGTTAAACCCATAAAGCTTGAATCCTACTTTGACTTTGAATCTCGTTCTGACTTCCATATAACGCTATAGTATCTAATTTATAATTATAGTTATATGAGTACTTTATCCTTAAATAGATCATATATTCAATAACTTTATACTTTTAGCTGAAGATTTACTCTAGAATTAGTTAGCTTTTTAGTCTCCCCCCTCCTTCGGTTCCGGACAAGTTTCAATAAATACAAAAGATAAAATTGTGTCTCCGAATCCCAATGTAACGACCTGACTAATCGTTTTACTGTTTAGAATCTCGTTTCCTTAAATAAAACTTTCCACGCATTCCTTAGCAAAATTACAACTTGCGGGGGCGATTAGTTCGGAAGTTAGAAGAGTTTTGAGTGAAAAATAAAACCAATTATTTCCTTAAGGTTTTCTTGAAAGGCTAAATTTGACTTCGGTCAACTTTCTTGGGAAACAGATCCGATTGACGGTCCCGAAAGGTCCGTGGAAAAATATGCGACCGGGGCGTATGCTCGGAATCGAATTCCGAGGTCTCTAGCCCGTGTACAGAATATCGATGTAAAATTGTTAGATCGAAGTTTAAAAGAATTAAGAATCTAAGTATTCATCAAAAACCTAGGTATCGGGTTCGGATTCCGATTCTGAAACTTGGTACAAGTCTGAAATATCAGTTAAGACCTACCCGTAAAATTCGGTGTCAATCCAAGTAGTTTAAGGACGTTTTGACTCGTTGAAAGGGAATTAAGAACTTGAAGTTCAATAGGTTGGTTCAATTGGTTTTGGGGTATGATTCCTCGATTTAGCATTATTTTGTGTGTTCTGAAGGTTCGAATAGTTCTGCCTCGTGATTTCAGACTTATCGGTATGTTCGAGCGGGATCGGGAGCCCCGAGTGTCAAATGGTCAAGTTCGAGCGAAGTTGGAAGTTGAAAAGGAACCTTTCTGCTGCTTATGTCATAACCGCTTCTGTGGCTCTTGGACCGCAGAAGCGGTCGATTACCCGCAGAACCAAAGCCGGCCCAGACCTGGGAAACCGCTGAAGCGGCCTAGTGTCTGTAGACATAGTCCTGCTTTTGCAACCCCTGGACTGCAGAAGCGGTCCAGCCCATTTTTGCCCTATTCTGCAGAAGCGACCCTTTTACCACTGATGCGCGATTGGAGAAGCGGAAACATCTGGGCAGAGAAGGTTCATTTAATTCGAACCCCAAGTCATTTTTCTCACTTTTCTATCAAAACTTATGCGATTTTGGTGGTTCCAAAGAGGGAGTTTCAACATAACATCACAACGTAAGTAATCCCCACTCATTCTTAGCTTAAATACATGAACATTAGATAGATTTAACACCAATAATTAAATAAAATCATGAGTTAGAGCTAGACCTAGGGTTTTGATAAAATTAAGATTTGACCACCTAATTAACTATGTAATGAACTAAAAATCACATATTAGTAATCTGTAGGTTATAAAGAGTAATTTTCTTCATAAACTCTCAAAATCCGGGCACATGTGCATGGGGTCGGAATTTAGGAAACTTGTGGGAAAGGTTGGAAAATCACTTAAATTAGCTGGAATTCAACTTGTAAGCACTTATTGACTAGTTCTTGCTTTATTTAACTAGTTGGTGCTCGTTCAGCTTCAAATTGAGGTTAGCGCCTATTCTTGTTATTGAAAGAGCGCTTCGGAGCGAGGTGAGTCTCCTTTCTAACCTTGTACGAGGAAAATGTCTCCATATGATTAATAAAGATATATCATTATTGCTAAATGTTGGAGCTGCATACGCACAAGATGACGAGAGTCCGTACGTAGCCATTACCAGACTGATTTTCTGGGTTGTTTATGACCCACATCATGCTTTATTTATAAATATCTATATATCATCATGCTAATGTGGTCCCCTAGGATATAACAGAGGCTTAAAGGAGAATAAAAGTGAACTTGTATACTTGTTGAACTCTTGTATGGCATAATTGAATATGTATTGCCTTCGTGTGCAATCTTGATGCTTGCTTGTTATTGGTGGATCAGGCCGATCGCCTCGGTATGAATAGATGCATCTATAGGCATGCAGTCGACCCACGACAACTGCACATTTCCTTATGTTGGTTCGGGTCGTAGCCTCAGTATTTTATTGGAAAAAAACTGAATTTGAATTAAAGATGATGTGGCATGACACGTGGACTGGTCAAACAGTCAAAGAGCGATGAATGATTAAAAGACACGGAAGACAACAGGAACGGGGGAAGAAAAGAAAATAGACACGAGATGGAGATACGAGTCTAGCGTCTATTCAAGTCATTTAATATCAACAGATAAAAAGGGAACTGAAGAAAAGAATCTGATGACAAAAAGTAGTCTACGTCATTATTAGATACCTGATACATTAGTTAATCAGTATTTAATAACAATGATTATGTAACAGTCCCATTAAATGCACTTTATTATTTAGATTAATCTGTTACTCCTTGTCAGCTATAAAAGGAGAAAGTTTCATCATTTGTAGGGACACAGAATATTTTTGACATCATACTGAAATAACAAATTCTTACTGCTTTATACTGATTCTCTGAAAGCCTTTTATTTTGGTCTCTAGATTATCAGTAACCCGACTTCTTTTCTTTAAATTCAAGCTTTGACCAAATTATATTTTTTGGTTAAACAAATTGATTCTGTTACCGGGAATCTAATAATCTATTCTTTCTAAAATAACATTCAACCTATTGCTAATATGTCAAACAACAATGACAACAATAACCAGGAAAATCAGATCCATCAAGTGGATGATGATGAACTCAACAACGTTAACCTTCAAGCTTCTCCACGTGGATCTCATGAAGAAACTCCAAATGATATGTCTGAACATGTTGACGGAGGAGCTGAAACAAGAGATGAACTTTTAAAGAAAATAATCAACTCACAAATTGACAAAGCCTTGCAAGCTTTAGTTAATAGATTGCATGTTGCACCAGCAACGCCAAACAACAACAGGTTGGAAAACCCCCGCTCTGGTCTAGTTAATTCTGGCAATGGAGTAACTCCCAGTGACTCGCAAGAAGGAGAACCAGGTAATGCAGGTAATTCTTATCTTCAAAATTTTGTACTAACCTTGCAGCAACAACTCAAGGAGCAGAACGCGCGTATCAAGAAAATCCCTGGAGCTCCACCTGTGATAAAAGGAGTGGATGTCGATAAATACTCGCAACAACCTTGGAAACCAAGTGCTGCTCCTCTACCAATTCCAAAAAAATTCAAAATGCCTGACATCCCAAAATATGATGGTACAACGGACCCTCTCGATCACGTAACTGCATTTACAATAGGAGTGAAAGGCAACGATTTGACTAAACAAGAAATTGAATCAGTGCTGGTCAAAAAATTTTGGGAGACACTCACCAAGGGTGCATTAACCTGGTATTCTCTTTTACCTGAAAATTCTATAAATTCTTTTGCTGAGCTTGCAGATTATTTTATTAACGCACATTCGAGAGCTCAGAAGGTTGAAAAAGAATGGAAGATATCTTCAAAATCAAGCAAGGAAACTCGAACTTGCTCAGAGATTTCGTTGATAGGTTCCAACGTGAAAGAATGATGCTTCATCGTGTACCGCATAATTGGGCATCAATAGCTTTTGCGAGTAATTTGAATGATAAAAGTTCAGAAGCCACGAGAAGGCTCAAAAAAAGTCTTCATAAATTTCCCGAAACTACTTGGAACGATGTTTATAACAGGTACAGTACAAAGATCAGAATTTAGGAAGATACCGTATCTCAACCTCATCGAGAAGAAAGGAGCGGGCCCATAAGATCTGAAGCCAATACAAGTTCAGGTAAGAACATGTACGATCCATATATGGGACCTGCAGGAGAGGACCCTTGTTCTAGGCAGAACAATCAACATTATGATCAGAGGTCGAGAGACAGGGGAATCGGATATTTATCCAGGTTCAAAGGCGATCGAAACAACCAAGAGCCATGAGATGATGATAGGAATTTAATGGCACGATTTGCTGGTCATTGTTTCAATGTAACTAATTCCGAGCTCGTAGCTGTTCTAAGGAGTATGGGCGATAAGGTACGTGGCCAAAAGAGATGCGGTCAAATCCAAACAGATATAATCCAGACCATTGGTGCGAATTTCACAACGACCACAGACATAAAACATCAGAATGCAGATTTCTACAAAGTGAAGTAGATCATTTATTGAAGCAAGGATATCTCACAGAACTATTTAGTGAAAAGGAAAAGCAAGCCTACATGAAAAATAGGCAGGAGCCACCAAAACCACCTTCACCTAAGAGAACAGTAAATGTGATCAGTGGAGGGGAAGATATATGCGGAGTAACGTACACGGCTTCAAACAAAGTTTCCAAAATGATGATCACACACGGAAAGCGAGTACGGCAAACCTTAGAACATGAGAGTATAAACTTCGATGATGCAGATACAGAAGGAGTGATTACATCTCATAATGACACTCTGGTAATATCTTTAATTATACATCACACTTATGTAAAAGGAGTTCTGATTGATCCAGAAAGTTCTGTAATATCATTCTACTAAGAGTGATGCATGAAATGCAAGCTGAAGATAAAATGATACCTAAGGTGCATTCTTTGTCAGGCTTCGGCAATTGAAGCGTGGTAACAAAAGGTGAGGTAACTCTGACGACTTATTCTGTAGTTGATTTGGAAATGGCATACAATATAATTATGGGGAGACCATGGATCCATGACATAGATGTTGTTCCATCAACCTTATATCAAGTTATTAAATTTACATCACCCTGGGGAATATGTCAAATTCGAGAGGATTAACAAATATCCAAGAGTATCAACATAATAACAGATACGAGTACCACGAGTGAAGAGAAATTGCAATTACTGGAAACTGTTGCAGGCGTCCGCAACCAAACTTCAACTGAAAAACAGATTTAGATTCAAGGCCTGATGCAGTTCAAGAACCTGAAGAAAATGAGAACATCAAAACGACAATGGAAGAACTCATGGCTGTGGTGTTATTTGAACAATGGCCAGAGAAAAAAGTTTACATAGGAGCCAATCTAAATCCCAGTATGTTAATTGAATCTTTTAAAAACTAACGTAGACTGTTTTGCCCGGGATCATGTTGATATGACAGGTATTTCACCGGATGTGATGACTCATAAGCTTAATGAAGACCCATCTTTTACTCTAATTAAGCAAAAGAAAAGAAAGCAAGGAGCTTTCAAAAATCAAGTAATCCAGGATGAGGTCCAAAAGTTGTTGAAAATCGGGTCAATTCGTGAGGTAAAATACCCTGATTGGTTAGCTAACACGGTGGTCGTACCTAAAAAGAACGGTAAGTGGCGAGTTTGTGTACATTATACTGATTTACACAAAGCATGTCCAAAAGATTCATTCCCTTTACCCCATATAGATCAGTTGATTGATGCAACCGCTAGTCATGAACTTTTAAATGTTTTTTAGATGCATACTCGAGGTACAATCAAATTAAAATGGACCCCATTGATGAGGAAAAAACTTCTTTCATCATTGACCGATGGACTTACTGTTACAAAGTAATGCCCTTCGGTCTAAAAAATGCGGGAGCAACCTATCAAAGGTTAGTCACCAAAATGTTTATAAAAAATTTGGGAAAAAATATGGAGGTATATATAGACGATATGCTCGTCAAAACCCAGCATGCCCATGACCATATTTCCCATTTAACTGTTACCTTTGAAATCTCGCGAAAATTCAATATGAAACTCAATCCTGAAAAATGTGCATTTGGAGTTGCTTCAGGTAAATTTTTAGGTTTTCTTGTTTTTAAATGTGGAATTGACCTTCCAAGATTAAAGCAATTGAAGAAATATCTGATGTCTCTACCAGTAAAAAGGAAGTTCAGAGATTAACTGGAAGGATAGCTGCCCTAGGGAGATTTATTTCAAAATCTTCAGAAAAATGCTTCAAAGTTTTTTCTGCGCTCAAAAAGCAAGTCATTTCGAGTGGAATGAAGATTTTCAACAAGCTCTGAGAGATTTGAAAGTTTATTTATCAAATCCTCCTTTACTGGCAAAACCTAAGGAAGGTGAAAAGCTACTCATTTATTTAGCAGTTTCAAAAGTAGGGGTAAGTGCCGTCTTAGTACGAGAGGACCAAGGTGAGTAAAACTCTATTAGATGCAGAGAAAAGGTATCCACAACTAGAAAAATTAGCATTAGCTCTTATCATGGCATCTAGAAAACTACGGCCTTATTTCCAATGCCATCCTATTGTTTTTGTTACTGCTTTTCCATTACAAAATATCTTGCATAAATATGAACTATCAGGAATATTAGCAAAATGGGCTATATAAATAAGTGAATACGAAATAATTTACCAACCTCGAACTGCTATTAAATCCCAAGTACTCACCGATTTCGTAGCTGATTTTAGTCAAGGCATGCATTTAGAAGTTGAAAAAGAATTACAAGTTTTTAATGGTGCTAATCCGGGGACTTGACTATTATTTACTGATGGTTCATCTAATGTAAAGGGGGCATGCTTAGGAATTGTTCTTATACCACCTACGGGTGAAACAATTTGACAAGCTATAAAATGTCACCCTGTAACTAATAATGAAGCAGAGTATGAAGCTGTGACTGCAGGCTTAGAGCTAGCATTGGAACTTTGTATCATGCAAATCGTAATTAAAAGCGACTCACAGCTCGTAGTAAATCAAATGCTGGGGACTTACGTGGCTAGAGAAACTCGAATGCAATAGTATCTCGAAAAGGTATGCGAATTAATAAGACAATTCCAAACTTGGAAAGTGGTACAAATCCCAAGAGAAGAAAATGTAGAAGCAGATGCTTTAGTCAATCTTGCGTCTGCAGCAGATATAACGAAAGATGTAAATGCATATATCATACACTTATTCCACTCTGTTCTTGAATCTGATAAAATGAGGTAAACATTAATCATTTAACATGGGATTGGAGAAACAAAATTGTATTTTTTTGCAGCACGGAATCATACCTAAGTATAAGGTGAAGGCTCATGCACTTAGAAAGAAAGCTGCTCGTTATTGCTTATATCAAGGGAACCTTTATCAAAAACTGTTTGGTGGGCCATTAACCAGGTGTCTCGGACCTTCCCAAACAGAATATGTGTTGAGAGAAATACATGAATGACATTGTGGAAACCATGCAGGGCAGATCACTAGTAAAGACATTGATTCGAGCAGGGTATTACTGCCTAAAATGGAAGAGGAAGCAAACGACTTCGTAGCTAAATGTGATAAATGTCAAAGGTATGGCAATAACATGCATAGAACAGCTGAGCTATTACACCCTGTCATAGCTCCATGGCCCTTCATGAAATGGGGAATGGACATCGTAGGACCATTACCCCAGGCAAAAGGTCAGGTAAAGTTTCTACTCGTACTTACTGATTATGTCACTAAATGGGTAGAAGCAGGGGCATTTAAATAGGTACGAGAGAAAGAAGTTAAGGACTTCATTTGGAGAAATATAATTTGCCGCTTTGGTGTTCCAAAGGAGATTGTGTGTGACAAATGATCTCAATTTATAGGAGCTCAAATCACAGAATTCTTTCAAAACTGGCAAATCAAAAGAATTACGTCGACACTGTATCATCCAGTAGGTAATGGGAAAGCACAGTCTACAAACAAAGTAATTATATACAACCAAAAGAAACAGTTACAAGAGTCAAAAGGCAAGTGGCCTGAAGTATTACCAGCGGTATTATGGGCATATCGAACGACGGCAAAGACAAGTACAGGAGAAACACCATTTTCAATAGCTTATGGTGCGGAAGCTTTGATACCAGTTGAAATAGGTGAACCTAGTACATGACATGTTCAAGCAGAGGAAGAATCGAACAACGAAGAGTTACGAGTAAATCTTGATCTACTTAAAGGGAGAAGAGAAGACGAATTGATAAGGACGACAGCTCAAAAACAAGTAATTGAGCGGTATTACAATAGGAAGGCACGCCTCAGGTTCTTTAAAATTGGGGATTCGTGTTAAAAAGTGTTCTAGTCTATAAAAATAGCTAATTTAGGAAAGCTAAGTCCAACGTGGGAAGGACCTTATAGAGTTCGTGAAATTGCGGGGAAAGGAGCATACGAGCTGGAGACTATAGATGGCAAGGTTTTACCTTCACATTGGAATGTTGTTCATTTAAAGAGGTATTACTTCTAAGGAAGTACCCACGGTTAGGTATCGCCATATTAAAATTTTTTCTTCGAATTGTTAAAATTATACTAATGATTTTAGATGCTAGGCAAAAACCCTAACTCGTGCCAAATGATGAGTCACGGCCTGCACGGAAAAATAGAATACTCTTAATTTCCTAGACCAGGGTTACATTAATTTGATGGAAATACACACGAGTTAGGCAGTCTTCATCTATAATCACACCTCCTAGTCCCGTATATTTTTCTGTTTTAGGAAAAGGACCAAAATTGGAGCAAACACACAAGTGTTCGAGGCTTCATACTTCTCCGCTCAAACACTTGGGGGACTATACTATATACACATGAGTATGTGCAGAAGAATGGATACGAGTGCAGAAAAACAGATACGAGTGAACAAGATGAGCAAGATTTAAAAACAAAATTCAACAGCAAGAAGTCAAGTGTCAAGCAAAAATCACGAAGTAAAAGACAAAAGCATTCATCATAGTGTTCTTTCCCATGAGAACAATGGAGTCACCTCTCAAACCCTTCCTAGTATAAAAATATAGGGTCGTGACTATGTATTAAAAATAGGTTATGAAAAATCTTGTGTATTTTATAAATCTGTTAAAAGAAAACTGTTGCGAGAAAGTTGTAGATGTACTTCAATACATGTAATACTCAAGAAACTTGTCAAAGTTCATGAATAAAAACTTGTCAAAAGTTATTTCATACGAAACATGTATGTTCCTATTTCTTTCATCGTCTGGTAACACCATTATGAAGTTGAGGCGTCTTCTTCATTAAGTGTCGATAAATAAAAGGGCCCTCTTTTCTTTTCTTCATGGTGATAATACATGAGAAGAATCATGAAAGCATTTTATGAAAAGATAAAAATGCTAACCTATTCTCTATGTCTTTAAAAGAAAAACAGGCAAGAATAGGGTAAATCGAAAATTGTTCTGTAAAGTATAGAACAAAGTAAATAGATAAGGATAAAATAAAGAAGTATTATACAAACTTTTTAACATCAAAATCTTTGGGGAAAAACTTAGCTATTACAATACAATTGTTTCCAAAACAAATATCCCATTATAGTAGAAACTGGGGACTCAACTAAGAAATATTACATCATCAAAGAGGAAAGGTCAAACATTTTCACTGGTTACTAAGGGAGTTGGAACATTAGAAGTTGCAGCTTCATTAGGCTCGGAAGTAACTTCTAAAGGAGTAGCAACAGAAGCAAACTCAACTGAACTTGAGGTATTAACATTCCCGAGGGAAGCAGTAGTTGCGAGGATTTCCATTCCCATAGACTGTGTTATAGATAAATCACCCTCGGCTGCTGGAATCGTAACTTCAACTACTTCAGCAGTTGCCTCAAAGTTCGAAGGCTCTTCTATCCCCGGGAGTTCCAATTGTTGGAGAGAAAATGTCAATCACCTGGTCAGGGGAAGGAATTTCAATAGGTTGCTCATTCTTCTCAATCATGTCTAAAACTTTGGCCAACTCAGATTGTAAGTTAATATTTTCTTGAGAAACCTCTATCAAAGCATCAAGGCGAGAATTCAATTAACCCCAATTAACCTTGTAATTAAAATTCTCTGCAAGAGAATTGTAATCCTTCTCCAAGTTTTCATAATCCCTTCCTCACGTAGCAAGGGTGTTCTTCATTATTTCTTGCTCAGCTAGGTAGGAATCAAGGGAATTTTGAAGGTTGGCATAGGAACTCTCCAACGCATGAACCTTATCTGAAACAATCTTCAAATCAGCCCGAGTCTGGTTCAAACTCTGCACTAATTCCTTAGCATATTCTTCTTTTTTCTCCATTAGTGCTTTGAGTTCTTTGATTTTTTCATTAGCTTTTGACAAAGAATCCTTCAAAATCTCTTTATCCTTTTTTTACTTGGCTCGTGGAAGCCGTGGAAATCCCTAACTCTGAGGATAAAGCTCGATTCTGCTGCTCCACTTTAAATTTAGCAGACTGAAACTCTTCAATGCTCACTAAAAGCACCTTTAAATTGTTCCTTCCAATTTTGAGTTTCAAGCTGTGCTTCTTCAGATATTCTCTTAGGAGCAGCAACAGCCTTAGCAGACGCACATGCATTTTTCTCCAAAATGGGGATCCTCCCCATCAACTCGGTTCCAATCAAGTTTGCTTACAAACATAAGGCACAAAAATAAGAACTAAAAATCAATAAAGAGCAAAGAGCCAAGCTAAAGGAAGTTACCTTCAGTGTTGAATGAACTATGTCATTCATTAAGGAATAACAGTTGTGGCTTTGCATCTTCGTTCTTTCCACATCTCCAATGAGAGGCTCGAGCCAAATATCAGCTCTACCAGTCTTCCTCAATAGGCTATGAGTAGCAGGTACTTCCAGTGTAACCTTTCTCATAGGCATACCTCTATTGTTGGGGCCAGATTCAGAATGAGAAATAAAGGAAGAAGGAATAGTGGAAGGAGGAGTAGTAGAAGAGGTGAAAACAGCAGAAGCGGCAGAAACCAAAGTAGGAGCTGAAGGAATAGGCACGGGAGCTAAAAAGGAACGGGAGAAGGAACATTTGAAGTAAATGAAGGAGCAGTAGAAGATATCAAAGGGGAAGAAATACTCACGATTGGAGGAGGAATAAAAGAAACATGAGAGATAAGAATGGAAGTGGATAAAGGAATTTCATTAAGAACATGGCCGAGTTCCCCACCTTCAAAACCACTCACGAAGATACGGTGAACAGATTCACTCATATCTCTAGGTGTTAGATCTCCATCGGAGTGGATTAGAACATGCTCGGTAGTGGAAATATTAGCAGAAGAGGTACGAGTAGGAGCATCTTCAGTTTCTTCTTCAATAATAACGCGTCTCCTAGCTCTTGGTCTAGATACCAATGAGGTATTATCTTCTTCCTCATTCTCAGTTTCTACTACCATAGCTTTCCTTTTAGCTATCAGTGCTTTAGCCCTGTCCAAACCAAGGGTAGTGTTGGCAGTAGTACCCATAGCTAAAGCAACATCAACGGCCATCCCTTTTATTCCAAATCCTGACAAAAATAGGGATTTGAGTTTATTATAAATATTTATCAAATGTATCCAGAAAACATATACGAAAAGCGATATATACCGTGTGTTTTCACTATCCACTCATGTAAGGAAGAAATAGACTTCCAAGTTCTATCTTCCTTAGAAGCAATCTTCAAAATTTAATCTACCTAACCACCGAAGTTGGGGATAGGCTCCACGTCCCCCATGGTTGCTGCAAAAAAACCAAAAAAAGGATAAAATTAGAGAAAAATCAAAATCTCAGAAAATAGATACGGGAAAAGTAAGTAGAAACTTACGTGCAAAGTTTAACTTTTCAGGGAAGGGAATGTTTGATTCTCCCAACAAATCCACTGTACGAACGGCAATGTAACTAAGATACCACCCACGGTCTTTGTCGTCATCAGTGTTGACCAAAACTCTCTTACTCTTTGCAATTAAGATAAAAACCCCATGGCGTAGTAAACTAGGGCGGTACAAGCAGATAAGATGAGAAAAGGTAAAATTGATTTTTGTCTTAGTAGACAAGAATCTCAAACAATCTACAGCCCTCCATACCAAAGGGCTAATTTGAGCTAAGCAAATGTTGAAAAACCTACAGAAATCGAGGATAATTGGATCTATGGCAGGTTTGAACCCCAAAGTGAAGAGGTAGGTGTAAACAAAAGAAAATCCATTACTGTAGGATGAAATTCTCTGGTTTATGGAAGGAACCGATAAACAAAAACTCTTTTTCCAGTTGCAATATTTTCTAATGGAAGGGATTGTGAGTTCAGTTATAAGAGAAGGATAAGAATCGGTCTTTTCAAATTTCGCAATTTGCTTTTGAAGAGATGTTCTATCACTTGCAAAAGATAAATCATTTGGTATAATTTCTTCAACTGTGGGTTCTAGAGAGGGGTCTGAAACTTCTTCACCTTTCAAAAATGGAGTTTTAGAAGAAGAACCTTTGATGCCAGAACCATAAGAAGAAGGAGCAGAACCAGTTAAACCTCCACGTGAAGATCCCAAACTTCGAAGTCTTCCTCCTGTGCCTCTTGAATGTTTGATCGAAGCAGGTGCATTAGGAAATTGATCGAGAAGTAAAACCTTTCTGGGGTTAGGGTTTGGAGATGCCATTGTTAGATAAGCTTGAAGTGAGGAGAAGAAAAAGAAAGAAAAGGAATGTTTGATGAAAATTGATGAAGAAGATGACAAAGGAAATATGAATTAAAAAGCTATATGGGAACAACCGACAAAATTAAGTGGTGGAATGATGAAAAGTATGTATTAAAGATAACTATTACTTCGTAAACAGAGGAAGTTGAACAAGCCTTGAAAAGTGGGTATAAACTACAAATCCAGTCAAAAGATGACACGTGTATGGAGCATTAAATGAGAAAGACAGATGGGACGTCAATACTGTCACACACATTAATTGTGACAAAAATTCTCTTTTATGAAGATCCACTTCCCAATTATTCAATTGATTAATAAATGAGAAGTAGGGGAAATATCTGTATTAGAAAAAACTAAATTTGAATTAAGGATAACGTGGCATGACACGTGGACTGGTCAAACAGTCAAAGAGCAATAAATGATTAAAAGGCATGGAAGACAACAAGCACGGGGGAAAGAAAATATACACGAGAGGAATATTAGATACGAGTCTCGTGTCTATTTAAGTCATTAAATATCAATGGATAAAAAGTGCACTGAAGACAAGAATCTGATGACAAAAAGTAGTCTATGTTCATTGTTATTATCAGTATTTAATAACAATGATTACGTAACGTCCCATTAAATGCTCTTTATTATTTAGATTAGTCTGTTACTCCTTGTTAGCAATAAAAGGAGGAAGTTTCATCATTTGTAGGGACACATAACATTCTTGACATCATACTGAAATAACAAATTCTTATTGTTTTATACTGATTCTATGAAAGCCTTTTATTTTGGTCTCTAGATTATCAGTAACCCGACTTCTTTTCTTTAAATTCAAGCTTTGACCAAATTATATTTTTTGATTAAATAGGTATAATGTGCGCATGATTATTATGTGAAAATTTGTACTCATATTGCTTGTTATTATACATTTAATATGAAATCTGTAATTCATGATATTGTAAAGATATGACTTATCTATCTTGCCTTAAATATGTTAATACTAGTAGCTTCCATGCTTATAAAAAATTTCATATATTATTTGACCTTAGCAAGTATCAAGTCAACCTCTCGTCTCTACTTCTTTGAGATTAGATGGGATACTTACTGGGTACATGATGTTTATGTACTCATGCTACGCTTCTATATTTAAATGTACATGATCTGAGGCAGGTGGATCTGGTTACCATTCGGGCGCGCATCAGTGAGTTATCTTGGACTTCTACGGTGAGCTGCCTCTTTTCATTGACGACCTGCAACCAAAGAAGTCATCTCTGCACTTTTATTTTCTGTCTATCCTGATTCAGACAGTAGGATAGCATATTATTCTTTTGTATATTTTCTACTAGTTGCCGATAGTTGTAACACCAGGTTCTGACACACACTTTAGTAGAATAGTTTTGGATTGTAATATTATGTCCCTACATTGATTAATGTATCGGGTTTCTGAAAAACCCTTTTGGATGCTTATCCCCTTCTTAAAAATGTTGATGCTATTAAACTTAGAATGTTTTCGCACTTGATTTGTCCAGCAAGGTTATTGGACGCTATCATGACCTATTGTGGAGATGGGTCGCAACACCCAAATATGTTTATAAAAAAAAAAAAAGGCACAAGGTAACCTTAGAACAACAAGAGACAACATCGACAAAAATAAGTTCAGACACTTTCATTTCCTTTAAAGAATCTGAGCACGAAAACCATTGTTAGTACATGCAATTAAAGTTATCTTCTATATTATATTAAAAGAAGAGTAATATGCATTAAAAAGGAGAGTAGTATGTATTGTGATTAAGCCAAGTGGCAAGCTAAAATGAAGCCACTTGGCAATTTTAAGACAATTATAAATGGAACACAATTAATGGAAGTAAGTGAATGAATCTTATATATAATCTAAATAGATCTTAGCCAAATTTATTTTATATATATATATATATATATATATATATATATATATATATATATATATATATATATATATATATATATATATATATATATATATATATATATATATATATATATATATATATATATATATATATATATATATATCTATAATTATAGCTATATCTATTTTTATTGATCCAACAATATATTTTTTTCTATATTACGACGAAATATGGAGACACAAAATTAATTAAAAAGTATAATATAAAATATAAAAAGACGCAAATTGAGATAATCTATGACTTTTTATACTTCGGAGTAAGTTTAACTATAAAATAAAATTAAAACTCATTTAAGTTATTAATTATTTATTAATTCTAAGAAATAAAAAATTCAAGCAGTAAAATAAAATCTTATATAAGAAGTAGGGGTATTCAAAACCGATCCGAAACCGAAAATCGATCCGAAACCGAAGCCTAATGGCTTAGTGGTAACGGCTTAACGGACGGGGAACGGATTAAAATTTTTTTATTAACGGCTTATCGGATTGGGGGCGGATTATTCAATTTTCTTAACGGGTAATCCGTTAACCCGTTAAGAATATATATATATATATATATATATATATATATATATATATATATATATATATATATATTCTTAAACTGATGCAAGTGTAACACCAGCACCCAGTCTTACTTGCGACCAGTTCGTATTGCCTCTATGAATCTTTTGCTTTGACTAGGTTATGTTTTTAGCAAGGTTGTAGTTCTCAGACTAATATATTATGAGACTTTATCATCTTCATTTTATTATGAGAGAGTTAACTTGTGTCAACTTTGGTTTTCGTTGCAGGAGAAGTGGGGAAAGAACCTCTTATCTTTCTTGCCTATGCTATGGGCGCACTGTATCTTGAAAAATTTGTGACCAATTGTTGTAAACCTGTCAATGTATCTTATCTTCTCTTTTTCTTTGTTTCATTGTCAATTGTAAAATCCATGGCAAGGTCAGCTGCCTTTGAATGTCATGCACAGGAAATTTTAGTTATGTCCTAGTGTGCGGACAGAATATATTTGAGCCCTTAGGTATTAAACCGATAAACCGCCCAGTAACCTCCCGATAAGAGCTAACCCGATACCAATCCGCCCGATATCTTATCGGGTGGCTAACGGATGAATACATTTAAAAGCCGATAACCGTTAGAGTAAAAAGCCGCCCAATGCGCCCAATGAACACCCCTAATAAGAAGTCACTTGGAAAATTTAGAACAAAGATATGATTAAGTATTGAAATCAAAATGGAAACAAATTAATTTAAATTTTGATTTACCTTTCTTCCCTTTAATGATTAATGGAAAGAATGAGGAAAATTAATTAACTCGAGTAATCTTTAATCTAATTCCATGTCTTTTCTTAAATAGTTCAAATCAAGTTTTACACTGAAAAATAAATGTGATAAATATATTAAATTGAAAAATAAGATATTTTGAATTAAACTAAAATAATTTGAATTTATATACTTATTGAAATAATGTTTGAATTGTGGTTAAGAAAAGTGGAAAGCTATTATAAAGCCATTTGACATTTAGGACAATACGTATAATAACATTTAATTTAAATTGAAAGGTAAGATTTTTTTTAAAAATTTAAATGGGAAGATAGTGAATAAGATTTTTCTAAATATACGGCATGTTGATATCTATTAAAGGAATAACATTTGCATTGTGGTTAAGTTAAGTAGTATGCTATTATAAAGCCAATTGGCAATTTAGGACAATATGTATAATAACATTTAACTTAAATTGAAAGGTAAGAGTTTCTTTTAATTTAAATGGGAAGATAGTAAATAAGAATTTTCAAAAGATACGACCTACTTCCCTATTTCAACTAATACATTTTTAATAAAACATTGATTTTAAAGATAAAAATAATACCCCCATTTAACTAATTTTAAAGATAAAGATGCACGTATTATAAGCTCCCTCCTTAAGTCAAGTGGCAGTTACAAAAAAAGTCACATGGCATAAAAAGTTAATAATTAGTTATTTAGTTATTGATTATTTCTTGAGTTTAAATATCTATAAAATAATAAAATAAATTATTTAATATTAAAAACATAATTAAATAAAAAACTGTCCATTCAAATCTATATCTAAAAATATGATAAGCATATTATATACATAAAATAAATTAATAATTCTTAAAAATATTGGTAGGCTTTCTATACTAATAAAAGGCTTATGTGATGACCCGCCATGTTATTATGCCACATAAGCACCATTTGGCATTTATTAATGCCATGTGGAAGCTTACATAAGAAGAAGGCTAGTATTTGTAAGAAGAAAGTATGGATATTTTCTTAGGAAGAACCTAGATCCTTATGGATTTGCTAGGAAAGTCCTTGGAATCTTCTAGGCTTGTACAGAATTCTAGAGAAAGCCCTTTATCATGTAAATATTAAGGACTTGTATAATAATTAGTATTTACACATTAGCCCCTAGGAGACTAGTATATAAAGGGGGACATTCATTTGTAATTCATAAAGCAAACATTTCAGTTCTATCTAATACAAAGCTTCCTTTAGAAATTCTCTTGTGTTTCTTTCTTCCATTCTCTTAGCGATCTTAAGTGGAGTAGGGCTAACTTGGAATAGCAAGAACGTGAGCAAGTTGTGCAAGATTGTGAGCAAGTTGTCAAGTGATGCACGTGTACTTAGTTAAGAACTAAGGACGTGACAACGTGGTATCAGCGCGAAGGTTCCAACTAAGGGAATGGTGAACAACGGAGAAATTAACGCTGCCAACAGCCAAGCCAACGTCATCCAGGATGCTGCTGGCAAGAGCGGCCATAGCAAAAAGTGGAATGCCACCAACAAGAGCCAAGAGGTGACACCTGAGGTTGTGTCAAACGAAGGGCTTACAACCCAAGAACCATCTATCACTGAGGCGAGCGAGGATGAAGTGGAGGTCCTTCCAGAGAACGTCTTGCTCGGTAAAGAGTGGGTGATGAAGATGAACGCAGGGATGGAGGCCGTGGAGATCTTTGGACAACGCTTGGGGAAGGTGGAAGGCACCTTAGCGTTCTTGAGGGGCACACTCTTGAAGAGATCGAAAGTATCCGAAATGACTTGGAGGGACGTACACAGACTGAGATGGAACTAAGAAAAACCATCACTGCCTTACAGTGCAGACTTATGGAGGCTTTGAGTGATATTGATGCTATGAAGGCAAAGATAGAGTCATTCGAGGAGCAGGTTAATGCTGGCGTGACTAAGGCAGCCAGCAATGTTGTGGTGATGAGGTAGGCCAAGATCAAAGCTCCCAAACCCCCAGTGTTCAAAGGTGTTCATGATGCACAAGAAGTGGAAAAATTCCTTTGGCACTTGGAGAACTACTTCGGGCACAGAAAAGTGAGGGACGACGAGGCCAAGATCAACACTGCTGTACTGTACCTCTCATAGACTGCCATGTTATGGTGGATAAGGAAGATGGCCGACATGGATAAAGGTCTATGTACTATTATCATGTGGGATCTGTTCAAAGCAGAGTTCAAGTGATAGTTCATTACAAACAATGACTTGTACGAGGCAAAGCGCAAGCTTAGGAAGTTGAAGAAAATAGGGAGCACATGTAACTCTATCAAGGAGTTCACTACCGTTATGCTTCAAATCCCCAACCTGACCAATAATGACTTGCTAATCCACTTCATGGACGGATTGCAAAATTGGGCTAAGCAGGAGTTGCAACGCCGACAAGTCACTAATATAGACCAAGCCATAGTGGAGGTCGATTCATTGGTGGATTTCAGGCATGACAAGCACGACAAATGCAATGGCAAGGAGTCAAAGGCTAACAATGTTAAATGTGAGGGAGACCGTGGCAATGGCAAGGAGATACAACAAAAATATTCCAAGACTCAAGATTCCAAAAGGTTAAGTGGTCGTCAGGTCTACGCCGAGAAGAAGGCACAGGCCGAGAAGAAGGGATGCTACATATGCGGAAGGCCGTAAGGCTTTCAGAATTGTCCCGACCTCAAGAGCCTCAGTGCCATGGTCTGTGAACGAAAAGAGAAGCCGCAAGGAGAGAGTTCGGGAACCACAAAATTGGGTATGATCGGATTATGTGGTGCTGTCACAAAGCAAGCTATCCAACCTACCGAGAATGGCAACCAGTATGTGGATCTCACCATCAACAACAAGCCTGCTCGTGCAATGGTGGATATTGGAGCAACTCATTATTTTGGGACAGAGGCTGCCGCAAAAATACTAGGATTAAAGATTTCTCCAACCAACTCTCGCGCCAAGACCGTGAATGCCGAGGTATAAAATGCTCGTGGGGTAGCTAATGGAGTTGGTGTCAAATTGGGAACTTGGAAAGGTATGACAAACTTTACCATAACTGCTATGGATATCTTTGACATTATACTGGGGCAAGAGTTCGTTAGACATTATCATACTTTGATCGACCCCTACCTCCGACGTCTCTTGGTTATGGAGCAAGAAGGAGCTTGCATGGTACCTATGGTGACTATGCCACACAGACAGATCCAAGCACAACTTTCAGCTATGTAGGTTGTCAGGGGGATCATGAAGGGGGATCCGACGTTCGTGGCAACCATTGCAAGTCTATTGGAAGACAAGAATTTTTAAGAGACAGTTGAAAAACAAAGATGTCATGCCCGAGGAGTTGCCTAAGCACTTGCCGCCTAGGAGAGAGGTGGATCACAAGATTGAGTTGGAGCCAGGGGCTAAGCCACCCGCATTTGCCCCATATCGTATGGAACCTCCCAAGCTAGAAGAACTCAGGAAACAATTGAAGGAGCTGCTAAATGTTGGTCACATTTGCCCCTCAAAGGCACCTTTTGGCGCACCAGTATTGTTCCAGAAGATGAAGGATGGATCGTTGCGCTTTTGCATAGATTACCAAGCACTTAATAAGGTCACCGTGAAGAATAAGTACCCGATCCCGCTTATCGCTCACTTGTTCGATAGACTTGGGCAAGACAAGTACTTTACCAAGGTGGATCTTGTCAACGCCCCCCTTTTTCTCTCGATGGAGAGAAATCAGGTTTATGACATTATGGGTGGAATGATGCTTTTATCCCTTTTTCGGAGAATTTGGCTATGGAGTTTGAAGAGTCGCCACCTAATATTATAGTGCATTAGGACGCTTTTTAAGAAAAGAAGAAGGATTTGAAGGAAAACCAGAGTTTGGGTAAGGGCTTGAGATTATCTCGAGGGAAAGGTGTTAGGCACCTCTCAAGATCCACTAGTGTGGTTTCTGGTCGTGCTTGGTTATGACTTTAAGAAGAGTAGGATTAGGCAAGAAAAAGTTTGCACATAAGAAATATAAACAAGTTGACCATATTGAAAGAAGAAAGGTACAAGTAAAAGAGAGTTTTAGTTCATAAAAAATATTTAAATAAAGGAAAAGTAAAGAAAGAGATCCTAGGTTTAACTATAATATGGATCATTCGATGTAATATCCCGCACATATTCCCAAAGAGGGGTCTCTATATGATATTAGCGCATGATTATCATCTCCATATTCTACCATTCCCACCCTGTTAAGGTATTCAAGCGCGATTAGTCTCATTTAATTATTGCATGCTAGTACCCGTCCCAACCTATCAGTCCCGGGGAGTTTGGACTTCTAATCTTAAGGGGAGGAAAAGGGGTAGCACATATATGGAGTTCAATAGGACAAAATTCTAAGGCGTCTCCCAAAACAAGTCACAAAATAGTGGTATACAAATCAGACACTCAAAGGCTCATAAAAACCCTGTAAGTCGCAACAGCAATTAGTTTAGCATGACTTACAAGTACTAACTTGGTCTTAAAATTAAAATTAATAGCGGACAGATTAGTTTAACACGTAGAGTTGGATAATAAGTCCGGATTAGACAACCCGGATCCAATTATTAGAACTAAAGGTATTTAAAAAATGAGAGATTTAGACAATACTAATTTTAGAGAAAAAGCCTGTACAGAAGAGTTTTGAAACTTAAAATTGAGATTTGCCGAAGTTCAGAGATGGCTTGCAAATTAGCCGAACTGCTTAAGTAAAATTGTAAATAGGCGTTTCTCGAAAAAGCGTTGCAGTAAAGATTTATGTAGAAAACTGAAGGGTTGGTTTCAGAATAAAGATGCGAGTTTGGAATTTAAAAGAGATTACAGATCTATAGAAATGTTAAAAAAATAGACCTGAACATGTTTCTAAAGCAAACAGGTTTAGACAAACTTTTACTGAAAGAGTTTGACAGATTATCACTCATATTGGGCGAGTTTGAACTCCTATAGACATGATATCTACATCTTGACTTTTAAGACTCGTTACTGCCATTGAACTATTTGAAGGGGTGAATATTTGATTGCCCTACAGCTTGCCTAACGTATATGTACTTCCTATAGACATGATTTCTATGTTGCTTGCAATGCAAAGTCCTAGAGACATGATTTCTAAATGGTATGCAATATTAAAGTCCTATAGGCGTGATTCCTAAACGATTTGCAATATTAAAGTCCTATAGGCATGATTTCTATATGATTTTCAATACTATAGTACTATAGGCATGATTTCTAAACGATTTGCAATATTAATGTTCTAGAGGAATGCTTTCTAAACAGTTGTATTATGCAAATAAATGTAAACCCCTCCCACACCCTTTTCACTATACTCCCCAAATTCTTTTACAAAGTTTGTTACATAACTAAAAGAAAGTTAACAAAAATAGATTACAGCCTACAGCTAGATCCGAGAAGCCTAATTCAATCTTAATACCCAATAACATGTGTTTCACCAGATACGTATTCCAGATTCCAAGGTTAGAGTGTTTCAAAGTTTCAAGGGCTTTTGTGAATCCCAGGCAATGCTTATACCCTAAAGATTGAATAGAGTAGTGCAATGTGTGGAATTACCAAACCTTAGGCATCCAAGTTCATAGGGAACTCTAGGGTCCCTAAGCATGCTTACCATGGGGGGAGGAACTTAAAGAACTAAGAATAAATGTAAAGTGAGGGAGGTCAGAGGAGAGCAAAGGATGGTCACACCCAGTCATGGGTAGGACTGGCACACCCCTAATCCTTTACTTGATTCAAACAAATAAAATAGCAGACTTTCAGAAGTCAGACAAGGGTCTAGGTGGTTATTACGACACTACCAGACCCTAGTCAAGGCTCAACACATAGAAGGGGTTAAGGGAAGGGGACTGGTTTGAGTAAAGGTTCAAAAGAACCCGATCCTAAGTCAAGGATAGCAATAGACTGCTACCTTAACTCAAAACATACTCACATACATGGATTAAAGGGAAAGGGGTTGATTTGAGGGAAGGTTCAAAAGAACATGATCCTAATTGATGGATAGCAATGAGATGCTACTCAACTTTGGACAGTGCTCACACACAAGGGGTTAAAGGGAAGGGGATCACATGAAAGCATTCATATAAGTATCAATAAAAGCATAACAGAACTTAAAGATGTAGGAGAATGAGGCATGATAGACTAAGGTATAGTCATTTAGTACCAGAAAACATGTAGTAGAGAGGTCATGTAGAAGGGAGAAGTAAACACATAGCTTTAGGGAACAATATTTAAATTGTAGAGACCTACCAGTTGCAAGTTTCAAATGAAAAAGTAAGAGAACATCCAGAGAAGCAAACATAGGTAGGACAACAAGAGATTCCCAGTGTCTAGCCTTGGCTTTCAGCCGGCTAGACAGAGCAGTAAAACAAATAGCAGAAAAGAGAGGGAAACTTTGAGTGTATGTGTATTGAACTCAGTTGTTCACCTTTTCTGAAGTAAAAGATTGGAGTATTTACAGTTTTGAAAACAGGTGGTAAGTAAGGCAAAAATATAATTCAGTACCAAATCAGAATCAATCAGGGGAAATGACTTCCTTTAATTAAGGAGTCGAACTAGAGTAATGAAAAGTAGAGTTTATTTAAGGAAAGAAGATTAGGAGCACATTGGATAATACAGGGTAAATATATAGGAAATTTAAAATACTCGGTTTAGGTAAATAAGGTAAGAGTAAAATCAATTAATCACATAGTAAATATAGGAGTTAAATATTTGAACTTAATAATGAAGTAAGTCAGAAAACATGTCCAAATCAAACTAGGAGAGAATCACATAAATTCATATAGAAATCAACCCCCAAAAATTAGGGTTGTTTAGAGACGAAAAGGTTTGACTATAAAAGATAGTGTAAACTTAAACATGTGAGGCTAAAAATTAACAGATAGGTCGTGCGATCAAAGTAGAAAAACATAGCCATGGATGAAATCAAAAGGTCTTGCAAGGCTTAGCAAGAATCAGAAATATGAGACGAGCTTAGAAGATTTAGAGTTTTGAAATCAAACAGGCAACAAACAAAATAGTCGTACTCATGCAAGTTTGATAACCTCAAAATCTAGGGTTTCTTCCACAAGTCAAGGGTAAAGACGAAAGCGTAGAAAATCAGGCAAGAACATTCATGGAAATCTAAGTAAAGAAAATGTAGCAAAGAAATTACTCGGAAACCCTATGAGGAATTACAATAAAGAAAAATATGCAGAAATCATAGTGAAACATTTAGGAATTAAAGCAAAACCCAAATAATGCAAGAAATCACAATCGAACAAGTAGAAATCACAAAAACCCTGAGTTTTGAGAAGATGAACAATTTTAAAAGCAAAAATTGGAAAAGGTGTGGAAAGTACTTTAAAATATTAGAAAATAGAATAGATCTAAATTAGATCTTAGATAGAAACAAAGAAAACCTCGAAAACTTAGGGTTTCAGAGAAAACCCTAGAAAATGAGAAAGGCTTGGAAGGACTGGCCCTGAGTCGGAGATGGACTTACAGGGCTAGGGCTCGCCGGAGATGAGGTGGAAATGACCATAGAACTTGAATCGGAGGGCTTATGAGCTGGGGTCTTCAAGGTCAGACCTTGAATCTACATGCAAAAGGAGGATAAGGGTGAGTGGGGGTAGATATAGGTTCGAAGGGTCTGAGAGGCCATGATTTCTGGTGGAATAAGGTCGGAGATCGGCTGAGAGGGATAGTGTTTCAGAGGGTGGTTTAGAGTGTTCTGAGAGATGAAGGGATACAAGGGCGACTGCTGAAGAGAAATGATTTGGGTTAAGGGGCTTGTGGCATTAATAAAGGAAGGGGGAACGTGGACCGTTGATCTAAATGATTAACGGTCGAGATTAAGGGGTGCGTAGGTCGGGTTTATTTAATTAGGTTTGGGTCGGGTATTTTTGAAATTGGGCAGTGCAATTGAGGGGTTAATTTGGGCTGGGATTTGGGTTTAATTTAGGCTATAATTGAAAGTAAAGACGCTACAATTTAAATAGCTAATTTTTCCTATTTTAAATTTATAAAAATAGCAAATTGTGTTTAAAATCAAATTAAAAATATTGAGTTAATAAAAAATGCATAGGTATTAATTAGAAATTATTTTGTGATCGAAAAATGCCACTAAACCGAGAAATAGGCTAAAACTGCAATTTCATGCAATTTTACTTTAAAAATACCAAATGTGCTTGTAAAATTATATGAAAAATCATGTAAATTATATATTTGTGTAAATATGAGAATAAAATAAATTATTCACCAAAATGACAAGTTTTGGGAATAATTATTGGATTTTATAGTGTAAAATAGGTCATAAATTGGTTTTAAAATCTTTAAAAATTTGAAAAAAATACCAAAGCCTTTGTGGATACTTTTTTATGTATATACATGCTACTTTGAAAGTATTTTATGTATAAAAATTCATAGGAAAAAATTGGGTATCAATAGCTGCCCTTCTTTACCGGAGGAGGATGAAAGAGTTATCGGGTAAAGATAAGATGGTCAATATTGACCGGAGACGGCGATTGTGAACGAATTTTGACCGCGATCTAGCTTCTGAGATTCCTACATATCCCTGGTTTTACAGGAATCAGTCCATATGTAGTTCAGGAACTATTGACGGAATATGCAGATGGAAATTCAAAAAAAAAAACGGACGCGATGGCTGGATCTGAGAAGGCGCTTGGAATCAGACAAGATGCGGAGAACTAAAGAGGGATTGCTCCTGCCGAGACGATCGTGAGCTAGCCGGAGTACCTGCAAATGGGTGATGTGCGTACATATGCGTAATTTAAATGTGATGCAAGTTCCCGTTGGTTAGGATGGTTAGGATGACGTCCTCAGACTATGATATCCTGGGCCATGAAGAGCATAAAAGTAAGGGTTTGCAGGCCATGAAATGATGTTTTTGGGCTACGCCGATGGTGCCTTTGAACTATGATGCCTTTGAACGAGTTGGCGGTCTTTTTGCCCATGAGAAGGTGGCAATCTTTCAGCCAAATGAATGCAAAGGGTGGCGATTTTTTAGCCAGAGCGAGAATTTAAAAGCAGGTGGAGATATTTTAGCCGGATGAGAATTTAAATGCAGGTGGCGATGTTTCAGCCAGATGAGAATAAGACAGCGATATTTCAGCCATGTAGGGTGGAGACAATGCTTAGTCTCGGAAGGCAGATAGGATCCTTATGCAATATGGAGGTAGAGCTTAACCTCGGAAGGCAGAGGGTATCCTTATGCAAAGTGCTGATGGAGACAGAGCTTAGTATCGAAAGGCTAATACTAGCCTTATGCAATAGGGAGGTAGAGTTTAACCTCGGAAGGCGGAGAATAGCCATATGCAAAAAATGCAAATGGAGATAGAGCTTAGTCTCGAAAGGTAGATAGTAGCCTTATGCAATATGGAGGTAGAGCTTAACCTCGGAAGGCAGAGAATAGCCTTATGCAAAAATGCAGATAGAGACAGAGCTTAGTTTTGAGAGGCAGATAATAGCCTTATACAATATGGAGGTAGAGCTTAATCTCGGAAGGCAGAGAATAGCCTTATGCTAAAAATGCAGATGGAGATAGAGCTTAGTCTCAAAAGGAAGACAGTAACCTTATGAAATATGGAGGTAGAGCTTAACCTCGGAAGGCAGAGAATAGCCATATGCAAAAATGCAGATGGAGACAGAGCTTAGTCTCGAAAGGCAGATAGTAGCCTTATGCAATGCAGGAATGTAATAGAACAAACAGTAGCAAGTTTCCTTAGCTGATAGATGGTTTGCGAGATTAGGACTGCTGGGGAGTGCAGATAGTGACCCTATGAGGGCTTCGATCTTGAAGAGCGAATGTTCTTTGATCCGTAACCTGAATTCCTTCATCCAAAGAAAGTCATGAGTTCTGTGGGGGATGTTAGTTCGTATCCTCCAGCTCTTGGAGTCGTGTATCACGGGGGTAGCATTGCTAAACGATAGTGATGCAAATCATGTTATGCATGACTTAGTAAATATAATCCAAATACATATACATATTAAAAATGATTTTATTTTAGATGAACCAACGACTGCAATGTGGTTCAAGATGCGGCGACCTTGTTTGCTTCGGAATTTTGAGGAGACCAGAATTTTGAGGGTCCTCCTCAAAATTCTGCCCCAGTTTATCGGATTGGTGCTGCTGGCGGTTATATTGGATGACTGAAAGCGGAATAATCTCAAACTTCTTCCCCAGTTTACTGCGTTGGTGCTGATGAAAAGACTGAAAAACATACTTTGGAAATTTGAGGGTCCTCCTCAAAATTCTGGCCCATTTTCAATTGCGGGGGGAAAGATGGAATTTTACTAAGATGTGGCCGAACCCATAGAGCTGCCTACGTATCCCCTCTTAAACGGGAATTAGGTTAGACGTAGTTCAAATTACATCACTAAATAAAAGCATATGATCAAATGTAGTATCTTTTCACCGCGTCCGAGTTGATAGGTTTCGGCCAGACTTCTCCGTTCATTTTTGCGAGAATAAGGGCTCCTCTATTTAGAACCTAATGAACCATGTACGGACCCTTCCAATTGGGAGAGAATTTACCTTTAGCTGCATCTTGATGCGGAAATATCTTCTTCAATACTAACTGCCCTGGAGTGAACATCATTGGCTTGTCTCTCTTGTTGAAGGCTCTGGACATTCTGTTCTCATATAATTGACCGTGACAAACAACATTCATTCTCTTTCCGTATATGAAGGCCAACTGCTCGTAGCAACTCTTAACCCATTCTGCATCATCTAATTCTGCTTCTTGTATGACCCTTAAGGAGGGGATTTCTACCTCGGCGGGGATGACCGCCTCTGTACCATAAACCAGCATGTAGGGAGTGTCCCCGGTTGATGTGCGGAACGTGGTATGATAACCCATTAAGGCAAATGACAACTTGTCATGCCACTGTTTGTGCTTTTCGATCACCTTCCTTAGTATCTTCTTGATGTTCTTATTGGCTGATTCTACAGCTCCATTCATTTGAGGTCTGTAAGTCGTAGAGTTCTTGTGTTTAATCTTAAACGTTTTGTTCATTGGCTTCATCAAGTCGTTGTTGAGATTAGAACCTTTGTCAGTGATGATTGATTCCAAAACCCCGAACCGGCAAACCATACAATCTCGGACGAAATCTGCTACTACTTTCTTGGTGACTTCCTTGTATGATTTTGCTTCAACACATTTGGTAAAATTATCAATTGCCACTAGGATGAACCTGTGCCCAATTGACGCGGCTGGTTCAATTGGTCCGATGACATCCATTCCCCAAGCAGCAAACAACCATGGTGAGCTTATTGCAGCAAGCTCGTTTGGAGGTACCTTTATCATATCTGCATGTATTTGAAAATGGTGGCATTTTCTAACGTACTGGATGCAGTCTGTTTCCATAGTCATCAAAAAATACCCTGCTCGGAGTATCTTCTTTGCCAAAATGAAACCATTCATATGCGGTCCACAAGTCCCTGCGTGTACTTCCTCCAATACTCTAGTTGCTTCCCTTGCTTCGACACATCTTAATAATCTCAAATCAGGAGTCCTCCTATACAGGATTCCTCCGCTGTGAAAGAAATTGTTAGACAATCTCCGAAGTGTTCATTTTTGAGTAGTGTTGGCAAGCTCTGGGTACTCTTCTGTTGTCAAGTATTCTATGATATCATGAACCAAGGTGTCTCATCGGCTTCTTCCCGACGTGAGCACAATAAGCTGGTTGGTCGTGAATCTTGACCTGGATGGGATTAATAAAGTTTGTATTTGGATGTTGGATCATAGACGATAAAGTGGCTAAGGCATCGGCGAACTCGTTCTGTATTCTGGGAACTTGCTGGAATTCTGTCTTTCTAAATCTTTTCCTCAATTCATGTACGTAATGCAGATAGGGGAGTATCTTGGAATTCTTAGTTTCCCATTCTTCTCGAACATGATGTATGAGTAGGTCCGAGTCTTCGATCACTAATAGTTCCTGAATATTCATGTCAATGGCTAGCTTGAGCCCTAAGATGCAGGCTTCGTATTCGTCCATGTTGTTGATGCACGGGAATCTGAGCTTGGTAGATACCAAGACCACTCTTGTGCCAACTCCTTTGAAATTTGCGGCACCATCGAAAAGCATCCTCCAACCGTCGTAGGATTCTGCAATGTCTTCTCCTATGAAGGCTATCTCTCATCAAGAAAATACGTCTTTAGAGGTTCGTATTCTCCTACAGGATTTTCGGTGAAGTGATTCACCAAGGCTTGCCCTTTGACTGCCTTCTGGGTAACATAAACAATGTCAAATTCACTTAACAGTATTTGCCACTTGGCGAGCTTGCCGGTAGGCATGGGCTTCTAAAAGATATACTTCAATGGATCCATCCTGGATATAAGATAAGTGGTGTAAGCGCATAAATAGTGCCTCAATTTTTGAGCTACCCAGGTTAAAGCACAACAAGTGTTCTAATAAGGAATACAGAGCCTCGTACGGGGTAAAATTCTTATTGGGGTAGTAGATGGCATGCTCCTTTCTTACTGTTTCATCATGTTGTCCCAAAACACAACCAAATGCCCCATCCAATACTGCAAGATAAAGCAACAGAGGTTTCCCTGGCTCAGGTGGAACCAAGACTGGCGACGTTGACAAATATTCCTTGATTCTTTCGAAGGCCTTTTGACAATCATTAATCCATTTAGTGGCGGCATCTTTCTTTAGCATCTTGAAGATGGGTTCACAAATGGCACTGGACTGAGCTATGAATTGGCTGATATAGTTGAGCCTTCCCAGAAAACACATTACATCTTTCTTGTTCTTTGGCAGTGGCAACTCTTGAATGACTTTGACCTTTGACGGGTCCAATTCTATTCGTCAGCGGCTTACAATGAAACCAAATAATTTTCCAGCGGGAACCCCGAATACAGACTTAGCGGGATTTAGTTTCAAGTTGTATCCCCTCAGTCTGTTGAAGAATTTTCTCAAATCTCCCATGTGATCTGCATCTTTCTTGGATTTAATGATGACGTCATCCACATATACCTTGATCTCTTTATGTATCATATCATGAAAGATTGTGGTCATGGCTCTCATGTAGGTAGCACCAGCATTCTTTTAACCAAACGGCAATAGTATATTCCCCACAGCGTGATGAATGCCGTTTTCTCTGCATCTTCTTCATCCATCCATATCTGGTGGTATCCAGCAAAATAATCAACGAACGACTGGAGCTCTTACTTGGTGCAGTTATCAATCAGTATGTGTATATTTGGAAAGGGGAAATTGTCCTTAGGACTGGCCCGGTTGAGATCCCGGTAGTCGACACAGACTCTAATCTTCCCATCTTTCTTTGGTACCGGTACAATGTTGGCTAACCATGTTGGATACTCCACTAATTTGAGAACTATGGCTTTGACTTGCTTGGTGACTTCTTCTTTGATTTTCAAAAATTATGTCTGGTTTGAAATTTCTGAGTTACTGTTTGACCGGTAGGCATGCCGGATCTATCGAAAGATTGTGCGCCACAATGGATGTGCTTTGACCAGTCATATCATCATACGACCAAGTGAATATATCCTCATATTCTTTCAAAAACTTTGTGCATTCTTCCTTTTTTGATGGTGACAAGTGTACGGTGACACGTGTTTCCTTAACATTTTTTGCGTCTCCCAAATTGATGACCTCAGTTTCATCTAAGTTATACTTAGGCCTGTTCTCAAAATTATCGACCTTCTTGACAACCTCCTTTGGTATTTCGTCCTCTTCTGAATCTACGTCCGTTTGTCGCACTGTCTCCTTGCAAGTTACAGTCATTGGTTCATCATCAAGATATGTAATAGTAATGCTGTGTAAAATAAAGTAAATGGTAGAGAAAACAAATGAGAGCGAAATATAAAGATAAACTTGGAAAATGCTTTTGATTAAATTCATAATCGCCTAAAACATCAGAGCTCTTTTTAAAAATAAAGACAATGCGAAAAAGTAAAATCAACTAAAGTAAAGTGCGATGCATATGCGTCGTTTAGCTTTGCTACCCCGAGACTCTCCGGGCACTAGTGGTCCTGATTGACCAATTGGTGAGGTGTTCTCCTCGGATTACAGCTTCAATGGAAGGGCCTTCCTCCCCTTCCTCCTCGAAGATAACACAGCAATCCATATCATCCTCCAGAAATAGGTTCTTCATTGCTGCCAGTGTCTCATCTTCCTCTGATCCATATATGGTATCAGCGGGCTGAAAGGTATGCTCTAACTGAGGTAGAGGGTGCTCCAATAGGTAGTAGGGACCGCTCCATGGTGGCGACCAGTGATTGAACTCCTCCCAAGTGTATTCATAACCCAGGCCAAAAGTGGTTCCATGCTTCTTCAACTGGATAGGCTTGGTAATACCCTATAGATTCTTGCCAAGCCCATTTTCGGGCTTGTATCCACTCCAATTCAGAATGTGCTCAATTTTGTTATCCCACCACTTTTCTTTATCTATGGCGTTGAATCGCTCGATGTGATGGTACGTTTCTCCACTGATTTTCCTTCTACCTCCGAGCATCGGGATGGCCTAGCAACTATATATGGGGTTGCTTTCTTCGCCATGGATGATTACTTCCTAATGATTCCATTCAAATTTTACAGCCTGATGCAAAGTTGACGCCACAGCCCCAGCAGTGTGGATCCAGGGTCATCCTACCAACAAATTGTAGGATGCTAGTACTTCAATGACTTGGAACTCGACATCGAACCAGGTGGGTCCCATCTACAGGCATAAGCTAATTTCTCCAGTGGTGGACCTTTGAGATCCATCAAAAGCTTTGACACTGATAGCCCCGTATTTGATCTCGTGCAATCCCTTACCCAATGTCTTGAGAGTTACCAACGGACAAATGTTGAGGTTGGATCCTCTGTCGACTAGAATCCTGGTGATAAAGTAATCTTCGCATTGCGCAGTAATGTGCAACGCTTTGTTGTGACCAAGCCCTTCCGGTGGTAATTCATCTTCGTGGAAGGTGATCTTATGGCTTTCCCATTCCTGCCCCATCATGTTTGGTATTTTGCCTCCTGTTATGTTGCTGGGAACATAAGCTTCACTCAGTATTTTCAATAAGGTGTTTTTATGTGCCTCAGAGCTTTGCAGAAGAGCTAGAATAGAAATCTGTGCTGGCTTTTTGTTTAATTGCTCGACGACCGAGTACTCTTTGGCCTGTACCTTCCTCCAAAGGTCACCGGGTCCAGTTTCAACAGCCCACCCGAAGGCTTGCTTGCTGGACTTAGCCAAGTTTTCTGGAGTGCATACCCTGCCTGTCCTGGTCATGCCTTGTGCGGCAATTGCTTCCCCAGTATATGTCTTTCCCATCCTTCTAGCCTCAGCGGTGTAATCCCAAGGTATAGCATTTTTTTGGAACGGGTTTACGTCTGTCATGGAGACTAGAATTGGTGCTTTGGGAGGAAACACAGTAACTTCAAACGGTGTATGCGCCTTTGGAACCCCGAACGCAACCTCAATTGGTTTTGGCGCCTTTGTAGGAGGTGCTTCAAACTCGAGTGGTACGGACACAATTACCACATCTCCCTCAGAGGGCTGAATCTGGACAACAATGGGATTAAGAGTAATTGTTGGCTTCTTAGGATCGTCTCCTTCAATTATCAAACCGATTGACCCTTTGGTGTCCCAATCATCTTCGATCTCGATCATGTGGACCTCCACCCTTGTGGTCAGGTAGAGGGTTGTTGCGGACATTGGGAACGGGCTCATTTGCTATAATGATCTTGTTGTCAATCAGATTCTGAATCTTGTCTTTCAACGAGCGACACTCATCGATGGTATGGCATTTCATCCCGGGATGGTATGCACAAGTTTTGTTTGGGTTGAACTACTGGAAAGGGTTTTCTGGAGTTACGGCTAGGATAGGGGTAATGTAACTAGCTGGCTTGAGTTTTTCATATAATTGGCCAATCGGCTCGGCTATGGCAGTATATTCTCTAAGAGGTTTTCAGTCGAAGTTTTGTCTAGGTCGAGGGAAGTTTCCGCGGGTAGGAAGTGATGGGTAATAAAAAGGTTGGGAGTTATATGCTTGGTATACGGGTGCAGGTTGGGAATATCTGGGTGAAGTGGGTTGATATGTAGATGGTGGAGGTGATTGGTAAGCAGGTGGTGGAATTTGGTAAGTGGGTGATGGTGCTTGGTAATTTAGGGTAGGCTGATATGTGAGTGGAGCTGAAGGATAGGTTTGGTATTTCATAAGGGAGTTGTTCCCTTGCGCAGTCATTACAGAATTCACATCCTTTTTCTTCGACGTGCCACCAGACTGTAAAGCCTTGTTGGTAGCTTGCAGTGCCTCGAGGTTAGTGACCATACCATTTTTGATGCCTTCTTTGATCCTTTCTCCCAACTTGATGATGTCGGAGAACTTTTGGCCCTCTATTAGCATCATCCTCTCATAGTACTGCGGATCCTGAGCATGGATGAAGAACCTTTTCATTTGTTCTTCCTCCAAGGCAAGTCTGACCTTAACATCTTCTTACCTCCAACGAGTAGCATACTCGCGAAAGGTCTCTGTGGGCTTCTTCTTGAGAATCTGGATTTAGAACACATCTGGTGCGTTCTCAGTGTTGAACCTAAACCGATCCATAAAGTCAGACGCCCTGTTCACCCAACTAGTCCATTTCTTCGCATCTTGGCTAATATACCTGAATAAAGCATCACCCTTCAAACTCCTCATTAACAGCTTCATGCAAATCTTCTCGTCCCTTTCGACTCCTTCCAACTTGTCACAATACATTCTAAAGTGGACCGTGGGATCACCTGTGCCATCGAATAGTTCGAACTTGGGAGGTTTGTAGCCCTCCGGGAGCTCAACATCTGGTTGAACACAGAGATCTTCGTAATCCAACCCTTCAACACTTTTGTTATCTTTGAAACCCTGGACCTGGCTAGTCAACTTCTTGATCTCAGCGGCCAAATTCTGAATGAGAGAGCTCTTGCTATCTGACTCGACTGCATTGGCGATTCGCTGATTGTAACGCGACATAGTGTCCACAAAGATTGGAGTGTTATGATCTTTTGTGGTGCTTTGTGGTTCAGGAATGTGTAGTGGAGTGTTATGAGTGGGTTGCACTGGAGGTTGTGGGATGTTTTGTGATGGTTCGGGGTTTTTGGTGTTAACATCGAGAGCAATAAGAGTGATTGACAGGCTTGCCAGGTTGATAACTTGGTCCAATTCCTCTCGGAATCTTAGTAAAGTTTGATCCAGATGAGCAGCAGTATATTTGGTGATTACAGCATTTTGAGAAGTTTCTTCAAGTTCCTTTCTAGCGCTTGTATCTCCCATTTTTCCTTTGTTCCTGTTTCTGGTATGACTTGGAGTAAGAGGAGGTGGAGGACCTTTAGATTTTGTGGAGTACGCTGATGGGGCCATAATGCACGAACTAACCTTTGGGGAGGGGAATAAAAATAAAAGAAAAACAAAGAAAAGGTAAAACGTTAGTGCGGATTCTGGTAAATAATATTGCAATATTTAAACACATTGTGCGGGAATATAAATCGCTTTCTAATTTGGGTGCCTCGTTTTGCCTGAGGTAAGCCTAGCGACAAATTAAATTTGGAGAACATATAATGCTAAATTCCTCATTTTATTGATAAAACTTTTACAAAACGAGTCTAAAATAACTAAATGATAAAGATGTCACTAATGGCCAGCGGCGTTATTACATTTAAGAAAGTAGAAGAGTAAAAATCCTAATTACTTGATCCCAGAAAGACCTTCCCCGGATTCGGTATTCTTGCCTCCCTCGTACGGCTGCATCAACTCGCTCATCCCTAACAGTAGATGGGTTTGAGCCAGATGTCCGCCGGCACTTCCCTCGGCATTCTGACAGTCTTCAATCCTTTTTAAGAACTTCCCTTCCAGTTCCACTAAACCTCGCTCCAGATACCCCAAACGATTGCTGGCATTGACAGCCATATCCTTCCATATGTTGATCACCTTCTCGTGGGCTTCCTATATTTCTCGATGTTCATTCTCACATTCTCTCATCCTCTTGCGCAATTGATAGTATTTGACTTGCGCTTCGGTTTTCTCATCAATAATCCTGTTACCGTGAATGAACCCTGGACGACCCAAACCAATGTGATCATCTTCCAAAAAACCTGTGTAGCGCGGCACACACTCAGTATGATACATGTCTGGTTCAATAGATTCCCTCCCTAAGAATAGTTTGCAGTGCCACATATGCTGAGCGTGACACCTGTGCGGGCTATCATCATCTTGAAAGTCAGCCCTGAAATAACTCATTTTCTCTATCTTGGGTATGATTTTTTTCCTTCCGGCTTGCCTCATGACTCGGAGGGGGACGTAAGGATGAGTTCCCCTCAGGCCAATGAGTATGAGGAATGGTGAATCTCGAGAACAGACAATGAACTCCCTTGTTGGGAACCACTCGAGCATCCACTGAATTTGCTCTTCTTTTAGATTCTCGAACAACTTTACCCATCCACTGGCCTCCTCTGGCTGAGCGAACATGTTGGGCATGAAGTTCATTTGCCTTGGGTGATGAAAAGCGATATGGTCATCCCATTCCCTGCATATGATTTCCTGTATGTAGTCGCCTTTCTAAAGGTGTTCTATGAGCCATAGCTGAAGTAGCAGATTACAACCCTCGAAATGTGGAGCCCCTTGCTGACACTTTCCAAAGGATCGATCGATTTCAGCAAGGATCATAGGTACTATGCTGAAGGACTGCCCATCGATTCCTTCCATTAAGGTCTTGGTAATCATGGCTATTCTGGTGTGGATCATAGCATTCTTCATAGGGAAAATTATCATGCCCAAGAAGCAAAACATGAATACAAACGCCCTTCTATGTATATGTCCCAAAGAGATGAGGGCGAATTCTTCCATGTAGGTAAGATAGGGCTTGCTGTGGCCATATCTCTCGTATAAGAAGTTGAATAGTATGTAGGATTCCTTCAAGCAAGAAAGGTCGGGATTTTTCTTGAGTCTCATCATCTTAAGAAAGCCTTTACTTTTGCGATTCTCCAGCATGATCAAACCTGGAGTCTCCCAAGGGATACCGGCTAGGCCCCCTATTTCTTCTAGCAAAGGGGTCATTTCCAAATCCCCGAAACGAATCACTGATCGATCACCATCCCAAAACAAAGTGGCAGCCTCAATTATTTTGTTGTTGGGTTGGATTTCAAAAACTGAGGGAAAATTCCCTAAGTACTTGCGGACGAGGGTTTGATCACTGCCATGTAGATCTTCCCACCAACTTAGCAACCTTGGGTGGATGTTGGATACCATACCAAATCTGGGGACCTCATGCCTCATTTTCTGCAAAACAAAGTGTTAGGCCCTTAGCCCCATCGGACTCGACTATTTAAACAAATAATTAGCAAATGGCATTTAGTTCCCCAAATAAATGAACATATTGTGAAGGTGTCCGTTTGGGTTATAGGAAACCCGATGGACTTTGTCTTAGGCATCTTAATGAGTCATTATGCGGACAACATAACTGACTCGGCTAGGCTGACCATGATCCATGAACAGTTTCAAGGGAAGAAGGTTTCAACTTTTAAAGTGCTAGAAAAGGTACCCTTGGGCAGACAACCCAAGAGGGAAAGGCGCGGAACCGTCGACTACACTGTTGATCGACTGGTTTTACCGCAAATATGCATTTTTCACATTTAGAGGGTTTATAATATTGGAAGGGCGCAACCACTCAATATAAGCGTTTCTATAGGAATTGTTTTGGCACGAGTGGAATATAATGTTGAGAGGTGCAATTACAATAATGAAACAAATTACATATATTTTCGCGTTTATAAGATAAATGATTACAATGCTTGCTTGAAATTACAACAATATCGAAATAAAGCAATAAAGAAGGCAATTAAAGAAAGAAAAGACATGAAGAGTCAAGTCAGTAATTGCGATGAAATAATCAAGGATAGAAAATAAATGCGGTTAATTAAGCAATAAATTCACAAAAACAAATAATGGTAAAATCCTAGAAAAGTCCCCAGTAGAGTCGCCATGCTATCGATGCCCCCTTTTTCTCTCCAGGGAAATAAATCGGATTTACGACATTATGGGTGGAATGACTCTTTTATCCTCTTTTGGGAGAATTTAGGGTATGGAGTTTAAAGAGTCGCCACCTAATGATTATAGTGAATCAGGACACATTTTGAGAAAAGAAGAAGGATTTGAAGGAAAAATAGAGTTTGGGTAAGGGCTTGAGATTATCTCGAGGGAAAGGTGTTAGGCACCCCTCAAGATCCACTAGTATGGTTCCCGGCCTTACTTGGTTGTGACTTTAAGAAGAGTAGGATTAGGAAAGCAAAATTTGCACACAAGAAATATAAACAAGTTGACCCTTTTGAAAGAATAAAGGTACAAGTAAAAGAGAATTTTAGTTCGAAGAAAATATTTAAATAAAGGAAAAGTAAAGAAAGAGGGTCCTATGTTTAACTATAATACGGATCATTTGATGCAGTATCTCGCACATGTTCCTAAAGAGGGGTCGTATTATGATATTAGCACATTGTCATCATCTTCTTATTCTATCCTTCCAACCCCGTTAAGGCATTTAAGCGTGATTAGTCTCGTTTACTTATTGCATGCTAGTACCCATCCCAACCGACCAATCCCGTGGCATTTGGAATCCTAATCCTAAGGGGAGGAAAATAGGTAGCACATATGTGGAGTTTAAAAGGACAAAATGCTAAGGCGTCAATTAAAACAAGTAACAAATAGTGATATACAAATCAGACACTCAAAGGCTCATAAAAACCCCATAAGTTACAATAGAATTAGTTTAGCATGACTTGCAAGTACTGATTTGGTGTTAAAATTAAAATTAACAGCGGATAGATTAGTTTAACACATAGAGTTGGATAATAAGTCTACAGTAGGCAACCCGGATCCAATTGTCAGAATTTAAGGTATTTAAAAAATGAGTGATTCAGAAAACACTAATTTTAGACAAAAGCCTGTACAAGAGAGTTTTGAAACAGAAATTTGAGATTTACCGAAGTTCAGAGATGGCTTGCAAATTAGTCGAACTGCTTAAGTAAAATTGTAAAGAGGCACTTTTCGAAAAAGCATTGAAGTAAAGATTTAGGCAGAAAACTAAAGGGTTGGTTTCAGAATAAAGATGCAAGTTAGGAATTTAAAAGACACTACAGATCTATAAAATGTTAAAAAAAACAAACCTGAACATGTTTCGAAAGAAAACAGGTTTGGACAAACTTTTACTGAAAGCGTTTGACATATTATCACTCATATTATGCGAGTTTGAACTCCTATAGGCATGAGATTTACATCTTGATTTTTAAGACTCGTTACTGTCATTGAACTATTAGAAGGGGTGAATATTTGATTGCTCTACATCTTGCCTAACGTTTATGTACTTCATATACACATGATTTCTATGGTGCTTGCAATGCAAAGTCCTAGAGACATGATTTCTAAATGGTATGCAATATTAAAGTTCAATAGGCATGATTTCTAAACGATTTGCAATATTAAAGTCCTATAGGCATTATTTCTAAATGATTTGCAAACGATTTGCAATATTAAAGTACTAGGCATGATTTCTAAACGATTTGCACTATTAAAGTCCTATAGGCATGATTTCTAAACGATTGACTTATGTAAATATGTGTAAACCCTTCCCACACCCTTTTCACTATATTTCCTAAATTCTTTTACAAAGTTTGTTACAGAACCAAAAGAAAGTAAACAAAAATACATTACAGCTTACAGCTAGAACTAAGCAGACTAATTCAATCTGAATACCCAATAACATGTGATTCACCAGATCCGTATTCCAGATTCAAAGGCCTTCTCTTAGAGTGTTTCAAAGTTCCAAGGGATTTCATGAAGCCTCTCAATGTTTACACCCTAAAGATTGAATAGAGTAGTTCAATGTGTAGAATTACGAGCTCTTAGGCATCCAAGTTCAGAGGGAACTCTAGGGTCCCTAAGCATGACATATAGAGGGAAAAACTCAAAGAACTAAGAATAAGTGTAAAGTGAGGGGGTTAGAGGAGACCAAAGCAAAGAATGGTCACACCTAGTCATGGGTAGGACTGCCACACCCCTAATCCTTTACTTGATTGAAGCAAATAAAATAGCAGACTTTCAGAAGTCAGACAGGGGTCTGGGTGGTGATTAGGACAATACCAGACATCCTGGTCAAGGCTCAACACATAAAAGGGGTTAAGGGAAGGGGACTGGTTTGAGTAAAGGTTCAAAAGAACCTGATCCTAAGTCAATTATGTCAATAGGCTTCTACCTTAACTCAAAACATACTCACAAAGTCTACCAGGGCAGCAAGAGATTCCCAAAGTCTAGCCTAGGTTTTCAGCCACCTAGACAGAGCAGCAACACAAGTAGCAGAAAAGAGAGGGAAACTTTGAGTGTATGTGTATTGAACTCAGTTGTTAGCCTTTTCTGAAGGAAAAGATTGGGGTATTTATAGTTTTGAAAACAGGTGGTAAGGCAAAAATATAATTCAGTACCAAATCAGAATCAATCAGCGGAAAGGACTTCTTTTAATTAAGGAGTCGAACTAGAGTAATAAATAGCAGATTTCATTTAAGGAAAGAAGATCAGGAACACATTGAGTAATACAGGGTAAATACATAGGAAATTTAAAATACTCGATTAGGTAAATAAAGTAAGAGTAAAATAAATTAATCACATAGTAAATCAAGGAGTTAAAGATTCGAACATAATAATGAATTAAGTCAGAAAACAGGTCCAAATCAAACAAGGAGAGAATATGTCATGGATGAAATTAAAAGGTCTTGCAAGGCTTAACAAGAATCAGAAGCATGAGACGAGCTTAGAAGATTTAGGGTTTTAAAATCGAACAGGCAACAAACAAAATACTCGTACTCAAGCAAGTTTGAAAACCCCAAAATCTAGGGTTTCTTCCATAAGTCAAGGGTAAAGACGAAAGCATAGAAAATCAGGCAAAAACATTCATGGAAATCTAAGTAAAGAAAATGTAGCAACAAAATTACTCGGAAACCCTAGGAGGAATTACAATAAAGAAAATACACAGAAATCATAGTGAAACGTTTAGGAATTACAGCAAAACCCGAATAATGCAAGAAATCACAGTCGAAGAAGTAGAAATCGCAAAAACCTAAGTTTTGAGAAGTTGAACATTTTTGAAAGAAAAAATCGAAAAAAAGGCATGGAAAATACTTTAAAATCTTAGAAAATAGCACGGATCTAAAGTAGTTCTTAGAGAGAAACAAAGAAAACCTCGAGGACTTAGGGTTTCAGAGGAAACCCTAGAAAACGAGAAAGGCGTGGATAGGACTGGCCCTGAGTCGAAGATGGACTCACAGGGCTAGGGCTCGCCGGAGATGAGCCGGAAATGGCCATAGAACTTGAACCAAAGGGCTTTTGAGTCGGGGTCTTCAAGGTCAGACCTTGAATCTTCATGCAAAAGGAGAATAAGGGTGAGTGGGGGTAGATATAGGTTACATAGGGTCTGAGAGGCCATGATTTTCGGTGGAATAAGGTCGGAGACCGGCAGAGAGGGCTAGGGTTTCAGAGGGTGGGTGAGAGCATTTTGAGAGATGAGGGGATACAAGGGCGGCTGCTGAAGAGAAATGATTAGGGTTAGGGGGCTTGTGGGTTTAATTAAGGAAGGGGGAACGTGGACCATTGATCTAAATGATCAACGGTCGAGATTAAAGGGGCGTGGGTCGGGTTAATTTAATTGGTTCTGCAGTCGGGCAGTTTTGAAATTGGGCAGTGCAATTGTGGGGTTAATTTGGGCTGGGTTTTGGGTTTAATTTAGGCTATAATTGAAAGTAAAGAGGCTACAATTTAAATAGCCAATTTTTCCCATTTTGAATTTATAAAAATATCAAATAGCATTTAAAATCAAATTATAAATACTGATTTAATAAACAATGCATAAGTATTAATTAGAAATGATTTTGCGATTGAAAAATGCTATTAAAACGAGAAATAGGCTAAAATTATAATTTCATGCAATGTTAGTTTTAAAATACCAAATGGGCTTGTAAAATTATATAAAAAATTATGTAAATTATATTTTTGTGTAAATGTGAGAATAAAATAAATTATTCACCAAAATGACAAGTTTTGAGAATAATTATTGGATTTTATATTGCAAAATAGGCCATAGATTAGTTTTAAAATCTTTAAAATTTGGAAAAAATTTCAAAGCCTTTGGGGATACTTGTACATGTATATACATGCTATTTTGAAAGTATTTTGAGTATAAAAATTCATAGGGAAAAATTGGGTATCAACAAATCATCGAAAGGGCTACTACCAGGTTCGCAGAGATGGGCCTAAGACAGCTTGTGTGATGAGATATGGAGCCTTTGAGTGGTTGGTGATGCCCTTCGGCTTAACCAATACATCGGCCACTATGAACAAGATTTTTCATACCTACCTTGATCAGTTCGTGGTAGTATACCCAGACGACATAGTCATCTATAGCAACACCTTGAAGGAGTACATGGAGCACTTAAGGAAGGTTTTCCAAGTCATGCGGGAGAATGAGCTACACATCAAGAGGGAGAAATGTGAGTTCACACAGTCAAATGTGCTCTTCTTGGGCCATGTCATTAGCAATGGAGAGCTACGCATGGACGAGGCTATGGTACGTACTATCCAGGAGTGGGAAGCACCTACAAAGGTAACGGAGTTAAGATCCTTCCTTGGCCTTGTTAACTACTACCGTCGGTTCATCAGTGGCTACTCCGTAAAGGCCGCACCATTGAACGAGTTGCTAACGAAGAACAATCCATGGGTTTGGACGGAGCATTATTAAAAGGCGTTAGAAGGCCTTAAGGAAGCTGTAACAAAGGAGCCAGTCTTGGAATTACTTGACTTTTCCAAGACATTTGAGGTGCACACAGATGCCTCACACTTTGCCATTGGGGGTGTCCTGATGAAAGATAAGCATCCCATAGCATTTGAGAGCTGCAAGTTAAATGAGACGGAGTGGCAATACATGGTGCAAAAGAAGGAAATGACTGCAATTGTGCATTGCCTTTGTCCATGGAGACATTATCTAATCGGATCAAGGTTCGTGGTCAAGATCGACAATGTGGCTACTAGCTACTTTCAGACGCAGAAGAAGCTCACACCAAAACATGCTAGGTGGCAAGACTTCTTCACCGAGTTTGATTATGTGATAGAGTACAAGCCTCGCAAAGGTAATGTTGTAGCTGATGCCTTGATCCGGAAAGCCGAGCTTGCTGCCATCACTTGAACAACTTGGGACATTCGTGAGGCTATAAAAGAAGGCATGAAACATGATCCAGCAGCCAAACAACTTATCGAGTTAGCCAACCAGGGCAAGACGAGACGTTTTTGGGTAGAAAAAGGCATATTACTTACCAGAGGTAGGCGGGTTTACGTGCCTAAGTTTGGAGAAATTAGATGACGGATCATAAAAGAGAGTCATGACACAATGTAGGCTGGTCATCCAAGTAAACGTCGCACTAGGGCCTTGGTTGAGTCAGTCTACTATTGGCCACGCATGCGAGATGACATAGAGTGTTATGTGCAGACTTGTCTTGTCTGTCAACAGGACAAGGTTGAACATCAATAACCCGGAGGACTTTTGGAGCCACTACCCGTTGCAGAGCGTCCATGGGAGAGCGTGACTATGGACTTTATCACTTGTGTACCGAAGTCTGATGGTTATGGTACTATTATGGTGGTCGTGGATAGATTTTCCAAATATGCCACCTTCATGACCGCCTCACCAGGTTGCACTGCCAAGGAAGCCGTCAAGATATTCTTTAATAACGTGGTGAAGTATTGGGGTTTACCAAGGTATATTATCAGTTATCGAGTCCACGTTTTACTGGAAACTTTTGGAGAGAGTTGTTCGACATACTTGGCACGGAGCTGCACCTTTTCACTAGTTTCCACCCACAGACAGATGAACAAAAGGAACATGTCAATGCCTTACTAGAATGCTACCTGAGGCATTATGTAAGCGCACATCAGAAAGATTGGGCAAGGCTCCTAGACATCGCCCAATTCTCTTGTAACTTGCATCGGAATGAGTTCACGGGGCGGACACCATTTGAGCTAGCCACAGGCCAACAACCACAAAATCCACATTCATTACCAGCCGAATTCGAGGGAAAGAGTTTGGGGGCTTATCATATGGCCAAAGGATGGGAGGAACAGCTTGACACTGATAAGTCCTACTTGGATAAGGCAGCTAAGAAGATGAAGAAGTTTGCAGACCGGAAGAGGCATCCCACGGACTATAGAGTTCGGGACATGGTCATGGTGAAGTTTAACCCAAGGCAGTTCAAGGAACTACGGGGCATGCATTAAAATCTGATTCGCAAGTACGATGGGCCATTTAAGATCACCGCAAAGGTAGGAAAGATCTCATACAAGCTTGATATGTCATCATATCTTAAGATCTACCCTGTCTTCCATGCCAGCATGCTTAAGCCATATCATGAAGATAAGGATGATCCGAGTAGGGGCCAATCAAGTCGGGCACCAATGACTATCACTGCCTCGCATGTCGGGAGATTGAGGCTATCATAGATTACTAGGCCATGCGAAAACAAGGTAAAAAAGCCACTGCTATGTTCCTCTTCCATTGGAAAGGGCAATCACCAGAAGAGGCCACGTGGGAACGATATGAAGACTTGTGGCAATTCAAAGATAATATCCGAGAGTATATGCAACAGCATTGCGCCGCGGTCGTTGCAATATTGGGTGGGGGAGAGTGTGATGACCCTCCATGTCATCATGCCACATAGGCACCATTGGCATTTATTAATGCCATGTAGAAGCTTACATAAGAAGAAGGCTAGTATTTGTAAGAAGATTCTAGAGAAGTAAGGATATTTTCTTAGGAAGAACCTAGATCCTTATGAATTTGCTAGGAAAGTCCTTGGAATCTTCTAGGCTTGTAGAAAATTCTAGAGAAAGCTCTTATCTTGTAAATATCAAGGACTTGTATAATAATTAATATTTACACACTAGCTCCTAGGAGACTAGTATATTAAGGGGGCCATTCATTTGTAACTCATCAAGCAAACACTTCAAGTTCTCTCTAATACAAAGCTTCGTTTAGCAATTCTTTTGTGTTCTTTCTTCCATTCTCTTAGCGATCTTGAGTGTAATAGGGCTAACTTGGCATAGCAAGAACGTGAGCAAATTGTGCAAGATCGTGAGCAAGTTGTCAAGTGCTGCACGTGCACTATTTATGAAGTAAGGACGTGACACTTATATCTTTATAGTTTCGATGAATTTACAATTTAAATTTAGTAAAATAAATACTACATTATTTAAATTATCAGTAACTTACAAATTGAGAAAATTAATCAAATATTATAGTAGAAAATGACGAAAAGAGGGGGATAAGGATAATTTTATGATAGTCATATTTTAAATTAATTAAAAAATAAAAGATAAATAAATAATTATAAAAATATTATTCGTAAATTTATTAAATTGGAGAATTTTGAAGAGTATAACATAGGTGTTTAAGAATAAAAATATTTCTAGAGTAAGAAAATATATATATCCATATTATATTAAAAGAGAAGTAGTATCAAAATATTAAGTCAATTCGACAAGATTGTAAAAATCACATTAGTAAATAGATAATACTAAATACTTACTAATTTAGTAAAACATAAATAAGGGACAATAATTTATTTGATTACTATATGATGTGTATCCTTTAATTTTGTATAGATTTGATATATTTCTACATACTCTATTAAATCAAAAAATAGAAATTAATATTTATTAAAATAAAAATATATTACTTCATAATTTTATAAGATTAATATTCTATCAAATCATAATCCACTCCAGTTGAGGCGAAGAAGGGAATTGAGGTAAGACTGGCATAAGAGAATGGAGTTACTGAGCGAATATTCAAACGTCTATTTATGTGAGAACTTCTTGCCCCTTTGGTTGACACCACCTTAGCCTTAGTCAGTAAGAGAGGGGATGACTATTAGATAGGGACTCCGGAAGTTCATGGGAAGATGTTAGTGGATGGCAGGTTCGATTACGGAGAAGCCAATAATCAAAGATTATGCGGAGGGTCCAGCAGTAACTAATTACCCAAGCAGAAGGACAATGACACTAGCTAACCAACTGAGAGAGTCAAATAGATAGATGAATTACTTGCTAAAAGAAAGGAAAGAAGTGGAATCAGACTCAGAGCGCATCGCGCGGGTACTGACGCTAATTATTATAAATAGAATTCTATTTAAGGTGTATGTCCATATTCTAAAGAGTTACTAGGGTTGCTAAGTCATTCATTCTCCGAACTTTCTCTGTAATACTCTTCTTCTTCTTTTATTGTTCATAATATATTATCAGTACGAGACTCTAACCAATTGAGTAGAAGCTTTGGGACTGAGAATAATGATTGTCAATTGTTCCATAAACATCCTTCGTAATTAAATTCTGGATTTAAGGTAAGTATTTTACTTTATTTTTTCTCTTTTAAATTCTTGACATTCTATAATTTGATTTTAAATACAAGCAAAGACAATACATTTAGATTATAACTCTAATGGAGTAGTAAGAAATAATAACCACTCGAAGTGGTAAAATTTTTATGTCTTGCCATGATCAGTCATGTATGATCGTGAGTACAAGAAGTGAAAACTCGTCCCATTGACTTTGCTCTATTCTCATTCCCTTAAGAGAATGTGATAGAAATATGTGATAAGTCTAAAAGAAGATAAAATTATTACCGTGAAGGTATCAATGGATGTGGATGTGGATGTGGTAATAGACAAAATTATAATCGTCATCATTGTGATGAGAATAATAAGGATTCTGAAAATAATCCTTCATTCTGTGAAAGTAGTAATTGTCATCGCTTTGAGATGAGATTTTATAAAGCACATAGAGATGATAATGGCCCATTCATGATGCAAATGTGACAACATCTGATTTATGATTACATATTCATTCTTTGAAGAATATGAACGTGCTAGTGGTAGTGAATATATCACACCCATCTCTAGAATAAGGTTTGAGGGGATATTAGAAAATAATATCACTATTATAATGTGAATGGTCATTGGTCACATACCTATTGTACGCTAAAATATTTTGGCAGTGTGATTAATAAAGGATAACAATAATGCAAGAAACAGATCCTGCATATAATTTTGACCATACAAGAAACAGATCCTGCATATAATTTTGACCATAACCATAATGGTATAACTTTCTCTTTAAAAGAGATATTCACCATAATGGATGTTGATGAATATGTGGTGGTACCAAATTAATTGAAAGCTTTCAAAGAGCCAATTATTACTATTTTGAAGGAATAAAATTGATTATCAATAAGGTATTGTGTTATAGTAAGTCTCAAAGAAACTTAATTGAGTTTTTAAAATATTCGCGAAAGCGGTTGGCCATACTGAGACTATAAATAAAGGAAAGATATGATATCTTCTATTACTATAACTTATAATGGGATAATACGTATGTGAAAATTTACCCTCTTTATTCTTCAATTTGTACTACAAATAAAAGTATACCACAATAAACTAAATATTATTGGTATAAAACCCATATCATAATAAACTTGGAGTTTATTGATAAATTGCACATATCATGATGTAAACCTGAAGTTTACTAATACATACAATTTTATCGAGAACGGCTTATTGAGCAATCTTGATTTAAGTATAATGTGCAAAAATAAAAGAGAATTCACATGGGTAAATATTAAATAACTAAAAAGTTCTTTACGAATTCTCTTATATTACTTGTTCTCATTAATTAATAGACCAACTAAAATTGGGATCGAATCCCATAAATGTTGGAAATATCAAAGGTGAATACGGGACCATTCACTTGCCATGTATACCACATAAGAAGCATCTATGAGATGGTTACATGTGCAACTATATTTAAACCGCAACCTGATGTTTGCGAGGTGACTTGCTCAATAATTTAATTTAGACCATAATTTCCAGATTTTCTATTCAAGATATTTAATCTTGATAAGTTGGTTTACATCACAGCGGAATTAGAAAGATAATTTATTGAGTGCCTCCACTTAATAACTAAATTATTGCTTATGAGAACAAAGTTATCTATATCAGTTTGATATAGGTAATATACAAAGTATATTACATTCTCTCCTCACAAGTGGTTCAGGTCAGGAACCAAATAATTCCATCTTATTATTATTGATGTACGATGTATATTTTGATTAACACCATAACACACAAAGGTGGGTTCTCAAAGTTGAGGAAACAAGTTAGTTTTTCTAACATGAGGGGGAGACATGAAAAAATTATGTGGAATGAATTATCATTTGTATATCTAGATCATCAAATACGACAATATGAACTTGAAGTTCATAAAAAGATAATTCGTTTGCAATATATTACAAAGTATGTTATACGCACTTGCTAACCCAAAGAAAGTAATTATATTATCACTGCAAATTCCCCTATTAGAATAAGTCGTAGAAGGAGAAAGTCTATGGTATGCTTAAAGCGTTTAGACAGATCGATTTCAAATAACTTCTTGATAAAAAAGATGAGCAAATAATCATAATTAAGAAGGCAAGTGATCTAGAAGATCACATAACATAAGACTGCATAAAATATCATGAGAGGTTAAGGTACCTGAATATACGAATGGAAAGATCTCTATGTTATGTCCATATGAAAATAAGGAGGTTTGAGCCGATATAAAATGTTTATCGACGATATCTATGATAGCACTAAGTATAGATGAGTACCTCAAGTATGTCAAATACAGACATAAAAATATTGGCCATGTGAAAGAGACACAATTCAAATAGAATTAGTTTCATATGAAAGACATATTGTTTTGGACCTGCAGTTCAAACACTTGAAAGTATAAAGTCAATGGTATGTGCAATCAGTTTTCGATATCTTATTTGTCTAGCATGACATGAAAACTTGATATGCATCTAATTATGCTCTGATGGTAAGCAACCCCCACTTCCAACCGAGAGGTTGTGAGTTCGAGTCTCCCCAAGAGCAAAGGTGGGAAGTTCTTGGAGGGAAGGATGTCGGGGGTCTATTTGGAAACAGCCTCTCTACCCTAGGGTAGGGGTAAGGTCTGCGTACATACTACCCTCCCCGAACCGCACTAAGTGGGATTATACCGGGTTGTACTTTTTTACTTTTTTATATGACTTAACTTATATGACAATCCATGAAGGATTTAAATCGCTAAAGCATATACAATTCTTGATCTTGAAGTACCACATTCTCAATGCAATTTATGCATAAATGTTTCTTGCTATAACTATATGCATGATAATGTGATAACGAGAATACGTATATGGAGATATTGAAGAGTCACTCCACTATATTTATGAAGACATTATATATCTATCACAAATGATGATTTCTAGGTGCAAAATATTCATTCAAGTTAATATGACTGATTTATTTATCCAATCTCTACCAACGATCTCTTGAAGATGGTGCACAAAATTTAGAATGTGATGGCTTAAGGATGTGAATTGATGCTCTCATCAAGGGGAGTTAATACGTGTTGTACTCTTTTTCCCTTATAAGTAGTTTTCCGTGCAAGATTTTTAACGAGGCAACCAAAAGGTATATTGTTAAATATGTGTACTCTTTTCCTTCTCTAGAATTTTTTCCACTAGGTTTTATTATAGTTAAGGTATTAACGAGTCACATTATCTGTTGAATATACATTAAAGTTGAGGTATTATAAATAAAACTTTATTTAAGGTAAATGCTTATAGGGTTTGTTACTTGGTGGCTAAGTCACCTCTTTCCTATAAATAAAGGGATTTTAATCTATTATAAATTACTTCAAATCAATAAAAATTCTCTTTCCGTATATTTCTATGCAATACTCTTCTTTTTCTTCTTTTATTGTTCATACAGTTATGCCGGAGAAAGTGCATAAATGTAAATTCGAACTTTCTGATGTAATTCACAGTAAATAACGATTTACAACTCCTCGTGATTCTAGAACTATCTAATCTCCATTTCCTTATTTTCTCAATATACATTTTCTTTTAAAAATAATAGTTCCCAAATAAATACTCCTATCATATTCTATTTTTCAGGTCAGTATTATTTTAATTATAACAAAATTCTTTCAATTAATTTAAGAAACAAAGCTGGCATTAAGTTGGTTTTGACAGCGTAAAACTCGGGCTTATGCTTGTAATCTGAAACTAATGAGGGTACATTGGACTCACACGTGTGTTCCGGTTTACACTCTATTTTTGTCAAACTTTAAATCTATGATCTAAATAAACACAACAATTGATTGTTAATTTAATGACATTAATAATGATGCAATAGCTGGATTGTAGTAAGCCCCTGTGACATCCGAGAATGATAGCTACTGAACTCTGTGCACATGAGAAGATCAATATTGTTATAAATGCGTTCCAATATTATTATTCCAACTGCTTCTCTATGCAAAATGAATATAATTTCCTTTCATGTCTTTGAACTAAGAAGATTAAATTTCTTAATGCAATAGAAGATTAATTTGCTACATTAGGTTTAGAAGCCTTAAACAAACTTAAACAAGTTTTTAGCTTTTTAAAATTAGACAATTGGTTAAAATGTTCCAAAAAGAATTAAAAAAAATAAGGATTTCTATCATGATTTCGGATTGGCTGATAAAATATTGATTATATCCAAGGGCCTCAAGAGTTAGCCCTTTCCTTCTGTCTTTGAGCTCTTAAAATTATTCAAACCCACCCCCCCACCCCCCACCCCCCCAACCCGCGGAAATTGCATATATTTCAACATCCCATATAGAAAAATAAGTAAAAAAGATAAAAGCATGCACGAAACTATATTCGGTCGCATTTTAAGGATAGATTTGTTTGCGTGAAATTAATGATCTCGTGGATTGTAAAAAGAAAGGAGAGAGTTTTTTTAGAAATGGTACGATTGGTCGGTATTATAATGTTATAAAGTTGAACTGTATAATTGAATGTGTAACCCTCTCGAAAATTGTTAACCCGATTTAGGGAAACATGGGGCATGGTGCACCCTGACTCCCACGTCAAATAATTAATGATTTTCATCAAAATCAATGGATCTAAATGCAAAATCAATGAAGATCCAAAGGTAAAAATCTATGATCTATGAAACAACTCTTTGTGAGGTGTCTTAAAATAAAGGATTGCATTGACAAGATTCAACTGAATTAGCATGCAATTAACATCTGGCGCTGGTGGTGGTAAGTGTTAAAAAAGACTTCCAAATTTTAAAACTGTTAGGCGTTTTACATCATTTTTCTTTTCCCTTTGAGCTGCTTGCAAATTTCTCAACACCCATAAAGATTAGGCCCCTTTACTAATATTCTTGTCAAGCAGCCTTGATTTGACCTTTTTTGACATTTGACTTGTGAACAAATTTTTCTATAAGGTGAAGTATCGTATGTGCCAGTCTAAATAATTGGATCAAATAAAAATAGAAAAATATATAACAGTGCTGTCTTTTATATTTCACAGTAGACTACTTTTGTAGTATCAGACTTCATCGTATAGGAAAAAGTTGCCTTAACTTGTGTATATTCTGGTCATCCGTCACTATAATTTGGTGCTCAATATTTTCTTTTGGAGTAAAATAAAATCTTAAAATCCAGAGGCGGCCATGCATTTCTTATTCCTTCTTGGGGTGAGTCTTTTAAGAACTGCATGTATATCCTTCAAGTTTTGATAAATTAAATAAGCAACCTAAACTATGAGATCGGCACTATATGTATATGTAGGGGCAAATGTAGTGTTCAATCAAGTGATCATAAGATTCAATAGGACCCATAACTTTTGACGCGAAATAAAAATTTATATATAAATTTTTTTAAAGTTATAAAACTAGTACATATGAACCCATAAATTTAAAAATATAATGAATTCAATACTAAAAATCTTGAAAGTTGAACATATAGGGTTTAAATGCTGGATCTGCCTCTATATATATGGAACCCTATAAATGAATACAATTTTCTTAGTAAAGCTTATTGAGAAAATAGGACTGTTCGACTATTTGTTTAATTTGGACACTTGAAATACTTTATCTATTATACAACGTTAACGTGACTTGTTTAGGATGCCAAAAGTTTGAAGGAGTAATTATTTGAAGACTAGAGGGGGAGTTTCCCAGAATTATAAGAAACCACAAGGGTCAAAGTGGATTTCTGCCTAACAAGTTTTGTTCTATATAGTGTATATGTAACAGTTGATTATAAGAATGAGAGAAAACTTCAATTCTTCCTTCCTATGTAACTGACATATCGTGAATCTGCATGTGCTTTCTGCTCTTCTTGTTTTGTTGCCCGCAAAGTCTTCTTCTCTCTTTGTCTGCTTCTTTTCCAATTAATTCTTTCTTTCACCAAAAGTCAGATATAAACACACTTAATTTAAAACCTTTGAGAATTTCAATTAAACTATCCCTACCCCCACCCCCACCACGGCCCCTACAAAACCGTTCTTCTTCATATATGTCCTCTTCCTCTTCACGAGTAGTATACATCGAAACATGCCTAATACTTCAACAACTAGTACAGCTAGTAATTGGTATTTGACCTACATAAAGCTTAGGTTTTTTACTAAAGTCCGTAGGTTCCTTCAGCTCAAGGCAGCATCTAAAAAACCATTGAAACCGTCTGATCAGCCAAGAGAATATTCAGATACTTTGATTGTGATTGAAGAAGGTGAAAAGGGAGAAAAGGGTATAATGGGAAAAGAGAGTGATATTAAAGATAATGGGTGGATGGTTTTGCAAAAATCTGTGAAGAAACTTCACTTTGGGAGTTCGGAAGAAAAAGAGGTGGCTGCCATAGAGATAAAGAAGTTGGCTAAAGGAGACTTAAAGAGAAGGAAACTGATGGCGGAGCTGGGCGTAATTCCGCCGCTTGTGGCCATGGTTGGTTGTTCTGAGGTGGTGCTGCGGCGGCAGAGATTGGCGGTTCAAGCATTATTTGAGCTTGCCAATGGCTCTTTCACGTAAGTTCATTTACTTACTTATATTTTATAAATCATAAATATTAATCACTAGTTTAATTTAAGTAAAATCCCTTTTTATTTTATTTTATCAATTAATCCACTTTCTTCTTCATGCTTGGTTTTCTCCTCGGCTAACAGTTACGATCAAGTTTAAGTGCTAAGTTTGACGCTGCACTAATATATGTGTTTATCGTAAAAACGATAAGAACAAGAATGATGAATTTATAACAATTTGTATTTTTATAAAAATGTGAGATTTTTTCACCACATTAAGTAAGAAATTTGTAAAGGTGAAGTTCAAATTTTATCCCATATTCATGAACTGGAGAACGGATTTTAAAATTTCATTAAATCGCATTATCCATTTTGGAAAAGCAAATGGCATGTTAATTTTCTGTTTCGTGACTTCTTCCAGTAAAGAACATCTTTTATTACCAAAATAGAAGAATGAATTTATGGTTTTTATTAATATCCTATAAACTTTAGACGTCAGGGTGATTGGCCTAATTAATGGTTTAAAAACTGTTGCATATTAAGGTTAGAAACTAATAAAGGTGACTAAAGGTGAATTATATTTGGTAATCTAGTCCAGATGCATGCAAGAAAATCGAAAATTACCGTCCTAAAAAAATTTAACTAACATGTAGAGTATAATATGATTTCTTTGTTGAGCTGAAATTTTGGGTTGAGATTTTGATAGTGATCTTATTTTAATTGAAATATAATACAAGGGGTTCCGTAGTACAAATTTCATCCGATTAAGCTAGTGGGATCATAGTGCGGTGGTATGACGTGGCGACTGATTATTGGATGTATAACTTACTACATAAAGGGTAATGTACCAAGTCGTGGAGCCCACTGAACACTTTAAGTGGCCAATTTTTGACTTTAACACACTGTATGGCACGTGAGGTCTGGTTTAGAGAATAATACCCCTCTCTTGGCTATTAACAACAACCCAGTATAATCCCACTTAGTGGGGTCTGGGGAGAGTAGTGTATATGATGATCTTATCACTATCCTTGGGTAGAGAGGCTGTTTCCAAATAGATCTCCGGCATCCTTCCCTCCAAGAACTTCCCACCTTGTTCTTGGGAAGACTCAAACTCACAACTTCTCGATTGGAAGTATGGGTTACTTACCATCAGAGCAACCCCTCTTATCCCTCTGTTGGCTCTTAAAAGTGCCCAAAAAGTTCATGACTCGTACCTACTATCATAGATAGCCATAAAAATAAAATATCCCTAGTGACTTTTATCCCAATAAAAGTCAAATGTGTTCCAATTACATCTTGTAATGGATAGAATTTCGCTTGGACTTTGTTTTTGAGGATGTGTACGAGCAAAATAAAAAATATTATTTTCTCTATTTGAGTTTAGATGAAGTAATTTTACTCGATACAGAGTAAAAAAAAAAACTTTTAAAATATATGGTCATAAAAGCTTTGTGCGGTAATAATATTTGTGTGGTTATAAAAACTTTTTATTAATGGTAAAAGGAGTAAAATGAAGAGTTTAAAGTCGAATTATTTTCAAATTTAAAATTCTAATGTACAATTGAAAAGAATGAATTCTAAACTATTTAAATGTCCAATTTTAATAACGGAATAAAAAACCGCAGCTATACAAAAAGAAAAACTCCAATATTCTATTGCATCTACTAGTTTATTCTTTAATTTTTTTCGTACTTTTCTCTTTATACTTAAGCGATTGGTAAGAACTTTTTTACATAAGACTTTGGTTATGGTCAGTTTTTTAAGCATATGATATTTCGGAAATAGCCTTAAATCTCTTCTTCATTTGAAAGCCTTTAAGTAATGACTAGGAAAGCAATAGCAAACGGATTTTATCAACTTGACTTTGTTGCGATAGCAAAAATGGGAAGTATAGGTTAGTTGAGTCAACTTGACTTTGTAGCCCATAACATTTTATCCGAAAAGGACTTAGGCCTTTTTCTACAAGTATATGTGGTATGACCACATTGTTTTGGTAATTATGAAGAAGGTTGAATCGACTCTATATATGATAGCGTACATCTTTCATTTGATCTTTTAACATTTCAAATTCGATAAATATCTCTTGAAGGACAAAACAATATAAGTTTTAGTCCTATTTTTATCTCTGTAATTGGATTAATTTTATGAAAAAGTATGCATGATTATTGTTGACACGGTAGAGATAACATTTTTCTGACATCAAGATGTCAGTTTTCTGTTATGAGAGTAAAAAATTATACAAGAATAACATATCCAGTAGAATTTCACAAGTAGAGTATGTGAAGGATAGTGTGTAAGCAGACCTTACCTCTTACCTCTACCTGACGAGATAGAAAAATTGTTTCCGATAGATCCGTGGCTCAAGAAAATATGAAAAGAGAGAGAAGGGAAGAAGACGAAGAAGAAAGAGGAAGAAGAAAGAAAGAATGGGGAGACAAAGAGCGATAAGGAAAGGGAGAAAAAGATAACAACAGCAAGAACAATTACAACAATAATAAAAAATAAAGTAAAAAAAAATATAATGATAGAGAAATTATTGTTATTGTTGTTAGACACGTTCACTGACTTGCACAACCATGGTTGTGGGATGAAGAGCGGGTTGTTAATTTTACATGTTATTATTACTTGTCTTTATTAATATCTGTGGCCGAAGTGATCAAAGTGGAGTGGTTCACGTATTAATTATATGAAAACAATTAAGAAAAAAATTGTAAAATCGACTTTGTTTTGACCTTCAGTTCTTGCACTGATCTGGTTTGCAGAATCTTATTGACTTCTCATTCTCAATAATGTTTTTAATTTCTATTGTTATTTATTCTGGGACCCCTACATGATTGGGCGAACCCCCAACTTCCTACCCATTTTTCTATAAGTTGTTGACCAATAAATACAACTAATGAAAGCCATAAAATTGGGTCCCTAATGATTAGTTATTCTAATATTGTTTTTGGCCATATCATTGGAGTAATTCATTTGTTTAACAATTGTTCCTTTTTCTTGGTTCCCATTTTCAGGAACAAAGCTCTGATGGTAGAAGCAGGAATCTTATCAAGATTACCCCAAAAAACAGACAACTTAGATGAAAACACAAGGCAAGAATTTGCAGAATTGATCTTGTCTATATCATCCCTAGCCAACACCAAACTCAATATGGATTCCTCAAGAATTATTACATTTGTAGTCACCATTCTTGATTCATCAAATTCAAGTGTTGAAACTAAAAGTACATGTCTAGGGACATTGTACAATCTGTCCTCAGTGTTGGAAAATGCTGCCAGTTTGGCAAATAATGGAACAGTGACTATTCTCTTGAGATTGTCTTCATTGAAGGAAGTATCAGAGAAAGCATTAGCCACATTGGGAAATCTAGTTGTTACCTTAATGGGGAAGAAGGCAATGGAAGAAAATCCTATGGTGCCCGAGAGCATAATCGAAATAATGACATGGGACGAGAAGCCAAAATGTCAAGAATTATCGTTATACATTTTGATGATTTTGGCTCACCAAAGTCCAATTCAAAGGGAGAAAATGGCCAAGGCTGGTATTGTTCCAGTACTTCTTGAAGTAGCATTGTTGGGTAGTTCTTTGGCTCAAAAAAGAGCACTGAAATTGTTACAATGGATTAAGGGTGAAAGGCAAAGCAAAATGGGACCTCATTCAGGGCCACAAGTAGGAAGAATGGCAATTGATTCACCACCAGCGAGTCCTAGAGCTGTTGATGAAAGCAAGAAACTGATGAAGAAAATTGTGAAACAAAGCCTTCATAAAAATATGGAAACAATTACTAGTAGAGCTAATGGTAGTAGTGATTGTTCAAGGCTTAAGTCCCTAGTTGTTAGCTCAAGTTCTAAGAGTTTGCCTTACTAAGAATCATCTTTTAAGCATTTGATTAAACCTCATCTTGCACTACTTGTGCAATGTTCTGCATGAATTTTTTGTACCATATGGAAATATTTGTCCTTCCAAAAAAAAAAAGGAGTGATAGAAAAACCAAATAACAGTCTAAATGATTCCTTCCAATGTTAAGAAGGGCAGTTTAATTTATACATTTAGCTCAACACAAGCATGCTTATGTGGTTAATTACCTTTTTTCTTCCCCTCTAATTTGTTCCTATCTTCGAAGGATTATATGGCTTCCAAGCCCAAGCATAAATGACATAGAGCTCTATATTCACTGTATATTTAATGTATATTTACGGTATACACTGTATATATGAGAGTTGGGCTGTGATGATTGTGGTTGGGCTGTAACTATCTGAGCCCGTTTTATTTTTACTCTTGGGCCGTCTGACCCGACCCAAGAGTGTTGTATGGCTGTGTATATACAAACATTTTGTACAGATATTTTAGGGAGTGATTTGTTTTTCTCTGGCTTCTTCCAGAGAGTTCCTTCACCTACCTCTTTTCTCTCATTGTGTTCTTCGTCATTTTTGCCTTCAAACCTACATGTTTTCATGGTATCAGAGCCAGATGATCTTCGGATCCTTCTCGGTTATGTGTTATCAATCCCGTTTGAAGCTTTTGCTGAAGTTTTTTTTATGGTTTCCGGTGAGAGATACTGTTCGTAGATGTTTCAACGAATGTTGAGCGGATAATCGGCATTTTCCTGTTATCCGAGGTTGCGATCCTGTATCAGTGGGTGTTTTGGGTAATTTTCCGGCATCCCTGGCTTTATTCCGACGAGTTCTTCAAATTCTAGGGTTTTCCAATTTTCGGACCTAGAGTTTTGATGTTATCCGATGACTTTGTCTTCGCTTGATAGACGTTTTGGGTAAGGCTGTAATTTTCGCGGTTCCGAACCGGACCGGAACCGCGGCCCTGGCGGTTCTGCCGGTTTCGGCGGTTTCCCTGTTGGAACCGCCAGAACCGGAACCGGAACCAGACCGGTTCTGGCGGTTCCAAACGGTTCCGGCGGTTCTGTAACGGTAATTTTTAAAAAAAAAAAATTTTAAAAATAATTTCCAAACGGCTCTTTTACAAAAGTAGCCGTTTGGAAGTTCAAAAAATAGTCATTTGGCCCCCAAACTTTAATTTAACCCCAAACTTTATATAATTACACTATTTCCCATTTCTCAACTATAAATACCCCCTCATTCTTTCATTTTTATTCACCAATTCATCAATATCTCTCAAGCTCTCTTTCAATCTTTCTAGTGCAACTGCTTAATTTATTGTTGCAAATTCGTGAAACATTGTGAAATTGTTGCATTGAAGTTTTCAAGTGTTCAATTTCAACGATTTTTAATTTTTAAGAAGTTGTTCGTCAATCCGGTAAACTCGTTTCAACTCTAACGTGCTAAGAATATTTTTGTGTGTTGTTATTTTGCTTAATTATAATTATTATGGCATTTTCGTTGAAAAATATGTTCGGTATAGGAAAATCTAAAACCGGTGAAAGTAGTCGCCAAAAGACTACCCCTCCCCCGGCTCCCCAACCTAGAAAGATAAGCAAGTTCAAAGTAGTAGCCAACCTAGAAATCCTAATGAACCCTTCGGAATCCTTGATAGTGATCATCCGTGTTTTCAATTTAGCGATATTGATTTTCTACATGATGTAGCAGTTGGTGATAGAATAGACGATGATATTATGAATGCTCTTTATCCTAATGCACCTATCTTAGAGGGAAATGAGGATGATGATGATGATGATGACGAAACCCAAGCTCCAGTAGATTAAGATGATACACCTACTAGTCCTGCTCATAACTTAGGTGATGAACTGGAACACCCACCCGTACAAACTCCCACTTTTAATAGACAATATCCTAAACGTTCCGAAACATCATTAGTTTGGCAATTTTTTATTCAACTAAGAGAACAAAATAAGGCTAAGTGTAAATCTTGTGGGAAATTACTAGTGCATAGGTATACTGGAGATCGTAGTGGCACGGGTAGTTTAGTTAAGCATATAAGATTACACCCTAGCGATAAGGCTAGATTTTTGCAATTGAAAGTGCAACAAGAGGGGAGGACAAGTCCTGATACTACAGTTAACCCAAGTACTGGTTCAAATCTAGTTCAACCAGGAATAAACACAGTCACCAGAGGTATATTATATTACGATCCAAATAAGGATCGTGAAGAATTAGCTAAAATGATTACTGTTATGTGTTTGCCTTATTCTTTTGCTACTATTCCTGCATGGATTCATTATATTAGAAGAGTATTTAATCCTACGTATAAAGGTTGGCCTCGCGCCACAGTTAAGGCCGATATTTATTAATACAAGCATGAATATGAACAATACTTGCGCTATTTATTTACCCATATAACTAATCGTATGTCTATTACAACTGATATTGGTAGAAGTAATAATGATTGTGATTATCTAACCGTAACCAGTCATTGGATAGACGAAGACTGGATAATGTAAAAATGCATTATTGCGTATAGGATAATTAATTCACGGCACACGGGTAGGTTTATTGCTAACACCGTTTCATATGTATGCAGATATTTTTGTTTTAGTGATAAAATAATGTCAATTTCCATGGATAACGCCTCTAGCAACACTAGTGCAATAGGTATGCTAACTAGAACACTTAATCCTGCTTTTACTAATATTTTCCGTATTAGATGTATTTGTCATATTTATCATTTATTTGTTGGTGATGGTATGAGAATATTAAACATAGAAATTGAAAAGGTTAAAATGGCTCTTAATTGGCTATTTTATTCAAACCGTAGAAGTAGACTTAGAGAATATTTTAAAAAGTGTGACGAATATGGCCTTAGAGAAAGAAAGGTTCCTATACCTTGCCCGACTAGGTGGAACTACATGTACGAAAGTTTAGTAGTAGCGTACGAATATAGAAACCCAATTAACGCTACGTATAATTCTCGGGATTGTGGGGAGGAAGATAATGACATGCTAACTACACAAGATTGGACTAACGTTAAAATTCTTTTAGATTTTTTAGAACATTTTCATGTGGCTACAAATGCTTTATCTGGCCAATATTATCCAATTATTTCTAACTGTTTAGTTTATATTGCCGCACTTGCTAATTTGTTTGTTGATTTTAACGAGGGAGGGGGATTTATGAAATTGCAATAACTGAAATGAAAAAGAAGTTCAAAAATATTTTTTTCCAATCCCTCATATATTTGGTTATGTTAAATCCTTCTATGAAATTAGGAGGTCCTCACTTTTGGTATTCTTCTATTTATCAAGCTTTAGATCTTTCAGAAGTAGAAATGGCTACACTATCTGATGCGGCAGCGTCAATTAAAGTGAATGCTCAAAGTGTTTATAATGCTTATAAACAGGCGTTAGAGCATGCTAGGCCTAATATTCCAACCCCTACTTCGTCTACATCACAGGCGTCTAAAAGAGCTGCTGGCTTAACAACTCTTAAATCGTGGACGGAGTTCAGGGGTACTCAAGGGGAAAATTTAGATGAAATTTCCCATCTAAATGAGCTTCAAGTTTATTTGTCGCAGGTACTAGAGAATGAGAATCCAGACGGCTCTTTCGACCTTTTGGATTGGTGGAAGACAAGGGAAAAGCATTTTCCTGTTCTTGCAAGGATGGCTCGGGATGTTCTGTCGATTCAAGCGTCAACTGTTACATCGGAGAGCGCTTTTAGTCAAGCAAGACTACAAATAGGTGATCACAGAGCGTCGATGCGGGACATCTTGGAAAAATCAGTGCTTTTTCGAGATTGGATCCGCGCAGAAAGAAGGAACTTTGGGCTAGCTGAATCACAACCAGAAATAGATGAGTGCTATGAAGAAATGCTAGCAGAACTTGCTCAGGAAACATCTTCACCCGGAAGTGATGATGAACAAGCTTCATTTCCACCACCGCCAATACAACCACCTCCAAACCTTGAAGGTTTTATGAGATTTGTTAGAAAAAATACATAAATTATGATGTAACTTGTACATTGGCATGTCTTCGTTTAGTTTTTTTTTCTTTTAATGGTGGTATTAGTACCATGTTGTGCTCATTCCATTGGGTGAAGGAAGACTAAGAAAGATATGCCATTTTGGTCAATAAATATGCTCTTTATCATATCCTTGAATATCTTTTGTCTCAATATTTCTTTATCAATATATACTACTTACATACAATTTATACTAATTACTAACTACAACACAATATACACTACTTATATACAATATATACTACTTACATACGATATATACTACTTATATAGAAAATATACACTACTTATACACAATATATACTAATTACCAAACACAATATATACTATACTAATAACATAGTACACCATATAAAATATATTCTATAATATATTAATGATTACGATACAAGATATTGATTTTAAAAAAAAAAATTCAGAACCGACGGGAACCGCCAGAACCGCCGGAACCGGAACCGCCAGAACCGGAATCGGATGGTACCTGGAACCGTATGGTAGCAGTTCCGGCTCCGGAACCGCCAGAACCGGAACCGCAGACCCAAATAGACCCAGAACTGTAACCGGATAAAGCCTTAGTTTTGGGTAATTTTCCGGCGTCTGTGACCTTATTCTGGTGAGTTTCAGAACCTACGGTTTCCGGTGTTGGACCTAGGATTTTATCTGTTGATTGAAGGCCGATCTTCTCCGGTCGCGAAGAAAGGAGGGTAACTCTGTCCTTATTTTGAGTAGTGTATGCTTTGTATGTGAATTCTGGTTGCGTTACATTTTGCTTACGAAAATTGTTTCCTTTTCAAACTGGTTCGTTAATCATGGCTTCTAATACGAATGCTAGTACCTCCTCAGTGGACTCTACCAGCCCTATTTTTGTTTACTCCTCTGATGTTCCTGGGGTCTCTCTTGTGCCCACTCCCTTCTCGGGCAGTGGTTATGGGGGTTGGAGGAGGAAAATGATTGTCGCATTATCTGCTAAAAACAAAATTGGTTTTGTTGATGGCACATGTTCCCGGCCAGTCACTAATGTGACTCAGCAAAAGTTATGGGACAGATGCAATAATATGGTGATTTCCTCGTTAACTGCCTCCCTCTCCCCTCAAATTGCTGAAAGTGTGCAGTATTCTGATACTGTACAGAGTATATGGTCCCAACTTCAGGCCAGATATGGCACTGCAAACAGGACCAAAATTTTTGAATTGAAAAGAGAGCTTTCTCACACCTCTCAAGGGACCCTAGATGTAGCTTCATATTTTAATAAACTCACAGGTCTGTGGGATGAATTAGAATCAATGTGTGCCAATCATGGGCAAAGATGTGTTTGTGCTGCCAAAGATGGTATAATACAGGAAAATGATGAAAATAAGGTATTTCAGTTTCTAATGGGCCTTAATGAAGCATACATGGGGGTAAGGAGTAACCTTTTGATGATGCAGCCACCTCCAACCCTTGACAGTGTCTATAATATGGTCCTCAATGATGAGAAGTAGAGACAAGTACAGTCCCCTTCTCAGTTTAATCCAGACTCTATGTCTTTCAATGTCCACACTAATAGACATTCAGTTGGATTCAATAAGGCCACAGTGCCTAATCCTTCTCCTCCTTTCAGACAAAGAGTCAATTTTGACCAAGCTAGAGGGCCTTTATTCTGTAGATACTGCAAAAAATCTGGGCACTTAATTGATAAGTGTTTCAAGATTCATGGGTATCCACAAAGTACAACATTTAACAAGGGTAGGAGAACTGCTGTTGCTCATCTTACTGCTGGTGTGGATTTTCCTCCTTCTGAAGGACATGTGTCTGTTCCCCAAGGGAATCCTCCTCAATGCCATCAATTTGGTACAAACATAGATGGCCAGAGTTCTGTGATACCAGGGTTGAGCAGACAACAGTATGATCAATTGATGAGCTTATTACAACAGACCCAGTTAGGGGACTCCACTGCTCAGACTCCTCCTCCCATGTATGCTGCTAACTTTGCTGGTACTATGCTAACTGAGAGCCCCATTTCTGGTTCCAAACTTTGCATGCTTACCCATATTAATTCTGTCACCTGGATCATAGATTCACGTGCTTCTAATCATATGACACATGATAAACATTTACTCTCTAACATCACACCTTTAACTGTGCCCTATCTTGTGACTCTTCCAAATGGCTATAAAGTGAAAGTGACATGCACAGGTTGTTTTGCACTAACTCCATTCATTACCCTTCACAATGTGTTGTTGGTTCCTTCCTTTAAACACAACTTGATTTCTGTCCACAAGTTAGTGAAACAGTTGCATTGTGTAGTTTTGTTCACTGAAAATTCTTGCTTCCTCCACATGATACAGGACCCTTCTCTGAGGAGTCTTTTGGATCTTGGTAGAGAAGATGTTGGCTTATATAAAATGGCTTGGGTTCCACCTTCCCCTTCTTCTTCCATTAATTGTTCATCTACTTCTGTATGTTCTGTGTCTGCTTCTTGTAATGATGACATTTTGTCTAATAACAAGGCTGTTAGCTTGCCCTCAAATATACATGGTTCCATCTGTAATAATGTTTTTACAACTGACATGAATTACATTTGGCATTTAAGACTTGCCCATACTTCTTTTACAAATATGAGACACATTTCTGGTTTGCCTTTTCCATTTGCTTCTAAACAACTTTTCCCCTGTTCTGTCTGTCCTATGGCAAAACATACTAGACTCCCCTTTCCTGATAGTTCTATAAGCACCTCTAGACCTTTTCAACTAATTCATGTGGATACTTGGGGGCCTTATCATACTCCTACTTCTTCTGGTTGTAGATATTTCCTTACAATTGTTGATGATTTCTCTAGGGCAATCTGGACACACTTAATGGGATCTAAAAGCAATGGTTTTTCTTTGCTTAAGTCATTCCTATGTTTGGTTAAAACCCAATTTAATGTTGTGGTTCAAACTGTTAGAAGTGACAATGCTTTAGAATTGGGGTCTAACATTGAGGGTATTTCTTTCTTTAGTAGCCAAGGGATTATTCATCAAACCACCTGCCCTCATTCTCCTCAACAAAATGGTGTTGTTGAAAGAAAGCATAGAACCCTCCTTGAAACATGTAGAGCTTTACTTTTCCAATCTGGACTACCTGTATCTTTCTGGGGGGACTGTTTGTTGACTGCCACTTACCTCCTTAACAGAATACCATCCAGATTGCTTCACAATAAGTCTCCTAATGAAATTTTGTATGGGAAAGCTCCAACCTATTCTCACTTGAGAGCATTTGGGTGCCTTGCCTATGCTACTGTCCCAATTCCTCAAAGGGACAAGTTAAGGCCTAGAGCCATTTCTTGTGTTTTCTTGGGGTATACCTTTGCCAAAAAGGGTTATAAATTGTATGATCTTGCTTCCAAGAAATGTTTTGTTTCCAGGGATGTTATATTCCATGAAACATGTTTTCCCTTTAAGACTGCATCATCTTCTATTCATCCTTCTCCTTCATCCTTCTCCTTCATCCTTTCCTTTTGTTCCTCCTGTAGAACTTTCCAATGATCCAGACTCTTCCATACCTATCTCCTCTCCTCTTCCTTCTACACCTGTTCCAGAACCTTCTTATATTGCTCCAGATTCTACTGCTCCAGCTCTCATTCATCCTTTCAATCCTGATATCTCTCCTCTTGCCTTGGCCTCTTCCCCATCTATTCCTGCTCCCAGAAAATCTGAAAGACAGCATAATCCTCCCTCTTACCTTAAGGATTATGTCTGACAACTTCCTGCCTTTTTTGGATCATCTTCCTCTTCTTTGGAATCTGAACCTTTATATTACTCTCAAGCTGCATCTGTTCCAGCATGGCAAGATGCCATGAGAAAGGAGTTTGATGCTTTGGCTACAAACCATACTTGGGCTGTTGTTCCTCTTCCTCTTGGTAAGAAACCCATTGGCTGCAAATGGGTTTATAAAATTAAATACAAGGTTGATGACAGTGTTGAAAGGTATAAAGCTAGACTTGTTATCAGAGGTGATACTCGGGTTGAAGGTATTGATTTCACTGACACTTTTTCTCCTGTGGTTAAAATGTGCATTGTTAAGTGTCTTATTGTTGTGGCGGTCAAAAATCATTGGAATTTATTTCAACTGGATGTTAATAATGCTTTCTTACATGGTGATTTGGATGAGGAGGTTTATATGAAACTCCCTCCAGGTTTGACTGTTTCTGCTCCTGCTTCTGTTTCTTCCTCCTCTACCTCTGCTCCCCTTGTTTGCAAATTGAAAAAATCCTTGTATGGGCTGAGACAGGCATCCAGACAATAGTATGCCAAATTGTCTTCTGCCCTCTATTCCAGAGGTTATAGACACTCTTTGAATGATTATTCCTTATTCATCAAAGGTACACCAGGGTCCCTTGTGATTGTAGCAGTCTATGTGGATGATATCATTCTTACTGGGGATGACAGTGATGAAATTTGTGCCCTTAAATTGTTTCTGGATGATCAGTTTAAAATTAATGACCTAGGGTCTTTGCATTATTTTTTAGGCATAGAGATGTCAGTTGTTCCTGGTGGGATGATCCTTAATCAGCAGAAATATATCTCTGACCTGCTGCATCAGTTTGACTATGTCAGTGTCTCTTCTGTTGTTTGTCCTTTGGACATTAATGACAAACTTCATGCTGCTTCTGGTGACCTTTTATCTTGTCCTGATCAGTATAGGAGCCTTGTTGGTAAGCTCTTATTTTTGACTCATACTAGGCCTGACATCTGTTTTGCTGTACAACATCTGAGTCAATTTTTGAAATGTCCCAGACTTCCACATATGACTGCTGCCCTCCATGTGTTAAGATACCTTAAAGGTACCTCCTCTTTGGGTCTCTTTTATTCTAACAGCAATGATTTCTCTGTTGTTGGTTATTCTGATAGTGACTGGGCTGCCTGCCCTGATACAAGGAGATCTGTTACTGGGTTTTGTATTGTTCTGGGTGGTTGCCTGATTAGTTGGAAATCTAAGAAGCAACCAGTGGTTTCTTTGTCTCCTGCTGAGGCTGAATATAGGGCCCTCAGTAATGTTGTTGCAGAATTATCTTGGGTGTCTCGTTTATTTCTTGATCTTGGGGTTTCTATTTCTCTTCCTTTTTCTGTGCTTTGTGATAGTCAGGCTGCTATTCACATAGCTAAGAATCCTGTATTTCATGAGCGGACTAAACACATTGAAGTGGATTGTCATTTTGTTCGAGATCAGCTCCAGAATGGCCTCATCCAGCTGTTTCATGTTCCTACTTCTCGTCAACTGGCTAACTTCCTGACCAAGCCTTTGCCTGGCACTGTGCTTCATCCTTTGCTGCTCAAGTTGCAGGTGGTTTCCCTCTCCAACTTGAGGGGGGTGTTGAGATAAAGGATTATATGGCTTCCAAGCCCAAGCATAAATGACATAAAGCTCTATATTCACTGTATATTTAATGTATATTCACGATATACACTGTATATATGAGAGTTGGGCTGTGATAATTGTGGTTGGGCTGTAACTATCTGAGCCCGTTTTATTTTTACTCTTGGGCCGTCTGACCCGACCCAAGAGTGTTGTATGACTGTGTATATACTAACATTTTGTACATATATTTTAGGGAGTGATTCATTTTTCTCTGGCTTCTTCAAGAGAGTTCCTTCACCTACCTCTTTTCTCTCACTGTGTTCTTCGTCATTTTTGCCTTCAAACCTACATGTTTTCATTTCCAAAGGTAGAAATAGATTTAAGTTAAGATTGTGTAAGTGGGGGAAGAGAAATTACATATTTGTAAGTTTGAAGTGGCTTAGCTATTTATTTTAACTCTTGTATAGTCGATAGGTGTAGTTAAACTTTGAAAATAGGTTTAGTTGTTTTGGGCTAGTTCTAAAAGCTGTAAAAACTTCGCGTTCAATAAGCATGAATTATTGTACAATTTAATTGTGTTTATTATTATTAATAATAAGTTATTTCTTTTCTCTTTATCTTTTTAGTGCAAATTTACACCTGCTATCACATGGGGCTGTTGCATCTGTAGCCGGCTTTGGGGTCACAATTGAACCTATAAACACTTTGGAAAAATAAATTTGCAAGCATGCCCACTTTACGATCAACTTTAAACTTATCAGGTCCGAAGTTAAAAAAAAATTAGTGTGAAGTAAAAAAATTGCACTCCAAATGCACTTAAGGCCAAATAGGTCTAAAGTATAACTAATGGTTTCATGTACTTAATGCTAATAAGTCTATAGTGAAAAATTACACTTCAGATGCACTTAAAGCCAAAAGGTAGTAAGTGCAATAAATGTTTTCATACAATTAAGGCCAACAAGTATGAAATAAAAAATTGCACTTCAGATGCATTTAAGGTCAACTAAGTCTGAACTCTGAAGTGCAACTAATGATTTCATGGACTTAATGTCAATAAGTTTGAAAGTAAAAAGTTACACTTCAGATGCACGCAAGGCCAAAAAGTCTTAAGTGCAACAAACATTTTCATACACTTAAGGCCAATAAGTCTAAAGTGAAAAATTGGGCTTCAGATGCATTTAAGGCCAAATAGCTCTGAAGTACAACCAATGATTTCATGCACTTAAAGTCAATGAGTCTAAAGTGAACTTCAGATGCACTTAAGGCCCAACAAATATTTTTCTACACTTAAGGCCAATAAACCTGAAATAAAAAATTACACTTCAAATGCACTTAAGACCAAAAGGCCTGAAGTAGCCTGAAGTGTAAATTACCCAGAAACATAAATTAATTTTTCAAATTTTAACAATCCAATAGATGATTTAATACCTAAATCTACTTCAAATTAGCTCAAATTTGTAATCCAGACTGAAATCTTTAACTATAAGAAGGGAATCGATTTGTAATAACCTAACATTTTTTTCTTCTTATAAACTTATTAATTATGAGATTAGAGAATTAATTGTTAGTTATAACTATTTGGTCAATTACTAAACTGGTAAAAGGGATTTATTATACAAATAAAATAGTGCACTGGTAATTTGTAAGTATACCAAGTTTTATAAGTATTATATATGATTGGAGACAAATTAATTTATTAGTTGGGGTTTAATAAATAAATAAATAAATAATGGGCCTAGCCACCCAATTGTGAGCCTCACGTATATAACCCTGGGAAAATAAGTACTTACTAGGTTTTGTTTATAAATAAATATATAAGTAAAAACAAGGGCTTTTGATACGAACCCGACGACGAGGTAAATGCAAGCATAGAAGCCAATTGAGTTGGTTCTTCTAACAATAAGTTTAGTATCTTATTCTGGAGCAAAATAGAGATGCATTCAAGAAGCAACAAAAAGGAATCACATTAATTATCAGGTACTACTAAATTTTAGTATGCCTTTTTAATTGAATTTTTGTTAACTGGTAATAATGATACAATAGAAATCAATGATTACGGCATGATTAAGTAGTTATATGGAAATTATAAGAGAAAGAACTTTGGAGAATTTGAGGATTTAGCCATCGTTTTGGCTATTCTAAGTTACTGTTATGAAGAAAGGAAAAAAATTGTTTTTTGTTTAAAATGTTAGATCACTTATTACTACTTGTAATAAAGAAACATAGTCGGTGCCTAATAATTGGATTAATTATAGGTGAGATTATGCATATGTGGAGCAACTTGTAGCATTATGGAAAATATCAAAATTTTGACAAGGAAGACTTCTCCTTAGAATTTCTGAGAACATAATTGTACTAAAAAAGTCATTGTTTAAACTTTCTATTAATCCTACAGAAAGATTCTGATTATAAACTAATGTTTACTATTGGAGGAGTCAGAGAATTAACTCATAGAAATTAAAAATTGGATATTTCGTGTAGATTAAGAAATTTAGATATATTTTAATTAAGGTTTACAATAGTAAAGTTTCCCTTTAAACTTGGAAGTTAGGGAGATTGAGGTATGACTCCCACCAGCGTAATTAATATTGTTAATTAATATTATGCATAGATTGATGCCGTTTGGTTGGTGTTCTAGACGTTGTAAAGTTGATGAACGTCTCGTAAGCGAGGTAAGGAGACTTTAAGCTTTGGATGTTAGCTTTTCTAAAACCCGTTTTGAAAGTGTATTTTTTTGCCTGCTCCATGTGTTGGAACAAGCATGCGTGGGCAGAATCGGTGATCTTTGACAAGCCGTAAATATATATCATTTTATAAAAAGCTATAATTATTTAATAAGTGATTTGTAGTACAGGTGTGATGTGGCGTAGCCTTGTGCTATGGCGTGGAGCGTTAGAAATTATTTCATCACTGCCGTAATATATTTAGGGCATTATGGTCCGCCTAGCATGTGGTGTTAGCTGGGTGCCAGTCACGTCTAGGGGGTAGTTTGGGACGTGACATGATTAAAGCCAGATTACCACATGTGGTACACTAAGAAATTAATACTCAATGAGAAAAGGTGCTAACTAAATATCATTAAAAACAAACTTCATTCATCAATTTATCAAAACAACAATAAATCTAATGAACCAATTTTGCAATCAAGGAAAACAAAAAAACCCTAAGCAACAGTGAAAAAATAAAGCGCCACAACAGTTCACCACTCTAAAACATCATAAACTACCTTAAAATATGTTCACATACACCATAGAAAATCACTGTTGCCCGAAGAAGAAGAAGAAGAAGGAGAAAAATGTAAGTAATTTAAACATTGAGTACAAATATAAAGAAAAAAAAGCGGATACAAGTTAAATAGTGGCAACCAAACAAGATGCACTTGCAACTTTTACCTATCACATTTCAATGATTTCACTGACTGAGTATTTAGCGCCTCTACCCTTTTACTCCAAAAAGTTTTTAAAAAAAATCAGAAGTTACCAAATATTATAGAGAATTTTCATAAATCACTATCTTTTAGTGATAATTAGCTATTTATAGATATCATTTTCTATGTTACGGATTGTAGATACGTTTTCTGTTGTAATAAGAACTATTAGATGTATTTATGCTACTGTATTCATGAATACATTAGCAAAAACAAGTGTGAATCAGAGAAGTCCAGCTAACCATTTGTTGTATTTAAGTGTATTCAACTGTATTCATGACGTAAAATATATGATTACAACTGGACATATTATTATATTCGAGTGTATTTGATTGTATTCATGGCGTGAAATATGGGATTACAGCTAGACAGATTATTGTATTCGACTGTACACGATATGAAATAGGGAATTACACTGTTTTTATACGGAAAGTAAATCAATTAACATAAAAGACTCATAATATAACTCAACAAACTCAATTATAATACACAAATTTTGTATTTTCAGTTATAAAAAATATTCTTAACCAAAAAACACCCCAAAACATAGAAGTCCTCAGAGAAATTATATAATACATCTGAATACATAAAGTATATTAATTTAAAAAAAACATATGAAACATTCATGAAATATAGCGAGGCAGTGAATACAATAAAATATATAGAATATACTATGATATATTAAAATAAAATGAAATACATAGAAAAGAGCGAGATACATTAAAATATAATGAAAAAAAGACAATGAATATAATGAAATACATGGAAATACAGCGAGATACATTGAAAAATATTAACAGAAAATTCAAGTTGCTCAGCTCGTCTTTGTTTAAGAACAATCTTAATATTGTCTCATTGAAGCGTTATTAGTATCCAATAGTTAATCTCTACAATAATTGGCTTTCGGAAGTATGTGTCGACGCATGATTTCGGAAGCATCGAATTACCTTTCTTTCTTGTACTAAGATGGAGTTTCAACACTAGGTTTTGTTCTTGCGATTCATCTCCTTCATCTTTCTTCTAATTCAAAAATGGAGGAAATCGAAAAAGCTGCCAACTGAGAGATTTTATGGCTGATTATTACTCTCTCCGGTCCGTGGAGGGTACTTATTATTGAGAAATTTGAGGGGATATGGGAAATTTGAGGGGAGAGAGAAAAATAATACACAGCTTATTTTATGGCTTAATGGTAGGAGCTGACCATAAATAGATATTTGGTTATAAAAAATTAAAAGATAGCTCTAAACACGTAAATTTTTGACTCTCCCCAAAATTTCACCCCATTTTAGCGTAAAAGAGTTAATTTAGGCTTAATATAGTTATTTCAACCAATTTTGACTATTTTATATTATTATAAGAACAAAAATTAAAAACTACAAAAATAGTTCTATATTTCTCTACTTAGTTCGCGTATTAGATATTTTTAGGAGGATATATTACTTTAAACCTATTTTTATTTTAATATAATCCTTGAAAATACCAAAAATAGTTCCAACTTTAATTTTTAGTTTTTAGTTTTATTTTTAATACTAATATTTTATCAAAATTATACTAGAGTTTTCATAGGTATTTAATTTGAGTTTTTAGTTTTTTTTTTCCCAATTTTGTATATTTTTAACCCTAAATATGAACCCAACAAGGCATAGGCCCAAACTCAATTCTTCCTCTCCATCTTCAAGACCAACCCTAGCCATCTTCAACATAGACACTAAATACCCTAGAGACCTTTAACCTTAGGACACCCATGGCTTCTTCTTCTCCATGAAGATACAACAATGAAAAAATGACCCCAGAACCCTAGAAGCACAGCAGCTCGCCGGAACTCCAAAAAAGGACTCATTGCCGCCGCCAGCTATGCCACTAACCTCCCTTCACGTCAAACAGCCCCCTCCTAAACGACCACCACCAAGCAGCCATAAGCCTTCATCTTCATCTAGCAAGAAGACACTAAGAAAAAAAACCCTAGCAGCCATCTCTTACACGACCACCCTTCTGCAACTCTCACCACCCTAGCTCGCCGGAAACCAGCCGTCGCCGCTCCTTCCTTCGTTTCCATCTTCAACACAACATACCCTAACCTAGCAGCATCATAACCATATCAGGGAACCTTAACTGGATCTTCTTCTTGAAGTCACACAAGGAACCAAAAAACCCTAGCACACTAAAAACAAATCAACCGCTAGACTAACGCCATCAGCTATAAATTATAAAGAAAAAAAAGCGGATACAAGTTAAATAGTGGCAACCAAATAAGATGCACTTGCAACTTTTACCTATCACATTTCAATGATTTCATTGACTGGATATTCAACGCCTCTACCCTTTTACTCCAAAAAGTTTTTAAAAAAAATCAGAGGTTACCAAATATTTTAGAGAAATTTTCATAAATCACTATCTTTTAGTGATAATTAACTATTTATAGATATCATTTTTATATTACGGATTGTTGATACATTTTTTGTTGTTATAAGTACTATTAGATGTATTTAAGCTACTGTATTCATGAAAACAATAGCAAAAACAAGTGTGAATCAGAGAAGTCCAGCTAACCAGTTGTTGTATTCGAGTGTATTCGACTGTATTCATGACGTAAAATATGTGATTACAACTGGACATATTATTGTATTCGAGTGTATTCGATTGTATTCATGGCGTGAAATATAGGATTACGGCAAGACATATTATTTTATTCGACTATACATGATATGAAATAGGGAATTAGATTGTTTTTAAATGGAAAGTAAATCAATTAACAAAAAAGACTCATAAAACTCAACAAACTCAATTATAATACACAAATTTTGTATTTTCAGTTATAAAAAATATTCTCAACCGAAAAACGTCCCAAAAACATAGCAGTCTTCAGAGAAATTATATAATACATCTGAATACATAAAGTATATTAATTTAAAAAAACATATGAATACATTCATGAAATATAGCGAGGCAGTGAATACAAGGAAATATATAGAATATACTATGATATATTAAAATAAAATGAAATACATAGAAAAGAGCGAGATACATTAAAATATAATGAAAAAAAGACAATAAATATAATGAAATACATGGAAATACAGCGAGATACATTGAAAAATATTAACAGAAAATTCAAGTTGCTCAGGTCGTCTTTGTTTAAGAACAATCTTAATATTGTCTCATTGAAGCGTTATTAGTATCCAATAGTTAATCCTTACAATTATTGGCTTTCGGAAGTATGTGTCGACGCATGCTTTCGGAAGCATCGAATTACCTTTATTTCTTGTACTAAGATGGAGTTTCAACACTTGGTTTCGTTCTTGCAATTCATCTCCTTCATCTTTCTTCTAATTCAAAAATGGAGGAAATCGTGAAAGCTGCCAACTGAGAGATTTTATGGTTGATTATTACTCTCTCCGGTCTGTGGAGGCTACTTATTATTGAGAAATTTGAGGGGATATGGGAATTTGAGGGGAGAAAAAATAATACACAACTTATTTTATGGCTTAATGGTAGGAGCTGACCATAAATAGATATTTGGTTATAAAAAATTAAAAGATAGCTTTAGACACGTGATTTTTGACTCTCCCCAAAATTTCACCCTATTTTAGCGTAAAATAGTTAATTTAGACTTAATATAGTTATTTCAACTAATTTTGACTATTTTATATTATTTTAAGAACAAAAATTGAAAACTACAAAAATAGTTCTATATTTCTCTACTTAGTTCGCGTATTAGATATTTTTAGGAGGATATATTAGCTTAGACCTATTTTTATTTTAATATAATCCTTGAAAATACCGAAAATAGTTCCAACTTTAATTTTTAGTTTTTAGTTTTATTTTTAATACTAATAGTTTATCAAAATTAGTGTAGAGTTTTCATAGGTATTTAATTTGAGTTTTTAGTTTTTTTTTGCCCAATTTTGTATATTCTTAATCCTAAATATGAACCCAACAAGGCATAGGCCCAAACTCAATTCTTTCTCTCCATCTTCAAGACCAACCCTAGCCATCTTCAACATAGACACTGAAAAACCCTAGAGACCTTTAACATTAGGACACCCATGGCTTCTTTTTCTCCATGAAGATACAACAATGAAAAAATGACCCCCAAAACCCTAGAAGCACAGCAGCTCACCGGAACTCCAAAAAAGGACTCATTGCCGCCGCCAGCCATGCCTCTAACCTCCCTTCACGTCAAACAGCCCCCCCTCCCAAACGACCACCACCAAGCATCCATAAGCCTTCATCTTCATCTAGCAAGAAGACACAAAGAAAAAAAACCCTAGCAACCATCTCATACACGACCACCCTTCTGCAACTCTCACCACCCTAGCTCGCCGGAAACCAGCCGTCGGTCCTTCCTTCATTTCCATCTTCAACACAACATAACCTAATCTAGTAGCATCATAACCATATCAGGGAACCTTAACTGGATCTTCTTCTTGAAGTCACAGAAGGAACCGATAAACCTTAGCACCCTAAAAACAAATCAACCGCTAGACTAACGCCATCAGCTATAAATTATAAAGAAAAAAAAGCGGATACAAGTTAAATAGTGGCAACCAAATAAGATGCACTTGCAACTTTTACCTATCACATTTCAATGATTTCATTGACTGGATATTCAGCGCCTCTACCCTTTTACTCCAAAAAGTTATAAAAAAAAAATCAGAAGTTACCAAATATTTTAGAGAAATTTTCATAAGTCACTATCTTTTAGTGATATTTAGCTATTTATAGATATCATTTTTTATATTACGAATTATAGATACGTTTTTTGTTGTTATAAGAACTATTAGATGTATTTAAGCTACTGTATTCATGTAAACAATAGCAAAAACAAGTGTGAATCAGAGAAGTCCAGCTAACCAGTTGTTGTATTCGAGTGTATTCGACTGTATTCATGACGTAAAATATGTGATTACAACTGGACATATTATTATATTTGAGTGTATTCGATTGTATTCATGGCGTGAAATATGAGATTACAGCTAGACAGATTATTGTATTCGACTGTACACGATATGAAATAGGGAATTAGATTGTTTTTAAATGGAAAGTAAATCAATTAACATAAAAGACTCCTAATATAACTCAACAATCTCAATAATAATACACAAATTTTGTATTTTCAGTTATAAAAAATATTTTCAACCGAAAAACGCCCCAAAACATAGCAGTCTTCAGAGAAATTATATAATACATCTGAATACATAAAGTATATTAATTTAAAAAAACATATGAATACATTCATGAAATATAGCGAGGCAGCGAATACAATGAAATATATAAAATATACTATGATATATTAATAAAATAAAATACATAGAAAAGAGCGAGATACATTAAAATATAATGAAAAAAAGACAATGAATATAATGAAATACATGGAAATACATCGAGATACATTGAAAAATATTAACAGAAAATTCAAGTTGCTTAGCTCGTCTTTGTTTAAGAACAATCTTAATATTGTCTCATTGAAGCGTTATCAGTATCCAATAGTAAATCCTTACAATTATTGGCTTTCGGAAGTATGTGTCGACGCATGCTTTCGGAAGCATCGAATTACCTTTATTTCTTGTACTAAGATGGAGTTTCAACACTTGGTTTCGTTCTTGCGATTCATCTCCTTCATCTTTCTTCTAATTCAAAAATGGAGGAAATCGAAAAAGCTGCCAACTGAGAGATTTTATGGCTGATTATTACTCTCTCCGATCCGTGGAGGCTACTTATTATTGAGAAATTTGAGGGGATATAGGAAATTTTAGGGGAGAAAGAAAAATAATACACAACTTATTTTATGGCTTAATGGTAGGAGCTGACCATAAATAGATATTTGGTTATAAAAAAATTAAAAGATAGCTTTAGACACGTGATTTTTGACTCTCCCCAAAATTTTACCCTATTTTAGCGTAAAATAGTTAATTTAGGCTTAATATAGTTATTTCAACCAATTTTGACTATTTTATATTATTTAAGAACAAAAATTGAAAACTACAAAAATAGTTCTATATTTCTCTACTTAGTTCGCGTATTAGATATTTTTATGAGGATATATCCTCGTCTAACTGGACGCCAGCGACCACCCTCATAAACCCAGCAAAATCAATCCTATAATCCACCTCAAAACACTTTGAAAAGGCCCTAAAATTTGGCCCGAAATCGACCCAAAATACCGCCATTTGAGAGGTTCACGGTCTGCGATTTTTGTTCATTGTTGGATTTCAAGAAATGAAGTCAGCCTTTGTATTGAAGTTGGATTTTTAGATCTGAATTTGCAAATTCGTTGGCTACATATTCTTATTATTCAAGAAAGATTTTTTGTTTTGCTTAAATTTCAACTCATGGTGTTTTAGTCCGATGTTGGTGTCAGGTACGAGGTTTCTGGGCAGATTCGCGTTTCCTGTGTGTATTTGAAGTGCTATTGTCCAATTTTAATTCCTGTTTCGTTCAAGAACAACATTGTTGTTGTTTAAACTTGCAAGGTTCAGTCCCGCCTAAGGTTCATTCTTTCCTCTGTTCTTCCTTGATAATTTTTTGATTTTTTTAAGACTCATTTGGCTTTAATCGTTGACTAAGCTTTTAACTAAAGACAATTTATGAATTTTGTCTTGTGAATGTTATGGACGTGTAAGTTGAAAGGGACTGTGGGTAAGGAGCTAATTGATTAAATGGTATTAGGCAACGACGGTTCGAATAGAATTGGAAAGTTCGGGTTTAATAGAGTTAGACAAAGATGACATATTTTTATTGTTATTTGGTCATTACTAGATACTCATTGAATCGCTAGTAACATGTTTAGGCCGGCAACACTCGGGTAGGCAAGTTTTAGGATTTTGCCAATTTGAAGGTGAGAGGTTGTCCCTTAGTTAAATTTATCCGCGGAATGCCCCGAAGAATTTGTACATATTATTATCCGGGGTATGTCCCGAAGAATTATGTAAATGTTATGGAAACCTCGACTAGCATGATGGAGAAGTCGTAGTATAGCTTAGCTTAGGATTTTTCTTTTCTTTTTGATTGTGGGTTCGAGCTAGTACTTGATTTTGTTGGCTTTTAGAATATTTGGTTGAGTTTTTTTTAATGCTTTTTTCATTATCTTTGCTTAATTTTTATTATGTTTTATATTTTGTTATTTGATAGTTGTTTATGTGTTTATAGTTTTGATTTATGTGTTTACTGCTTCATAATTTGTAATTATATGCATTACCCGATCAATTCTTTCTCCAACAAGTCTCGGAGCACGCGTCACGTACGCGAACTCTTTGTTGAGTCACCCTTAATTTAGGAGGGGGGAGGGGGCGTCGGACGTATGGAGTGGGTGGAAAGCTTGAGCAGCCACCATCGACCATACGCTCCCCCGAATTGCCTTGTTAGTGAACCCCAAACTTAGGTCAGCCTTTGGTCATTTTTATTTGCATCATGTCATTTACACCTAGTAGGGCTCGGTCCCAGGTAGCGTGTCCCTTTGTAGGGAGCCTGCCCAAATTTTGTCAAAATGGGGCCGTAGCCCAAAATGACATTTAATCATCCCTATATGATACATGTTGCATCTTTGAGGGTAAAAAGGTCATTTGACTGACCGATGTTTGAGAAAGAAGGGTGAAAATGAAGAAAGTAGGCCCACCCGCATTTTTCTTTCATAGTTTTCCAAAAATAAAAAAAATGAAAAAAAAAATGAAAATAGAAAATACAAAAACAAATTTTACACTTTGCCATTTTATCCCATAAATTCACAAAAACTGAAAATAAAAAATCCAAAAAGATTTTATATTTTTTCATTATTTTCCAAAAATAGAAAATTCAAAAAGATTTTACACTTTCCCTTTTTATTTTCCCAAAAAGAAAAAAGAAAATCCAATAAAAAAAGATTTTTGGCACCTTTCCATTATTTTCTAAAGAAAAAATTGAAAATAGAAAAATCCAAGGTATTTTACACTTTTCCTTGATCTTCCAAAAAAGGGCAACAAAAATGGAAAAAGAAAATCCAAAAAAAAAGGATTTTACATTTTCCCATCGTTTTCCAAAAATACAAAAAAAAAAAAAAAGAGAGAAAAAGAAAACTGTTAAGAATAGAATTCTAATTAGAGTGAATGTCTATCTTGTAGAGAGTTTAACTTTGAGGCTAAGTCATTTTTCCTCCAATAAATCGAGGGGTCTTACCCCATTGTAGACAACCCCAAAATTCAATAAGAATTTTCTCTCTCTTTCTCTGCAATATTGCTCTTGTTCTTTTATTGTTTTATAACACATTATCAGCACGAAGCTCTACTATATCAAGAATCTCTTTGAGAAAATTTGATAGAAAACCCTAGCGTATTCTGCCTCTTGAATACGTGGTAACGGTAGACGTCCCATCAGTCAAATTCTCCAGGCTGTGAGAGCACGTAGCTAGTAGATCGTGAAAGTTGGTCGCAGGTTTAATCGTTGTTTGTTGTTGCTGCTGAATCGATAGAGTTTAACGGTACGCTTCCTTAGACTCTAACCCAAAATTATAATTTGATATCTGTATGATTGTGTCTTAATCTCTTCTATGATAGTTAGATATTAAGATCAATGAATAATCTTGAGTTTCATAGTATATAGTCTGTTATCGATTTTTGAACGGCAGCGAAAAAGTTTTCGTTGAAGACTGTTTTGGGTAAACTTCTTTGACATCGGTTACTACAGTGTTGTTTCATATTGCTTTCTGCAGAATGGGTTTAACCATGTAATTGAAATTACAATAACTAATTACTACTTAAAAAAAAATTAAATTGATGTGGGCTGACGGAGGCTGCGGTGTCTTAACAGAATAGGCAAAGTGTTTGCTATAAGAACTTCTTTGATTTTAATTATATCACCTCTTTGATTGGCTTTTTACACTATTTTGGTAAAAGAATATAAAGATTCTCAAGGATAACAAGATGTTAATAATTTATATGAATGTGTTGACAGTTCAGGCTAATTGAGTTTGGTAATGTGTTATGAATGAGATCATAAGAAACTGTCTCACATGATATTAGAATTATCTTTCTTCGACTTTTAAATAGAATATTAGGATTGTCAAATTAGACTACTAGTTATTAAATTTTGTAATTTTCAGCCACAACCTATTAACAGAAATTGTTTGTATCATAAACAAAGTTTGTTTTGAAATTGCATTATAAGTCATTATTGAGTTATTGACTTCACTTTGTTTTTCTTTATCTCTGAAAATATTAATATTTATTCATATTATTTCTTTTGTATGTCAAACAATTAGAAGCAAATATGAATACCTCACAAAATAAACTTGGGTCAAAGCTCAATTGTAAAAATATTTGTTTAATTGATTCATGTACCACACATACAATATTCAAAGAGAAGAAATATTTCTCTCATTTAAGTATGTGTAAGGCAGATGTTACTACAATTTCTGGTAGTAGTAAATTGATTGAAGGCTCCGGAAGAGCAACTATAACTCTGCCTAAAGGAATAATATTTATCATAGAGAATGCAATGTTCTCTTCCAAGTCCAAGAGGAACTTGTTGAGTTTTAAAGATATCCGTCAAAATGGATATCATATTGAGACAATAGATGAGAATAATCTTGAATACCTCATCATTACAAAGAATGTCTCTGGCCAAAAGAGGGTTATTGAGAAGTTCCCATCTTTATCTTGTGGCCTGTATTGGACAAAAATTAGTGCAATTGAGGCACATTCCACAGTAAACCAAAAGGTTACTGATTCAAATACTTTTGTACTTTGGCATGATCGATTGGGACATCCTGGATCAATTATGATGAGACGGATTATAGAAAACTCATATGGGCATCCATTAAAGAATTTAAAGATTCTTTTAAATAATGAATTTTCTTGCACTTCTTGTTATCAAGGCAAGTTAATTATTAGACCATCACCAACAAAGGTTGGAACTGAGTCACCTACATTTTTGAAACGTATACAAGGGGATATTTGTGGACCTATTCACCCACCTAGTGGGTCCTTTAGATATTTTATGGTCTTAATAGACGCATTCTCTAGATGGTCTCATGTGTGCCTATTGTCATCACGCAACCTTGCGTTTGCAAAATTAATGGCACAAATAATTCGATTACGAGCACAATTTCCTGATAATCCAATTAAGTCTATTAGACTGGATAATGCTGCTGAATTTTCATCCCAAGCATTTAATGATTATTGCTTATCACTTGGGATAAAAGTGGAACATCCTGTAGCTCATGTTCACACTCAGAATGGTCTTGCAGAATCTTTAATTAAACGTCTGCAGTTGATTGCAAGACCATTACTCATGAAAACGAGGCTGCCCACTTCGGTTTGGGATAACGCCATTTTGCATGCAGCAATGCTAGTTCGTCTCAGACCGACGAATTATCACAAATATTTCCCGTTGCAATTAGTTTTGGGTCATGAACCTAATATATCCCATTTAAGAATTTTTGGATATGCAGTATATGTGCCTGTAGCACCGCCATATCGCACCAAAATGGGTCTGCAAAGAAGGTTAGGAATATTTGTTGGGTTTGAATCGCCCTCCATTATTCGCTACCTCGAAACATTGACAGGGGATTTGTTCACTGCACGATTTGCAGACTGTCGATTCGATGAGACACTTTTCCCAAAATTAGGGGGAGAAGTTGGTGAAACCAAACGGAAAATTTTGTGGAAAAATCCATCATTATCTCATCTCGATCCACATACCTCTATTTGTGAAAAGAGGTGCAAAAGATTATGTTGGACAATACGCTTTACGCTAGGGGGGGGGTGAATAGCGTTTTAAAAATATTAAGCGTTTTAGTGCGGAATTTAAAAACTTTGCAGAAATTAAAACAAGTGCAGTAGAATAAACTTACACAATGATGTATCCTGGTTGGCCACAAACGTGGTTAGTCCAGTCCCCGAGAGACTCTCTCGAGATTTCCACTAAACTTGTCAAGCTTACGGGTGCTTAACAAACCGTTACAGCTGAGGACACAAGCCTCACCTAGGTGCTCAGGGATCACAATCCCAAAGACTTCAATTGCTCGGGGATACCAATCCCAAAGACTTCAATTGCTCGGGGATAACAATCCCAAAGACTTCAACTGCTCGGGGATAACAATCCCAAAGACTTCAACTGCTCGGGGATAACAATCCCAAAGACTTTAATTGCTCGGGGATAACAATCCCAAAGACTTCAATTGCTCGGGGATAACAATCCCAAAGACTTCAATTGCTCGGGGATAACAATCCCAAAGACTTCAACCGAGGAATCACAAGTTCCTCAACAAACGAGAATCGCAATTCTCTTACAAACACAAAACACACTCACTTTACAAAGCACTCCTTAATGAGTAGATATGAGTAGAAATAGTACGCTCAAGATCACAACAACTTAGCTCAATAGAATGGCTCTTCAAAAAGCTTTATGGATGAATGGAAAATGATGATCAATGTAAGAAAGCTTTTAGCAATGAAAATACTCAAAGTGTATATGTTGTTGTTGTGAAAACACTGAGTTGAAGCTGTATTTATAGGTGAAAAACTCAGTCTTACCGTTGTCTAATTGCCAATTAAGGATTGCTGAAATTACTCAGTGACAATCGATTGTCAAGACTAAACAATCGATTGTTTGCCTATCAGATCAAAAATTCAATCCCAGATTTTACGTCAACAATCGATTACTTCAAATCAATAATCGATTATTTATAACGTTAAGAAATCCTTTCCAATTTTTGGCATAAAACATCGATTGTCCGAAAATCAACAATCGATTATTTTAACAACGTTCAGAAAATCTTTTCCAGATTTTACGCAAAACATCGATTGTTAAATATCAACAATCGATTACCTGACGGTAATTGAAAATATATGACAACGGTCAGCTTCAACAATCGATTATCAAATGGAATAATCGATTATTAATTAATTTCAAAACTCTCTGTCTCATCGATTATCAAAAGCCACAATCGATTATCATTTTATTTAAAATCACTGGGAGACATTTTTCTCATTCTAATCGATTACCATTAGTTCATAATCGATTTTTATGAGTTTTGAAAACTTTGCCTCAGTTAACAATCGATTATCAGAAGTACACAATCGATTGTTATGCAGTTTGCAAAAACCTGATGTTAACTGACTTACTCACAATCGATTATCATTAATTCACAATCGATTGTCATGCAGTCTTGGCTTAGAGATACTCGATTATCATAAGTACATAATCGATTATCTTAGCCCAGATTTTTGAGGCATGCTTGGAAAACATTTTAACAAATGTAAATATGCATAGTTTAAAATCATTTGACACTTAGTTTAAATATGCATGATTTTGGAAAAATAATTTTAGTAGAGAAGCCATGTTATGAGCCAAGTTGAGGAATCAAGATCACAATTAATATTGACTCAATTATAACATTTCTAAACTTTGTCTTGAGCTTCTTGTAATGCATCCATTTTGTGCTTGTCCTTGAGCATTGCTATATATCACTTTTTGCTTTGTTTGACATTCATCAAAACCTACAAAAGAACACACGTTTAGTATATTGCATTTGAAACGTGTTTCCAACAATTTCCCCCTTTTTGATAATGGCAAACATAAGCGGGATATATGCAATAATTATTTTGATGATCCAAGACAAGTGTAAAGTATACAATTTGATGTTCCCCCTCAATTCATGTTCCCCCTCACTTTAAGCATGAATGAAGTTGAGAGTGATATAGCATACTTCTTGATATCCCGTTTCTTCCCCCTTTTGCCATTAGCAAAAATATATACAAGAGAAGAATATGCAAAAAATATGAAATAAACAAAAGTTTATTTATTGGAAAATAACATTACATGGGTGGAGCTAAACACAATAAAACGAACAACAACTAACCAACCAAGGAAAAACACATCAAAAACAACAATTTCACATCATCAAAAACAACAATTTCATCATTCATCACCCCCATCCCCTTCATCATCATTGGGAGGCGCTTGATATGGCACCACCTGAGCATAGGCATAATGCACGTGATCAAAGTAACCATGGACCTCACGGGTTAATTGAGTAATTTGGTCAGAGATAGTCCGGAGGGTAGGCTCCTGAGGAGGATGAGCACGACAGGCTTGTCGATTTTGAGGAGGAGCGGGAGCATGATCACCATCATGATGAAAGAAAGACTCCGAAATTTCCCAGATTTTGGTGCTCTTTTTGAGAGGACCATTAGCAATATTGACCCCGGAAGCTTCAAGAAATTTCATTATTAAGAGGGCATAGGGGAGAGGTATGTCATCTCTGGTGGCATTGAACATATGAGATTGAATAAGCTTGCACCAATTGATTTTAACACCGGTGATAATGGCATGAAGAAATTTGGCATCCTCTTGGGAAATGGTGGTGTGATTGAGTTTACGGGGTTTGAGAACACGAGTGATGAAATAGAGAATGAAACGATAATTCGGGTCCATACCCTTTATGGTGGGACGACGGGAAGAAGACTCATCATAGGCGACTCCGGCTTGGCGGAAGAGATTAGCTTCATCAATCATGTCTCCGGCATCATTCATGTACTGGTAGATGTCTTCACCATCATGCGGAATGCCGGCAATGAGGTGGAGGTTATCTTCAGAAATTAGAATGGAAATGCCGTTAACATTGGTAACGAGTTCACCCTCATCATCTTTGTGAAGGTTGGAGTAAAAAGCTTCAACCAAAGTAATGTTGTAGTAGGGGTGAGTAAGGAGTAGGAAATTGAAAAGTTGGCACTCTCTTAGCATATTCGCGGCTGGAATGAATGGTGCAACAAGAGCGTTTGTTGAAAAGCGAGGAGGGAGAATAAGGCGTTTCTCAAATTTGGTTAAGAAACGGGTGAGCTCTTCATCGGATTCAAAGAATAGAACCGATCCATCTTGATATGGATGGCGAGAAGAAGAAGCACCTTGTTTGGAACGAGCACGTTTGGAGTTGCGGCTTGACATTTTTGAAAAAGATGTGCTAGGATTTTTCAAAGATAACAAGATAATTTGATGCTTGGGAGGCTTGAGTGAGTATACAAGAGCATATGTGCAGCCTATATATAGAGAAGGAATGAATCTTACACTTATTTGAAAAGATTTGAAGAGATTTGAAGAGCTTTGAAGTCTGAAACGGTAAAAATAAATTCACTGACCGTTCAATAATCGATTGTTTGAATAGAATAATCGATTGTCATTAATGAAAATGATCTGACACATCGATTACACGCCAGAACGGTAAAAAAAATTTGAAAAAGATAGTCGATTGTCAAACTTGGTAATCGATTGTTTTTCATATTTATGACCTGACAGGAATCGATTGTAGAGCCAAAACGGTAACATAAGTTTAAAACAGATAATCGATTGTCAATATATAGTAATCGATTATTTCACTCACAGAGAGTTTGGATTTTGGCAAATAATCGATTGGCAGAACAAATAATCGATTGTTTGGAAGGGGGATGCTAAAATGATGAGACTTAATTCTATCAAGCAATGTAAACATTCAACAAGATTTCATGACAAAAAAATTGAATCAACAAATAATCGATTATTGATACTGATAATCGATTGTAAGCATAAATAATCGATTTTGATCGATTTTTCTTGTATCAAGACAATTTATACTTTCCTCTTACCTTTTGGGGGATACCTGCAAAATAGAATTAAACATCTCCGACGCTCAAGTCAGTAATCTATAAATGAAATAATAACTTTGAAACTAGTGTAGTCGGGTGAAAAACGTGAACTCTTAAGAATTTTGTCCTAGGATGTTCTTAAGAGGGTTTAGGGTACTTACCTTCCCTTCGACTTTGCCAATTACCTGATTTTGAACATCCTCCGTTCATTTTGGTCTTTTGGCTCATTCTTCAATTTAAGAAGCTTCTTCCACAATTTTGCCTTTGTCTTCCTTGTATTTTGTCTTTTAAATTTTTCGAAAATACTTCCGATTTTGAAAAAAATGCCTAAATCGACTTTTCCGTCTCTTCCTCCTTCTTTGTGCTTTAATTGAAGGAATTTTGAATTCGTCTCCCGTCAAGTGTTTGGAGTATCCACTACACTTGATTCCTTCAAGCACACCTGCAAAACAAATCAATGCTCTTTTGGTACCCATGCCATTTTGGGTCCTTGAGGGTTATGCATACTATAATGATATGTTTGAGTAGCATGTCTATGTCTAGTAAAGCATGCGGGAGCAATATGACCAATTCGTCTACAATAATGACATGTCACATTTGGATTATGCATGCGTCTAGGCTCATAGTAGCTAGAATAATGCACATTGTTTACTCTATTTTCATTTCTCCTAATTTGAGCACCATAATCATTTCTAGGTTGAACATTTCGGGATCTTCTAGCATGATCACTGTTGTGCCTAAAATATGCATCATGTCTATGGTGACGATTGCTAGGCGGAAGGTCATGTCTAGGTCTCCTAATATTTTGTCTAGCATGCATGTTTGTTTTAGGAAAGGCATTTTTGTTATTAATCCTAGATTGAGCTCTAGGTGGTTGGGTTTTTGCATCAACCTCTTCTTCATTTATGAAGCCTATTCCATGCTTGGTTGATTTCAAGTTATCAAGCACCACATTCAAGTTTTTATGAGAGGAGTTGAATTTATCTAGTGTGCCTTTTAATCTACCTACTTCATTCTTAAGGTCTACACAAGAAGCACAATTTTTTGTAGAACTCTCGGGCTTGTCAGAACTTCTTTTCCCATAAAACTTGTTTTGTTCTAGTAGCTTCTCATTTTCCAAAACCAATTTTTCTAATTCTTTTTCTTTTAATGAAAACTGTTTTTGAAAATCTTGTTCTTTTAGAGAAGCACTTTCTCTTAAACTAGTGACGGTTTTTGTAACTTTGAGAAATTCAGCATACAATTCATCAAAGGCATTTCTCATGTCATCAAGAGTATAAAAATTTTGAGAAGAGATTTGACTTACCTCACTTTGATTTTCTTCCTGTGCCATGAGGCAGAGATTTGCCGCTTCTTCATTTTCTTCTTCACTGGATTCGTCTCCGGAATCTCCTCCCCAAGATATGTATGCTCGTTGCTTCTTGAAGGGTTTCTTCTCCTTTTTAAGATTTGGGCAGTTTGTTTCGATATGCCCTGTTTCACCACATTCATAACATTTAACTTGCTCACCTTGCTTTTTCCCTTTGCGGTCATATTCTTTTCGCATGAATTTTTGGAACTTTTTGATGATGAGTCCGAATTCGCTATCTCCATCCTCTTCAATTGGTGATTGACTTGTGCTCGCCTTTAGAGCAATCTTTTGCCTTCTTTGTTCATCAATAACAGGGTTAAGAATAGTGGATTCATAAGTCTTAAGATTACCTCTAAGAGCGTCTATGGTGACGTTCGTGATTCCAATTGACTCTTGAATCGCATCGGCCTTTGATCGCCATGCCGGTGTTAGACTCCTAAGGATTTTTCGAACTAGTTCTTTATCTGTGAACGTCTTCTTGAGCGTGTGGAGATCATTCACTATTGATGAGAACCGCTCAAACATCTCGTCTACCTTTTCGCCTTCCTTCATATGGAACAATTCGTAAGCATGAGTTAAAAAGTCAATTTTAGCTTCTCTTACCTGGTCAGTCCCTTCGTAAGTGACCTCAAGCTTGTCCCACATTTCTTTCGCTGTTTTGCAGCAGGAGATTTTCCTGTAATCATTAGCATTAACAGCACAAAGTAATAAATTAATAGCTTTAAAGTTATTTTGGACCATTCGATTATCCTCGGCGTTGAATTCCTCTTCTGATTTTGGCACCCATTCTTCTTCCACCTTTTTGACAGGAACCTCATTTCCTTTGGTGTACACCTTCCACAAGTAAGGGCTGTTTGATCTGACAAATATCTGCATCCTTTCTTTCCAATATGAATAATTAGTCCCGTTAAACAAAGGAGGTCTTGTGGGGCACTGTCCTTCATCAATACCTGCAAAAGAGTCTAGAGTAGAAGCCATGGAAAGATTCTCTCAAACGGTTAAGTCTTTCTGAGAGTATGGCTCTGATACCAATTGTTGGACAATACGCTTTACGCTAGAGGGGGGTGAATAGCGTTTTAAAAATATTAAGCGTTTTAGTGCGGAATTTAAAAACTTTGCAGAAATTAAAACAAGTTCAGTAGAATAAACTTACACAATGATGTATCCTGGTTGGCCACAAACGTGGTTAGTCCAGTCCCCGAGAGACTCTCTCGAGATTTCCACTAAACTTGTCAAGCTTACGGGTGCTTAACAAACCGTTACAGCTGAGGACACAAGCCTCACCTAGGTGCTCGGGGATCACAATCCCAAAGACTTCAATTGCTCGGGGATACCAATCCCAAAGACTTCAATTGCTCGGGGATAACAATCCCAAAGACTTCAACTGCTCGGGGATAACAATCCCAAAGACTTCAACTGCTCGGGGATAACAATCCCAAAGACTTCAATTGCTCGGGGATAACAATCCCAAAGACTTCAATTGCTCGGGGATAACAATCCCAAAGACTTCAATTGCTCGGGGATAACAATCCCAAAGACTTCAACCGAGGAATCACAAGTTCCTCAACAAACGAGAATCGCAATTCTCTTACAAACACAAAACACACTCACTTTACAAAGCACTCCTTAATGAGTAGATATGAGTAGAAATAGTACGCTCAAGATCACAACAACTTAGCTCAATAGAATGGCTCTTCAAAAAGCTTTATGGATGAATGGAAAATGATGATCAATGTAAGAAAGCTTTTAGCAATGAAAATACTCAAAGTGTATATGTTGTTGTTGTGAAAACACTGAGTTGAAGCTGTATTTATAGGTGAAAAACTCAGTCTTACCGTTGTCTAATTGCCAATTAAGGATTGCTGAAATTACTCAGTGACAATCGATTGTCAAGACTAAACAATCGATTGTTTGCCTATCAGATCAAAAATTCAATCCCAGATTTTACGTCAACAACCGATTACTTCAAATCAATAATCGATTATTTATAACGTTAAGAAATCCTTTCCAATTTTTGGCATAAAAAATCGATTGTCCGGAAATCAACAATCGATTATTTTAACAACGTTCAGAAAATCTTTTCCAGATTTTACGCAAAACATCGATTGTTAAATATCAACAATCGATTACCTGACGGTAATTGAAAATATATGACAACGGTCAGCTTCAACAATCGATTATCAAATGGAATAATCGATTATTAATTAATTTCAAAACTCTCTGTCTCATCGATTATCAAAAGCCACAATCGATTATCATTTTATTTAAAATCACTGGGAGACATTTTTCTCATTCTAATCGATTACCATTAGTTCATAATCGATTTTTATGAGTTTTGAAAACTTTGCCTCAGTTAACAATCGATTATCAGAAGTACACAATCGATTGTTATGCAGTTTGCAAAAACCTGATGTTAACTGACTTACTCACAATCGATTATCATCAATCGATTGTCATGCAGTCTTGGCTTAGAGATACTCGATTATCATAAGTACATAATCGATTATCTTAGCCCAGATTTTTGAGGCATGCTTGGAAAACATTTTAACAAATGTAAATATGCATAGTTTAAAATCATTTGACACTTAGTTTAAATATGCATGATTTTGGAAAAATAATTTTAGTAGAGAAGCCATGTTATGAGCCAAGTTGAGGAATCAAGATCACAATTAATATTGACTCAATTATAACATTTCTAAACTTTGTCTTGAGCTTCTTGTAATGCATCCATTTTGTGCTTGTCCTTGAGCATTGCTATATATCGCTTTTTGCTTTGTTTGACATTCATCAAAACCTACAAAAGAACACACGTTTAGTATATTGCATTTGAAACGTGTTTCCAACAGATTATTCATTTGCAAAGAATAGCAAATCAAATGCCAGACGCATTTACGGATTTGAAAAGGATAACAAAATTACATATCCCCGCAGAAAATATGATAGCACTATGTAATAAGTCTGAAAGAAGACAAAATTATTACTGTGAAGGTATCAATGGATACGGACGTGGCAATAGACGAAATTATAATCGTCATCATTGTGATAATGAGAACAATAAGGATTCTCAAAATATTCCTTCAATCTGTGAAAGTAATATATGTCATCGATTTGACATGAGATTTTATACAGAACATATAGATGATTATGATCCATTCATGGTGTAAATGTGACAACATATGATTTATGAATACATATTCATTATTGGAAGAATATGAACATGCTATTGGTATTGAATATAGCACACTCACCTCTAGAAGGAGGGTTGAGATGATATAAGAAAATAATGTCATTATTATGGAATGAATGGTCATTGGTCACGTACCTATTGTACGCCAAAATATTTTGACATGACCATAATGGTACAACTTTAAGAGCCAATTATATTATTTTGGAGAAACATATTTGATTACCAATAAGGTATTGTATTGTAGTAAGTCTCAAAGAAACTTATTCAGTTTCCAAAGTATATGCGAAGCGATTGATTATATTGAGACTATAAATAAAAGAAAGATTTGATATCTTCTATTACTACAACTTGTAGCATGATAATATGCATGTGAAAAGCTACCAGCTTTATTCTCCAATTTGTACTATATAAACAAAAGAATGCCACAATAAAGTGGATGCTTATTGATATAAAAACCCATATCATAATAAACTTAGAGTTTATCGATAATTGCACATGTCATGATGTAAACCTGAATTTTATCAATATTGATAATTTATTCAATTGGCATTCGGGTTAGCCATATCAATTTAAGTATGATGTGCAACAATAATAGAGAATTCACATGGGTAAATATTAAAGAACTAAAAAGTTCTTTACGAATTCTCTTATATTACTTGTTCTCATTAATTAATTGACCAACTAAAGTTGGGGTTGAATCCCATAAATTCTGGAAATATCAAAGGCGAATATGGACCCATTCGCCTGCCATGTATACCACATATGATGCATCTATGATATGGTTACATGTGCGATTATTATTAACCTGCAACCTGGCCGGTGCTTGCGAGGTAACTTGCTCAGTAATCTAATTTCGAGCATAATTCCAGATTTTCTATTCAAGATAGTTCATCTTGATAAGGTGGTTTACATCATAGTTGGTTTAGCAAAATAATTTATTGAGTGCCTCCACTTAATAGCTAAACTATTGCTTATGAGAACAAAGTTATCTATATCATTATGATATACGATAGTATATTATATTCTCCCCTCACAAGTGGTTCAGAGTTAGGAGCCAAATAATTCCTTATTATTATTATTGATGTGCGGTGTATATTTTCATTAACACCATAATGCACAAAGATGAGTTCTCAAAGTTGAGGAAACAAGTTAGTTTTTCTAACATGAGGGGGAGACATGATAAACAGTTGAGAAAACGTTATGTAGAATGAATTATCATTTGTATATCTAGATCCTCGAATAGGATAATATGAACTTGAAGTTCATAAAAAGATAATTCAGTTGCAACATATTGCAAAGCATGCCATACGCATTTGCTGACCCAAATAAAGTAACTATATTCTCATTGCAAATGCTCATATTAAGTCCTAGAAGGACAAAATCTATGGTATGCTTAAAGCGTATAGACAAATCGGTTTCAAATAGAACTTCTTGATAAAGAAGATGAGCAAATGATCAAAGTGATCATAATAAATGAGGCAAGTGATCTAGAAGGTCACGTGACATAACACTTTATAAAATCTCATGAGAGATTCAGGTACCTGAATATATGAATGAAAAGATCTATATGTTATGTCTTTATGAAAATTTATTGGAACTGATATAAAATGTTTGTCGATGATATCTATCATAACGCTAAGTTTAGATGAGGATCTTAAGTCTATCAAATATAGACTCAAAAGTATTGGCCAAATGGAAGAGATACAATTCAAATAGAATTGATTCCATATGAAAGACATTTAGTATTGGACATGTAGTTCAAATACTTAAAAGTATAAAGTAAATGGTATGTGCAATCAGTTTTCGATATCTTATTTGTCTAGCATGACATGAAAACTTGATATGCATCTAAAGTCTATAATATTGCTTATATGACTTAACTTATATGACAATCCATGAAGGATTTAAGTTGCTTGAAGAATCTACAATTCTTGATCTTGAGTTACCACTTCCTCAGTGCAATTTATGCACAAATGTATCTTGCTATAACTATAAGCATGATAATGTGATAGCGAGGATACCTCTATGGAAATATTGAAGAGTCATTCCACAATATATGTGAAGACGTTATATATCTATCACGAGTGATGATTTCAAGGTGCAAATATTTATTCAAGTTAATATGGCTGATTTATTTATCAATTCTCTACCAACGATCTCTTGAAGATAGTGCACAATATTGGAATGCGAAGGCTCAAGGATGTGAATTGATGCTCTCTTTAGGGGGAGTTAATGCGCGTTGCACTCTTTTTCCCTTACAAGATTTTGTCCCACTGGGTTTTCCTTGCGAGGTTTTTAACGAGGCAACCAATAGACGCATTTCTAAATATGTGTACTCTTTTTCCTTTTCTAGAATTTTTTCCCACTGGGTTTTATTTTAGTTAAGGTTTTAACGAGACACATTATTTATTGAGTAGACATTCAAGAGGGAGTGTTAAGAATAGAATTCTAATTAGAGTGAATGTCTATCTTGTAGAGAGTTTTACTTTGAGGCTAAGTCATTTTTCCTCCTATAAATAGAGGGGTCTTACCCCATTGTAGACAACCCAAAAATTCAATAAGAATTTTCTCTCTCTTTCTCTGCAATATTGCTCTTGTTCTTTTATTGTTTTATAACAAAAACCAAAAAGATGTTTCATTTTCCATCATATTTTCCAAAAAGACAAAAATAGTTTCTTTTTCAAATTAGATGCATTTTTTGAATTATATCCTATATTTAATCTTTCCGAACTACTCGAACCTGATTCTCATCTTTCGGGGCAAGATACGTAGGCAACCCACATAGGGTCCGGTCTTACTAGTCTTAGGTTCTTGACTTTGCGGGGTGTTAGCCAAATCTTGCATGTCTAGCCACTTGTGGTCATATCGGCCATTGTTGCAAAATGGGGTTATTTTCGAAAAAGTGGTTCAATAACTCGTGTCTTAGGATCTTGAGTCCATAACTACGTATCATGTTTCTTTAGGCACTACCTTTTTTGAGTTTGCATCTTTAGCCACTTTTGACCATATTGGTCATTTTTGCGAAATGGGTTATTTCTATAAATTAATTTTTGGGCCATAATATTGGGAGTTCGAATCTATAAAAGTCTTAGTTAGTCATTTTCCATGTCCATGAGGTCAATTTTGTTGAGTTTGCATTAATAGCCACTCTTAGCCATATAGGTCGATTTTTAAAAAATAACTCAATCTTGTCTTGCATGTATCCAATAGGAGGTGCAGTCCCACAGTATCTCGAGTCATTTAATCTGTTTGTCTTTGTTTTTCTCATTGAGGTATGGATTCATTTACCACAACTCGAGAATGATTGATACCCCAGGACCACTGCATTCTTAAGCTACTTGAGGAGTCCTTTTATATTTTGAGCATGTTTTTGAGTCTTTTAGGTGGTTTAAGAGTTTGTCTAGTCTATTGTTAGTATACTTATTATTTTGTATTTGAAAAACCAAAAAAAAAGGTTATATATGAAAAATCCCAAAAAGATTTTTATTTTAGTTTGTTTGTCCATTACTTTTTTCAAGAACTGCGCTTGATCCAATTCATGAGGGACATGATACGTAGGCAACCTACATAGGGTTCGATCGCAGCATTAAAAAGAAAAAGAAAAAAAGAGAATGAAAGTGTGGGATTTAAGAAATTAGTGGAAATGAAAGAATGGTAATTAAAAGAAAAGGGAGGAAAGAAAATGAAAAAAACCAAGGATGGTTAAAGAGAAAAATGAGAACGAAATGGGGCAAGGAGAGTGAAATTAGGATAATGGCAAATGACCTTTGTACCCCCAAAGCTATTCTAGAACTGTGATTTGTTGATAGGGACATTGCACGCAATGTGATATTTCTATCTGATAAATGCTCTAACCCTAACATGTTGGCTTTGTGTTGTTCCTGTTTGTTACTTTCTTTGTTATCATAACAGAGGGTGGTTAGATTGTGGCACTTTGGTGATTAGACCATACAACACCAGAAAGCACAAGGCAGTCGTGGCTAGCAAAGAAACTGACACTGGGATTGTTGACCACCGGGGGAGATTGTTGAATCGGAGTCTGAGTTAAAAGAGGAGGTCCGAAGGTTGAAACATCAGATGGCGGAAATGTATCATGCCTGGATTAAGGGGCACCCCCCACCCTCATTCCCTACCAACTATACAGAAAACCATGCCTCTATTCCACCATTATCCCAAGTCCAGATGCCCAATACCGTTGATCTTTCTCCTCGACATGCACCGAACTTTACCCCTCTTTACAATTACCCTGTCACTTCCGCCCAAACTTTTCATGCTCCACCAACCAAAATAACCTCATACCTTGATCTGACATCTGCTCCTATTTTTGTAGCTCCTCCACCAGCTATCCTTCCTCGATCCTCTAGCGAGATTGTGTTCAAAGTCCCTGATGCCCAAGGAAAGAGGACCAAAGAAATTTTTAGGGAGTTTTGGTTCAAATGGAACGAACAAGTTGCTGGGATAAGTCGTTCAATTGATAGAAAAGATGTTGTCGAGTCCAGCCAACAACAAAATCCAGTGAGCTTTCAGCCTCGACCCCGACCCCAACTCCAAACCTATCTTCGAGCTCCACATAATACACCTCAGTATTGTCCTCCGAACAACGTCCAGCCATTTGTTCAACCAATGGGTCACTCCTTATGGAAAGCACCAGCAGCGCATAATACTCTTTCTCATTCACAACATTTTCGAGCACCCAAAAACCTTAGGAAACAGGGGCATAGAGGGGAACAAAGGCAAAGAAATTGTTTCACTCCAATCGGAGAATCCTACATAAGTTTGTTTGAAAAGTTGAAACAATCTGGCCTGATTGAGCCGTTCATCAACTATACTCCGGACCTACATGTAAAAGGTTTCGATCCTACTGTAAGGTGCATGTACCACTCTAATGTTCAAGGGCACAACATTGAAGATTGTCGTGCTCTGAAAAGGGAGATAGAAAGAATGATTCAAGAAGGGATAATTGTGGTCCAGGACAGTGACACCCAAAACATTGCACAAAATCCTTTACCCACACATGATGATGCACGCTTTGTGGGGAAGATGCATGTTGACATGGAGCATGAGAATCCTCTTGGAAACTTACTCGATGAAGGTAATGATATGGAAATTGGTGAAGGTCCTAGAAATTTTGATGCGCAAACCAGTGGCTAAGATGTCGAGCTTGGTAATTGGAAAGACACTCCTTTCTTGGCTAGTCAGGGAGGAGTTCTGGTGGTTTATTTTGTAGTCATTTCTATTTTTCCGGGTTATTTCAGGGTTGTAATCCGGACATTGTCTTGTGGTTCAAACTCTTCTTCTTTTTTGCCTAGGTCGTTTTATTGTAGTAACTCGTCTAGTGTTATCTAGGATTGTTCTAGCGTTGTAACCCGTGTCTATTTTGTTTGTTTTGTTCAAACCCTGCTCACCATCTTTCTATTGCAATCTCCTATTTTTTATTAATTCTAGTCAGTTTTTGTTTAGGTTAATTTTTCTTTTGTAGTTTTTCTCATGCTGACTCTAGTGACATGACATGCACGCATAATTCTCAACCTGATCTTGAAAGTTAGTCTAATCATGAAGCAATGACACAGTTTTGAATATGATAAAAGGATGCGTTTGAGGAAACAATTAAAGATTCACACATTTTGAGATAACCCGAAGCTTAAATTGAGTGAAACTGAGGTAGTAAGTCTGGGAAATCAAGAGGTTGATAAGAGCATACAACAAGGAAATGCCTCTCAAGCTGTTTGAGGTAAATTAGTCAGTGCCGAAATGCATTCATCCATATCGAGATAAGGTTGAGTCGGGTCTGCTTTAAGATGGCAAGGATCATTCATTGGGACAAAGGTATTTCCCATCGGCACTTTATGTTTGTGTTGATGCCATCAATAGATACTATGTGTGATTTGTTTGCTTATCTTCAATTACATGCTTGTACTTGGCATTTTTGAGTTTGGTATGACGAAGGCATTTTATTTCGCTACCCAAATATTTTTATCCTTTGCTACCCATTTTGAGCCCTAATTTTTGTTTCATAGCCCTCTTTTGGAATCAGAAGTAGAGTTGGGAACTAGAAAAGGAAAAGAAAAGAGAAAAGAAAAAAAAGGAAAATAGAATAAGAAAAAGAAAAGGAAAAAGGGAGAAAAGAAAGAAAAAAAGAGAAAAAGGGAAAAGAAAAAAAAAAGAAAAGGAAAAAAAAAAAAACACACAACTTTCGTTTGAACTACTTTTGACCTGATTCTTGTTACCACAAGATACGTAGGCAGCCTCACGGTTCGTTCACACCCAAATAAAATATTATATAATCCCCGAAGTCAAGAGTGGGGAAATTTTTCTTTGAAATCTCGTCAAAGCAAAAAACCAAAAAAAAAAATCCCAGACTCAAGAAACTGGGGTAAAAGTTTTAATTTTGTCAAAAGAACTGATTCCAAAAGTTATAATTTTGAACCCTTTCCATCTTAAATTATTTTGAGCCTTCATACCACCCTTTTGTTCTAACCCTATCCAAAAGCCTACATTACGATCCAAACAAAGACCTTCTGAACAATGTTTGAGGATGCCAAATCAAGTGTGTGGTGAAAGTACGATCTTCATGTATCATGGGTAATACCTTTGTTCTCATCATAATGAGAGAAAATGATAAAATGAGAGAGTCTTATAGGTGAAAACTCTCTGGAGCACCGTAAGGCGACGATGAGTTGAGAAAATAACAAAATGAGAGAGACTTGATGGTGAAAACCCTTCAGGGCACTACAAGCCGGTTGAGGATTGCAGATCAAATGGGACAATTGAAGCGTTGAAGCATAGTTTCATAGCGCAGAAGTACAACAAAAGTTGAATTTTAGACTTGCTTGAAAAATTAGGCCACTTAATCCCAAGGTGCATGTCGTGGTCATTTGAGTTGGTATCCACGTCTGATAAGTTTCTACTTTGTAATTTTCTTGTTAGGTATCATCTTTTTCCCTTGTCCTTTATTTTGTTTGAGTCCCTTCTTGAGTCTGTTTGGTCAGGACAAGTAAGAAATGACTTCAAAATCTACTACCGGCTTTTCAATTGCACAAAATGAATTGGGCTAGCACATTAAAGTGGCATAAGTCAGGAAAAAGTGGTATACGCATTTAGTTGGTAACAATCAACATGCTTTGGGATTCATGTGAAATGCAACGGTTCAGTAAATGTCAATCCTTGAGCAAAATGCAACGGATAGAGGATATTGGGAACTAATGGAGCAGGGGTATTTTCTATAATGAGGGTTGAAAGAAAATGGACAGTCGATAACAGTCGAGGTCGTTCAAGCTGAAATCAAAGTTATCTTGGCAGTGGCAGAAGCAGACACTTAGCAGTGATGCAACAAACTAACCACCATGTTTTCAAACTAACAAGATTTTATTTGTCTGAAGCAGGGGCAAGAAAATTTTAAGTCCACATGGACCTCCCATGGAAAAGCATGGTTCAGGGAGCAAGAAATTCTGTTCAGTATCCTCCAAAATGAGAGCGTGTCTCAGGTAAGTTTGTTTTAGTTCTTAGGACCCTCATGATAATGGGATTTAGTTTTTTTTTTAAAAAAAATCTCAGGACCCTCCTAGATAATAGGATTTAGTTTTCAAAATTCTCTGGACCCTCCTGAATAATGAGATTTAGTTTTCATAATTTTCAGGAACCTCCTGGATAATGGGATTAAGTTTTTAAAATTCTCAGGACCCTCATGGATAATGAGATTTAGGTTGTTAAAATTCTCAGGACTTTCTTGGGATAATGAGATTTAGCTTTTATATTCTTAGAGTTCTATAGGTGATATGATCCGATTAACACTCACAAATATGCCCACATCCCAAACTGGTGCAGAAAAAGTTTCTTCTGTTTTGTTGCAGTATCAGGCGCCCACCAAGATAACGAGGAAATACATTTCAAGTTTTTGCAATCAGACGCCCACCTGGATAACGAGGGATTATATTTCAAGTTTTTGCAATCACGAGCCCACCTGGATAATGAGGGAATACATTTCAAGTTTTGCAATCAGGCGCCCACCTGGATAACGAGGGAATACATTTCGAGTTTTTGCAATCAGGCGCCCACCTGGATAACGAGGGAATACATTTCAAGTTTTAGCAATCAGGCGCCTACCTGGATAACAAGGGAATACATTTCAAGTTTTTGCAATCAGGCGCCCACCTGGATAACGAGGTAATACATTTCAAGTTTTTTCAATCAGGCGCCCACCTGGATAATGAGGGAATACATTTCAAGTTTTGCAATCAGGCGCCCACCTGGATAACGAGGGAATACATTTCATGTTTTGGCAATTAGGCGCCCACCTGGATAACGAGGGAATACATTTCAAGTCTTTCTAATCACGCGCCCACTTGGATAACAAGGGAATACCTTTCGAGTTTTCGCAATCAGGCGCCCACCTGGATAACGAGGGAATATATTTTGATTTTTTGCAATCAGGCGCCCACCTGGATAACGAGGGAATACATTTCAAGTTTTAGCTATCAGGCGCCCACCTGGATAACGAGGGAATACATTTCAAGTTTTAGCTATCAGGCGCCCACCTGGATAACGAGGGAATACATTTCGAGTTTTTGCAATCAGGCGCCCACCTGGATAACGAGGGAATGCATTCCAAGTTTTAGCGATCAGGCGCCCATCTAGATAACGAGGGAATATATTTCAAGTTTTAGCAATCAGGTGCCTACCTGGATAACGAGTGAATATATTTCAAGTTTTGCAATCAGGCGCCACCTGGACAAGGAGGGAATTAATTTCTGATCTACTTCAACTCATAAATTCAAGAAGCGTCATGAGCCCGCCTGAAGAGCCCGCTCTCAGTTGCATATTGAAGATCAAGTAGAGATTCAAGAAAGTATCAGGACAAGAAAAAGATAGGATCTTGTATTTTTCTTTTAATTTTGCTGTAATTTTTCCCTTTTGCTTTTGATGTAATGGCAGGAACCACAGACTGGAACCTCGACGGCAGTTGACTCGATTCTCCACCTCGGTACTCCATCGTGCTTCTTACTTTGAACTACACGTGGCCTGATTCCTTTAATGCCAAGGATATGTAGGCAGCTCGATACCAAGGTTCGGTCACATTCCCTTTTTTTCTTAAGTTTAGTCTCTCCAAATAAGGGTCGGGTAAAAAACCATGTCTAGTCGTTTTTTGTCTGAAAATACTTCGTATTTCCAGTCAAAGAGGGGCAGCTGTAGACACGTGATTTTTGACCCTCCCCGAAATTTAACCCCATTTTAGCGTAAAATAGTTAATTTAGGCTTAGTATAGTTATTTTAAACCAATTTTGACTATTTTATATTATTTTAATACCAAAAATTGAAAACTACAAAAATAGTTCTATATTTCTCTACTTAGTTCGCGTATTAGATATTTTTAGGAGGATATATTACTTTAAGCCTATTTTTATTTTAGTATAATCCTTGAAAATACCAAAAATAGTTCCAACTCTAATTTTTAGTTTTTAGTTTTATTTTTAATACTAATAGTTTATCAAAATTAATGTAGAGTTTTTATAGGTATTTAATTTGAATTTTTAGTTTTTTTGGCCCAATTTTTTATATTTTGAATCCTAAATGAACCCAACAAGGCATAGGCCCAAACCAAATTCTTCCTCTCCATCTTCAAGACCAACCCTAGCCATCTTCAACATAGACACTAAAAACCCCTAGAGACCTTTAACCTTAGGCCACCCATGGCTTCTTCTTCTCCATGAAGCTACAACAATGAAAAAATGACGCAAGAACCCTAAAAACACAGTAGCTCGCCGGAACTCCAAAAAAAGGACTCACTGCCGCTGCCGGACACGCCGCCAGCCACGCCACTAGCCTCCCTTCACGTCAAACAGCCCCCCCAAACGACCACCACCAAGCGGCCATAAGCCTTCATCTTCATAAACCAAGAAGACACAAAGAAAAAAAAACCCTAGCAACCATCTCTACACGACCACCCTTATGCAACTCTCCCACCCTAGCTCCCCGGAACCAGCCATTGCCGCTCCTTCCTTCCTTTCCATCTTCAACCCAACATAACCTAACCTAGCAGCACCATAACCATATCATGGAACCCTAACTGCATCTTCTTCTTGAAGTTACAAAAGGAACCATAAAACCCTAGCACCCTAATAAATCATCAGCCGCTAGCCTAAGGCCATCAGCTAACACTCCAGCCGCCAGCCGCCCAAACGGACCAACAACACCCCACGCCCAAAATCACTCGACCAAACAGCTCTGCCATCCCCGCCTAACTGGACGCCGTCGACCACCCTCATCAACCTAGAAAAATCAATCCTATAATCCACCTCAAAACACTTTGGAAAGGCCCTAAAATTCGGCTCGAAATCGACCCAAAATACTTCCATTTGAGAAGTTCACGGTCTGTGATTTTTGTTCATCGTTGGATTTAATAATGAAGTCACCCTTTGTATTGAAGTTGGATTTTCAGATCTGAATTTGTAAATGCATTGGCTACATATTCTTATTATTCAAGAAAGATTTTTTGTTTTGCTAAAGTTTCAACTCATGGTGTTTTAGTCCGATGTTTGTGTGGGGTTCGAGGTTTCCGGGCATATTCACGTTTCCCGTGTGGATTTGAAGTGCTATTGTCCAATTTTAATTCCTGTTTCGTTCAAGAACAACATCGTTGCTGTTTAAAGTTGCAAGGTTTGGTCCCGCCTAAGGTTCATTCTTCCCTCTGTTCTTCCTTAATCCAAATTACTATCATGTGTTAGCCTACATTTGTTTGCACATTTTATTTTAATTCTTTCTTTATGATTAGTTTTTGATTTTTTTTAGACTCATTTGGCTTTAATCGTTGACTAAGCTTTTAACTAAATACAATTTATGAATTTTGTCTTGTGAATGTTATGGACGTGTAAGTTGAAAAGGGACTGTGGGTAAGGAGCTAATTGATTAAATGGGATTAGGCAACGACGGTTAGAATAGAATTGGGAAATTCGGGTTTAAGAGAGTTAGACAAAAGATGACAAGTTTGTATTGTTATTTTGTTATTACTAGATACTCATTGAATTGCTAGTAACATGTTTAGGCCGGCAACACTCGGGTAGGCAAGCCTTAGGATTTTGTTATATTGAAGGTGAGAGGTTGTCCCTTAGTTAAATTTATCCGCGGAATTCCCCGAAGAATTATGTAAATGTTTTGGAAACCTCGAATAGCATGGTAGAGAAGCCGTAGTATAGCTTAGCTTAGGATATTTCTTTTATTTTTCTTTTAGTTTTCTTTCATTAGGTGGGGACGACCTCGAGCCTCTTGTGTGTTTATTTTCCTTTTCTGTGTTTTCTACCTCAATCGAATGCTGTGAACTTCACGGAACTTGGGCAATGCCTAACACCTTCTCCCCGAGTCAAGTGAACCCTCTTACCTGAATCTCTAGTGTAGACTTAGTTTTGGAGTTCAAAGTGTTTTAAAAGGAAAATCATTTTAAAAATTTTGACCTGGCACACCAAAATTCAATGTCAGGTGGCGACTCTGAGTTTATTTCCTTATGAACAAATTTTGTCACTTCTAAATTGAAAACCCTTTCAAAGCTTTATTACATTCCTTTTATTAATTTAAGAAGGTTTAGTGAGAGTTTTTTAAAAAAAAGGGGTGTGACATCTCTTTTTAACAAAAAGTCTCACTAAACCCTCTTAAATTAATAAAAGGAATGTAATAAAGCTAACATGGCTTTTCAATTTAGAAGTGACAAAATTTGTTCAGAAGGAAATAAACTCAGAGTCGCCACCTGACATTAGATTTTGGTGTATCAGGTCACCATTTTTAAAATGATTTTCCTTTTAAAAGACTTTAGACTCCAAAACTAAGTCTACACCAGAGATTCAGTTAAGGGGGTTCATTTGACTCGGGGAGAAGGTGTTTGGCATTCCCCAAGTCCCGTGAAGTTCACGGTTACATACATGATCAAGTTGGCTATTAAAACATACGATTGAGGTAGAAAACACAGAAAAAGTATAATAAACACACAAGAGGCTCGAGGTCGTCCCCACCTATTGAAAGAAAATTAAAAGAAAAAGAAAAGAATAATCCTAAGCTAAGCTATACTACGAGTTCTCCACCATGCTAGTAGATGTTTCCAAAACATTTAGATAATTCTTCGGGGCATACCCCAGATAATAATATGAACAAATTCTTTGGGGTATTCCCCAGATAAATTTAACTAAGGAACAACCGCTCACCTTCAAACTAACAAAATCCTAAGGCTTAACTACCCGAGTGTTGCCGGCCTAAACATGTTACTAGCAATTCAATGAGTATCTAGTAATAACAAAATAACAATAAAAACATGCCATCTTTTGTCTAACACTCTTAAACCCGAATATTCCAATTCTATTCAAACCGTCGTTGCCTAATCCCATTTAATCAATTAGCTCCTTACCCAGAGTCCCTTTTCAACTTACCCGTCCATAACATTCACACGAAAAAAATTCATAAATTGTCTTTAGTTAAAAGCTTAGTCAATGATTAAAGCCAAATGAGTCTAAAAAAAAACCAAAAACTAATCATAAAGCAACAGTTAAAACATAGTGTGCAAACAAATGTAGGCTAACACATGATAGTATTTTGGATTAAAGAAGAACAGAGGGAAGAATGAACCTTAGACGGGACCGAACCTTGCAAGTTTAAACAGCAACAATGTTGTTCTTGAACGAAACAGGAATCAAAATTGGACAATAGCTCTTCAAATCCACACCGGAAACGCGAATCTGCCCGGAAACCTCGAACCTGACACCAACATCGGACTAGAACACCATGAGTTGAAACTTTAGAAAAACAAAAAATCTTTCTTGAATAATAAGAATATGCAACTAACGAATTTACAAATTCAGATATGAAAATCCAACTTCAATACAAAGGATGGCTTCATTTATTTTGAAATCCAACGATGAACAAAAATCGCAGACAGTGAACCTCTTGAATGGCAGTATTTTGGGTCGATTTTGAGCTGAATTTTAGGACCTTTTCAAAGTGTTTTTAGGTGATTATATGACGGATTTTGCTGGGCTGATGAGGGTGGTCGTCGCCGTCTAGTTAGGCGGGGATGGAAGATGGTCGACTGATTTTGGGCGTGGGGTGTTGCTGGTCCGTTTGGTGTTTTGGGCGGCTGGCGGCGAGGTCTGGCGGCTGGAGTGTTAGCTGATGGCATTAGGCTAGCTGCTGATTTGTTTTTAGGGTGCTAGTGTTTTTTGGTTCCTTGTGTAACTTCAAAAAGAAGATCCAGTTAGGGTTCCCTGATATGGTTATGGTGCTGCTAGGTTAGGTTATGTTGTGTTGAATATGGAAACGAAGGAGGTAGCGGCGACGGCTGGTTTCCGGCGAGCTAGGGTGGTGAGAGTTGTAGAAGGGTGGTCGTGTATGAGAAGGTTGGTAGGTTTTTTTTTCTTTATGTCTTCTTGGTTGATGAAGATGAAGGCTTATGGCTGCTTGGTAGTGGTCGTTTGGGGGGGGGGGCTGTTTGACGTGAAGGGAGGTTAGTGGCGTGGCTGACGGCGTGTCCGACTGTGGCAGTGAGTCCTCTTTTTGGAGTTCCGGCGAGCTGCTGTGCTTCTAGGGTTCTGGGGTCATTTTTTCATCGTTGTAGCTTCATGGAGAAGAAGAAGCCATGGGTGTCCTAAGGTTAAAGGTCTCTAGGGGTTTTTAGTGTCTATGTTGAAGATGACTGGGGTTGGTCTTGAAGATGGAGAGGAAGAATTGGGTTTGGGCCTATGCCTTGTTGCGTTCATATTTAGGATTCAAAATATACAAAATTGGGCCAAAAGAACTAAAAATTCAAATTAATTACCAATAAAAACTCTACATTAATTTTGATAAACTATTAGTATTAAAAATAAAACTAAAAACTAAAAATTAAAGTTGGAACTATTTTTGGTATTTTCAAGGATTATATTAAAATGAAAATAGGCTTAAAGTAATATATCCTCCTAAAATATCTAATACGCGAATTAAGTAGAGAAATATAGAACTATTTTTGTAGTTTTCAATTTTTATAATAATATAAAATAGTCAAAATTGGTTGAAATAACTATATTAAGCCTAAATTAACTATTTTACGCTAAAATGCGGTGAAATTTCGGGAGGGTAAAAATCACATATCTACAATAACAATAAAATATAATTTTTTAAAAGGTTATTTATTTCAAATAAATAATATATTAACCTTTGCTATAGGAGGTAACTAATCCTAAAAATATTTGTGGTGCTCAATTCATTCAATATTTGAACTTTATAAAATCAAAGTTCTCTTTTCTTTTCATTCTTCATAATCATCTATTCTGTCAAACAACCAAAGGTCATATAATTATTTTGAATTCTATATTCTTTTGAATTCTTTCTTACATTTACTATGTGACTCTCATTTCAAATTAAAATATAATAAATTTTAGAAAATATATTTAAGATTTCTATTTATGTCTAACTCTGCACTGTTAATTTCATTGAGCCTAACCAAATCTCAATATTAATACTCCTACAAAAGAAAATAATTTGTTTCCAAAAGATATTTGAAAACTCAAAACCTTTAGGGCATCTCCAACTTTGCCCCCATCCCCATAATGGGAAAAAAATGGGGACATTTTGCTCCAACCTTCCCCTATATTTGTAATAGTAATGGGGGATGACTAGTGTTCCCTCAACTATGGGGGTACACTATTCATCTCCCCCATTACTATTCATTCATATTTTATTATTATTTTAATTATTTAATTTTTTATTTTAACTCTTTATATATACTAATTAGGTTTATGTAATATTTTTATAATATTAATATTATATCTTAATTTTGGTTTATAATTTTGATAAATTAATTTTCGTACATTTATTATTTTTATGTAAAATTATCGTTATGTAATATGTATTTAATTAATCTTATATCGCAATAATTTCACTTTTATTTACATTATTAATTAATCCATAATAATTGTTTATAAATTATATTATTTAAAATTTTGTGGAATTATTTTAATTATTGAAATTGGAAATTAATAAAAATAAAAGATGGTATTTATTTAATGAAAATTAAAAATAAAATTAAAATAAAAGATAATAATAAAATATTGAAGAGAGAGAAGAATATAAAAAATTTGGGGAAAAAATAAGGGAATTATTGAAGTAAGTTATCCTTAAAATAAAAATTTTCTCATTTTGGGAACAAAATTGGAGATGGCATATATTATATCAAAAGAAGAAATAGTAGCCAATATTTATTTATGTATTTATAAAGTTAGCACTATTTGTGAGTAAATATAGAAATGGTAGGACCCATAGACGGCGGGCCCTGTCACCTCGTACTTTTCGTACACAAACTAGGAGCATGGAAACATAGTAGTCCTGCACCTACTAGATTTCTACTGCATGACTTCCTACTCCTATTAGGCTACTGAACCACTTCCTCACTCTCCCAATTTTCTTCAGTTTCTTACTTCCCTTCTTCTCTCATTATGTATCCACCCTTTTATATGAATCTTTTGTCCTTAAGGTTATTTTGGTTTTCTCTATAAACTTTTATTTTTGCCCGAAAGATTTTCCTGTCTCCAACTTGTAAGTTATGAACGTTAATTCAATAATGATGATCAATTTGTTTTTGTTCTTAATCATCTGCCCTTTAACTGAATGTTTGATACTTTTATCGTTGTTTTATGAGAATTGTGATGACTCTTAAGTGCTTGTAGACTGTTTCGTTCTTGCTAAATTGATTGCTAATTTGGGAAAGTCAGAAACAGATTATTTGGTTTTGATGTATTGGGTAAAAATAGAGATTGGGCTTTCATTAGTTGCATGAAGTGAAAAAAGAAAACGTGGTAAGAGTCTAAGATGTGTTTTGTTTCTTTCCAATAATTCGAGATGAACATTGAGAATCTCTGTTGTTCCAATTTTATCTGTACTTGGTGTTTTATTTTGGGAGTTTAAGTTCTTCAAGTGTTTATTGAATTGGGTTAATGGTCCATTGGCCTTTTGCAACCTTTGATCATACTTCTGAATGTCCCATAAGATATTTAGGTATTTTGCTTGAAACGTGTTGTTCTGTGGGGACTGCGGACTAATTCAATCTTTATAGTGTAATTCTGTTTATGGAGGTTCCCAGGGATGTTTTAATTCGTCTCAATGCACATGTTTATTGATGTGTGTTTTTTTAAATCAAAATGCTTTCCATATGTAATTGTAGATTATTAAGCTAGTTTACGAAAAATCTAACTTTGATGCCACACATTGCCTTGTGGTAACGAAAACGTGTGATCACATTAATTAAAAAATAATTTTTTATGTATAAGAAACTGCATTCAACAAAAAGTAAATACCAACAAAAAGAAAAAGATTCAAAAACAGAAAAACATTCAAGGGAGTCTAGATAAATGGAGAAGAAGTCTCACGTCTACTGAATTAGACGCATATCCTGCTATATATCTAAGGAGTGAACATTTGATGAAGAAAAAACAATCTTCTTTTGTTGGATCACTTATGATTTTTGGTGAACATTTGTCAAACACAAATACACATAAATTCACCTTAATAATGGTGTCAGCTGTTTGAAATTATGCTCTGTATCCTTTGCTTGCATTCACATATCTTTAATTTATTTTCCAATATCAGATGATTCTCATCTTTCCATTCTTCTTTTGTTTTGAGGAACAGAGTTGCGTCTTTTTTTTTTCTAACGCAACTACTTGTTAGTGACAGAAAATTGAAACTGAAATGTAATCCAACACCACATTCCTAACTTTCTGTTTCTCTATCAACTGGTTTGTGCCTTGGGGAGTGGAAACACACCAAGCACTTTATTAATCCACACATGCACTTCTGATTCATATGAAAGTTGCTTAGCATGTTCTCAGTGTGGTTCAATTATACAAAGAGTTGTCTTATTTTGCATCCGTAATATCACAATTATTCATGCTTGTTGTTTAAGATTGGAGTTCTTTTTGGCATCTTTGAGCAAGAATTGTCTTCGTGTACCAGCTATTCTAAGAGTTAAACTATTTACGTTCGTAATGGACTTCACAAGTAAAGGCATAGCCTGGATCGAAAAGGTTGGGGCTAAGTTGGAAAATCTGTGTTCTGAAGTCGACGCCAGATCTCAGGTATCATTAGTCGGCTTACCATATATCTCAAGTGCCATTTTCTTTCTTTGGCTGTTAATTGTTTTAGCTTTCCTTCTTGTTTGTTGTTTTCTTTTTTTCTTTTGCTTGTTATCAAATTTGAATCCCAGAGCGCTTCATGTTGTAGGACATTATAATTGGTGCTCTCATGAACATATATCCACAAAATACACAGGCATATATTTCATCCAAATTACCAGCTCTTTGGTTTTCTTATAGGTCTTCTCTTCCTGTAATAATAATAGATCTATGGAATAGGGTAGCTGCAGCTGTTATTAATTGACGTATCATGTAAAAACATGCCCCGGTGAGGAGTTGTGAGCGGCTGGCGATGGTCGGAGCACGGCGAGGCAGAGGGAGGCCTAAGAGGTATTGGGGAGAGGTGATTAGTCATGACATGACCGGAATGCGGGTTTCTGAGGACATGGCCCTTGATAGGAAAGTCTGGAGGTCTAGTATCAGGGTTGTAGGGTAGGGGCCCCTAGAGTTTTTCGTACTCCTTACCCGGGGTTGGGTGAGGCTTGGCAATGTTATCCATAGATGATTTGTGTTTTGGATTGTGTCTCCCTTATGCTAGTTATTTATGGTAGTTACTGTATGATATTATTGCATGCTATTTTATTTACGGCTCTTATGTTTAGATAATTATTTACGCTATTTCTGGTGGACTTACTAATGCTCTTTTGTTTTTGTTTTTGTTTTTCCTTTCCTTCACTGAGCCGAGGGTTGATTGGAAACAGCCTCTCTGCCCTTTCGGGTAGGGGTAAGGCTCGTCTACATATTACCCTCCCCAGACCCCACTTTGTGGGACTATACTGGGTAGTTGTTGTTGTTGTTGTTGTTGTATCATGTAAAAACTATGAATCTCTAGGTTTTTTTCTGAGTTCTGGAAAGTGAAATTAGTTTTTCTGCCTACGTTTGATGTTCCTTGATATGCTTTAGAATAGTTGATTAATTGTGTGTTGGCAGGAACAACTAGATTATGTCGAAAGCCAATTGCAGATAGCTGGTGCAAATCTGAAACAATTTTGTTCAGAGTTTATTCAAGAAATATTCCCTGCATCTTTGTCAGATGCCAAGGAAGACGAGACCAGCAATTTATCTTCAGAAGAAAATATAAAGAAACAGCTTCTAGCTTCTGAGCTGTCAAACATCACTTTGGAAGAAGATAATAAGAAGGAACTTTCCCATTCAAACTCGTCCTCCATCGTGTTCCTTGCGGAAACTGCTGAAGGAGTGCATATTGATTTTTCACTTCAGCCACAAGCAGATATGGTGATGAAGATGTCTGTTGAGGATAATTCGGAAAAGGCACTCTCTTCTGGTAAAAGTTCAGGAGTTGTTGCTTTTACTGTGGGAACTTTAAACATGACATCACTACCTTACGAGGGTGATAACGGAGTTGAAGGTCCTGTCAAATCTTCGACAATTGCATCAGTCAAATGCCAAGAATCTGACCTTTCTTTGCAAATGGGGAAAGCCATAGATTTCACGCATCTTGAAGCTGACATTTCAAATGTCCCATCTTTAATTTTTTCACCTTACTCTACTGAATCACAAGAATCTGCTTTTCCCGATTTTGACGAAATAAATTCTTGTGCAGCACGTCCGGCTATGTCAAATGTTATGCTTTTACTTGTCTTAGCTCCGCTATTCGATTGACTCATTTGGAGTCAGTGGAACAGTCAGCATTCAAGCTGTCTCGAATGCATTCAGTTGAACTTCCGCTTGCTTTTGCTTTCAACTTCTTTTTGTTGTTTGTGTTGAATATTGATTTTTCATTTGAGCCAATAAACCTAGTTTGATGGCGGAAAGGTAGGAGGTAAAAAGGGGATCTATTTAACAGAGGTTTATTAAACCTACGACTTAACAGCTAACACTGACTTAGAGTAGAAGACTTTCTTCATATTTTGAAAGAATTCCCCCACCTAAAACTTCTTTTTAAGGTAGTCCTCATTGATGTTCGTCTTAGTCGTAGCTGCAATCCCTGCTTATCTTTTGACTCTCCTCTTTATTGTTGCATGTGTTTTACTTGAGTACTTTTTTCATTAAGCTCTTAATCTGTCTAATAATTGGCATTCCTGGTTTCACATGCCTAAAATGAATTTGTAGGATTAAGCAAATTATTGATCTTTTGTTATCTCCCTTATGGTTTATTTTTCTAACGGATAGACAATGCAGGAGAGTCTGTGGATCATCATGTAAATGAACCAGGCGTCGACTCAGTTCCTGAAGTGGAGTTTGATGGAAACTGTGTTCTGGTATATAAGGATGATTTGTCTTCGTGCTCAGAATTCTATGGAGCTCATATCTCTCACAAGGTTTTCCTCTGAGTTTATCTTTTTGCCTGAAATTCCACTTTTCATTTTTCACTAATCTGTTTGGGCTTCTTCCTGTCAAGTTTCTTTTTGTCTTATTTGTTTGTATGTGTAGCCATTTATTCCTTTTCTGGTTGGAGATCAAGGCTGAGCATGTAATTGGGGATCATTGCATATGAAACATTGGATGTACAATAGGGTTTTTTTTTTTGAGTTTGACATATGTTTTGCTTTCAGAAAAACATGACAAAGCTAGAAGTAAAGCCTGGAAACCAGAGAAACAAGGACACAACCATTTATGAGGGTCTCAGTGTAGAATCAGAGCAGTCAATTACAGAGAGCAAGCCAAAATCTTCTCCAAATGAGAAGCTTGAATTGTCAGAAGAAGGCTTTTGCGACTCAGATTGGGAGATAATCTCGCTCCAAAAAATACTCTAGCAATGGTATGGACAATCATCTAGATAAATAAGCTTCAAATCTAACTTCAGTAACAGCTTACACAGATTTAGTAAATAAGCTCCGAACGAAGCTCTGGTAACTCTTAACCGAGGTTAATTTGCCTCTTTTTTTTCAAGATTTCTCATTGACTACAGTTTTGGAGATGGATGCTTTTTTATTTATTTATTGATTAGTAGTAATTTTGGCCTCAGTTATTATATCTGTTAGTTATGGTAAATTTTGAGTCATTGTGATAAGGAATGGAACATGCTCATCATATTTTACGTGAAAAATGTTACTTGATCAATAGATCATACAATCCAGTGAATTTAATGTTGTACCATATAACTTCATTATTAGAATGTTTTGATCTACTAGCAGAAGAAAGAATTAAATCAAACGTGTCACTAAGGTTAAGTATTTGAAAAAAAAAATACTTTTAGTGTTTCCGCGAGCATTTTAATTGAGAATAGAACAAAAAAGAAAGAACGGTTATAAATAGAATTTTATTAAAGGTGAATGTTTATATTTTAGTGAGATTGTTCGGTTTTTTACCTAATGACTAAGTCACATTTTTCCTATAAATAGAGGGAGTTTTATTCCATTGTAAATCATCACAAATCAATAAGAATTCTCGTTTCCTACTTTTTTCTGTAATACTTTTCTTCTTCTTTTATTGTTTTGTAACACGTTATTAGCACGAGACTAACTAATTGAGTAAAAGTTTGGGATTAAGCATAATGGTTGTCAATTGCTCCATGAACTTTCTTCATGATTAAATTCTAGATTTACAGTAAGTATTTTACTTTATTTTTCTCTTTTAAATTCTTCACTTCTATAATTATATTTTAAATACAAGTAAAAATAATAAACTTTGATTGTAACTCTAATGGAGTTTGTAAGAAATTATAACTACCCAAAATAGTAAAATTTCTATGCCCTGCCATGATCACATTCATGTATAGTTGTGGGCAAAGAATTGGAAACCCATCCCATTGAATTTGTTTCATTCTCATTCCCATTCCCTTAAGAGAATATGATAGCAGTATATTATAAGTCTGAAAGAAAATAAAATTATTACTATGAATGTATCAATAGATGTAACTTGGCAATAAATGAAATTATAATCGGTATCATTGTGGTGATGAGAACAATAAGGATTCTTAAATAATCATTCACTTTGTGAAAATAATATTTGTCATTGATTTGACATGAGATTTTATAAAGCGCATATAGTTGGTTATGGTCCATTGATAATGTGAATGTAACAACAAGTGAATACATAGAATATGAACATGCTAGTGGTAGTAAATATACCACACTTACCTTTAGAAAGAGGTTTGATATGAAATAAGAAGATAATTTCATTATTATGGTATGAATGATCATTGATCATATACCTATTGTGATTATGCCAAAATATTATGAAAATGTGATTATTACATGGCAAAAGTAATAGAAGCAACATATCTTGCCTATAATAATTTTGACCAATACCATAATGATATAACTTTGTCCTTGAAAGAGATATTCACCATATGGATGTTGATGAATATATGGTTGTACAAAATTAATCGAAAGCTCTAGAAGAGCCAATTATACTACTTTGGAGAAATTAAATTGATTAACAATAAGGTATGATGCTGTGGCAAGTCTCAAAAAAACTTAATTGAATTTCTAAAGTATTCACGAAAGCAGTTGGTTATATTGAGACTATAAATAAAGGAAATATTTAATATCTTCTATTACTACAACTTGTAGCAATATAACATGTATGTGAAAAGTTACCCGCTTTATTTTTCAATTTGTACTACACAAATAAAAGAATACCACGATAAAGTGGATGTTTATTGATATAAAAAATCCATATCATAATAAACTTGGAGTTTATTGATGATTGCGCACATCGTGGTGTAAATCTGAACTTTATCGGTATTGATAATTTATTCTGTTGGCATAATTGGTTAGTCATGTTAATTTAAGTATGATGTGCAAAAATAAAAGAGAATTCATGTAGGTAAATATTAAAGAAATAGAAAGTTCTTTACGAATTCTCTCTTATATATTGCTCATTCTTATTAATTAATAGACCAACTAAAATTGGGATTGAATCCCATGAATGCTGCAAATATCTAAAGTGAATATCGGCTCATTCACCGTCATGTATACCACATAAAATGCATTTATTGGTGTTAGAAGTCTAACTGTATTAGAAGTCTAGTCTAAACTGTATTAGGAGTAGGCTAGGTTATGTGTATTATATATAGGGCTCATTGTATCATGTTTACATATCAATTATATATTCTTCTCCCGTGCCTTCTCACATATTATCAGAGCTTTGGTGAGAATAGTATAGCTGTGCGTCATTCCAGCTATTTCCGGGAAGAAGACCTCGTCGCCGTGCAATTTTCCGGCGACTTAACAGGCTGTCCGTAACCTAAACTACCGAACGTTGGACCACCTACTGTGGCTCCTCCTAGACTCCATGCACAAGACACTCCACTCTTGACATATCATCGTCGTCCTCGCCCAGCATCCGGCCCGGCTGATTCACTTCCTGCACCTGACCCTGCTCCTACTGCGGACTTGTCTCTTCAGATTGCACTTCGGAAAGGTATACGGACCACCCTTAATCCTAATCCCCATTATATTGGTTTAAGTTATCATCGTTTGTCATCACCCTATTATGCTTTTCTATCTTCTTTGTCCTCTGTTGCCCTCCCTAAGTCTACAGGTCATCCAGGGTGGCGACAGGCTATGACTGACGAGATGTCTGCTTTACATGCGAGTGGTACTTGGGAGCTCGTCTCTCTTTCTTCTGATAAATCTACTGTTGGTTGTCGTTGGGTGTATGCAGTCAAGGTTGGTCCAGATGGTAAGGTTGATCGTCTTAAGGCTCGTCTTGTGGCCAAGGGGTATACTCAGATATTTGGGCTTGATTACAGTGATACCTTCTCTCCAGTGGCTAAGATAGCATCAGTCCGCCTTTTTCTCTCTATGGCTGCTGTTCGCCATTGGCCCCTGTATCAGCTGGACATTAAAAATGCATTTTTACACGGTGACCTTGAGGATGAAGTTTATATGGAGCAACCACCTGGGTTTGTTGCTCAGGGGGAGTCTCGTGGCCTTGTATGTCGCTTGCGTCGGTCACTTTATGGTCTAAAGCAGTCTCCTCGAGCCTGGTTTGGTAAGTTTAGCACTGTTATCCAGGACTTTGGCATGACTCGGAGTGAAGCTGATCACTCTGTATTCTATCGGCATTCTGATTCACGTCTTTGTATTTATCTAGTGGTCTATGTTGACGACATCGTTATTACCGGCAATGACCAGGATGGTATTACTAAATTGAAGCAACATCTCTTTCAACACTTTCAGACTAAGGATCTGGGCACACTAAAGTATTTTCTGGGTATTGAGGTCGCACAGTCTAGCTCTGGTATTGTGATCTCACAACGGAAGTATGCCTTAGATATTCTTGAGGAGACAGGAATGACAGGTTGTAAACCTGTTGACACTCCAATGGATCCGAATTCTAAACTTCTTCCGGGACAGGGGGAGCCTCTTAACGATCCTGAAAGATATAGGCGGTTAGTTGGTAAACTAAATTATCTTACAGTGACAAGACCTGACATTTCCTTTCCTGTGAGTGTTGTGAGCCAGTTTATGGGTTCGCCATGTGATAGTCATTGGGATGCAGTTGTTCGCATTCTTCGGTATATAAAATCAACTCTAGGTAAAGGTTTATTGTTTGAGGATCGAGGCCATGAGCAGATTGTTGGATACTCCGATGCCGATTGGGCAGGATCGCCTTCTGACAGACGTTCTACTTCTGGATATTGTGTCTTAGTAGGAGGAAATTTGGTATCTTGGAAAAGCAAGAAACAGAATGTGGTTGCTCGGTCTAGTGCAGAAGCAGAATATCGAGCAATGGCTATGGCGACATGTGAGCTTGTTTGGGTCAAACAGTTGCTCAAAGAGCTGAAATTTGGTGATGTTAGTCAGATGGGACTTGTGTGTGATAATCAAGCAGCTCTTCATATTGCGTCAAATCTAGTGTTCCATGAGAGAACTAAGCACATTGAGATTGACTGTCACTTTATCATAGAAAAGATACTCTCGGGAGATATTGCTACAAAGTTTGTAAAGTCAAATGATCAGCTTGCAGACATTTTCACCAAGTCCCTCACTGGTCCTCGTATTAACTACATATGTAACAAGCTCGGTACATATGATTTATATGCACCAGCTTGAGGGGGAGTGTTAGAAGTCTAACTGTATTAGAAGTCTAGTCTAAACTGTATTAGGAGTAGGCTAGGTTATGTGTATTATATATAGGGCTCATTGTATCATGTTTACATATCAATTATATATTCTTCTCCCGTGCCTTCTCACAATTGGATGGTTACATGTGCGATTATTATTAACCGGTAACCTAGTCGGCGATTGCGAGGTAACCTGCTCAGTAATTTAATTTCGAGCATAATTTCCATATTTTCTATTCAAGACAGTTTATCTTGATAAGCTGATTTACACAGCTAGTTTAGCAAAATAATCATTGAGTGCCTCCACTTAATAGCTAAACTATTGCTTATGAGAATAAAGTTATCTATGTCAGTTTGATATACGTTTTATGCGGAAGTATACTTCATTCTCCCCTCACTGGTGGTTGAGGGCCAGGGACTAAATAATTTCATCTTATTATTATTGATGTACGATGTATATTTTGATTAGTACCGCAACGTATAAAGATAAGTTTCCAAAGTTGAGGAAGCAAATAAGTTTTTCTAACATGAGGAAGAGACAAGATAAACATTTGAGAAAAAGTTATATGGAATAAATTAATATTTATACATCTGGATCTCGAATAATGATTAAGCATTGACATGGCTAGAATGCGGATTTCCGAGGACATGACCCTTGATAGGAAAGTCTGGAGGTCTAGTATCAGGGTTGTAGGATAGGAGCTCCTAGAATTTTTTGTACTCCTTTTTCGGGGTTGGGTGAGGCTTGACAGAGCTATCCATAGATGATCTGTGTGTTGGATTTTGTCCCCATTATGATAGTTATTTATGGTAGTTACTGTTTGATATTATTGCATGCTATTATATTTATGGTTCTTATGTTTAGATAACTATTTATGCAATTTCTGCTGGAGTTACTAATGCTCTTTTATTTTTGTTTTCCCTTTTCTTCCCTGAGCCGATGGTCGATTGGAAACAGCCTCTCTGCCTTTTCGGGTAGGGATAAGGCATGTCTACATATTACCCTCCCCAGACGCCACCTTGTGGGACTATACGGGGTAGTTGTTGTTGTAGATCTCGAGTAAAATAATATGAACTTGAAGTTCATATAAAGATAATTCATTTGCAATATATTGATAAGCATGCCAGAAGCATTTACTGACCCAAAGAAAATAACATATTTTTACTGCAAATGCTCCGATCAGAATAAGTCCTAGAAGGACAAAGTCTATGGTACACTTAAAACGTATAAAAAAATCGGTTTCAATTAAAATTCCTGATAAAAAAAATAAGCAATGATCAAAATGATCGTAATAAGGAGGCAAGTATTCTAGAAGATCACATGTCATAACACTTCATAAAATCTCAAGAGAAATTCAGGTACCTGAAAATATGAATGAACAGATCTCTATGTCATGTCTTTATAAAAAAAATGTTGGAACCGATATAAAATGTTCGTTGATGACATCTATGATAACGCTTGTCACGACCCAAACTTAGGTAGTGATGACGCCCAATACCTTGTTAGGCAAGACCGACCATTCAAACATTTCTTGTCGAATCATTAACTTAAAATGCCAAGTTTAACATAAAATTCTCAGTTTAATATTAATAAGAACAGTGCAGAAACCATAACGAGTAATAACAACCCAAAAGATCCGGCGTCACAAGTCAGAGCCTCTAAATACAATTGGTGAATATCTTATAAAATAAAAATCTAAATACGGAAGTAAAAGATAGATAGGAGGAGAAATCGGGTCCTGCGGACGCCTTCAGCTACCTCGATAACTGTGGAAGTGAACTGAGTAACAACAGATTAATCACAGCTAAGCCTCTGGGATCCTTGTATCTGCACACTAGGTGTAGGGAGTAGAGTGAGTACTCCAACTCAGCGAGTAATTGAAATAAATAACGACTGAACATAAGAAAACCTGTAGGAACACTACAACACTTCTAAAATCAGCTGTGGCGGCAGTAAATATGTGCTAAACAGGAAAAAACTAATAAAAACTCCTTTATTCCGTCCGACAATTTACTAACACTGCTGCGACGTGCAACCCAATCTAATATAATGCATAGTACTGCAGCGCGCATATATATATATATATATATATATATATATATATATATATATATATATATATATATATATATATATATATATATATATATATATATATATATATATATATATATTATACTGCGACGCGCAGCCCGATCCAATAAGTATAGTCGATTGCGCTCACTGGGTGTGTGTGCAGACTCCGGAGGGGATCTTTCAGCCCAAGCGCTATAATACTACGGCGTGTAGCCCGATTGTCACGACCCGATTCCCAAATTCGGTCGTGATGGCACCTCTTGTGAAGACAAGGCCAGCCAGACCGTTCCAGAACACCACTTAATGTAGTTAGTCAGTTATATAACAGTTCGAATATGAATTAATGTTTAATCATTATAAATACAACCCAATACAGCCCGACCGGGGTGTCACAAGTCACGAGCATCTAGGAGGATATTTATTAAAATTTTAATGTCTATAATACATAGAGTAAAATTTGGGAATCAAGAAGAAGAAACTCGGTGCCGCGAACGCCAGCGGTCACCTTGATTAGCTACGATAGCAATACCATCAATCCGCTACTAACCCGCTGCCGAGTGAACGGTATCTGCAACTGCATGCGAGGTGCAGGGAGTAAAGTGAGTATTTCCAACTTAGTGGTAATAAGAGAGAATAATATCTGAGCGATAAGAAAACACATATGGGCACACCAAACTGCTACAAAAGAAAGAACAATCCTTTGAGAAAAAAACCGGAATATTGTGAAAAATCCTTTTAGAAAATCTCAAGATCAGTTCAAAATCTCTTTTTACAAAGTCTTTTTTTTTCAAATATCTCTTTTATTTTCAACATCCCAACATATGAATGCTATATATCAAATAGAATAAGTCGGATCAAAAGTCTGCCCCTTGGGCACACCCCTCCTTAACATATAACACCAGGGTATCTGGTCAACAAGGCAAGTAACAGTACGTATGCCAATGATATATGAGTGCTAAATATCATGCCACGTAGTACAAACAGGAGTGAATGCATGAATGCAATGCACATGATCACTACGGCGCGTAGCCCGATCCATGGGTACCCTGTGCTCACTGGGGGTGTGTACAGACTCCGGAGAGGCTCCTACAGCCCAAGCGCTATAATACTGCGGCGTGTAGTCCCATCCATATAATATACTACTGCGGCATGCAGTCCGATGCATGCAATACTATTGCGACGTGCAGTCCGATCCATGTAATATGCTACTGCGGCGTGCAGTCCGATCAATGCAATATATTACTGTGGTCTATAGTCCTGTCCATGCATCTATATGCATATGCACACATAACACTCGAGGCCTAAAATCCTCCTTACATCACTCTTCATGCCCTTACATATGGCCCTCAGCCTCCATCAGTCCAAAATAATCAAAAGCCTCTTGGGCATCCGTAAAAAAATAATACTCAGCCTAAACAATAGTTCAAATATCAGTTAAAACTTCAAGTTTGAGAAAAATATAGCTGAGTTCATGAAATAGTGCAAATCACATGGACTGAGTTCAAATAATATTTCAAACAGTGAGGAAAAGAGTGATGATAGTTCACAAAGAGTTCAAATAATCGGCAATAAGCCCCAAGTATGGTAGTGAGCCCAAGTCATAATGATAACAACAAATCATTTACAATTCCGCGGTAAAAACTAACAACTGGAACGGACCAAGTCACAATCCCCAATGGTGCTATACCCACGCTCAGGTCCATCGTGCAAGTCACCATGATACAGCACTAAGATGTGCAAATCCGGGGTTTCAAACCTTCAGGATGTCATTCCCAAGTATTACTCACCTCGAATCGGTGTAATTCCTCACTCGCCTTGGCTTTGCCCCTCAAATTGGCCTCCACGCGCATCAAATCTAACCAAAATCGGTACAAATATATCATAATATGCTAATGGGATATCACCCAATCGGAAAAAATCGAAATATAACAAAAATCTCAAAACTAGCAAAACCCGAGCCCCGGGCCCGCTTCTCGAAGAATTACAAAACTTGCATTTCCTGAATCCTCGTCTCGCCACGAGTTCATGCATACCAAGAACTCCCAAATCCGAGCTCAAATGACCTATCAAATCCCAATTTGAAATATCAAAAACTCAAGCCCTGGTTTCTTCAATTTTATACCCTAATTCAGAGGATTGATGGATAATTTTTTGATTAAATGATGTTTCTAGACCACGAGACTTACCTCCAATTACTTCCCGTCGAAACCATCTTCAAATCTACTAACAAGATCTCAAGGTGGTGCAAAAATAGTGGAAAAATGAACCCAAGTCGTGGATGAAATTTTATAAAACAGGTCTGCCCAGGTCTAAAGCTCTTCTATGCGGTCGCGGACCAGGTCTTGCGATCGCAATGTGCAAAATTTTCCCAACCTCAAAATGAAGTATGCGATCGCAGCTTATGCGATTGTACTTCTTTGACACACCACCCTATGAGATCGTAGTCAACATCATGCGATCACAGAGACCAAATATCCAGCCTGCCCAAACTCTTCTATGCGATCGCATCCAAGATATTGCGATCGCATAGGCCTAAATCCTGCAACACCTGATTCTGCAATTTATGCAACTTTTAAAGGCTATAAATGGTCCGGTTGACCATCCGAAATCGTCCTGAGGCTTCTGGGACCTCAACCAAATGCACCAACATTCCCCAAAACATCATACAAACTTGTTCCAATCATAAAAATGTGCCTAACAACACAAAAATCATCAATTCACGACGGACTTCCGACTCTCACATTCGATCAAAAACCTGACCAAACGACGTCCAAATGAACTGAAATTTTGCACACATATCCAAAATCACCTAACAAAGCTACAGCAACTCTCGGAATTCCATTCTGACCCCCGGATCAAAATCTCACCTATTAACCGAAATCCGCCAAAATTCAAACTTTGCCAATTCAAGCCTAATTCTACACCGGACCTCTAAAATAAATTCCGATCACACTCCTAAGTCACAAATCATCCCCTGAAGCTGATCGAACCACCGAAATTCACATCCGAGCCCTCTAACCACATAGTCAACTCCCGGTTGACTTTTCTATTACAAGCTTCCTTCTAAGAGGCTATGTGCTTTATTTTCAACCAAAACCAATTCAATTAAATCCGATCAACTCTAATACTGACATTGAGACATGAATCAACACCATAAGGGGAAACATGGTAGTAACTCAAGTGACGACGGGTCGGGTCATCACATCCTCCCCAACTTAAACAAACGCTCGTCCTTGAGCGTAACCAGAGTTGTACTAGAAGAAACCCAATAGCTGAATGACCTTATCAAGCATATACTCGGGGTGATCCCACGTCACCCTATTTCACATAGGTGCGATAACACAATATAGCTGGAATTTCACAGTCCATCTAAACCATAAACCACATTGCATTTCCCGAAATCATGCACCAGATCAGAATCTCACGTCTACATTCAGAATAAACCCAAACCAACTGTAATAACCCATACTTGCTACTCCAGGTAAGACCATATGATAAACTACACAACCCAACCACTCGAGACGATGGCCTCTATTCATGGCAATTGCCCACAATAACTGAATACCGATAGAAAACCTTTTTATTAGCTAAAGTCTTATTCCAACACTTTCATATATTGCCAACGGTAACTGATACACGCGATATACCGAACCCATCTCTCAGATCAACCATTCATGAATCCATTTCCCTCTTGACTAATACTACAACTGGTTTCTGAGCCAAACCTCGATATTACCTTTCTAACAAGCTGAAATCAAATTGGTTCGTGCTCATTAATGACTCCAATGATCACTTCGACTCTAACCACTCCTATGGTGATATGACACCTCGACACAGGCCTAAGCCACAACTTGCGTAATACACGCACCCATGAAAATCAGTCTGAATATACTCAAATCATGACAATGACTCAAACGAAAGAGTTGTACCTCAAGCTCAACAGTACCATTACAACACAAAACTGAGATCCCCTCTCACATCATAGAAATAGAGTACCTGAATCCTCCTTAAAAGGTCATAACTTCACGTGGCCTTGCCACAACGCGCGATTACCCATGAAGCACCTCAAGTCACCATGCTCAACACGATTAGCCACGCATAAATTGAGGTTTGAAATCGTGAAATCCATCACACCCACGGTGAAGCAAGTTATATACTCTATGCAATCCTGAAAGGATAACCGATGCGCTATTCGCCGAGAAACACCCAATACGGACCTTCCTAAGAAATCAGAAAGTAATGCATACAAGGTAACATACAGAAAACTATTCTCAACATCGCACTATTTGGGTGTGCAACCCGATCTAGATAACATACCTGTGGAGGCGTGCCACCTGATCCACATATATATATTTCACAATAGGATATGCACATCGAGCCAAATTTGCTCATTACAATAAACACATATAGTCTTATGCCCGGCCACAAGAAATGCATCCGAAACCTCAATACCAGAACTGAATCAATGGTTGAAACCTCTGCACTGACATCCGCAACGAAGGCCGAACTAAAAGAAAATCAATGCTTACCAGCCGTCCGTCGGTCTTTGGAATACAAACTACCCTGCTAGAACATAATCTGATGCACCTCGCCACTCAACCTGTGGCATTTTCTGGCATAACTCGTAGCACCAATATCTAGAATAACCCAACACTGAGACAACCGGTCTACAATCCAATATCATAACCAAAAATCTAACATCCAAGCAAAGAAAAATTCCCCTCGGACCTCCAATTCCCATTTAACACATGAATCACTATACCCGATTCCCCACTCCGCCGTACGAATACATATCACACATCAAGTATCCATTCATCCCACGAGAGATATCCAAAAATTTCCCTGAGCCATGAACAACTCAATTATCATCAGTCGATCCAACAAGAGAACACCGCAATACCGCCAAATGTTATCAGTTTACATTACCTTGCCCCTTCTCTGAGCATATACCCCGCCAAATCACTAGCATAGTAATACCATCTTCCTAAATCATCTGAATATCGATTCTTAAATCACCTGCAGTTTCTCGTGTTGCTCAAGAATTTAATGATTTCCCATTATATAATAAACTGAACCAAAACCTTGAACATGCAAATATCAATTCTCCATATCATAACACATAGACCATACCACACTAGGATAACACGAGGACTTCTATCTCTCTCCTGCGCTGCAGATATCGACGCAGTGAACTAGTCAAAAACTTTCATGATTCCATATAGGAGAAAAATTATTACACCCCCATGATTCGCATACCCATAGGAAATATACTCATTTTCAAACCACGGTAAAACACATCAAGAACTCTTTTTCCCAATTCCATTACACAAGCTAAACTGCCAGGACTGAATCCTTCTACCCAAACCAAGTTAAACAAACGTCTAGCACTTCAAAGCTTTGCTGCACAATACTTGTAAGGCTCATTACCTCGAACACATACAATAATTAATCATATCCTTACCATACCGATTAAGTTCATTATCAAGCTATTCCATTTATCCAATTTCCTTCCCGATTCATCCTTGTTTTGATATTCTCCCTTGCTGTAGCACAACAATACCTCAACCCAGGTTACCACACAAGACTCGCACATAAAACTACACTGTTTAAGACCCATAGACCACTGAATACCCTCTCAAATGTTTCCTAGAAATACCACATTCCAGAATGCTTTACTTTGAAGAACTTCTTGCGATTCTGAATTCGTTTAACATTACCTTCAAAATGCGGATACGTAGAATCCCATGATTTACACAAAGTACCACAAGTCTTGCTCTTTTTAATGAAAACACAGTCCCTAGCCACATACAAAAATTTAAGACACCTGACTGTTACATGCAAAATCTTGAACACAGTAAAACCATTATCGAGGGTTATTCACTCTTATTCAGCGGTAATTCACCTATCCTGAATGAACAGAACCACTCGTGCCTCATTAGTACCCTGACACCGCAAACATGATTTCCTACAGATACAAACAACCATCTTCCTTCTCTATACACTGAGCATTCTTTATCAACAGTGGCTCAAAACACCCTAATATTTCCTCACATTTACAAAAGTACCCTATAGCCTTTGTAAAAAATTTCCTTCACACATGCCATCCTCGGCTCAATTTATACAACCAGAGTTGATCCACCATCATCCCTCGAAATGGAACCAACATTGCACATAACCGTGCAATCATCTAACCAACAACCACCTTCCCGACTTGGCTCGAAGCCATATATCAAGTAACTCTTAACAACTCATAGCACTTTTACTCCAATGATGCCACAATGTTATAGTGAGATTGAACTCAAGTCATTTACAAGTTTGTGAATACACAAATCATCTAGCACTGACATTCCCTGCAAATCTCGCATTCCTTTCCACATCATCTGAGTCCATTTATTAAGCGTTCCCAAATTCTCAAATTTCAACACACGCCCTTGAATTACACATGAGACCTTCTAACATACACATAAGGATCATTCCCCTCAAAAACACTCAGCAGGAGATAACCCACCTGCTTCGCCTCCTTTCGATATTTCAACATGCCTTCCACTATCATATATGTTACACAATCAATTAGTCTTCCTGAGTCTGAGCTCATACCGCCACATGAAATGTACTTTTTCTCACTACGAGACATGAAAAATATTCTTCACGCGCCCATAACTTGGGGCTACACATCATACCGCAATAGAAAACAAACACTTAACAGCTCATCTATTATCCATCAGACTTCTTCATCACTATCAAAATCACATTGATACCCCTTGCAGTACTGGCATACTCATCACATGAATATCCCACTGCCAACCCGGCTAATAAAAACAGTACTGAACATATAAGGTCAAGAAACTTGCTCACACAATCAGTATCTCGGTGCTCAAGCCATAGGCAAAGATCCGGCCTCAAGTCTTCCTGACTGGCCCAGCATGAACTCACGGAGATTACATCTCGTCCCTCGATCGGGGAATCATAAGCCATCCAGGCACATATACTACTGTGCACTCGCGTGCGCATATAGACGTGCGGAAGGAATTTCAAGAATTATATCTCAAGCTGAATCAAGTACGCGCGATAAGAATTCCAATAAAGTGAAGTTTTCCTAAAGGTTCTGCAGCATCTCGAGGATAAATACAGACGTCTACGTACCGATTCGCGAGGCTCTACTAACCTGCTCATGACTCATGAGACCTGGTAACCTAGGTTCTGATAACAGCTTGTCATGACCCAATTCCCAAATCTGGTCGTGATGGCGCCTTTCGTGAAGACAAGGCCAGCCAGACTATTCCTGAACACCACCTAAAGCAATTAGTGAGTTATATAATAGTTCGAATATGAGTTAATAATATTAGTCAAAATAAATGCAATCCAATACAGCCCGATCGGGGTGTCACAAGTCACGAGCATCTAGGAGGGTCTTTATTAAAATTTTAAAGTCTATAATACATAGAGTAAAATATGGGAATCAAGAAGAAGAATCTCGGTACCGCGAACGCCTGCGGTCACCTTGCTTAGCTACGATAGCAATACCTTCAATCCGCTACTAACTCACTAATGGTAGCTGCAACTGCATGCGCAGTTGTAGGGAGAAAAGTGAGTACTTCCAACTCAGTGGTAATAAGAGAGAATAATATCTAAGAGATAAGAAAACACGTATGGGCATACCAAACGGCTACAAAAAACAGAACAACCCTTTGAGAAAAAAAACCAGAATACTGTGAAAAATCCTTTTAGAAAATCTCAAGATCAGTTCAAAATCTCTTTTTACAAAGCCTCTTTTTTTTTCAAATATCTCTTTTATTTTCAACAGCCCAACATATGAATGCTATATCTGATAGAACAAGTCGGCTCAAAAGTCTGCCCCTTGGGCACAACACTCCTTAACATATAATACCAGGGTATCTGGTCAACAAGGCAAGTAACAGTATGTATGCTAATGATATATGAGTGCTAAATGTCATGCAATGTAGTACAAACAGGAGTGAATGCGTGAATGCAATGCACACAACCGCTACAGCGCGTAGCTTGATCCATGGGTACTCTCTGCTCACAGTGGGTGTGTACAGACTCCGGAGGGGCTCCTACAACCCAAGCGCTATAATACTACGGCGTGCAGTCCAATCCATATAATATACTACTGCGGCGTGCAGTCCGATGCATGCAATATACTACTGCGGCGTGCAGTACGATCCATGTAATATGCTACTGCGGCGTGCAGTCCGATCAATGCAATATATTACTGTAGCCTGCAGTTCGATCCATACATGTATACGTATATGCACACACAACACTCGAGGCCTAAAAGCCTCCTTACATCACTCTTCATGCCCTCACATATGGCCCTGAGCCTCAATCAGTCCAAAATAGTCAAAAGCCCCTTGGGCATCCGTAAAACAATAATACTCAGCTCAAACATAGTTTAAATATCAGATAAAACTTCAAGTTTGAGAAAAATATAGTTGAGTTCATGAAACAGTGCAAATCACATGGACTGAGTTCAAATAATATTTCAAACAGTGCGGAAAATAGTGATGATAGTTCATGAAGAGTTCAAATAATCGGCAATAAGCCCCAAGTGTGGCAGTTAGCCAAGTCATAATGATAACAACAAATCATTTACAATTCCGCGGTAAAAACCGACAACCGGAACGGATCAAGTCACAATCCCCAACGGTTCTATGCCCCACGCTCAGATTCAGCGTGCAAGTCACCACGATACATCACTAATATGTGCAAATCCGGGGTTTTAAACCCTCAGGATGTCATTCCCAAGTATTACTCACCTCGAATCGGTGAAATTCCTCGCTCGCGATTCCATTGCCCCTCAAATTAGCCTCCACGCGCGTCAAATCTAACCAAAATCGGTACAAATATATCATAATATGCTAATGGGATATCACCTAATCGAAAACAATCGAAATATAACAATAATATCAAAACTAGCGAAAACCGAGCCCCGGGGCTGCTTCTCAAAAAATTACAAAACCTGCATTATCCTCGTCTCGCCATGAGTTCATGCATACCAAGAACTCCAAAATCCGAGCTCAAATGAGCTATCAAATCCCAATTTGAAATATCAAAAACTCAAGCCCTAATTTCTTAAATTTTATACCCAAATTCATAGGATTAATGGATGATTCTTTGGTTAAATGATGTTTCTAGACCACGAGACTTACCTCCAATCACTTTCTGTCGAAACCCTCTTCAAAATCTACTAACAAGCTCTCAAGGTGGTGCAAAAATGTTGCAAAAATGAACCCAAGTCGTGGAAGAAATGTTATAAAACAGGTCTGCCCAGGTCTGAATCCCTTGCGATCGTGGACCAGGTCTTGCGATCGCAATGCACAAAATTTCCCCAACCTTAAAATGAACTACACGATCGCAACAATATACTTATCCGATCGCACTGGTTTGAGACACCACCCTATTCGATAGTAGAGACCAAATATCCAGCCTGCCCAAACTCTTCTATGCGATCATGTCTAAGATATTGCGATCGCATAGGCCTAAATTCCGTAACACCTGATTCTACAATTTCTGCAACTCTCAACGGCTACAAATCGTCCGGTTGACCATCCGAAATCGTCCCGAGGTCCCTGGGACCTCAAGAAAATGCACCAACATGCCCCAAAACATCTTACGAACTTGTTCCAATCATAAAAACGTGCCCAACAAAACATAAATCATCAATTCACGACGGATTCAAGCCTAAGTCAAACTAAAACTTCCGACTCACACATTCGATCAAAAACCCGACCAAACGACGTCCAAATGACCTGAAAGTTTGCACACATATCCAAAATCTCCTATCGAAGCTACAAAAACTCTCAAAATTCCATTCCGACCCTCGGATCAAAATCTCACCTATCAACCGGGATCCGCCAAAATTCAAACTCGCCAATTCAAGCCTAATTCTACACCGGACCTCTGAATTAAATTCCGACCGCACTCCTAAGTAACAAATCATCCCCTGAAGCTGACAGAACCACTGGAATTCACATCCGAGCCCTCTAACCACATAGTCAACTCTTGATTGACTTTTTAATACAAGCTTCCTTCTAAGAGGCTATGTGCCTTATTTTCAACCAAAACCAATTCAATTACATCCGATCAACTCTAATACTGACATTGAGACATGAAGCGACACCATAAGGGGGAAACGAGGCAGTATCTCATGTTAAGACAGGTCGGGTCGTCACACTTGTCCATATAATATATGTCTGCAGCGTGCAGTCCGATTCATATATAATATTCCATTGCAGCGTGCAGTCCGATCTAATACATGTATATGTATATATTGCTGCGGCGTGCAGCCCGATCCGGTATGTATCAAATACCATCACACTGGGGTCCTTGATCCCTCTCAATCAATATAGACTTGGCCTCTCGGTAAGGCTGTAAATTTGGCGGTTCCGAACCGGAACCGGACCGGAACCGCGGCCCTGTCGGTTTTGCCGGTTCCGGCGGCCCGGTTCCGGCGGTTCCCGGGAACCATGGCGGGGCGGTTCTACCCACTGGAACCGCCAGAACCGCTAAAATGGGAACCGCCAGAACCGGAACCGGAACCAGAACCAGACCGGTTCTGGCGGTTCCAAACGGTTCCCCCGGTTCTGTAACGGGCATTTTTCAAAAAAAAAAAATTTTTTTAAAAATTATTTCCAAGCGGCTCTATGCAAAAAGTAGCCGTTTGGAAGTTTAAAAATTAGCCATTTGGCCCCCAAACTTTAATTTAACCCCAAACTTTATATAATTACACTATTTCCCATTTCTCAACTATAAATACCCCCTCATTCTTTCATTTTTATTCACCAATTCATCAATATCTCTCAATCTCTCTCAAGCTCTCTTTCAATCTTTCTAGTGAAGTGCTTAATTTATTGTTGCAAATTCGTGAAACATTGTGAAGTTGTTGTTGAAGTTTTCAAGTGTTCAATTTCAATGATTTTCAATTTTCAAGAAGTTGTTCGTCAATCCGGTAAACTCTTTTCAACTCTTACGTGCTAATAGTATTTTTTTTGTGTTGTTAGTTTGCATAATTATAACTATTATGGCATTTTCGTTGAAAAAAATGTTCGGTAAAGGAAAAGCTAAAACCGGTGAAAGTAGTGGCCAAAATACTACCCCTCCCCCGGCTCCCCGACCTTGAAAAGATAAGCAAGTTCAAAGTAGTAGCCAACCTAGAAATCCTAATGAACCCTTCGGAATCCTTGATAATGATCACCCTTGTTTTCAATTTAGCGAAATTGATTTTTAACATGATGTAGCAGTTGGTGATAGAATAGACGATGATATTTTGAATGCTCTTTATCCTAATGCACCTATCTTAGAGGGAAATGAGGATGATGATGATGATGAAACCCAAGCTCCAGTCTATTTAGATGATACACCTACTAGTCCTGCTCATAACTTAGGTGATGAACCGGCACACCCACCCGTACAAACTCCCATTTTTAGTAGACAACCTCCTAAACGTACAGAAACATCATTAGTTTTGCAATTGTTTCTTCAACTAAGAGAACAAGATAAGGCTAAGTGTAAATCTTGTAGGAAATTACTTGTTCATAGGTATACTGGAGATCGTAGCGGCAGGGGTAGTTTAGTTAAGCATATATGATTACACCCTAGCGATAAGGCTAGATATTTGCAATTGAAAGCGCAACAAGAGGGGAGGACAAGTGCTGATTCTACAGTTAACCCAAGTATTGGTTCAAATCTAGTTCAACCAGGAGTAAACACAGTCACCGGAGGTATATTATATTACGATCCAAATAAGGATCGTGAAGAATTAGCGAAAATGATTACTGTTATGTGTTTGCCTTATTCTTTTGCTTCTAATCCTGCATGGATTCATTATATTAGAAGAGTATTTAATCCTACGTATAAAGGTTGGCCTCGCGCAACAGTTAAGGCCGAAATTTATAAATACAAGCATGAATATGAACAATACTTGCGCTATTTATTTACCCATATAACTAATCATATGTCTATTACAACTGATATTGGTAGAAGTAATAATGATTGTGATTATCTAACCGTAACCAGTCATTGGATAGACGAAGACTGGACAATGCAAAATCGCATTATTGAATATAGGATAATTAATTCACGGCACACGGGTAGGTTTATTGCTAACACTATTTCAGATGTATGCAGATATTTTTGTTTTAGTGATAAAATAATGTCAATTTCTATGGATAACGCTTCTAGCAACACTAGTGCAATAGGCATGCTAACTAGAACACTTAATCCTGCTTTTATTAATATTTTCCATGTTAGATGTATATGTCATATTTATCATTTAATTGTTGGTGATGGTATGAGAATATTAAACTTAGAAATTGAAAGGGTTGAAATGGCACTTAATTGGCTATTTTATTCAAACCGTAGAAGTAGACTTAGAGAATATTTTAAAAAGTGTGACGAATATGGCCTTAGAGAAAGAAAGGTTCCTAAACCTTGCCCGACTAGGTGGAATTACATGTACGAAAGATTAGTAGTAGCGTATGAATATAGAAACCCAATTAACGCTACGTATAATTCTCGGGATTGTGGTGAGGAAGATAGTGACATGCTAACTACACAAGATTGGACTAACGTTAAAATTCTTTTAGATTTTTTAGAACATTTTCATGTGGCTACAAATGCTTTATCTGGACAATACTATCCAACTATTTCTAACTGTTTAGTTTATATTGCCGCACTTGCTAATTTGTTTGTTGATTTTAGCGAGGGAGGGGACATTTATGAAATTGCAATAACTGAAATGAAAAAGAAGTTTAAAAAATATTTTTTTCCAATCCCTCTTATATTTGGTGTGTCTCCTATGTTAAATCCAACTATGAAATTAGGAGGTCCTCACTTTTGGTATTCTACTATTTATCAATCTTTAGATCTTTCAGAAGTAGAAATTGCTACACTAGCTGATGCGAAAGCATCAATTCAAGTTAATGCTCAAACTGTTTATAATGCTTATAAACAGGCGTTAGAGCATGCTAGGCCTAATATTCCAACCCCTACTTCGTCTACATCACAGTCGTCTAAAAGAGCTGCTGGCTTAACAGCTCTTAAATCGTGGACGGAGTGCAGGGGTACTCAAGGGGATAATTTAGATGAAATTTCCCATCTAAATGAGCTTCAAGTTTATTTGTCGCAGGGACTAGAGAATGAGAATCCATACGGCTCTTTCGACCTTTTGGATTGGTGGAAGACAAGGGAAAAGCATTTTCCCGTTCTTGCAAGGTTGGCTCGGGATGTCTTGTCGATTCAAGCGTCAACTGTTGCATCGGAGAGCGCTTTTAGTCAAGCAAGACTACAAATAGGTGATCACAGAGCGTCGATGCGGGAGAGCTTGGAAAAATCAGTGCTTTTTCGAGATTGGATCCGCGCAGAAAGAAGGAACTTTGGTCTAGCTGAATCACAACCAGAAATAGATGAGTGCTATGAAGAAATGATAGCAGAACTTGCTCAGGAAGCAACTTCACCCGGAAGTGGTGATGAACAAGCTTCATTTCCACTACCGCCAACACAACCACCTCCAAACCTTGAAGCTTTTATGAGATTTGTTAGAAATAATGCATAAATTATTATGTAACTTGTACATTGGCACGTCTTCTTTTAGTTTTTTTCCTTTTAATGGTGGTATTAGTACCATGTTGTGCTCATTCCATTGGGGGAAGGAAGACTAAGAAAGATATGCCATTTTGGTCAATAAATATGCTCTTTATCATATCCTTGAATATCATTTTGTCTCAAGATTACTTTGTCTTTACTTCTATATCAATCCTTGAATATTTATATAACATACAACATATAACATACAACACAATATACTAATGACAACATTCTTTTATCAATATATACTACTTATATACAATTTATACTAATTACTAACTACAACACAATATACACTACTTATATACAATATATACTACTTAAATACAATATATACTACTTATATACAAAATATACACTACTTATACACATTATATACTAATTACCAAACACAATATATACCATACTAATCACATAGTACACCATATAAAATATATTCTATTATATACTAATGACTACTATACAAGATACTGATTTAAAAAAAAAAAAATTTCAGAACCGCCGGAACCGCCAGAACTGGAACCGGATGGTACCTAGAACCGCCACGGGCCGGTTCCACCACCGGAACCGCCAGAATCGGAACCACCAGGACTGGAACCGCTAGAACTAGAACAGCAGACCCAAATAGACCCAGAACCGGAACCGGATACAGCCCTACCTCTCGGGCCCACTCAGTTAAGACAGGGTAATTCAACCGTAGGCATTTCTCATTTAGGGTGCAAATTACTAAGTCCGGTTTATTTCATGATTCACAGTTAAGGACAGGACTGAGAGTATGAGTCTAATAGGTAAAAATGGGGTCAATTAGTCCAACATGCTCCTTAAGGGTTCTACAAGTCGGTACAAGGCCCCTAACATAGCGACTAGCCCTAGATGTACAGATATAGGCTCAGGCTCAATCAAAAGTACAGTAAGTTATCAATCGAGATGGACCATGTCCGAATCCATAGCAGTAACATCACCACGCCCATGACACGGCGCGTGTTCCATCTCAACATAGCATTGCATAGTGCAAATACGTGGTTTCAAACCCTCAGTATATCATTTATAACCATTACTCACCTCGAGTCGGCCAAAATCCTAGCTCGCCTTGCGCTTTCCTCGCAAATCTACCTCCTCCAGTGCAGAGTCTAACCAACACCATAAGGAATAGGTTATAATAAGCTAATGGGATTTAACCCAATTGAAAGAACTCGAAAAACACCAAAAAACACGAAGTTGGAAAAACCCGAGCCCCGAGCCTACTTCTCGAAAAATTACTAAAGTTACATCACCACATTCCTCATCTTTCCACGAGTCTGTACATATAAGATTTACCGAAATCGGAGCTCAAATGGGCAATCAAATCCCAAATTTAGAATTCAAAAACTCAAGCCCTAGTTCTTCAAGTTTTTACCAAAATTTTCCATGAATTTACGGTTGATTCTTAACAAAAATGACGTTTCTATGTCAGAAGACTTACCCCCAATCACTTCCCATCGAAACCCTCTTCAATTTCTGCTAAAATTCTCCCAAGATGGTCAAAAATGGAGGAAGTTATGAATAAACTCACGGAATGAATTTATTGTTTAAACCCTTCTGCCAACAGCGATTTCCGTTTCTACAGTCCAAGAACCGCATCTGCGGTCACCGCATTTGCGCCATTTCTATCACTTCTCCGATTTTTCATTTGAATTATGCCTTCCGCTTTTGCGATTGAAATTCTGCTTTTGCAGAACACCCTCTTCCGCTTCTGTAACATCACTCCCGCTTCTGCGGACCCGCAGAAGCAAAGCCAATTCCGCTTTTGCAAAATCCTGTCCGGCTCCCTCTTGGAAACTTTTGCGATGAACCAGCCGCATCTGCGGAACCGCTTTTGTGGCTCCTCTTTCGCAGATGCAGAAGTACCAGAAGCCCAATATCCATTTCATGCAACATCTCCAAAAACCTCCGCTCAACCACCTGAAATCAGCTCGAGGCCCCCAAGGCGCTAACCAAAAGAACAGACCAGTCCTAATACTTCCTATTAACTTGCTCGAATCATCAAAACGCTAACGTAACATCAATATCCTCAATTGTGATCAAATTAAAGCCTAAATTTCTTAAAATCTTCTGAATTGCATATTCGATCAAATACCCGACCTAAACAACCTCGAATGACTTGAAACATTGCGCGCATATAAAAAATCACCTAACAGAGCTGCTGAAACTTTTGGAATCCTATTCCGACCCTTGAATCAAAATCTCACCTATCAACCAAAATTCGCCAAAATTCAAACTTAGCCAATTCAAGCCTAATTCTACTCCGGGCCTCCAAATTGAATTTCGATTTTACTCCTAAGCCACAAATCTTCCCCCGAAGATGATCGAATCGTCGGAAATCCATTCCGAGCCCTATAACTCATAAGTCGACATTCGGTTGACTTTTCCAAACTAACCTTCTCATAAAGAGACTAATTGTCTCATTTCCAACCAAACTCTATCCGACTTACTTCAAATTCTCCCAACACATATAATGAAACATATAGAAGCATATAACGGGGGAACGAGGCGGTAACTCACATGATGAGGGGTCGGTTCATCACATCCTACCCAACTAAAACAAATGCTCATCCTCGAGCGGGTCAAGAAACATACTTGGAGCCTAAAAAAAGAGGATATATGCTCCGTATCTCCTGTTCGATCTCCCAAGTGGCCTCCTCCACGGGCCGACCTCTCCACTGAACCTTCACCTAAGTTATATCCTTTGATCTCAACTTTCAAACCTGACGACCTAAAATAGCCACCGGCTCCACATCGGAGGTCAAGTCCTCATCCAACTGGATCGTACTGAAGTCTAATACATAAGACGGGTCCCCAACATGCTTCCTGAACATAGAAACATGGAACACCGAGTGAACTCCCGACAAGCTGGGTGGCAAAGCAAGCATATAGGCCACCTCCCCAATCCTCCTAAGTATCTCAAAAGGTCCAGTGAACCGCGAACTCAACTTCCCTTTTTCCAAACCTCATAACGCCTTGCATAGGCGAAACCATCGACAAGACCTTCTCGCCCACCGTATAAGATACATATCAAACCTTCTGGTCCGCATAACTCTTCTGACGCGACTGAGCTGTACGAAGTCTCTCCTGAATCATTAGGCTCAAACCAGCCAACCGGAGATCTACATCATCTCCCATATAAAGCCTCATATGGCGCCATCTGAATGTTGGACTGATAGCTGTTACTATAAGAAAACTCTATAGTGGCAAAATCAATAACACATGCACGCAATATGTCCTCCAATATCTGGATAGTACGCTTGGACTGCTCACCCGTCTGAGGACAAAAAGCCGTGCTCATCTATACCTGTGTGCCCAACTCTTGATGAAAGGTCCTCCAGAACTGGGAAGTAAACTGAGTACAGCTATCTGAGACAATAGAAACTGGAACACCATGGAGTTGCACAATCTTCCAGATGAAAATCCCTGCTAACCGCTCCGAAGAATAGGTACTACACACCGGAATGAAGTGCGCGGACTTGGTCAGCCTATCCACAATCACCAGAATAGAACCAAAGTTCTTCGAGGTACAAGGGAGACCACTCACAAAGTCCATAGTAATCCTCTCCCATTTCCACTCCGGAATATCCATTTTCTAGAGTACACCACCTGGTCTCTGATGTTCATACTTGACCTGCTGACAATTGAGACATCGAGCCACATAACTCATAATATCCTTTTTCATTATCCTCTACCAGTAATGCTGTCTCAAATCCTAGTACATTTTTGCAGCACCCGGGTAAATGGAATACCACGAGCTGTGGGCCTCCTCTGTAATCAACTCTCGGAGCCCACCCATATTGGGCATGCAAATCCGGTGCTGCATCTGCAACACACCATCATCACTAATAGTCACATCTCTGGCATCATCATGCTGGACTCTGTCCTTCAGGACAAGCAAATACAGGTCATCATGCTGGACCTCCCTAATGCGATCATACAAAGAAGACCGGGAAACCACCAAAGCCAACACCCGACTAGGCTCAGAAATATCTAACCTCACCATCCGATTAGCCAAGGCTTGAAAATAAACTGTAAGGGGCCTCTCCCCAGCTGGAATGTACGCCAAACTACCATACTAACCGCCTACCGGCTCAAAGCATCGGCCACTACATTGGCCTTCCCCGGATGATGAAAATTGGTAATATTATAATCTTTGAGTACTTCAAGCCATCTCCGCTACCTTATACTTAAAGAAATGTTGAAAACTGCGATGGTGTGTGAAAACCTCACAGGATACGCCATATAGATAGTGCCTCCAAATCTTCAAAGCATGAACTATTGTAGCCAACTCTAAGTAATGCACAGGGTAGTTCTTCTCATGGGGCTTTAACTGAGCATACACGATAACTTTACCCTCCTGCATCAGTACACATCCGATCCCAACTCTCGAAGCATCACAATACACCGAGTAAGAGCCTGAAGCTGATGGAAATACTAGTATCAGAGCTGTGGTCAAAGGTTACTTGAGTTTTTGGAAGCTCTCCTCATACTCATCCGACCACGCAAATGAAGCATTCTTCTGCGTCAACTTCGTCAAAGGCAAAGCAATAGATGAAAAAACCTGAACGAACTTGCGGTAATAACATGCCAAACCAAGGAAACTCCGAGTCTTAGTAGCTGAGGACAGCCAGAGCCAACTTTGTACCGCCTCAATCTTCTTTGGGTCAACCTGTATACCATCACTGGACACCACATGTCCTAGAAAAGCCACAGACCTGAGCCAGAACTTTCACTTAGAGAAGTTTGCATAAAGCTTCTCGTCTTTCAACCTCTGCAATACCACCCTCAAGTGCTGCGTTTGCTCCTCTTGGCTATGCGAGTACACCAGAATATCATCAATAAACACGATCACAAAAGAATCCATATACGACTGAAATACATTGTTCATCAAGTGCATGAATGCCGTCGGGGCATTAGTCAGCCCAAATGACATAACCAATAACTCATAATACCCATATCACGTCCTGAAAACTGTCTTCATGATATCAGAATCCCTAATCTTTAGCTGGTGATAGCCAGAATGGAGATCAATCTTAGGGAATACCTTTGCCCCCTGAAGCTGGTCAAACAAATCCTCAATACGGGGTAGTGGATACTTGTTCTTCACTGTCACTTTGTTCAACTGTCTGTAATCAATGCACATTCGCAATCGATATCCTTCTTCTTTACAAGTAACACAGGTGCGTCCCACAGCGACACACTCGGGCGAATGAACCCCTTATCTAGGAGTTCCTGCAGCTGCTCCTTCAAATCCTTTAGCTCTGCTGGTGCCATACGATAGGGAGGAATAGAGATGGGCTGAGTGCCCGACACCAAATTTATACCGAAGTCAATATCCCTGTCCGGCAGCATGCCCGCCAGGTCTGCTGGAAACACATCAAGAGCCTCAGCTCCAACATCTCTCACAAATGTTAGATATGATAAACACCCTTTCCAAACCATCCACTGGGCCTTTAAGAAAGAGATTACCCTGCTGGGTACATAATCAGTCGTACCACACTACTCGATCCTCGGAATACCCGGCATGGCTAATGTGACTGTCTTAGCGTGACAGTCCAGAATAGCATGGCACGATGATAGCCAATTCATGCCCAGAATAACATCGAAATTTACCATGCTCAATAGCAGCAAGTTAACTCTGGTCTCCAGACCCCCAATAGTAACAAGACAGGATTGATACACGTGGTCCAAAATGGTAGTATCGCCCACCAGGGTAGATACGTGCACAGGTAACGCAATACACCCTCGGGTAGTATCCAAATGGTGAGAAAAGTAAGAAGATACATAGGAATAAGTGGATCAGGGATCAAATAAGACTGAGGCATCCCAATGGCAGACTGAAATAATACATGTGATAATGGCATATGAAGCAACAACATCTGACCTGCCCCGAAGAGCCTAGCAATGAGCCTGACCACCACCGGATCAGCCTCCCCCTCTAGGGCGACCCCTAACTTCCTAACCCTCACCCCTAGCTAACTGGGTGGGTGCTAAAGACACTGGTCCAGAAGATGAGGGCTCCCCCTCTGCTGAGATGAACTGGATGCACGACAGGGACACTCCCTCCGCATATGCCCAAACTTGCCACACTGATAACAACTCCCTGGCGCTGGGGGATGGGACTGAATCGCACTAGAGTGGCTGGCGGAAGAACTCGGCCGAGATGAACCCTGAACAGATGGGGAATGAGACGAACTCTGCACTAGAAGTGCAATCAGAGATGGTTGACCCTGCTGGGAGCCCTGATAACCCCGACCAGAAGATGACCCATGGTACTCTGAGCGAGCTGGCTTTGGAGGCCTGAAAAAAATGACCCATGATCTGCTGAAATTGGGCCCTAGATGGAGCACCACTGGAGCTACCTGATCCCTGAGGCCTCTTGGCCTCCCTCTCATATCTCTCCTTACGGCGAGCCGTCTCAATATCATGAGTAATGTCCACTGCCTCCTCAAAGGTATGGCTCAGGACCCTCTCTCGAGTCATCAGAATACAGATGGGATAAATGAGTCCGTCCACAAATCTTCTAATTGTCTCCTAATCCGTCGGAACAATCCACGAAGCATAACGAGATAACTCCGAGAACCTCACCTCACACTGCGTCATAGACATATCCCGCTGACGTAGACACTCAAAATGCCTGAGCAAGTCCTTTCTCTGCGACCGTGGTACCCACTTCTCCAGAAAGATAGTGGAGAACCCTGCCAAGACAACAGCGCTGCACCTACAGGCCTACGCCGCTCATATACCTCGCACAATGTAAAAGCTGCTCTTGAGAACTGAAAAGTGGTAAAAGATACCCCACTCGTCTCTAAGATCCCTACTGTTCGAAGCATGCGTCGACACTTGTCGAGAAACCCCTAGGCATCCTCGCTCAAAATACCGCTGAAAGTAGGAGGTGAAAGCCCGTTGAACCTCTCAAGACGACGATACTCATCATCTCCCATCACTAGCACCACATCACCCTGAACCGGAACAACTGGCTAAACTAGGGTAACTGGCTGAACTGGTGGTGCCTCCAGTGTCTGCAAACCCGGTACACCCTACTCCGGAGTGCGAGCTACGTGGGTTATGATGACCACCCCTGGTCTGAGATGTAGCTGCGGCAGTAGTAGCCAAGGCTGCTTGAGTCAGGACAGTGCAAACCGATAAAATCTGAGCCAGGGCCTCCCGAAGACCCGGAATCACAATAGGCACAGCTGGTGCCTAGGGAGGTGCTGCTGGAACCTCTACAGCTTGAGGCTATTCCTGAGTGGGGGCAACTGGTAGGTCAACTAGCGCTGCCCCTGCTGCTCTACCTCGACCACTACCAGTGCCGCATCCTCGGCCTCTTGTGGGTGGAAATGGTGGTTGTCCGCCACTTCTGGTTGCGCGCGTCCTCGCCATCTATGATAGAATAGAATATAGAAGTTTAGTCCTCGGACCAACAAATTCGCACGACAAGAATTTCAAGAATATGAAGGTTTTCCTGAAGATTCTACAGCCTCTCGAGGATAAGTACAGACGTCTTCGTAACAATCCGCGAGACTCTACTAAACCGGCTCATGACTCGCGAGGTCTGGTAACCTAGGCTTTGAGACCAACTTCTTACGACCCAAACCCCGGTCGTGATGGCGCCCAACACCTTATCAGGAAAACCCGACCATTTGAACATTTCTAGCCAAATCATTAACTTAAAATGCCAAGTTTAACATAAAATTCTCAGTTTAATATTAATAGGAATAGCGTAGAAACCATAACGAGTAATAACAGCCCAAAAGATCCGACGTCACAAGTAAGAGCCTCTAAATACAACTGGTCAATATCTTATACAATGGAAATCTAAATGCGGAAGTAAAAGATAGATAAGAGGAGAAATAGGGTCCTGCAGACGCCACCAACTACCTCGACAACTCCGGAACTGAACTGAGTAACAGCAGATAATCACAGCTAAGCCTCCAGGATCCCTGTATCTGCACAAAAGGTGCAAGGAGTAGAGTGAGTACTTCAACTTTGTAGTAATGGCAATAAATAATGACTGGAAATAAGAAAGCCTATAGGAACACTACACAGTTGTAACATCAGTGGTGAAGGCAATAAATATGTGCTAAATAGGGAAAAAAACTGATAAAAACTCCTCTATTCCATCCAACAATTTACTAACACTGCTGCGGCGCGCATCCCGATCCAATATAATGCATAGTACCGCGACCCGCAGTCCGATCTAATATAATATATATATAATAAACTACGGCGCACAGCCCGATCCAATAGATATAGTCCACTGCACTCATTGGGGGTGTGTGCAGACTCCGGAGGGGCTCATTCAGCCCAAGCACTATAATACTGCGGCATGCAGCCTGGTCCATATAATATATCACTGTGGCGTGCAGTCCGGTCCATATACTATATACTACTGCAGTGTGCAGCCCGATTCAATACATGTATATGTGTGTACTACTGCACCGTGCTGCCCGATCCGGTATATATCAAATACCATCACCATGGGGTCCTTGACCCCTCTCAATCAATATAAACTTGGCCTTTTGGGCCCACTCAGCTAAGACATGGTAATTCAACCCTAGGCATTTCTCATTTATGGTGCAAATTACTAAGTCCGATTTATTTCATGATTCACAGTTAAGAGCATCACTGAGAGTATGAGTCTAATAGGTAAAGATGAGGTCAATCAGTTCAACATGCTCCCTCAGGGTTCTACAAGTCGGCACAAGGCCCCAAACATGGCAACTAGCCCCAGATATACAGATATAGGCTCAGTCTCAGTTAAAAGTACAGTAAGTCATCAATAGAGATGGACCAAGTCTGAATCCCCAGCAGTAGCATCACCATGTCCATCACACAGCGCGTGTTTCATCTCAACATAGCACCGCATAGTGCAAATACGGGGTTTCAAACCCTTAGTATATCATTTATAACCATTACTCACCTCGAACCGCCCAAAATCCTAGCTCGTCTTGTGCTTTCCTCGCAAATTGACCTCCTCGATTGCATAATCTAACCAAAACCACAAGGAGTATGTAACAATAAGCTAATGGGATTTAACCAAATTGAAAAAACTCGAAAACACCCAAAAACACGAAGTTGGCAAAACCCGAGCACCGAGCCCACTTCTCGAAAAATTATGAAAGTTATATCATCGGATTCCTCGTCTTGCCACGAGTTTGTACATATAAGATTTAATAAAATCGGAGCTCAAATGGGCCATCAAATCCCAAATTTAGCATTCAAAAACTCAAGTCCTAGCTCTTCAAGTTTTCCCAAAGTTTTCGATGAATTTATGGTTGATTCTTAACAAAAATGACGTTTCTAGGTCACGAGACTTACCCCCAATCACTTCTCGTCGAAACCCTTTTCAATCTCTGCGGAAAAGCTCCCAAGATGGTCGAAAATGGAGGAAGTTATGAATAAAATCGCGGAATGAATTAAATGTTCAAACCCTTTTGTCAATTTTTATAAAAAAAACAGCGGTTTCCGTTTCTGCGGTCCATGGACCGCATCTTCGCCCTTTGTACCGCTTCTGCGGTTTTTCATTTGAATTATGTATTCTGCTTTCGGAATAAAAAATTCGCTTTTGAGGAACACCCTCTTCCGCTTATGTGACATCATTCCCGCTTCTGCAGACCCGCAGAAGCGATGCCAATTCCGCTTTTGCATAATCCTGCCCAGCTCCCTCTTGGCCGCTTTTGCGATGAACTAGCCGCATCCGGAAACCGCTTTTGCGGCTCCTCTTCCGCAGATGTCGAAATACCAGAAGCCCAATATCCATTTCATGCAACATCTCCAAAAACCTCCGCTCAACCACCCGAAATCACCCCGAGGCCCCCGGAGCCCCAACCAATAGCACAAAACAGTCCTAATACTTCCTTCAAACTTTCTCAAATCATCAAAATGCTAACTTAACATCAAAATCCTCAATTATGATCAAATCAAAGCCTAAGTTTCTGAAAATATTCCGAATTGCATATTCGATTAAAAACCCGACCTAATCACCTCTGAATGACCTGAAACTTTGCATACATATCAAAAATTACCTAACTGAGCTGCTACAACTTTCAAAATTCTATTCCGACCTCGGATCAAAATCTCACCTATCAACCGGAATCCGCCAAAATTCAAACTTAGCCAATTCAAGCCTAATTCTACTTTGGGCCTCCAAATTGAATTCTGATTTCACTCCTAAGCCACAAATCATCCCCCGAAGTTAATCGAATCATCGAAAATCCATTCCGAGCCCTATAACTTATAATTCAACATTCGGTTGACGTTTCCAAACTAACCTTCTTATAAAGAGACTAATTGTCTCATTTTCAACCAAACTCTATCCGAATTACTTCAAATTCTCCCAACACATATAATGAAATATATAGAAGCATAAAACGGGAAAGAAGGGCGGTAACTCACCTGACGACTGGCTGGGTCGTCACATCGCTAAATACAGATGAGGATCTTAAGTTTGTCGAATACAGATACAAAATTATTGGCCAAATGGAAGAGACAAAATTCGAATAGAACTGGTTTCATATGAGAGACATTTAGTTTTGGACATATAGTTCAAACACTTGAAAGTATAAAGTCAGTTGTATGTGCAATCACCTTAATCTATCTTATATGTTTAGAATGACCTGAAAAATTGATGTAAAATTAATGTCCATTTATATGACTAAAGTTATGACAATATAATCCTAAAGGATTCAAATGGCTTAAAGCATATAAAATTCTTGATCCTAAAGTACTGTATCCTAAGTGTTATTTGCACACATATGTATCTTGCTATAACTATAAGTATAATAATGTGATAGCGAGAATTTTCAAGGTACAACATATTCATTGGAGTTAATATGGATATTTTATTTATCACATCTCCACCGACGTCAACCTTCAGGAAGCTAGTGCACAAGATTGAAATGCGAAGGCTCAAGGATGTGAATTGATTCTCTCATCAGGGGGAGTTAATACGCGTTGTACTCTTTTTCTCTTATAAGGTTTTGTCCCATTGGGTTTTCCTTGCAGGGTTTTTAACGAGGCAGCTAAATGGGGTATTGTTAGATTACTCTTTTTCCCTTACTAGAAACCTTTTTCCACTGGATTTTATTTTAGTTAAGGTTTTAACAAGGTACATTATATGTTGAATAGACATTCATGGGGGAGTGTTATAAATAGAATTCTATTTAAGGTGAATATCTATATTTTAGAGAAATTGTATAGATTTTACTTGGCGGCTAAGTCACTTTTTCCTCAATTCCATTGCAAATCATCCCAAATCAATAAGAATTCTCTCTTCCTATTTTTCTCTGTAATACTCCTTTTCTTTTATTATTTTATAACAAGAACTAAAATAAAGAATTTTGGAAGAAGATTAATATCCTTAAATAAGAAAAGATTTAATGGACCTTGCAATATAAATTCAAGATTATTTTGAGAACTTATTTTACCTTTTTGACTTATGATGAGAGTTTATCTCAGAAAAGGGAAAATAAATTACCTAACTCAATATTTCTTATATTCCATTTTGTGGACACCATATGACTATATAAAAATAAATCATTTCTTTTTTCAATTATTCTGCCTTAAAAATAAATTAGTAGTCGTACTCGCGCGATGCGCGGTAAGTATTAAAATTATTAATTAAATTAAATTAAATTATGATCGACTTTTTTGATTCTATTAGATTGTATTGCTGTAATAGAAGACATTTCTTACGTTACGTGTCAATACGTTCTACCCAATAATGAAATCTCGATTAAATAAAAGGTACTTATATAGTTAGCGAATAACTTTTTATTGTATATATTATTTATTATATTAACCAATATTTAATATTCTCTTTTTTGTCATATATGAGAAGATTTATAATTTAGTACTGTTGAAATATTTTGTTATTTTAAATATTATTCTATTATTCTTAATAATAATATAATTTCTAACGAACAAAATGTGTGTAAAGTAATTACGGGACTTTAACTGAGTGAGTAAACTTTATATGAATATTTCAATCATTAGATAGTTGCTGCCATATTATTTTCTATGTTACTTCCCCAACGATTGCCTCAGCTGAACAATATAAATATCTATTAACACTTGATACTCACCAAAAGGAACATTAGTGAAGTTAAAATTTTTATTTATAAAGAAATAATCTACTGCAAATATATTTTGGATGAATTCATATTTGTAACTACCTAAATATATATATAGATTCGTCATTAATTTTTGATTTGAAAAGAGACAAAACAGAATGTAAAGTATAACTTTACATGAGGATTATATATAATCAAGTAAAGAACACAAACTAATACGTGTCTTCATGTTTTTCCTCTTTTAAGACATTGAATATGTCGTTAAAGTTGCATTATTTAAAGGAATAAGTTAGTGTTATTCCATTATGTTATTTATTTTATCTAATACTCATAAGAAAAAATAGGGAGTAAAATGACCGGTAATCTTGCAAAGAAATCACAAAATTTCATTAATTAAACAAATTACAGGTAGTTGTAGAGACGGTTCTCCCACTCAGCTTCAAATTTAAGAACATAAACCCAAAAAGGTTCACTTGGCTAAATCTTGTGATAAATTTCTGTTTAAATACTACCTAAAGGTGTACAAGTGAATCTTCTAAAATTGCTAAGGCTTCCCAATCAGATAGTATAATTTTGTCTATAGCATCAAGTAGTGCATCTCGAGTAAGCTAATAATTTGCTATATGTTCAGCTAGTGAAGCCTTAAGCTCTCTAAATTTCTTCTCTTTTTCCCTTCGTTCAGCCCTTCGATCCCTTAACTTATTTTGTATCGCCCTTGGGATATTCATGACGACTTCAGGCTTTGAGTCAGAATCATTATAGGAATAAGTGTTGCGACGGCGTACCCTTCTATGTTGTCCCCTTCCTTGAATTTGAGAATTCGCAGTTGGAGTAATTTGAACGTGTCATTATTCAGCCATATCTGAAATAGGACCAAGGAAATAATAAAAATATCTACAACATCTCAATGTGATAACATAGGACATGCATATTATTTGAACATATTGATAGATTTATAGAATGATTTGAAAAGACATTTTCAAGTGAATGAAGGACAAACATTAGTACTGGATATAAAGCTTCCTTGTTGAGCATCCACAGGTAATAAAAATAAACAAAAGGTTGCTGAAGCCCTTTTGAATCTTACAGGAGATCATAAGAAATTGCGAGACAATTTCTGTAATTTTGAAAATTAAAAGCAAAAGTAGGAACTTCATAAGTTTCGGCAAGTCTGGACATGTAACCACTCAGTTTAAAATAGATACCACGTCATGCTAAATAAAAGTTCACTTGTTAATTATGAGTATTTAGCTACGCAGGCTAATATAAGTTGGTATATAAATTCCAATATGAGTATTTAGCTACGCAGGCTAATTTAAGTTAATATACTAGTAAGTTGACAACACAAATAGACTTCTACATACTAAATTCCAGTAGATGACATAAAATTTAGTATATGCATGTCCATGATACTATCCTATATTGCAACAAAAAACAGTAATGAAATCCAAAAAAACAGTAATTCCAGTAAATCACATAAGTTATTAGTTAACTAAAAACTTATGCAAGTCCACGGTGAACATTGATAGAGCTTTTGAGCCATGCAATATTTATGATAATTAGAAAGAATGAAGTTTGTTAATTACGCCAAGGAAAATCAGAGATAAAAGAAGATGAAGTAGGAAATATGGAATATTTGTAAGCAGTAAACAAAAAGGCCCTATGTAAGCAACAATTATGTAAATCTCAAATCTGCAAACAGTGGATTAAAGTTCTGTTGTTATCGGGAGAAAATTTACAGAGTTGAGGCTAACGTGATTTTGCCGAAGTAATTTTTACGTAATATTGTCTGACTTTCATCTATTTTTTTTTTCTCTTACTTTTTCTTGTTTTAACGCCTCCCTTTTTATGTCCTTTTATAATGTCATGGGATTGCTATAGTGGGGAAGTGGGTATAGTTGGGAAGCTGGGAGGATTTGTGAAGGGAAATGTGAAGGAGAGGGTTGGAACGTGAGAAGTGTTGGGTGGGAGTGGGAAAACGTGAGGGGTATATGATAAGAGAAAGAACTGCACATTGAAAATGGTGACAATAAAAACTGTAAAAAAAATATTTTTTTAAGAGCCAAACTATGACGATCCGACCCGTCGTCTCATGTATCACTGCCTCATTTTCCCCAGTTTATGCTTCATGTTTCATTATCAATATTTGGTGTGTTAGAGTTGAACTGGATTGGTTTTATTAGGAAGTGAGACACTTAGTCTCTTTAAGGAAGGCCTGATTTGGAAAAGTCAGGTGAATGTTGACTTATGAGTTAGAGGGCTCGGATGGGATTTTCGGTGATTTTGTTAGCTTCAGAAAGTGATTTGTGACTTAGAAGTGCGATCGGAAGTGATTTTGGAGGTCCGGTGTGGAACTAGGCTTGAATTGTCGAAGTTAGTATTTTGGCGAATTCATGTTGGTAGGTGAGATTTTGATCCGCAAGGATGGAATTTCAAAGTTATAGTAATTCCATTAGGTGATTTTGGATGTATGTGCAAAATTTCATGTCATTCGGAGATGTTTTGGCCGGGTGTTTGATCGAATAAGTGTTTCAAAATTTTTTAAAGAACTTAGGCTTGAATCCGATGAGAATCGATCCTTTTAGTGTTGTTTGATGGGTTGTGATGATTGAAATAAGTTTGGATAATGTTTTATGAAATGTTGGTGCTTTTGGTTGAGATCCCGGGGGCCTTGGGGTGATTTCGGAGGTCAATCGGACCATTTTTGGCCTTAAAGATTGCAGGTTCAGCTATTTGTTTTGCAGGAGAAAGTTACTCTTCGCGTTCGCATCATCATGGGTGCGTTCGCTTAATTCTGGGAATGGAAGGATCGCGATCACGGTGGAACTTCTGCGATCGCGTAGAAGGAAGTAGGGTCCCGATTGTTTGTTCATTGCATTCGCGGTTATTGGTACGCGTTCTCATAGTTGAAACCTCTGATGCTTTGCATTCGCGGGCTGGGAACCGCATTCGCGTAGAAATAATTCATATTCAATATTGTTTTGGTCATCGCAAAGGGGGGGGGGGGGTGTTGACCGTGTTCGCGTAGAGTAAAATGCATCTGGGCAGAATGAGTTTTTATATTATTTCTTCAGCGATTTTGGGTTATTTTTCCTCCATGGTTGAACAATTTGAGAGCTTCTTGGTGGAGATTAAAGAGGGATTCAAGGGGACTTGATTGGAGGTAAGATTTTTGAACTTAAAAACACGATAATATTGTTAAATTGGTCTAGAAATTCATGGAAATTAAGCCTAAAATTGATGAACTAGGGCTTGAGTTTTTGATATTTCTAATTGGGATTTGATAGGTCATTTGAGCTCAGATTTGGGAGTTATTGGTATGTATGAACTCGTGGCGAGATGAAGAATTTTAATCTTTTGAGAAGTGGGCCCATGGCTCGAGTTTTGTTAGTTTTGAGATTTTTTGCTATTTTCGACTGTTTTCAATTGTTCCCTTAGCATATTGTGATTTATTCCCTCTAATTTTGGTTAGATACGATGCATCTAGAGGCCGGTGTGAGGGGAAAAGGCATCGCGGGCTAGAGATTTTACCGGTTCGAGGAGAGTAATACTTGTAAATGATATCCTGAGGGTTTGAAACTCCGAATTTGCACATTATAGTGCTGTATTTAGGTGACTTGCACGCTGAATATGAGCGTGGGGTACAGCACCGTTGGGGATTGTGACTTTGTCCATCCTGGTTATTGACTTTTGTCGCGTATTTGACTGAAACTACCTGTTATCATCATAATTTAGGCTGATTGCCATGTTTGGGCTTCGTGCCAACTATGTGAATCCTTCAGGGATTGACATAACTATTTTTGCATTACTTTGCATATTATTTGATCTCGGTCCAAGGTTTTAATATTATTTTACAAACTCTGCCATTTTTCTAAAATTTGAAAACTTAAACAATATTTTGTTGACATTTTGAGCTGAGGACTATCATGTTCATATTGCCCAAGTAGCTTATATGCATTTATGGACTGAGCATAGATCGGATAATGCGGCGCAGCAGCGTTTCATGTGCATTTCGGGACTGAGCATGGATCAGGCTGCACGCTGCAGCGGTGTTATATTGATTTTGAGGCAGAGGACCTGGTTGATGCCACGAGATTGCATGATATTGCGCTTGGACAGTAGGAGCCCCTCTGATGTTTGTACACATGTCATGCCCCAAATCCGAGGGACATGACCGACACTCAACCGGGTATCCCCAGTAAAGTGGACTTGGGTGCCTTTCCTGACCCACGTGTTACGCCTCATTTTCATTACTTACTAACCGAATGGAAACAACAGTATATAATTGAAATTCTCTTTTTACAACACATACATTACATAGATAGCATTAGCGTGGTTCACTATTTACAATGCCCAAAAATACTAGTACTTACTACATGATTCAAGACCCACAATTCATGTCTATGGAGCCTCTAAGGATATAATATGACAGTACTATACTTGCCGGTAATAATGCTCCGGCTATACCTTTTTACAAAAATCAAAATAAGACTCCAAAATACAAGAACAAAGGTGGCATGTGCCACGCAGGGCCCCGAAAGGAAAAGGGCTCACCAATACAGCTGATGGTGAATGAGGAAGAGCTACGGACGGTGGACTGGAGTACCTGCTGAAGATCCACCTACAATTATTACACGAATGTAGCGCCCCCGGAAAAAAGGGACATTTGTACATTTGAATTGTACTAGTATGTATGAACAAAACTTGTACTAAGTAAACTCAACCATAGGCATGTAGAACAAGAACACAACATTAGAAGCAACAACCAAATACACATAGAGGTACAATTAGTCAAACAAAGGGGCAATTAGTACCCCACATGTTACAAACTCTCCTGCTGTCTCATTTCACAATTCCACATCATTGATTTCATAATTTTGTTCAATGTGTGTGTGTGTATATATATATATATATATATATATATATATATATATATATATATATATATATATATATATATATCAATATTGATTTCATTCACGTTTCCAACTTTATTACCTTGGCCACCCTTATCACACCAACCCACACCTTATTACACCGTGTTGCGGTGCCCAACCCGACCCCCCCGTACAGTTTTAAATTCACAACAAACACAATCCAATAGCAAGTCATAGAATAAACAACAAGTACACCTCAAGACATCACCACAATAGTGTTACAAGTGTTTCCATAACAATAAGCACCAATTCATTGCTTTCAATAGTTCGTACTCAATTCAAGTTACCACAAAGCCCACAACATTTCAAGTACATGGTGCGGCACCTCCTCAATACGGAATCGTGTTTTACGACTCGAGAGCAGATTTCCTCCCTCTGTCAACTCCTTTTTTATGGTCGGGAGGATTAGGATTTCAGAATTCCAGAGGCGCGCAAACAAAGCCATGCTTACTTCATCTTCACTTCATGCTTATACACCTGCTGGACTGTCTATCCTTCCTTGATTTTGATTAGATGGATTATATCATCCAAGAGCTTAAACTAAGAGGCCAATACTTGAAGGAACGAACTTGAAGGCCTTATATTATACCTTACCTCAACTAAAAAAGCTAAGGAGAATGTCGATTCCATGCCTTAAGGCTGACTGACGCTTCCCTCTTTCCTGGTCTTCATTACCCTTCTCCCAAAAATGATTTTTCATTGCTTTGAGCTCATCAAGTGGAATAGTTAATTCCATTTAACAATCTTCAGCAGCTTTAAGGTAAAGATGCCATTTGCAAAATATTGAATGCCCCGGGGGACACGCACGGTACTTACCGGTGCTCAATTCCCTCAACTGTGTTTATGGCGCCTCCTCCTTTCGATCAAGTGTGGGTTGAAGCTGCTCTGATACCATCCCTGACTCAATCACAGCCAGACAGAACCATGTACTAACCGGATCGAAGGAAGAGGTCTCCTGTACAATCTCTGGCCCAAGAATCTATCTCTCCCCTACTTCATCCCAGCATAGGGGAGTCCTGCACTTGAGTGGCACTTCTAGGGCCCTTACCGGCTACTGGATCACTCCAGAGCTTCGGGTACTACGGGCCCTCTATCATCCATTGCAGCAGAGCCGTTTCATGAGCGGGGGGGGGGGGGGGGTTACACAGCCACTTCTTCCTCGATTTAATTTTTCTTCTTCCCAGGCCCGGGTAGCTTTGGCTCTTGTTGAAGCATTGCCGGAAGCTTCACTCTGTGTAATGTAAGGACTTAGCTTTTAAGGGGAAATCTCCGAATGGGGACCTTAGGAGCTTTGTTTAGCACTGACCTTTTCTAGACCGGTTAAATCAGATCCCGCACAGATGTTCTCGAATGCGACGTTCTCTTTATTAGAAAGCCCTCTTGCTGCTTGAAAAGGAGCTCATGACATAAATTGACACTATTCAATGTCTCGAGTAGGCCAATTTCCTTTCTTACCTTTGTTGGTGCTTGAGTTGGATTGGATGAGGATTGGTATCTTTCTCGAGCTCATTGAACACTAACTTTCTTCTTTTTCTTTTATAATCGTCTAAATAATCTCAATTGTGCCCCCACTGCCATTGGAGCACTCTCTGATATGTGTTCTGGAATTCTCTAATTCAGTGGAGTGGGGCTTACCTTGAAGCGGATTCCAATGTCGTAGCGAGCTGCCAGCAGGGTTGAGATATGGCCTTTGCAAAGGTATCAGGTTAAAAAAGATGGATGAAATTGCAAAAAAGACTCGTGGGAAGTAGACAGAGACTTAGTTGATACAAACCTATGAATAGGAAAACGAAGACAGGTGGATATACATAACCAAGAATAGAAGCTAGAAAACCTAAGTCTGAAGAAGAGTCTTGGTTCACCATTTACAGATTCCTTCAATCACTTGTTATTCAACGTTTACCACAAGGTGCATTCATAATCAAACCAGTCAAGAAGCTCACAGATAACCAACATAGATATCAATTACCAAACAATTTACATAGCAAGCAAGGTGATTTCACAATAATCAAAGTTAGCCATACATACCTGGAGTCGAATTCCCTTTTTTTAACCTCATATTCTCAGGCACCAAGCTATCTAGTACAACCCTCTACTTCTATCCAATTTTTCCTTCATTAGATTCTAGGTTTGAATTACATGCATGAGGGTTTTCTGTTGTTAGTTTAAAACTAAAGCATATGACTCCCTTCCCTAACTTAATTAGAAAAATTGGGAAAAAAGGGTTAGGATTTTACCTGTAAGAGAAGGGTGAAGACAATAACTTAAAACTTTCCCAGCCGGGATGGTTTTGGAGGATCAATATGATGGAAATTTCTTTTATCTCTCAAGAACTCTCCCTTCCCTCTCTCTTGTTTTGTTCAGAAAATATGTAAAAATGATGGGTTAGGGTGTTTTATTAGAAAAGGGTCGGGTTTAACATTTTTAGAAAACTGAAGTTCATAACGGATCTGCAGTCAACTATGCGATCGCATAGTTGACATGCGGTTTGCAGATTGGACCGCATAATGGTCCCAAATTGCAGGCCTCCCTATTTGGGTATGCCGTCCATATACACGTTCTGCGGTCGCAGATTGCACCGAAAAATTGACCTCCACAGATCCTCGAGAAATTTATACGACGACTATGCGTTTCGCATATTGGTTATGCGATCGCATAATGGACCGCATTTTGAACATCCAATTTGGCTACTCTCTGATTCACTCTGCGGTTGATATGCGATCCGCATATTGGTTATGCAATCTCATAATGGACCACAATTTCAACATCCAATTTGGCTACTATCTGATTCATTATACGGTTGATATGTGATCCATATACTTGATCTGCGACCGCATTCCTGACCGTATAAAAGGATTCCAACACATCGATGGACACGACTCTATGAGTTGCTAGGACTTGAGCACTCATTTTCACGGGGTCTTAAATCACACCCCCAGTGAGCGTTGTTGACGTTAAATGGATCGGGCTGCACGCCGCGGGAACGGGAGCGTACCGTCATATGCATTTCATTAAACTCATGCATTTGTTCCTATTTGTATTAGTTGTCATGACACTCAACACTCTCATTTCATTGGCATCCATGTTACTTCTTGCACTGTTTTACCAGATACCTTGGTGTTAGTTGTTAGTAGAGTATTGTGCCCGGAGGGCTGACTTATGTGCTGATTTGTACTATCTGTCTTCACATTTATTTGCTTAACTGTTGGAAAAAATATTTTCAAATAAAGTTTTAACTGAGCCCAGATATTTTTGAAGAATTTTCACGGGTTTACTATTTTCTGAAATATTTGCACTGCCCTATATAGCATGATGGAGTACTTTATGTATTTTCTTACTGCTCAGTTATTATTTACTCTTATTGCTCACTGACTTGGAGTACTCACTTTACTTCATGCACATCGTGTGTAGTTGCAGGAAATTGTTACCCGATAGCGGGTTGGGCTGATTGAGGATTTTGCTATCGTAGCTGAGCAAGGTGGCCGTCGGCGTTCGCGGCACCGGGCTTCGTCTTTTGATTCTAAATCTTATTTTGTATATTATTGGCCATGTGTTTTGTTCAGACTTCTTTAGATGCTCGTGACTTGTGACACCGCTGTTGGGCTGTATTGGGTGGTAAATATCAGTTATTAATACCATTAAGTTGTATTTATCTATTCTTTTATGTTTAATAATTAAGTAAAGAGATGTTATTATTATGTTGTCTGGCTTTATCTTCATGAGAGGCGCCATAACGTCCGAGTTGGAAATCGGGTCGTGACACAAACTCATGCTATCCGAGTAACATTTCGTTAAAAAGAGACGCATTTTGCTGTAAACAGAACAAAGTTCTCATTTTTTAGTTTGTATGCTATTTGCTGCAGTAAAACTTTAAATTGATTATCTTTGTCAATATGATATCCTGCTTAGGTTCACAGGCTGTAACTTTCATAACGTACCTGATATCACTCGGAGCACTTTGACTATTATCAGAATGACGCTTAGATAACGAAAAGACATGATGCAAAAATAATTATGGACAGAGTTTGCAACGTACTTGTGAGATTACGTACTTATAATACGGATGTACATATTGACTACCAAAGAATACAGATGGACATGCTCGTATCATATGTTCCTAGTCCACAAATATTTTCAAGCAAATTATTAAGTACTGGTCTCGAAGAAAATACAAACTAAAACGGAAAGTTTGGTAGCAGGGAAAACATGAAATGATACAAATATGTTGTTCATAAGTTATAAAACTACTAAAATAACTTATAAGATCGTGTTTGGTTTCTCCAACTATTACATATGCAAACATCTTATGATGTTTTTTTGTTTATAAACACTCTCCTGATCTTATTTCCAGATAACTGCGCATTCGAATCTTCTTCAACAACTGTTGCGGCAATAGATGTACCTAATTTGGCTCGTATGTTTGCAATATCGGTCAACTCATTATCTTCATTAGAGCCCTACAAATTTTTAAAAAAAATAAAAAATGAGGTTTAGTAGTAAGCCATTACATCCTATTGCTTTGATCAAAGCAAACATATTAGAAGAAGGTTCATTTGATGCTTCTTTGATGGAAATGATAGTGTCTTCCATACATCATCTCCTCTTTACTACTCTGTTACAAACCCACTTCATTCCCATTCTCATAAAACTAAATTTTGTAAATTCTTACCATTCATTGTACGTAATGATGAGAAAAGCCCAAAATGTAATGGTTTTTTCTAGAAATAACTAGAAGTATGGAGATCAGCATCTTTATTATCTTAATATCAAGTTAGCTTTATTCATTACATATGAATTGTCACCGTTTCTAGTCTCTTAGCTTCTATTCTTGAAGCTCCTTTTGTAGCTTGGATGTTAAGTAAATAAATATAAGTTGAGGATTCGTGGCAAAAGTTGACTGCCATACAAAACTGTAAGAGTTTAGTTTCAAGAAATCCATACACCAAAGAGAAAATAATAAACTTACGCTAGGTGATTTCTTCCAATATGCTTAAGCTTTAAAATTTTATAATGTTACTATGAATTTTTTTTATAATGTTAAGATCAAGTGTTACAAACCTCGGACAGAAACTGACTCATTGCCGGTCGCTCCCATCTCGAAGGCGTCTGCCAACGAACGAGCTGGTCAATCAGGATGAATAGGTCCTTGGAAGTACTTCCGGTTATACACTCCACATAGCTACATGAACGATTTGGAAGATAACCTGTTCCAGAAATAGAAAGGACCAATATTGCAAATGTCGTGCTGTTACTCAAGAGCCTTAGGATTAAAGACTTGATGAACTTTGACTTCATGGATAGTCCACCAACTGAAGCTCTACTTAAAGCCCTGGAGCTGTTGTTTGCGCTTGGTGCCCTTGATGAGGATGGTAAGTAAACCAAAGTGGGTGAAAAAATGGCTGAGTTTCCACTGGATCCCATGCTGTCCAAAATGATTGTTGACTCTGAAAAGTACAAGTACTCTGCTAAGACAATAAGTATTGCTACAATGCTTTCTGTGGCGAATCCAAAGGACAGACAAGTCCGAGCTGACAATTTTGCCAATCACATCTAAATAATAAGAAGATATTAAAATGAGAGATAGAAAAAGATTATTATTAGAATTTTGAGATAAAAGCTATATTTTCCAAATAATTCAGTCTCGTCCACATCAACCTTATTTATCAATTGGTCATATGGTTGCAGATTAAAGACATTCATTAGGAAAAGTGGATCAAATATTTTAGCCACGGGTGTTCGTTGAGTAAAAGTGAGCCTTAAGTTATTTTTTTTTGGTTTTGAACTACTATTTATTTTGACAAACGCTAAAGTTTGCTATAACATATAATCCACACTCATTAACTTGTGTTTCGAAAAGATGCAGCACGGACGTGCCAATAGAAGATTGTATCCGGTCGCCCTTCAAAGAAATCACATTAAATACATACGTATAGTTGAATTTAGTACGAACAACTCATAACTTAACAACAAAAAACAGCATTTTTTATATTTTATCTCCGATAATAATAGAAGTTGGTATTTTCAATATTGTTTCGATAAAACAGGTAGAGATTATAAAGAAGGCATAAATTAGCAAAATAGCAAAAAAGTTAAGAGCATTCAAATAATGTAAAAGAATAAGGAATAAGTGGAATGAACAGGGACAACATGTGCAGAGGTGCAAAAAACTGAAGCAATGAAAGGAAATAAGCTTTTTATGAAACTGAAGGAGAGAAAACACGCAACAAAGAGATAATAGGTAAGTACCAAAACAGTGCAAGCAAAAAAAGAAAACCAACATATATTTATATATGATGTTGCAATGGAAATATTGTAAGACCAAAAAGTGAATTGTTGTGGTTTCTTGTAATCTTGTAGAACCAATCTAGAAAGTAGCTTTAAAAATACGTGAAGAGAGTAACAACAATTAGAGATTTTGCTACTTAAAAATAGAGGCGCAAAACAATTAGTAAGTAAGAGAAATTGATTTTTAATATTTTTTCATCTTGTAGAACCAATTCAATGGAGAAATTAGTGTCTGAATTGTAATAATCCAAGACTTTCAACAGACGAACAACCCGAACTTTCAACTTCAAATGCATCTTCGAAATTGTTCTATCCTTGATAAAATCAATGTAAGTAGCCATATTTTGTATAAGCCCTAAATTATCTTGAAATCAATTGACAGCATTAGGAAGATTGGAATTGAAGTACCGTGTATTAGTGGAAGATATATAACTTTGCGAGTTCTTAGTTAGTATATTTAAACGTTAAGAATTTATTAGTTCAAAGTAACTCAAAATAGTAACAACTAATGATTATGAGATAACATGTAAGCATACCAATTGAAGTTTTCAAATATTGTTTCAGAAGTTTATTTCCAATACGGTTTAGCAAATACAGAAGCATGAGAACCAAAAATGTTATGAACTTTCAGATCAGATTTGCTTTCATTTTTCAAGTAAATTACGAAAAATCTCTTTGTAACTCACATTTATTGCTTCATTTGAAATTTCTTTATCATCGTCATAAACAAAAATATTTAATCCCTTTTTTTTTGTAACCCGTGATGGAGCAACGTAAAGCTAGCCATCTACGAAAACCAGGTTTTTCAAATATAATGCAACATGAGATAAAGATTGTACTTGACTTTTGTTTATCATCATTGCAAAGGATACAACTATTGAAAATTGTCTTCGCTGGAACTTAAAAGGTATTCTTGCATGAGATTGGGTTAATGACCTTTTCGGAATGAAAACCTTTTGTCCAGCTATATTTCCCGATAAAGATTTTACTTCGATAACCCGATATTCGAGTCTAGTGATGATTAGTCTTGTTCCATTACATAGCCCAGAAGATGGGTCTATATTTCTCAATAATATCACAGGGACACCCACTTTCAAAGTGATAACATGATTTCGAATTCCAGAATACTTAATAGTATTTAGGAATTCAGGTGTTTGTACGTGTTCCAAACATGTAAAAGCATCGTCTAACGTGCAAATTGTATCAAAACTCAAAAATGTTTTTGGTTGACTTTGGTTTGGTGAAACCATGTATTCGTTGATTGATTCAACCATGTCAAGAGTGGGAGAAAGAATTCCTCTTTGTCGCATGTATTTTATATCACCACAATGACTTAAAATTTTTGGATATGTACTTTGCACAATCATAGAAATTAGATCGCCACCGTTATTTATGATAAGATAATCAGGAATATGAACTTTTTCAATACCATCAAGATGTGACGACCCGACCCGTCGCCTCATGTGTTACTGCATCGTTTCCCCTATTTTATACTTCTTCATGTTTCATTATCGGCGCTTAGTATGTTAGAGTTGAATTGAATTGGTTTTGGTAGGAAATGAGACACTTAGCATCTCTAAAGAAGTTTTAGTTTGAAAAAGTCAATCGGATGTTGACTTATTAGTTAGAGGGCTCAGATGTGATTTTTGGTGATTCAACTCGCTTCGGGGAGTGATTTGTGACTTAGGAGTGTGATCGAAATTGATTTTGGAGGTACGGTATAGAATTAGGCTTAAACTGACAAAGTTTGCATTTTGGCAATATCCTGTTGATAGGTGAGATTTTGATCTATGGCTTGGAATGGAATTCCAAGAGTTTTAATAGCTTCGTTAGGTGATTTGGAATGTGTGTGCATAACTTCAGATGATTCGGAGGTGATTTGGTTGGATTTTTGATCGAATTCGAGTTTCGGAAGAATTTGAAGAACTTAGTCTTGAAATTGATGAAAATTGAGGATTTTTGTGTTGTTGGATGTGTTTTCATGATTGGAACAAGTTTGAATAGGGTATTAGACCATGTATGTGTTTTTGGTTGAGGTCCTGGGGGCCTCGGGGTGAGTTCGGGTGGTTAAACAGAGAATTTTGAATTATTGCATGTTTAAGTTTGCTGGTATCTAGTGTTTTCACACATACAGTTATGGGACCGCAGGTGCGGTCAAGCAGAAGCAAGCAGGAAGGCGCATAAGCAAAAAAATTGGTCCATGTCAGGTTCTGCAGAAGCGGAAGTTAGGACCGCATAGGTGTCCCGCTGGTGCAAAATTTGGGCCGCAGAAGCGGTCAAGGCCCTTAAGTGAAGGTCCGTAGAAGAGGATGTAAGACCCGTTGATACGGAAGTCACAGAAGCGACATTTTTACCGCAGAAGTGCAATTGCTAGGCAGTTAAATGAAATAGTCTTCTTTGTAAATTTTCTAAAGAACAACATTTTGGACTTCGAACTTGGAGAGCTTTCTGGCGATTTTGAAGAGAGTTTCGAGGGATTTAATCATGTATGGATTCTTGGATTTAGAATACGATTTAATGGTGTAAAAATATGAATTTAGACGGGATAATCAAGGAATTTAAAGTTGAAAATGGTGATTTAAGGCTTGAACTTAAGAGAGTTTAAAATTGGGATTTAAGGGTTCAAATGGACTCTGATTCTTGTGATTTTGATATGTATAGACTTGTGGTGAGATAAGGAAGTCGTTGGTATAAAAGTTTCTAAGTTTCGAGAAGTGAGACCGGGGCTCGGGTTTTGGTGGGATTTATGCCTGTTATTGACTGTTTTTGATTGGGTGTTGTTGCCTTAGTATATTGTGACGTATTCATTATGGCTTTGGTTAGATTCAACGCGCGTGGAGGCTGATTCGAGGCGAAAAGGCGTTGCAAGATACTTTACTCCACTTAGTTGGAAGTACTCACTTTACTCCATGCACCTCGCGTGCAGTTGCAGGTACTGTTCACCCGGTAGCGGGTTATTAGCGAACTGAAGGTATACTATTGTAGCTGAGAAAGATGGTCGCCAGCATTATCGGCACCGAACTTCACCTTTTGCTTCTAAATCTTAGTTTGTATACAATATTGGTCCTACAGTGGCGTTCAGTTTTCTTAGATGTTCGTGACTTGTGACACCCCGATTGAGTTATGTTAGGTTATAGTTGACGGTTTTTAATGCCATTAAGTCGTATATTCTATTCATTTATGTTAATTAATTGTTAGAAAGACGATTTAGGTAAGTTGGCTGGCCTTGTCTTCACGAAAGGTGCCATCACGATCGGGATTAAGAACTAGGTCGTGACAAGTTGGTATCAAAGCTAGGTTACTAGGTCTCACGAGTCATGATCATGTTAGTAGAGTTCGCAGATCGGTATGGAGACGTATGTATTTATCCTCGAGAGGATGCAGACCCATTAGGAAAAACTTCACTTTTTTGGAATTCTTATCGTGCGTACTTGATTGAGCTTGGAATATTACTCTTGAAATTCCTTCCTCACGTCTGTATGCGCACATGAGTGCTCTGTATTATATGTGCCTTGATGGCTTGCGATTCCCCAATCGAGGGGCGAGATGTAATCTTTGTGAGGTTGATGCTGGGCCAGTCTGGAGGACTTGCGGCCGAATTTTGCCTATGGCTTGAGCACAGAGGTGCTGATCGTGTGAGCAAGTGTTTTCAACTTATATGTTCGGTATAGTCCTTATTATCCAGAATGGCAGTTTGGTGTTCGTGTGATGAGTATGTTAGTACTGCGAGATGCAATTGTATGACTTGAAAGTGTAGAAGGAGGTCTGCTAGGTGATAGATGAATCATTAAGTATTTGATTTCCATTGTGATTAGATATGTCGCCCCGAGTTATGGGTGCGAGAAGAACGTATTCAGATCTCCTAGTTGGGTGTGAAGTAAACGACATGTTACGATATCAGTTCAGACTCAGAAAGTCTAAGTAGCTGCGTAATGGGTATGACGGTTGAAGGTATACAGAAATGTTGTATTGAGGCGTAACAGGTGGTTTATCTCCTGCGGAGTGTTCTGAAGTGATGCAATTCTTATCTATATTGTAAGAAGATCTCATGTGTAATTGAAAGGTACATGTTGTAATTTGCAAATTTAAGTCGCTTCAGAGAGTGGACTCAGCTGATGTGGGGATAAATGGGAGGTTTGTAGAGGATTTCAGTACCCGAGGATCTGTGTTTTCATTAGCTAGTAGATGATTTGAGTTTAATCTCACTATAATATTGTGGCATCATTAAAGTAAAGTATTATGGGTTATTAAATATATCATGATAGATGGTTTCGAACGAAGTTGGGGAGGTTGTTGTTGATTAGCTGATTGCACAGTTATGTGTTATATTGTTTCCGTTTTGAGGTATGTTGGTGGATCAGTCCTGTTTGAAGAAATTGAGCTGAGGTTGGCACGTGTGAAAAAAAAAAAGAAAAATTGAAATAGATAAAGGTTATGCGATGCTTCGTAGATGTTTGAAAATAGTAAGATGACTTGAGTTGATGCTGGTAAAGAATGCTCAGTGTATAGAGAAGGAAGATGGTTGTTTGTATTGGTATGAGATCATGCACTGCAGTGCCAGGGTACTATAAGGCCCGAGTGGTTCTTTTCGTTAAGACATGTAATTTACAGTTGTGCAAGAGTGAATGACTCTCGATAGTGGTTTTATTGTTTCCAAGATTTGGCATGTAATAATCAGGTGTCTTATGGTTGGTTATGTGGCTAGGGACTGTGTTTTCATTAGAAAAAGATCAATACTTGTGGTATTATGCTAATTATGGGATCCTTTGTATCAGTATATGGAAAGTAATGTAACAGATTCCAATTCCCAGGAAGTTCTTCAAGTAAAGTATTTTGGGTATGTGGTGTTCCAGGGAATATTGGAGAGAGTATTGGGTGGCCTATGGATCTTAGACAGTGTGGTCTTATATTTGAATCTCCTGTGGTGAGACTGGGTTGAGGCATTATGATGCTACGCCGAGGGAGAAATATCAAGTGGATGATGAATAAAAAGAGAAATTTGATAGACGGAATAGCTTGATAACAGACTGAATCAGTATGGTAAGGGTATGATTAATTCATTGTATGTGTTCGAGGTAATGAGATTTTTTCACGCATTTTGCAGCAATGCTCTTGGGTTTTGATGGCTTGCTCAGCTTGGTCTAGATAGAAGGATTCAGTCCTGGCAGTTTAGTTTGCACAATAGAGTTGGCATAGATGTTCTTGTTGGGTTTTACCGTGGATTGAAGATGAGTATATTTCCCATGGGCATGCGAAGCATGGAGTGTGTAATGATTTTTCCTCTAAATGGGATCAATGAAAGTTCTCGACTAGTTGAGTGCGTCGATGTCTGTGACATAGAAGGGAGATAAAAGTTCTTGTGATATCCGAGGGTTGTATGGTATATGCGATATGTTGTGGAGAATTGGGATTTTTGTGTGTAAGGCTTGGTTATGTTTGGAACGGAAAGTCATTAGATTCTTAAGCAGCACGGTCGGCTGCAGGTGATTTAAGAATCGACCTTCAGATAATTAGGGTGAATGATCCTCATATGACCAAGGAAATGGTGTTGCTAATCATAGTGATTTGACGAGGACATGTGTTTTAGGAAAAGGGAAATGTGATTAAGTTTATGGCACTTCGGTAGTGTTGTGACATTTTCTTGATAGATCGACTGTTGATATCTGAGTTTGTTTGATGGCACCGGTGGAATTTTGGAATATCTTTTGCGGAATGATTGGGTACTCGAGGTCTAATATGTATTTATACTGCAGAATTTGGGGTCAGTTATAGTAATTTATGTGATATGTGGAGCTGGAGACTGGGAGTTCTCATGTTCAGGCTATGTGGTAGTTGTGGATAGTATGTATTGGTACCGTTAGCTATGATATTGAGGTGTAGGCTGGTTGTCACAGTGTTGGGTTATTTTAGATGATTGTGCTATGGTTATGTCAGAAAATGGCACAGGTTTTTTGGCGAGGTGCATCAGACTATTCTCTAGCTGAATGGTTGTGATCCAAAGACTAGCAGACAGCTGGGAAAGATTGCTTTCCTTAATTGGGCCTTTGAGGCGGATATCAGTGTAGAGGTTTCTATCATTGTTTGGTTCCGGTATCGAGGGATATTTTGGATGCGTTCCTTGCTGCCTGGCGATACTGTGGATTTCAATAGTTATTTGGTGTCGAGCACCGTATTATACGACTCCAGCATTAGTTATATTAGTGGAAGGAATAGCTTCAGGCTTCTTGGTAATGAGTTTGTTGGTAAGCTGATTGGCTACGTGTTTAGATTGAGATGGCTTGGTTGGCCCCGATATGTATTGTAAGGGATAGGTTGAATCTATCGTTATTGAGCTTGTTAGTAATCTGGGAAGATCTATGAGTTACTTTTTCTGTGCTGTGAGGCGTTAGGATTTTCAGAATTTGGGCACGTATAGTGCGGTGCTATTGATATTCATGGTGGAACTTGAGTTTTGTAGCTTACGATGCTATAGATATCATTATGCACTCAGTATGCTTACGAATGATACTCGGTATTTTGTTATAATGAGAAAATTTTGCTCGATTTGCATCTCCCTATGTGAGATATTTGTGTGGATCAGGTGGCACGCTGTTACGCTTATGTTATCTGGATCGTGTTTCACGCCGCAACAGTGTGATGTTGAGAATAGTTTTTCGTATGTTACTTTGTATGCCTTGCTTCCTGGTTTCCGAGGAAAATCTGTATTCAGAGTTACTCGATGAATAACGCATCGGTTGTGTCCTTTTAGGATTGAATGGTGTATATTACTTGCTTCACCATGGGTGTGATGTGTTGCTTGGTTTCATGTACCAATATGTGGGTGGTTGTCTACTTTGAGCATGGTGACTTGAGGTGCTTCATATGTAACAGTGTTTCAATAAGATCGCGCGTTGTGGCAAGGCCACGTGAAGTTATGACCTTTCAAGGAGGATTCAGATATTTTATTTCTATGATGTAAGACGGGGTCAGCCTTGTGTTTTGATCGTACTGATGAGCTTGAGGTACAACTCTTTCATTTGAATCAATTGCCATGATTTGAGTATGTTCGGACCGTCTCTTATTAGTGGGTATATGATGCAAGTTGTGTCTTAGGCCTGTGTTGAGATGTCTTATCACCAGAGTGGTATGTTGGATTCGAGGAGATCGTTGGATTATGTGGTTTGTTGTATGGTTTCACCTGAGGTTGCAGGCGTGGGTTATTACCGCTGGTTTGGGTTTATTTTGGGTATGCTTTTGGGAGTGCAATTTGGTTCTACGGTTTATGGTCTGGATGGAATGTAAAATTTCAGCTATGTTGCACTATCGGTGCCTATGTGAGTCAGGGTGACGTGGAATCACCCCAGGTATATGTTTGGTAAGGTCATTCAGATATTGGTTGGCTTCTTGTAGAACTCTGGGTACGCTCGAGGACGAGCGTTTGTTTAAGTTGGGGAGGATGTGACGATCTGACCCGTCATCTCATGTGTTGTTTATCCGTTTCTCCATTTCAAGATCTTTCATGTTTTGTTATCGGTATGTGGTGTGTTAGAGTTTATTTGAGTTGGTTTTGATAAGAAATGAGACACTTAGTCTCTTTAAGAAAAACTTAAGTTGGAAAAGTCAATTGAACGTTGAATATTGAGTTAGAGGGCTCGGATGTGATTTCTGGTGATTCGGTTAGCTTCGGGGGATGATTTGCGACTTAGGAGTGAAATCGGAATTGGATTTGGAGGTCTGGTGTAGAATTAAGCTTAAATTGGCTAAGTTTGAATTTTGGTGAATTCTGGTTGATAGGTGAGAATTTGATCCAAGGGTCGGAATGGAATTTCGAGAGTTTCACTAGCTTTATTACTTAATTTCGGATATGTCTGCAAATTTTCAGGTCATTCGGATGTCGTTTAGTTAGTTTTTGATCGAATGTGAGTTTCGTAAGAATTTGAAGAACTTAAGCTTTGATTTGATGAAATTTGATGATTTTTATGTTAACCGTTGTGTCTTGATGATTCGAGCAAGTTTGAATGAGGTGTTAGAACACATCTGTGTTTTTGGTCGAGGTCCCGGGGGCCTCGAGGTGATTCCGGATGGCCAACGGGAAGAAAATTGGACTTATGCGGTTCTGAAGGTTGCTGGTTCCTGGTGTTTTGGCACCTGTGGTTTTGGGACCGCAGGTGCGGTATCGCGGAAGTAGATGGGCAAGCGCAAAAAGCAAAAATTGGTCCATATCAGGTTCCGCAAAAACAAAAGTTTGGACCGTAAAGGCGGTCCCATTGGTGGGGCATTTGGGCCGCTGAAGCGGTCAAGACCCTTATGTAGGGGTCCGCAGAAGCGGACGCAGACCGCAGATGCGGAGGTTGCAGAAACGACATAAGTACCGTAGAAGCGGAATTTGCCTGGTAAGTTATATTTAATTCCATCTTCGTGAAATTTTGAAAGAACCCAATATTTTTCACTTCAGACTTGGAGGTTTTGGTGCGATTTTGGAGAGGGAATCAAAGGACTTCATTGAGGTAAGGAATTCAAAGCCTAAAACCTAAATCCTATGTGTTATTACATGAAATAAGGGTGAAAATCAAGGAAATTAGAAGTCAAAATGGAGGTTAGGGCTTGACACTTAAGAGAATGAAGTTGTGGAGTTTGAGGGAGCATTTGAGCTTCGATTTTGGTAAATTTGATGTGTATGGACTCGTGGCGAGACAAGGAATCTGGTAATGTGAGTTTTGTAATTTTTTATGAAGCGGGTTCGGGGCTCGAGTTTTGCTAGTTTTGAAATTTCTGTTATTTCTCTGTTGTTTTCGAGTGGGTATTGTCCCCTTGGCATATTATAATGTATTCGCTCTGTTTTTGGTTAGAGTCAACATGCGTGGAGGCCGATTTGAGGGGCAAAGGTGTCGCGAGCTAGAGATTTCACCAGTTCGAGGTGAGTAATACTTGTAAATGATATCCTGAGGGTTTGACCCCAGATTTGCAAATCATAGTGATGTATCAAGGTGACTTGCACGCCGGATATGGGCGTGGGGTAGAGCACCGTTGGGGATTGAGACTCGGTACGTACCGGTTTATGAAATTACTGCGTATTTGACTGAAACTACTTGATATTATAATGATTTGGACTGATTTCCATGTTTTGGGTTTCATGTTGATTACTTGAATCCTTCATGGATTGGTGTCACTGTTTTTGCATTACTCTACATACTATTTGATCTTGGTCCAAAGTTTTAAATATCGTTTTGCAAACATAGCCATTTTTCTAAGATTTGAAAACTTAAATGATATTTCACTGACGTTTGAGCTGAGAGATGTCATGTTGATATTGGCCAAGTGGCTTATGTTCATTTCTGAACTGTGCATGGATCGGGCTGCATGCCGCATCAATGTGATATTGATATAGCGCCTTGGGCTATGGGAGCCCCTGCGGAGTCTGAACCCCCACAGTGAGCGTGGGTACCCAAATGGATCGGGCTGTACGTCGCAGCGGTCATGTGCATTGCATTGCATTCACGCATTGATTCCTGTTTGTACTACGTGGCATAACATTTAGCACTCCCATATTATTGGCATCCATGCTATTTCTTGCACTGAGTACCAGATACCCTGGTGTTATTTGTTAATAGCGGTCATGTGCATTGCATTGCATTCACGCATTGATTCCTTTTTGTACTACGTGGCATAACATTTAGCACTCTCATATCATTGGCATCCATGCTACTTCTTGCACTGAGTACTAGATACCCTGGTGTTATTTGTTAATAGAGTGCTATGCTCGAGTGGCTGATTTATGTGCGGACTTGCACTACTTGATATCGCATTCATATGCTTAACCGTTAACAAGGAAAGAAAGAGATATTTTTAAAAGAGGTTTTAAACTGAGCTAGATATTTTATAAAGGATTTTCATGGAATTTACTATTTTCTAAAATGGTTGTACTGCCTTATATATCATGATGAAGTGTTCTTACATGATTTCTTACCTCTCAATTATTATTTACTCTTATTACCACTGAGTTGGAAGTATTCACTTTACTCTCTGCACCTCGTGTGCAGTTGCAGGTATTGTTCATCCGGTAGCGGTTATTAGCGAGTTGAAGGTATACTATTGTAGCTGAGAAAGGTGCCGCCAGCATTTGCGGCACCGGACTTCACGTTTTACTTCTAAATCTTATTTTGTATATAATATTTGTCCTACAGTGGCATTCAGTATTCTTTAGATACTCGTGACTTGTGACACCTTGGTCGGGTTAAGTTGGGTTGTAGTTGACGGTTTTTAATGTGAATAAGTTGTATATTATATTCATTTATGTTTATTAATTGTTAGAAAAATGATTTGGGTTAGTTGGCTGGCCTAGTCTTCAAGATAGGCGCAATTCACAATTGGGTTGGGGAATTGGGTCGTGACAATAGATTTTCGAATCAAATTTAAAAGTGAAGCCAGTAACACAATAGTTTGAACCATCCAGAACATGGAGTAACAAGTGCATGAGCATCTACTAATAAGAGGAATAAAAATAAAACATCCATCTGGAACACAGTGGATGGAAAGTAAATATAGTGCTGGAAAGGACTACTCTAGCTGCGTCCGTCTCGAATGATGCAAATCACCTAGTCCCAGAATCATCTGTGCTGCTATGTCCAGTAGACCGCTAGATTCACATATACCTGTGCAACAAAATGCACAGAAAGTGTAGTATGAGTACAAAAACAACGTGTACTAAAGAATAAACATATACCTTGCTCGCGAATCGTGCATGCGACACAGGTACACATAAGAATACATGCTCAATCAGCCAAATAAGGACTTATTGGGGGATATTTATTCAAATAAAATCAATTCTCCTTAACAGTTTTAAGAAATTGAGTTTAATCCTTTTTGAAATTCATTTAATAGTTCAATTTTATTTAAGCAATTCAAATGTCAATAAGACTTCAAACATTCCAAGTATAGCATGCTTTTGGGTCATAAACTACCCGGATAATAGCATAATAGTAGCTACGCACGGACTCTCGTCACCTCGTGCGTATGTAGCCCCCTCAAATAGGAGCACATAATCAGTTTAACTCACGTATGGGGTAATTTCCCCCTCACAAGATTAGAAAGAAGACTCACCTTGCTTCGAAGCATTCCTTCAATAACAAGAATAGGCTCCAACCTTAATTCGAAGCCGAACGAGCACCAACTAGTTAAATAAAGCAAGAACTAGTCAATAAGTGCTCACAAAGTTGAATTCAAATAATTAAATGATTTTCCAGCCTTTCTTGCATGTTTTCTAAATTATGACCCCGGGCCCACGTGCCCAGATTCCGAGATTTTTCGGTGGAAATTACTCCCTATAATCTAAGGATTACTAATATATGATTTAAGTTCATTACATAGCTAATTAGGTGGTTAAATCTTAATTTTATCAAAACCCTGGGCCTAGCTCTAATCCTTGATTTTTACTTGATTATTAGTGTTAAATCTATCTTATGTTCATGTATTTAAGCTAAGAGTGAGTGGGAGTTACATACCTTGTGGTGTTATGTTGAAACTCTCTCTTTGGAACCTCTAAAATCTCCCAAGTAGAGTGAATATGAGCTTGGGTTTGTACTAAATGAACCCTTACGGCCCCAACAATTTTTGCATCTGCGGGCGAATATCCGCATGTGCGGCATTCGCTTATGCGGAAGGATAACCGTTTTTGCGGTTTGGGGACAAGTCGACAGGACCACTTATGCGGTTGCCTAGTTCACACATGTGGGACCGCAGGGACACTTTTGCGGTCCCTTCCCTTCCTAGACCTTCCACTTCTGCGACCAGGTGGCCGCTTATGCGGTCACTGCTTCTGCGGTCAAAGAGCCGCATAAGCGGTTTTGACAAAAGCAGCAAACTTGCTTCCTTTCAAAGTCCGACTTCGCTCGTACCTCGACCATTTGACGCTTGGGGCTCCTGAGACCCACCCGAACATACCGAAAAGTATGAAATCACGAGGCGGACCTAGTCAAACCCTCGAAACACCCAAAACAAAGCTAAATCAAAAAACGAACCACAAAACCAATTGGTTTAACTTAATGAACTTCAAGTTCTTTATTTCCTATCAACGGGTCAAAATGCCCTTAAACTATTCGGATTGACACCAAATTTTACGGGTAGGTATTATATGATATTTCGGACTCGTACCAAGTTTCAGAACTGGAATCCGAACCCGACACCTGGGTTTTTAATAAATATTTAGATTCTTTAATTCTTAAAAACTTCGATTTAACAATTTTACATAAAAATTCCGTACTCGGGCTATGGACCTCGGAATTCAATTCCTAGCATAAGCCCAGGTCTTATATTTTCCCACGGACCCTCCGGGATCGTCAAATCATGAATCTGGGTCCATTTTCCAAGATAGTTGAGTGAAGTCAAATTTGGCCTTTTAAGAAAACCTTAAGAAAATAATTGGTTCTATTTTCACACAAAACTCTCCTAACTTCCGAACTAATCGTCCCCACAAGACGTAATTTGGCTAAAGAAAATATGGGAAGTTTTATTTAAGGGAATTGGGTTCTAAATAGTAAAACGACCAGTCGGTTCGTTATATTTTCTCCCACTTAAACATATGTTCGTCCTCGAACGTGTTGATAATTATGCTGAAGTAGTCTGAAATCATTGTTTAGCACCTTATGCACCTTCCTGTGCTGCCACAACTCATCTGAGCATGGTAGCCCGATATATTCTGAAGATATTTACTTTTATTCAAGCAACTAAGGCTTAAAGCCTATTTCCAACACCCGGAATTCTATGCCATAACCATGGCGGCGTGCCACCTGATCCACATAATATAACCATGGCGGCGTGCCACCCGATCCACACGTAGAACTCACATAAGGAGATACACATCGACCTAAATCGCTCACCATATGAAAATAATGAATGTCGGTCATAAACACGCTGAGGTGCATAATACTGTCTCCAAGGAAACATTTAACGCTATAGGCTACAAACTCAAGCACAAGTGAGGTACGATACATGATCTGAATCTCAAGAGCCATCCTGCTCATATAACATCTCCGCTACACGGAACCTCAACACATAAGGAATTTACCAAGCCGTTTCACAACTCATATGACGCAATACATCATTACTTGGAATAACTGATGACAAAATAACACCCGGACTGTTCCTCCATAGGGAACTCGCTGAAACGAACACATTCGGCCTGATATAAAGCCTTGTTCACAAATAAATCGATCCACTGATCTCAAACCGATTTCTAATTGCACCAACTTGTCAAATAACCTTTCAAAGGTTCATAGTAACTCACTTTTGCCTCATAACACACAAGAACAGCCGTCATAATCGAGAAACCTCTTCAGTTCATAACTCATTCAACCAAGTGCCCTCCAGGCATATATTCTGAGACTAGTGATATTACCACAATCCTTATACTTGGTTTAAATCCCTAGCCAACCAAGTGACTGCACATCACACTTATATAATCTTCCCATGGGACACGCTCCCAAAATCTTCTGAATAAATAATGGGTCCGCACATCCAAACCATCGAATGCACTAACGCTGAAAAACAATCCAGAATCCTTAACCAGGACGCAATGCCTTTTTCACAAAACATCGATCTCAGGTGACACTGCAGACAATACCAATTTACCAAAAACATGGAAACTCCCTTTCTTCTCATCTGAGCTCATGACCTCATAGTCATTACCAAACTGTAACCTTGATCCCCACTTCAAATTCCATACCACCCACTGCATCCAACGTGCCGATATACGATAGACACGATTTCCATCTCAACTCTAGAACCACTGATAGACAAACACTTCATCATATAAAACTCTTCATTTAACTCATTTCAGGAGGATTCTAGTAATATACAAGCGAATTCTCATAACCATTGAATATGCCATTCTGTATGTAGTGGTCCAAGACACCATAACCCTTCTGGGATCCGCCTACTCATAATAGACCCTAACAGAAGAATGCTTCTGAATAACATCAATCGCCGAGGCTGACAAGCATCAAACGCACCGCCACAAATTACATGCATGACTTGATCATGCTGGATGAAATGATCACCACTACCAATATATCAAGTTAATCATGGCTAATCAATCTGCTTCCTTCCACTAAATCCTTGATTTCCTTAAACATAATACTTCTACATACAACACATAACATACTCCACATGCACTCAATACGAGTGGCCTGGAATCACAAGATCATGCTGCCTCAAATCTCACGAACCATTTCGTATTCCTCAAATGCTACATCACGAATCAAAATATCATAAGACATTCTGGCACCTTCTCATAAGCTGCTATAAAGCTTGATTAATAATTGTACCCATAGGCTCGAAATTATCGAGCACCACACTTAAACTCCTGAATTCATTAGGACCACAATTGAGAGCTACCCGCTCCGTCTTGGTCCCGAATATAACTCACTCCATAGATCATATAACACACGAACACTCTCTTTGCGAAGCACCTGGTGAAATCACTTAATCTAAAACCTGTATCTATAGAGGCGTAAATCCTGAACCTTTTCCAAGTCCAAACATGAGCCAATAAGGCCAAGCATAGCATGCCTCCAACCATTCATTTGCTCGAATTACAACTTATGGTCTTTTCTCATAGCTGAAATAAGCCATCAATATGCTAATAACCAGAAATCACGCAAGTAGCTAATCATACAGCCCAATCATAAGCAGTGGGACTCTCCCACTTAGCTTGAAGCCTTCATTCCATACTTCCCGAGTTCGCCCAACCTCTATACCTTTTATGGGCATAACATCACGCCATAAATTATCAAAATTTCTCGGAATCTTCTTGTAAATCCCAATCTTTCCTATTCTGAATCATCACCCAAATTCGCACGACCGATATCTTTGTTGAACAACTAATATAATTCTTTGCAGAAGCTTCGCCAACCACGCGACCGCTAATGTGCTCACGGGGAATAACCCATCTGGGAAAATTACCTCCCGGCATCTTCCCATGCAGCTTCCCGAGGTACATTCACTACGACACCAATAGCCCATCCTGAGTCCGAGCTCACCTTCCAGTTGCACAAGTCCATTCACCTTTAACGGACATCAATTAAGTGTGCGGCAATATCCTCCCAATTTAGAGTTATGCTACATCTTCAAGTTTGCCCCGTAGGCCACAATCACTACTCTATGAGATTCTCCGATCATTCCAAACTCTCCGTAAGGCACGTAGTCATCATACTACCAAGCCCATATGCAACCCCTGCCACTCTCCCACTTTAGCGGAACTCATCTTTTAATCGAACACTCAACCGTGCTCATCATACTTGGCCTTCTAGAGGGTTTAAACACCGCCTGACACTTTCCACATGTCCTTTCTCATACCTTGTTGCTCAGTTGCTGGTTTAAACAGAATCTATCTTCACAACACTTGAATCAACCATTGCTGCTAACTTTTTGAACCTCTCCAAAGATTATCTTTATCGATCTATCAACATTAAAAAAATTTATTCGATCTTAAACCACCGTACCATGCGATATCTGACAGTTGTATCTCCAATACTATTTCATCATATCCTACCATAAAGGCGAATTAGCAGATTATAACATCGACGAACTTGGTACGTTCTATTAGGACCACGACACCCCCATCATAGAACAAAAGCTCCACCACGCTTGCAAATACCAGGTCTCATTACTTCCACTAGCCCAACTGACCATCCTTAGTCTGATTGCCTTTCCCTTGTCGGGAATAAAATATTTGATCCCTTGATTACTCGCTGAGTAAACTTCCCTTCAATTCATCCACTGCCCCAACACGGGGGCAAATATCCTACGATCACAACAACACTGCGGAATAATAGCTCATAAGCATCATGGCAACCTGTGCTTCGCCTCAAGGCTCTTAAAAGTCATGTTATTGAGCTGAATAATAGTATACCCTTCCATAAAGCGACTATAATAGTCCGATCAACAATGGGAAAAATCATCTCGCACCACATTTGTAGTGCCATTCAATTCTTCAAATTCTCGATTTCTAGCAAGCACTCGCATCGAGTAAGATTGAGTAGAAAGGAATCAAAGGTATAAGCCTCAAAGGAATCGAACCACACGATAAGGAAATCAAGAAGGGAAGCACTCCTAACAGCCATGTAGCATCCCGAGGATAAGTACAGACATCTCCGTACCGATTCGCGAGACTCTACTAGACATGCTCGTGACTCATGAGACCGACAGGAACCTAGTGCTCTGATACCATGTTATCACAACCCAAAAAACCACTAAGGATTGTGATGGCGTCGGACGCTACTGTCAGGCAAGCCAACCAAATTACTTAATCAAATCTCGTTTTAATACTATTGGAAATACATAATTTTTCTTCCATATTTAGAAATTTTAAAGAATATAGATTTTCGAATCAAATATGAAAGTGAAGCCAGTAAAACAATATTTCAAACTATCCCAGAACCCGAAGTCACAAGTGCATGAGCATCTACTAATAAGAGGAATAAAAATACAACATCATCCTAAATATAGTGGACAGAAAGTAAATATTGTGCTGGAAAGGGACTACCCTAGCTTCGGCCGTCTCGAATGATGCAACTCGCCTAATCCCAGAATTATCCGTGCTGCTACGTTCAATAGACCACAGGAATTACATATACATGTACAACAAAATGCATAGCAAGTGTTGTATGAGTACAAAAACAACATTTATCCAATGAGTGTCCCGCCTAATCCAGAAGGAGTAGAGACGAGGTGGTCAATTCTGACACTCACTAGCAGTCCAATGACTATTTATCCTTAATAAATATATTCAAGTAGTGGATTTGTTTTATAAAACATGATAATAATCTAAATATGGGAAAATAAGTAGTCATATAATTCATTCATGGAAAATTTCCTTATCCTTCTTGTTATTATTAATAAAATGATTTCGAGCCAAAATGTGGCGTAAAACAACTCAAATGAGTTCAACACAATAGCACAAACATGCGCAAACCATGCCGAGGTCGACGGCCGGCTCCAACAGAAATGTAAAGTGTGCACTGTCGGGGGTCGAGCGACAAGTACAATAGATGCATCTATTTCACCGAGGTGATCGGCCTGTTCAAAAAATAAACACATACCTTGCTTGCGAATCGTGCATGCAACACAGGTACACATAGGAATACATGCTCAATCAGCCAAATAAGGACTTATTGGGGGATATGTATTCAAATAAAATCAATTCTCCTTAACAATTTTAAGAAATTGAGTTTAATCCTTTTTGAAATTCATTTAATAGTTCAATTTTATTTAAGCAATTCAAATGTCAATATGACTTCAAACATTCCAAGTATAACATTTTTTTGGGTCCTAAACTACCCGGACAATAGCATAATAATAGCTACAAATGGACTTTCATCATCTCGTGCATACATAGCCCCCACAAATAGGAGCACATAATCAGTTTAATGTTAGAAAATACGCTTAACGCTAGGGGGGGTGAATAGCGTTATAATAAAAAATAGCGTAAACTTGCGGAATTTAAAAATTGCAGGAATGAAATAAGTGCAATAAGTAAATAATAAAGAACGAACGCACCGATGTATCCTGGTTCACCACAACCCGTGGCTAGTCCAGTCCCCGAGAGACTCTCTCGAGATTTCCACTATCTTCGTCAAGCTTACGAGTGCTTAACAAACCGTTACAGTTGCTCAAGGATACCACACCTTAAGACTTCACTTGCTTGAGGATACCTCACCCCAAGACTTCAACCACTAAGACTTTGGGTACTTAGCAAACCCGACAAATGAGAAGATATGTTCTTCTCAAACAACTCGCTTTTACAACAAATACTCTCTCAATAGAGTGGATAAAGATATACACAATAAGCTCTATGAACAACACAAAGTTGTCTATCAAATGGCTCAACAAAAGCTCTAAAATGATGCTTGAAAATGATCAATATGTATAACAATGTATGGAGGAGTTGTGTATTTAAAATCAGCTCAAAAGACCTCTTTTTATAGGTGAAAAAGTGGTGCTGACCGTTACTTAATTGACAAATAAAATCCCTGATTCTGTGCTCAAACAATCGATTGTTTGGAGTAGATAATCGATTGTTTGACCAACGTTCAAAAGACAGATTCCTGATTTTAGGCTAAACAATCGATTGTATGGACTAAATAATCGATTGTATTCAACGTTCAAAAATCAATTTAGGATTCTGTGGGAACGGTCAAAATATAATCGATTGTATGAAAATGACAATCGATTGTTTATGAATATAATCAATTGTATGACAAAAACAATGGATTGTTTAGATGTTTATAAACTTCGGTTGCACACTGTCTCAAAATAATTGATTGTTAAAAGTAGACAATCGATTATTTGCTATTTTGAAAAACTTCAGATCACACTGTCTTAATACAATCGATTGTAGGATTCAAATAATCGATTGTTGAGGTAAAAGACATGTTTAAAACCTTCAACATCATTTTGTTTTAACACAAAGATGCATGTTTATGATAAATATGATTTAATAAAATATTTTATGCATGTTTATGATGACCTAATGTTGAGCCAAAGGATAAGATAACTTAAGCGTTGTCCTTACATTGGTTCTACCAAACGACCTACGTCTTGGGTCTTCGGTCTTGAACTCTTTGGCTCGTTCATGCAATTCCGTCATCAGTATGCTTCTCGCCATTTGATTGATTGTCATATTATATCGTTGTTTGACACTTGACTTCATTGTTTGTCATTTATCAAAACCTATACCTGAAAATCATGCTCATACAACCAAAGCGCACATATCATAGATATACATGATTTCCAACATTTAAATCACCTATGGGGTAATTACCCCTCACAAGATTAGAAAGGAGACCCACCTTGCTTCGAAGCATTCCTTCAATAACAAGAATAGGCTCCAACCTTCTTTCGAAGCTGAACGAGAACCAACTAGTTAAATAAATCAACAACTAGTCAATAACTGCTCACAAAGTTGAACCCCAACTAATTAAATGATTTCCCAACCTTTCCCGCAAGTTTTCTAAATTCCGACCCCGGGCCTACATGCCCGGATTCCGAGATTTTTCAAAGGAAATTACTTCCTATAACCTAAGGATTAGTAATATATGATTTTTAGTTTATTACATAGCTAATTAGGTGGTTAAATATTAACTTTATCAAAATCCTAGGCCTAGCTCTAATCCTTAATTTTTACTTGATTATTAGTGTTGAATCTATCTAATATTCATGTATTTAAGCTAAGAGTGAGTGGGAATTACTTACCTTGTGATGTTATGTTTAAACCCTCTCTTTAGAACCTCCAAAATCGCCCAAGTAGAGTGAAAATGAGTGAGAATGAGCTTGGGTTCGTATTTAGTGAAATCTTACTGCCCCAACAACTTTCGCATTTGCAGACGAATTTTCTCATATGCAGCGTCTGCTTCTGCAGAAGGATAACCACTTCGCGGTTTGGGGACAAGTCGACATGACTGCGTATGCGGTCGCGTAGTTCGCACAGGTGGGACCGCTTCTGCGCTCCCTTTCCTTCCTGGCCCTTCCACTTCTACGACCAGGTGGACGCTTATGCGGTCACTGCTTCTATTGTCAAAGAGCCGCATAAGCGATTTTGATAGAAGCAGCAAAATATGCTTCCTTTCAAAGTTCGACTTCGCTCGAACCTCGACCATTTGACGCTCGGGGCTCCCAAGTCCCGCCCGAATATACCCACAAGTCTGAAATTACGAGACGGACCTAGTCAAACCTTTGAAACACCCAAACCAATGCTAATCAAAGAATGGAACCCCAAAACCAATTGGTTCAACCTAATGAACTTCAATTTCTTTATTTTCTATCAACGGGTCAAAAAGCCCTTAAACTATTCGGATGAGTTCGAAACTGTAATGACGATAAAGTGGACTCAAAATTTGTTTTTGATGTTAAAAAAAGTTACTTTTATAGGCATTTCGCAGTATTTTACTGCGAATTAGGTCAACGAAAATTTTACTGTTAACCTAATTCGCAGTAAAATACTGTAAAAAAATAAAAAAGTATTTTTTAAAATGTAATGCATAGTATTATACTGCGATTCAATTATAAATTTAATTAGGCATCTATGCTAGGCCAAAAATAAAGAGGCAATTCGTTAGTCAATTAATGTGAATTAACTCTTTATTTTTAGCCCCATAAATACCACAACAACATTAACTCAAAAATATAAAACACAGTATTTTATTGTGAATTCCCCTGAAAAATTCTATTCCCCGAGCTCGGACTTGCCTTATTTATAGGCGTTTCATTTTTATGAACATTCATACAATAAACTCCTCTTTTTTTCTTATCAATCTTTTTTACATTGTCTGAAGTGCAAAAAACAAGAGTTTCTATATTGGGGGTGGTGATGTTGTGCTGGAGAATAACTCTGTGAGGTACAACTCACCTCCACAGTGTCACGTTAAATTGTCGCTTAATATGGAGTATGGTACATTGGTATCGTTGTTACGTAAAAAAATTAGTGAGAGGAGGCATTTTATTTACTTCAATTAACCGCTAGAATTCCGTATTCAGTGACTCTGCAGGGGTTTGCTTATTATTTAGAGTTTAACATCGAGGATGATGATACTTTTAGAGATTTTTTGCGGATTCCATAGGAATGCAGAGAATTTATTGTAATAAAATTTATTGGAAAGATACGTCAAGGTGGAAGATGGCGTGCATAGCAGGAATAACCCCCAGTCATCGGGCGGTTATTCTGGAGCAATTTTTCCGGACAGATTGGTGAAAAAGAGCTTGCCTTGATTTAAACTTGTCACCACCGACGAATGAGCAGCCACAAAATAATTTATCGGCTTTATATAATCAACAAGAGGACAGGTAAACTTCAATTTTGCTACGCTTTAGCGCTGTTTATTTTATATTTGAATTGGATTTGTATTAACGGACATATTTTTCCTAGGGGGTACCATCCGAATATGAATTTTACGAGTTATGAGCCGACCCCTAGTTGGAATATGCCTAGTTCTGGAGTATTGGACCATGGTGGTCCATCCGGGAGTCATTATCAAAAAGAAATGTCAAGACAATACGACTAGTAAGTAAAGTGATATAGCTATATCTAAAGTATTTTTCTGGAGTATTAGGTAACTTATCTTTTTGTTCTTATTGTGCAGTGAAAACCAGCTTCTTGAAGCTCCTGACCTCACACATATTCCCATAGATGATGTATTTACTCGTCATTTGGCAGATGCGTAGAGTCAGGAAGATGATGGTGATTACGACCATAATGCGGATGAGTCCGGGTATGACACAACCTTCCCTTTTGAGGTTGGTGATGAGGAGGAGGAAGTGAATGTTGAACCTGAATGGCGAGGGAGCATGTTCCTCCACCTCTCGTGCGACCTAGAGTGTACCACCCCACGTCCCATTTCATAAGCGGAATATCCCCTACCTTGATAATTTTCCAAGCATGCCGAACGTGGATGCCCTCACAAGGGATGATGATGAATTTCGGTCACAAGAAATTAGGTTTGTGGAAAGTGGGTAAATTTATTAGCGAGCACAGATATGAAATGGACACATACAATGAGAATCACTTCAACTTGGAAGTCGACTTGATTTCTCTTGTCTTGATTCCACATTTGGAAGTGTCCATTAGGTTCAAGATTAAAGAGTATATTACAGTTGTTCATCATGAGTATGGTTGTACTGTAACAAAAAGAAAGGCATATCTCGGTCGCAAACGTGCCTTTTAACTTATTTATGGAGACTGGTATAAGTCTTTTTCAAATCTGCCCAGGTACATGGCCGCATTGCAATACTTTAACCCCGACACTGTTGTTGAATGGAGGCGTGAGCGGAATCCGCACAGACCCAAATATATTTTCAACTATGTGTTCTCGTCATTTAAACGGGCAATTGATGGTTTTGTGCATTGCCGTCCTGTTATTTCCATAGACGGTACTCATGTCTATGGAAAGCATGATATTAAACTTTTGATTGCAGTTGTTGCAGATGCCAATGGGAAAATATTTCCATTAGCTTTTGCAATATGTGCCAACGAATGCGAAGAAATATGGATGCTTTTTTTGAACCACTTGAAGTAGCACATTGTCAAATAACATTCAGGTATTTGTCTAATATCTTATCGGCATGGTGGTATTTTAAGTTCTGTGCGTCACATGCCTGAATGAAAGGAACCATATGAATACCACTATTACTCTATGCGGCACCTGAAGGCCAACTTTCAGAAGAAATTTCCTGACAAGACCTTGCATGACGTAATGTGGATGGCTGCAACTGAGCACTAACTGTCACACCTCTTTTTTCACTATACACCCTGCAAGGGGGTGTAAAGGATTTTTTCCAATTAAAGGACAATCAAAACGGGATTTGGTTATTAATTATTTAGAGTCACCACTTGGAAAATTAATGGTGTCCCAAGTCACCGATTTGAATCCCGAACCGAGGAAAAATATGACTCTCTTACAGTCGGCGAACCAGAAATCTGAGTAAGAAATTCTGTTAACCCGGGAGAAGGTGTTAAGCATTCCCGAGTTCCGTGGTTCTAGCACGGTTGCTTAATTGTTGTATTTGGTTTTATCTGATTTTATTACATGCTAACTTATGTGCCTTTTATTTATGTACCGCTTTTACCATTATTTATTTTAAATGAATTGCGACGTCGTGAAAACTTATTTCTAATCACGCCAGCACCAGTGTACACGCAATCGTCGACACGTTTCGACTTTGTCGAGATTTGGATTTGGGTTGCACAATGCACACCCGAGTTTAAGAAAGTAATAATTAAACGCGTCTAAAGATTCTAGTGTATTATTATTTTGGGGAAGACCATGAAATTCACTAAACTGCCCTCCCATATTCTAATCAATTCTTATAACTAATTATCGAGGGCCCCACAATTGTTTGTATTTGGCAAGGCTCATCTAGACACTTTATTAAAAGGCCAACTTAAAGAGTGACTACAATTTTCTACCTTTGGTTTTGTCTTAGTAGTAAAAGAGAAATCATAGTTAAAACCATGGCCAACTCCGTCTTGGGCTCCAAAAGGCCCAAGTCACTTAATGCACTTACAACTCCAACACCCAAAGGCCATAAAGCTGGGCCAAGAGCTGGCCCAAACCGGACAAATGAGCCCAGTCAAGGAATCCTAGGCTCTAATCCTTGGGGTTACAAATCTACAACTACTTAAATACCCACACGACTAAATCCTTCTAATTTTCTAATTGTTACCAATTAACAATACATTTTAACAAATGGATACTGATTCGATTAATGACTAAATGATCAAGTGACAACGAAACAGTGACTATTGAACTTTAGGTGAAACTCAATACAATTATTTATCAGTCACTAGAAATGTGAACAATATCTCATGAAATTAAAACTTGTTAGCGAGCTTATAGGATTATTATTAAAAATGCAAAAACAAGGATTCAATTAACACTACACTAAATCATTATTTAGGAATTCGAATTCAAACAACAGTTTTAAAAAAAACGCTTGATTCAGTTTAAGCTTCCTCCTATTTAAATATCTACTACATATGTGAAACATCAAAATAGACTGTATGAAATTACCGATTACTTGCATACAGAATGCGTCATAATAAATTAAATTTCAAAACATTATCAGGCAACTGTAATCTACCAATTGAAACTAAACAGTCCATCACAATCCATTACAAATCTAAATCATTTAATTCAATATCCATTAGTCTTAATTCAATGATTTCTAATACAATATAAGTCAATTAAACTACAATCGAATCAAAATATTGAGCAACCTAACATAGCAAACATTCATATAAGCAGAGAACGTCATTTCATTCCAAGTTTTGAGATACATCCTAGTGAATTTGAAAGTGTACTTGGAAATGGAAATACAGTAGGAAGAAGGACAAGTCAGTAATAGATCGAGTAATCAGCAGGACCAGACAGCAAGTCACAACAGTAGGGAATAAATTTGGACTTAGCTATGGACCCAGAGACGATGTTAAATGGACCAGGACCAATTTCAAACTCAAACACCACCCAAAACAGCTTGAATATAATCCAAATGATTCAAAATTGAACACATGAACAACCAGCAAACTTCAACAATCAAAATTTTCCAAACAACCACTCGAATGAACCCAAATGTGTTTGTAAATGCACCAGATTATTTCATAGAAGTACAAAACATAGAAGTCGATCCCAGAATAACCCCATTGAGACCAAAATCAGTCAAAACCCCAAACAGTGAACCTTTGAAAGCAAAGAAATCGAAACTCAACTGAAAAATCAGCAAATCAACAACCAACGGCTGAGACTAACCTAAGAATTCTAATAGAACAGTATTTTTTGATTTTCCTTTGGTTTTTCTATCTCTTTTTTTTATTGAAAGGCTAGTACAAATGAAAAGAAACTAGAATGGAAGGAGTATTTTTTGTCTCTAGAATGGCTGCAGAAATCTAGCTTTAAGTAGCTAACAATAGGAATTTTCTGATGAAATGAAGCAGCCCCTTTTACAAGGAATTAAGTGCCTTTTTATAGAAGCAAAATAGGGCAGCCCCCAAATTTCAGTTTGCACTATCAGTCCCTACTCATTTTTCACTTTAACCCCTAGTTTTCTGACTTGTTTCCCAAGTATTCCCTAAGTTCTTGTTGAAATCTACACTATAGCCCTATTCTAGGAGTTTCTATGAGGTTCTTTGAGCTGTACAATTCCTAGACTACCATTAACCCTTCCTTTCAATTACTGATTCTCAATATTTTACCCTTTTCCATGCCCAAATTTCCCATATCACCATCTGAAAATTACAAACCTGAAACCAAACCGTTTTAACCCTTGTTAACTAACTAAGGTTATCTACTAAAGGATTAAATAGCTATATCCACACTTAAATCTAATTAAACATCTGCTAGTCAATACTAATTTTCACTAATTAAAATGCCAACTAACAAATCAAATGAAAAATTGCAGTTACCATCAAATTAATTCCAGGAGAAACAAACAGGCAAAAGAAACAACAAGAGCACACCCTAAATTTTCTGGATTAACAACATTCTAATCTAGATACTAGTTAACTCATGCAAATAAACCAATCAATCGACTATAAGGCCTTATCAACAGTCAAGAAACAGAAGAAACGAAATTAACCTTAACCTAATTCAAATCAGTAAAGAAATAAAAAGATGAACTGAATATTTAATCATATCATGCAATGAAATGCTAATAATTGGACCTAAACAAAAAGAAATAAACTAAACTGAGAAAAGAGAAGAACTTACTGACTTGCTTGGACTCGGCTGAACTTGGAATTGATTTTCAAATGATATTATGTGTTTGTTCTTAATAATAACAAACACATAATATGATATTAAATCACTCGAGCGCCAACTGGAAATTTGAGTGGTCTTGAAAGCGAACCCTAGATCTGAAATTAACGGGTTTTGGCTTAGATTTGAAGGATTTTGGTTTTGGTTCCGGAATGGGGAGGTCAAGGAGATTGTAGGGTGTACATTTGGTTGGATTTGGGCAAATTCTGATTTTGAGACAGATCTTAAAATGAAGATTCGAACAGGTGTGGTTGGATTCGAGGGAAACGGGTGGTATGGTTGGACAGAGGAGGTTGGGGAGAGCCAATGGTGTTCGTGGGGTAGGGTTTGGTCACCGGCGCCGCCATTGTCGGCGAAGGAATATAAGGGCGGCAGTCTATTGGGTTTAAAGAGAGGGGCCCTAATGAGATGAACACAAGAATAGATATAAAATGAATAGACAGTAGGAAATGCACTAAATCTCGAGTATTTAGCAAAACAATAAGTAGAACGGAAAGGCTACAAATACAATCTACTAATATAAAAGCAATCACTCAAAAATCAGGATGCCACATGGAGCTCCAGGAATTGAACCCACAGTCCATTCTTACCAATATTTGAGGATCTTCCGGGAATCGAACCCGTTGTCCATCATACAAATATCAGAGGATCTCCCGAGAATTGAACCCGTAGTCCATCATATCAATAACAGAGGATCTCCAGGGAATTGAACCCGTAGTCCGTCTTGCCAATAACATAGGATCTTGCTGGAATTGAACCCGTAGTCCATCATATCAATAACAGAGGATCTCTCGAGAATTGAACTCGTAGTCCATCATATCAATAACATAGCATCTCCCGGGAATTGAACCCGTAGTCTGTCTTGCCAATAACAAAGGTTCTCCCGGGAATTGAACCCGTAGTCCATCATATAAATAACAGAGGATCTCCCAAGAATTGAACCCGTAGTCCATCATATCAATAACAGAGGATCTCCCGGGAATTGAACCCGTTGTCCCAATCGTAAACACATCACAACAATGCAATATTTAACAGAAAGAAGCCAACTATAAGCAACAGGTAAAGATCTAGAGCCTAGCATGCTCACAAAAGAACAGGTATTGCAATTTAGTCAATTAGAACAAATAAGTTACTAACATGATTCTCCTAAGCTAAAATAAGTAAAATTGCATTTTTTAACAGTTAACTACGTGAAGAAACACAGTCTAAATAAGTCAAGTAAAGTGAATTTCCATTAACTAGCACAAGTACACGCCCTTCACCTCGAGCACAAGGCATTTAAACAACAGCAAAGATATCCTAAGGGGAGAGGTCCCCCACACAAGGTTAGACAAGCCACTTACCTCGAGCCTGTACAAAAATCGCTAAGAAACAATGCCCTTGACACGAGAATCCGACTCTGAGTGGACCAAATCTATTCAAACTAATTGCATAACGTAAGTAACATCGCAAGTAACTAATTCAACTATTAAAATTAAAGCTAAGGCGTAAAAATAGGTCAAATGACCAAAATTCCCCTAAGGCCAACATCTCGGAATCGAATAATTTTTATATATTCAGAAACCTTGTACTCTCACGAGTCTAACCATATAAAAATCTCCCAAATCGGAGGCCAAATGCCCCTTCAAATCCTCACAATTAGATCTAAGAACTTTACCCCAATTTTTATTCCAAAATCCGAAATTAAAGGTTGAAATCACAATTAGATTAGTAGGTTTTAGTCATAAATGAGTAAAGAATCATTACCCAATCGTTGCCTCGAAAAGCCCTCAAAAATTCTTCAAAACCCGAGCTCTCTCCTTGAGCTTTTGTAAAAATGGAAGAACCCTAGTTTTTGAAAAGTCTGTAACTGTTCTGGAGCTTGTTCAATGCGACCACATGAACACTAATGCGATCGCGTAGAGTAAAAATTGAGAGCCTAGACAATGGTCTATGCAAACGCAAGGTGAAGAATGCGATCGCGTAAGAGGCCAAGGCAGATCTATGCGATCGTGTAAGGACCGCTGCAATCACATAGAGGAAAGAACCCCTGAGCCACCAACTACATTTGCTCAGTGCGAACGCGAAGAGGGATGTGGTATCGCAGAGAAGAAGGAAACAAAACTATGCGATCGTGTACAAGAACTTGCGATCACATTGAAGGAAAAGAAGGCCTCCCACAGAAGCACTACGTGATTGCATGAGCATTTATGCAATCACAGAGAAGGAATTTCTGCAGCAGATCTGAAGGAAAATTCTGCAACTTTTTACAACACGCAAATGCCCCGTTGGGCATCCGAAACACACCTGAGGCCCCCGGGACCTCAACCAAACCCACGAACATATCTCATAACATCATTCAAACTTGTACCAATCCTTAAACCACCTAAAACAACGCCAAAAACTCGAATTAATTAATTATTGAGCTTAAAAACTTCAAAAATTAACCAAATTCGCTTTCGATTCAAAACCTAACCAAAACACGTCCGATTGACCTGAAATTTTGCACGTACGTCCCAAATTACATGACGGTTCTACAGCAACTTCTAGAATCTCGTTCTGACCCTCGGATCAAAAATTCACTATCGGACCGGAAATTTCAAAATTCTAACTTTCTGCATTTCTAGCCTAAATGATCTACGGACATCCAAAATACATATCGAACACGCTCCCAATCCCAAAATCATCTAACGGAGCTAGTGGAAACATCGGATTTCCATTCCTAGGTCTCCTCATAATGTTCTGATTACGGACCATTTTCCAACACTTAAGCTTTCATTTAGGGACTAAGTGTCCCAAAACACTCCGAATTCTATTACCGAACATCCCGCCAAACCAAAATAGCAGAAATTAACTTAAGGGAACCAATTATGGGGGAAAGGGGCATAAATTCAAAAAACGACCGACTAGATCGTCACATGCTATTAGTGCTTTGCACCCAACACACTGAAAGGAACTCAAATGTAAAGCAGAAGAAAAATTCCACATTACAACTTAATTCATACTAATACTACTTTTCATTAGTAGAAATAGAGTAGCGTAAGAAGCAAAGAACAAAAAAAGTTAGTTTCAACTTTTCAACATTATATTTGAACGAATTTGTAAGTCAAACATACATAATTATTGATTTAGATTTGAAAGTTGAGAAATAGAGAGGACAACTAATTAGCAATTTGCAACTTAAAAAGCAGAACAAAAGTAATTAGGGAAATTAGACTAATACTGTAAAGTATGTTTACATTGAACTAAGGATGTTTACATTGGACGTTAATATTACTTGCACAATTACACGTACAGTTGGGATGCTATCCAAGAATGTTTGTAGAGATGTCCAGGTGGTCAACATTGGCAATAAATTTTTTTTGCTACTATGCAACAAAACCAAATATTCACATAACAATTTAGAAGAGCAAAACTTATTATATATAGTAATATAATAATTTGGAAAAGAAAAACGAATTTAACAACGCAATAACATATTTTAAATATCTTTTTCATTTTGTAGAACTAATTCAATCGAGAATATAGTGCATGGATTAAAATGATCCGGTACTTCCCAAAAATGGACAACCCGAACTTTCAACTTCCATTGCATCTTCGAAATTATTATATCCTCGACGAAATCAATGTGAGTAGCCATATTTTGCATAAGCCATAAGTTTTCTTGAAATCTTGATGGAAGAAGGAATATTATAATTGAAGTACGTGTAGTTGTGGAAAAAATATATATTTGCAGTTTGAAGCAGTTGCTACCCAGTATAGAAAAACGTGGGTTAGACAGTTGAGGCTATCGTAGTTTTGTAGAGACAATTTAGGGTAAGTTGAAGGTAAAAGGTTTTTATCTAATATTGTGGAGTAAAAGGTTTTCACAAATAAAATGATTTAATAATTTAAAAAAATTAAAAATTCAGAAAGTTGAAGGGAAGTTTGAACGGTTTTGAATTTATCGGTTTTGAAGCCTAATCCTATTTTTGATTAAGACGTATCTATCTACAATCCTAATCAAAATAAAATTGTATTTCCTAATAATCAGAAAGAAATTATTTTTCTGAAAATAATATGAAAATTTGAAATAAAAATGAGTTAGAAAAAATAAGTATCGGGCCCGTATTTGGTTCAAACACCCGATACATGCTTTAAATATGTGTTAAGCGCTTTCTGTGAAGTTTGGTCGAATTCGAACGTTATTTGACGTGTTTCGGGACTAAATTTCTCAGTTTGAAAGTATAAGAAGTTTGAATGAAAAGTGATGATTTTGATGTTAATCTCTCATTTATGATGTTATTTTGGCGATATGATCGCACGAGTAAGTCGGTAGTATGTCTTAAGATTTTATGTGTGTTTGATTTGGAGCCCTAAGGGCTCGAGGGAGTTTTGAGTAGGTCCCGAGAGGTCTTAGACATAAAAGTATCAGATGTTGCAGGCCCCAACGCAGCCGCGTCTTTTCCGCACAGTTCGCGTTGGAATCCGCATGCCACGGTGCCTTTTTGTGCTATCCGCGTGGCTATGTTCAGTGGGCCAGTGATTCCAGGTCGACCAGCGTGATCGGGTACCAAATCAGTGTGGTCCGCGCTAGGTAGGTTCAGAGATTCCTTTTTCTTCCCTTCCTCGGCACGGGCGCGGTACATTTTTGTGCGGTCCTCGCCAACCTTCAGTAAAGTATATAAAGTCAAGATTTTAAGTCATTTTTCACTGTTTCAAATCCCAAAACATAAGAGGCGATTTTCCATACGATTCTCTTTCTTCAACACGAGTGGTAAGTGATTTCTAACTTATTTTCTTCACTCCTTAGCATCTTTAAACATAATATTAATTTCAAAACTAAGATTTTAATGGGGAAATTGGAGAATTTAGGGTAGAGCCTAGGGTTTCCAAAAATTGGGGTTTTAGACCTCAATTCGAGGTTCGATCCAAAATAACTTATATATCTGAGTTCATGGGGGAATGGGTAATTGGGTTTTGGTTCGAACCTCGATTTTGACCACGTAGGCCCGGGGGTATTTTGGGAATTTTGAGTAAAACTTTGAAAAATTCATTTTCATACATTCAAATGGATTCAAGTAGCATTTGTTAACACATTCTAGTAATTTTTGATTAGATTGGAATGGTTTGGTGGTGAACTCGAGTGGTAAAGCTATACTAGAGGAGTGAGTTGAGTTTGGAGCATTCAAGGTAAATGTTTGTTCTAACTTTGTCTTGAGAAAATAGGATTAGGATGTTATTTGCTATTTGCTAATTGTTGAGTACAGTGTATAGACATTGTGACGAGTATCTATACACCGGAGTCTAGCATGATCGTGAGTCTTAATCGTGTTTATTCGGATTTTGTGATACCTCTTCCTTATTTAATTGATTGGTTTCATATAATATGAAAGGTTTGAGAAATAATTATGATTGGTACCTTACGGTAGCGTTGGCTGGAACGAGAATATGATAATTGAGAAAAGAAGTGATCAAAAGAGAAAGTGTTGTGGTTATTCCCTTGCTAGGAGGTTTTATTCAAAAGAGAAAGGTTGTTTCTCCCTTGCCGGGAGGTTTTATTCGTGTTGTTGATCTACTCCGTTGTTGGGATTTAGTTGTGTTTTTATATTCCTTACAGGGATTTCTTTACTAGTTATTCTTCTCTTGGTCCGTAGTGGTGACTGATGTTTGGATGAGAAAGTATGATCTTAATGGGTCGGGTTGCGCGCCGCAATAAGGATAAGTAATATCCACACAGAACAGGTTGCAGACCGCAACAAGGATAAATAATATCCATGCGGATCGCGTTGCATGCCGCAACACTACCATAAATTTGTGGATCGGGTTGCACGCCACAAAAGTGTTACAGAGTGATTGGATCGGGTTGCGTGCCGCAACAAAGTATGGGATAAATGTGTTATTTTCGGACTTAGACTCCTTGTTTATAACTGTTGTTTCCCCCAACATGTTTTCCCCTTCCTTTTATAAATTGCTTATCTCCTGTTTATTTTCTGCAAAGTATATTTCATATTTGTACAGGTTTATCTGGCAGTCAAGTCTAGTCTCGTCACTACTTCGCCGGGTTAGGCCGGGCACTTACCAGCACATGGGGTTGGTTGTGCTAATGCAACACTTCTATGATTTTTGCACAGATCACGATACTGGAGCAGCTTTGGACCACAACAGTAGTGTATTAATCGGGAGTTGACTTCAGTCTAGGGACTTACGAGGTAGTCAAGCTGGCGCTCGCATGCCAAAGTCCCTTTCCATATTTACAGTTTGTTTTCATTGTACCGAGACAGACATTATATATTTTATATTCAGGCTTTTTTGTAGAATTCTTTAGTGGTCGTGAGCTATTGACACCAGACCTTACGTAAAAATGTATTTCGAAACTTCCACATTTATTTTCTGCTATCTAAGTTTTAAATTTCCGCTTATTTAATTGTTTTCATTTTATTTCTATTGTTGCGAATGTTCTTAAGGGAATGTTTAATTGTTGGCTTGCGTAGCTCCGATAGTAGGTGCCATCACGATTCCCGAGGGTGGAAAATCTACGTCGTGACAAGTTGGTATCAGATCACTAGGTTACATAGGTTTCACAACTCACAGACAAACTCGGTAGAGTCTGAGGGATAAGTGCGGAGACGTCTTTATTAATCCTCCAGAGGCTACAGAGTTAGGAAAAAATTCACCTTGTTCTTTCTTGTCGTGCGATTCTGTTTCTCAAATACTGATTGTCTTTCTACTCTGTTCTTTCGCAGAGGGCTAGAACACGTGCTTCGTCTTCTACCACGCAGTAGCCTGAGCCCCCAGCAGAAGCCCTTACGAGGGGCGGAGGGCTAGGCCGAGGCTGTGCTGGAAACCGAGGCCGGGGCAGAGCTCAGCCCCAAGCCACAGTCCCAAGGGGTGGAGCCTCATGTTGACTATGATGAGGAGGTTCCAGCTCCAGTGGGCCCATCTCATGTTCCAGAGGGTTTCATAGCAGCTCCAGTGCTTTAGGACGCTTTGGTCCGACTGGTAGACTTTATGGAGAGCGGCTTTTCTTCCTGTAGCACCAACCACACCTCAGGCTGGGGAGGAGTTCCGACTCCCACTACGCATACTCCGAAGCAGGTAGCTCCTCAAGCTCAGGTTCCAGCAGTTCAGTCAGTTGTTGCAGCCCTACAGGGTATTCTAGCTCAGACTGACTATGGTGCGACGATGTTCGCGGATGCTTAGTGGAGGCTTGATAGGTTGACCAAGCTATTCACCACCACATTCAGCAGTGCTCCTACATAGGACCCCCAGGACTTCTTATTCAGTTGCCATGAGGTTCTCCGGACCCCCAGACCAATAGGGTCGACTTCACCACCTTTCGACTAGCAGGATCCGCCAAGACTTGGTGGAGGGACTATTGTTCATCTAGACCAGCAAGGTCGCCATCATTGACTTGGGACCAGTTTGTAGAGTTGTTCTTGGAGAATTTTCTCCTAATGACTGAGCGAGAGGTTCTATGTAGGCAGTTTGAGCGTCTTCAGCAGGGTGCTATGACAGTCACGTAGTATGAGACTCGTTTCATTGACCTGGCACTCCATGCTATAGTTATACTCCCCACTAAGAGAGGAAGAGAGTGCGGAGGTTCATCGATGGGTTGATCTAGTCGATCCGTCTGCAGATGGCCATAAGATCCAGGAGCAAGATTTCTTTTTAGGAGGCGACCAATGCGGCCCATAGAGCCGAGATTGCTATTGCACGGGGAGGTGGTCAGGGGCAAATAAGAGGCCTCGTCATTCTGGTAGGTTCCCTGGTACCTCGTCTGGAGGTATGGGTTTTTATGGCAGAGGCCATCTACCGAGAACCTTTCAGTCAGCACTCCAGGTCTCTCATGGTACTTCAGGTGGTGGTGGTTCTCAGCAACACTATTCTGATCAACAGCCTATAAGTGCACCACCGCTTCAGAGCTTTCGGGGTGGGCATCCAGGTCTGCAGGGTCAGTCTCAGCCCCATCAGTTGTAGCATTCAGGCGAGTGCTTTGAGTGTGGTGAGTATGGTCACATCATGAGAGCTTGCCCGAGATTGAAGGGTGCACAGTCGTAGCAGCAGAGTACTTGAGCTATGATTCAGGCACTAGGGGCTCTACAGGCTGCCCAGCTAGCTAGAGATGGGGGTAGAGGTCATAGAGGTTGAGGCAGAGAGCGTAGAGGTAGAGCTCAGACCGCCAGAGGTAGGGGTCAGCCAGTGCTGATCGTCCTAGAGACATAGTTCAAGGAGGTGGGGCCCAGACCCGGTGTTATGCTTTGCTAGCTAGGTCAAAGGATGAGTCTTCCGATGTTGTTATTACAGGTACTATTCTAGCATGTGGTAGAGGTGCTTCAGTGCTATTTGATCTTGGATGTACGTATTAATATGTGTCGTCCTATTTTGCACCCTACTTGGTTATGCCTAGCGATGCCTTGAGTGTTCCTGTTTATGTATCTACACCAGCGTGTGACTCTATAGTGGTCGACCATGTGCATTGTTCTTGTGTGCTAGTAATTGAGGGTCTTGAGGCCCGTGTCGACTTATTGCTCTTGGATATGGTGGACTTCGACGTTATACTGGGGACGGATTGGTGGTCCCCATATCATGCTATCCTGAATTGTCATTCCAAGACCATTACCTTGGCTTTGCCAGATTTTCCCCATCTAGAGAATAGAGACACCCCAGATCATGCCACCCGCAGTGTTATTTCATATGTCAAGGCTCGATGCATGGTCGAAATGGGTGTCTAGATTATATGGCGTATGTTCGCGAATCCAGTGCAGAGGTTCCTTCTATCAATTCGGTTTTATCATTCGAAAGTTCCCCAAGGTTTTTCCACCTACCAGGCATTTCGCACGATAGAGATATTGATATTTGTATTGATCTGGCTCCAGGCATGCAGCCCACTTCCATTCCTCCATACCGCATGGCCCTGCTAGAGTTGAAAGACTTAAAGGAGCAGCTATAGGATTTGCTTGATGAGGGTTTCATTAGACCCAGTGTATTGCCTTGGGATGCACACGTGTTATTTGTCAAGAAAAAGGATGGGTCGATGAGGATGTGCATTGATTACCGGCAATTGAACAAGGTGACGATAAAGAACAAGTATCCACTACCGAGGATCGATGATTTATTCGACAAGCTTCAGGGTGCGAGGGTGTTTTCAAAGATAGATTTGAGGCCTAGCTACCATCAACTGAGGATTAGGGCATTTGATGTCCATAAGATAGCATTTCGCACTCGGTATAGGCATTATGAGTTTTTGGTCATGTCATCTGGGTTGACCAATGCCCCATCAACATTTATGGAGTTGATGAATCGAGTGTTTAGGCCGTATTTGGACTTGTTCGTTATTGTTTTCGTTGACAATATTATGATATACTACCGCAGTCAGGAGGAGCATGAGCAGCACCTCAGAGTGGTTCTTCAGACTCTGAAGGATAGTCAGTTATATGCCAAGTTTTCGAAGTGCGAGTTCAGGTTGAGTTCGGTTGCATTTTTGGGTCACGTTGTTTTAGCAGAGGGTATTCAGGTGGACCAAAGAAGATTGAAGCAGTCAAGAACTGTCCTCGATTAGCATCAGCTACAAAGATCCAGAGCTTCTTGGGGTTAGCAGGTTTCTACTATCGGTGTGTGGATGACTTTTATCTATTGCAGCCCTGATAACCAGATTGACCCGGTTTAGGTGGTCAAATGAGTGCGAGGCGAGCTTTTAAAGGCTCAAGACAGCCCTGACCACGGCACCGGTATTGGTTTTGCCCATGGGATCATGGCCTTATACCGTTTATTGTGATGCTTCCCAAATTGGGCTTGCCACAGTATTGATGCAGGATGGTAGATTCATAGCCTATGCTTCGAGGCGCTGAAGATCCACGAGCAAAATTACCCAGTTCATGATCTAGAAGTAGCAGCCATTGTTCATCCTTTGAAGATTTGGAGGCATTATCTAAATGGTGAGACGTGTGAGGTGTACACAAATCTCAAGAGCCTTCAATACTTGTTCAAGCAAAAGGAGTTCAATTTGAGGTAGAGGAGGCGGTTGGAGTTGCTGAAAGACTATGATGTTACTATCTTATACCACCCAGGGAAGGACAATGTGGTGGCCGATGCATTGAGTAGGAAGTCGGCCAGCATGGGTAGTCTTGCTTATATTCCGGTCAGCCAAGTTCATGCCTTGGACAATCGATTTGTGGGGTCGGATATTTCTAGGGCTAACATGGTGTTAGCTTGCACGGTCGCTCGTTCTTCATTGTTGGAGTGTATCCAAGATCAGCAATTTGATGATCCTCATTTTTGTGTCATGAGAGACACGGTGCAGCGTGGAGGTGCCAAGAAAGTGACCTTGGGAGATGATGGTGTATTGAGATTGCAGGGGAAAGTTTTTGCGCCCAATGTTGATGGTATTCGGGAGTTGATCTTAGTGGAGGCCCATAGTTCTCGGTACTCTATTCATCCGGGCGCCACAAAGATGAATCAAAATTTGAGGCAGCACTACTGGTGGCGCAGAATGAAGAAAGATATTGTTGCATATGTGGCTTGTTGTTTGATCTATCAGCAGTTTAAGTACGAGCATCAGAGGCCCGATGGTTTGTTTCAGATTATTGAGCTTCTCGAGTGGAAGTGGGAGAAGATTACTATGGATTTTGATATAGACTTTCGATGACTCGGAAGAAGTTTGATGCCATATGGGTCATTGTTGATAGGCTACCCAAGTCCGCGCACTTTATTCCTGTTGCATCTAATTATTCTTCAGAGAGGTTAGCTGAGCTCTACATCAGAGAGATTGTTCGCCTTCATGGGGTGCCAGTATCTATCATTTCGGACCAGTGTACGCAGTTTACCTCATGCTTTGGATAGCAGTCTAGCAGGAGTTGGGCAACCAGGTTACATTTAGCACAACATTTCATCCTCAAACGGACAAACAATCTGAGTGGACGATTCAGATATTGGAGGATATGCTCTGAGCCTGTGTCATCGATTTCGGAGGCTCGTGGGACCAGTTCTTTCCTTTAGCAGGGTTTTCCTACAACAATAGCTACCACTCCAGCATTCACATGGCTTCTTATGAGGCATTATATGGTAGGCAATGTCAGTCTCCAGTTAGATGGTTTGAGCCGGGAGAGGCTCGGTTATTGGGTACAGATCTAGTTCAGGAGGCCTTGGATAAGGTCAAGAACATTCAGGATAGACTTCGGACAGCTCAATCTAGGCAGAAGAGTTATGCAGGCCGCAAGGTGCGAGATATTGCTTTCTTAGTTGGCGAGCGAGTGTTGCTTCGAGGGTCGCATATGAAGGGCGTGTTGTTATTCGATAAGAAGGGAAATCTTAGCCCTAGGTTCATCGGTCCATTGGGGATTCTCGAGCGTGTGGGAGAGGTGGCTTATAAAATTGCCTTGCCACGTAGCTTGTCAACCGTGCATCCAATTTTTCATGTATCCATGCTTCTGAGATATCACGGCGATCCAGCCCACATGTAAGATTTCAGCACTGTCCAATTGGACAAGGATCTATCTTATAATGAGGAGCCGGTGGCTATTTTACACTGGCAGATTCAATAATTGAGGTCGAAGAGTTTTCCTTCTGTGCATGTTCAGTGGAGAGGTCAGCCTCTTGAGGCATCGACTTGGAGTCTGAGTCAGATATGCGACGCCATTATGCTCATCTATATCCCGACTCAGGTACTTCTTTCTTTTGTCCTTCAAGGATGAACGGTTGTTTTAGAGGTGGAGAATGTGACGACCCCAAAGGTTCATCACCATATTTCCCTTTTTCTGTGCTTTCGAGGCATCGAAAACCTCGCTTTTAGTTGCATTTATTTGCATGCACAGTCCGGGTGCGTAGCCAGAAAACTTTTATGTTGAAAAATATGAATTCTGTGATAAATTTGATAAATTTTGATACTAATATTGCTAAAGTTGACTTTGGTCAACTAGGAACCATGATATGACAATCTCGGAGGGTCAGTAGAAAAGTATGGGACTCGGGCGTATTTCCGGAACGAAATCCGAGGTCCCGAGTCCGAGAAAGTAATTTTTGAAAGAAATTATTTTTCTAAAAATGATATGAAAATGTGAAATGAAAATAACTTAGAAAATACAAGTATCGGGCTCGTGTTTTAGTTTCGTCGCCCAGTACAGGTCTTAAATATGTGTTAGCGCTTTCTGTGAAGTTTGGTCGAATTAGGACGTTATTTGATGTGTGTCGAGCCTAAATCTCTAAGTTTGAAAGTTTAAGAAGTTTGAATAAAAATTGGTGGTTTTCAGGTTGATCCCTCATTTATGATGTTATTTTGGCGATGTGATCGCATGAGGAAGTACGTAAGATGTTTTAGATTTTATGTATGTTTGGTCTGGAGCCCCGAGGGCTCGGGGGAGTTTTGAGTAGGTCCCGGTAGGTGTTAGACGCTAAAGTATCAAATATTGTAGGTCCAGCTATTGCAGGCCCCAACCAAGACGCAGTCTTTTTTCGTGCGGGCCACGCTGGAATCCGCACAGCCGCAGTGCCTTTCTGTATGGTCCGCGTGGCTAAGTTCAGAGGGCCAGTAATAAACCCTAATTTTACTCTGTTTGTTTGCATGTGCCTCATCTTTTATTGAATAGACTTTTGGTGGTTTACGGGCTTCGATTTTAATATTTTCTGATCCCAACTTCTATTTGGTTTTTTTTGTAAAAAATAAGTAAATCAGAATTTTAATATTGAAGGGTGGGGATGTGACATTTTATCCCGTGTAATACTTAAATATATGGTCGCCCCTATCTATGGCTGCATATATTAGTTTATTAATATTGATTGAATTATTCAATTTGTGGCTAATTCTATTTTACTGTCTTTATGCCTTTATTTATATCTTTTTTCCAGTACTAATTTTAACTGTCTTTATTCTGCAATTTATTATCAATGGTCCATGTGGATTTGGTCTTTCATCATGGTGGAGAGTGGGTCAAGAATCTATTTATCGCATACTCGAGAAATTCTGGTACATTAAGAAAGGTTTTGACTCTGACTTGCTTTCCTATAATAATATAGTGGAGGAAAAGGTATCTAACATAGGGTATATAGGAGTCCAATAACTAATAGTTACTGGTTCTTCTGGTTCATATTATGAAATAGAAGGTGAATATGGCATTAAGACTTTACTGGACTTTGTGAATGACTAGTTTAATGTTATTAACATATTTGATGTAGAGGAATGTGAGCCAAGTATTAATGTACCTAATATAATCCATCATAATGAGTATGATGAACCTCATAAACTTGAAGCTACCACTAATTGTGATGAAAGTTATACTTGTGATGACAATGAAAATGTTGTTTCTTCTGACTATGAGTGTGATACACTTGAGAAGCTTTTTAATCAAACAAAGAGATACATTAAGGATAAATTAACTAACTATAAAGAGTTGAATAGGTCAATGACATTCAAAGATATTGCTGAAGCTAAAAAAGTTATAAATATGTATGTACTTGCACATGGTTATGGGTTAGAGCAAGTTAAAAGTGATCCAACTAGGCTTAGGTACATTTATGAAGTCGGCTTCCCTTTTGTATGTCACATATCTAGGAATACTTCAGGGGGTGGGGCTGAATTCAGGACTTTACATTCTTAGCACACTTGTGTACCTGGATACCAGAATAATAGGGTTAATTCCAAGACAATTGCTGAATACTTCAAGAGAGGGTTACAAGAAAATTCAACCATTAAGGTTAAAGGGATGAGGGCAAGCTTGAAGGCTGCATTTAATGTAAATGTTAGTGAGCCAAAGTGTAAGTGGGCAAAAAGATTGATTTTGGAGAATCTGGAAGGTAGTTTTACCGATGAGTATAATAAGTTGGTTGCATATGTTAATGAATTGAAGTTTAGTAATCCTGGATGTGATGTAGGAGTTAACTTATCAAAGGATGCTCTTGATGAAGGCAAGAGAAGGTTCCTAAGAATGTACATAGGTTTTCATGCAATGAATATGGAGTTTAAGAGTGGGTTGAGGCTCTTTATAGGGTTGGATGGAACGTTTTTGAAAGGGAAAGTGAAGGGTAAGCTCTTGGTGGCAGTTGGTCAAGACTCTGCAAACTATTTTATCCATTAACTTGGGCTATTATGGATAAAGAAACAAAAGTCACATGGAAGTGGTTTCTAACTCTTCAGCAAATGTCTATGGACCTTAAGATGGGCGAAGGAGTCACTTTTATCTCAGATATGCAAAAGGTATGAACACTTTACTTCATTATTTTATTATTTTTCCAATATGTATATATAGATTATCATACTTATTATTTCCTTTATATGTAGGAGCTGATTAACTCAATCTCAGGAGTGCTTCCTGAAGCACACCACAGATTTTGTGTTAGACACATAGAAGCAAACTGGTGCAAGAGATGGGGATCTAGGGAATACAAGAAATATCTATGGTGGGCAGCTTGGAATACCTATGAAAAGGACTTCCAAGATCATTTGAAGAGTACGAGCCAGGTGGATGATGATGGTAAAGTTGTTGTTGAAGATTTGTTAAAGTATCCACCTTCCTGCTGGAGTAGGGCCCTCTTTGATACTACATGCAATAACCAGTCAGCGGATAATAACTTGACTGAGTCCTTCAATATATGGATATTTCAAGCTATATAGAAGCCAATTATAAAGATGTTAGATGAGATCATAGTCAAGGTTATGAATATGTTAAATGATAATAAAGCTGAAGTGATGGGGTGGAGAGGTGAGTACAGGCATAAGATTCTAAATTTGCATAACCAATTCATTAGGATTGCACAAAAGTGTCATGAAAATGGCAGTGCTGACCAAGGTTATGAAGTAACATAAGGTAGTAATAGGCATATTGTCAATCTGGGGGCCAAAAAATGCACTTGCAAGACATAGTACCTTTGTGGAATCCCATATCCTCGTGCATTATGTGCCCTTTTGTACAAGAAGCAAGACCCTTTGAGTGAGATTCACTGGTTTCTATCAAAAGAGGCATATCTCCAGATTTATTCTCATAAGTTGCAACCTGTGAGAGGAGAACATTTCTTGAAGATGGAGCCCTCTCAGAATATGGAACCACCTGAATTTTTAAGGCAAGCTGGCATACCAAAGGTAAAAAGAACAAGAGAGGCAAATGAGTCAACCAACAACCAAGGGCAATAGTCTCAATCTAGAAAAGGGAGAGTCATGACATGTAATAACTGTGGAGAAGTTGTACATAATGCTAGGGGTTATGCCAAGGAAATCTTATCTCTTGAACAATAAATTTGAACTTCTGATTTTTTCTGACTTGTTCTAACTTATAATTGTGTTATATTTGATAATAGCACTCTAAAAGAAAACAACCAATGAGTGGCAGTTCAAGGAGAAAGTAGAGCAAAAATCAAAGAACATTGGTTGATAAAGCTAATGCTGAAAAGCTTACATCACCAGCTGTTGTAGATATCCTAACTGAAGATGACTTCCAATTATCAGCACCCCAGCCAAGTCAAATAGTCAGTCTAGCAACTTTGTGTTTATGCCAACCCCTATTTTTCAACAAAAACTTCCAACTAGCAATGATCTAGATTTTGAGATTCCTAACTTAGAACCTGAGCCTGACATAGCGATAAGACCAAAGAGCATCTCAGAAAAAAGGACAAGACTCCAGTCGAGGCAGCAAAGTGTACCAACTACAACCAGGCAAATTGGATTTGTTGGTAATTCAAGTGGTATAAGTCAGCCTTTAAAGCTTACTTTCTAAACAAAAGGCATAACATGGTTGGGAAAATCTACCATCACTAGAAATCAGTTGAACAAACAAAGGTTGAACAAGTTGAAAGCAAGAAAGTAGTGGTAAGGAGAAAAAATGATGGGACTTTGCTTCAAGTATTGAACATTTGTAAATTCAGGATGCGTTATAATTACTGCCATGTCAATAAACTTTATATTTTGGTAGTGCATGTTTAGTTGTCACAGTTGGATACCATGATATAACTAGGTGTTAGACATCTTTTGGGGGTTATAATATGGTATCCAGTTGTCTTATAAACCCACTTTATGAATGTTGATAGTTGGTGAATGTTATGAATGTTTACAGTTGGTGTTTATATAATTATTGATGTGACGACCCAGCCCGTCGTTACGTGAGTTACCGCCCAGTTTCCTCCAAAATATGTTTCTCTATATTTCAATATCGGTATTTAAGGTGATTGGCTAGAATTGGATTGGTTTTAGATGGAAATGAGGCACTTAGCCTCTTAAAGAGAAGCTTGTTTTGGAAAAGTTAACCGGGAGTTGACTATTTAGTTAGAGGGCTCGGATGTGAATTTTGGTGATTTGGTTAACTTCGGGGGATGATTTGTGTCACGACCCCAATTCACCAATCATGACCACGCCATGACGGCACCTAGTCATGATGACTAGGTAAGCCTAATAGTGCGGAAGTAACATCTAATACGAAAATATTCAATCAAAAGTTGAACAACTTAAGGAAATGTATATATATTACCGCTTGGTACATACACTTCAATACTTCAAATTCTGAAATAGAAAAAAATCCAAAAACCCGGAACCTCACGGGCAACACAGGCTACCGAAAAATACATGATACGGCTCTAAATCCGGAATGACTACACAACCGAAAAGAGGGAAAAGTCAAATGCTACATCTGGAATAAGATAGAGACTCCTTGTCTGCGGACGTGGCAGATATACCTCAAAGTCTCTGAATACCGCCACTTGATCACCGATGATGCGCCTGACCGCAGGTACCTGGGTCTGCACATGAAAAACATACGCAGAAGTGGCATGAGTACGCCACAGCGGTACTCAGTAAGTGCCGAGCCTAACCTCGGTTGGGTAGTAATGAGGAAGGTCAAGGCCTACTGAGATATAATAATAAGGCTGACAACAGTATGAAATGAGCATAAATAATGATATACAATTAGAAATTAAATCGGATTTCACAAATAGCAATTTATACATAGAAAATGAGATAATACCGAGTAAACAGCTTAGTACCAATACAAATAATGAGGATCTCTCAGGATACCATTCTGTAGTCCATTTTATTAATCTGTACAAGGATGTCCCGAGTTACCGTCGCATAGTCCACCGTATAAATATATCTGAAGGATCTCCCATGATACCATCTTGTAGTCCATTTTATCAATTTGTACGAGGATCTCCCGGGATACCATCCCATAGTCCACCGTATAAATATATCTGAAGGATCTCCCAAGATACCTTCATGTAGTCCATTTTACCAATCTGTATGAGGATATCTCGGGATACCATCACGTAGTCCACCGTATAAATATATTTGAAGGATCTCCCAGGATACCGTCCTGTAGTCCATTTTATCAATCTGTACGAGGATCTCCCGGGATACCTTCCCGTAGTCCACTGTATAAATATATCTCAAGAATCTCCCAGGATACCATCTTATAGTCCAACCATCAATGTGTAGGGGATCTATCGGGAACCTAACCCGTAGTCCCAATGTAAACTAACAAGGGGGAGCTACCGGAATCCCACATCTATAGTGTCAATGTAAATGCGCAACGAAAATCAGTGAAATATTCAGAAATTGAAGCACAACAATACGAGGCAACAATTAAATTCGGGCCTAACATGCTTCACATAATTACAATCAAGGAAAATTAATTAAATATGAAATTTGGATCAATTTAACATGCTTTTCTATACTAGCAAAAGCTATAATAGCAAGTAGGATAAAGCAATTATGAAAGAAACTCAATTCAAGTATTTTAAGTAAAGATTTGGATTTTCAACAATTAGCCTAAGTACGCGCTCGTCACCTCACGTACAACGCATTCAATTACCAATTTCATATCTTAAGGGACAAAGTCCCCCACACAAGGTTAGACAAGCCACTTACCTCGAACAAGTGCAAGTCAACCCAAATCCACGCTCTTGCCACGAGTATCCGACTCCAAATGACTCAAATCTATTCAATTAGATAGCATATTGTAAATATTAATTGAACTAATTTATTCTATGATTAAATTCTAAGCTAATACATGATATTATGTAAAATGACAAAAATACCCCTCGAGCCCCACATCTTGGAAAAATAAAAAACTTCACATTACCGGATTCTTCATCTTCTCACGAGTTTAACCATATAAATTTTTAAAAAATTTGACAACAATTTGGCCTCCAAATTATCAAATTTATTCTTTCAAGTCCCTAAGCTCACACCTTTGGCTTTCACCCCAAAATGAGTAATCTAGTTAGGATACTTGATGATAGTCCCATATTATTGTCAAATAATGACCACAAGTGACTTATCTCTAGTTTTCACATGAATTCATACTCAACAATCACCCAAAAACGAGATTGAAGACTAGGGTATAGAATCTTGCCTCTTTGATGAAGAACTTGTGATTGGGTTCTTCGATTCTTAAAGATTGATGAAAAGATTGGATGATTTAAATGGTAAGTTCCCCCATTCTCCTACTAAAGTGCTCTCACCTCTCACTAGAATGCTCAAAAAATCACCCCAAAATGAATCCCAAAGCCTATATATTGAAATGGGGTCGGATTATAAAAAGTGGAAAATTAACCCTACGAGGCCGGGTCTGATGTAGCAGAACGGACCGCATAATGAACATGTTGGCCGCATAATTCACCGCAAAATCGGCACCCAAAATTGGGCTACAATGGCCCAGTCTTCGACAAAAATGCGACCGCGGAGTCCTAAATGCGACAGGTTTATAGGCGTAACACGAATCAGGTCGTTCTCCCCAACCATATCAGAACCATCACGAACATTTCGGTCCGCATAACTCTTCTGTCTGGACGAGGTTATATAGAGTAAATCCTGAATCACTTTAAAATTTTCCAAAGAATTCTAAACCAAGATTGTGCCCAATAATGCAACCTCACCGGAATCGAACTAACCCACCGGATCTCTAGTGCTCATAATAAACCTTCTCACAGTTGGGTGACCGAGCTACAAACCCGAGTAGGCTTTGAAAGATCCAGCCTCATAACTGGCTGGATAAGGCATGAACATCCATCCTCATAGGACTCATTGTTGGCGCTAGGTAAGCCAAACTTCCCAAACTCTCTGCCCAACGACTCAAAGCATCCGCCACTACATTGGCTTTGCCGGGGTGATACATGATACCGATGTCATAATCCTTACCGCAACTCTAATCACCTCATGTAGCACAAATTTAGATCATTTTGCTTGGACAAGTGCTGCAAACTCCGATGGTTAGTATAAATCTCACAAGGCACACCATACAAATAATGACGCGAGACCTTTATGTCATGGACAATAGCAGCTAACTCAAGATCGCCGATAGGAAAATTTTTCTCATCTATCGTCAACTGTCTAGATGCGTAGGCAATCACCCTACGACATGCATCACTACCACTTCAAGGCCAATCCTCGAGGCATCACAATAAACAGCATAAGACCTTGAACCTGTATGCAATACCAAAATCGGGAATGTATTCAAAGTTGTCTTGAGTTTTCTGAAAGCTAGCCTCACACTCTTCCGTTCACTGGAACAGAGCACGTTTCTGGGTCAGTCTAGTCATAGGGGTTGTAATCATTGAAAACCCCTCCATAAAACGACTGTAGTAACCCTCCAAGACAAGAATATTGTGGATCTCTATAGCTGAGGATGGTCTGTGCCAGCCCTGCACTGCTTCTACCTTCTTTTGATCCACCCAAAGTACCCTTATTCGATACCACGTGGCCTAAGAATGCCACGGAATACAACTAGAACTCTAATTTTGAAAACTTTGCATAAAATTTCTTTTCTCTCAGAGTCTGAAGCACTGTCCTCAAGTGTTGCTCATGATCTTCCCAACTCCGAAAATACAGCATAATGTCATCAATAAGGACGATGACAAAATTAAATATATGGCCATAATACACTATGCACCAAATGTACAAAAATTATTGGGTCATTGGTCAGCCCAAATGACATAAAAGAGACTCGCAATGATCATACAAAGTCCAAAAAGAAATATTCGGGATATCTGGCTCCCAAACCTTCAACTGTTGGTAACCTTAGCACAAATCAATCTTTGAAAACACATGTGCGTCCTTAAGCATGTTAGAATATGCGCCTAAAGCTAGAGGGAAGGTGAATAGCGTTTAATAAAAATCGCAGGAATAAAAATCAAGATAAATGCGGAAATAAAATAGTAAGGAGAGAGCACACCAAATTTATACTGGTTCGTCACAAAGCGTGGTTAAGTCCAGTCTCCCGAGAGACTCTCTCGAGTTTCAACTAATCTCTGTTAAGCTTCCGGGTGCTCAACAAACCGTTACAAACTGAGATCTTGAATCACACAAGCCTCAACGACGCTTGCTCGAAGATACCGCACTTCAAGACTTCAAGTGAAGGAATTAATCTTTCCTTCTTACAACAACAAGGGATTAGAACTTCCCTTCTAGTGTATGCAAACACATAGCACTCAAAAACAAGACTCTCTTACAGAGTGGATATGAGTAAACTTAATACGCTCAAGAACACAACAACTTCTTCAAGAGTTTGGCTCTCAAAAAACTATGAAATATATATATGAAATGAATGTAATGAAAGTATATAAGCTTATTGCAGATTTGTATTCAGTTGTTGTGTTTAAATGAGAGGTTTTGAGGTGTATTTATAGCCCTCAAAGACTTAGTGACCGTTGCTTAATTGTTAATCACTGATGCTGATTTTACACCAGCGTAATCGATTATTGTATTTCCATAATCGATTATCTTTTTAACGTTCAAAAAAACTAGACGTTGGATGGCAACGGTAACTAGAATAATCGATTATTCTCCATTTGATAATCGATTATTTGACCTCTCTGTAATTTCAAGATCTAGCTGGAAAATAAGGATAATCGATTATCATATAGTGATAATCGATTATCTTGCTATTCTGTGATTTCCAGTTTTAGCTGGAAACACAGGATAATCGATTATTGAAAAAGGATAATCGATTATCTGTAGCATAATCAATTATAAAAACGTTTTCCAAGTGTTTAGTTGACGACCATAAATCAAGTGTGATTTTTATGAAGATAATGATTTGGAAAATGCTTAAGTTATGTCCAGAAGTGAAAACCAATGTCAAAAACCATTTTGGCTAAGATGAAAACGTTAAAAATCATTTTGTTTGAAGTATATCAAATATGTTTGATAAAATGATATTTTTTTTTGGAGAGAAGCCAAGACTTGAATCTATTGTCGGATCAAGATCACAATGTAAAACGACTCATTTATATCTTCGTTACTTTTCTTGATCTTGTTCTTGTTTCTTTTGTGTTTGGACTTCGACTTTGGTCCGCTAGTTAATCTTGCGTTGCTTGTTTAATGATATGACTTGATATTTGATAATCTTGCTCTTACGTAATTCATCAAACCTATAAGAGCGAACACAACTTAGTTTAATGAAAATGAAAGTGCGTTTCAATAATAACTCACGACGATTTGGCATATGTCAATTTTGCATCCACGTCGGTTTGTCATTTATCAATACCTACAAAGATGAACACAACTTTCAGTTTTAACGACTTGAGAGTGTGTTCCAACAATTTCCCCCTTTTTGATAATGGCAAACCGATATGGGGATATGCATAGGTTATTTTAAAAAATTGATAATGACAAGCCAAGACAATTTTAACTCATGCCAAATATATATAAAGAGTTATCATGAGTTCCCCCTCAATTTATGCCAAATATGTTAATGTGCATAGCCCCTTTTTCTTCCCCCTTTTGACATTAGCAAAAAGAAGATCTTATTTATTAAGGGAAAGAAACATTAAAATACATAATGGAAGCAAAAATATGAACTAAAAATTATTCAAAATGAGGAGCTGTAGTCATCTTCGACATTATCATCTTGCTCGGTGTTCGGTACTTCACTTGACTCTCCCGGAAAGACGACTTGGGCATAGGGGTAGTTGACGTAGTCAAAATACCCATGAAGCTCATGAGTCAATCTTTGCACGTTTCGTTCCGTGCGAGCGACGTTCTTATCAATGCGAGTCATGGAGGTAGGCAAAGATGCAAGTTGCTCCGAAATTGTTTGGAGGGTAGCAACCGAAGGGGCACGAGGGCAATGTCTTTGAGGAGGAGGAGGAGCCGGTTGATCACCGCTACTATGAAAAGAAGTTTCTTGAATTTCCCAATGTTTTGTTCGATTTTTTCTTGGACCGACATTGGTGTTAATCTCTAAGGTTTCAAAAAGAGCCATTATGGTAAGAGCATAGGGAAGTGGCTTATCATCCCCGATAGCATCATGCATGTGGGTCATTACAAACTTGCACCAATTGATGCGAGAACCTATAATTATTGCATGCATGAGTTTGGCATCCTCATGAGAAAGTGTGGTATGATTGAATTTTCTTGGTTTGAGAACGCAGGTTATGAAATAAAAGATGAGACGATATTCCGGGAGCATTCAAGTAATGGTTGGGCGACGTTGCTCCGGACTTGGAACAAATTCTCCAATTCCAATTTGGTGGAAGAGGATTTGCTCATCAAATAGGGCTCCTTCGTCCCCGGTGTAGAGTGCTATATCTTCACCATTTCGTGGAAGTTTCGTGAGGATGTGCATGTTTTCCTCATTTAAGAGAATGGGAACTCCATTTACATTTGAAACAAGTTCACCATCGTCATCCTTCCTTAGGTTTGAGTATAAGGCACGAATTAGATGTGGGTGAATGTAAGAGAATTGAAGATAGAGGAATTCAATAAGGTGGCTTTGGATTAGTATATTTCTCGTTGATGAAGGGATGGAATTGCCAAGATATCGAGCGGTTGAGAAACGAGGAGGAAGAATCTCTCGATTCTCGAATTTTTCTAAGTATCGAAAGAGTTCGGTTTCACTTTCGAACCACAAAAATGATCCGTCTTTGTAGCAATAAATGGATGGAGGAGCGATGGAAGAAGAGGCAATGTTTTTGCCGGAACGAGCTCTTTTAGAGTTTTTGCCAGCCATATTGATACCACAAGACAAGAACTTGCAAAGAATTATGATTTTTGGGAAGAAAATTTGAGAGAAGATGTTTGGAATGTGATAATAATGAGGGGAGATCACTCATTTATAGGTGAGAATGTTTGAAGATCAGGTGGTGATTGAAAATCTTGAATTTAATGAGCTCAAACGGTCATAAAACGTTCAAAAGATTTGAATTTGAACCATTGATAATCGATTATCAGATGCGGATATTCGATTATTTTATTTTGTGCACTAAATTTCGGTAAACAGAAACGCTTGATAATCGATTATCAGTTGAGGATAATCGATTATTTTATTTGTGCACTAAGTCCTGCAAAACAGAAACATATGATAATCGATTATGTTAGCGAGATAATCGATTATTTTCCACCAAAATTAAGAAGTACAGTGTGACTCAAAAAGGTTCGACTATGTTCCCCCTGACTTTGTGAATACACCTGCAAAAAAAAATTAGGCGCCTCCGACGCTCAAGTCAGTAATAGTTCAAAGAAAATGCAATATTTTATAAGTGTATGTATTAGATCATCGTGGAGTCAAGTATTCCGAGTTCACTACGAATGCGGAAGAATGACTCTTTCTCTAAAGGTTTCGTGAAGATGTCGGCCAACTGATATTTAGTTTCAACAAACTCAATTTCGACATCACCTTTGAGAACGTGATCTCTAATGAAATGATGCCTTATTTCAGTGTGTTTCATCCTTGAATGAAGAACAGGGTTCTTCGTCAAGCTTATGCGCTAGTATTATCACATCGAAGAGGGATATGATCAATACTAAGACCATAATCCGAGAGTTGTTGCTTCATCCAAAGGATTTGAGCACAACAACTCCCCGCGGCTATATACCCAGCCTCGGTTGTGGATAACACAACACTTACTTGTTTCTTACTAAACCATGAAACTATGGAACTACCGAGCAAGTGGCAAGTGTCACTCGTGCTTTTGTGGTCCAATTTGCAACCCGCAAAATCAGAGTCGGAATAACCAATAAGTTGGCATGAAGAACCTTTGGGATACCAAAGTCCTACATTCATAGTGCCAACAAGGTATTTCATTATCCGTTTTACCGCAGTTAGGTGTGATTCCTTCGGACAGGATTGATATCGAGCGCATAAACAAACGTTAAACATAATGTCCGGCCTACTAGCAGTAAGATAAAGAAGGGATCCGATTATACCTCGATACTTCTTTACGTCTACTTCCTTACCTTTTTCGTCCTTGTCAAGATGATCTGATGTGCTCATGGGAGTAGCCATTGCTTTGGCGTTGTTCATTTCAAAATGTTTGAGCAATTCCTTGCAATACTTAGATTGACAAATGAAAGTCCCTTCTTTCATTTGTTTCACTTGCAATCCCAAGAAGAAATTGAGCTCACCCATCATTGACATTTCGAACTCACTTGTCATAATTTTTGAAAATTCCTTGCACAAAAATTCGTTAGTAGCACCGAAAATAATGTCATCTACGTACACTTGAACCAAGAGGATGTCTTTGTTTTTACCCTTGATAAAGAGTGTTGTATCAACTTTCCCCCTTTTGAACTCATTGTCCAAAAGAAATTTACTCAAGCGTTCGTACCAAGCTCGAGGAGCTTGTTTAAGACCGTAGAGTGCCTTCTTGAGATTGAAGACATGATTAGGGGAGTCAAAGTTTTCGAAACCCGGGGGTTGTTCAACATACACTTCCTCTTTAATAAATCCATTGAGGAAGGCGCTCTTGACATCCATTTGGTATAATTGAAAATTCATAGATGAAGCAAAAGCTAGTAATAACCGAATAGCTTCTAAACGTGCTACCGGTGCATAAGTTTCTTCAAAATCAATACCTTCTTCTTGATTATACCCGTTAGCGACAAGCCTAGCTTTGTTTCTAGTTATTATTCCGTTTTCATCTAGTTTGTTACGGAACACCCATTTCGTACCAATTACGGTGTGATTATTGGGTCTTGGCACTAATTCCCAAACGTCATTTCGTTTGAATTGGTTAAGCTCCTCTTGCATTGCCAAGGTCCAATGCTCATCCCCAATTGCTTCGGAAATGGTTGAAGGTTCTATTTGAGAAACAAAGGCCATGTGTCCTACAGTGTCCTTAAGAGAGTTTTGAGTACTTACCCCTTGTTCGATGTTGCCAATTACCTTGTCGAGAGGATGGTTTTTAGATGTCCTCCAGGCGTTAGGCATCATCGCTTCTTCCTCCTGTGGATGTATCTCTTCCAAGAGTTGTTCCGCAACTTCATCTTGGACTTTCTTTGGGCTCTCCTTTTCCTCATTGTCTTGAAGATTAATCTTGTCCAATGAATCTGCAAGATCATCACAAAAATCCTTTCTCGCCAAGCGAGCATCATTTTCGAAAAACACAACGTGAGGAGACTCCTCGACTGTTAAAGTGCATTTGTTGAAAACTCTATATGCCTTACTACGCAATGAGTATCCAAGAAATATGCCTTCATCAGATTTTGCGTCAAATTTTCCTAAGTTGTCCTTTCTGTTATTATGAATGAAACACTTACAACCAAAGACTCGAAGATGGGAGAGGTTAGGTCTCCTTCCCTTGTAGAGTTCATAGGGTGTTTTCATGAGTATCGGTCTTATGATAGCTCTGTTCAAAGACTACGTTTCCGCCTTTGGTAGGTCTTAGTGTAGGAATTTGGATGCATCTCCGGTCATGTGCTTGGTGCATCCGCTATCAAGGTACCAAAGTGCACTTGATGCCCTCAAGCATACCTACAAGACAATTTAATGAGTTTTTGGTACCCAAGCTATTTTGGGTTCTTGTGTGTTAGGTGCAAAATGGTGGTGTGATTGACATGTTGTGAGATGCCTATGTCTAGTGAAACAGACAGGAGCTATATGTCCCTATTGCAATAATGGCAAATAACGTTGGGGTTATGCATTCTTCTAGGATGATAATAGTTAGAGGGTCTAAATTCATTTACCCTATTTTTAGAAGTATAATTTTGATGCAATTTTTGAAAATCTTTTCTAGGTGTTCTAAATTGCACAACATTTCTTCTGGTGCTTATTCTAGGATGTATGGCGATCCTAGGATTATTATTTCTAGGTTGAATATTAACATTGATTTTATTTTGCCTAAGTTGAGCCTTAGGTTGTTTAGGAATGGTCTCAACTTTTTCTTTAGACTCATTTTTGAAACCTATACCATGTTTAGTAGATTTCAAATTTACAAGAACATCACTGAGATTTTTGTGAGAGGAATTGAATTTATTCAAGGTGCCTTTAAGATTTTCTACTTCATCTTTTAGAGATTTGCAAGATGTACAACCCTTGTTTGAACTCTCGGGTTTATCGGCGCATCTTTTGCCATAAAATTTATTTTCCTCTTTTAGCTTCTCATTATCAAGAGTCAATTTCTCCAAATCCTTTTCTTTCAAAGAAAGTTGTTTCTTTAATTCTTTTATGGTTTTGGAAGCGCTAATAAATTCACCATATAATTCATCAAAGGCATCTTGCATATCTTCAAAAGAGAAAGAATTCTTAGAAGGAGTTTCACATACCTCTTCTTGAGTTTCCTCATGTGCCATGAGACATAAGTTGGCAGTTTCATCTTTTTCTCCGTCACTTGATTCATCCCCGGAGTCACCTCCCCAAGAGATGTAGGCTCTTTGTTTCTTGACGAATTTCTTTTCTGTCTTGATATTTGGACAGTTGGGTTTGATACGCCCAACTTCTCCACATCCATAGCACTTGAGTTGTCCTCCTTGCCGCTTTCCTTTTCGTTCATACTCTTTCCACATGAACTTGTGGAATTTCTTAATAACGAGTCCGAACTCGTTATCTTCATCACTTGATTCCTCATCGTTTTGAGGTTGAGATGTGGATGCTTTGAGTGCAATCCTTCTTTTCCTTTGATCATCCAAAAGAGGGTTAAGAATAGTAGATTCATAAGTTTTGAGATTACCTCGAAGCCCGTCTATGGTGACATCTGTGATACCGATTGAGTCTTGAATAGCGTCGGCTTTAGAACGCCATTCCGGAGTGAGGCTTCGTAGAATTTTCCGGACAAGCTCCTTATCCGTAAATGTCTTTTTGAGAGCATGAAGGTCATTTACGATTTTTGAAAATCGCTCAAACATATCATCTATTTTCTCATTCTCCTTCATATGAAACAACTCATATTCATGGGTTAGGAAATCAATTTTAGCTTCTCGGACTTGGTCCGTACCTTCGTAAGTGATTTCCAGTTTGTCCCACATTTGTTTGGCCGTGGTGCAACATGAGATTTTTTGATGGTCATCGGGATTTACAGCACAATACATCATGTTGATGGCCTTTGCATTATTTTCCACCTTTTTGATGTCGTCCACATCATATTCGTCTTCCGATTTTGGGACGAGTTTATCTTCAACCCTTTTGGTGGGTAGTCGTTCTCCATTCTTTATAATTTTCCACAATAGAAAACTGTTTGATTGGATGAAAATTCTCATCCTCTCCTTCCAATAAGTATAATTAGTGCCATCAAAGAGTGGTGGCATTGTGGAGCATTGTCCCTCACCTAATCCTGCATAAACGTTACGAGTAGAAACCATGGATTGTTTCTCTCAAACTGTTAAGTCTTTCAGAGAGTTAGGCTCTGATATCAATTGTTAGAATATGCGCTTAACGCTAGAGGGGGGGGTGAATAGCGTTTAATAAAAATCGCAGGAATAAAAATCAAGATAAATGCGGAAATAAAATAGTAAGGAGAGAGCACACCAAATTTATACTGGTTCGCCACAAAGCGTGGTTAAGTCCAGTCTCTCGAGAGACTCTCTCGAGTTTCAACTAATCTCTGTTAAGCTTCTGGGTGCTCAACAAACCGTTACAAACTGAGAACTTGAATCACACAAGCCTCAACGACGCTTGCTCGAAGATACAGCACTTCAAGACTTCAAGTGAAGGAATTAATCTTTCCTTCTTACAACAACAAGGGATTAGAACTTCCCTTCAAGTGTATGCAAACACTTAGCACTCAAAAACAAGACTCTCTTATAGAGTGGATATGAGTAAACTTAATACGCTCAAGAACACAACAACTTCTTCAAGAGTTTGGCTCTCAAAAAACTATGAAATATATATATGAAATGAATGTAATGAAAGTATATAAGCTTATTGCAGATTTGTATTCAGTTGTTGTGTTTAAATGAGAGGTTTTGAGGTGTATTTATAGCCCTCAAAGACTTAGTGACCGTTGCTTAATTGTTAATCACTGATGCTGATTTTACGCCAGCATAATCGATTATTGTATTTCCATAATCGATTATCTTTTTAACGTTCCAAAAACTAGACGTTGGATGGCAACGGTAACTAGAATAATCGATTATTCTCCATTTAATAATCGATTATTCGACCTCTCTGTAATTTCCAGATCTAGCTGGAAACTAAGGATAATCTATTCTGTGATTTCCAGTTTTAGCTGGAAACACATGATAATCGATTACTGAAAAAGGATAATCGATTATCTGTAGCATAATCAATTATAAAAACGTTTTCCAAGTGTTTAGTTGATGACCATAAATCAAGTGTGATTTTTATGAAGATAATGATTTGGAAAATGCTTAAGTTATGTCCAGAAGTGAAAACCAATGTCAAAAACCATTTTGGCTAAGATGAAAACGTTAAAAATCATTTTGTTTGAAGTATATCAAATATGTTTGATAAAATGATATATATTTTTTTTTGCAGAGAAGCCAAGACTTGAATCTATTGTCGGATCAAGATCACAATGTAAAACGACTCATTTATATCTTCGTTACTTTTCTTGATCTTGTTCTTATTTCTTTTGTGCTTGGACTTCGACTTTGGTTCGCTAGTTAATCTTGCGTTGCTTGTTTAATGATATGACTTGATATTTGATAATCTTGCTCTTACGTCATTCATCAAACCTACAAGAGCGAACACAACTTAGTTTAATGAAAATGAAAGTGCGTTTCAATAATAACTCACGACGATTTGGCATATGTCAATTTTGCATCCACGTCGGTTTGTCATTTATCAAAACCTACAAAGATGAACACAACTTTTAGTTTTAACAACTTGAGAGTGTGTTCCAACAAAGCAGACATACAGATCATCTATAAGAGGCAAGGATTACAGTTCTTCAATGTAGCTTTATTCAACTGGCGATAATCAATACACATACGCAGAGAACCATCATGTTTCTTCACAAATAACATAGGAGCACCCCAAGTGATACACTAGGCCGAATAAAACCCTTTTCAAGAAATTTCCTATAACTGATACTTCAACTTAACTGACGGTTTCACCTCATCCTTAGTCCATAACCTTAGGAAAAGACCCAAACATCAACATCTAACATTCATCATAGGGCCTTAATACCACATTGTCACACTGCATTTGTCTTATATAAACATACTTCAACTTTTATTAGCGCTTAATTACTTCAAATTATTTTCTTCAGGATGTTACACTCTCCCTCACGTAGGGTCATTCGTCCTAAAATACACAACGTAACCTATCTCCTTCTTCACAGATCTTAATGTCTCAATTTTTTTGACTCCCAAATATTTTCAAAAATTTGGGCAGAGCCTCCCCTGTAATTAGGCCTATCCACCTGCCAGAGTAACACCAAAATAACTCCTAACAACACATCCACAACCCAATGAAACATCACAATGTATATATCAATAATACTAATCTTTGCATTACAAGCATCGCATTTTCATAATGATAACTGGACATGAAACACGTCATCTGTATGCCCATAACCTCGTCTTTGGCCATGATAGTTGTTCATAAATAACAATATTGCCAATTAACTTTATGTTATCAAACATCTCATTTCAGACCTCCACTTTACTCACAACAAGGGATGAAGATCTTATAATTAATTACCCAAATTAACGAGTCACATTTAACGCCACCTGAACGCCCATCTCGTAGGCTAAAACTCAATGTTTACAACACAAAAATGACTTAATATGAACAGAAAGTACACAAGAATTGTCAAATAAGCCTAACAGGCATGACTCTCATTAAAAAAGTATATTAAATTTTTAATTTCATAAAAGGAAATTTTAATAAAAAACTTTTCACCGCCAGGACCTTGTACTTATATAACATCCACATCAGCTTCTAGCTCGGTTCAAAATATTTCACATTACATAAAACATTTGAGGATCTCATCCTCAACTCTGAATCACAAGTATTTGCACATTGTACCAACTGAAATCATTCATTACCTTTCTTTCTTCTTTTCAATAAATTTTTGTCAAAGTAAATCATAACATAAAATGAACCCTGATACCGATAGGGCATACAGTTAACAATTGAAAGTAATTATCCTAAAATCACATCAAAACCCACTGTAGTAAGTAATAGAAAGTCACATTTAGCCTCATAGATATTCTTACTGACCAACACATAATGGTAGGGATAGTTATCTCCATTTAATATCCCAACGTGAGTATTCACAAAAGTAGCTCTCAGGATTACGAAGCTCACTCATGAGTGGAGCATATTAAGCGGACTCGCCTCAATTTTCAAAATCAAATCTAATTAAGGAATAATATCCTTTTTATAACAATCAAAATTGTATATGTAATGATGTCATCTTGTGTAGTGGTCTCAGCCATACTATAGCAATTATATTAATGGGTCTGACATCAACCTCTTAGGCGCTATCTACCCATTCGTTCTCCATCTTTAACTTGTAGAATATGTAGATTAGTAACTATAATGGAGTGTGTTGACTGTGTGTTCTGATGAAATAGACTTCTCCTAAATCTGGAATAATTTCTCATGATGTTTATAGTATCACCACATTCATAACAACCCATTTGCAGTTCGGCTGCTCATACTAAGTCTGTGCCGGATAACTAGAATAACAATTTTAAGGAGTCTCATGCTAGTGGTGCATTAAAAGATGATTGTCCCATGGAAGTGCCCTGATTAACTGGAGCACTACAAGTATCCTGAAATTGTTTCCAATTCCCTGCTAATACTGAAATGTAGAATTATTATGGACATAGGAACATCGAAGGCCCCAACATCATCCCATACAAATCTCGGCTCTTACTCATATGCAAGTTTCAAAGAATATACTACTTAAATACATCACAGGCCAAATCTGATATGCCACATGACCCACAATTTGATTGTTCATAGTGAACTCCTTACACTTTGCGCAAAGCCATAAGATACATCCTCATAATCCACGATACTAACCTTTATCACTTGTAAATCACCATTATAAGACAACTCAAGCCATTCATTTGGTACATGTCCTTCTTAGGACAGTTAAACTCGCTTCCTCTAGCATCTCGGTTGCTAGTTGTACCCTTCGCTAAATAGAAATCTCATAAGAACCACATCGTCTCTATTACCACCTACTATCTTTAGGTCTACATCCACTTCGTGACTCTACCATTACTGCGACGATTAGGCATTAAGTAAACCTTCTCAATATCGTTCTTATCAACCAGTTGTCAGAACTTATTGCAGCCTCATGTGCACGATTAAATGATCTCTCAATTCTTTTGCATTATCGGTATGGATGACACGTGGTAACAATGGTTGAGAAAATTCTTGGCTCACTTATAATCCTTCAATAGCATCACAAACCTTCAGCGCACAATTGATATCGAGCGCGCAATTTCAATACACGAGTGGATGCAAAAAGAACATATGATATAAGTTCCAAACTGAATAAATGCTGCACGATAAGGAATAAAATAAAGTGGAAATTTTCCTAACGGCTACATAACCTCTCGTAGATAAGTACCGACGTGTCTGTACAACTTAGCGAGACTCTAATAAACAGGCATGTGTTTCATGACTCCTATGAACCTAGAGCTCTGATACCAACTTGTCATGACCCTAATTCACCAATCGTGAACACGTCATGACGGCACCTAGTCACGATGACTAGGTAAGCCTAACAGAGCGGAAGTAACATCTAATACAAAAATATTCAATCAAAAGTTGAATAACTTAAGGAAATGTATATATATTGCCGCTCGGCACATACACTTCAAAACTTCAAATTCTATAACAGAAAAAAATCCCAAAACCCAGAAACTCATGGGCAACACAGGCTACAGAAAAATACATGATACGGCTCTAACTCCGGAATGACTACACAACCGAAATGAAGGAAAAGTCAAATGCTACAACTGGAATAAGATTGAGACTCCTGGTTTGCGGATGTGGCAGATATACCTCAAAGTCTCTGGATACCGCCCCTGGATCACTGATGATGCGCCTGATCGGAAGTACCTGGGTCTGCACATGGAAAACATGTGCAGAAGAGGCATGAGTGCACCACAGAAATGTCAAGCCTAACCTCGGTTTGGTAGTGACGTGTTAGGTCAGGGCCTACTGAGACAAATATCATAATAAGGCTGAAAATAGTATGAAATAAGCAGAAATAATGATATACAATTATAAAATAAATCGGATTGCACAATCAACAATTTATACACAGAAAATGAGATAACACAGAGTAAACAACTCAATTCTGATTTCCGACAACTAGCTAAATTACACCATGCAGCGTCCGTTGCCTACCCTAATGCTCCTGCTATGGACTTTACTGCTAGTTTTGAGCTTTCTTGCTTGCTATGCGCCAACTAGTGGAATGCTTTACCGAATGCGCCAACCAACCTCTGGTGTCGGGCCTATCGGAACACCAACCCAATCTTGGTAAGGATCTCCCAGGATGCCGTTCTATAGTCCATTTTATTAATCTGTATGAGGATCCCTCGCGTTACCGTCCCGTAGTCCACCGTATAAATATATCTGAATGATCTCCCAGGATACCATCTTGTAGTCCATTTTATCAATCTGTACGAGGATCTCCCAGGATACTATCCTGTAGTCCACCGTATATATATATATATATATATATATATATATATATATATATATATATATATATATATATATATATATGAAGGATCTCCCAAGATACCGTCCTGTTGTCCATTTTATCAATCTGTACGAGGATCACCCGGGACACCGTCCCGTAGTCTACCGTATAAATATATTTGAAGGATCTCCCAGGATGCCGTCATGTAGTCCAACCATCAAAGTGCAGGGGGATCTACCGAGACTCTAACCCGTAGTCCCAAAGTAAACAAACAAGAGGGGAGCTACCGGAATCCCACATCCGTACTCCCAATGTAAATACGAAACCAAAATCAGAGAAATATTCAGAAATTGAAGCACAACATTACAAGGCAACAATTAAATTCGGGCCTAACATGCTTCACATAACTACAATCAAGGCAAATTAATCAAATAGGCAATTTGGGTCAATTTAACATGCTTTTCTATACTAGCAAAAGCTATAATAGCAATTAGGATAAAGCAATTACAAAAGAAACTCAATTCAAGTATTTTAAGTAAAAATTAGATTTTCAACAATTAGCTCAAGTACACACTCGTCACCTCTCGTACAAGGCATTCAATTATCAATTTCATATCTTAGGGGACAAAGTCCCCTACACAAGGTTACACAAGCCACTTACCTCGAACAAGTGGAAGTCAACCCAAAATCACGCTCTTGCCACGAGTATCCGATCCCAAATGGCTCAAGTCTATTCAATTAGATTGCATATTTTAAATAATAATCTGACTAATTTATTCTACAATTAAATTCTAAGCTAATACGCGATATTATCTAAAATGACAAAAATGCCCCTCGGGCCCCACATCTCGAAAAAATCAGAAAATTTACATCACCGGATTCCTCATATTCTCAAACTTCAACCATATATCTTTTACCAAAATTCGACAATAATCGGCCTCCAAATCATCAAATCCATTCTTTCAAATCCCTAGGCTCAAACCATTGGCTTTCACCCAAAAATGAGTAATCTAGTTAGGATATCTGATGATAATCCCATATTGTTGTCTAACAATTACCACAAGTGACTTATCTCTTGTTTTAACATGAGTTCTTACTCAACAATCACCCAAAAACGAGATTGAAGACTAGGGAATAGAAACTTAACTCTTTGATGAAGAACTTGTGATTGGGTTCTTGATTCTTAAAGATTGATGCACGACTGATGATTTATATGGTGAGTTCCCCCATTATCTCTCTAAAATACTCTCACCTCTCTCTAAAATGCTCAGAATATCACCCCAAAATGAACCCCAAAGCCTATATATTGAAATGGGGTCGGGTTATAAAAAGTGAAAAATTAACCCTCCGAAGTTGGGTCTACTGTAGCAGAATGGACCGCAAAATAAACATGTTGGCCAGCCTAATGCACCGCAAAATTGGCACCCAAAACTTGGATACACTGGCCAAGTCTTCGACCAAAATGCGACCGCAAAGTCCTAAATGCGACAGGTTTTGCGATCGCAGATTTGACATAGGTTTGTATTTTCCATCATTTGGTGATTTGATCATTACTTTTTGTAGGAATGTCTAAATGATGAACGGTTTGAAGCGTGGGAAACTAGACTGAGATATCTAATTTAATAGGTTGTTCATCACCCAAATCCTTATATAACTAAAGATATGATTGTATAAAGTGAGGTCTTATGCGCACTCATTTACAACTTTCGTCTATTATGAAATTTTCTAACTTCAAAAGTTCCTGTTAGCCATCCGAAATCACCCTGAAGTCCCCGAGACCTAAACCAAAAGTGCAACCCATCCTAATACATCATATGAACTTGTTGAAATCATAAAACACATCCAGCAACACAGAAATCACCAATCCTCAACGGATTCAAGCCTAGGTTCAACCAAAACTTCCGAATTTCACCTTTAATAAAAAACGCGACCTAAACACGTCCGAATGACTTGAAATTTTTCATACATATCCCAAATCACCTAAGGAAGCTACAAAAACTTCCAGAACTCCATTTCGACCCTTGGATCAAAATCTTACCTATCAACCGAAAGTTGCCAAAATACTAGCTTTCTGCATTTCTAGCCTAAATGAGCTACGAACTTCCAAAAAACCTTCTGAACATGCTCCCAACCCTTAAATCACCTAACGCAGCTAACCAAACAATTGAATTTCCATTCCGAGACCGTCTTCATACTGTTCCAACTACAGACCATTTATTAATACTTAGGCTCTTATTTAGGGATTAAGTGTCCCAAAAATACTCTGAATCCCAACACGAATGTCCCGGCAAACCAAAATAGTAGAAATAAACTTTGAGGAAGTAGTTAATAGGGGAACGCGACATAAGTTCTAGAAATGACCGGCTAGGTCGTTACATACTCCCACACTTAAGTATTTGTTCGTCCTTGAATGAGCATAAAGAACATACCTACAGTAATGAAAAGATGAGGATATCAGCTGCGCATATCCTGTTAGGTCTCCCAAGTCGCCTCCTCAACTGGTTGACCCCGCCATTGAACCCTCACTGAAGCTATTTCTTTTTATATGAGCTTGCAGACCTGTCTATCTAATACTGCCATTGGCTCCTAAATATAGGACAAATCCATACCCAATTAGAATGAGTTGTAATCCAAAACGTATGACAGGTCCCCGTGATATCTCGGGAGCATCAAAACATGAAATACCGGATGAACTCCTACAAAACTGGGAGGTAAGGCAAGCTCATAAGAAGCCTTCCCAACATGCCTTAATATTCTAAAAGGTCCAATAAACCTTAGACTCAACTTCCCTTTCTTCCCAAACCTCATAATGCCTTTGATAGGCATAACACGAATCAGGACCTTCTCTCCAACAATATCGGAACCATCACGAACTTTCCGGTCCGCATAACTCTTCTATTTGGACGAGGTTATACAGAGTAAATCCTGAATCACATTAAACTTTTCCTAAGCATTCTAAACCAAGCTTGTGCCCAATAATCCAACCTCACCGGAGTCGAACCAACCCACGGGGTCTCTAGTGCTCATAATTGACCTGCTCACAGTTGGGGCACCAAGCTACAAACCTGAGTAGGCTTTGAAAGATCCAGCCTCATAGATGGATGGATAAGGCATGAACATCCATCACCATAGGACTCTTTGTTGATGCTAGGTAAGCTAAACTTCTCAAACTCTCTGCCCAGCGACTCTAAGCATCAACCACTACATTGGCTTTGCCTGGGTGATACATGATACCGATGTCACAATCCTTACCGCAATTCTAATCACCTCTTATGGCACAAATTTAGATCCTTTTACTTGGACAAGTGCTGCAAACTGCGATGGTTAGTATAAATCTCACAAGGCATACCGTACAAATAATGACGCCACACCTTTAAGGCATGGTCAATGGCAGCTAACACAAGATCATGGATAGGATAAGTTTTCTCATGTACCGTAGATGCGTAGGCCATCACCCTACGACATGCATCAATACAATTCAAGGCTAATCCTTGAGGCATCACTATAGACAGCATAAGACCTTGAACCTGTAGGAAATATCAAAATTGGGAATGTAGTCAAAGATGTCTTGTGTTTTCTGAAAGCAAGCCTCACACTCTTCCGCCCACTGGAACGGAACAGGCTTCTGGGTCAGTCTAGTCATAGGGGTTGCAATCGATGAAAACCCCTCTATAAAACAACAGTAGTAACCCACCAAGCCAAGGAGACTACGGATCTCTATAGATTAGGATGGTATGTACCAGCCCTGCATTGCTTCTACCTTCTTTAGATCCACCCAAGTACCCTCGCTCAAAACCATGTGGCCTAATAATGCAACGGAATACAACCATAACTCTAATTTTGAAAACTTTGCATAAAATTTCTTTTCTCTCAGAGCCTAAAGCACTGTCCTCAAGTGCTTCTCATGATCTTCCCGACTCCAGAAATACACCAGAATGTCATCAATAAGGACAATTTAAAAATTAAAGATATGGCCAGAATACACTATGCACCAAATGTACAAAAACTATTGGGTCATTGGTCAGCCCAAATGACATACAAGAGACTCGCAATGATCATACAAAGTCCTAAAAGAAATCTTCGGGATATATGGCTCCCGAACCTTCAACTGTTGGCAACCCGAGCGCAAATCAATCATAGAAAACACATGTGCGCCCTTAAGCTAGTCAAACGAATCATCTATAAGAGGAAAGACGGTTCTTTAGTGTAGGTTTATTCAACTAGCGGTAATCAATACACATACGCATAGAACCATCCTTTTTCTTAACAAATAACATAGGAGCACCCCAAGTGATACACTAGGTCGAATAAAACCCTTTTCAAGGAAATTCCTATGACTGATCCTTTATCTTAATTGGGGAGGATGTGATGACTCAGTCCATTATCATGTGAGTTACCGCCTCGTTTCCCCATAGTATTTTTCTCTATGTTTCAGTATCAGTGTTTGAGGTGATCGGGTAGAATTGTATTAGTTTTAGATGGAAATGAGGCACTTAGTCTCTTAAAGTGAAGCATGTATTGAAAAGGTCAACTAGGAGTTGACTATTTAGTTAGAGGGCTCGGATGTGAATTTTGGTGATTTGGTTAGCTTTTGTGGATGATATATGACTTAGGAGTGTGATCGGAATTGAATTTAGAGGTCCGGTGTAGAATTAGGCTTGAAATGGCGAAGTTAGAATTTTGGCACATTTTGGTTGGTTGGTGAGATTTTGGTCAGGTAGTTGGAATGGGATTTCTAGAGTTGCAGTAGCTTCATTAAGGGATTTTGGGCATGTGTACAAAGTTTTAGGTCATTCAGAGGTGTTTAGGTTGGGTTTTTGATTGAATGTGAAATTCGGAAGTTTTGAAGAAACTTAAGCTTGAATCCAATGTGAATTGATAATTTTAGTATTGTTTGACGTGTTTTGATGATTGGAATAAGTTCATATGATGTTTTGGGGTATGTTGGTATTTTTGGTTGAGGTCCTGCAAGCCTCAGGGAGATTTCGGATAGCTAAACGGAAGAATCTTGGACTTGGAATATTGCAGAAATGTAACCGTTGTTGCAGACCACCTTTGGCCTTCGCGTTCGCAGAGGGGCCTTTGCATTCGGGTAATTGTAGTTTCTGGGCCATTGCATTCGTGATAGTGGCCTCGCGTCCGTGTAGAAGGGCCTGGAGGCCCTGCCTAGTTGTTTATTACGTTCGCGATAAGGGAGTCGCATTCGCGTAAGGGGAGGTCCTTGTGCATCGCGTTCACGTTTGGAGTATCGTATTCGTGAAGGGTTAAAATTGTTAGAGTATTTCTTGTGCATCACGAACGCGAGGGAAGTCTCGTGTTCGCATAGAAGGAAAGCTGGGCTTCAGAAGGTTTATTTATGATATTTCATCTGCGACCCACTTATCATTTCCTCCATTTTTGAACCATCTCAAGAGCTTTTTGGTAGAAATTGAATAGGGTTTTGACGGAAATTGATTGGAGGTAAGTCTGGTGACTTAGAAATTCTATTGTACTGAATAATCAACCTTTTATTCTTGGAAAAATTGGGTAAAACTTTGAATAACTAGGGCTTAGTTTTTGAAACGAAAATTTGGGATTTGAAAGGGCATTTGAACTCTAATTTTGGTAAATTTGATATGTACGGACTCATGGCAAGATAAGGATCGTATTGATGTAAAATTGTTTGGATTTCAAGAAGTGGGCCTGGGGCTCGGGTTTTGCCAGTTTTGTGATTTTCGATATTCTTTGAGTTATTTCGATTGGGTTATTTTCCATTAGCCTATTGTAACATATTCGTTGTGGTTTTGACCTGATTCGACGCACGAGGAGGTCGATTTGAGAGGAAAGGGAATCGCAAGCTAGTTTTCGACCGGCTAGAGGTGAGTAATAGATGTATATAATGACCTGAGGGTTTAAAACCCCGGTATATAACACTATGACGCTGTATTGAGGTGAGACACGCACTCCATGATGAGTGCGGGGTCATTTGTGATTTGGGATTATGGTTTAGTCCGCCCTGAGTGGTGTCCAAGTTGTGCTTTAGACTATAGACCGATTAGTAAACATCCTACTTGGATTGTTATGATATATTTGGGTTGCGTGCCGACTATTTGAATCCCCTGGGGATTATTATCACTACTTCCCTGATGCTTAGCATGTTGTATGATTGCAGTCCTAAGTTTTAAACACTATTTCGAAATGCTTAGTCACATTCGTAAGGTTTTTAAAACTTTACTATATTTTTTCCTAGTAATTGGAACTGAGAAATATAATTTGACTATACTGTGTGACTCACATGCATATTCTGGACTAACGTGGATCGGGCTGCACACCGCAGCGATGATACGATGAATTGCACTTGGGCTGTAGGAGCCCCTCTAGAGTCTGAACCCCCACAGTGAGCGCGGGTACCCAAATGGATCGGGTTGCACGCCATAGCGATCATGTGCATTGCATTGCATTCATACATTCATACTTATCTGATCTACCTGACTTTGTTTTATTTCTATTTCACCGTTAGTTATGCTAAATCGCTAGTTTTAGCTTTATATTGTGGTATTTCGTGGATTCTCATCTTCAGTCATTATATACGCTTATTACTCACTGAGTTGGAAGTACTCACTCTACTCCCTGCACCATGTGTGCAGACTTAGGTGAGCCGGGAGCTCAGTTGAGTTGTTGCTGCTTTTCAGATTATCTCAAGAGTTGTCGAGGTAGCTGCCTGGCGCCGCAGGACCCGACTCCTCCCCTTATCTCTTTTGATTTCGTATCTTAGACTCTATTATGATTCGACTTTGCTACTCATTTGTATTAGAGGCTCTAAACTCGTGACGCCAGATCCGTTGGGAGTTGCTTTGACACTTGTTCTAGTTTTTCCATGTTCTTTCTATTTCCTATCTAATTATGAATCTTCTTACCTGCTAAGTTCTTTTATTCAATTGTTAATGAGATTTCGTATTTGGGTTGAGAGTCCACAATAGTTGGGCTTGCCTAGCATTATTGTTGGCGCCATCACGACCGGGATTGGGGTCGTGACATGTTGGTATCATAGATTAGGCTACTAGACTTCATGAGTTATGAGTTGGTTTAGTAAAGTCTCGCAGATCGATACAGAGACATCTGTAATTATCCTCGAGAGGTTGCACAACCCTTAGGAAACACTTCATATTCTTGAAATTCTTGTCGTGCGACTTTGTTGATCCGAGAACTAAACTTCTATATTCTATTCTCTCGCAGATGGTGAGAACCCGTGCTACCAGATGCGATGGACGACCACCATTGCCACTCGCTAGAGGCCGTATGTGCGGTCGTGGTCGTTGTCGAGGCAGGCTAGTGAGATCAGCATATGCAGATCCACTAGCTGCCCCGGTTCCGGACCAGCCTCCAGCTGTAGATGCTCCAGCAACACCTGTTGAGGCACTGGCGATGCCCATTGTGATTCGTTGTCTCCGGGAGACTTTAGATCAGATCTTATCCGCCTGTACTGGCCTGGATCAGGAAATCTCAGCCACTATCGCAGCAGCTACTTCTCAGACCAGGGTGATCATCATACCCCCGCTGCTCGCACACTCGAGCAGAGTTTTCAGGGATTGCAGACACCAGGAGCAGCCTCAGTTCAGCCAGTTGCACCAGTAGCACCAGTTACCCCAGTTGTGCCAGTCGCACCAGCTCTAGACTTTGTGGTTCCAACTATGCCAGACGATGAACATCGTCGACTGGAGAGGTTTGGTAGGCTCCAGCCTCCAACGTTAGTAGTACTAAGGGCGAGGATGACCAGGGATTTCTAGACAAGTGTTAGCATATGCTTCGCACTGCAGGGATTTTGGAGTCGAGTGGAGTGGATTTTACTACTTTCCAGTTCTCAGGGCCTGCATATACATGGTGGGAGGAGTTTGAGAGGCACGGACCTGTTGGAGCAACACCCCTTACTTGGTAACAGTTCCCACTCTCTTTCTAAAGAAGTATGTACCGCAGTCTCGCAGGGAGGAGATGCGTCGTCAGTTTGAGTGGTTGATTCATGGTGATATGATTGTGACCCAGTATGAGTTGACGTTTACGCAGCTAGCTCGGCATGCTACTTGGATGATCCCGACAGATCGGGAGAGGATTAGGAGGTTTGTGGATGGACTCAACTATCCAATCCACATTTTGATGACTAGAGAGAGGATTGTGGCCGCATCGTTTGAGGAGGTAGTTGATGTGGCTCAACAGATTGAGATAGATCACTATCGGGAGCATGAGGAGAGGGAGGCCAAAAGGCCTCGAGGTTCAGGCAGCTTCAGTGGTGCTCCATCTATGGGCTAGTTCTAGCGTGGAAGAGGTCGTATCTTCAGGCCTCCTCAGTCAAGTCGTCCAGAGTACAGTGGGGATTCTTCCGGCCGCGGTCATCAGGTATTACATCAAGGCCAGTATTCGCTTAGCGCCCGTCCGGATCAAAGCTTTACTCTTGCCTCTTCAGCCCAGGGTTCATCTGCAGCGAGGGGTTCCCTTCAAACCCCTTCTCAAGCTCCGGCTAGTTGCTACGAGTGCGCTGAATTTGGTCACATGAGGAGACATTGTCCTCAGCTTCGTGATGGTCAGTTTCAGCATAGGGATCATCCCTCATCTTCTGCTCCTATTTCATCAGCACCAACTCTGCTAAGGGTGGAGGCCAAGTAGCCAAAGGCCGCCCCAGGGGTGGAGGCCAGACTCGCAGTGGTCAGGCTCGATTTTATGCTCTTCCAGACATGAGGGACACCATTACATTAGATGTTGTTAGCACTGGTATTATCTCAGTCTTCAACAGAGATGCTTCTGTCTTGTTTGATCCCGGATCTACATACTCTTATATGTCTTCATTTTTTTCCATAATCTGGTGACTATTGGGGGTCTGGAGACCCGAGTTGACTTGTTATTGTTGGGCTTGGTAGATTTTGATGTGATTCTTTGTATGGATTGGCTATCCTCGTACCATGCTATTCTGGATTGTCATGCCAAGATAGTTACGTTGGCTATTCCGGGTGTTCCAAGCATCGAGTGGCGAGGTATAACTAATTATGTGTCCAACAGGGTAATTTCATTCCTAAAGGCCCATGGATGGTTGGGAAGGGTTGTTTATCATATTTGGCTTTCATGAGAGATGTCAGAACTGAGAATCCTAGTCTTGATTTGGTTCCCATTGTGAGGGATTTCCCCGATGTATTTCCAGTAGACCTGTCGGGCATGCCACCAGACATGGATATTGATTTCGGTAATTATCTGGTGCCTGGCACTCAACCCATCTCTATTCCTCCCTATCGTATGGTGCCAGCTGAGTTAAAGAAGTTGAAGGAGCAGCTTTAGGAACTCCTAATAAGGGGTTCATTCGCCCGAGTGTGTCACTGTGGGGTGCACCGATCTTATTTGTGAAGAAGAAGGATGGCATGATGAGAATGTGCATTGACTACAGACAATTGAATAAGGTGACAGTGAAGAATAAGTATCCACAACCTCGTATTGAGAATTTGTTTAAACAACTTCAAGGGGCAAAGGTGTTCTCCAAGATTGATCTCCGTCCAGGCTATCACCACTGGAAGATTAGGGATTCAGACATCATGAAGATGACTTTCAGGATGAGATATGGGCACTATGAGTTTCTGGTTATATTATTTGGGTTGACTAATGCCCCAACCGCGTTCATGCACTTAATGAACAATCTATTTTGAACGTATCTGGATTCATTTGTGATTATGTTTATTGATGATATCCTGGTGTACTCGCGTATCCAGGAGGAGCACGCACAACATTTGAGGGTGGTATTGCAGGGATTGAGAGAGGGGAGGCTCTATGCAAAGTTCTCCAAGTGTGAGTTCTGGCTTGGTTCTGCGGATTTTTTGCGACAAGTGGTGTCCACTGATGGTATTCAGGTTGATCCAAAGAAGATAGAGGCGTCGCAGACCGTCCTCAACCATTGAGATTCGGGTTTCCTCCGTTTGGCGGGTTATTATCGCAGGTTAATTCAGGGGTTTTCATCTATTTCGTCGCCCTTGACCATTGATGTAGAAGAATGCACCATTTGTGTGGTCGGATGAGTGCGAGGAAAGCTTTTAGAAGCTCAAGATATCTTGAATTAAAACTCTAGTATTGGTATTTCCATCAGATTCAGGTTCTTACACAGTGTTTTGTGATGCTTCGAGAGTTGGGATCGGATGTGTATTGATGCAGGAGGGTAGAGTTATTGCTTATGATTCTCATAAGTTGAAGCCCTATGAGAAGATCTACCTTGTTCATGACTTAGAGTTGGCTGCTATAGTTCATGCTTTGAAGATTTGGAGGCACTATTTATATGGCGTATTTTGTGAGGTATTCACCGATCATCGTAGTCTTCAGCATCTGTTCAAACAGAAAGATTGTAATTTGAGGTAGCGGAGGTGGCTTGAGTTACTCAAGGACTATAACATTACCATTTTCTATCACCTGGAGAAGGCCAATGTAGTGGCCACTGCTTTGAGTCGGAAGGCGGTAAGCATGGGTAGATTGGCGTACATTCCAGTTGGGGAGAGGCCCTTTGCAGTTGAGGTCAGGCTTTGGCCAATTGGATGGTGAGTTAGATATTTCAGAGCCTAGTCGGGAATTGGCTTGTGCGATTTCTCGATCTTCCTTGTATGATTGCATTAGAGAGCGCCAGCATGATGGTCCGCATTTGCTTGTCCTAAGGGACAGGGTCCAGCATGAAGATGCCAGGGTTGTGACTATTGATTACGATGGTATGTTGAGGATGCAGGGCCATATTTGCGTGCCCAATGTGGATGGGATTCGGGAGTTAATATTAGAGGAGGCCCACAACTCGCGGTATTCAATTCATCCAGGTGTCGCGAAGATGTATCAGGATTTGAGACAACATTACTGGTGTAGAAGAATGAAGAAGGATATTGTGAGTTACGTAGCTCGGTGTCTCAATTGTCAGCAGGTCAAGTATGAGCATCAGAGGCCTGGTGGTGTACTTCAACGCATGGATATTCCCGAGTGGAAGTGGGAGAGGATTACTATGGATTTTGTGAGTGATCTTCCACTGATAGTGAGGAAGTTTGATTCGATTTGGGTGATTGTAGATCAATTGACCAAGTCCGTGCACTTCATTTCGGTGTGTGTTACCTGTTATTCGGAGCAGTTACCGAAAATTTTCATCTGGGAGATTGTACGGTTTCATGAGGTCACAGTTTCTATTATCTCAGATAGGGGTACTCAGTTTAATCACAGTTCTGGAGGACTTTTCATCGAGAGTTAGGTACACAGGTAGAGTTGAGCACAATGTTTCATCCTCAGACGGACGGGCAGTCCGAGCGTACTATCTAGATATTGGAGGACACGTTACGTGCCTGTGTTATTGATTTTGGAGGTTCTTGTGCTGAGTTCTTGCCACTTGCAGAGTTTGCTTACAACAAAATCTACCAATCTAGTATTTATGTGGTGTCGTATGAGGCCTTATATGGAAGACGGTGTAGATCTCTGGTTGGTTGGTTTGAGCCCGGCGAGGCCTGGCTATTGGGGGCAGAGTTGGTCCAGGATGCCTTAGGGAAGGTGAAAGTCATCCATGAGAGACCTCGTATAGCTCAGTCATGCCAGAAGAGTTATGCGGACTGAAAGGTTCGAGATGTATCTTATATGGTGGGCGAGAAGGTCGTATTTAAGTTTTCACCTATGAAGGGTATTAAGATGTTCGGGAAGAAAGGGAAGCTGAGTCCGGTTCATTGGACCTTTTGAGATACTTAGGAGGATTGGGGAGGTGGCCTATATGCTTGATTTGCCACCCATCTTGTTGAGGATTCATCTGGTATTCCATGTTTCTATGCTCCGGAAGTATGTTAGGGACACGTCTCATGTTTTATACTTCAACACGGTTCATTTGGATGAGGACTTGACCTATGATGTAGAGTTAGTGGCTATTTTCGGTCGTTAGGTTCGGAAGTTGAGATCTAAGGATATAGCTTCGGTGAAGGTGCAGTGGAGAGCGGCCCGTGGAGGAGGCTACTTGGGAGACCGAGTAGGAGATGCGGAGAAGATATCCTCACATATTTGAGGCTTCAGGTATGTTTCTTGACCCCCTCGAGGACGAGCGTTTGTTTTAGTTGGGGAGGATGTGACGACCTGGCCCGTCGTCACGTGAGTTATCACCCCGTTTCCCCCACAATATGTTTCTCTATGTTTCAATATAAGTATTTGAGGTGATCGGGTGGAATTGGATTGGTTTTAGATAAAAATGAGGCACTTAGTCTCTTAAAGAGAAACTTATTTTAAAAAAGTCAACAGGGAGTTGACTATTTAGTTAGAGGGATCGGATGTGAATTTCGGTGATTTGGTTAGCTTCGCAGGGCCGATTTGTGACTTAGAAGTGCGATCAGAATTGAATTTGGAGGTCTGATGCAAAATTAGGCTTGAAATGACGAAGTTAGAATTTTGGCGAATTCCGATTGGTAGGTGAGATTTTAATCCTGGGTTTAGAATGGGATTTTGAGAGTTGTAGTAACTTCGTTAAGTGATTTTGGGCATGTGTGCAAATTTTCAGGTCATTCGGAGGCGTTTAGGTTGGGTTTTTGATCGAATGTGTAATTCGGAAGTTTTGAAGAAACTTAGGCTTGAATCTGATGTGAATTGATGATTTTAGTGTTGTTTGACGTGTTTTGGTAATTGGAATAAGTTCGTATGATCTTTTGGGGTATGTTGGTATTTTTGGTTGAGGTCCTTGGGGCCTCGGGGAGATTTTGGATGGCTAAACAGAAGAATCTTGGACTTGGAATATTGCAGAAATACAACTGCTGTTGCAGGCAACTTTTGGCCTTCACGTTCGCAGAGGGGTCTTCGCGTTCGTGTAATGGTAGTTTTTGGGCCATCACGTTCGCGGTAGTGGCCTCGCGTCCGCGTAGAAGGGCTCGGGGGCCCTGCCTAGTTGTGCATTGTGTTCACGATGGGGGAGTCGCGTTCGCGTAAGGGGAGGTACCTGAGCATCACGTTCGCGTTTGGAGTATCGCGTTCACGAATGGTTAAAATAGTCAGAGTATTTCTTCTACATCGCAAACACGAGGGGGGTCTCGCGTTCGCATAGAAGGAAAGCTGGGCGTTAGAAGGTTTAATTATGATATTTCATCCGCTACCCATTTATAATTTCCTCCATTTTTGAACCACCTCGAAAGCTTTTTGGTAGAAATTGAAGAGGGTTTTGGCGGGAATCTAATTGAGGTAAGTCTAGTGACTTAGAAATGCTATTTTACTGAAGAATCAACGTTTAATTCTTGAAAAAATTTGGTAAAACTTTGAAGAACTAGGGCTTGGTTTTTGAAATGAAAACTTGGGATTAACTCCGATTTTGGTAAATTTGATATGTACGGACTCATGGTGAGATAATGATCGTATTTATGTAAAATGCTCTGGATTTGGAGAAGTGGGCCTGGGGCTCGGGTTTTTCCAATTTTGTGATTTTCGATATTCTTTGAATCATTTCGATTGGGTTATTTTCCATTAGCCTATTGTAACCATTCGTTATGGTTTTGACCTCATTCGACGCGTGAGGAGGTCGATTCGAGAGGAAAGGGCATCTCAAGCTAGTTTTCGGCCGGCAAGAGGTGAGTAATAAATGTATATAATGATCTGAGGGTTTGAAACCCCGGTATATCACACTGTGACGCTATATTGAGGCGAGACACGCACTCCATGATGAGTGCGGGGCCATTTGTGATTGGGGATTATGGTTTAGTCCGCCCCTGAGTGGCGTCCAAGCTGTGCTTTGAACTATAGACAGATTAATAAACATCCTACTTGGATTGTTATGATATATTTGGGTTGCGTGCCGACTATTTGAATCCCTTGGGGATTGTTATCACTGCTTCCATGATGCTTAGCATGCAATATGATTTCAGTCCTGAGTTTTAAAAACTGTTTCGAAATGTTTAGTCACATTCCTAAGGTTTTAAAACTTAACTATAGTATTCCTAATAATTGGAACTGATAATTATAATTTGACTTTTCTGTGTGACTCACGTGGATATTCTAGACTGAGTGTGAATCTGGCTGCACACCGCAGCGATGATACGATGATATTGCGCTTGGGCTGTAGGAGCCCCTCCGGAGTTTGAACCTCCACAGTGGGCACAGGTACCCAAATGGATCGGGCTGCACGCCGCAACAGTTATGTACATTGCATTGCATTCATTCATTGATACTTATCTGCTATCTGATCTACCTAACTTTGTTTTGTTGCCATTTCACCGTTAATAATGCTAAATTGCTAGTTTTAGCTTTATATTGTGGTATTTCTTGGATTCTCATCTTCAGTCATTATATATTCTATATATTCTTATTACTCACCAAGTTGGAAGTACTCACTCAACTCCATGCACCATGTGTGCAGATTTAGGTGCATCGAGAGCTTAGTTGAGTTGTTGCTGCTTTTCAGATTATCTCAGGAGTTGTCGAGGTAGCTGCCTGGCATCCGCAGGACCCGACTCCTCCCCTTATCTCTTTTGATTTCACATCTTAGACTCTATTATGATTCGACTTTGCTACTCAGTTGTATTAGAGGCTCTAAAATCGTGACCCTATAACTGTTGGGAGTTGTTTTGATAGTTGTTCTAGTTTTTCCATGTTCTTCTTCTTAACTGCTACGTTCACTTAATCAATTGGTAATGAGATCTCATATTTGGGTTGAGACTGTACAATAGTCGGGCTTTTCTAGCATTATTGTTGGACACCATCACGACCGGGATTGTGGTCGTGACAATTGTCCATTTTGTTCCATTTTCAATTTCAGTTTTCTAGTTATCTAGTTAGCAATTTTTACATCTAGATAATATGATATCTAATTTTTTCAGTTGTCCATTGTGTAAGTATTTCAGTTTATGTACAAATAATATGTTATCCAACAATTTTCAATTCTTACATCCAGTTATCTGCAGCTTGGATTGCTACTGCATTTTGTTTTCTTTTGTTTTTCAGTTTTAACTTTGGTGTAGTTATTCAACATGCCAAAATAGAATCTTAAAGTTTCTGTACACTAGATAATATATAATCATATCTTATAAATAAAAAACATAATTAGGAATTGAAGTATATAATAGGGAAAAAACTAACCAACAAATACTACTAGAATATCGTAATCAAGAACATACAAATACTAGTACAACATGGCTACACATACAAAACTCAACATGAGCAACTTTGAATTTGCAAAATAGTCACTTCATCATCGAGGCTGCAAAATAATCAATAAATAATTCCCAAGAAATCATAAGCAACATCCTTGTTTTTGCAAGTTTGTCTTCCAACTTGACGACTTTATTCACTTCATCATTGGTGTATAGCCTTCATGGCAATTACTTCTTCATTCAATTTGTCCTTTTGCATTTTAATCTCCTCAATTGACGATGTTATATCTTTAATATTAGTCCAGTCACTTCGAGAGAAGATTTTATCTTCCCATACCCAAAACCCACATGAATTAGGTTGTCAAACATAAATCAACAAGAAGATTTATGTATCAAAATAGAAATAAAATTATTAAAAAAAGAAGAAGAGAACTGAAAAATATGGTAACCTTGGGCTTCGGACATTTGTAGAATTTTCCTTCAGGGTCATATAGAGTAGACAAAGTGAAGTTTTTGGCTATAATACCACAACGACACCTAACCTATGATGAGCACCTAGCTTGCGACATTTAACGATCAAAGCTACGTCGAGAATGAAATATAGAGAAATTTTTGGGAAGATTTCAGTTCCGTTCTAACTTCTTAGCAATGAAGTTTATTTTGGGGAGAAGAAAAGACTGAAATTGGGTTTTGGGGATTAAATAGCTATTGGGTTTGGGACTAATAAATTAGTGAAAGTCCCAATTGGCAGCTGACATGAAAAAAAGAGATGAGGTCAGCTTCTACTTGGATCGAGCGTTAGGATTGGGGATAATTACATAAATTTTATAACGGTAGGGTGAAGATTGAACGTAAAATGTAACAGAGGACGAACGTGCATGAAATTTAAAAATAGAAGGGCAATAAATAATAATAACCTTTTTCCCTAAAATAAAACAACTACCCTATGTACTTTACGTGGCAAAAGAGGAAAAAAGAACACAAAAGAAGAAAAGAAAGAGAAAAACTAGAGGAGGCAGTGAAGAGAATTGTCTCATTTAAGGAGAGTCCGTCCATTTATGGCCGGTGATGTGCATGTGTGTGAATTGGAGATTGCATTAGCAAAAGCTAAGGAAGCTTGGGTTGTTGCGTTTATGGTATTATGACAATTCCCACGAGTATGGCGGACAGTTATTTGGGACCCTTCAACCTCCAGCCCAAGCCCCCTTCTTTATTTAACTTCCCTTTCACATTTTCCCCATTTTCAACATCTCTATCTTTCTCCCTTATGGCTGCTCGTCACTGTCTTTGCTCCTCCTCTAGCCCCACTAGTGTTTCCTCCACTGGGTCCCATCATCAACCTTCACTTCTTGTTTTCTCTGGTACGTTTATTATAATATCCCCAACTTCCCTTTTCTTGTTCCATTTTTATTGGAATTGTCGATTTACGTGCTTAATTGACTAATGGGTATGTACATGTTGAATCTTGAAAGCACCCAGAAACCAAAAAGTTTACTTGTTTCTTGTTACTGTTTTGGGTCCTTGAGCCCGGGGCACCTGCCATAGAGCAGAGTTGTTTAAGCGTTAGATTCAAAGTGAGAATCTTTTATGCTGTTTCTTGCGATTTCAATTTATTTCTCCCATACATTTGGTTACCAGTGCCAAATGTGCGTAGTAGGCAATGTTTATGATTGACATTTGTTTTGAATTTTATCTGGTTAATCTGCAATTCCAACTATGATAATTGGTTCATTCTCAGTTTAGCATTTATTTTTCGCATTATTTCGAGGGTGTTTGAATTGGCTTTTAAGCTGGTCGAAACAGCTTTTAAGCTCTTTTTAGCTTTTTTGTGTTTGGCAAAGTCAAAAAGTGCTTAAAATTACTAAAAAGAACTTATAACAAGCCAAAAGCAATAAGCTGGGCAACCCCAACTTATTACCTTTTGCTTAAAAGCTACTTCTGCTGAAAAGCCACTTTTTTTAAGCCAATTCAAACGGGCTCTTCGTTTACAATTTATTTTTTATTTTGAAAATAATTTTATGTTGGTATAGGCAGCATACAATAGAGCATCAAAAAGGGTACTTTGGTAGGCGTTGGAGAAGAAACGAGTTTATATTAAATATATAAATGCCATAAAGGTTATGTCATTACTGTGATAATAATTGTAGGAGACACAAAGGAGTCTCCCATAGCCGTGGGTTTAAACTTGATATCGACATTGACCCCGTACTTGTTCACCCTTATGGATGAGCTAACAAACACCATACAAGATCACGTCCCATGATATATGATATCACTGACAATATTTTGCTAATTGATGAAACCAACAAGATTTTCAATGAAAAGTTTGAATTGTGGTGAAAGCAATGTTCAAAATAGCGTGAAGTGAGGAAAAGCGACAACCCCCATTTTACGAAAAGCGAGAAGCGAGAAGCGAAGTGCCCGCTTTTTTTAAGTGCGGAATTTAAAAAAATTAAAATAAATATGGCCTAGACAACATATGTAATTGTAAGCAAATGTTCAATCCTTGAATTAAAAAACTAACGAGTAGCATCAATTAAGAATAAAAAATATATAATTTGGCAGAAATTTGGGAAGAAATCTAGGTAGTTTATGGGTACATTTTGGACAGAAACGGGGCAGAAATTTTCTAGAAAAAATTTGCCAGCATTTCGGCACTATGTGGACGTTTAGAAAGAAAAAGAGAAAAAAGAAGAAGATTAGAAGAAGAAGAAGATTAGAAGATTAGAAGAAGAAGAAGATTGAATGAAAATAAAAATACCTCTTGAGTATTGAAACTTGAAAGTTGTCCACTTTTTGTTGTAATGTTGAAGAAGAAGAAGAAAAACCCTAACTAGTGCTGAAGAATGACAAAAACAGAATACACTTTTGGGTGTTTTAAGTGAAATAGACACGGGTGGGTTTTTAATTTCAAGAAGCGATCGCTTTCAGCGCTCCTTTGCTTCCATTGCTTCACGCTTTTAAGGTTGTAGCGCCCGCTTTATCTTACCTGCGTCGCTTCTAGCACTAGAAGCGCCTGTCCCTCCGCCTCGCTTCGCTTCTCGCTTAAAGCGAGAAAGCGAGTGCTTTTTTGAACACCGGGCGAAACACTCTAGAGAGTAAAAGGTTTTAGGATAAGTGGAAATATATATGCATTAGAAGTTTCATCAGCATAAGAAGAGTGAAGTTGAGGTGAAATTATACGGGATAGCGGTGCCTAAATGCAAATGATTAAGCCATCGAAGCTCAATGTAGTAATGGTATAATAGATAAATGAAGTACTACAGAAGCGTTGTGTGATAACACGATACGTACCAAAGTGAAATGCGAGTTCTAAAAAGCAGCTATAAGATCAGCAACATTATGTGAAAGTATATATTGGATCACTAAAGTTTTTCACAAGATAAGTGTCATATAGATACACATATATGGATGTGTGATTTTACAATATTAGAAATAAAGAATGACCACATTCAACTGAAGGTGCATGTAGGATATATTAAGAATAAAATAAGAGAAGGTCGCTTGAGATATGATTTGATCATGTACTGCGTTGACCTCTAGATGCATCGACCTATAGTTGTATGACCATGGTGAGTGAAAATGCTTACTATAAAGTAGACCTAAAACACACGTAAGAAATTTTCTCAAAAGACTTACGAGTTGTTGGAGTCCGTGCAGGCCTAATGAAAAGTAGGGCAAAATGGAAAATAAATATTTTATGTAGGCGATAAAAAATATTTTTGAAAACAACCTCTTTATCCTCACAAGATAGGATTAAGGTCTGCGTATACATTACCATCCCAGACTTCACAGTATGAATACTGGGTATGTTGTTGTTGTTGATACGAATTGATTGGATTTTTGTTTTAGTCATGTAAGATGTTTTTTTTAAAAGGTAACATGTTTGTAATGACTATAAAAGTGGTTACACTAATCCGATAATTACAAAGAGAGTACCAGAAGAGAGAACTAATTTCTGTAAGACTCATAATTGGTCTAAAACATCAAAAATACATTCATTCTCTTCTAAGTACTCATGTTAGATGTTTTCTATAAGTCCTATGTATTCTAGGAGTCTTTTAATCCTATCATATATTTAGATACCAGTAGAAAACATATAGAACTTCTAGTACTTTTTACTTCTATTTTATTTTGTGTAATATTGGTCTGAAATGAGCTTAAATGAAGCGACGTGGATAATGAGGATTGATATAGACAACCCAAACTTGCTTCAGAAGAGGCTTATTTGTTGTTGTTGTTGTTGTTGTTGTTGTTGTTGTTGTATTCTCTGTTTTAAAAGGCAAAATTGGGACTCGCCCTGTGGCGGGGCACGCATAAAATGCCCATGGGCTTATGTATGGGGCTTAGTTCCGTGAGACTTACGCCTCGGCGGTCGGGGCTTATGCCCCATACACGCCCAACGCCTTACGTACTGGGTTCGCCTGATAGAACTTTATGCAATCGTATGTAACTAACCTTGTAAATCCTCAAAATTTCTTAATATCGTTGTTGACTATTCAAAATTATATTTTCTTAATCATAAATCATTAAGTTGAGAATATTTTATATCATAATAAAAATAAAATTTATTGTCGTTATCCACTAAGATTCTACGATAGTAAATTTTAAATAAAGCTTTCATTTAAAAGTACTTATTTATTAACCTTTGTTATATTTTTATTATATTTAGTCCATAATTTTTTAAAATTATTTTCCTAAATATTATTTTTCTTGTTTACGAAATGCAATACTTATTAAATTTATAGCTCTGTATTAGCTAGTAACTATTTATAAATAAATAGTTATCATGGTATAGTATGGTAAATTATGTGTCACTTTATTAACTTGTTGAAGCTTAAAAATAAATTATGCTAGAGAATCATATTTAAATTTTGATTAATATTTTTATATAAATTCTCTTTCAAATAGAAAGCATATTAAATAAAAGTAGTATTTAAAAAAATATATCAAATCATAATATCGAAATTGTTTGAATATTCATTACTACTTAAGAAATACATATAAGATTTTGCATCGGATAAGTGCTTTTGACGTTTGAGTTGTAACGATGTTGTAGCTAATTTGTATATTTTGATATATGTCATACTTTTGGTATTATTCATAGTTAAATTATAATTTATGAATATTTTAATTAGATTATATGTTATAGTTTTGTGATTTTAATATAATTTTTATAATTATTTTTATTTTATATTATCTTTAATTCTTGAAATTAGTAAAATTTAAAGATATGTAGGACTTACGCCCCATGTCTCAGGACTTAGGCCTCGTCTCGTCGGAGGTAAAACGCCTTACCTCACGCCCCCGCGTTTTAAAACACTGGTTGTATTATATATCAAGATTCTTGATAACTTTGCATTCTGAGAACTTGGTACTGCTACAGGTGGAACTGCATTTAATGGTGTGGTTGAAGAGCTGAAGAAACTAACTACTCGTGTAGCTCATGTGCTCCCTGTTTCTGATGATGGAGGCAGTACTGCTGAAATTGTTCGTGTTCTTGGTATGGTTAAAAGTTCCAATCCTTTCTATTCTTTATCCTTAACCTTTTAGGCCTCTCTACCTGTTTACTAAACTTGTGCGTCTGAAAATTAGTGTTAGCAGTATTTTTAAGACATGACATTCCCATTTGATAAATATTTCGGGCTATGATAGTTTACATTTCAAGAGGTATGATGACGTAATCTTCTACAGAAGAAGCAGCAACACTCTTTCCGACTATATCTAGTAATGTTTTAGGCCTTTCTAACAAACAAAGAGAAAGTGAAGTTTCTTCAGAAAGATTACATTTTATGTTAATGAGTTTGTTTCCATGTTAAGTTCTTGCATCATTCTTACGCATGTTTTTTCTGGCAAAATGAATGAATGATAAACAAAGTTGACAGTCAATATTTAGGTGGTCCTGCTGTTGGAGATATACGATCAAGATGTTTGAGATTGTCGGACCAAAGTACCTCAGAGGCTCGTGCAGTCCGAATATTGCTTGGTCATCGTTTACCTCTTGATCCACAGAGAGCCAAATCAGAATGGTAGTTCCTCTAGGATTCTTCTCTGAGAAATTTTTGAAGCAAAAATGCTGCTGACATTTTCATTGTGGGATTTCTGGCCCTTTTTATCCATGTTAAGTGGGTAAAATGTTATCGACACAGATTTAGATGGTTATATAGACTAACTGCTATGTGATGGTAATGGGTTCCTTGGGCTTATCTTGATTTTTCTCATATCGTGGCTAAACCCAGGTGGAACTATAACTACAAAATTCGTCAAAGAGGTGTGGTAAAGGACAGAGCTTTAGGAAAGAATAAAAATGTTGAATTAATCTCTGTGCAGATCTGGATATCTGTGCTGTATCTGTTTACCCGAACACTAGCAATGGCTGTAAACTTGGAGGATGTAGAAGAAACCCATAAGCCTGTCAGATAAGACTGCATAAAAGTAACCTAGAAGAAATAAAAGATTCATTATGTTAAGAATTAATTCTCACATATTTGATTGGAAAAAGTACAAGCTTAAGAAACTACCTAGGTCTACTTGGAAAAGTAGCACTCACATAAAATTGAAGGTACATACTAGAATAATGGCATCTTAAAGCAAAAAACAAAAGAAATAAGGAAAGAAAAGAAGGAAATAAACAGAAAAAAGAAAAGTGATTTTTTTGGAGAACCTTTTCATCTTTTATCTGGTTCTACTGAATTCTGTATACCCATTTGTACTTGTTAATTGATCATGACAGGTACGATATTGTGGAGGGCAGCCATGATCTATGGCGAGGTGTCTCAAAACCATATAGGGAAACTATAAGAGCTTTCTTGGCTTACTTCCAGGATCAGGTTGGTCAATTAGGCACTACTATATTTCCAACTGCTTCAATGCTATCTTATCCTTTCCCTTTAAAAAAAGCTAGAGATTATCTTTTTAAGATGCTGCATTGGCTTGAAAATTAACTTGCAAAATTTTGTTGAGGATATCGTCTTCTGTAGATGTTGCCGACTTTGCTCTCAACATTATTATGCTATTTAATTTATCTTCTTTGTTGATGGGAAATCTTATTTCGGGATTAGATACGTTTCTATATACATGTGATATAATATTTTTTTTATCTGTTTAGAGTGGAAGCAGTTACATCTAAGGGCACAAGTTGCCAAATTTGGGTAGAATAAGGAGTTCAAGCCTGTAATGGGATGGATGACTATATCTGACATTAGTGGCAGTTTTAAGTACTGAAATTTAACCCATTGCCCAAACTACCATTCTACAACTCCGTTATACAAAAGCAGTTCCAGTTCTTGTTTATTATTCCATTATCAAGAAAAGGTTCCCAATAGCTTCATTATGCCTAAATAACACCTAGTACTGTTCGTAATCTGGACTTCCTTGTTGTTGGTAGGTTATATTGACCTTCAGTTTATTTTTCCCCCTTCCGATCAATGATTTCATGATTAGGGACTGGGGTGACCCTAATTTAATCAAACTCTGGTTATGGCGTTCACCAACTGAGCACTCAGCAATAAGGGTTAATTTGCAGCTTGAGTGTATAAATATTCACCTCTTGAGCACTTGTACAGTATCAATCGAATCATTAATGTTCCATCAAATTCTGTCGTTGTACCAACATTCCATGGTGTTAAAATCCGATAATATGGTTTAAACTTCAGAAGATATTTACTGATTGTTGTCGTACATAAAGATGGAACTTCCACTGGAAATATAAATACTTTATTCTTATCCCTTAATTGTCTCTTCTTTCTGCCTTCTTAAATAATCGATTATAGAAGTTGTTGGACTTGCTATTGAGAACCAGCTGTTGCTCTTTCTTTTTTCAGATTCTCCGGCGTTCAGATGAGTTATTCTGTTTCAGCAATGGAAGGTATCTTGTTAGTTGTCTGTTTATCTTAGTATTTCCTTTAATCATTGTTCTGGGTGGTTTATTTTCATCGATACTTGTAGTAGTGACTGAAGTTGGTAACTAGACCGTATGACATTTGCAGTATAGGGAACTTTTTCTTTGCTGGAGCACGCTTATTCTTCCAGTCTTTAGATGCAGCAATCTTTTTGTTTTCACGGGTTTCAGAAATTCCAGCAGAAAGTTTGGTCCTTCCTGTGATATCTACAAATGAAAGGCTTACCCTGGGATGTGAGTTATTGGTATGATCTCTATGTTCTCTAAAACTAGTATCTAATCGCTCCTTCCTATCCCTTGACTCCTTAATTATTCTGTCTGCTACCTTCAATCCTTCATCACCAGAGCCTTTTGTTTTATTTAATTTATTCATTTTTCAGGTTGTATTGTTGGGCGTCCTTATTTATTATAGACTAGACATCTATAAAGAGGCACAAGGAATCCAGTTCCACTTAGCATCTAATGCAAATGAATATAAATGTGTGCCTTTGAATTTCATTAAGTCCATTACTTGCATCGATGTCTCTCATGTGCTGGGAATATCTTGGTCAGTTTTTGAGGAGAGGCATCATGCACTTCTTTAAACTATTATTCGTTTTTTTTTCAAATGGATGCTTTATGGTGAAGGGAAAAATAATTTTTGATTGGTGTGGCTAAAGAGATGAAAATGAGTGTTTTCGCAAAAAGAAAATCATAAATCCATAAAACTAGGGACTTACCGGGAAAGAAAAGGATAAGGAGATAGATGATATAGCCAGAAAGAGGAATTTTTGTTTGCCTTTTTCTTTTTCAAGTCTATTTTTCAACGGTGTTATCCTGACTGATATTTTTTCAGGCAATTCATAATATCAGTTTTCTACATCCAATAGGTCATATTTGCCTGAAAAATCATTTGGGTGTCTATTTCCTTTTTTTTTAAACCCTATTCTAGGGTGTGAAGTTAACAAGCTGCTGTAGTCCTTTATGGATATGAATAGTTTAGGGGTGGGGTGTGTGGGTTCATAGGAGGCTAGAAGGCTATTACAAGTACAAAGTTTCACATTGATCCCGTAAATCCAAGGTTTCAATGAAGATATAGGTCAATAGTACCCATTGCTGACTCATTCTTCAACAAATTGCCGCAGGAATAGGCAACAATATGAAAAGCGGATCTAATCAGCTCAAGAGTATAGACAAAGTAAAAGATTAACAGGGCCATGTTTGTGCTTGCTAATATTAGGAAACTATGGAACCTATGTCATCTTCTTTTGGATCTGCTTGATCAATTACATCGCTGCTTATAATCCACACATAAGGTAGTAATCATGAGAAGTATTCGTAATTTGACTCAAAAGTCATTTTAATCAATGATGTCAAACAGCAGTTCTAAATACTACCCAAGAATAGCACCTTTTAATTTATCTCAGAAGTGATGAAGTTGAATTTCTTTAAGTATTGAGGATGAGATGATCCTTCTAACAAATAAGACTTTGAACAGAAAGTGACAAATTTAAAATCTGTTTCCTATGCTCACTGCTCGTTAAGCCACTAGTATGAATCTCCTTTGATCAGATGGGGGAGTTGCAAATAATGTAGTTAATGGCTGCTGCCTTGCAACTACAATTTAATGTTTTCCTTGTTGCACGTAACTGATGTGTAGGATGGAACTGTTATACGTGGACAGAATGAAATATCTCACCCAACCCATGGATCCATGCAACCTATCGACAAGGTATAAACACAATTTTTAATCTTGATTTGTACTGTTCTTTGTTTCATTTTTAAATTTTCTCAAAACAGATACTTCTTGCAAGGTTTATCATTGTATTTAATACATAAATTATAACCACGATAAATTCCATCTTCCTAAAAGGAGCTGCTATGGTCCCTGCTGAATTGGGATGTTTTTGTCAAAACCTGTTATCATAGTTTATTCTCACATCAGAAACACTTGATATATTTTGATAACCTATCTGGGACTTACTTTTTGATTCATTAGATAGGTGCAATGATAAGAACAATTCATTATCTGTTTGTATGTTGTAGATAATTTTACTGCTTAAAGTATGAAATGACCCTTTTTAAGGAACTTGTTTACTGGGGTTTAGATACTCTTGAATGATGAACTCCATATCTGTGAGACTGCAAAATAACTTGTATTATACTTTCTTGATCCACTAAAGAAAGAGATTGAAATATGAGATGCTTAGTTTTGGATATGTTTCGTAGATATTGGCACTTGGGAGTCTGTATAGAAGGGCCTTCGTGTAGTAGTTCTGGATGTTAAGTTGATTTTACTGGGTGATTTCAAAAGAATTAAGTTTGTGAATTTGTACTTTGGCCTGGAGCAACTAGTAAGTACCCTGCATATAGCTCCTAGGGACTAGTGATTCATGTTGAGATATAGTCCAAAGACCTAACATGGTCATGGTCCTTACCTTTGCTAGATATTTCAGTTTTATACCTCTGTTGAATAGTTTAATATGTGCCGCATAATATGGAAAGTGTTGGATATACAGTAAATCTTGGCTACTTGTTATTTCATTTTTCATTAAAGTTGTTGCAGTAGGTTGGTCTTGTCCTACTCAAACCAAGTTCACTTTTTGAACCTTGTTGGACAGGAGGCATCTTCAGCCCCAGCACTTCCTTCTAGAATCAAGCGGATATTCTACATGTCCAGTGAAGGAAGCAACTTATTGCATGAGGTAAATATGGTTATTCTTCTTTTCAATGAGAAGAAAGACGATACTTGAACTCTGAACCATAATCTGCTTTGTCGTTTTTTTTTTTAAATTTTTTTGTATAAAAGGATATATACATTCTGATAGGTTCTTAAAGCTAAACCCTCGTCTTCAAACTGTTGTTGCCCGAGGAAGGAGAAAAAATATATTTTTCAATCATTTGTCTCCAATGGTTGTCCAATCTTAGCCGAGGGTCGATTGGAAACAGTCTCTCTGCCCTTTCGGGTAGGGGTAAGGCTCGTCTACATATTACCCTCCCCAGATCCCACTTTGTGGGACTATACTGGGTAGTTGTTGTTGTTGTTGTTGGTTGTCCAATCTTAACTTTGGATGTTAGGAACATCATACTATATGCTCTTTGGATTGTGGAAGTTCAATTCCTCATTCACCTTGTTGAAAGCTTTATGTAACCAAAAAAAAGTGTTGCTTTTTCTTTATCTTGCTAAAAATTTGAAAAAAATTGGAATAAAAATCTTGGAAACTTGGAAATGAGATTTACTGCATTCCTAATGTCATGTACGAGGAATTAATGAATTCTTTTATTATTTTAAAAGGTCAAATGCTGAATACAATGAAATAACATAAATTTGTAAAATAATTTTTATTTTTTGATATAGATGGTAGTTTTTGGTGGTAAAAAAGGTCTCTGTCGGAGAACTAAAAAATAATTGTAAATTGAGAAATTGAAATAAAAACTTGGAAACTTGGAAAGGAGACTTACTGACATTCCTAATATCACCATACAAGGAAATATTTTGTAGCATTTGAAAAGGTCAAATGACGAATACAAAAAATGAATTTTTCCCAAAATAATTGTAATTACAATTTTATCTAACATTGAATGTTATAACAAAGCATAAAAAAAGTCTGTCAACATTTTATGTTGGAGCTTTGTGCTTTTGTAACAGTATTGCTTCATGGAAAGCTTGTTTATCTGTTGATGATCTACTGAGTGCTGATATTCATTGGTTCTTTTGCCCTTTGAACAGGTCTTCCCTACCGTAAATCCCACTGTGTTGGAACAGTTGAGAAGTGTCGACTGTATTATATTTGCCATGGGATCCCTCTTTACTTCCATCTGCCCCTCTTTGGTAGAGTACCATGCAACATAAGTTGTTCTTCCACACTACAGTTTGATATGTAGAGCACAGGCATGAAATGCATTGGATGGTGCACTGTTACAACCCAGGATTTGTTTGTTTTCCTTTTTTTGTTTTGTTTTTAGTTGGTCCCCCCATATTATTTTTTATTGTAACTATATTCATACTGTTCATATCTCATTCTTAAAGCATGTGCAAGAATCTGGTTTTATCGAGTCTAATTATGCTTGTACAACAAGAAAATAAGTACGTCTAAGATAGACCTAATATTGGAAACTAATTTGTTTCTCAAGAGGAGTCATCTTCTCAAGCATGACATTGTCATCACTACTACAATAAGCATTCTTCTTCTCCAAATTTTTTAAAAAAAAAAGAAAAAGAAAGCATGCAATTTACTTAGCGATTTTACTCCATTTGAAGGTTTTACTTGGAGTGGGAGAAACCATCTCTTCGCGGACTTGTCCCAAGGTAATTTAGGTGATGCAAATGATAACTGTATTGCTGCTTGATGAGAGAAACTTTATTTTCTATGTCAATGATTTCCTCATTCGGTAGATGCTTTTCTCATATCAATGTTATTAATCTATCGTTTTCCTTCCCCAACAATTCATCTTATTCTTGTTCTTTTGCTTCTGCCTTCTAATTCCAGGTACTTCTTTTGAATGGCACTCATGATCGAGAAACAAGTGGCTTTGATGCATCTTGCTTTGTGACTGCCATTACTGATGCCTTGAATCGAACTTATGGAAATCCTCACAATTGTCTTAAAAATCCTGTAAGTAGCTGATTGTTCAAGTGAATGACTAACTGATATGGATTTTCATTTAATTGTGTTATTTCACTTAGCCCTTTTCTGTGGTGAACATGCATCTTTTCAGTTGGATTCTTTTCACATCATCGCCAAGATGCAACTTTAGGAAATGATGTCAAATTTTGGTTTACTCAAAAGGTTCCTGAGTATGGTTGTAGGATCTTGCATGTGGCATTGTTTAATCCATGTCTTCCTTTCTTTTTCTTTCCCAATTCAGAGAGTGTGGTGGGGAGTGGGGACTCTCCAGATATCCCCTTACTTGTTTCCATGACTCGGAAGATATTCTTTCTTGGAAACCATTAAGGGGGAATATTCTTAGTGTACCTTGTTCAGGTCGTTGATACCAGTGTTGTGTTGTGAAGAGCGTGAAGCGAGGAAATGCGACAAGCCCCTTTTCGCTTAAAGCGTGAAGCGAAGCGCTCGCTTTTTTGAAGTGAAGCGGAATTTTAAAAGAACATATTAAAATAAAGGAAATTTATCCGCTATGTCCATTTGGAAGTAGCTCATTATAAAAATTGGTCAATTGATAAAATATTACTAATACTAGCCAAGATGGCCAATTAGCTATTTGTAGCAAAAAAATATTAAATTTTTTTTTTCTTTTAAGTGGGTGCTATTAGAATAGATTGAGTATATCTTAAGAAGCTTGAATCTTAGTTTTGGGATGATTTGGTGAAGTTTTGAGGTGGTTTGAATTGAAAATTCAAAGTAAAAACTGAATATGAAAAAAATGATGTGTACCACACTGTGTATCACATGTATCAGATTTGTATTGATTATATATCACATGTATGTCCATATATATCTGTGTGTGAGATACATGCGTGATACATGTTTGATACATGTGTCACAGAAGAATTTTGTGACATCGATTTAATTATGAATTTTGATACAAAACCAGTCCAAATCATCCAATCTTCCTCAAATTTTGTGTATTGACTTATCTATATGTTTTCAATGAATGTCGACTATACCCATTAAAAAAATTCCTCGTTTATTTCGATTTTTGGAATATTTGCTAGAGGTTGGAAAGTCGAAACTTATATGGGATATTTCAGTAAGTTTTCCTAAAATAAATACTGAAACGAAAAAATGGCAATAAGTAAGAAAAAAATTGGACAGCATTTCACTGCAATTTTAATGACTGAAACAAAAATAAGAAGGAAAAGAAGAGAATGAGAAAAAGAACTGAAGTGAAAAAAATTTTGGCGGCATTTCGCTGCTATTTGGAAACAGCCTCTCTACCCCAGGGTAGGGGTAAGGCTGCGTACACACTACCCTCCCCAGACACCACTGAGTGGTATTGTACTGGGTCGTACTTTTTTTTAAGACTGGGCTTGAACTTGAAAAGTGCTAAAAATGGGAACCCTAGTTGCTGCTGTGCTCTGCTGCTCGATGATGTTTTGAAAAAAGACAGTTTTCTTTATTTTTAACGTTCGCAGTCACTTAAAATGCTGAAGCGCTCGCTACTGTCGTTTCTCGCTTCAGTCGCGCTTCTCGCTTTTTAGCAGAAGCGCACGCTTCAACTCACCTGCTGCGCTTCACAACATAGAAGCGTCCATGTGCCCACCTTGCTTCGCTTCGTGCTTTAAGTGCTGAAGCGAGCGCTTTTCACAACACTGGTTGATACTGATATTCTTCTTTTTAGGTTGCAACTAGTAGTGAGAGACTGAGAGCACAGTAGGGAGGGGTTTAGCTTGAATAATTAGAGCCTTAATTTGTAAGGAAAGCAAGAAAACTCCCATCTAGTGGTTCTTGAAAAAAAAATTAAGCCCAGAAGGCAAAGTATCATTAACCATTCGGTGAATGAATAATGAATTAGATAGTTGAATTTAGTAGTGCTGCTATTTATAAGAACTCTAAGAATGCTAATATAAAGCACTCTAGGATCTCTTGTTTTTTTCGATTAAAAGAAAATAAGAATTTCCTAAAGCAACTCGGAATCAGTGACTTATGGATTAACAAAATAATAAACAACAACAATAAGAAGTTGCATTCCAATAGACCTCTTTTTACTTGGGAAACTAAGTAAATTTAATGTAGCGTAAGGTTCTTCATAGGCTGTCAGCTGAATCAGAATCTTTTTTTGAATTTTCATCAACCTGCTTCCAGTGAAAAAAAAGGCACACTTTTATTGGAAGTAGGCTTCGTTTTGCTGTCTGTTACAAATTCTTAGAGAAAGTTCTTCTCAAATCTTCTAAAGTTTCTTAGCCACCAGCTTGACACTTGTGCAACTTTTCATTTGTATCAGAGTGCAATTTTAATGCTACTAGGCATTAGCTGCCTTTTTCCTGGTCCTGCTTATGAGACATCGCAAACTTTGGAATTGACTGGAGCATGTATCTTCAAACGAAATAGTGGAGCTAATGAATCTTATGATCTGAGAATATTCGCCTAGGTATATATAGTGTAGTTTTATGAGGTACCCCCCAGTTCTGCCCCTCCCTAGTTCCTCCCCTGGGTATCTCCCACACTATTCCTGCTGCATCTCGTAAGTTAATTTTTGAGTCATTTGCTACTCCCTTTATTCCAATTGATTGTACCAGATGCCTTTACGGTTCCTAATATGAGAACCAAAAACATCAGTTGTTTAGCATTAATGGATGGAATATCTGGGGCACAAGTTTTTCCTAAATTGTTAGGAATAGAAAGAAAGATATTAACTTGAGGAAAATGACCCAAGATACCTGGCATTAGATATTTCGTTGTAAAGTGTCCTTGAGAGTATAAATTATTTCATGGCCAAACAATGAAAAAGTGGATATTCCATCTGTTGCAATTCCGTCAAAATCATTTGGTTCTCACTGTAGATTTAATTTGTTTTTAGTTCATTTGTAAACTAACTGAATGACAACACATAACACTAGATATCATGTACTTGCACAAACTATACTCTGAATCTTTGTCATGAAAATCAAAATTCTATTTTTATATGGTTTAATTTTTCTTTTCAGCAAAACAAATATATCAACATCCTTCTGGTGCCAAAAAATGGCCAAATACATGTGGATATAGAACGCCTGGCTTCTCAGGGAATTTTCAATGTGGTATGTTCCTGTTTCATGGTTATTGGAAATGCTTCTTGGTTAATCAATAATGTACTTACATCAGTTTCTTTTGTTCATGCTCTTTCTTGTTGTAATTTTAAAAATTAAGTTCTCATTTGAAATTTGCAAACAGTTGGCATCATGGAATGTAGTTAGAGCCACATAAGTGATTGGTTTGCTGGTGATTCTATTCAATTTAGGTGACAAAATTGAGTTCTTGTAGGTCACTGTGGATTCCATCCATGATCCAAAAGGGGGTGTGCTTTTCGATCCCAAATCATTGATTCAAGCGCTTTCTAATCTGTTGATGGACACGTGAGTCTGAATGCTATTGTGGCTCTTTAAACCTTAATTTATCAGAAACTGAGAAGCTGGTGGCACACTAGTGTTTTGAAGTTTCTCCATTTTTTTGCGCAAGTTGCAAGGGTATGATTCAGCTCTGCAAGAATAAATCTCCAATATGAAGCCGGGTAATCTTGTTTCATTCATCCATCTATTGATTTTCTGAATAATTTTAATGCTGATATGGCAGGATCTGAAGATAAACAGGCTCTTCCGAGACACTTGGTATAACAATTCAAGCAGTTCTGCATTTTTATTAACTCCCTGAAGTCTGTAGTAAGGCTTGCATAGTTTCAGAAGCTGTAGAATGTGAAGTAGGAATTTCTTTGATTTTTTCCAGCTCTTAATGGGAATAGATAGCATAGCTCGCAATTGAGCTGAAACACACATGAAGTTCCAAATTTTATATGAATTTGGACTTGCACAGAATGGAATTAGTGCCAACCACAACTAGTTCGGCCTTGAGGCTAGCTGTTGTACATACTGAAATTCTGTGCATATCAAGGGCCTTGTTTTAAATGAAAATGTTCACTCTTTATGAGTAGCGTATGATGTATGTCTTTATGTTCGAGTGCTCCTGATTCCTTCCTCCCCCTTCTCCCTTTGGTACGATTTGCGCATTTCCATATGGGCCAAGTGAATACTAAATGCATGAGTAGTTAATTGACTCCCTACTGGAGAGCTCATATAAGATGGGTAACTATTTGAGGTGTTACCAAGTTCTAGATGATAAATAATTTTGAAATTTGACTAACTAATCAGATACACAAATAGGTCTGCTCTGTTTTCCAGTGCTACAGATTCTAGGATATGGTACCAAGGTTGTGGATGCCCTGTTTCTTTGATTCCAGAATCAACTGTCTCATTGTCTTTCCTACAGTTATCATCCCATCCGTAGTTCCTGGATAGTATGCCTCTGATGTTTATGCATGTAAAAACTGCAATCTCAGGCTGTAATAGAAGCAACAGGGTCTTTGATTTTGGTAACGGTCCGTGGAAAACCAATAAGCTATGTTTATAGGGGCGTTATTACTTTTAGACCGCGCCTGAAACTATTTGCATCTGCTAGCAGAAAAAGTGAATAAATTTTATATAATTTATATATATATATATATATATAATAGAAGCAACAAGGTCTTGGAGGTGAAGAAGGCAGCGTTTGCTAAGATGGCAGGGAGTACAAGCGAGGAAAAATGGAGAGCGAACAGGGAGATCTACAAGGCGGCGAGGAAAGAAGCAAACATGGTGGTTACGGAAGCCAAAAACGCGGCGTTTGGTCGCATGTACGAGGAATTAGGGGAGAAAGGCGGGGACAGGAAGTTATTCCGATTAGCTAAAGAAAGGGAAAGGAAGGCGCGTGATCTTGACCAAGTTAGGTGCATCAAGGGCGAGGATGGTAGAGTTCTGATGGGGGAGTCTCAAGTCAAGCAGAGGTGGCAGGCATACTTTCGAGACTTGCTTAACGATGTGGGGGATCGTAACATAGAGCTAGGGGAGTTGGGGTATTCAGAGCAACATAGAGACCTTGAGTACTGCAGGCGCATTAGGGCGGAGGAGGTCATGGGGGCTTTGCGTAGGATGAGTAGGGGTCGAGCGACCGGGCCTGACGAGATCCCGGTAGAGTTCTAGAAATGCATGGGTAGGTCAGGAGTGGAGTGGCTCTCCAGGTTATTCAATGCGATCTTCAAGACCAAAAAGATGCCGGAGGAGTGGAGGTGGAGTACAGTGGTGCCCTTGTACAAGAACAAATGTGACATCCAGTGCTGCAACAACTATAGGGGTATCAAATTAATAAGTCATACCATGAAGGTCTGGGAGCGGGTGATCGAGGCAAGGGTGAGGGAGATGATATCAATATCTGTGAACCAGTTCGGTTTCATGCCGGGTCGCTCCACTACAGAAGCTATCTACCTTGTCAGGAGGCTGGTGGAGCAGTTCAGAGATAAGAAGAAGGACCTGCACATGGTGCTTATCGACTTGGAGAAGGCGTATGACAAGGTCCCAGGGGAGGTGCCATGGAGGTGCTTGGAGGCGAAGAGCGTGCCGGAAGCCTACATCAGAGTAATTAAGGACATGTACGATGGAGCTAAGACTGGGGTTAGGGCGGTGGGTGGCGACTCAGACCATTTTTCAGTGGTTATAGGGCTCCATCAAGGATCGGCGCTTAGCCCTCTCTTGTTTGCCTTGGTGATGGATGCTCTTACCCGACATATTCAAGGGAAAGTGCCTTGGTGTATGCTATTTGCTGATGACATAGTCTTGATAGACGAGACGAGGGTCGGTGTTAATGAAAGGTTAGAGGTATGGAGACAGACACTCGAGTCTAAGGGTTTCAAAATAAGCAGATCTAAGACAGAATACCTGGAGTGCAAGTTTAGCGCCGAGCCGAGTGAAGTAGGCACGGACGTGATGATTGGATCTCAGGTCATCGCCAAGAGGGACAGTGTCAGATATCTTGGGTCAGTGATTCAGGGGGACGGAGAGATTGATGTGGACGTCACTCATCGCATAGGAGCGGGGTGGTCAAAGTGGAGGCTTGCATCAGGAATCCTATATGACAAGAAAGTTCCACAGAAACTCAAGGGGAAATTTTATAGAGCTGTGCTTAGACCGGCCATGTTGTATGGGGCGGAGTGCTGGCCAGTGAAGAACTCTCATGTTCAGAGGATGAAGGTTGCGGAGATGAGGATGCTCAGGTGGATGTGCGGGCTCACCAGGTTAGATAAGATTAAGAATGAAGTTATTCGAGAGAAGGTGGGGGTGGCCCCGGTGGATCAGAAGGTGCGAGAAGCGAGGCTTGGTTCGGGCATGTACGGAGGAGAAGTCCTGATGCCCCGGTGAGGAGTTGTGAGCGGCTGGCGATGGTCGGTGCACGACGAGGCAGAGGGAAGCCTAAGAGGTATTGGGGAGAGGTGATTAGGCATGACATGGCTAGAATGCGGGTTTCTGAATACATGGCCCTTGATAGGAAAGTCTGGAGGTCTAGTATCAGGGTTGTAGGATAGGGGGCGCTAGAGTTTTTCGTACTCCTCACCCGGGGTTGGGTGAGGCTTGGCAGGGTTATCCATAGATGATTTGTATATTGGATTGTGTCTCCCTTATTATTGCATGCTATTTATGGTAGTTACTGTCTGATATCATTGCATGCTATTTTATTTATAGTTCTTATGTTTATATAATTATTTATGCTATTTCTGCTGAAGCTACTAATGTTCTTTTGTTGTTGTTTTTGTTTTTGTTGTTCCGTTCCTTCACTGAGCCGAGGGTCGATTGGAAGTAGCCTCTCTGCCATTTCGGGTAGGGGAGGCCTGTCTACATATTACCCTCCCCAGATCCCACCTTGTGGAACTATACTGGGTAGTTGTTGTTGTTGTATATATGACATACAGAATGTATATATATACAAAAAATATACAAATTTTAAAGCGGCTATATAGTGTCTTTTTTCCAAGTTTGTTTTTATATAACAAAATATTGAGTTCTTTGCTTCCTAAGACTTTGTGGTGAAAGTTGGGGATATACTAAGTACTACTATTAGATTGTGTTGTTCGACATTTATAATTTTATGCTTCACCGACTATCAACACCTCAACAGTTTGATATTTTTGCACTAGTGCTCTTTCTGTATCTTTCGTTCTCCAGATATAATGATTAAAAGTTCTGTAACAAAACTAGTTCCCATATTTCTTGAGTTGTTTACTCAAGAAAATAACGTAATCTTATAAAACAAAGATGACATGCCATTCATGAAAATGTTTTCTTTCCGATTGCGCAAGGGGCAAACTGCTGTTATAGCCTTTCTCTTTGTTTTTTTTTTTTCTGTTTTTTTTTTTGGGTTTTTTCCCCGTCTTTTGGTTCCTTTTCCGATCGCATTAAAGGTCAAAACAGAAGTGATTGTTATTTGCAAATAGGACAGCATAGTGATCAAGTTTTCCATTGCTAAATCAGAAAACTTTGCCAATATAAGGATCTTCTTTAGTGCCTATAGTTCCAATATTATAACATCAAACAGCGTGATGATCCATCTTTATTATCACAATCAGTCTTTCATACATAACCTGCCGGGCTATCCAGGGAATTCATTCAATCAAAAATGATAAAAATTTGAGTTAACTTAATATAACCACAATGTTAGTACTATAAATAGCGTAGTCAAACTAGCATTTCATCCACAACATTCAAACAGAGACATATTAGATTCAACAAAAAACTTCAGCTAGTGAAAGATGGCTTTGATATCCAATTGGAAGCTTGCTTTTGTAGCTCTACTAGTGTTAGGAATCTGGGCTTCTCAAACCACATCTCGTGACTTGAACGAAGCATCAATGGTCCAGAAACACGAGTACTGGATGGCTCGCTTTGGACGAGTGTACAGAGATGATGCAGAGAAGGCTAAGAGGTTCAAAATATTCAAGGACAACGTTGATTACGTTGAGTCAGGCAACAAGGCAGGAATCAGGCCTTATAAGTTGGGTATCAACGAATTTGCAGATTTAACAAATGATGAGCGACTCACAACGGGTACAAAATGTCTTCTCATCAGAAGTCATCAAAAACCATATCATTCAGGTATGAAAATGTGACTGCTCCCGCTACCATGGATTGGAGAACGAAGGGCGCTGTTACTGGAGTTAAGAACCTAGGGCAATGTGGTAAGTCAAGTAATTTGGTCATGTATATACTAACATTATTTTTAATGTATATGCTACTGAAGAAAATCTTATTAAGCTGATAATGTAGGATGTTGTTGGGCATTTTCTGCTGTTGCTGCTACTGAGGGGATCATCAAAATCAAAACAGGTAAGTTAATATCTTTATCTGAGCAAGACTTGTGGATTGCGATACAAGTTCTGATATGGGATGTGAGGGAGGTCTTATGGATGATGCTTTTACGTTCATCTTCAAGAACCATGGACTTACTACCGAATCAAATTATCCATACGAGGGAACTGATGGCACTTGCAAAACTGGAAAGGAATCCAACCATGTTGCCAAGATTACAGGTTACGAAGATGTCCCAGCCAACAGTGAATCTGCTCTGTTGAGTGCCGTTGCTAAACAACCTGTATCTGTTGCCATTGATGCTAGTGGATCAGATTTTCAGTTCTACTCTAGCGGTGTTTTTACTGGAGAATGTGGAACTGAGTTAGATCATGGTGTTACAACAGTTGGATATGGGAAAACTAGTGGCGGGACAAAGTATTGGTTAGTGAAGAACTCGTGGGGGACTAGCTGGGGAGAGAATGGTTATATTAGAATGCAAAGAGGTATTGATGCTGCAGAAGGAATTTGTGGAATTGCTATGCAAGCTTCTTATCCAACTGCTTAAATAACTGAGAAGCTTTGGTGTCTGGGAATTTGTTGTTATCACCTTGTTCATATTTTATGTGGTGTGTCTACTGTGTATATATGCTATAAACTCCTTGTATGTACATAAGTGAGGAACAAAACTTTCTATGTGAAAAGATTGGTAATGTAAGTGAATGATAGAAAAAATGCTTCCATTATTAAAGACTTAGATTCCATAAACACGACATTCCACTATTCAATCTTTGATTCTTAGGTTTCTCTGTCGTAGATTCCACAAGATCTTTTAACTCGTTTCTGTCAAAATAAGTAATTTTTGTATGAACCCAAAAACCAACTAGCAGTAAGTAATATCGGAGAAACATTAGAGGAGAGAACAATTTTTTTTTTGAGAAAACTCTAATTCCCAACTCTCGTTTGCCTCAAATGACAAGCACAACGAGGTATATATAATTGTCAAGAGAGACTTCTATACTCACTTGTAGGCTCTAGTTCATTGAGTTTTAGAAATGAACTAAATATCTATCATGATAATGCTTAAGTTAATCTAGAATAATCAAAATCCTGCATTTACAAGTACTCGTAATATACAAACACAAGAGAATGTCCAATCCAAATATTAAGCAACTGATTGGATAGCAATGTCTAATTATTGTGATATAAAATAGTGCATGTATTAGTCACGTGCCTAGCTATTAGTTCTGTTATGTGACAGCTGTTACTGAGCTGTCCAGTAGTTAGATAGTTATGTTAAATAAGTTTGTTAGCTAGGTGTATAAATGTACCGATTGTATTTTCAATAGAACAGTGAATTCATTTCCTCTTTCAGCTAACTCTCACTCTAAACTTCCGCCATTGTTGCACTTTCAGAATCAGAGTGGGAGATATTAGAATCTCACATTGTGACTCTCTCAAACTGATTGTTGGCCTAATTATCTCAATTCCGTTAAATCGATTACTGCTATTGACATGATAATGGGAGAAAACATAATTGACCACACATATCCCATGTTTATGGGTCCTTCACACACTCCGAGCCCTGTATCGATTTCGATAAAGCTCATTGGGTTAGAAAATTATAGTTTATGGAGAAGGTCGATGAGGATTCCACTTTAGGGGAGGGGGAAGCTAGGGTTTGTGACCAGCACATGCAGAAAGGAATCCCACAAGACAATTGATTTACAAGAACAATGTGAGACCCGATTGCTATTATTTTGTCATGGATCATGAACAATGTATGCGAGTGTAATACCCTAGACTTTAGACGGAGTACCATATTGGAAAAACATAAGATGGATGTCGGCTATATAAGTTAACAAATCTTAGTCCCTAGTGACGTATTTTAAACCCGAGGGCTAAGCCCAGGGCAGACAATATCACTAGTGGCCTTGGCCATTATAGATTGTATCGGAGCCACTATTATGTCAATCGATGGTGGGTAAGAGTTCAACTGAGTTTAGACAAATTCCGGTTAGGCGGGGCAAACCTCACAGTTGAGTCTAGGCAAATCTCATACAGTGGGACAAACCTCAACGAGGACGCTGAGTGCATAAGAGGGGATGTATGTAACACCCCTGAATTTAGACAGAGTCCCACATTGAAAAAATACAAGAGGGATGCTAGGTATATAATTTAACAAGCCTTAGAGCCTAGTGACGCATTTTAATCCCGTGAGGGCTTGGTCCCAGAGCGGACAATATCACTAGCGGGCCAGGCTGTTATAGTGAGAAGCTTCTTGGTAGTATTGTGTATGCATCATATGCTTATATCGTTTGGGAAGATCTACGGGAGAGATTCGACAAGGTCAAACGAGTAAGAATATTTCAATTACATCGTGAAATTGCAACTGTCTCACAAGGAACCAACTCAATTTCAGCATATTTCACAAAATTAAAGGAACTTTGACACGAGTATGATGTGTTATTCCCTTTCTCTAATTATGGATTACCTAAGTCTAAGGATAATATGGAACAACTACATCAACAATGATTTATGCAATTCCATAGCGTATTGAATGGATCTTATGATTGTCACGACCCCAACCCAGTCGTGATGGCGCCTATCACACTACTAGGCAAGCCCGACCATTTATAACAGTTACTCCAATTATTTAAACAAGTAATAATAAAACCATTTAAGTCAAAGTTTGAAATAAAGATAAAAATACGGAAAATCTGACAAAAATACCGAAACAGCCCAACTAGGACCCGGTGTCACGACCATGAGCCTCTAATGACATGATGATATCCTACTACAAAGTTTGTCTAGCACTAATGCAAAAATAAAAGATAAAGATAGAGGGGATATTTTTACAACCACTTTCGGCAAATCTTATCATTACCCAAATTAAAACTCCTTTAGAAGAATCTTCACACAAGACAAAGTTGTTGATATTGTTTTTTAAGCGTAAAACCAAAAAGAAAAAAGAAAGAAAGAAAGAGAAAGTCACATTGATATGGATGCAAGTTCAAAAACACTTGAAAGATTGCAAGCACAAATTGCCAAAGCAGAAATTGGAGAGCATCAACCTATTGCAGCAACAAAAGCAATGAGGAGTGTTAGATTTTGCATTTGTTAATGTTGATATTTGATTTATCAGAATCATAAGTAGTTCAGTCGAAGGAGGAGTCTTTATTTAAATTTAAATTTAATAGGATAAGTTAGTTTAGATAGTTTAGGTTTTTTGAATTTGAATATTTATTCTCCTGATTTCTACAGATTTTGTTCTTAAATTGGCTATTTAAAGCCTTGAGGTTAGCTGTTGTACATACTGAAATTCTGTGCATATCAAGGGCCTTGTTTTAAATGAAAATGTTCACTCTTTACGAGTAGCGTATGATGTGTGTCTTTATGTTCGAGTGCTCCTGGATTCTTCCTCCCCTTCTACCTTTGGTACGATTTTGCGCATTTCCAGGTTCTAGATGATAAATAATTTTGAAATTTGACTACCTAACCAGGTACACAAATAGTCGTGCTTTGTTTTCTAGTGCTACAGATTCTAGGATATGGTACAAAGGTTGTGGATGCCCTGTTTCATTGATTCCAGAATCAACTGTCTCATCGTCTTTGCTACAGTTATCATCCCATCCGTAGTTCCTGGATAATATGCCTCTGATGTTTATACATGTAAAAACTACAATCTCATGATGTAATAGAAGCAACAGGGTCTTTGATTTTGGTAACGGTCCGTGGAAAACCAATAAGCTACGTTTATAGGGGCGTTATTACTTTTAGTCCGCGCCTGAAACTATTTGCATCAGCTAGCCGAAAAAGTGAATAAAATATATATAATTTTTGTATATATGACATACAGAATGTATATATACAATAAATATACAAATTTTATACATTTTTTCGGCTACAATTATTAGCGAGTATATAGTGTCCTTTTTCCAAGTTTATTTTTATATAACAGAATATTGAGTTCTTTGCTTCCTAAGACTTTGTGGTGAAAGTTGGGGATATACTAAGTACTACTATTAGGTTGTGTTGTTCGACATTTATATGTTTATGCTTCACCGACTATCAACACCTCAACAATTTGATATTTTTGCACTATTGCTCTTTCTGTATCTTTTTTTTTTTTGGTTCGAACAGTTATATTTCATTAATATCAAAGAAATGTACAAGGTAAAATTTTTTTAGTAGTAGCTTGGACTAGCTACTACTCATTTACAGACAATCATCTATACTAAGACGACTACCAATATGCACTAATTACAACTCAGTATAGGGATATCTAATTAGACTATAGCTAAGGAAAACTATTAAGTTGCCGCAAGCCATTTTGCCATCGATTACAGTTCCTGCCTCGAATATGAATAAGTAGTGCAATTTCTCTGCATATCTGATCTTCCACATATACTTTCCTGTCAAATCTGATGCTATTCCTCTCCATCCGGATAAGTGCAATAGTATTGACAAATACAGAGGCTGTAATAGCATTAAGTCCCATTCTACTCTTTGCTTTGCTGCAAATCCATTTTAACTCTGTTTCCCAATCACCAACAGATCTGTGGTGGCCCAGCCAAAGACAGAGTCTGGACCACAGTCTTCTAGTAATAGAACACTCAAAGAACAAATGATTAAAAGCTTCTGCATTCTGATTACAAAACACACAAGTTACAGGAACTTGTATGCCAATTTCTGCAATCTTTCTACCGTTGGAAGCCTTTGCTGTGCAGCTAACCACACAGTGAATTTATGCCGAGGGTGAACATTTGCAGTGATCATCAGATTCTTCCACTCAACCTTGCTGAAGCTGGGAATCATTGTGAGATATAGTTGCTGAATCTGGAAATGATCCAGTTTGCATACTCCTTTCAATCTTCCAAGAAGATTCCCCTGAAGCACCTGATTCCCCATGATAGCAGTTCTGTTGTCCAGTATTTTCCTTACAACCCAAGAGGCTGACTTAGGAATGGTCATTGTTTCAATGTCAACCTGCTTGATATAGTAACAGTGCACCCATTTAATCCAAAGACAGTCTTTCTTTCTGGCTAAATTCCAGAGATGCTTACTAATAGCTGCTTTATTCCATACAGTCATATCTAATATGTTGAGCCCTCCACCTGTTATTGGTCTGCAAACCCTTTCCCAAGAAACTAGAGCTCTTTTAGAGAGATTAGCAGTTCCAGTCCACAAAAAGGTTCTGCAGATTGCTTCAATAGCTTTCAACACTTTTTTAGCAGAATCAAAACTTGAGCCCAGTATGTTTGGATACCAAAGATGACAGCTTTGATCAGTTGACATCTCCCTGCATAAGAGAGCAGTTTAGCTGACCAACATGTAATCTTAGCTGTAATCTTCTCTATCCAAGGTAGGTAGTGATGGATGGCAAGCTTTTTGGAGTCAAGGGGTATCCCCAAGTATTTGAATGGAAGATGGCCCTCAGTGAACCCCATTGCCTCCAGAATTTCTTCTCTATTACTCTGCTGCACTCCAACCAAGTATATTGCACTTTTGCTAATATTAGCTTGTAATCCAGAAGCTTCAGAGAATTTTAGGAAAGCCTCCTTTAAAATATGGATGGAAACAAGATCAGCTCGACAGAACATTAGGAGATCATTAGCAAAACATACATGAGTACAATTAAGCTTTCTACATTTGGGGTGAAATTTGAAGTCCCCATTTTTGTGCAACTGTCCCAGTACCCTATTCAGGTATTCCATAGCCAGCACAAATAGATATGGTGACATATGATCACCTTGTCTAATACCTCTCTTAGCAGTGAAGGGCTTTGTTAATCCACCATTTAGTACTAGGGAGTAAGAAACAGAAGTGACACATGACATTATCCAGTGAAGAAATTTAGCAGGGAACCCAAGATCAATGAGGATCTGTTTAAGATAAATCCATTCCAGAGTATCATAAGCCTTCCTCAAATCCACCTTCAAGACACATCTGGGGGAAATTCCTTTCCTAGATTCTTCTTGAAGATTTCATGACTCAGCAAAATGTTAACAATGCTTCTACCTTCAATAAAAGCTGACTGAGCCTGCCCAACCAATTCACCAATCACAGCTTTCATTCTCCTAGTAATGACTTTGGAGATGATCTTATAAAAAGTAGTACAGCAAGCTATGGGCCTATAATCTTTAACAGTTGTAGGAGCTCTGACTTTAGGAACAAGTGCGATAGCAGTGGTATTGATCATGTGAGGCATTTTGCTTGTGGAGAAGAAGCCCTTTGTAGCAGCTAGTATATCATCCTTTACTATCTCCCGTTTTCTATTATAGAATTCCACAGGGAATCCATCCATTCCTGATGCTTTGTCCTTTGGCATCTCTTTTAGTGCTTCTGTAATTTCTTCCAAAGTAACCTCCTGAATTAGCATTCTTTGCTGTGATAAAGTTAGACACTTTCCTTCTTTAATAACAAAAATGTTAACACAAGGCTGCTCACCAACACAGTCTCCCATCAATGATTAGAAAACCTTTATAAACTCCTGTTCCACAGATAAGGGGTCTGTGAGTTTCAGACCTGTATCGGTGTAAATAGAAGTTATGCTATTCTGGCATGTTCTGATCTTCCACTGGGCATGGAAATATTTTGTATTAGCATCACCACATTCAATCCAGCAAGCCTTGGATTTCTGTCTCATAATTTGTTCTTCCACACAACTCCATTTCTCGATTTCTTCTAATGTTGCTTTTTCCTCATTAAACAGAGGCTGTGATAGTGGACAGTGCTGCAACTAAGTCTAGATAATACCCAGTGTCTCCCTAGCCTGGACAAGTTTCTGCTTGTATGAAGCCATGTAAACATTTGTCTCCTTTCGTTTCTGTTTCATGGTCTTCATTTATTCCATATCTGTTGCATAGGTGATCCTTCACATTCCTGTCTCCAGACCTGTTGTAGTATGTTTTGAAACTGAGGACTCTCCATAATAGTAAGATAAATTCTGAAAGGCTTAGGATGCAAAAGTTTTTGATCTCCACATTTGATAATAACTGGAGAGTGATCAGAAACTGATGGATTCATGAAGTCATCTTCTAGGTGCCCATATTGCTGTATCCACTGGAAGTTGCCCAATGGCCAGTCAATCTTGCTATAGACCCTAGTTGTAGTACTCTACTTGTTAGTCCAAGTGTAATGCCACCCTTTAGCTCTAAGAGGAGTGAGTTGAAGGTCAGCAATAATATCTTTAAAACCTTTAACTTCAGTAGCAGTAACAGGAGATCCAATTCTATCTTCAGAGCATAAGACAGAGTTAAAATCCCCACTCAACAACCAAGAGTCTTGACTGGGTACATAAGCTTTCCTCAGATCACTCCATAGCTGGTCTCTTAGGTTTACAGTATTATGAGCATAGATGACACTTAAGTGAGTTTTGATTTGACTTTTAGAGTCTTCTAAGAAGCACTGAATTAAGTGGTCAGCCACTCAGGAAATTTGAACCTAGATGTGAGGTTTCCAGAGTAGCCAAATCCTCCCATTTATAGCCTTAGAATAGTTGCATTGGACCTTCCATCCCTTTGCAATCTTATCTTGAATCTTCTTTGCTTTATGTTCCTTCACTCTAGTCTCAAGACATCCCATAACATCTACTTTATTTACAGCAAGAAAGGTTTTCAGCTCTTTCTTCTTATGGGCTAGGTTTAGCCCCCTAATGTTCCAAGTGGCAATAATCATAGAACATTAGCAAATAGGTTCTGAGAAAGCCCAGGATCAATCTGTTGGCCCCTTCTGCCAGCATCTAACATATCAATAAGTGCCTTACCCTTATTGCATTTGTCTACCATAACTTCACTGTTGCCATTAGGTTCCTCGTTTACTATCTCATTCCTTTCCTGAATGTCAGGGCCTTGCTGTGCATTTTGTTGAGTAAGAACCATACGAGCAGTGGTGTTCCCCAACCTCTCATTCTCCTTGTTATGTTCGGATTACACTGGCAAGTTTTCCTGTGATTCTGTACTAGCTAGAGGATGTTTAACAAGCCACTCTTGCTTTGCAACTTTTGCCTGCTTTTTCAATCTGGCCTCTGTCCCCTTGTCTTACCCTCTTCCCCCATTTCCTGCTCTACACCATTGTTAGCATTATACCAACAATCAATAGAATCATGTCCAAATTTCAGACAGTGATTGCAGAAGCTAGGCTTTCAATCATATTCAATCAATTGAATCTTAGGACCAAATGGAGTCTCAATCTCTATCTGATCAGGGAAAGGATGGGCAGCATCAACCTCCACTAGAACACGAGCAAAAGATATTTTCTCATAGTGAGCTGTAAACTTGTTTGTGTATAATGGTTTACCCACTGCACTAGCCATTTTACTCAATGCTTCAATAGACCAATATCCTACCGATAGCCCAGGAAATCGAATCCACACAGGGATAGTACTCAGTATATCATTCTGAAAGGAGAAATCAATTTCCCAAGGCTTCAATACCATAGGTTTATTCCTATATGAATAAGGTCCAGACTTGGTCTCTGTCTTCTATACTATTGAATCGGAAGATGCAATAGCCCTCAGAATGAATCAAAATCTGGGGTTTAGAGACAAAGTTCCACACACGCAACACAAAATTTTCCATAACTTTCTCATAGGGATTGTCTCCAATTATGTAACCAATTAAGGAAGTATTCCAATAATCCACCTGAGATTTCAAATCATCTTCGCTTATTTTGACAATCTTCTTACCATCTATGTCAGTAGGAGGCACGAACGAGAGTGGTTTACCCATTTGAGCACTGCGATTACCTTGCACAACCTCAGTAGCAGACGGAATAGATTTCTCAGACCCACTAGCATCTGAGAATTGTAAGCGTCTCACAGCGAGACTAGTAGGCGCTTCGATTTTACTCATATGAGGAGGTGATACATTCTCAGCACCATCTTCATGAATCGCCTCATTCGATTGGAACTTCTGGGGGAGGAAATTACCAAATGTCAGCGGCTCTAACTCCTTTGTAACACCATGGGCTGGGGTAACAATCTGAGCAGTAGTGACGGCCACATTCACTCCGGCAACGACTCATTTTTCGGGCACAATGGCGGTCTTGCTATCATGCGCCGAGAGGTTCAGTAACGTGCGCCGAGAGGTTTTTATCCTTAGTTTAGTTCTCTTTCTGTATCTTTCGTTCTCCAGATATAATGATTAAAAGTTCTGTAACAAAACTAGTTCCCATATTTCTTGAGTTGTTTACTCAAGAAAATAACGTAATCTTATAAAACAAAGATGACATGCCATTCATGAAAATGTTTTCTTTCCTGTTGCGTAAGGGGCAAACTGCTGTTATAGCCTTTCTCTTTGTTTTTTTTTTCTGTTTTTTTTTGGGTTTTTTCCCCGTCTTTTGGTTCCTTTTCCGATCGCATTAAAGGTCAAATCAGAAGTGATTGTTATTTGCAAATAGGACAGCATAGTGATCAAGTTTTCCATTGCTAAATCAGAAAACTTTGCCAATATAAGGATCTTCTTTAGTGCCTATAGTTCCAATATTATAACATCAAACAGCGTGATGATCCATCTTTATTATCACAATCAGTCTTTCATACATAACCTGCCGGGCTATCCAGGGAATTCATTCAATCAAAAATGATAAAAATTTGAGTTAACTTAATATAACCACAATGTTAGTACTATAAATAGCGTAGTCAAACTAGCATTTCATCCACAACATTCAAACAGAGACATATTAGATTCAACAGAAAACTTCAGCTAGTGAAAGATGGCTTTGATATCCAATTGGAAGCTTGCTTTTGTAGCTCTACTAGTGTTAGGAATCTGGGCTTCTCAAACCACATCTCGTGACTTGAACGAAGCATCAATGGTCCAGAAACACGAGTACTGGATGGCTCGCTTTGGACGAGTGTACAGAGATGATGCAGAGAAGGCTAAGAGGTTCAAAATATTCAAGGACAACGTTGATTACATTGAGTCAGGCAACAAGGCAGGAATCAGGCCTTATAAGTTGGGTATCAACGAATATGCAGATTTAACAAATGATGAATTTAGAGCGACTCACAACGGGTACAAAATGTCTTCTCATCAGAAGTCATCAAAAACCATATCATTCAGGTATGAAAATGTGACTGCTCCCGCTACCATGGATTGGAGAACGAAGGGCGCTGTTACTGGAGTTAAGGACCAAGGGCAGTGTGGTAAGTCAAGTAATTTGGTCATGTAAATACTAACATTATCTTTAATGTATATGCTACAGAAGAAAATCTTATTAAGCTGATAATGTAGGATGTTGTTGGGCATTTTCTGCTGTTGCTGCTACTGAGGGGATCAACAAAATCAAAACAGGTAAGTTAATATCTTTATCTGAGCAAGAACTTGTGGATTGCGATACAAGTTCTGATATGGGATGTGAGGGAGGTCTTATGGATGATGCTTTTACGTTCATCATCAAGAACCATGGACTTACTACCGAATCAAATTATCCATACGAGGGAACTGATGGCACTTGCAAAACTGGAAAGGAATCCAACCATGTTGCCAAGATTACAGGTTACGAAGATGTCCCAGCCAACAGTGAATCTGCTCTATTGAGTGCCGTTGCTAAACAACCTGTATCTGTTGCCATTGATGCTAGTGGATCAGATTTTCAGTTCTACTCTAGCGGTGTTTTTACTGGAGAATGTGGAACTGAGTTAGATCATGGTGTTACAACAGTTGGATATGGGAAAACTAGTGGCGGGACAAAGTATTGGTTAGTGAAGAACTTGTGGGGGACTAGCTGGGGAGAGAATGGTTATATTAGAATGCAAAGAGGTATTGATGCTGCAGAAGGAATTTGTGGAATTGCTATGCAAGCTTCTTATCCAACTGCTTAAATAACTGAGAAGCTTTAGTGTCTGGGAATTTGTTGTTATCACCTTGTTCATATTTTATGTGGTGTGTCTACTGTGTATATATGCTATAAACTCCTTGTATGTACATAAGTGATGAACAAAACTTTCTATGTGAAAAGATTGGTAATGTAAGTGAATGATAGAAAAAATGCTTCCCCTATTTATCACTATAAACACGAGATTACTACATATACTGCCTTAGATTCCACTATTCAATCTTTGATTCTTAGGTTTCTCTGTCTTGGATTCCACAAGTTCTATATGGACCCAATAACCGACGAGCAGTATGTAAATAATGTTGGAGAAACATTAGGCAGAACAGTTTGTTTTTGTGAGAACTCTAATTCCCAACTCGTTTGCCTCAAAATGACGAGCACAACGAGTTATATATAATTGTCAAGACAGCTACACTAACTTGTATGCTCTAGTTAATTGAATTTTCAGCAAGCTATATATCACAATCTCCGCAATCCATGTCTAGTAACTAGCAAGAAGTAAGAGTATATTTCAGCAAGAAATTATCCGTTTTTGACTCGCTCATATCCGATCCGACCCGCTCGTTCACCATCCCTACTGTCACTAGACTAATTGACATATTTCGAAAGAAATAATACTCCTTCTAACCAATAGAAACTATCGTTTATCCTATTTGAAAAGGACAAAAGGGAAAGGAGAAAAAGTAATCTCATCTTGCACCGGCTTGACAGGCGGAGGAAATTTGCGGAGACTCCATTTGCGCAAAATTTACGAACACTAGAAAGTGGGGAGTAATTTCTCCTTTTTAGAACAACAACACCAAAAGTTCAAAAGCAACAAAAACATAAAAACTTACTATGTAGATAGTAAAAATGAGTCTTTGAGAATACGAATAAACTTGCCATGGGCCAGTTAGCGTAGACTTGAAGTTGATAGAACCTTTGAACAACATTTGCATCCTATTACCTAGGAAGACCAATATACTAATAGATTGCCTACCCTTGGACAAACGGCGAAGACTTGTAGATTGAGGCAGTACAACGTCTACAGTAAATTTCCTGGAAAAGCATAAGATCAGTGTGCAAGCATAGTTAGGTGTGATTAAATTTTGGCGACGTTGTCGGGACTAATGCCTTATAGAAAGGACTAAGCGGTCGTTGCAAATATAATCCGGTTTACTAGTCCGGAGTCAAATCCCATAGAAAACTAATGCCACGACCCCAACCCGGTCGTGATGGCGCCCAACACACTACTAGGCAAGCCCGACCATATATAACAGTTACTCCAATTATTTAAACAAGTAAAGATAAAACCATTTAAGTCAAAGTATGAAATACTGATAAAAATAAAGAAAATCTGCCAAAAAAACCGAAACAGCCGAACTAAGACCCGGTGTCACGACCATGAGCCTCTAATGACAAAATAATATCCTACTATAAAGTCTGTCTCACACTGATAACGCGGAAATAAAGGATAAAGATAGAGGGAAGAATCATCGGCTGCGAACGCCCTGCACGTACCTCAAATACTCTCGGAAAGAACTCTGGATCAGCTGGGATCACTCGTCCTGAGACTGCGCTGGATCTGCACACAAGGTGCAGGGAGTAAAGAGAGTACTTCCAACTCAGTAGTAATAGACATAACTAAAGGCTGAAGGTAAGAAAACACAGGAAATGCACAAAGTACTCTATATCTAGCATTTCATATCCAAAACAGGGGAAATAATACACAACTAGTACAGTTAAGGAATAATGCATGACAGAATGCAAAACATATTATGGTACAATCTAGTATCCGCTGCGGCGTGTAGCCCGCTCCACTTATTTAATGTCGACGGTGCTCACTGGGAGTGTGTACAGACTCCGGAGGGGCTCCTATAGCCCAAACGCAATATCAGTCAGGTATTTGCATAAAATAGGCTCTCGGCCTCAATATCAATATATATAATCGCTACCGCGTATAACCCGATCTGTATCAAGAAATCATCCTCACTATAGGCTCCCCGACCCATCTCAGTCAAACAAGTCCACAACCAATCGGGCGTGACATACCATAGTGATCTCAGCCATTATATCCTTTTCATTTAAGGTTCATGTATAAAACACAATTATTATATTTTTTTAATATTTGAAAACATGACTCAGAATTTATGTTATGCACACAAGTGAGAAAACACATATAAAAATCCCCGAAGGATACTACAGGTCGGCACAAGTCCCCAAACATAGCAATACACTCAATTCACAATAACAAGGTATGTGTTTCAGTCACCTATATAGTAGAATTTAACACTCGGGATGGACTAAGTCTCAATTCCCAACAATATACGACCCCACACTCCTCGTGGAATGCGTGTCATGCCTCAATATAGTGCTACGAGGCGAAAGTCCGGGGTTTCAAACCCTCAGCACAGCAGTTACATCAATTACTCACCTCTAGCCGTCGAAAACTAGCTAGCAATACCCTTGCCTCTCGAATAGACCTCCTCGCGCGTCGAATCTGGCCAAAACCACAATAAATACATTACAATAGACTAAGGGAATATAACCCAATCGAAAAGACTCGAAAAATATCAAAAATCGCAAAATTTGCAAAACCCGAGCCCTGGGCCCACTTGTCGAAAGTCAGAAATTTTTATACCAAAATGTTCCTTATCTCAACACGAGTCTATACATATAAAATTCATCAAAATCGGAGTCTAAATGCTCCCTCAAAATCCAATATCTCATTAAGAAAACACAAGCTCTAGTTCTTCCCTTTTTACTCAAATTCCATGAATTTAGGTGTTGAAATCACAATTAGATGGCCTTTCTAGGCCATAGGACTTACCTCCAATCGATTCCCAGTCAAAATCCTCTAAATTCCTCGTCAAAAGCTCTCAAGGTTGCTCAACAATGGTGGAAAGTAGGCTTGGTTTGCGGATGAAATGTTATTAAAACCCTTCTACCTATCTCAACTTTGCTCTATGCAATCGCATCCGAGCCCCTGCGATCGCATAGCACAAAATTCCCAGGCCTCCAAAATGGACTATGCGAATGCGACCCTATTAATGCGATCGCATACCTCTACTAGCCAGACCTATGCGAACGCACTCCCACAGACGCGAATGCAATGCACAAAACTACTGGGCCCTCAAATCCTTTTATGTGATTGCAACATCACCCCTGCGATTGCATTGAACAAAAATGCCCTGCCCTCAGAAATCTCTACGTGATCGCAATGGCACTTATGCAATCGTATTGAACAAAATTCCTGCAACTGAAGCCTGTAATTTCTGCTATCTTTTAAGGCACAAAATGGTCCGGTTGACCGTCCGAAACTCACCCGAGGCCCACAGGACCTCAACTAAAGTTCCAACCAATCCTAAAACATCACACAAATATGTTCCAATCATAAAAACACATCCAACAACACAAGAATCATCAAATTACAGTGGGTTCAAGCCTAAGTTAAACTAAAACTTTCGAAACTTGCATTTGACCAAAAACCTAACCTAAACACCTCCGAATCAACTAAAGTTTTGCACACACATACAAAATCACCTAACGAATCTATTGCAACTCTCAGAATTCCATTCCGACCGTCATATCAAAATCTCACCTATCAACCGGATATCTCCAACATGTCGACTTGGCCAATTCAAGCCTAATTCTACACCGAGGCTCCAAAATTACGTCCGATTGGTTTTCTAAGCTTCAAATCATCCCCAAAGCTAATCGAATTATCAAAAATCCATTCCGAGCCTTCTAACTCACAAGTCAACATCCGGTTGATGTTTTTAAACCAAACCTTCCTTAAAGAGACTAGTTGTCTCATTTCCAACCAAACTTTATCCGAATTACTTCAAATTCACCAAGCACATAAAATGAAACATGAGTAAGCATATAACGGGGAGAACATGATGGAAATACATGAGAAGATGGGTCGGGTCATCACATCCTCCACAACTAAAACAAATGCTCGTCCTTGAGCGGGTCGAGAAACATACTTGGAGTCTCAAATAGGTGCGGGTATCTGCTCTGCATCTCCTGCTCGATCTCCCAAGTGGCCTCCTCCACGGGCCGACCTCTACACTACCCCTTAACCGAAGCTACATCCTTTGATCTTAATATTCGAACCTGTCGACCAAAAATAGCCACTGGCTCCACATCATAAGTCAAATCCTCATCCAACTGAACTGTGCTGAAGTCCAAGACATGAGACGGGTCCCCAATATACTTCCGGACCATAGACACATGAAATACCGAAGGAACGCCCGACAAGCTGCATGGAAAAGCAACCATATATGCCACCTCCCCAATCCTCCTAAGAACCTCAAAAGGTCCGATGAACTGCGGACTCAGCTTCCCTTTCTTTATGAACCTCATCACACCCTCATGGGTGAAACATTCAGCAAGACATTCTCACCCATCGAGTAAGATACATCATGAACCTTTTGGTCCCCATAATTCTTATGACGCGACTGAGTTGTATGAAGTATCTCCTGAATCACCTTCACCTTCTGTAATTCATCCTGGACCAAATCTATCCTCAACAACCTAGCCTCGCCAGGCTCAAACCAATCAACTGAAGACCTACACCGTCTCCCATATAAGGCCTCATACGGCACCATCCGAATGCTTGACTGATAGCTGTTGTTATAGGAAAACTCTGCAAGTGGTACAAACTTATACCAAGAACCTCCAAAATCAATCACATAAGCACGCAACATATCCTCCAATATTTGGATAGTACACTCAGACTGTCCGTCTGTCTGAGGTTGAAATGCTGAACTCAGCTCCACCTGAGTACCTAACTCGTGCTGAAAAATCCTCCAAAATTGAGAAGTGAACTGAACACCTCTATCCGATACAATTGAAACTGGAAAACCATGCCATCGGACAACCTCACGAATAAAGATCCCTGCCAGCCGCTCCAAAGAATATGTGGTACACTCTGGAATGAAATGCACAGAGTTGGCCAGTCGATCCATAACGACCCAAATCGAATCGAACTTCTTCAAAGTCCGAGGAAGACCACTCATGAAATTCATAGTAACTCTCTCCCATTTCCACTCAGGAATAACCATCAGCTGAAGCAAACCACCCGGCCTCTGATTCTCATATTTTACCTGCTGCCAATTGAGACACCGAGCCACAAATCCCACAATGTCTTTCTTCATTCTCCTCCACCAGTAATGCAGTCTTAAGTCCTGGTACATCTTCGAGGCACCCGGATGGATGGAATATCGCGAGCTATGGGCCTCCTCAAGTATCAAATCTCTAAGCCCGTCCACAGTGGGCACACAAATTCGACATGCATCCTCAACACACCATTGTCACCTATAGTCACATCTCTAGCATCTCCGTGCTGAACCCTGTTCTTGAGGACAAGAAAATGCGGATCATCATACTGGCGCTCTCTAATGCAATCATACAAGGAAGACCGAAAATCATCATATAATAATCCAGAAATTGCAACAGAAAAGAAATAAGGGAGGTTTGTGATGATTTTTCAATCTTTTCTACTTCATAACTAGTTGGTACGTTCAAATAATAAAAAGAAGTTCTCTTTCTAATCCTATTTAGATTCTGTCGGGTGAATACAATCAAATACAATCAAACAGAATCCAATTCTGATGCAAAAATTCAAATTCAAAAATGAAATAGAAAAGATACAAAGTCAAAAATCAATATCACTAAGGGTGGGTCGTAAACCTTATTAGATACCATTGACTCGGTATCTAATAAGTTTTACCTACTCTGCAATATCTAATTGCACCAACCGATTGGCCAAAGTCTGAAAATTAATTGCAAGGGGTCTCTCCCCAACTTGACTATATGCCAAACTCCCCATACTAAAAGCCTTTCGTCTCAAGGCATCGGCCACTACATTGGCCTTTCCCAGATGATACAAAATGGTAATGTCATAATCCTTATGTAACTCAAGCCATCTCCCTGCCTCAAATTAAAATCTTTCTGCATGAACAAGTGTTGGAGACTGCGATGATTGGTGAACACCTCACAAGATACCCCATATAAATAGTGCCTCCAAATTTTCAAGGCATGAACTATGGCAGCCAACTCTAAGTCATGAACAGAGAATTTCTTCTCATGGGGATTCAACTACCAAGAAGTATAAGCAATCACTCAACCCTCCTGCATCAATATACAGTCAATCCCAACTCTCGAAGCATCACAATAAACGGTGTAGGAACCTGAAGCTGATGGCAAGACCAATACTGGGGCTGTAGTCAAAGCTGTCTTGAGCTTCTGAAAGCTCTCCTCGCACTCATCCGACCATAAAAATTGAACACCCTTCTGCATCAACTTGGTCAAGGACGAGGCAATAGATGAGAAACCCTGAACGAAACAGCGATAATAACCCGCCAAACCGAGGAAACTATGAATCTCTATGGCAGAGGACGGTCTAGGCCAACTTTGAACCACCTCAATCTTCTTTGGATAAACCTAAATACCATCACTGGACACTAGATGTCCCAAGAAGGCCACAGAACTAAGCCAAAACTCACCCGTTTTGGCATACAACTTCTCCTTCCTCAATCTCTGCAACACCACTCGCAAATGCTCTGTGTGTTCCTCCTGACTAAGCAAGTATACAAAGATATCATCAATGAATACAATAACAAACGAATCCAAATACAGCCGAAATACACTGTTCATCAGATGCATGAACGATGTTGGGCATTGGTTAGCCTGAAAGACATAACCAGAAACTCGTAGTGACCATATCTGGTCTTGAAGGTAGTCTTAAGAATATCTGACTCCCTGATCTTCAATTGGTGATAACTTGAACGGAGATCAATCTTAGAAAACACCCTCGCGCCATAAAACTGGTCGAATAAATCATCGATACGAGGTAGATGATACTTGTTCTTCATTGTTACTTTGTTCAACTGGCTGTAGTCAATGCACATTCTCATTGTGTCATCTTTATTCTTCACAAATAACACATGTGCACCCCTCGATGACACACTCGGCCAAATAAACCCCTTTTCTAGGAGTTCCTGAAGCTGATCTTTCAATTTTTTCAACTCCGCTGGTGCCATACGACAAAGAGGAATAGAAATGGGCTTGACGCCCGGCAGCGGGTCAATACAAAAATCAATGTCCCTGTCCGGGGGCATACCTAGTAGGTCTGCAGGAAAAATATCAAGGAAGTCCCTCACAATGGGAACATAATCTATACTGAGAGCCTCAGCTCCAACATCACGCACGAAGGACAAATATGATAAACAACCCTTCCCTACCATGTGCTGGGCTTTCAAGAAAGATATAACCGTGCTAGGGACATAATCAGTCATACCACGCCACTCGATCCTCGAAACACCCGGCATAGCCAAGGTGATTGTCTTTGCATGACATTCTAGAATAGCATGACACGGAGATAACCAGTCCATGCCCAGGATAATATTAAAGTCTACCATGCTCAAGAGAAATAAATCAACTATGGTCTCCATACTCCCAATAGTAACAAGACAGGACCGATACACATGGTCCACAACAATAGTATCACCCGCCGGGGTGGATACGTGCACAGGTAGAGCAAGACACCCTCGAGTCATACCCGAATGATTAGCAAAATATGAAGACACATAGGAATAGGTAGAACCGGGATCAAATAAGACATAGGCATCTCTGTGGCAGACTGAAATAATACCTGTGATAACAACATCGGATGCAAGGGCATCTGTCCTGCCAGGGAGAGCATAAAATTTTGCCTGGCTGCCGCCACATGATCGGTTTTTGCCCCTAGGGCTACCCCTGGCTGCCTGGCCTCTGCTCTCTCTGGCTGGGCTGTTTATGAATAAACCAGAGTAGAAGACAAGGGTTGATCCCTCTACTGAGATTGGATACCACGACGTCAAGGACACTGCCTCCTCATACGGTCATACTCTCGACACTTGACACAAATACCAGATGCTGGAGAAGGGGACTGATGGGAACCCCTCGCATCAGAATGGCCAGCCGATGTGCCCTGTCCAGAAGAACCCTGAGCCGAAGAAGCATGTGAAGAGCTATAAGCTGGGAGGGCACTAAGTGAAGATTGTCCCTGTTGATACCCCTGGTTACCACGTCCTGAAGACGCCCCACGATGCCCGGGATGATCTGACTGATGAGGCCTAAAAGAACAGCCTCTGCTCTGCTGAAACTGGCCCCTAGACAGAGCACCACTAAAGGTGCTTGATCCTCAATTCCTCTTGGCCTCCCTCTCCTCTCTCTCCTAACGGCGATCCATCTCAATATCACAAGCAATATCCACAGCATCCTCAAAGGTATGGCCCAGAACTCTCTCTCGGGTCATCAAAATACAGATGGGATAGATGAGTCCATCCACAAATCTACGAATCCTCTCCCGATCAATCAGGACCATCCATGGAGCATATCGAGCCAACTCCAAAGATCTCACCTCATACTGAGTCATGGTCATATCTCCTGACGGAGGTACTCATACTGTCTACGCAGCTCCTGTCTCTGAGACTGCGGCACCCACTTCTCCAAAAAGAGAGTGGAGAACTCCTTCCATGAAAAAGGCGCTGCACGTCTCGGCCTACGCCGCTCATATGACTCCCACCAAGTGACCGCTACTCCAGAAAATTGAAAAGCAGTAAATGATACCCCGCTCGACTCCAAGATCCCTGCGGTCCACAGCATACGTCGACACTTGTCGAGAAAACCCTGGGCATCCTCGCCTGTAACACCACTGAAAGTAGGAGGTGAAAGCCTGCTAAACCTCACAAGATGACGCTGCTCATCATTTGGCATAGTCGTAATCACATCATTTTGAATCAGGGCAACCGGCTGAATCGGGGCAACCTGATGAGCTGGGGCAACCTGATGAGCTGGTGGTGCCTCTGCTGTCTGCAAACCCTGCACTACCTACTCAAGCGTGCGAGCAGCGGGGGTCTGATTGCTTTCCCCAACCTGCGAAGTAGCTGCTACAATGGTGGTACAGACGGCCTGAGCTAGGCCAGTGCAGGCTGATAAAATCTGAGTTAGGGCCTCCCGAAGGCCGGGAATCACAATAGGCATAGTTGGTGCCTGAACAAGTGCTGCTGGAGTCTCTACAGCTGGAGCCTGCTCTTGAGCCGAGGCAACTGGTGGGTCAACATATGCTGCCCCCTCAGCTCTACCTCGACCATGACTGTGTTTACGGCCTCTGGTGGCTTTAGTAGGTGGTACAAGTGGTCGTCCGCCACGTCTTGTAGCACGGGTGCTTCTGCGAATGAATAGAATAACAAATTTTAGTTCTCGGATTAACAAAGTTGCACGATAAGAATTCCAAGAATATAAAGTTTCCTAAAGGTTCTGCAGCCTCCCGAGGATAAATATAGATATCTGCGTACTGATCCGCGAGACTCTACTAAACCGGCTCATGACTCGCGAGACCAAGTAACCTAGGCTATGATACCAACTTGTCACGACCCCAACCCGGTCATGATGGCGCCTAGCACACTACTAGGCAAGCCCGACCAGTTATAAAAGTTACTCAAATTATTTAAACAAGCAAAGATAAAACCATTTAAGTCAAGGTCTGAAATACTGATTAAAATACGAAAAATCTAACAAAAATACCGAAACAACCAAACTAGGACCCGATGTCACGATCATGAGCCTCTAATGACAGAATAATATCCTACTACAAAGTTTGTTTAACACTGATAAAGCGGAGATAAAGGATAAAGGTAGAGGGGAGAATCATCAGTTGCGAACTCCCTGCAGCTACCTCAAGTACTCCCGGAAAGAACTCTGGATCAGCTGGAATCACTCAGCTGAGACTACCCTGGATCTTCACACAAGGTGCATGGAGTAAAGTGAGTACTTCCAACTCAGTAGTAATAGACATAACTAAAGGTTGAAGGTAATAAAACACACGAAATGCACAAAGTACTCTATATCTAGCAGCTCATATCCAAAATAAGGGAAACAATACACAATAAATAGTACAGTTAAGGAATAATGCATGACAGAATGCAACACATATAACGGTACAATCCAGTACCCGATATGGCGTGCAACCTGCTCAGCTTATTTAACGTCGACGATGCTCACTGGGGGTGTGCACAGACTCTGTATGGGCTCCTACACCCCAAGCGCAAAATCAGCCAGGTATTGGCATAAAATAGGCTCTCAGCCTCAATATTAACATATATAATCGCTACGGCGTGTAGCCCAACCATATAAAGAAATCATCCTCACAAAAGGGTCCCCGACCCATCTTAGTCAAACAAGTCCACAACCAATCGGGTGTGACATACCATAGGGATCTCAGCCCTCATATCCTTTTCATTAAAGGTTCATGTATAAAAAATAATTATTACATTGTTTTTAATATTTGAAAACATTACTGAGAATTTATGTTATGCACACAAGTGAGAAAAACATATAAAAATCCCGTAAGGATACTACAGGTCAGCACAAGGCCCCAAACACGGCAATACGCCCAATTCACAATAACAAGGTATGCGTTTCAGTCACCAATATAGTAGAATTTAACATTTGGTATGGACTAAGTCTCAATCACCAACAGTATACGACCTCGCATTCCACGTGGAATGCGTGTCATGCCTCGATATAGCATTACGATGTGAAAGTCTGGGTTTTCAAACCCTCAGCACAACAATTACATGAATTACTCACCTCTATCTGGCCAAAAACTAGCTAGCAATACCCTTGCCTCTCGAATCGACCTCCTCGCGCGTCGAATCTGGACAAAACCACAACGTATACATTACAATAGGTGAAGGGAATATAACCTAATCAAAAAGACTCGAAAAATATCGAAAATCGTGAAATTTGCAAAGCCCTAGCCCCGGGTCCACTTCTCGAAAGTCAGAAATTTTTACTCCAAAATGTTCCTTATCTCGACATGAGTCTATACATCTAAAATTCATCTAAATCGGAGTCCAAATGCTCCCTCAAAATCTAATTTCTTATTAAGAAAACACAAGCCCTAGTTCTTCCCCTTTTACTCAAATTCCATGAATTTAGGTGTTGAAATCACAATTACATGACGCTTCTAGGCCATAGGACTTGCCTCCAATCAATTCCCCAGCTAAAACCCTCTAAATTCCTCTTCAAAAGCTCTCAAGATTGCTCAACAATGATGGAAAGTAGGCTTGGTTCGTGGATGAAATGTTATTAAAACTCTTCTACCCAGCTCAACTTTACTCTATGCGTTCGCATCCAAGCCCCTGCGATCGCATTGCACAAAATTCCCAGTGATGTTAATAAACATCAATACCACACAAGAGGGGGGGGGGGTGATTTGTGTGGTACCTAATTTTGCATTAGAAGAACCTGGTTCTTCTAAGTGTTCTAACTACAACAATTTGCAAAATAATAAAAACTGAAAGTAAAGTGCACAGAGATTTTTACATGGAGAACACCTGGCTCAAAAAGTGAAAGAACCACGACCTACTACTCAGTAGGATTTTCCCAAACTCCACTAAAAATAAATGAGCCAAAGCAGCATTTACAAAGACTCTTGTAAACCTAAGGATTAAACTCTAATCCTAGTGTGGCACACGACCTCAACTGCTATGACAATATCAAGTTAACTCTAACTTGATGACACAAGGTACCTAATACAATTGCTTCTAATAAAGTTGAGAGGTACAATTTGAAAACCTACTACAATTGAACTAAACAAACATATGGAACTGGTTCTTCTGTCTTAGTTCATGTAGCTTCAGGCGTACACACTTGTATCTTGCATATATTGCTTGCAAAACAGACTCCCTTTATTTTCTCTCAGTTATGCTTTACTTTTGCTTGTGGGTGTTACCTTTTAAAGAGAACCAACACAATAATATATTGAGTTAGTAGTTAAAGTTTGATTACAACTCCACTTCTTATCCGTAGTCCATTTAAGTCCTTAGCCAATACAAACTCTAAATGTTATCCTAACTTACGATCAAGTTCTCTTCACATAAGGAGAGTGTCCTCCTTATCGCAAATGCAACCTTTTCGATTACGTTTAGAAGATATTGATGTGTGATCTTTAGTGCATATCTTCCTCACGTGCTTCACATGTGCCCTGGTTAATTCAGACTGTGTAGTACAATATGGACTAGGTCCTTCCATAGGTTCATTTGTCAATCTTCAAAACTCCAACTGAAACTTGGGCCAACTTTTTCCCCTTTTGTATGATGACAAGCTTTGTGCTTATTTAGATCATGAAACCTGTGAACTCAGCTGAAAATAAACACTTAAAAATTTTAACTTATCGTCAAGGAGGTCAGATTTAGAACATAAACATCACTAGAATTTTAAGCACAATATCTTCCCCTTTTTGGCATCATCGAAAAGTTGCATTAATATAGTGAATCCTCGAAGTTAATTAATACTCATGGCCACTGGGACAACTGCAAGTGAACACATGGTCAAGTTAATCACAAATCAACTTAAAAATAACTATTTAGAATAAATTAACACAAACAAGACAAGCTGCAATCATAGATTGAAAAAAACAGAATAAGAACTGACTAGAACTTCCTAGACTGGAAACTGGAAACTAAAGGGTTACTATACTGGACACTAAGGACAGGATACCTAAGGCTTGGAAGTGCAGGAGGGTTTGGCTTGTAGAAGATTTATCATTTGCTGGAGCATGCCTTCATTTTTCTCATTTTCTTTGGAAAGTTCAACTCTCAGCCCATTTCTTTCTCCCTCCAAATCAGCAATTCTGGCATTGAGTCTTGCAATTTCAGCATCCTTTGTCCCAACTTCTTGGACCAAGGATCTGACATTGCTGTTAACAGGAGTCTTGGCAGATGAACCAGGTTCAGCAGGGGCAACATTGAGTAGATAGTCACAGGCCTGAAGGGTCTTGATACCAAAGTGCTCCTTGCTGGAGGCCATTTCCCACTTTTTCAAAGGAACATGTAATTGTTCAAGCACAGTAGTAAAGATAAAACCATAGGGAATGGCATGAGCCTTTGAGCAATTTATAACCCTTTCAAGTAGCATCACCATAAAGACAGGCCAATTTATCTGCTTCCCTTCATTCATATACTGCATGAGCACGAGATCCATATAATTAGCTTTATGCCTTCTTTCCTGTCTTGGAAGAAGGCACTTGTTGACAAATTCAAAAAGTACTTTGTGCTCTGGCCTCATCTAACTTTTCTGGACTACCCTTGCCTCAGGCACCTCTTCAGCTGTGTTGATGTCACAAACATTTCTTGTTATTTTCAGCTCAGAAGGCAACCCATCCAAGAAAGGCCACCTCTGCCTTGTATAGTCATCATACCCGTCACAAGGTATACCAAAAATCTTTCCTAATTTTTTAGCATTGAATTTCACTTTGATACCCCTCACTGTACTGGTCACCTAACCATTTTTCACTTTTCCATTGCCCATGAATTCTACTAGTTCCTTCATTGCCAATTTTCATCAATCTGAAGAACCATGACCTTCCAGCCTTGTGCCTCCAGTGTTGTGATAAGCCTTATCATACCTGGCTCCTCTAGGTCTTTCAGCAATCTTCCCTTCAATATTTTTCTTTTGTCAAAGTTTGCATACCTGTCCTATTCTTCTTCATACTCACTTTCATCTTCTTCTTTTTTTTTCAAATAATGGGTACTTTGACTTGTTTTCCCTTAGAGGATAATCTTGTTCTCTTGCAAGGGAGTATTCAGCAGGAACTGGTTTGGAGGGCTTCTTAGAGGAAGTCCTAAGCTCCTTTGATTTTGCAAGTGGAACCTCCGCAGTAGTGTTTCTTTCTTGATGTACCAGTTCCATCTCCTCTTCGACCTCCTTACCTATAACTTCTAAACTTTCACCTAGCTTCCCTTTCCCCTTTTCTTTTCTTTTCTCTTACTCTCCTCTAAAGTTTTTTGCAACTCAGCTTCACCCTCCCTAACCTTGATTCTAGTTGTCCAAACCCTAGGAGCACACTTGGGTGTTTAGGGTTTGGATTTCTTGGTTGGTTTGGACGCAACATGAGTCCTTTGTGAGGAAGCCTTGCATTTCTTGGGATCATAACTAGCCCAAATCTTCTTCATCATCTCAACAAGAGTTTTTTCCGCAGATAGACCAGGTTCAACAGTTTGTTTGCTCAAACCAACTAACCCTTTAGCAGCCTCTCCAGACTCACTTCCCCTTGACTTCGAGGCCCCTTCTTCCCCACTCCCACATATAGCTAGCACCTTCTTCCTCAATTGTCTTCAATTTCACGGAATCACCCACAGCAACATCTTTTGCAGCCCCTATTAGAACATACCTATTTTCTACCCTTTCCCCTACATCATTAGAAACAACACCCAGATTTACCTCTTTTTGGGTTTCTTTATGTGTGACATTTTCAGAAGGCCCAGGTTCATCTCCTTCACTGGTAGAGATGTAATCATCAGACTCAGAACTGGAATCAGTTTCTTTTGCTGGAGATTCTTTCTTTTGACTTTCCTTCAATCTTTTGTTTAGAGCTTTCCTCAAGGGACTAGTCGCAATAGTTTTTCTTGCTATCATTTTTTTGCGACAGAATATGGGCTTTGGGGATTCACTAAGAGGTGTGGATGATGAAGTGGTGTTAGGTGACAATGGTAGTGGGGTTCCAGGATTATCTTGGGGATTCAACATTTTGATGAAGAATTTCTGGAAGGCTTGAGAAAATTTGGACAAGTTTTTGAGGGTTTGGAGAAGAGAGTGGATGATCAGTGTTTTGATATGACGGTTATGAATGATTATAGGGGTTATTAAAGGGTGGTCAGCATAGCTCCAGGAACAGTAGCTTTTCAGGTGTCAGCAGAGGTCTAATCAGCTTATAGTTCTGGTATCCCTAGTTATTTATTAGCATTAATTAGAATTGCTAAGGTTTAGGAGATAGAGTTCCGTTACACTAGGAATTCTAACTTCAATGAAACTGGTTCAATTATCCTCAACGGATAGAATTTTGAGACGATTGGGTTTTCTAGGACTCTTGCTCATGACTGAAAATTAAAATTTTCTATTTTTGTAAAGTATAGAAACATGTCTGACCTTTCTCATTAGCATGCATTGATGAACCAGGTTCTTCAAATGAAACTTCTCTTGATTATGCCTCAAATGTCAGAATAGAGAATTTGTAAGAGATGAGTGAGTCACATAAACACATGTCACAGGAGTATATTATTTACAGTATGAGACTGAGTAGAAAATAGTCCAATATTCACAAGAATTAAGAACTTCTAACCAAAAAAAAAATTTATTCATTTTTTTTTTGTTTTTTTTCATTTTTTTTTCATTGTGCATTCTGAACATGACCACTTAGGTGATCTTATTCATCCCTAATTCCAACATGTTCCTCTCAAAGTTGTCTCTACTTAGTGCCATAGTGAAGATATCTGCTATTTGTTTATCAGTAGAACAGAATTCTATGTCGATTAGCACCTTTTCATTGTTGTCCCTTAAGAAGTGGTGTCTAACTTCTATGTGCTTAGTCCTTTTATGATGAACAGGGTTCTTTGTCATACTGATGCCACTAGTATTATCGCAAAATATAGGTATGCATCCCACTTCAAATCCAAAGTCTACCAATTGCTGCTTGATCCACAGTAACTGAGCACAACATGAAGCAGCAACAACATACTCAGCTTCAGCAGTAGAGAGGGCCACTGAATTCTGCTTTTTGGTAACCTATGATACAAGACAAGATCCTACGAAGTGAGCCATACCCGAAATGCTCTTCCTTTCCACTATATAACCTGCATAGTTAGCATCAGCATATCCAATTAAGTCAAAATTGCTACCTTTGGGGTACCACAAACATATATAAGTTGTAGTTTTTAGGTATCTTAATATTCTTTTGACTGCAATTAAGTGTGACTCCTTTGGATTTCCTGAAAATGAGCACAAACTCCTACACTGAAAACAGTTTCAGGTCTGCTGGCAGTAAGATACACAAGTGAACCAGTCATACCCCTGTACAACTTCTGATCAACTGATGAACCTGGTTCATCAGCATCTAACTTTGTGGCAGTTGCAACAGGAGTATCTATTTCTTTGGATTCCTCTATTTTCAATTTCTTGATAAGTTCTTTTGTATACTTCTGCTGATAAATCATGGTATCGCTTGGACTTTGATTTATTTGCAAACCCAAGAAGAAATTGAGTTCTCCCATAATACTCATTTCAAATTCACTGCCCATTAGTTTTGCAAAGTCCTGACTCATCCTCTCTGTAGTAGCCCCAAAAATTATGTCATCGACATAAATTTGTACAACAAAAAGATCTTTACCTTTTTCCCTTAGAAACAAGCTGTTGTCAATTTTGCATCTTTTATACCAGTGCTCGAGAAGAAATTTTGACAATGTTTCATACCAAGCTCTTGGAGCTTGCTTGAGACCATAGAGAGCTTTATCCAGCTTGTATACATGATCAGGACATTCTTTGCTTTCGAATCCAGAAGGTTGCTTCACAAACATTTCTTCTTTGAAATAACCATTTAGGAACAAAGTTTTCACATCTATCTAATGAAGACTGAATTCCATATGTGCTGCAAAGGCTATGAGGAGTCTGATTGCTTCAGGTCTAGCAACTGGAGTAAAAATCTCATCATAATCAATGCATTCCTCTTGACTATAGCCTTGAACCACCAACCTTGCCTTGTTTCTTGTAACTGTTCCATCCTCATCCAGCTTGTTTCTGAAGACCTGTCCTTAGGTCTTGGAACCAAGTGCCAGACTTGGCTTCTTTCAAACTGATTGAGTTCTTCTTGAATAACATTGATCCAATCTGCATCTTGTAGAGCTTCACTCACCTTTTTAGGTTCAATCAGGGACAAAAAGGCATCAAATGCACACAGGTTCTTCAGTTGTGATTTAGTCTTCACTCCATGTGTGGGATCATTGATTATGTTCTCAATGTGGTGAGAACTCATGTACTTGTGAGATTTCCCCACCAGCTGGTTTCTGCTAGCTTTTCCTTCATTATCATGCTGTGGAGGAACACGTTCAGGTGCAGGATCCTTCAGAGAATTTTGTACAGTTTCTCTCAGATTGGTTCCCCCTGTCAGGTTGCCCAGGGTGAAAGGACCGGTTCCTTCACCTACTCCTTCCTTGGATACCTCCTTGACTTGTGTTGTAACTTCAGTCAGTTGTCTCACCAGTCCAACAAATTCATCTTCATGTTCCTATCTCTCATAAAGAGTGTTAGATTCATCAAACACAACATGTACACTTTCTTCAACACATAGAGTTCTTTTGTTAAATACTTTATATGCTTTTCTATGTGAAGAATATCCCAAGAATACTCCCTCATCACTTCTGGGATCAAACTTACCTAGGGAGTCTTCGCCATTATTGTGCACATAGTACTTGCAACCAAAAGCCCTAAGATGGGATATCTTTGGTTTTATCCCTTTAAGTAACTCATAGGGAGTTTTCTCTACAAGAGATCTAGTCATGCATCTATTAATTATATAACAAGCAGTGTTTATAGCCTCTGCCCAAAAGCTATGAGGTAATTAACTAGAAAGTAACATGGTCCTAGCCATATCCTCAAGGGTCCCGTTCTTCCTTTCAACTACCTCATTTTGCTGATAAGTCCTAGGAACAAAGAAATTATGATCTATTCCATTTTCATCACAAAATTCAGCAAATTTTGCATTTTCAAATTCAGTTCCATGATGAGACCTAATGGATGCAAGTTGATTTTCTAATTGTATCTGGATTTTTCTAACAAAAGCTGGGAAAATTTCAAATGCTTCATCTTTAGAAGTTAGAAACAGCACCCAAGTAAATCTAAAATAATCATCAACGAGCACCATAACATATCTTTTACCACCTCTGCTCATGGCTCTCTTTGGACCACAGAGATCCATATGAACCAGTTCCAATATCTTGGACGAGCTTACCATTTTCTTAGGTTTGAAGGATGACCTTACCTGCTTTCCCATTGCACATGCCTCACAAACTTTGTCTTCCTAGAACTGTATATTAGGTAACCCTATCACCAAGTCCTTAGAGACTAATTTGTTTAACTGATTTAGACTGGCATGACCAAGTATTTTGTGCCAAAGGAGGGGATCATTTGTTAACAAACTCGGACAAGTGAGTTCATTTTCAGAAAGAGTCGACAAATCTACAATGTAAATATTGTTAACTCTTCTTACCTGCAAAACAATCTTTTCAGTAGTAAGGCTAATCACAAAACACTTTAAGGAAGTGAAAGCCACAAGGTTACCTCTGTCATACAGTTGTGACACACTTATCATGCTATATTTAAAGCCATCTATCAAATAGACATTCTCAATAGAATGAGAGTCTGTCTTTCCTACCTTCCCAACCCCAATGTTCTCACCTTTTTTCCCATTTCCAAAGGAGACATTGCCTCCTTTTAGGTTCTCAAGTGAAAGAAACTGGCCCTTGTTACCAATCATGTGTTTTGAGTAGCCACTATCCATGTACCATATTCGGCTGCTTCCTTTCACTTGGACCTGCAAAATGAAATCAGGGGTTAGTCTTAGGAACCCAAACTAGTTTGGGTCTCTTTCTATGGGCAAAAGGATGAATTAAGTTTTTCTTTGCCCAACCAGGCAGTTTGTATTTTTCTTGAACAAAAGCTTTATTTTTTTGACTGGCCTTTCCTTTTGCATTGTATTCATTTTTGTAATGGCCAATCTTACCACAATGTGTACAGATCTTATTCACAAGAAGAGTGAGGTACTTATTTTTGGGATCCCATTTTGGAGCTTGTGTCCCAAACCCAAGTCCTCTCTTGTTGCTGCTGTGGTGCTCATGTAGCCAGGAGAGTGCATCAGAAGCCTTGTTCCATTTGCATGTTCTGTCTAGTTCGTGCTACACCTTTCCTAGTTCTTCCTTAAGGACCTTGATTAATTCATCTTTCTTATATAGTTCATCTTCCATTTTTCCTAAATTGTTTTCTAGTGTGAGAAATGATTGATCAACCTTTTTTTTCCTGTCCCTATTTTCAGTTTTAAGTTTTCAAACTTGAGTTGTAGGACATTGTTTTCCAGTTGAAGAACCCGCTTCTTCAACTCAGTATTTAAGCTATTACTCTCATCATCCGTAGACTCTAACCTTTTGCATTTTTCTTCTAGTATTGCACAATCCCTAGACAGAACATCTTTTTCACTATTTATTATTTCAGACTCATTTATGAAGTCCATCAATAGCTCAGCCAATTTTTCTTTGGACATGAACTTAATCTTTCTTTAAGATGTAGAATACTTACCTCTTGTTCATCATCTGATTCTCCAATGGCCATAAGATCTTGCTCATCTTCAGCTTCATTTTCGGAGTCTTCATCTGAAGTATCTCCCATGCAGCAACCATTGCTTTGGTTGTTCCGTTGTTCCTTCTTGGTTGGACCTGTTCCTTCTTCCTGTTTCTTCTTTCTGCCCTTTCTTTCTTCCACTCAATCTCCCATTGAAGGCAGTTTTTGATCATGTGATCTGTCTTTCCACATTAAAGCAACCATCGTTTGTCTTCTTCTTAAGAGCCCTAGGTTTGTTGAGTGTTGATCCTCTTGAAGAACCCTTTCCTTTCATAAGCTATTTCTTGAAATCTCTGGTTATCATTGCCATTTCATCATCTTCAATATCTTATCCTTCAGAGATTCTGAGATCCAGACTACTTTCTTTCTTAGGAGCATCCATCTTCATGGTTTGCCTTCTCACTTCATAGGCAGTCTGATTTCCAATCAGTTCATCCAATTTCAGCAATATTTTTGGATTCCTGAATAGCAGTGATTTATCTTTCCCAGGAGATTGGAAGAACTCTAGTTAGAATCTTCTCCACCTTGTCTTCTTCTGGAATAACCCTTCCAAGAGACTCAAGTTCATTTGTCAGTATAGTGAACCTAGTATACATCTCTTGGATAGTTTCACCATCCTTCATAGTAAAATTATCATATTGATAATACACTAGAGTTCCTCTTGACCTCTTTACCTGAGGTTTTCCTTCATGATCCACTTGTAAAGTGTCCCAAATCTCCTTGGCAGTTGTACAACCTTGAATCCTACTGTAATCATCAGGACCAAGTCCACACACTAATCATTTCTTAGCTTTAGCATTTTTCTCCAACTTCGTGCGGTCTTCAGCAGTACAATCCGCTCCAGTCTTAGGCACATCCAATCCTTTAGCAGTCTGCTTGGTTATGGCTAAAGGACCATCAGTGATGATGTCCCAAAGCTCATAGTCTTCACCCATGATGTGGTCTCTCATTCTGTTTTCCACCAAGAGTAGTAGAGCCCATTAAAGAGTGGAGGTCTTGCAGTAGACTGTCCTTCCCAATTCCTGGGTAGTGCACTCATGTTGATCTTTTCCTAAGGTGTTACCCTTTTCAAGGATAATCCGCTCTGATACCAATTGATGTTATAAACGTCAATACCACACAAAATGGGGGGGGGGAGGGGGGGTGATTTGTGTGGTACCTAATTTTCGCGTTAGAAGAACCTGGTTCTTCTAAGTGTTCTAACTACAGCCGTTTGCGGAATAATAAAAATTGTAAGTAAAGTGCAGAGATATTTTTACGTGGAAAACACCTGGCTCAAAAGGTGTAAAAACCACGACCTACTACTCAGTAGGATGATCCCGAACTCCACTAAAAATCAAGGAGCCAAAACTGCATTTTCAAAGACTCTTGTAAATCTAAGGATTAAACTCTAATCCCAGTGTGGCACATGGCTTCAGCTGCTATGACACTATCAAGTTAACTCTAACTTGATGACACAAGGTACCTAATACAATTGCTTCTAATAAAGCTGAGAGGTACAGTTATAAAACCTACTACAATTGAACTAAACAAACAGATGGAACTGGTTCTTCTATCTTAGTTCATGTAGCTTCAGGCGTACTCACTTGTATCTCACATATATTGCTAGCAAAACAGACTCGCTTTATTTGCTCTCAATTATGCTTTACTTCTGTTTGTGTGTGTTACCTATTAAAGAGGACCAACACAATAATATATTGAGTTAGTAGTTATAGTTTGATTACAACTCCAGTTCTTATCCGTAGTCCATTTATGTCCTTAGCCAATACAAACTCTAACTCTTATCCTAACTTAGGATCAAGTTCTCTTCACATAAGGAGACTTTCCTCCTTATCCCAAATGAAACCTTTTCGATTACGTTCAGAGATATTGATGTGTGATCTTTAGTGCATATCTTCCTCACGTGCTTCACATGTTCCCTGGTTAATTCAGACTGTGTAGTACAAGATGGACCAGGTCCTTCCATAGGTTCATTGGTCAATCTTCAAAAATCCAACTGAAACTTGGGCCAATACCCAGGCCTCCAAAATGGCCTATGCAAGCGTGACCCTATTACTGCGATCGCATAGCTTCACTAGCCCGACCTATGCAAACGCACTACCACAGACGCGAACACAATGCACAAAACTACTGGGCCCTAAAATCCTCTTATGGGATCGCAACATCACCCCTGCGATCGCATTGAACAAAAATGCCCTGCACTCACAAAGCTCTACCCGATCGCAATGGCACTTATGCGATCGCAATGAACAAAATACATGCAAATGAAGTCTGCATTTTCTGCTATCTTTTAAGGCACAAAATGGTTCGGTTGACCATCCGAAACTCACCCGACGCCCCTGGGACTTCAACCAAAAGTGCCAACCCATCCTAAAATATTACACAAACATGTTCCAATCATAAAAACACATCCAACAACACAAGAATCATCAAATTACAACGGATCAAGCCTAAGTTAAACTAAAACTTCTGAAACTTGCATTTGATCAAAAACTCGACCTAAACACCTCCGAATCAACTGAAATTTTTCACACATATCAAAAATTACCTAACGAAGCTACGGCAACTCTCAGAATTTCATTGCGAACCTCAGATAAAAATCTTACCTATCAACCGAATATCGCCAAAATCCCCACTTAGTCAATTCAAGCCTAATTCTACACCGAGCCTCCAAAATTACATCCGATTTCTCTCTTAAGTCTCAAATCATCCCCGAAGCTAACCGAATCATCAGAAATCCATTCCGAGCCTTCTAACTCACAAGTCAATATCTGATTGACTTTTCTAAACCAACCCTTCCTTAAAGAGACTAATTGTCTTATTTCCAACCAAACTTTATCCGAATTACTTCAAAATTCACCAAACACATAAAATAAAACATGAGTGAGAATATAACGGGGAAAACGGGATGGAAATACATGAGATGACGGGTCGGGTCGTCACAACTAAAGCTTAGCTACAATTATTCAATATCGCTAAGAAACACACCAGTCCAAAAAATTTCCTAATTATAAAGATAATAATATTGATTTTTATCTAATTAACTAACAAATACTAGAAAGCAGTAAAACTATCAATTAACAAGGATAAGGATTGGAGACAAGATTAAAACGGTCTAGAGTTATGAATTCCCCTATTGTTTGAATTCTTTCCGCTACGTTTCTTATGAATTTCCCTAAGTTTTCTTTATCAGTCATGAGGGCTCTGAGTGTGATAATTATCTCTCGAGTAACAACCATAATTTACTAGATGTATTCTCCTGAATTATGCTAGATGGCATTAAGTACGACTCACTCGGATCGTACAAAGGTTTATTTATCCCTAATCTCACCTTTAAGCCATCCATATTGATACCTCATATACGTTAGGAGTGATGTTGTTCAACAACTACCTAAATATTCACTCTCTCCCGAGTAATACATACCAAATAGGCATAACCAATTGAGAGCTCTTCAACCAACCACAATATAAACGTAGTTGAACAAACAGAGAAAAAGTTACAACAAATTTATATTAAGGTAACAGGAAAATCATCCTCCAATAGGTTCCATCAATACCCTAGATGACAAATTAGCTATTCTTATTAGTATGTATGACTACAATACTAGAATTCAAAATCAATAGTGAAAATAAGAAGAAGGAAGTGAAAAACTCATAGAAGAATTCTCCGCCTTGCTCCTAGTGTGTTCTTGCCTCCTTAGTTCGAATCCCCTCTCAAATCTGCCCAATCTTTGTCTCCTTAGACTCCTTAGGTATAAATTATGTCAAAAGTCTTCAAAATACCCTTTTCCCATCAATATATACCAAGTAGGATCAGGCCCAGATAATTTTACCTCCTGTGCAAAAAGGACACTTTTCTGAGACAAGACGTGCACGGTCTCGCACCTGGAAGTGTGCCCCCGCACTTTTCACACTTTCTGCCCTGTATGCGCGGTTAGTGTGTGACCGTGCATTTGTCACGCACTTTTTACCTTGTTGTGTTGGGAATTTGAAAACCCGTAAAATATAAAAGTTGTAACCCTTTTAATTAGCTTTTCAAAAATTAAATGTGGAGCCCAAACGGAGTTCTGAGCAAAATATTATGTGTATTTTACTAGACAGTGCGCACTATGCCTGCTCGATTCTTTGTTTCGTTGCCCTATCATCCGTTGATCCTCGAACACGATTCTCGGCTTAATTCTTTAGGCTTTTACTCATAAATTAAAGCTTCAAATAACTTGAATTCATTTCATAAACATTTACATAGCTCGGAATCACTCTTATAAGACCTAAAATACACAATTAGTACAAAACGCTAGCGATTAAAGCTCAAACTTAACTAAAGTACAGTAAATTAGAGTACAATATACGACTAATATATATAATTATAGCATATTATCATCGTGCATGCAAAAGTGTTCTGCATGCAGTATCTGGGTCTTTTGTATTGGAACTTTCATTTATGGAATTAATTATACAAGTGTATTGATTATACTATATGAAGCACAAAATGTAATATTGTGGGGTTAGTTGTTGTTGACTAATCGACTATTTAAATTTTCTTAGTTGAAGCTGGAAGTTTAGAATTTCACGCAAGTATTATATAGTCACTTATCCAAATTTAATAAGCAATTGACCAGAACTTCTCTATGCATGAGTACTTCCCATTCAATTTTGTCTTTTAAAGGAAAAATTCCTTCTCTGTCAATCAGAAACAATAGCTATATAAGTAGAGGGGAAAGAGGTGTGACCACACTTAGGATTAAAGATTCACACAGATTAGTAAACATGATAATTCAGAGAAGAATTTAGTACAAGTCTTCGAAAATTTTACAATTAGTAATCTGTCGAAGAAAGTAAATGAAGATTCAAGAATTTTTTACACCAATTTTCTTAAAGCTAGATATTATTGGCCATATTCCAATATTTATATTTATATAAGAGTAAAATCGAGGATAGAGTTATTCCCGATTTTTCGTTGTGAAACGAGAAACGATGTTACTTGTTACTGGCTCGAGTAAACCCGAAGATACCCACAGATCAGAACCAAGAACGGAGAAATGATATAACGAGTCTCGAGCACGATCTTCGGGTATCAAGCTCGAGTGAAATAAAGAATCGAGGGTAAAGAAAAGGCGGTTGAAGGAGACAAACGAGAAGCCAAAATATCCGCCATCAGTCATATATTGTGGCGTGGATCACGCTCGGTATTGGTTGTGGATCTTATTTTTGTGGGAAAGAAGGACGTAAATTTTTTTAACTTCATTCAGACTTATACTAGAGTTAAATCTCCTCTACTATGTAAAGAAGAGGACCCCTTCATTTTTCGAACTAAATTTTTTCACGCATAACAAGGCAATAAATTTTACTTTAGCTCTCACCAATCATATTAAACGTTCTTCCGGTATTTACTCGTTTATTCTGATTTGAGCTCTATCTCGAGGGCTCAATCGAGACTGATCGTTGACATTTAAGCTAAACGCAAGGCTTAATCACTACGTCACTTTAGTTTGATCATTCCATCTTATTTCAATTCAACTATTTACTAGTTTTTTGATCTTTTGTGTTAAATTAAACTATATATCTTTTAAATAGCGTACAAATTTAATTATTATCCATTTTAAAAGGTAAACAGTTTGGCGCCCACCATGGGGTAAAGATAATAATGGTGATTTAATAAGAATCTTGATAACACACACTATTTAAAACTTGTTCTTTTGAAGTTTGATTTAAGGACTATTCAATATGTGAGACTCTCAATATGTTCATTTAAGTGTTGATGCCGAATTAGGCTTTCACGATGAAAATAATAACGGGGTGCCGAGTAACAACGCATCCCCTATCGATCCTAATGGCATATAAATCACTGATGCGGTCGATGCCAACTCACAGGTTGAAGTCAACATTAATCGACTAATAAGTGTGAATTTTGATCACTTATTTGTATCTTCTTGCTTTAGTTTTAGTCCGAAAGTATTGATTTATGTATAAAACTAATAAAAATATGCAAATTACAGGAATGTTGGATATTTGGACTCTTATAAAGTAATCCAACTCAAAAATGAGTGTTACAGTTCATAAGGCAAGAAGGGGCGCATCAGACCAAAAGTGCGGTCCATAGAAGAAAATACGGACCACAGAATTCTCTATGGCTACAGATCTGGTGTTGAAACTCAGAAGTTGATTGAAGAGAAGTGCGGACCGCACACGATTTATGTGGCCGCAGAACATGGTCGCACTGACCAGAATTCAAAAAGTTCGGAGCGTGTGCAAAATGACCAAGACTAAAGCCTTGATAGCAGTGCGGTTGCAGAAGCTGAAGTGCGGCCGCAGAAGTGAAGTGCAGCCGCAGGTCAAATTGTGCGGCTGCAGAATCCCTTTACCTGTACACTCGAGTAAAGTACGGACCACACCTGAAATTCCGCGACCGTAGAACCTCCCGAAGGCATTTTTGTTAGAGAATTTTGGGCCACCATAAATAGACGGGAATCATTTTTTTAGGTCAAGTTCGGTAATTTTTTGAGCTGTAGCCGTTGTAGTATACTACTTTTAATTTGTGACCAACTTGGGTTATAAACCAATTTGGTGGTCATTATTGAGGAGAAAGAGCGGCGGCCAAAGTGCTTAGTTGTGGTTTGTATTGGCCTACTCTTTACAAAGATGTTAGTGATTTGGTGAAAAAAATGAGATGAATGTCAACGGGCCGGTTGAATCTCAATGAAAAATGAAATGCCTCTCACAACTATCTTAGAGATTGGCATTTATGATGTTTTGGGTATTGGCGTCATGGGCCCTTTTGTCAGCTCTTGTAGAAACACCTACATTCTGGACACCGGTGGCGAAGCCAGAAACACCCTTTGTCAGTGGGCTATGCGAGGGTGTTCAAAGTTTATTTTTAATCAATAACCATTTCGGGGAATGAATAATGAATTAGATAGTTGAACCTAGTAGTGCTACTATTTATAAGAACTCTAAGAACGCTAATCTAAAGCACTCTAGAATCCCTCATTTTTTTCGATTAAAAGAATAGGAAGAGATATATTAACTTGAGGAAAATGACCCAAGATATCTGGCATTACATATTATGTTGTAAAGTCTCCTTGAGAGTATAAATTATTTCATGGCCAAACAATGAATAAGTAGATATAGAAGGCCTGGCTATTTTCAATGTGGTATGTTCCTGTTTCATGGTTACTGGAAATGCTTCTTGGTTAATCAATAATGTACTTGCATCAGTTTCTTTTGTTCATGCTCTTTCTTGTTGTAATTTTAAAAATGAAGTTCTCATTTGAAATTTGCAAACAGTTGGCGTCGTGGAATGTAGTTAGAGCCACATAAGTGATTGGTTTGCTGGTGATTCTATTCAATTTAGGTGACAAATTGAGTTCTTGTAGGTCACTGTGTATTCCATCCATGTTCCAAAGGAGGGGGGGGGGGGGGGGGGGGGCAGGTTTCGATCCCAAATTATTGATTCAAGCGCTTTCTAATCTGTTGATGGACACGTGAACCTGAATCCTATTGTGGCTCGTTAAACCTTAATTTATCAGAAATTGAGAAGCTGGTGGCACTGTAGGATGATGGTAAGGCTCGCATAGTTTCAGAAGCCGAAGTAAGATCAGATATATGTATATATATATACTAGTTAACTTGCTCGCGGTACGTGCGATCATATAAACTGTACAATATTATACCAAAAGTTAAAAGTAAAACGAACATTAGGAAAGATATATACAAATAAAAATAATTTTTAGATAAAAAATAAAATATAAATTAAGAAAGTTATTACAACGCTCATTATATAGAGCAAAATATGTAATGCTAGAGCACTGCAATTGGCTTTTATAAGGACCCTATGTTGGACTTAAAAGTCTCAGTTCTCTTGAAGATGAGATGTCGTGGTCGGCAGGAAAAACCGTTAGCATCTGTTTGTAAAGAATTTATGTGAATAGTGGACATGTGTACAGAAGGAACAAACCATTTTTGTGTTATTAGTGATAATACAAATACACCCACTAATAACATATTTGTGTTGTTAGCAAAAACTTAAAAAAAATAACAAAATTAATAACATTAATTTATTACTAATAAGCATCAATTATGAACTGGTAAGAGAATCAGAATATTACTCCAATAGAGAGATTGTAATGGAAAAATTAGGAAAGTGAAAAAAGAATTGATTCTGAATTCTGATTTACCTCTACCCAAGAGACCCCTCTGCAAATTCATGTCATAGAGACCATAAAGATTTCATATCGCTATATAGCACTCTGGAGAGAAACGACGTGGTGTGACTTTCCTTTGGAGAAATAATAGAAGATGAATATCTCTGAATTAAAACTAAAAAGACCACACCATTTCTTTTATTACTAATATTGAAATATGAATGCTTTTACTGGATTTTGATGTTGGCAAGATCTTTGTAAAATATATATATTTATAAACGATTTAACTGCTATAATTGTTAATTTTTTACTACATCTACAAACTACCGCAGAAATATTACCTTTTTGGACTTTAGAAGCTCACAAAATATATATAGAAATATTACCTCGAGAAATATTGATAAAAAGTTCTGTAACAAAACTAGTTCCCATATTTCTTGAATTGTTTACTCAAGAAAATAACGTAATCTCATGAAACAAAGACGGCATGCCAGTCATGAAAATATTTTCTTTCCTGTTGCCTAAAGGGCAAACTGCTGTGATGGCCTTTCTCTTCTTTTTATTTTTTCTGGGTATTTTTTCTACTTTTGGTTACTTTTCCAATCACATTTAAGGACAAAACAAAAGTGATTATTATTTACAAATAGGACAGCATAGTGATCAAATTCTCCATCCCTAAATCAGTTAACTTTGTCAATAAAAGGATTTCTTAGTGCCTATAGTTCCAAAATTATGGAACGAAAATTTGTCAGATAGTTGCAAAGTGAAAGGTTTATTGCAAGATACTATCATTTTAGGACATCAAACAGCATGCTTGATCCATTTTTAATTTATTATCACAATCAGTCTATCATACATAACTTGCCGGGCTTTCCAGGGAATTCAATCATCAAGTAAATATGATAAAAATTTTGAGTTACCGTAATATAACCATAACGTTAGTACTATATATAAATACCATAGTCACACTAAGCATTTCATCCACAACATTCAAACGGAGAGATAATAGATTCAACAGAAAAATTCAGCTACTGAAAGATGGCTTTGAGATCCAATTGGAAGCTTGCTTTTGTAGCTCTACTAGTGTTAGGAATCTGGGCTTCTCAAACCACATCTCGTGACTTGAACGAAGCATCAATGATCCAGAAACACAAGTATTGGATGGCTCGCTTTGGACGTGTGTACAGAGATGATGCAGAGAAGGCTAAGAGGTTCAAAATATTCAAGAACAACGTTGATTACATTGAGTCAGTCAACAAGGCAGGAATCAGGCCTTATAAGTTGGGTATCAACGAATTTGCAGATTTAACAAATGATGAATTTAGAGCGACTCACAACGGGTACAAAATGTCTTCTCATCAGAAGTCATCAAAAACCATATCATTCAGGTATGAAAATGTGACTGCTCCCGCTACCATGGATTGGAGAACGAAGGGCGCTGTTACTGGAGTTAAGGACCAAGGGCAGTGTGGTAAGTCAAGTAATTTGGTCATGTAAATACTAACATTATCTTTAATGTATATGCTACAGAAGAAAATCTTATTAAGCTGATAATGTAGGATGTTGTTGGGCATTTTCTGCTGTTGCTGCTTCTGAGGGGATCAACAAGATCAAAACAGGTAAGTTAATATCTTTATCTGAGCAAGAACTTGTGGATTGCGATACAAGTTCTGATATGGGATGTGAGGGAGGTCTTATGGATGATGCTTTTACGTTCATCATCAAGAACCATGGACTTACTACAGAATCAAATTATCCATACGAGGGAACTGATGGCACTTGCAAAACTGGAAAGGAATCCAACCATGTTGCCAAGATTACTGGTTACGAAGATGTCCCAGCCAACAGTGAATCTGCTCTGTTGAGTGCTGTTGCTAAACAACCTGTATCTGTTGCCATTGATGCTAGTGGATCAGATTTTCAGTTCTACTCTAGCGGTGTTTTTACTGGAGAATGTGGAACTGAGTTAGATCATGGTGTTACAGCAGTTGGATATGGGAAAACTAGTGGCGGGACAAAGTATTGGTTAGTGAAGAACTCGTGGGGGACTAGCTGGGGAGAGAATGGTTATATTAGAATGCAAAGAGGTATTGATGCTGCAGAAGGAATTTGTGGAATTGCTATGCAAGCTTCTTATCCAACTGCTTAAATAACTGAGAAGCTTTGGTGTCTGGGAATTTGTTGTTATCACCTTGTTCATATTTTATGTGGTGTGTCTACTGTGTATATATGCTATAAACTCCTTGTATGTACATAAGTGATAAACAAAACTTTCTATTTGAAAAGACTGGTAATGTAAGTGAATGATAGAAAAAATGCTTCCATTATTAAAGACTTAGATTCCATAAACACGAGATTCCGCTATTCAATCTTTGATTCGTAGGTTTCTCTGTCGTAGATTCCACAAGATCTTTTAACTCGTTTCTGTCAAAATAAGTAATTTTTGTATGAACCAAAAAATCAACTAGTAGTAAGTAATATCGGAGAAACATTAGAAGAGAGAACAATTTGTTTTTGAGAAAACTCTAATTCCCAAATCTCGTTTGCCTCAAATGACAAGCACAACGAGGTATATATAATTGTCGAGAGAGACTTCTACACACTTGTAGGCTCTAGTTAATTGAGTTTTAGAAATGATCTAAATATCTATCATGATAATGCTTAAGTTAATCTAGAAGAATCAAAATCCTGCATTTACAAGTAATCGTAATATACAAACACAAGATAATGTCCAATCCAAATATTAAGCAACTCATTGGATAGCGATGTTTAATTAGTGTGATATAAAATAGTGCATGTATTAGTCACGTGCCTAGCTATTAGTTCTGTTATATGACAGATGTTAGTGAGTTGTCCAGTAGTTAGATAGTTATGTTAAATAAGTTTGTTAGCTAGGTGTATAAATGTACCGACTGTATTTTCAATAGAACAATGAATTCATTTCCTCTTTCAGCTAACTCTCACTCTAAACTTCCGCCATTGTTGCATTTTCAGAATCTCATTCATTTTAGCATGGTATCAGAGTGGGAGATACTGGAATCTCACATTGTGACACTCTCAAACTGATTGTTGGCCTAATTTTCTCAATTTCGTTAAATCGATTACTGCTATTGACACGATAATGGGAGAAAACATAATTGACCATACATATCCCATGTTTATAGGTCCTTCACACACTCCGAGACCTGTATCGATTTCGATAAAGCTCATTGGGTTAGAAAACTATAGTTTATGGAGCAAGACGATGAGGATTCCACTTTAGGGGAAGGGGAAGCTAGGGTTTGTGACCAGCACATGCAAAAAGGAATCCTACAAGGCAACTGATTTACAAGAACAATGTGAGACCCGATTGCTATTATTTTGTCATGGATCATGAACAATGTATGCGAGTGTAATACCCCAGACTTTAGACAGAGTACCATATTGGCAAAACATAAGATAGATGTCGGGTATATAATTTAACAAACCTTAGACCCTAGTGACGTATCTTAAACCCGAGGGCTAGGTCCAGGGCAGACAATACCACTAGTGGCCTTGGCCATTATAGATTGTATCGGAGCCACTATTATGTCAATCGATGGTGGGTCAGAGTTTAACTGTAGGCGGGGCAAACCTTAGAGCTGAATCTAGGCAAATATCATACAGTGGGACAAACCTCAACGAGGACGCTGAGTGCATAAGAGGAGATGTATGTAACACCCTTGAATTTCGACAGAGTCTCACATTGGAAAAATACAAGATGGATGCTAGGTATATAATTTAACAAGCCTTAGAGCCTAGTGACGCATTTTAATCACGTAAGACATGAGTAGGCTTTGATACCAATTAATGGAAAATATACCACAGCGGAAGAAATAACAGAATCTTATTCACGTGTAATCTAAACAACTAGCACGTATGGAGATTTTAGAATTACCTATTAAAGCGTAAACACAATAAATCTATGTCGTTCTCCAGTTCCTTGATTGAAAAAGCACAAGCAACTTTCCACAGTCTTCTACTGTGTTACCCAAATAATAACCAAAAAAAGAGAATTTTGGGTGGGCAAAATTCTAGTAGAAACTGCAGTCAGAATTGTGTCAAAAACGTCCAGCCCCTATATGTATATATATTGCTGCGTTTTTAGGTCAAAACCATTTTCAAAACCTGTTAGGTTTCCTTCTCCCACTAAGGGCCGGTTTTCACATTTTCTTTCCCACTCAGTCAAGTTTTCACTATTTCCTATTATTTTGGCACAGTAGGGACCACCAAATTTAATTAACAAGGCTTCCTATTATGATATTAATTTCAAAATTCTAAAATTAATTTCCATCATAATAAATTACGAATTATTCCATTAAAAATTCGTAATTGCACTCCTTAGTTCAATTTCAAAATTCTTCCATAAAACCTTATTTAACTCCACATGTTAAGATTCAGATACTAATCAATTAAATTAAATTACTGACTATTTAATTTACCAATTACTTCCTTTAGACTTACACTGAACTTATTTTATGTGTCGGATACAAAATCTATCGGCCGGGTTTACACATAAAAATTTATATGCTTTCCTAAAGGAGTATAAACTTATAAGCTTATTGACTCGCGAAAGAATCTCGCCTTTTAATAAATCAAAACAACAAGTTGCATACACTGCTAATAATAATTATATCAGGATTAAGATTATAAGTATATTAAATGGACTAGAGAAATTATTTTATAAAGTCAGTATATAATTCATCGCTACTTGATCCGTTCAATACATACAAAATGTATTAGCACAAGAAGTTGGAACTAAACCATTCCCATAGTCAAGATAAATTATATTTAATCTTGTGCTACAATTATTCCAATGATTTATCCAATTCCATCATTAGATTTTGAACATTATCTTTTATGTCTTACAAGAACCGATGATTTAATCTTTCGTGTATAAGCTAAACTCTATAGACTAAATCATCTACTATGTAAACAATGGACGCACAAACCAACACATGATCTATTTAAAATAAAAGTTTATTGAATTTAAATAAGTAAATAAATAATTGTTCATAAAGAATATTATAACAATACGCATGGCTTATAGTATATTCTAACAATCTCCCACTTAGACTAATAATCATGCGTCTACAATTTTGACACCCATTCCTTCTACATGCTTATCAAAAGTCTTCTGCGGTAGGCTCTTAGTAAACGGATCTGCCAAGTTGTTCTCTAACGCAATCTTGGTGACCACTACATCCCCTCTCTACATTATATTACGAATTAAATGATATTTACGCTCAATGTACTTTGCCCTCTTATGGCTTCGTGGCTCCTTTGAATTTGCAACCGCACCACTATTATCATAGTAAAGTGTAGTTGGCGCTTGAATCAAGGGAACCACACCCAACTCTCTCAGGAAATTACCAAGCAAAATTGCCTCTTTGGCTGCCTCAGAGGCTGCCACATATTCGGCTTCCATGGTTGAATCAGCAACACAAGTTTGCTTGATATTCCTCCAACTTATGGCTCCACCTCCAAGAGTAAACACATTACCTGAGGTAGACTTTCTACAATCTCTGTCTGATTGGAAATCCGAATTAGTATACCCAATAGGTACGAGGTCATCCGAATGGTTGATCAACATGTAATCCCTAGTCCTTTTCAGGTACTTGATTATATGTGTAACCTCCGTCCAATGCTCTTTCCAGGATTGTACTGAAATCTGCTAACAACGCCAACGGCAAAGCAGATATCATGCCTAGTGCATAACATAGCATACATGAGGCTCCCCAAAGCTGATGCATAAAAGACCGCATTCATCTTTTCTATCTTTTCATCAGTCTTAGGAGACGGATCTTTAGATACAAAAATTCCATGTCTGAAAGGAAGAAATTCTTTCTTGGAATCATGCATGCTGAACCTGGAGAGTATTGTATCAATATAAAGACCTTGGGACAAGCCTAATATCCTTTTCTTGCGATCTCGCAAGAGTTTGATCCCAAGGATATGAGCCGTTTCTCCCAAATCTTTCATATCAAAATGTGTGGACAACCATTGCTTAACTGAATTCAACATGCCCACATTATTTCCTATGAGCAGTATGTCATCTACATATAAGATCAAAATGCCACTTTGTCCCCATCCCACTTTTATATACACAAGATTCGTTAAGGCACTAATCAAAACCAAAAGTTTTAATCGACTTATCAAAACAAGTGTTCCATGCCCTATATGCCTGTTTTAGTCCATAAATGGACCTTTTAAGCTTACACAACATGTGTTCTTTGCCACTTTCCATAAAACTGTCTCGTTGCATCATATAGATGCACTCATCAAGACTTCCATTAAGGAAAGTTGTCTTGACATCCATTTGCCAAATCTCATCATCATAATGAGCAGCAATAGATAAGATAATCCTTATAGACTTAAGCATGGCTACCAACGAGAAGGTTTCCTCATGGTCGATCCCTTCTTTCTGAGTAAACACTTTCGCTACAAGCCTTGCTTTAAAAGTTTGTACTTTTACGTCTATACCTCTCTTTTTCTTATAGATCCACTTGCATCCAATGTTTTTAACCCCATCAGCTGGTTCTACAAGCTCCCATGCATGATTAGAGTACATAGACTCCATCTCTGATTTCATAGCAGCAACCCACTTATTAGCATCCTTATCATGTAGTGCTTGGTTCTAATTGACATGTTCGCAGGTAGGCTCCTCAGGGATCCTATCATATGATTCTCCCAAGAGCGTATAACGAACTGGTTGTCTTATTTCTCTCCCACTATGACTACGCACTACATCAATTGCAATTACATCACTTTGATTTTGTGGTTGAACCACAACATTATCAGGAACCTGAGTCTCCATGCTATCCACAGGGATATCAACGACTTATTCCTATTGTGCAGTCTGCTCAACATGACTCCCACTACTTTGTGGTAGTATGACTTTTGGCACTTGTTTTTGTGGGACATTAAGTCCATTGACATTTCTCTCACTACTAAGGTGCAATGGTATGTCAAAATCGACTTCAGGGGTTTGGATATGGCCGTGTTGATTTTCAGATGACTGAGTTTCAATTCCTTTGATAAGTTCTTGTAAAACGAGTTTACTTCTAGGAACATGATTCATCAAACAGTCCTCTTCTAGAAACTTGGCATTTGTGCTAACAATTATCTTTTTCTCTTTTGGACAATAAACTACCTTTCGTCCCTTTTGGATAACCAATAAACATGCATACATTCGTTCTTGCCTCCAATTGATCCGTTTTCCCCTTTAGCAAATGTGCTGGACAACCCCAAACTCGAATATGTCGCAGACTAGGCTTGCGCCCAGTCCACAATTCTGTAGGGGTCAAGGGTACTGACTTTGAAGGAACTAAGTTCAGAACGTAATTCGCAGTTTCTAAGGCATGTCCCCAAAAAGACGAAGGAAAATCGGAATAACTCATCATTGATCTAACAATTTCCATAAGAGTCTTATTTCTTCTTTCAGCTACACCATTTTGTTGTGGAGTTCCAGGTGCAGATAATTGAGATGTATATCCACATTCTGATAAATAACCATGAAGTCCGTAGAGAGGTACTCCCCACCACGATCAGATTGTAGTGTCTTGATATGTTTATTATGTCGCTTTTCAGTCTCAGTCTTGAATTCTTTGAACTTTTTAAAACATTCAGACTGTCGACGCAACAAATAAATATATCCATATTTTGAGTAATCATTTGTGAAAGTCACAAAATACTCAAAACCTCTTCTTGCTTGGACATTCATTGGACCACACAAATTAGAATGAATTAACTCTAATTTATCACTTGCCCGATTTCCTTTTGAGGGGAAATTTCGCTTTGTCATTTTTCCATCTAAACAAGATTCACAAGTTGGTAGTGCCTCCACATTCAATGAACTTAAAGCTCCATCCCTGACCAACCTGGAAATTCTGTTTAGATTTATATGACCCAAACGCAAGTGCCATAAATATGTTTCACTCAATTTAGAATAAGGTTTTCTCTTACTTGGTAAATCAACATTACTCAGTTCTTTAGGTGGTAACAGTTTAGGAATAGAGTCAACAACAAAAAGACCATTAACCAGTGTAGCCGAAGAGAGATAACGCTTATTGTGAGTAATAACACATTTATCAACGTCATGACAATTAAAATCATAACCATCTCTCACAGCGCTAGAAACCGAAATTAAATTCCTTCTAACAAAAGGTACATATAATGTGTCTTTTAAAGCTAAAACTCTAGCACTACCAAATGAAATACTAATATTTCCTAATGCTAAAGCTAGGGCTGCTGAACCGTCAGCTTGATAAACATTGATTTCTCCTCTACTTAGCCGCCGCATTACCTGAAATCCCTGCAAATAAGTGCATATATGATTAGTGGCTCCCGAATTTACACACCATGACATGGTAGAAACAGCCGCTAAAAATGTTTCAACGAAAAGTAGATGTAAATCACCTGGTTTGTTTTTCAGCTTGGCCAGATAAGTTGGACACTGCTTCTTATGATGCCTGGGCTGCTTGCAATGATAACACTTGCCCTTAGCCTTTTTCACACCAGCAGTCGCGCCACCAACAGAGGGTTTTTGAGCCTTTTTAGAAGAAGAACCTGCCTCAAAATTCAATGCCACGAGAGGATCTTGGGACTTGATAATAGTCTCTACCGACTACAACTCATTTAGCAATTTCGGAAGGGACAAATCCATTTTGTTCATGTTATAATTCAGGTGAAACTGCTGAAAGCTGTCAGGGAAAGTCTGCAGGATCATTTCAACATGCGTGTCCTTATCAATGTTAGCTCCAAGGACCTCCGGTTCATTCAGAAGACTCATCATCTTCAGAACATGGTCCCTTAATGATGAACCTTCAACCATTTTGGTATTCAGAAGGTCTTTCATGGCAGTCTGCTTAGCTGCACGATTCTGATCTCCGAACATTTCTTTGAGATTTTCCAGAATGTCATAAGCAGACTCCATCTACTGATGGTGATGTTGCAGAACATTCGACATGGATGCCAAAATGTAAAATCGCGCTATCTCATCAGCCTTAATCCATTTCTGATAAGCCTTTTGTTCATCTGTTGCGTCATCTCCAGGTTTTTCTGGACACACCTCATCCAGCACAAATTTGTACTCTTTATCAATTAGCACAATATCCAAATTTTGTTTCCAATCAACATAATTTGGACCCTCAAGTTTGTTTTAGGTAAGAATGACAGTAAGGGGATTGAAAGCAGTCATTGTAAATCTGGGAGACATTAAATATTTAAATAGATCAAATCAATTTTTATTATGATCATTAAAATTCAGAACACATTATATATATACAATCTATGCCCCTTGAACAATAAATTTCGATGGGAAAGAAGCTATTCTTGCAATATACATATATAATGACATATTTTCACTCCCTAAACTTAAAAAAGTCATACTCAGAGGGAGAGTAAACTGTTAATTTAAGCCAAGTGAATATCAACATCAACATATATTAGTTCCATTGAACCAACATGCATACTCAAATGAAGAGTAAATAAAAATAATCAGTGACTAGTATAAGAGTGATTATTCATAATATTTTTATATGATATGGAAGAACACCTACGTCAACGTGTAAAAATATTGTATCACTAATTTTTAAGCATGGGGTCCAAGGGTTACTGGAATTAAAAACAACTAACAAGAATTTCAGAATTTTAGAAAAACAATAAAAACACCATCTAACCGACCCCGAAAGCCAAAAAAACGCTTCACTCATGAAATCCATGTGTATTTCTTACTGGGCCGTTTCACATAGACTTGCCAAATTTCAGGTCAACCGGAGTTCCTCAACTTTTTGACCTCCGATTTTCTGCCCTAATTCGGCAAAACTTGCTTTTCCATATTACATGATAAAATTCAACTTTCAGATTATTCTAACTCAAAATCACCAATATTAAAAGGATACATCAAGTTTGTAGAATAATCTATATTACCCATAACAGATAATCAAACCAAAACAGTGCAGGTTTTCAGAAAAACAAATTTTTCATGTAATTCAAAACTTGCATATAGAACATGATATTTATCCTTATAGTTTATTCTAATTATTTAATTAGACGTGAGAAGACTCTGATACCAATAAATAGAATATCTACCACGGCGGAACCGTTTCGCATAGACTTGCCAAATTTCAGGTCAATCGGAGTTCGTCAAATTTTTTACCTCCAATTTTCTGCCCTAATTCGGCAAAACATGCTTTTCCATTTTACATGATAAAATTAAATTTCAGATTATTCTAACTCAAAATCACCAATATTAAAAGGATACATCAAGTTTTTAGACTAATCTATATTACCCATAACAGATAATCACACAAAAAACAGTGCAAGTTCTCAGAAAAACAAACTTTGCATGTAATTCACAACTTGCATATAGAACATGATATTTATCCTTATGGTTTATTCTTATTATTTAATTAATCGTGAGTATGCTCTAATACCAATTGATAGAATATATACCACAGCGGAACCGTTTCGCTTAGACTTGCCAAAGTTCAGGTCAATCGGAGTTCGTCAACGTTTTGACCTCAGATTTTCTGCCGTAATTCGGCTAAACTTGCTCTTCTGTTTTACATGATAAAATTCAACTTTCAGATTATTCTAACTCAAAATCACCAATATTAAAAGGATATATCAAGTTTTTAGAATAATCTATATTACCCATAACAGATAATCTCATCAAAAATAGTGAAGGTTTTCAGAAAAAACAAACTTTGCATGTAATTCAAAACCTGCATATACAACATGATATTTATCCTTATGATTTATTCTAATTATTTAATTAGACGTGAGTAGGCTCTGATACCAATTTATGAAATATATACCACAGTGTAACCGCGCATCGACCTGCCAAATTTTAGGTCAATCAGAGTTCGTCAATTTTTTTACCTCCGATTTTCTCCCTAATTCGGCAAAACTTGGTTTTCCGTTTTACATGATAAAATTAAAATTTCAGATTAGTCGAACTCAAAATCACCAATATTAAAATGATACATCCAGTTTTTAGAATACTCTATACTACCCATAACAGATAATCGCACCAAAAACAACGCAGGTTTTCAGAAAACAAACTTTGCAGGTAATTCAAAACTTGCATATAGAACATGATATTTATCCTTATGGTTTATTCTAATTATTTAATTAAACGTGAGTGGGCTCTGATGCCATTTAATGGAATATACACCACAGCGGAACCATTTCGCATAGACCTGCCAAATTTCTGGTCAATCGGAGTTCATCAAATTTTTGACCTCCAATTTCTGCCCTAATTTGGCAATACTTGATTTTCCGTTTTACATGATAAAATTCAACTTTAAGATTATTCTATCTCGAAATCACCAATATTAAAAGGATACATCAAGTGTTTAGAATAATCTATATAACCCATAACAGATAATCACACCAAAAACAGTGCAGGTATTCAGAAAAACAAACTTTGCATGTAATTAAAAACTTGCATATACAACATGATATTTATGCTTATGGTTTATTCTAATTATTTAATTAGACGTGAGTACGGTCTGATACCAATATATGGAATATATACAACAGCAGAAAGGTTTCGCATAGTTCTGACAAATTTCAGGTAAATCAGAGTTTGTCAACTTTTTGACCTCCGATTTTCTGCCCTAATTCGGCAAAACTTGCTTTTCCATTTTACATGATAAAATTCAAATTTCAGATTATTTAACTCAAAATCGCCAATATTAGTAGGATACATCAAGTTTTTAGAATAATCTGTATTGCCAATAACTTATAATCACACAAAAAACAGTGCAGGTTTTCAGAAAAACAAACTTTGCATGTAAATCAAAACTTGCATATAGAACATGATATTTATCCTTATGGTTTATTCTAATTATTTAATTAAACGTGAGTAGGTTCTGATACCAATTGATGGAACATATACCACAGCAGAACCTTTTTGCATGGACCTGCCAAATTTCAGGTCAATCAAAGTTCGTCAACTTTTTGAGCTCCGATTTTCTTCCCTAATTCGACAAAACATGCTTTTTTGTTTCACATGATAGAATTCAACTTTCAAATTATTCTAACTCGAATTCACCAATATTAAAAGGATATATCAAGTTTTTAGAATAATCTTTATTGCCTATAACAGATAATCATACCAAAAATAGTACAGGTTTTCAGAAAAACAAACTTCAAATGTAATTCAAAACATGCATATAGAACATGATATTTATCCTTATGGTTTATTCTAATTATTTAATGAGACGTGAGTAGGCTCTGATACCAATTGATGGAATATATACCACAGTGGAACCGTTTCGCATAGACCTACCAAATTTCAGGTCAATCGGAGTTCGTCAACTTTTTGACCTCCGATTTTGTGCCCTAATTCGGCAAAACTTGCTTTTCCATTTTACATGATAAAATTCAACTTTTAGATTAGTCTAACTTAAAATCACCAATATTAAAAGGACACATCAAGTTTTTAGAATAATTTATATTACCCATAACAGATAATCTCACATAAAACAGTGTAGGTTTTGAGAAAAACAAACTTTGCATATAATTCAAAACTTGCATATTGAACATGATTTTGTCCTTATGGTTTATTCTAATTATTTAATGAGACGTGAGTAGGCTCTGATATTAATTGATGGAATATATACCACAGCGGAACCGTTTCGCATAGACCTACAAAATTTCAGGTCAATCGAAATTCGTCAACTTTTTAACCTCTGATTTTCTTCCCTAATTCGGCAAAACTCGCTTTTCCGTTTTACATGATAAATTCAACTTTCAGATTATTGTAACTCAAAATTACCAATATTAAAAGGATACATGAAGTTTTTACAATAATCTATATTACCCATAACAGATAATCACACCAAATATAGTGCATGTTTTCAAAAAACAAACTTTGCATGTAATTCAAAACTTGAATATAGAACATGATATTTATCCTTATGGTTTATTCTAATTATTTAATTAGACGTGAGTACGCTCTTATACCAACTGATGGAATATATACCACAGCGGAACCGTTTCGCATAGACCTGCTAAATTTCAGGTCTACTGGAGTTCGTCAACTTTTTGACCTCCGATTTTCTGCCCTGATTTGACAAAACTTGATTTTCCGTTTTACATGATAAAATTCAACTTTCAGACTATTCTAGCTCAAATCACCAATATTTAAATGATACATCAAGTTTTTAGAATAATCTATATTACCCATAATAGATAATCACACCAAAAACAGTGCAAGTTCTCAGAAAAACTAACTTTGCATGTAATTCAAAACTTGCATATAACATGATATTTATCCTTATCGTTTATTCTAATTATTTAATTAGACGTGAGTAGGCTCTGATACAAATTGATGGAATATATACCACAGTGGAACCGTTTCGCATAGACCTGCCAAATTTCAGGTCAATTGGAGTTCGTCAACTTTTTGACCTGCGATTTTCTGCCCTAATTCGGCAAAACTTGCTTTTCCTTTTTACATGATAAAATTTTTTTTTCAGATTATTCGAACTCAAAATCACCAATATTAATATGATACATCAAGTTTTTAGAATAATCTATACTACTCATAACAGATAATCGCACAAAAAACAGTGCAGGTTTGAGAAAAATAAACTTTGCATGTTATTCAAAACATGCATATAGAACATGATATTTATCATTATGGTTTATTCTAATTATTTAATTAGACATGGGTAGGCTCTCATGCCAATTGATGGAATATATATCACAGCGGAACCATTTCTCATAGACCTGCTAAATTTCAGGTCAATCGGAGTTCGTCAACTTTTTGACCTCCGATTTTCTACCCTGAATCGATAAAACTTGCTTTTCCGTTTTACATGATAAAATTAAACTTTCAGATTATTCTAACTCAAAATCACCAATATTAAAATTATACAGCAAGTTTTTAGAATAATATATACTACCTATAATTGATAATCGCACCAAAAACAGTGCTGGTATTCAGAAAAACAAACTTTGCATGTAATTCAAAACTTGCATATTGAACATGATATTTATCATTATGGTTTATTCTAGTTATTTAATTATATGTGAGTAGGATTTGATACGAATTGATGGAATATATACCGCAGCAGAACTGTTTCGTATAGACCTGCTAAATTTCAGGTCAATCGGAGATCGTCAACTTTTTGACCTCCGATTTTCTGCCCTAATTCGGCATAACTTGCTTTTCCGTTTTACATAATAAAATTCAACTTTCAGATTATTCTAACTCGAAATCACCAATATTAAAAGGATACATCAAGTTTTTAGAATAATCTATATTACCCATAACAGATAATCACACCAAAAACAGTGCAGGTTTTCAGAAAAACAAACTTTGCATGTAATTCAAAACTTGCATATACAACATGATATTTATCCTTTATGGTTTATTCTAGTGATTTAATTAGACGTGAGTATGCTCTGATACAATGATGGAATATATACCACATTGGAACCATTTCGCAAGACCTGCCAAATTTCAGGTCAATCGGAGTTCGTCAACTTTTTGATCTCCGATTTTCTGCCCAAATTCGGCAAAACTTGCTTTTCCGTTTTACATGATAAAATTAAAATTTCAGGTTATTCGAACTTTAAATCACCAATATTAAAATGATACATCAAGTTTTTAGAATAACCTATATTACCCATAACAGATAATCACACCAAAAATAGTGCAAGTTCTCAGAAAAACTAACTTTGCATGTAATTCAAAACTTGCATATAACATGATATTTATCCTTATCGTTTATTCTAATTATTTAATTAGACGTGAGTAGGCTCTGATACAAATTGATGGAATATATACCACAGTGGAACCGTTTCGCATAGACCTGCCAAATTTCAGGTCAATTGGAGTTCGTCAACTTTTTGACCTGCGATTTTCTGCCCTAATTCGGCAAAACTTGCTTTTCCTTTTTACATGATAAAATTTTTTTTCAGATTATTCGAACTCAAAATCACCAATATTAATATGATACATCAAGTTTTTAGAATAATCTATACTACTCATAACAGATAATCGCACAAAAAACAGTGCAGGTTTGAGAAAAATAAACTTTGCATGTTATTCAAAACTTGCATATAGAACATGATATTTATCATTATGGTTTATTCTAATTATTTAATTAGACATGGGTAGGCTCTCATGCCAATTGATGGAATATATATCACAGCGGAACCATTTCTCATAGACCTGCTAAATTTCAGGTCAATCGGAGTTCGTCAACTTTTTGACCTCCGATTTTCTACCCTGAATCGATAAAACTTGCTTTTCCGTTTTACATGATAAAATTAAACTTTCAGATTATTATAACTCAAAATCACCAATATTAAAATTATACAGCAAGTTTTTAGAATAATATATACTACCTATAATTGATAATCGCACCAAAAACAGTGCTGGTATTCAGAAAAACAAACTTTGCATGTAATTCAAAACTTGCATATTGAACATGATATTTATCATTATGGTTTATTCTAGTTATTTAATTATATGTGAGTAGGATTTGATACCAATTGATGGAATATATACCGCAGCAGAACTGTTTCGTATAGACCTGCTAAATTTCAGGTCAATCGGAGATCGTCAACTTCTTGACCTCCGATTTTCTACCCTAATTCGGCATAACTTGCTTTTCCGTTTTACATAATAAAATTCAACTTTCAGATTATTCTAACTCGAAATCACCAATATTAAAAGGATACATCAAGTTTTTAGAATAATCTATATTATCCATAACAGATAATCACACCAAAAACAGTGCAGGTTTTCAGAAAAACAAACTTTGCATGTAATTCAAAACTTGCATATACAACATGATATTTATCCTTTATGGTTTATTCTAGTGATTTAATTAGACGTGAGTATGCTCTGATACAATGATGGAATATATACCACATTGGAACCATTTCGCATAGACCTGCCAAATTTCAGGTCAATCGGAGTTCGTCAACTTTTTGATCTCCGATTTTCTGCCCAAATTCGGCAAAACTTGCTTTTCCGTTTTACATGATAAAATTAAAATTTCAGATTATTCGAACTTTAAATCACCAATATTAAAATGATACATCAAGTTTTTAGAATAACCTATATTACCCATAACAGATAATCACACCAAAAACAGTACAGGTTTTCAGAAAAACAAACTTTGCATGTAATTCAAAACTTGCGTATAGAACATGATATTTATCTTTATGGTTTATTCTGATTATTTAATAAGATGTGAGTAGGCTATGATACCAATTGATGGAATATACACCACATCGGAACCTTTTTGCATAGACCTGCCAAATTTCAGGTCAATCGGAGTTTGTCAACTTTATGACCTCCGATTTTCTTCCCTAATTCGGCAAAACTTTCTTTTTTGTTTTTCATGATAAAATTCAACTTTCAGATTATTCTAACTCAAAATCACCAATATTAAAAGGATACATCAAGTTTTTAGAATAATCTTTATTACCCATAACAGATAGCCATAAACAGTGCAGGTTTTCAGAAAAATAAACTTTGCATGTAATTCAAAACTTGCATATAGAACATGGTATTTATCCTTATGGTTTATTCTAATTATTTAATGAGGCGTGAGTAGGCTCTGATACCAATTGATGGAATATATACCACAGTGGAACCGTTTCGCATAGACCTACCAAATTTCAGGTTAATCGGAATTCGTCAACTTTTTAACCTCCGATTTTCTTCCCTAATTCGGCAAAACTGGCTTTTCCGTTTTACATGATAAAACTCAACTTTCAGACTATTGTAACTCAAAATCACCAATATTAAAAGGATACATGAAGTTTTTACAATAATCTATATTACCCATAACAGATAATCACACCAAAAATAGTGCATCTTTTCAAAAAACAAACTTTGCATGTAATTCAAAACTTGAATATAGAACATGATATTTATCCTTATGGTTTATTCTAATTATTTAATTAAACGTGAGTAAGCTCTTATTCCAATTGATGGAATATATACCACAGCGGAACCGTTTCGCATAGACCTGCTAAATTTCAGGTCTAGTGGAGTTCGTCAACTTTTTGACCTGATTTTCTGCCCTGATTCGACAAAACTTGATTTTCCGTTTTACATGATAAAATTCAACTTTCAGATTATTCTAGCTCAAATCACCAATATTTAAATGATACATCAAGTTTTTAGAATAATCTATGTTATCCATAATAGATAATCACACCAAAAACAGTGCAAGTTCTCAGAAAAACTAACTTTGCATGTAATTCAAAACTTGCATATAACATGATATTTATCCTTATGGTTTATTCTAATTATTTAATTAGACGTGAGTAGGCTCTGTTACAAATTGATGGAATATATACCACAGTGGAACCGTTTCGCATAGACCTGCCAAATTTTAGGTCAATTGGAGTTCGTCAACTTTTTGACCTGCGATTTTCTGCCCTAATTCGGCAAAACTTGCTTTTCCTTTTTACATGATAAAATTCTACTTTTAGATTGTTCGAACTCAAAATCGCCAATATTAATATGATACATCAAGTTTTTAGAATAATCTATACTACTCATAACAGATAATCGCACAAAAAACAGTGCAGGATTGAGAAAAATAAACTTTGCATGTTATACTTGCATATAGAACATGATATTTATCATTATGGTTTATTCTAATTATTTAATTAGACGTGGGTAGGCTCTCATACCAATTGATGGAATATATATCACAGCGGAATCATTTCTCATAGACCTGCTAAATTTCAGGTCAATCGGAGTTCGTCAACTTTTTGACCTCCGATTTTCTACCCTGAATCGATAAAACTTGCTTTTCCGTTTTACATGATAAAATTAAACTTTCATATTATTCTAACTCAAAATCACCAATATTAAAATGATACAGCAAGTTTTTAGAATAATATATACTACCTATAATTGATAATCAAACCAAAAAAAGTGCAGGTTTTCAGAAAAACAAACTTTGCATGTAATTCAAAACTTGTATATAGAACATGATATTTATCATTATGGTTTATTCTAGTTAATTAATTATATGTGAGTAGGATTTGATACCAATTGATGGAATATATACCGCAGCAGAACTGTTTCGCTTAAACCTGCTAAATTTCAGGTCAATCGGAGATCGTCAACTTTTTGACCTCCGATTTACTGCCCTAATTCGGCATAACTTGCTTTTCCGTTTTACATAACAAAATTCAACTTTTAGATTATTCTAACTCGAAATCACCAATATTAAAAGGATACATCAAGTTTTTAGAATAATCTTTATTACCCATAACAGATAGTCACACCATAAACAGTGCAGGTTTTCAGAAAAACAAACTTTGCATGTAATTCAAAACTTGCATATACAACATGATATTTATCCTTATGGTTTATTCTAATGATTTAATTAGACGTGAGTATGCTCTGATACAATGATGGAATATATACCACATTGGAACCATTTCGCATAGACCTGCCAAATTTCAGGTCAATCGGAGTTCGTCAACTTTTTGATCTCCGATTTTCTGCCCAAATTCGGCAAAACTTGCTTTTCCGTTTTACATGATAAAATTAAAATTTCAGATTATTCGAACTTTAAATCACCAATATTAAAATGATACATCAAGTTTTTAGAATAACCTATATTACCCATAATAGATAATCACACCAAAAACAGTACAGGTTTTCAGAAAAACAAACTTTGCATGTAATTCAAAACTTGCGTATAGAACATGATATTTATCTTTATGGTTTATTCTAATTATTTAATTAGATGTGAGTAGGCTATGATACCAATTGATGGAATATACACCACATCGGAACCGTTTTGCATAGACCTGCCAAATTTCAGGTCAATCGGAGTTTGTCAACTTTATGACCTCCGATTTTCTTTCCTTATTCGGCAAAACTTGCTTTTCTGTTTTTCATGATAAAATTCAACTTTCAGATTATTCTAACTCAAAATCACCAATATTAAAAGGATACATCAAGTTTTTCGAATAATCTTTATTACCCACAACAGATAGTCACACCATAAACAGTGCAGGTTTTCAGAAAAACAAACTTTGCATGTAATTCAAAACTTGCATATAGAACATGGTATTAATCCTTATGGTTTATTCTAATTATTTAATGAGGCGTGAGTAGGCTCTGATACCATTGATGGAATATATACCACAGCGGAACCGTTTCGCATAGACCTACAAAATTTCAGGTCAACCGGAATTCGTCAACTTTTTAACCTCTGATTTTCTTCCCTAATTCGGCAAAACTCGCTTTTCCGTTTTACATGATAAATTCAACTTTCAGATTATTGTAACTCAAAATTACCAATATTAAAAGGATACATGAAGTTTTTACAATAATCTATATTACCCATAACAGATAATCACACCAAATATAGTGCATGTTTTCAAAAAACAAACTTTGCATGTAATTCAAAACTTGAATATAGAACATGATATTTATCCTTATGGTTTATTCTAATTATTTAATTAGACGTGAGTACGCTCTTATACCAATTGATGGAATATATACCACAGCGGAACCGTTTTGCATAGACCTGCTAAATTTCAGGTCTAGTGGAGTTCGTCAACTTTTTGACCTCCGATTTTCTGCCCTGATTTGACAAAACTTAATTTTCCGTTTTACATGATAAAATTCAACTTTCAGACTATTCTAGCTCAAATCACCAATATTTAAATGATACATCAAGTTTTTAGAATAATCTATATTACACATAATAGATAATCACACCAAAAACAGTGCAAGTTCTCAGAAAAACTAACTTTGCATGTAATTCAAAACTTGCATATAACATGATATTTATCCTTATCGTTTATTCTAATTATTTAATTAGACGTGAGTAGGCTCTGATACAAATTGATGGAATATATACCACAGTGGAACCGTTTCGCATAGACCTGCCAAATTTCAGGTCAATTGGAGTTCGTCAACTTTTTGACCTGCGATTTTCTGCCCTAATTCGGCAAAACTTGCTTTTCCTTTTTACATGATAAAATTTTTTTTCAGATTATTCGAACTCAAAATCACCAATATTAATATGATACATCAAGTTTTTAGAATAATCTATACTACTCATAACAGATAATCGCACAAAAAACAGTGCAGGTTTGAGAAAAATAAACTTTGCATGTTATTCAAAACTTGCATATAGAACATGATATTTATCATTATGGTTTATTCTAATTATTTAATTAGACATGGGTAGGCTCTCATGCCAATTGATGGAATATATATCACAGCGGAACCATTTCTCATAGACCTGCTAAATTTCAGGTCAATCGGAGTTCGTCAACTTTTTGACCTCCGATTTTCTACCCTGAATCGATAAAACTTGCTTTTCCGTTTTACATGATAAAATTAAACTTTCAGATTATTATAACTCAAAATCACCAATATTAAAATTATACAGCAAGTTTTTAGAATAATATATACTACCTATAATTGATAATCGCACCAAAAACAGTGCTGGTATTCTGAAAAACAAACTTTGCATGTAATTCAAAACTTGCATATTGAACATGATATTTATCATTATGGTTTATTCTAGTTATTTAATTATATGTGAGTAGGATTTGATACCAATTGATGGAATATATACCGCAGCAGAACTGTTTCGTATAGACCTGCTAAATTTCAGGTCAATCGGAGATCGTCAACTTTTTGACCTCCGATTTTCTACCCTAATTCGGCATAACTTGCTTTTCCGTTTTACATAATAAAATTCAACTTTCAGATTATTCTAACTCGAAATCACCAATATTAAAAGGATACATCAAGTTTTTAGAATAATCTATATTACCCATAACAGATAATCACACCAAAAACAGTGCAGGTTTTCAGAAAAACAAACTTTGCATGTAATTCAAAACTTGCATATACAACATGATATTTATCCTTTATGGTTTATTCTAGTGATTTAATTAGACGTGAGTATGCTCTGATACAATGATGGAATATATACCACATTGGAACCATTTCGCATAGACCTGCCAAATTTCAGGTCAATCGGAGTTCGTCAACTTTTTGATCTCCGATTTTCTGCCCAAATTCGGCAAAACTTGCTTTTCCGTTTTACATGATAAAATTAAAATTTCAGATTATTCGAACTTTAAATCACCAATATTAAAATGATACATCAAGTTTTTAGAATAACCTATATTACCCATAACAGATAATCACACCAAAAACAGTACAGGTTTTCTGAAAAACAAACTTTGCATGTAATTCAAAACTTGCGTATAGAACATGATATTTATCTTTATGGTTTATTCTGATTATTTAATAAGATGTGAGTAGGCTATGATACCAATTGATGGAATATACACCACATCGGAACCTTTTTGCATAGACCTGCCAAATTTCAGGTCAATCGGAGTTTGTCAACTTTATGACCTCCGATTTTCTTCCCTAATTCGGCAAAACTTTCTTTTTTGTTTTTCATGATAAAATTCAACTTTCAGATTATTCTAACTCAAAATCACCAATATTAAAAGGATACATCAAGTTTTTAGAATAATCTTTATTACCCATAACAGATAGCCATAAACAGTGCAGGTTTTCAGAAAAATAAACTTTGCATGTAATTCAAAACTTGCATATAGAACATGGTATTTATCCTTATGGTTTATTCTAATTATTTAATGAGGCGTGAGTAGGCTCTGATACCAATTGATGGAATATATACCACAGTGGAACCGTTTCGCATAGACCTACCAAATTTCAGGTTAATCGGAATTCGTCAACTTTTTAACCTCCGATTTTCTTCCCTAATTCGGCAAAACTGGCTTTTCCGTTTTACATGATAAAACTCAACCTTCAGACTATTGTAACTCAAAATCACCAATATTAAAAGGATACATGAAGTTTTTACAATAATCTATATTACCCATAACAGATAATCACACCAAAAATAGTGCATCTTTTCAAAAAACAAACTTTGCATGTAATTCAAAACTTGAATATAGAACATGATATTTATCCTTATGGTTTATTCTAATTATTTAATTAAACGTGAGTAAGCTCTTATTCCAATTGATGGAATATATACCACAGCGGAACCGTTTCGCATAGACCTGCTAAATTTCAGGTCTAGTGGAGTTCGTCAACTTTTTGACCTGATTTTCTGCCCTGATTCGACAAAACTTGATTTTCCGTTTTACATGATAAAATTCAACTTTCAGATTATTCTAGCTCAAATCACCAATATTTAAATGATACATCAAGTTTTTAGAATAATCTATGTTATCCATAATAGATAATCACACCAAAAACAGTGCAAGTTCTCAGAAAAACTAACTTTGCATGTAATTCAAAACTTGCATATAACATGATATTTATCCTTATGGTTTATTCTAATTATTTAATTAGACGTGCGTAGGCTCTGTTACAAATTGATGGAATATATACCACAGTGGAACCGTTTCGCATAGACCTGCCAAATTTTAGGTCAATTGGAGTTCGTCAACTTTTTGACCTGCGATTTTCTGCCCTAATTCGGCAAAACTTGCTTTTCCTTTTTACATGATAAAATTCTACTTTTAGATTGTTCGAACTCAAAATCGCCAATATTAATATGATACATCAAGTTTTTAGAATAATCTATACTTCTCATAACAGATAATCGCACAAAAAACAGTGCAGGTTTGAGAAAAATAAACTTTGCATGTTATACTTGCATATAGAACATGATATTTATCATTATGGTTTATTCAAATTATTTAATTAGACGTGGGTAGGCTCTCATGCCAATTGATGGAATATATATCACAGCGGAATCATTTCTCATAGACCTGCTAAATTTCAGGTCAATCGGAGTTCGTCAACTTTTTGACCTCCGATTTTCTACCCTGAATCGATAAAACTTGCTTTTCCGTTTTACATGATAAAATTTAACTTTCATATTATTCTAACTCAAAATCACCAATATTAAAATGATACAGCAAGTTTTTAGAATAATATATACTACCTATAATTGATAATCAAACCAAAAACAGTGCAGGTTTTCAGAAAAACAAACTTTGCATGTAATTCAAAACTTGCATATTGAACATGATATTTATCATTATGGTTTATTCTAGTTAATTAATTATATGTGAGTAGGATTTGATACCAATTGATGGAATATATACCGCAGCAGAAACTTTTTCGCATAAACCTGCTAAATTTCAGGTCACTCGGAGATCGTCAACTTTTTGACCTCCGATTTACTGCCCTAATTCGGCATAACTTGCTTTTCCGTTTTACATAATAAAATTCAACTTTTAGATTATTCTAACTCGAAATCACCAATATTAAAGGATACATCAAGTTTTTAGAATAATCTATATTACCCATAACAGATAATCACACCAAAAACAGTGCAGGTTTTCAGAAAACAAACTTTGCATGTAATTCAAAACTTGCATATATAACATGATATTTATCCTTATGGTTTATTCTAATGATTTAATTAGACGTGAGTATGCTCTGATACAATGATGGAATATATACCACATTGGAACCATTTCGCATAGACCTGCCAAATTTCAGGTCAATCGGAGTTCGTCAACTTTTTGATCTCCGATTTTCTGCCCAAATTCGGCAATACTTGCTTTTCCGTTTTACATGATAAAATTAAAATTTCAGATTAATTCGAACTTTAAATCACCAATATTAAAATGATACATCAAGTTTTTAGAATAACCTATATTACCCATAATAGATAATCACACCAAAAACAGTACAGGTTTTCAGAAAAAAAAACTTTGCATGTAATTCAAAACTTGCGTATAGAACAAGATATTTATCTTTATGGTTTATTCTAATTATTTAATGAGATGTGAGTAGGCTATGATACCAATTGATGGAATATACACCACATCGGAACCGTTTTGCATAGACCTGCCAAATTTCAGGTCAATCGGAGTTTGTCAACTTTATGACCTCCGATTTTCTTCCCTAATTCGGCAAAACTTGCTTTTCTGTTTTTCATGATAAAATTCAACTTTCAGATTATTCTAACTCAAAATCACCAATATTAAAAGGATACATCAAGTTTTTAGAATAATCTTTATTACCCATAACAGATAGTCACACCATAAACAGTGCAGGTTTTCAGAAAAACAAACTTTGCATGTAATTCAAATCTTGCATATAGAACATGGTATTTATCCTTATGGTTTATTCTAATTATTTAATGAGGCGTAAGTAGGCTCTGATACCATTGATGGAATATATACCACAGTGGAACCGTTTCGCATAGACCTGCCAAATTTCAGGTCAATCGGAGTTCATCAACTTTTTAACCTCCGATTTTCTGCCCTAATTCGGCAAAACTTGCTTTTCTGTTTCACATGATAAAATTCAACTTTCAGATTATTCTAACTCAAAATCAGCAATATTAAAAGGATACATCAAGTTTTTAGAATGATCTATATTACCCATAACAGATAATCACACCAAAAACAGTGCAAGTTCTCCGAAAAACAAACTTTGCATGTAATTCACAACTTGCATATAGAATATGATATTTATCCTTATGGTTTATTCTAATTATTTAATTAATCGTGAGTATGCTCTGATACCAATCGATGGAATATATACCACAGCGGAAGCAATAACAGAATCTTATTCACGTGTAATCTAAACAACTAGCACGTATGGAGATTTTAGGATTAACTCTTGAAGCGTAAACACAACAAATCTATGTCGTTCTCCAGGTCATCGATTGAAAAAGCACCAGCAGCTTTCCACAGTCTGCTACTGTGCTAACCAAATAATAACCGAAAATAGAGAATTTTGGGTGGGCAAAATTCTAGTAGAAACCGCAGTCAGAACTGTGTCAAAAATATCCATCCCCTATATATATATATATATATATATATATATATATATATATATATATATATATATATATATATATAGCTGCATTTTTAGGTCAAAACCATTTTCAAAACCTATTAGGTTTCCTACTCCCACTAAGGGCCGGTTTCTAGATTTTCTTTCCCACTCGGTAACAGTTTCCACTATTTCCTATTATTTATGCACAATGGGGACCACATAATTTAATTAACAAGGCTTCCTATTATGATATTAATTTCGAAATTATGAAATTAAATTACATCATAATAAATTACAAATTATTCCACTAAAAATTCGTAAGTGCACTCCTTAGTTCAATTTAAAAATTCTTCCATTAAACCTTATTTAACTCCCAATTTTATGATTCAGATACTAATCAATCAAATTAAATTACTGACTATTTAATTTATCGATTACTTCCTTTAGACTTACACTGAGCTTATTTCATGTGTCGGATACAAAATCCACCGGCCGGGTTTACACATGAAAACTTATAAGCTTTCATAAAGGAGTATAAACTTATAAGCATATTGACTCGCGAAAGAATCTCTCCTTTTAATAAATCAAAACAACAAGTGACATACACATCTAATAATAATTATATCAGGATTAAGAGTATAAGTACATTAAATGGACTAGAGGAATTATTTTATAAAGTCAGTATAAAATACTCATCTCTACTTGATCCGTTCAATACATACAAAATGTATTAGCACAAGAAGTTAGAACTAAACCATTCCCATAATCAAGATAAATTATATTTAATCTTGTGCTACATCATTCCGATGATTTATCCAATTCCAACATTAGATTGTGAACATTAACTTGTATGTCTTACAAGAACCGATGATTTAATCTTTCGTGTATAAGCTAAACTCTATACACTAATCATCTACTATGTAAGCAATGGACGCACAAACCAACACATGATCTATTTAAAATAATACTTTATTGAATTTAAACAAGTAAATAATTAATTATTCATAAAGAATACTATAACAATATGCATGGCTTATAGTATATTCTAACAGAACTGATGGCACTTACAAAACTGGAAAGGAATCCAACCATGTTGCCAAGATTACTGGTTACGAAGATGTCCCGGCCAACAGTGAATCTGCTCTATTGAGTGTTGTTGCTAAAAAACCTGTATCTGTTGTCATTGATGCTAGTGGATCAGATTTTCAGTTCTACTCTAGCGATGTTTTTACTGGAGAATGTGGAACTGAATTAGATCATGGTGTTACAGCAATCAGATATGGGAAAACTAGTGAAGGGACAAAGTATTGGTTAGTGAAGAACTCATGGGGAACTAGCTGGGGAGAGAACGGTTATATTAGAATGCAAAGATGTATTGATGCTGCAGAAGGAATTTGTGGAATTGCTATGCAAGCTTCTTATCCAACTGCTTAAATAGCTGAGAAGCTTTGGTGCATAGGAATTTCTTGTTAATTCTTTTTTAAACACTATTGTTGTTCACCTTGTTCATATTTTATGTGGAGTGTGTCTACTGTGTATATATGCTACAAACTCCTTCAATATGAAAAGATTGGTAATGCGAGTGAATGATAGAAAAAATGCTTCCCCTTTTTAAGACTTAGAAGTTAGACTCTATAAACACGAGATTACTATATATATTGTCTTAGATTCCACTATTCAATCTTTGATTCTTAGTTTTCTTTGTCTTAGGTTCCACAAGTTCTTTCAACTCGTTTCTATCAAAACTTAGCCCAAAATAAGTAATTTCTGTATGAACCCAAAATTACAAACACAACGTGTTTGAACAAAAGATATTGAAACCTTTTTTATTAAATTAATTAAATAAGTTAAAGAGTTAAATCTTAATCAAATACCGTAAACTCCAAATTTGTAAGCAAATTAGAAAATGATACATAACATAAAATAGGAGCAATAAACTATCAAAGCCTTTCATTTCTTCTTTCACCAATTGGTGAAGATCGTTGTTGTACATAATTAATGGAAGATTATTTAGACATCTTTCCCTAAGGAGGTTACAGAGGAGAGAGGAGAGGGAGAGAAAACGCCCCCTTTTCTATGAAGATCTCATCTCTATATATTGTTATGGAGTCCTTGCTATGTTTTTGTGCCAAAGCTCATTCGTACCACGTCCGTTTTCGTAGTTCCCGAAACATTGTACTTCGACTTAAAAAACATTACGAGCATTGGATTCGGACCAAGTCATGGCATCATTCCTTACCCTGCCGTTTGGTCGAGGTCCTGGTTGGGTCGACTACAGCGGTTAGATTTTGACCAATACAGTTAGTCTCTCTGTCTGCCGGAGTAGTCTCTAGTCGGGCCTGGTAGACGGATCATGATGATCGCTTATCTAAGAGAAATCTGACTATTTTAGGTACGGTTTAGATTCAAGTAGCATAATGGCACCCTTTCGATATCTTTGAACCGTTGCGGCCGTTTATGAACCGAAACATCATTTAACTTGCAATGTTATTCGTGGTTGCCACCATTATGACACACGTTCCTAGGGATTGCACAATTTTGTGCCCCATCATCTTCAATTGGCGACTCTTGAATTTCGTACTTGGAGAATTTATATCTCTTATAAATATGAGGAATACACCATTTGATTGACACACTTCCTTGCCTTCACTTGAAAGAGGTTAGAGAATTTTCTTTTCTCTAGATACTTTTAGGTTTTTTGTTACGCCCCCACAATATTACATCAATATTACGTCCCGCAGTATCATATTACGATGATGTTCTGCTCTGCAGTAATATGTTACGATAGTGTTACCCTCTGCAGTAATATATTACGATTGATGTTACGTCCTACAGTATTAAGTTATGACAGTGTTGTACCCTGCAATATTTTATGTTAAATTTGTCGCGAGGAAATTGACATCAGTCCAAGGAAAAGATTATTTGGGGATTATAAGGATTATGCTATTTCACAAGTGATTAGTAAATTCATGAATGTGAAAGGGGGAATAAGTCTGATAAAACGAATTTTGTCAAAATACGGCCCGAGCTAAAATACCCAACATTTATGGACTAGTGTCATACAATGTATTATATGGTTATAATAGTATAAAGTATATAAAAGTAAGTAATATTTTAAGTAAGTGGGAATAATTCTCAATTAAGCGGGTAATTAATTATCGGTAACAGAGTATTATCCAATTAATTAATAAATGAATAAAAATTTCTAATATTCATCAACTCTCCACGTGGCATAAGGCCACTAATTAAGAGAGGATGACTTATTAGTACGTGTCGACATCTTACTTTGGCAATTAAATGAATCAAGGTTGGGTTTGAAACAAAACCTTGTCCATTCCATTTTAGAAAAAGAATCAGATGGTTTATATGTTTAAATTGGTGAGAATTCCTGTCAACTAGAGCTTGCTTGGAAAGAAGTGAAACCATGATTGATAATTTTTGGACAGAACGTAGGCAATTTGTTCACACTGTAACGCCAAGAACAGAAGCTCACTCGTTCAAACACTTCAACGAGCAGAAGCTTAATTCCGTCCAAATTTTGTGGTTATAAAAGAGTTATGGTGTAATTTTCGTCAAGAATATTATACGGAGTTTTCTCTATTTTTGGTATGTTAAATTTTTTTTTTTTGGCATGATCCATATGATACAAGCGGAACAAGAAAGGTACAACTTTCATATATGACTCTATTCATAAAAGTATTAGAAGTGTCTATGTTATTGAATCTCCATATGTTTTATTATTCTATCGTCTGTTCATGATCTCAGAAAATACGTAAAATGATTTTATGATGTTAATCAGAGATATAGTGGTCTTATGACGTACCGAGATATTTTGTTATCGTAGTTCATATGCATTTCATGCATTCATGCATGTACATCCCATGACTCAGACGGCGTTATATGCGCTTATATATATGTGTGTGTGTCTATATATGGGGGATATGGAAAAAAATTACGGCATTATATACGCACCACCACCTGATCAACCGGTATATGATGATGATGTTGCCCACAATGGTTGAAATATGATTCAAACGGCGTTATATACGCGTATATATGTATGTATTCAAATGGCGTTATATACACATATATATTTATGTATTCAAACGACGTTATATATATATATATATATATATATATATATATATATATATATATATATATATATATATATATATATATATATATATATATATATATATATGGGAAAGGTTATGGCGTTATATACGCATCACCACTTCATCAGCTGGTATAGGATGATGATTTTGCCCACAGTGGCCGATATGTTACAATGGGACGTCCTCAAAGGTTGATGATGTTACGAAACAAGCAACTATACACGGCATGACATTCATATGTATATACATAACGTTAAAGATAGTTTATGATTTACAAAGTTATTCACACTTACAGATTGAGTCATGTACTCTATATTTCTTCCATGTCTCTTATGTACTTATTTATCTGCCTTACATACTCGGTACATTATTCGTACTGACGTTCCTTTTGACTGTGGACGTTGGGTTGCATGCCCGCAGTCCCGATAGACAGGTCGAGAGCTCTCCAAGTAGGCTATCAGCTCAGCGGAAGATATTGGTGCGCTCCATTTGTTTCGAAGTTGCTCGTTTAGTTAGTATGATTTAGACGTGTATTGATTGGTATGGCGGGACTCTATCCCGACCTTTATGAAATTTATGTACTCTTAGAGGCTTGTAGACATATGTCCTATACGTGAAATATTGTATGGCCTTGTCGGCCTATGTTTGAGTTTATAAATGATTAGATTGGCCTATTAGGCCTGTATATCACTTGTATATAATGATGTAATAAGAAAGATACGTTACGTTGGTACTCGGTCGAATAAGGTACAGGGTTCCCGTCGCGGTCCATCGGTTTGGGTCGTGATATTTTTCGATTTTCTCTGGTTAGCCAAGAACTTCCGTCTCTCTTTTTCTTCATCCCTATGCTTTACCAAATTGATACAAATGGCCGGTAATTCTTCTCATACTGACATTTCTGCTACAATTCGGGGGCCGGAATGTGATGTTTTTGCCACTGGAGGAGTAGAAGTGGCAGAATATGGGGAGGTCCCGTCGGTGGCTGAGATCTTACCTCGCCCTGGAAAAGCCAGGAGCGATTTCCATAGTCCTGCCGGGGAGGAACCAAAATCTGCTTCCTCTGTCATAACTGAGGATGGGGTTGCAGAATTGAAGGATAGGTGGGGAATTTCTCACTACATCGAAATACTACCAGGTGTGGGGAACGAAATAGTCCATTTTGACCGTCCAGAGTACTGCGCGTTCTACGCCTACCCCTATATTGTTGGGTACACGCTTCCTCTCCCTATCTTGGTGGTGGATTTCTACCACTTTTACGAGGTGTGCTCGGCTTAGCTTACACCGGATCTGTACAAATTATTCCTCATACTACTCAAGTTTTCAAAGCTCGCCGGTCGTGAGACCACTTTGGGGCACATGCTCAATATCTTCTCCCTTGGACTCATTCATGGCACGATAATTCACATGTGCCACTAAGGATCGGAGAGTCTGCTGGTGAAGATAGACGACAGAGCCAACCGTCGCTTCTACGAGAATTACTTTTATGTGTGGATCGATCACCTTGCGGGGGACCTTACGGGGTTCCCTAAGAAATGGAACTTCGCACGTAAGTCCCAATACTTTTTGGTCAGAATGATACCCGACTGCTTTCTTTTGAGTAGTACTAAAATGTTTTTTGCAGCCGTGAAGGTGCCTCATGCACCTATTGATGGTATCCGCAAGTTGGTGAATGCCAGCCTTCCTAACATGACGTGGGTTCGCACATGGTCGTCTTTCTATGAGAAATATGGATGCAAGCCCCTTACTGGTGAGTAAAATCATTTTTGTTCGCTATTCTTCCCTTCCCTTTTGTACTTTGTTTCTAATGTGATGTGCGTCGATATTAGGGAGCTTTTTGTCAGCCTACATCTGCTCACCTTGCCCCAGTGTCTACTACCCAACCTCTATCGAGGGGTGCCTCAGTTGAATCTACGACTGCAGTTGTACGCACGGCAGCTACCTCTCGAGCTAGGTCTCTGACCCTTGTCACTTACCAAACAGAGGAAACTTCCTGTGTCGCAGAAGGGGAGGGACCGTCAAAGAGGCGGCAAGTGGAGTTTGAAGCGACTTCTACAGCTGTTCTAAATCTAGTGGAAGACCTTCCCTTGACGAGGTATGAGGCGGGAGTTGATGGCATTCCACCGTGGAGATAGAGCCAGTCATTGTGTCTGCCTTATTGGCGGAGATCCCGGCTGCTATGCTTGACCAGCAACCTGCCCCAATGGGGGGTCAGACTCCTGAGACCGTTGTTGTTGATTTGGACTAGTCTTCATCTTTGGTGTCGGGTTGTGCTTCCTCATCGGCCACCGAAAGGGGGAAGGGTTTCGTGGTTGATGACTCTGAATCTAAGTCTGATCTTGAATCTGATGATGTTAGGATATTTGAAGATGGTATTACCCGTTCGGTGGTTCATGCTGAAGGTTCGTCTCGTATTCTTGAGATCTCGTCGGATATCAATCTCCTAGGGGATATGGAGAACCTGGTGCCGCAATTCAACATCTTGTATTCTGCCGCTGAGAATGCGGCTCTTCGGGACATTCCGGATATTGATTTGATGCATGAAGTGGCCGCTATAGGCTTGAGAGTACGTTAGAATTTTCTTTCATGTTTCTCTTATTTTTTTTCTGCGATATGATTTTAACCCATCTTTTCGTTTTTCAGACGTACATGGTGGAAATAGAGAGTGCTCGTAAGGCCGAAATTCGGGCCAATATTTTCTTGAAGATGTTTAAGAAGCATCGGCGCAATCGCAATAAGTGTCGTGAGATGCAGGAGCGGCTGAAGGCGAACCCCTGGTGATCGATCTCTCGGCGAGGAATTTGACAAGAGGGATCAGGAATTGATGCAGGCTATTCGCAGTAAGAGTGTACTCGAGGAGCAACTTCGTGCAAAGGATGAAGACTTTGAGTTAGGCAAAGGGGTTGCTACAGAATGCGAATATCTTGAAGGGAAGCTAAGGTCGATGCAATCTGAGATGGATTAGAATCCTATTAGGGTCGAGGCGATGAGCGCAGAGTGGATTGGAAAATTTGCCGAGTTTGAGAGAAAGGTTGCTGGGTTGGAGAACATCGAGAGCGCCTAGTCGTCGGCTTTGGCAAGGATGGCGACTCTAGAGAATACTATCCGCGTCCTCCAATCCAAGCAGGAGTCGGAGAGGGTGCGGCCACGCTAATGGAAGAGAGGCTTGAGGAGCGTATTAGTTAAATACCGTGAGGTGTCGTCCATAGGAGACCGGGTCGCTGCCCCTGAAGCCGAAAAGGAGCAATTGTTGGCCCAAGTCGAATCTTCCTCAGCTGCTGTTCCCCGTAATTTTTAACGATCTTTGGGTTCATATTGAAGCACAGCGGGACATATATAAGAGTTTGTGGGAGGCGGGCAATGTTATCGAGGTCGCATATGAAGGAGCACGGGCAAAGGCACAAGAGGCTCGTATTAATTGTGGGTATGATCCTGCGATGCAAGAAGCCGATAAGGGAAGATCGATTATTTAAAATTCTTTCACTTACAGAGGAGAGGGAGAGAAAAAACCCTCCTTTTCTAGGAAGATCCCATCCCTATATATAGTCATGGAGTCTTTGCTATGTTTTTGGGCCAAAACCCCCTTCGTGCCACATCCGTTTTCGTTGTTCCCCGAACATCGTCCTTCGACTTAACAGACATTGCGCGCACGGGATTCTGAGCGAGTTATGGCGTCTTTTCTTACCCCACCTTTATGTTGGGGTTATGGTGGGTCGACTATATCGGTCTGATTTTGACCAATACACAACGATGTAGATATAATTGTCAAGAGAGACTTCTACACTAACTTATTGGCATGCTCTAGTTAATTGAATTTTATTAATGATCTAAGTATCTATTACGATAATGCTTAAGTTAATCTAGATCGAAGAATCAAAACCCTCCATTTGCAAGTTAGGATAACCACTCGTCATAGACAAACACAAAAAATGAATGTCCAGTACAAATATTAAGCAACTAATTGGATAGTAGTGTCTAATACATATAATCTCATTTTAGTTTTAAACTCTATCCAACTTTTAAAGATAAAATTTATAGGTTCTCTTTAATACTTTAATAAATATCTCATTTAGCGTCGAATTAATTGTAAAATATAATATGAATGCATTTTTTTTTATGCGGTAGTGATTGATCAGTATCAATGTGTAGCTTATAAATTTAGATATTATCCCAAGACTAATGCTGAGTTTTAACAAAAAAACTACAATTACTTGAATTAATTTGACATGACAGAAAAATCGAAAAGAATGCCGATTCCTTCAGCAATATTATAATTTACGCAAGAAACGAGCTATATACCTAAGAATCAAAGGTTGAATATTCAGCAAGCTATATATCACAATATCCGCAATTCATGTCTAGTAACTAGCAAGGAGTAAGGGTGTATTTGGTATAATGAAAAATATTTTCAATGGAAAATGTTTTTCAAGAAAATATTTTGTAGTAATTTTATTCATTTTTCGGTATTTGATGCGCAAATTAAGGAAAATGATTTCTTAAGAGTATTCATAAACAATTTAGATATAATAAATATGAAGCCGTAAACTTTTAAACCAACAACCTTCCGAACCCACAAATTTCATAAACTTCGAAAAACTAAACATTCAAAACCGTGAAATTTCGAAACCGTAAATTTTATAATTTCTAAGCCACTTCCAAACACATAAACCTCTGAACTCATAATTTTGAAACTTATAAAATTTTAGCCTTTCACCGATAAATAATAAAATTTAAACTGAAAAAAAAAGTAAAATTTTTTTTTGGAGGGGGGAGGGGGAGGCAGGGGGTGGGGGCGGGACTGGGGGAGGGGCAAGGGGGCGAGGGGGTGGTGCGGGTGGGGGGGTTGGGGGTGGGTGGTGCAGAAAATTAAATAAATTGAAATTTAAAATTGCAAAAAAAAAAATTAAGGTAAATTTTTTTTTTTTTGCGGAGGGAGGGGGGAGGGGGTTGGAGGGGTAGTAGGGTGAGTGGTAACAGAAAAATTGAAACTTTAAAAAAATATTTTTTTTGGAGAGGGATGGGGTGGGTTGGTGAGGGTGAGGAAGGTTGAGAATGGGGTTTAGAAAATATACCGAACATGGGAAAACTGGAAAATATTTTCGTTCATACCAAACACACCTTAAGAGTATATTTCAACAAGAAATTATCCGTTTTCGATCCTCCCATACCCGATCAGACCCGATTCGACCGACCCACCATCCGTCCATATCTGATTCGACCCGACTCGACCGTCCCGTCATCCCTAGTGTCGATAGACTTGACATATTTCGAAAGAAATAATAATCCTTCTAACCAATAGAAACTATCGTTTATCTAATTTGAAAAAGACAAAAGGGAAAGGAGAAAAAGTAATCTCATCTTGCACCGGCTCAACAGGCGGAGGAAATTTGCAGAGACTCCATTTGCGCATAATTTACGAACAATAGAAAGTGGCAAGTAATTTCTCCCTTTTTAGAACAAAACCACCAAAAGTTCGAAAGCATAAAGACTTACTATGTAGAGAGTAGAAATGAGTCTTTGAGAATCGGAGTAAACTTAGCTTGCCGTGGCCAGTCAGCATAGACTTGAAGTTGACAGAATCTTAGAACAGCAACATTTGCGTCCTATTACCTTGGAAGACCAATACACTACTCTAATAGAGTGCCGTAGGGCAAACGACGAAGACTTGGTCTTGATTGATTTGCCATTGACGACGAAAGGACTGGCGCTAGGAAAATGCAAGTAACAATGCGTCATGCAAAAGTTAACAAAACATACTTTGGCGACGATAAATCTATCATATGACAAAAAATATAAATTTGGTCAATTGCCCTATATCAATCTACGAGTAATATAAAAATAAAAAAAAAACTAACCGATAGAACTAATTCTGCCCCTAATCAAGATTCTCTTAAAAACTACATTGTAGATGCTATTATTTTTGTTGTTTCAACCAGGAAAGATTCTCAATTTATAAAAGTGTAAAACTCTCATTGAAACAAAAATTCTATAAAATACGGAATAGATTTATATTTTAAGTAAAAACAAAATTAATTACTGTAAATAATTTTCCGTCCATCAAGATATGATAAAACTCAAACACGGTAAGAAATTCAGCGCAAAGCCAACCACAATTTGTCCCATTTTGTGACAAAGTTACGATTTAAAAGATCAAATGAATTTTTCTTTGACCATAAATTTTCATATGCCTTTAAATATTTTGAATTGCTAATTATATTATAACTTATATTTATTTATTTTACGTATTTCTAAATATTTAGAACAAAACCACCGAAAGTTCAAAAGCATAAAGACTTACTATGTAGAGAGTAAAAATGAGTCTTTGAGATACGAATAAACTTGCCGTGGGCCAGTTAGCGTAGACTTGAAGTTGACAGAACATTTGAACAACAACATTTGCGTCCTATTACCTTGGAAGACCAATATACTAATAGAGTGCCCCTTGGGCAAACGGCAAAGACTTGTAGATTGAGGCAGTAAAACATCTACAGTATATTGGGATATGATTTCACATCGACGCCTCTATATAAATGCTAAACTACCAAAGACATTGAATGCATGCCTTAAACAACTTACAGCAATATTCTTCAAACCATATTTCTCCCTCTGTTATACTTAACCATGGCTATGAAAATCAATTTGATGAGTGTTGTAATATTGTTCTTTGTAGTTGGCATGTACAAGTCTCATGCAACTGCTCGCAACCTGCAGCCAGCTGAATTGTCTGTGTCTGAGAGACACGAGCTGTGGATGGCACGTCATGGACGAGTTTACAAGGATGAAGCAGAAAAAGGAAAACGACTCATGATATTTAAAGAAAACATGCAATTCATTGAGTCAATCAATAGGGCAGGGAATATGTCTTATAAGTTGGGCATCAATGAATTTGCCGATATTACTTCAGACGAGTTTTTTGCCAGGTACACTGGATTAAACAATATGCCTTCACACCCGTCACCTTCTCCAACGTCGTCGATGGAATTCAAGATTAATGATCTAAATGACGACATGCCGTCTAACTTGGATTGGAGAGAGAAAGGAGCTGTCACTGCAGTGAAGTATCAAGGTCACTGTGGTAAGATACAACATATCACACTACGTATATCTAGCTGGTATTTTATATATATATATATATATATATATATATATATATATAAAGAGAAGAAAGTTACACTAGATAATCCCCTGCTCCAGTTTATGTGAGTCGATTCATTTTTGGTCCGTTCCAAAAAGAATCATCTCTTTCTAAATTTGTTAAGTGCCAGTTGATGCACCTTTGTATGTTTTGATATATACTAATTTTTTACTTATAGGATGTTGCTGGGCATTCTCTGCGGTTGGAGCACTAGAAGGAGCATACCAAATTGCAACACGCCAAAAGGTGGAACTTTCTGAGCAAGAACTTCTCGATTGCACCACCAATAACTATGGCTGCGGTGGAGGATTGATGACCAATGCATTTTGAGTTCATCATAGAAAATGGTGGAATTTCCACTGCATCAGACCACCCTTACGAAACGCAACAAGACACATGCAGAAGCCAAGAGGTCACACCAGCAGTTACGATAAGTAGCTATCAAGTTGTGCCTGAAAGTGAAGCAGAGCATTATTGCAAGCCGTAACTCAACAACCAGTGTCAATTGGAATTTCTACTAGCCAAGAGTTCCAATTCTACCAAGGAGGAACTTATCATGGAAGTTGCGCAGAGCGAATTAACCATGCTGTTACAGCAATAGGATATGGAACTGATGAACAAGGTCAAAATTATTGGTTATTGAAGAATTCATGGGGAACATCTTGGGGTGAGAATGGATTCATGAGAATTATAAGGGGTACTGGAGGTCATTGTGACATCACCAAGTTGTCTTCTTATCCAATCATTTAATTTATCCTTACAAATATGATATATTCCCTACGAAAGTATTCAATATTTCAGTTTCTAATTATATGTTATAGTAAGAATTAAAAGAAAATATTGGCCGTGCATGCAAAAGTGTTTTGCATGCAGCATCTGGGTCTTTTGTATTGGAATATCGAATATACAAGTGTATTGATTAAATTATGTGAAGCACAAAATGTAACTGCGGGGTTGTTGTTGACTAATCAGCTATTTAATTTTCTTAGTTGAAGCTGGAAGTTTAGAATTTTTACGCAAGTATTAGCTTAATTATTGTGACGACCCAAAGGGTCATCACATGTTTTAATTGAATTCTGTGACTCCGAGGAGTTGAAAACCTCCTTTAGAGTTACCTCAATTAGTATGCGCCGTACAGGCACGTAGCCGGAAAGCTTAAAATGTGAAACTTTGTGAAAATTGCTAAATTTTGGCTCTAAAATAAATAAATTTGACTTTGATCAATATTTTGGGTAAACGGAGCCGGACTCATAATTTGAAGGTCCTGGAGGGTCCGTAAGAAAATATGCGACTTGGGCGTATGCCCAGAATCGAATTCCGACGTCCCAAGCCCGAGATATAAATTTCTAAGTGAAATCGTTTTCTGAAAATATTTAAAGAAAATTGAAATGAAATCTGCTGTAAAAGTAGTGTTATCCCGTATTTTTGTTCCCGCATCCGGTATAAGTCTTATATATATTTTGAATAATTCCTGTAGAATTTGGTTAAAAACAGACGTCGTTTGACGTGGTCCGGACTCTAATTGAGAAATTTATGTTCAAAAGGCAATTTGAGAGATTTTATTGACCTTGAGGCTCAATTCGATGTTCATGATGTTATATTGGTGATGTGATCACACGAATTTGTTCGTAGGGTATTTTTGAAGTAGTGTGTAGGCTTGGTTTAGAGTCCCGATGGCTCTGTTGAGTTTCGAGTAGGTTCCGGGATGCCTTAGGCTTAAAAGACCAGATGTTGCCGATTATGGAATTATTGCAGGCCTTTGAACCCTCCAGCGCGGCCCGCAAGGAAATGAGTTCGGCCGCAGAGGGACCAATGCGGCCGCGGTCGCCTTTGAGCGGTCTGTGGTGGGCGTTGTGCGGCCACGGTTGGCTAGGTGCGGTCCGCACTAGGCAATGATCCGCAGGTCTTCAAACAACCTGTGCGGCCACGGTCTGCACAGTGAACTTCAGAGCAGTATAAATACACGTTAATTTATGTTATTTTTACAATTTTCAAAAATACAAACATAAGAGGTGATTTTCAAAACAACTCTTCTTCTCCAAAACGATTGGTAAGTGATTTCTAACTTATTTGCTTTACTCCTTAACATCTTTTAACATGATTCAAACTTCAAATCAACGATTTTCACGGGGAAAATTGAGGGTTTTGGGTAGAACCTAGATTTTCTAAAAATTAGGGAATTGGACCATAATTTGAGGTCCGATTTTAAAAAAACATATATTTGGATTCGTGGGGGAATGGGTAATCGGGTTTTTGTCCGAACCTCGAGTTTCGACCATGTGGGCACGGGGGTATTTTTGACCTTTTTGGGTAAAACCTTGTAAAACATATTTTCATGCATTGGGGTTGACTCATTTAGTATTTATTAATGTAATGAAGCAACTTGTGATTAGATTCGAGCGGTTTGGTGGTGGAATCAAGAGTTAAAGCTATACTTGAGGCTTGAGTTGAATTTGAAGCATTGAGGCAAGTGTCCGGTCTAACTCTAGCTTGAGGGATGAGGAGTTGAGTCATATGTGCTACTTATTTTAAAAGGAGTACGACGTATAGGCATGGTACGAGTATCTATACGTTGGTGCTAGCATGACCGTGGGTCTATGAATTGTGAATATTTGTTTCATGTTGTATATTTCATGCCCTAGAGATGAATTCTAGTTGGTGTGCAACATTTGTGAAAAGGATTATGACTTTGAACGTAGAAGAGCATTGGCTTAAGTTATTTGATGAAATGGGAAAGTTTATGAATTATTGTACTCGTTGGAGAACCGACTCAAGTTATTCTATGAAATGAGGAAGTATAGGAGTTGTTGTGCCATTTGGACAATTGCTCAAGTGGTAACAAAATTGATGAGTAGAAAATGAAAGAAAGAGGAAAGAAGGTGAATTGTACCCTTGCCGGGTTGTTTATGTACATTGAGTAGCTCCCTTGCCGGGATGTGAAAATTATTATTGTTGTTCCCTTGTCGGGATTTAACTATTTACTTGTGTTCCCTGGCCGCGGGTTTCTATTGGTAGTTATTCACTCCCCATGCCCCCTTTTGTTTGTGATTGTTATTTCGGCATGGATGAGTGTTAAAGCACAAAGGGTGATGTCATGCATTATATGATACTTGTGGATCGGGTTGCATGTCGAAATAATGATATATAGGAATCGGGTTGCACGCTGCAACAGTGATAATTGTGGATTGGGTTGCATGCCGTAATATTTTTTATATATATTGGGATCGGGTTGCGCACCGCAACAGCCATAGATATAAGTGTATTTATCTTGAATATTAGTTTCTCTGGTTTGTCGTAAACTTTAAGCTTCCTTTAGACTATTACTGTGGATTTACTATTAGTATTGGTGAACCCCTGCAACATGTTTTCCCCTCCCACCTTTAATTGCTTATTCCTGCTTTATTCTCCGATGTATATCATTTAACTTGATAGGTTTGATTGGTAGTCTGGTCCTAGTCTCGTCACTACCTCGCCGCGGTTAGGCCATGCACTTACCAGAGAGCAGGCCTTCAGTCCATAAAGAGATACCGAGGTAGCCTTGAAGGCATTCGTGCGCCCGACGTCTCCTTTATCTTGCTTTCGGTTTTTTATCCCTTATATTCGGGACAGACATTTTATAACTTCTTTCAAACACTGTAAATAGTAAAAATCTTAGCAGTTCGTGAATTATGTGACATCAGGTTTTGGGTAGAGTATTATGTTTAACTTCCGTAGTTTTATTCAGTTTTCTTTACTGTTAAGTCTTCACTTATTTATAAGAATTTAGATTTTTTACGTTATTATTATTAACTGTGAAAAAGGTAATTACGTTTAGCTTGCCTCGCTCCTATTAGTAGGCGCCATCATGGCCCCGAGGAGGGGAAATCCGGGTCGTGACAAGTTGGTATCAGAGAACTAGGTTACATATGTCTCACAACTCACAGAGAAACTTAGTAGAGTCTGAGGGATCGGTACAGAGACGTCTGTATTTATCCCCTAGAGGCTACAGAGTTAGGAAAACTTCACATCTGTTCTTTCTTGTCGTGTGGTTCTATTGCTCAAACACTGATTGTCCTTCTACTATGTTCCTTCGTATATGGCGAGAACACACGCTTTCTCATCTACCGCTCAGCAGTCTGAGCCCCCAGTAGTAGATTCTACGAGAGGCAGAGGGCGAGGGCGAGGCCATGCTAGAGGCCAAGGTAGGGGCAGATTCCAGAGGATCAGGCCTAGTGGCGGAGCCTCAAGTTGATTATGACGAGGAGGTTCCAGCCCCAGCATCTCCGGTGGGCCCAACTCAGGTCCTAGAGGGGTTTATTGCCACCTCAGTTTTTAAGGACGCTCTGGTCCGATTGACGAGCATCATGGAGAGTGTAACGCGAGTGGGATTGCTTCCAGTAGCACCAACCAATTCTCAGGATGGAGAAGGGGTTCAGACTCCTGCTACACGTACTCTGAAGTAGATAGCTCCCCAGGTTCAGGTTTCAGCGGTTCAGCCAGCTGTGATGGTTCAACCGGGTGTAGTGGCTCAGACCGCCGATGGAGTGGCTATGTCTATAGATTCTTTGTGGAGGCTGGATAGGTTCTCTACGCTCTTCCCTACCACATTCATCGGTGCTTCTTCAGAGGACCCCAGGATTTCTTATATAGCTTCCACATGTTCTTCAGAACACGGGTATTGTTGAGACCAATAGGGTCGATTTTGCCAACTTTCTTCTATCTGGATCCGCCAAGACTTGGTGGAGAGACTATTTCTTAGCCAGACCAGCATGTTCGCCGTCTTTGACTTGGGAGCAGTTTTCAAAGTTGTTTATGGAGAAGTTTCTCCCAGTTACTCAGAGAGACGCCCTTCGCAAGCAGTTTGAGCGCCTCCGGAAGGGAACTATGGCGGCCACTCACCATGAGACCAGGTTCATTGATCTAGCTCGCCATGCTCTTATCATACTCCCCACCGAGAAAGAGAGGGTGAGGAGGTTTATTGATTGTTTGATTAAGCCGATTCGTTCCAGATGGCTACGGGGACCGGGAGTGAGATCACTTTTCAGGAGGCGGCTACTGCAGCCTGCAGATTTGAGATGGCTCTGTCACAGAGAGGCTGTAATGGGTCGGATAAGAGACCCTGTCATGCAAGCAAATTTAGTGGTACCTCATCTGGAGGTTGAGATTCTTATGATAGGGGAAATCCTCCTAGTCCCTTTCAGTCAGCTCTCCAAGTCTCTCATGGTACTTCAGGTGGTCGTGGTTCTTAAACACATTATTCTGATTAGCAGCCCTGCAGTGCACCACCAGCTCCCATCAGTGCACTACCGCTTTAGAGTTTTTGAGATGGTCATTAAGGTCGACAGGGTCAGTCTTAGTTTCCTCAGCTGCAACATTCGGATGGGTGTTATGAGTGTGGTGAGTATGGTCAGATCAGGAGGGCTTGCTGGAGGTTGAGGGGTGCCTAGTCACAGCAGCAGGGTCCCTGTCCTATGATTCATGCACCAGGTGTTCCACATGCCGCCTAGCCAATTAGAGGCGAGGGTAGACGTACTAGAGGTGGAGGTAGAGGTCATAGAGGTGAAGCTCAGACTGTCAGAGCTAGAGGCAGCCAGCAGTAGGTCGTCCCAAAGATAAGGTTCAGAGAGGTAAGGCCCAGTCCCGATTTATGGTCTTCCAGCCAGGCCAGAGGCTGAGTCTTCAGATGCAGTCATTACATGTACTATTATAGTCTGTGATAGAGATGCTTCACTGCTATTTGATCCAGGGTCTACGTATTTGTATGTGTCATCTTATTTTGCACCGTACCTGGTCATGCGTAGTGATACATCGAGTGTTCCTATTTATGTGACTATGCCGGTGGGTGATTCTATTGTGGTCGACTGAGTTCGTCGTTCTTGTGTTGTAGTGTTTGAGGGTCTTGAGACCCGTATTGATTTCTTGCTCTTAGACATGGTGGACTTCGACGTTATATTTAGGATGGATTGGTTGTCCCCGTATCATGCTATCTTGTATTTCCATGCCAAGATCATGAACTTAGACTTAACGGATTTTCCCTATTTGGAGTGGAGAGGGACCACATGTCATACCACTCGTAGTGTCATATCATATGTGAAGGCTCGACGCATGGTCGAGAAGGGGTGTTTAGCTTATTTGGCGTATGTTTGCGATTCCAGTGCAGAGGTCCCTTCTAATTATTCTGTACCCATTTTTCAGGAGCTCCCTAAGGTCTTCCCTTTAGGCCTACCGGGTATGCCGCCCGATAGGGATATCAACTTTTGTATTGATCTGTCTCTAGGCACTCAACCCATTTCTACCTTGTTGTATCGCGTGGCCCTGCCTCTGTTGAAAGAGTTAAAGGATCAATTGCAGGATTTGGTTGAGAAATGTTTCATTAGACACATCATTTTTCCTTGGGGTGTGCCGGTGTTATTTGTGAAGAAAAAGGATGGTTCGATAAGGATGTGGATTGATTACCCACAATTAACAAATTTACCATCAAGAATAAGTATCCACGACCAAAGATTGATGATTTGTTTGACCAGCTTCAGGGTGCCAAGGTGTTTTCAAAGATAGACTTGAGATCTGGCTACCATCAGTTGAGGATTAGGGCATCCGATGTCCCTAAGACAACTTTCCGCACTAGGTACGGGCATTACGAGTTCTTGGTTATGTCATTTGGGTTGACAAATGCCCCAAAAGCTTTTATGGACTTGATGAATCAAGTGTTCAGGTTTTATTTGGACTCGTCCGTGATAGTCTTTATTGATGATATTCTGATATGCTCCCGCAGCCAAGAGAAGCGCAAGCAGCACCTTTGAGTAGTTCTTCAGACTGTGAAGGATAGTCCATTAATGTTAAGTTCTCGAAGTGTGAGTTCAGGTTGAGTTCAGTTGCATTTCTGGGGCACGTTGTTTCAGTACAGGGTATTCAGGTGGACCCGAGAAGATTGAGGCAGTCAAGAACTGGCCTCGACTAGCATTAGTTACAGAGATTCAGAGTTTCTTGGGGTTGGCAGGCTACTACCGTCGGTTTGTGGAGGGATTTTCATCCATTGCAGCCCCTATGGGGTGCCCAGTTCAGATGGTTAGACTAGTGTGAGGCGAGCTTTCATAAGCTCAAGACAGCTTTGACTATGGCACCGATGTTGGTTTTGCCCAGAGGTTCAAGGCCTTATACAATCTATTGTGATGCTTCCCGTATTGGGCTTGGTACAATATTGATGCTAGATGGTAGAGTCATCGCATCAATAACGGCTAATAAAGAAGTATAATTAGCCGTTCGGATTGGATTTAGTAACCATTATAATTGTCACAAACAATTGCTTTAGCGGCAATTATTTTGAATATAGCGGCTATAATAATGGACGTTAAAGAAGTATAATTAGCCATTTAGGATTGGACTTAGTAGCCACTATAATTGGCGCAAATAATTGCCGTTAAATATAATAATTTTTAGTGGCAATAAAGCATACCGTATACCAGCTTTTGCAAGAATAGCCGTTAAAGGCTTTGCCGACCCCAATTTTATCGGCAAAAAGCTAATGGCCGGTAAAAGATATAACGGCTATTATTATTGCCGCTAAAGCCATTTTGTATTACCGCTAAAGGTCTTATTTGTAGTAGTGGTCCCAGTTCGAGCGAGGTCGAACTGTTAGCTTTGATGGCGAAGGCACTTAGTCTATGACTTGGTTCGAACGAGGTCGAACTGTCAACTTTGATGTCGTTGATATCTAAGGCTCTTAGCCTTTGACTTAGTTCGAACAAGGTCGAACTGTCAATTTTGATGGCGAAGGCATGTAACATTAGTCCTAGTTCGAGTGAGGTCGAACTGTCAACTTTGATGGTTAAGGCACTCAGTTTTTGACTTGGTTCGAGCGAGGTCGAACTGTCGACTTTGATGGCGAAGGCACTTAGCCTTAGTCCCAGTTCGAGTGAGGTCGAAGTGCCAACTTTGATGGTGAAGGCACTTAGCCTTGTTCTATTGTTTAGATCGATAGTTCAATGCCATGGGCATTTAAGCGTCAAGACTTTGTTTTGACATGTGGTCTTCTGTCGTACATGTGTTATGGCTATTTGCCGGACCATAGCGTTTGAGCTGCTTTAGGATGATTTTCGATTCCTCGTTTGAAACACCCCCGTGCCAGTTTCTGGCCTGAAGAATTTTGGAAGATGAGGGGGCGATGCTTCATACTTCTGCCCAGCGATTAAAAGGGGAAGGGAAGACACTTTGCATCGCTTCTCTCCTTGTTCGGGCTGTTCGAGATCAATAGGGCAGAAAATTTTAGCTCCCGATGACGCATCTGATTCTTCTTTTTTCGATGCGCTGCCATTGACTCTGGTTCGAGTTGGATTATCTTTTTGGTGTTTCTTTGGCTTCAATCCAGGAAGAACTAGGTACTTTTACTAGAAATTTCCCACAGACAACGCCAAATTGTTTGACTCAAAAGTTACTAAATACTTTTTAAGCAAATCAATCAAAGGAGATGAAGGGGTAAATCATAGTCAAACATAATTAATACGGGATCAGAAGACATAAACAAAACACAGAAATATTGGACATAAATCATGGTTCAAAAGTGTTATTGATCATAGAAATTTGTCCTTGCCTCCCGGTGAAGAGGTTCAAGGAATTACATTTATGTTGCTTTCTTCATAGGTGGGAGAAAAAGAGAATCCTCCCTTGGCATATGTTCCATATTTTACTCATAGAGTCCTCCAATCCCTTTTTTGGGTTGTTAGAGTAGTGGAGAAGAAGGCTTAGTCCCATTTTTCGGGTCTCTTACCTTGCATTTATAATCGAATAATCCATGGGCTTGTCACGATTCATTGTAGCTAGGTGGAGGGGGCGTTCCTTTGTCGTGGAGGGACCGTGGTCCCGTTGCTAATTTCATAAATAATAGTAGCGAGTGGGAGTCGAGTTCATTGACTGCTTTCGTGAGATGATTTGGACGGGGTCGTTGCCGTCATGTTCGTGCGGTCAAATTTGACCAATACAACTACCTCCATAAATATCAGTGGTGTTCTCTTTTACAGGTAATGCACATAGGCAGAAGTTAAAAATGAATTGAGAGCAAAATAGCAAGACAATTTGGCAAGCAGTTTATGTGTGATTCAAGCATGCAAACCTGAAGCTACTTGAACCAGATAGAAGAACCAGTTCCAAGTGTCTATCTTTTATTCTAGTTCAATTGTAGTAGGTATTTTCATATTGTATCTTCAGCTTTATCTAGAAGAAATTATATTAGGTACTTAGATTTTTCAAGTTAGAGTTAACTTGAAGGTTTCGCAATAGTTGATGTTGTGTGCTACAACGGAATTAGAGTTAACTATAAAAGAGTTTTTGTAAATGCAGTTTTTGGCTTAGTGATTTTAGTGGAGAGTTTGGTAAAATCTTACTGGAAGGTAGCTCGTGATTTTTTCACCTTTTGAGCCAGGTGTTTTCCACGTAAAATATCTGTGTTCATTAATTTCTGTATTTGTTATTTCGTAGTAGTTGGAACACATAAAAAAACCGAATCCTCTAATAATCAGGTTAAATGAAAAATTAGGTACCACAAAAATTATCCTCCCCTCCTGTATAGTATTGAAGTATAAAACATCAAGAATTAAGTACAAAGGCCTTAAAGATTTTACAATCAATAATTTGTTGAAGAAAGTAAATGAAGATTCAAGAATTTTTGACACCTCAATTTTCTTAAAGCTAGATATTATTGGCCATATTCCAATATTTTTATTCAAAATTTGTTTCTAGATCCCACATGACTCTGGATATTGATAGTAATTTAATTTGTCCCCCTTTTCCATATCAATTCTCCTATTCATGACCTATTTTATCTTCTCGCAAGAAATAAATTACAGAAGGAAAAGGTTGCCATTAATTGGCGTTTCCCTATAAACAAAAGTATTCGTCAATATATTGGTCTTTTTACCAACTTACTGTTATTTCAAGAGAAACGCTAACAAGTATTACCTCAAGTCTATTTTACACCGCACAATATATATAAGGATGACTTGCTTTTATATTTTTACAAAACATATACTTATTACTTAACCAAACTGTTAGCTTGCTTTTATATTTTTACAAAACAAACACCCCCCTACCACCACCACACATAAAAGAATGTTAACGCTAGATCGAACTCTTAATTGGCTTTTTTCCTTATCTCCCTCAAAAAGTAGTTAAAATCAAAGTAAAAGAAGGTTCTTCGTAAATTAATTAACACGAGTAGTCGTACCCGTGCGATGCGCGATAAATTTTAAAAAATATTAACTAAATTAAATTGTGATCGGGTTTGTTTGATCCTATTTGATCTTATTGGTTTAATAAATTTCAATTGTCATATTATTTGTCAATACGATATACCCAATAATAAAATCTCTATTAGTCTATGAATAACTTTTTTGTTCTATATTTTTCTTTATTATATTATCCAATATTTAGTATTATTACACTGTTAATAGAAATTATTATTAATATATTACTTTATTTAATATTTTCATCTGCTCGTTCTTTTGGTAACATAAGAGAAGATATATAATTTATTACTATTGAAATAGTTGTTAGTTAAATATTATTCTGTTGTTCTCAATAATATTATCTAAATTTTAATTAATAAAATCTCTATTAAACTAAAGGGACTTATATAACGTCGAATAATTTTTTTTATGTATTTTTCTTTATTATATCATCGAATAAATTTTTTGTTATGTATTTATCTTTATTATATTACCTATGTTTGAGTAGTTAATTTTGTTATTTTTATCATTTTTTGTACATAATTTTTGAATCTCCAAATTTATTGGAGTTTTGTCCTAAATTTTGACATTTTGTTAATTTTTTGATGTTACATTTGGAATCATCAGAATGATTTACTTCTCCTATTCTATATAAATAGAAGTAGATATTGTCTGAATTTTATGAATAATCTCTATTAAATTAAAGGGACTTATATCGTTATCAAATAACTTTTCTGCTATGTATTTTTGTTTATTATAATATCTAATATTCAGTATAATTATATTGTTAATAGAAATTATTAGCATATTACTTGTTTAATATTTTTGTCTGCTAATTTCTTTGGTAATATAACAGAAGATACACATTTTATTACTCTTGAAAATATTTTTTTATTTTGATATTAATTTCTTTGTTAATTATTAATAATCCATAATTAAATAAATAATTAATAACTAATTATGTCATGTGTCCTTTTTTTAAGATACCACATAGCTTAAGTAGAGACCTTTGTCCTCTCCTTTTAATAATACAAGATGTTTCTTCTTATATAGGTGCTTAGCTTGAGGGGATCTTGTGTTAATTTCTCGTATTCAGACTAGCTGTAATTTCCGCTAAAGAAACATTAAAGAAAATTTATGGGTCATTCGCCAAGAATACTGGTCCTCAAGCTTTTGTGGTGTTTTCGATTTGCTATAGAATCTGCAAAGTTCAGACAGTATTGCGCGTTTATATCTTCATGAATATGGGCGGTATTTTATTGTTTTCTGATTGAGGTTCTGAAACTTACAATGATTTATGTTTTAGTTGTGGTTAATCTAATATCACATTAATATATTTCTCATTTGTGTACCAATCACCCTCATTGGTTTCACATATAGGCAAATTCAGGATTTGAGACCTATGAATTCCTAATGTAATTTTAGATTAATTAATATATAATAATAATTGGGTTCACAATTAAATATTTATAAATATGTAATGAACACAAAAATTAATAGATTCCCGAGAATCCATATGTAGGTCCGCCCTGGTTTCACATTAATCAAGAAGAAGAGGTACAGAAAGATATCTCTTTGGATGATCATACGGAACAGACAAAAGTGAAAAGCCAATTTTGTATTCAAATTTGAAAGACCAAAGGCTGGACAATGACCCGTTTACGCGCTAAACAAAAGATAACAACTTTACCTTCACACACTATTTGGACAACCATGGAATTCCTTTTCCCAACTCCTAGTTAATAAATAATTTATAGAAAAAGTAAGGGTAACTCGGGGTTTTCAAAAGAAAACAAAATATTGAACCAAATAAACAACAAAATAATAAATGTTTTTTGACAATTAGTCAAAGAAAAAAAAAAGGAAGAAGAAAAAACAGACCGACTCTTTCTCCGCAAACACAGAGACATATCAACTTAAAAATTCTGTGTAATTTTCTTTTCATCTTTGTAGGGATTTTTCTATAAAAAAAATATTTTTTCATAAAACAGTTCTCTAGAGATATTCTTAATGGGCTCGATCAGGCTTTGAAAAAAAGGAGGGGAGAAATTCAAAAATAGCTAGATTTACAATTGGTTGTTTAAAAATAGCACAATTTCTGTTATAAATACACTTCTATTTAAGGTGAATGTCTTTAATTAGAGAGATTCTAGAGTTCTATTCTTGGTAGCTAAATCATCCTCCTCCCTATAAATAGAGGTGTCCTCTACCATTGTAAATGACTCCTAACATTCTCTAAGTATCAATAAGAAGAACTCTCTCTACTCTTCTCTCTATTGCTCTTGTTCTTGCATTATTGTTCGTCTTTTATATTATTTCATAACACGTTATCAGCACGAGACTCTACCGTCTCAAGAACCATCCTCGAAAAATCTAAGGTATTTCCCTCTTCCTAATTTAATTTTCAATTATGTCTGACATTACGAAAAGAAAGTTCGTTGCCCTTGAAATTTCGGGCAAGAACTATATGACATGGGTGTTGGATGCTGAAATCCACTTAGATGCTATGGGTCTCGGAGACACATCAAAGATAGAGAAAAAGCATCCACCCAAGACTGTGCGAAGGCCTTGATTTTCTTGCGCCATCACCTTGATGAAGGTTTGAAGATTGAATATCTCACCGTCAAGGATCCACTCATCTTGTGGAACGGCTTAAAGGAGAGATATGACAACCTGAAGTTGGTCACTCTGCCACAAGCACGATATGATTGGGCTCATCTGAGGCTCCAGGACTTTAAGTTCGTTTCTGAATATAATTCTGCAATGTTCAGAATTACTTCTAAATTGAAGCTATGCGGGGATAATATCTCCGATTATGATATGCTTGAGAAAACGTTTACAACGTTTCATGCCTCCAATATGGTACTGCAACAACAGTACAGAGAGAAAGGCTTTCAAAGTACTCTGAACTGATTTCTCTTCTACTAGTGGCTGAGCGAAATAATGACCTGCTCATGAGAAATCACGAAAATCGACCCACTGGGTCCACACCACTGCCTGAAGCAGATAAGGTGCACTCTCATTATGCCAAACATGAAAAGGGCCATGGTCATGGTCGTAAACGGGGTCATAGCCAGGGACGTAGACAAGGAAGAAATTCCAATGAAGTCCGTCAACCCCCAAGGAGAGATAACCACCGAAAGCAGAAACGGGGTCATGAAGATCCTAAGGCAAATGGTTCAGAAACTATATGTTATCGTTGCGGTGGGAAAGGGCACTGGTCAAAGACTTGTCGTATACCAAGACACTTGGTTGACCTTTATCAAGCATCTCGAAAGAGAAAAGGCCCTGAAACAAATTTTGTCTATGACGACAACTTGGACATCACCCACCTGGATGTGGCAGACTTCTTTGAGCAACCCGAGGGGAAAATAGACCACCTAATCGGTGATGGGTCCGTGATGAAAGAAGATGGAGTTATTTGATTTTGTTCTACTTATTTGTATTAGCTAGTGAATAAACTAATAGTCATTAGTATTAGCTCGTATTAGTTAGTTCATGATGCAATGTTAGCAGTAGTTCTTTAGAATATCTTCAATATGCTCAAATATCAATAATATTTTTATTTTCCAGTAGGGGTAATCGACTAGCCTGAAAAACTAGTCGATTATCTACTATTTTCGCATTAAAGCTGAAAAACAATTGATCAACAATCGATTGTCTTTGTCTAACAATCGATTGTCGTTAAGACAGTGTAATCTGGAATTTTTCAAAAATCATCCACAATCGATTGTCTATGCATAACAATCGATTGTCTTAAAACAGTGTGCTCTGGAATTTTTCAAAATAGCCAACAATCGATTGTCTATGCATAACAATCGATTGTCTTAAGACAGTGTGATCTGAAGTTTTTCAAAATAGCAAATAATCGATTGTGTGTGTTTAATAATCGATTGTCAATGTTTAACAATCGATTGTTTGTGTTTAACAATCGATTGTTTGAAGAAAATGCTTAAACTGAAATTTTCAAACTGCAAAGTAATCAATTATGGATAACATATCTGTTTTCGTTAGTCAACTGTTAGCAGCATATTTTGAAAATATTATGTGACACAAACAAATTGAACTTGTTTATTCTTATATTCGTGTATCTCTTTTGTATGTCAAACTATGGGATAGCAAATATGGATATCTCACAAATCGAACTTGGATCAACGTCCAACTGTAAAAGTATTTGCCTAGTTGATTCATGTAATACACATACAATACTCAAAGAAAAGAAATATTTCTCTCAACTAAATATGTGTAAGGCAAACGTTACTACAATCTCTGGAAGTAGTAAATTGATTGAAGGCTCCGGAAGAGCAATTGTAACTCTGCGCAAAGGCACGACGTTAAACATAGAGAATGCAATGTTCTCCTCCAAGTCTAAGAGAAACTTGTTGAGTTTTAAAGATGTACGCCAGAATGGCTATCATATTGAGACAATGGATAAAGATAATCTTGAATATCTCGTCATCACAAAGAATGTCTCCGGCCAAAAGAGGGTTATTGAGAAATTCCCGTCTTTATCTTGTGGCCTGTATTGGACAAGAATTAGTGCAATTGAGGCACATTCAACAGTAAACCAAAGGGTTACTAATTCCAATACCTTTGTACTTTGGCATGATCGATTGGGACACCCAGGATCGGTCATGATGAGACGGATTATAGAAAGCTCATATGGGCATCCGTTAAAGAATTTCAAAATTCTTTCGAATAATGAATATCCTTGCACTTCGTGTTATCAAGGCAAGTTGATTATCAGGCCATCACCAACAAAGGTTGGGACTGAGTCACCCACGTTTCTGGAACGTATACAAGGGGACATTTGTGGACCTATTCACCCACCTAGTGGGTCGTTTAGGTATTTCATGGTCTTGATAGACGCATCCTGTAGATGGTCTCATGTGTGCCTGTTGTCATCACGCAACCTTGCGTTTGCGAAATTAATGGCACAAATAATTCGACTACAAGCACAATTTCCAGATAATCCAATCAAGTCCATTAGACTGGATAATGCTGCTGAGTTTACATCCCAAGCATTTAATGATTATTGCTTATCAATCGGGATAAAAGTTGAACATTCTGTAGCTCATGTTCACACTCAAAACGGTCTTGCAGAATCGTTAATTAAACGCCTGCAGTTGATTGCAAGGCCATTACTTATGAGAACGAGGCTGCCCACTTCGGTATGGGGTCACGCCATCTTACATGCAGCAATGCTAATTCGTCTCAGACCGACGAATTACCACAAGTATTCCCCGTTGCAATTGGTTTTGGGTCATGAACCCAATATATCCCATTTAAGAATTTTTGGATGCGCAGTATATGTGCCTATAGCACCGCCATCCCGCACCAAAATGGGTCCGCAAAGAAGGTTAGGAATATATGTTGGGTTTGAATCGCCCTCCATCATTCGCTACCTCGAAACATTGACAGACGACTTGTTTACTGCACGATTTGCAGACTGTCGATTTGATGAGACACTTTTCCCAAAATTAGGGGGAGAAGTTGGTGAAACCAAACGGGAAATTTTGTGGAAAAATGCATCATTATCTCATCTTGATCCACATACCTCTATTTGTTGAAGAATGTCGAAAAAGACATGATTGGCCAAAGTGGCAAGAAGCAATTCAATCAGAATTGAATTCGCTGGCAAAACGTGAAGTTTTTGGCCCTATAGTTGAAACACCTAATGGTGTTAAGCCTGTCGGCTATAAATGGGTCTTTGTACGCAAAAGAAATGAGAAAAACGAGGTACAAAGATATAAGGCACGCCTTGTTGCACAAGGTTTTTCTCAAAGGCCTGGTGTCGATTATGAAGAGACATATTCGCCTGTAATGGATGCGATAACCTTTCGTTATCTCATAAGTTTTGCTGTCCATGAAAAGCTTGCCATGCACTTAATGGATGTGGTTACTGCCTATCTTTATGGCTCACTTGATAATGAGATATACATGAAAATTCCCGATGGACTCAAGATGCCAAACGCGCATAATTCGAAATCTCGGGAAATGTTTTCAATTAAATTGCAAAGGTCCTTGTATGGTCTAAAGCAATCAGAACGAATGTGGTATAATCGTCTTAGTGAGTACTTGTTAAAAGAAGGCTATATAAATGACGTCATTTGCCCTTGTGTTTTTATAAAGAAAACAACATCGGAATTTGTTGTACTTGCCGTATATGTCGATGACATAAACCTTATTGGAACCCCTATAGAACTCCAAAAGGCAATTGATTATCTAAAGGATGAATTCGAGATGAAAGATCTCGGAAAGACTAAACTATGTCTTGGTTTGCAAATTGAATATTTGGCAAACGGAATTTTTGTTCATCAATCTACCTATACAGAAAAGGTACTGAAACGGTTTTACATGGATGAAGCACATCCTTTAAGTACACCGATGGTTGTTCGATCACTTGATGTGAACAAAGATCCATTCCGACCACAAGAAAGGAATGAAGAGCTACTTGGTCCTGAAGTACCATATCTTAGCGCAATTGGCGCACTAATGTATCTTGCAAATACTACAAGACCTGACATATCCTTTTCAGTTAATGTCTTAGCAAGATTTAGCTCGGCTCCTACGAGGAGACATTGGAATGGGATCAAACACATATTGCGGTACCTAAAGGGAACTACCGATATGGGCTTATTTTATGGCAAGAATTGCAGCCCGGATCTTGTTGGTTATGCTGATGCTGGATATTTGTCCGACCCACACAAGGCTCGATCTCAAATGGGTTATGTGTTTACCTGTGGAGAAACCGCCATATCTTGGCGATCGACTAAGCAATCAATTGTGGCTACTTCATCTAATCATGCCGAGATAATTGCTATTCATGAAGCAAGTCGGGAGTGTGTGTGGTTAAGGTCGATAATACATCATATCCAAGACAAATGTTGTTTGAAGTGTGATAAACTACCCACAACTTTGTATGAAGACAATGCAGCATGTATAGCTCAATTGAAGGGAGGATTCATAAAAGGAGATAGAACGAAGCATATTTCACCAAAGTTATTCTTCACACATGATCTTCAAAAGAATGGTGATATCAATGTTCAACAGATTCGTTCAAGCGACAATATGGCTGATTTGTTCACAAAATCTCTACCAAAGTCAACCTTCAAGAAGCTAGTTCACAAGATCGGGATGCGAAGACTTAAGGACATAAATTGATGTTCTTATCAGGGGGAGTTAATGCGCGTTGCACTCTTTTTCCCTTACAAGGTTTTGTCCCACCGGGTTTCCTTGCGAGGTTTTTAACGAGGCAACCAAATAGGCGCATATTCAAACATGTGTACTCTTTTTTCTTACTTTAATTTTTCCCATCGGGTTTTGGTTTTAAGGTTTTAATGAGGCACATCATTGAATAGACATTCAAGGGGGAGTGTTATAAATACACTTCTATTTAAGGTGAATGTCTTTAATTAGAGAGATTCTAGAGTTCTATTCTTGGTAGCTAAATCATCCTCCTCCCTATAAATAGAGGTGCCCTCTACCATTGTAAATGACTCCTAACATTCTCTAAGTATCAATAAGAAGAACTCTCTCTACTCTTCTCTCTATTGCTCTTGTTCTTGCATTATTGTTCTTGTCTTTTATATTATTTCATAACAATTTCAAAATTAATCGGAATTTAGCCATTTTTTATGTAAAAATAAATTTGAGCGAAAACACTATTCAAACCCGGAAAATACGCCCGTATATTATGGTGGAGTTCCAGCATAAGTATACTATAACTCCAGCATATTATACTGGAGTTCCAGGGTAAGTATGTGTAGAGAGTTTTGGAAAGTAAGTTTCTTGTATTGCTCACCAAAGTATATATAGAGTACAGGGAAATCAAAACCTACCAACTATAGGATTGTACAATAATGAAGGAAAATCAAAACCTACCAACTATAGGATGTACAATTAATGAGAGAATATTCTACCAATAATAAAAAAGATACACAAAAGATATTTACAATATTTCCTAATACGCCCCCTCAAGATGGAGGGCCGGAGGACATGCCAATCTTGGACATCAGCAGAAAGCCGAGGACGAGATAAGTGCTAGGTGAGAGCATCAGCAAGCTGATCAGCAGAGGATACGTGAGCAACACGAAGGGACCCATTCTGGACCAATTGACGAACAAAGTGATAATCAATGGAGATGTGCTTCATGCGAGAATGAAACACAGGGTTGGCACAGAGATAAGTGGCGCCAATGTTGTCACTGTAAATGACAGGAGCAGCCGGAAGAGGGACATGAAGCTCGCGCAGCAGGGAATGAACCCAACGTACTTCAGCGGCAGCAGAAGCAATGGCACGATACTCAGCCTCAGTAGATGATCGTGCAACGGAACGCTGCTTTTTGGAGCTCCAGGAAATAGGATTTGGCCCTAGAAAAACAACATAGGCACCAGTTGAGGAGCGGTCATCACAGTTTCCACCCCAATCAGCATCAGAGAAACAATGCAGAGGTATAGCAGATGAAGGACGCAGCCAGACGCCAAAGTCACGCGTCTCATTCACATACCGGAATAGGCGCTTAACTGCACCCCAATGAGTGACAGTAGGAGCATGCATGAACTGTGAGAGTTTATTCACAGTAAAGGAGATATCAGGACGAGTGAAGGAGAGATACTGGAGGCCCCAAGGGCCTGTCGATAGGCGGATGCGTCGGCAGGGGCCGAGCCGTCGGCCTGATGAAGGCGAGTTGACGCCGCTGTTGGCGTCTGAACAGGATTTGACTCCAGCATATTATGACGAGTCAAAAGATCAACAACATATTTACGCTGAGAAAGAAAACACCCCTTGGAGCTGCAGAGAACTTCAACACCAAGAAAGTAGCTTAGATCACCCATGTCTTTAAGAGAAAACTGAGACCCAAGAGAGTCAATCACACGGTTCAAGAAAGCAGAATCATTACCAGTCAATATGAGATCATCAACATACACCAAAAAATAGGCCGTAATACCAGAGTGCTGAAAGACGAAGAGCGAAGTGTCAGAGGTAGTGTTGACGAAACCCATGGTCTGAAGGCTTTGGCGGAGCGCACTGTACCATGCCTGGGGTGCCTGGTTGAGACCATAAATAGCTTTCTGTAACTTACAGACATAAGATGGATAGGCTTTGTCAACAAAGCCCGGTGGTTGTACTATATAAACATCCTCTCTAAGCCTCCCGTGGAGAAAGGCATTGTTCACATCCATTTGACGAAGAGGCCAGCCCTTTGATACAGCTATACTGAGAACCAAACGCACAGTTGCCGGCTTAAATACTGGACTGAAAGTCTCCTGGAAATCCACACCTGGACGCTGATGAAAACCCTTTGCAACAAGCCGGGCTTTGAACTTATCCACATTACCGTCAGGCTTGCGTTTGATGCGATAAACCCACTTGCAACCCACAACATTCTGCGAGGAATCAGGCTGGACAAGATCCCAAGTGCCATTCCGTAGCAGAGCATCAAACTCTGATGACATAGCAGCGCGCCAGCACTCATCAGACATAGCATTGGACAGGGACTAAGGTTCAGTAACAGCAGGAGAGGTGACAGCAGACATACCAAACTTCTTGTTGGGCATAAAGATGTTATTTTTGCTGCGAGTCTGCATATGATGACCACCCTGAAAGGATGCAGGTGGCTGAATAATGGGTGTAGCGGCAGGGGCCGCTGGCGGTGCCGGAAGGAGCGCTGGTGGCGCGGTTGGTGGCGCCGGGAGTGCGTCCGGTGAAGGATCGCTATTGGGATCAACGGTAGGTACTGGTGGCGGCAGCGGAAGGACATCTAGGGAGACCGGAATGGATACAGGGGGAGACTCGGGGTTAGACATTTTGGAGAACGGGAAGACATCCTCATGGAAGGTGACATGACGCGAGACGAAGATTTTAGACGTTGAGGGATCAAAGCAGAGATAGGCGCTTTGAGTAGTAGAGTAGCCGAAGAGGACACAGGCACGAGATCTGGGTTCCATTTTGTGTGAGGTGTAGGGCCGAAGCCAAGGGAAGCATTGACAGCCGAAGACACGTAATTTGGCAAGGTTGGGGCGTTTCTGGAAGAGAGACTCAAAGGAGGAGCGCATCGAGAGATTTGTCTTGGGAAGACGATTAATGAGGTAGACTACTGTAGCAAAGGCATAAGGCCAGTAAATGAGAGGTATAGAGGCATGATGAAGGAGAGTGAGACCAGTATCGACAATATGACGGTGACGGCGTTCAGCATAGCCATTGTGCTGAGGAGTATGAGGAGGTGACGTAAGATGGGAGATGCCATGAGAGGCAAGAAAAGAGCGTAAAGCGAGAAATTCACCCCCATTGTCAGTATACAGACTAATGATTTTAGCAGAGAAATATTTCTCTACAATGGATTTAAAAATGGGGAAGGTTTGTGAGACATCAGATTTACGACGTAAAGGAAAAAACCAAACATACTTAGAAAAATGATCAACAAAGATGACATAATATTTAAACCCTTCATTAGAAATAATTGGAGAGGTCCATACATCGGAGAAAATAAGCTCCAGGGGAGCAGTAGAAGATAGACTTGACTCAGAAAAAGGTAACTTATGACACTTATGAAGCTTGCAAGATACACAGGCAAGATCAGACACATTACTGGACGCTATACTGCTAGACGACACTAAATGACGCAGGGTTTTAACTGACGGGTGACCAAACCGAGAATGCCACAATGACGCAGAGAGCTTTTGTGCCGTGAGGGCAGATGGGAGACTGGGAGCCGCCGGCCAGTAGTAGGTATTGCCCCTAAGTGGGCCGCGAATGAGCGTTGCCCACGTGCGACAATCCTTCACCTGAAAATCAGTATCAGAAAGAACAACGTTAACATTATTGTGACGACATAATTGGGCAACAGAGATCAAATTTTTACGCATATGTGGAACACAGAGAGCCCCAGGTAATAAAAGAGAGGAATGACTGTTAAGTTGTCCAGTATGAGTAATTGTTAAACCTTCACCGTAACCAATAACCACATTTTTGAAGCCAGTGTAAGGACTGTGAAGAGACATGTTGGCAAGATCAGATGTTATGTGATGAGAGGCACCAGAGTCCAGGATCCAATCGGATGCAGAGGGAATCGTCGGAGAGTGATGGGCTGTGTGAGCAGCTGGATAGGGCGGCGAAGCATAAGCTGGCCGCGGCAATGGTCCACCGTAAGGGGGCTGGTTGGTGCCGAAGACGAGATAAGATGGGCAGCGGCGCGCGGAGTGGCCAAATTCACTGCAGAGTTGTCACTTCCCATTGTACCCGCGGCCATTGCTGGAGTAACCACCGCGACCGGAGACTGACCCGCGGCTGATGCGGCTGCGCCCGCGGCTACCGAATCGGTGACGGACTGGCTGCTGTCCGGTGACGAAGGCAGCCGATGGAGCCAAGTCGGATGTGACGGAGGTGGCCGGCACACGAGCAGTAATCTGAGCCTCCATGCTTAACAGCTTGTCATGTAATTCAGCAAAAGAGATGGGAGAATCACGGGCTTGGATGGCATGAGAGAGGTCCATATACGGGTCATCAAGACCATTTAGAACCTTTATGACAAGATCCTCAGAATCAACGGTAACTCCCAGGAGAGATAATTCATCCACAATCACGCGAATACCGTGCATAAAGTCAGTAATAGATTTAGAACCTTTTACCGGATTATGGAGCTGATGTTTGAGAGCCATGATACGACTACGAGAAGCGGTGCCGTATGTGCGCGCGAGGATGTCCCAGGCCTCTTTAGAGGTTTCCGCAGCGGCAATGAAGGAGATGATTGTCGGTGTGATCGATGAGATGATGGCACTGAGAATAAGATTGTCCTGGCGAATCCAGTAAGGATATGCTGGATTGGGGGAAGTCACGTCGTTGTCGACGATAGTGGCCGGTGGGCATGGCTTCGATCCGTCCAAGAAGTCGAGGAGATCGTAACCGTAAGGAGGGTTCGAAATTGAAATTTCCACGCCAGGTAATTAGTGGAGTCCAATTTGAGTGGGATTTGGGCCGATGCATTGATGGCAATCGGCTGGAGACGCGGTTGACGTCGTGGCGGCCATGAGCGCGAGGCAAGGAGAGGAGGCACTGAACGACGTCGAGAAAAAGAGGACTGCCAATTAGTGCAGCGGCGGCGGCGACGGGCTCCGATGAGAGGAGCTACGGCGGCAGCGGGTAGTATGTATTTAAGGTTTGTTTTAAGCCACTGGCGTATGATACCATGTAGAGAGTTTTGGAGAAGTAAGTTTCTTGTATTGCTCACCAAAGTATATATAGAGTACAGGGAAATCAAAACCTACCAATTATAGGATTGTACAATAATGAAGGAAAATCAAAACCTACCAACTATAGGATTGTACAATTAATGAGAGAATATTCTACCAATAATAAAAAGATACACAAAAGATATTTACAATATTTCCTAATAGTATGCTGGAACTGCAACATAATATACTGGAGTTCCAGCAAGTATACCGGTTCAGCATAATATACTAGAGTTTGGAGCACTGGTGCTCCACTCTGCAGTATCGGGAGTCAACAAAGTATAGCGGTCCAACATAATATACTGGAGTTCATACACATGTGCACCGAACTCCTTTATATTATGCTGAATCGGTCTCTATTATAGCAAAATAGTGTATTTTTCATTAATTTGATAAACGCTGAGTACCTTTTATACTGTGCTATTTTTAAGAAAAGGATTGGTAACAAGGCTCTTGACTTCAGCTCCTAAGCTTTTTGAATTTACTCACTATTTTGGTCTGCTAGGAAAAAGGGTTGAACTGTCGTGATAACTCATCCTGAAGATGTTTGGCTTTATGAACATATATGGGGAAAAAAATTAATAATTAAGGTTATTTCTTTCAGATTTTGCAGTTGCATGACAAGATTTGAGTATACCCTACTGTTAGCCAGGTTGAGCTGTTATTTGACGTGCTACATTTACGCCATATTGACGTTGTTAATTTGATATTTATAAATTATTCCAATGATTTTGCTGTCAGGGGACGTAGTCTTTCGGCTATGGGTCATTTGAGCTCATAATTTTGGACACAAAGTATATATATATTAAAATCTTAATTAATATTAGATTTGAATACAATTTTAATAATATAATTAATTTAATATAAAATTGAACGCATTAAATTTAAATCCTGGATCTGACTCACCTGCAGGTACACTTACTAATCGGGACAAGTCAAGTTGGCATAATGGATATGTGATCTATACAAATTTTTCTTAGGTACGTACGTACTCTTTTTATTTTCCTCTAATTTGGCCTGCCATGAAAGGGATGGTCGTAGTCGCTTGATTGGTTACTAGTAATGGGTTCAAATTTAATACAGCAATAACTCTAAGTATTTTTTACAATATCAGAGATACTTAACAATCTGCTACGAGATTTGCTACATGATTGAGATTGTTTGTTCCAGAAAAGTCAAACTATAGATGCACTACGTTCTAGTTCGATATAATACACCCCACTTATTACACAATTTTTTTTTAAAAAAAAAATCTGCTTAATGTAATTTTGTATTGTCACTGGCATTGATAACTCAAAAAAAAAAGTTTTATAGCCAATTAAATTTAATAAATCTTTAACTTATTTGATCACATAAATATTTTTTATTCAGTAATTCAATAAGAATCAAACCCTTCAGAAAAACTGAAACGATTCTAATCTGCACGGTTGATATGCCCATTTTGAATTGGCTGATGATGGGGAGATGGTGACATTGTTAGCAATAAAAAAATTAAAAGCATGTTCCACGACAAGCACTAATAATTGAAGTCCTTCACTATAAATTGGCATTTGGAGATGTTAAAATGAAGAACATATCGAAATAAATTAATAAGGAACAAAGAGAAAAAAATACATAAAATTAAGAAAAAAGGGGCTGGAGAGACATGGCTAACATGGCTGAGAAGTGGGAGCAGCTTAGTGGCAAAAACAATTGGGAAGGATTATTAAGCCCCTTGGATCTTGATCTACGTAAATATATCATTCAATATGGAGAATTAGCTCAAGCAACTTATGACACTTTCATTACAGAGAAAGCGTCTAAATATGCTGGAGCTAGCAGATACTCGACGGAAAACCTTTTTACTAAGGTTGGACTTGACCCACTGAAATATCGTGTAACCAAATTTTTCTATGCAACTGCATCCATTCCACTTCCTGATGCTTTCATGGTAAAATCATTGTCAAGGGAAGCATGGAGTAAAGAATCAAATTTTATGGGGTATATTGCTGTGGCTACTGATGAGGGTAAAGTTGCACTAGGAAGGAGGGATATTGTGGTTAATTGGAGAGGAACGATGCAGAAGTTGGAGTGGGTGAATGATCTTCAGTTTTTAGCTGTTCCAGGACCCAAAGTCTTTGGTGACGCAGGTTTGCTTTCTTTGCTTCAACCTTTGGTGCATCACGGCTTCTACAATATTTATACAACAGAAGATCCACGATCACAGTTTAATCAGGCTAGTGCCCGGGATCAGGTGCGTATTTACTTGCTTATTTGATATAGCTTCCATGTTTTTACGAGAATATGATTGTTTACTTCTCAGGTAATTTTTCTTTTACAAATATCAGACTTTAATTAATGATATAAGTATTGAGTCTTAATCACAGTTCAAAGCCCCGCAATATTTTCAAATACTGAAGCAAAACTGAACTATAATGTTCGGTATGCTAGTTAATCATAGAAAACTTCGTTGTTCTAGAGTATTTGAAGAGAAATAATGGTTTTCATTAACAGATGTTCAAGTATTTTTTCAGCCGGTGAAGTTTATGTCTAAACCACAAGGTCAACTTCCAGATGCTCTTTTGATCTTCAACATTCAATAGTACTCATTCGTTTCTTCAAAATATTATATTGTCCAAATACCTACTTTATCTTTTGGTTCTCTCTCTTTTTCTCGCTCTCCAAAAATGCAGATATTAACTTCTATAATACATGTCCAAAGTCAAGATCCCAACAGGAATAATAAATTTGTCACCGAGATTTACTTTTTATGTTATTTAATTAGGTAAAGAGACTCTAGGTTATAAGGAAGCATACTTGCAACTTCGTTTCTGTTAATTTTGTATCGAAGGAATTACTAATTACTACCTTGATGATCGCTGAAGATTATATATAATATAGTTCATTGTTTTCTTCGTGTCAGGTAATTGAAGAAGTAAAAAGATTGGTTGAGGAATATAAGAATGAAGAGGTTAGTATTACTGTAACTGGCCATAGCCTAGGTGCATCACTTGCAACCCTAAACGCGGTTGACATATCTTTTAATGGAATCAACAAAACAAACGAAGGCAAGGAATTCCCCGTGACAGCTTTTGTATTTGCAAGTCCTAAAGTTGGGGATCTCAATTTTCATAAGGCATTCTCCAAGCTGAATAATCTTCATATCTTGAGAATTCATAATGTTTTGGATATTGTCCCTAAATATCCACCCGTTGGCTATATAGACGTTGGCGAGGAACTAATGATTGACACCACCAAATCCCCATATGTGAAGCCTCCTGGAGAAGTTGTTAGCTGGCATTTATTGGAGCCATACTTGCATGGAATTGCAGGCACTCAAGGAATAGGAATTTTAGCAGGTTTTAAACTAGAGGTGAATCGTGATATCTCACTTGTCAATAAGCAGCGGGACATACTAAAAGACGAATATTGTATTCCTGGGCTTTGGTGGGTTGACAAGCACAAAGGGATGGTTCAACAACAGGATGGATCTTGGCTTCTCTTGGATCGTGAGGAGTATGACTTCTGAAAGAGTTAAGGTTTCAAATGTGGTTTTATTTCCTTTCATGTAATGTTTGAATAAAGGGGTTTCATTACTATATAAGTATGTATTATGCTTCCTCTTATAACAGAGGATTGACTTGTATGTTCATCTATTTCTTTATATGAGTCTTAACTTTTCTGTCCGCTTAACTTGTATGCTTTAAATTATCTAAAAGATAGATAATGCTCTTATATACTTCTTACTAACTGATGCAAGATATATATATATTATAAAATGTTGCATTTGTTATATATATATATATATATATATATATAGAGTTTTATAATCGGATACATGTGTGTATTATTTACATATGGATTATATCAATAATATAAAACTATATATTGCAAACCGAATATTGTTTTAATTATAATGCGTTCTATGTTTGGACCATTTTACTTATACTGGAAACAAACCGGCCTCTTAACGCTTATAAGCTAACTATTTCCCTTTCTGTTTTTGTTTTCATGAATTTGTTATGTTGAATGCTAGAGTAATTAATTTTTGATTTCAAAGCATAAGAAAGTTGATAGTTACTTTTATTTTTTGTTTTATATTAAGCCATCACCAAGGCTAGTGCCGTTGGTGTTGGGGTTAGGCTCGACCCCTACCAAGTCTATTCACATACAAAAATTACAAAGAGGAGGGGAACATGAACCTTAACCTCCAAAAGAAACCCGACTGGTGCCGTTTCAAAAAAAGTTGGAAAAGAGAGCCTATACAATTCTTCCATAGCTAACTATGAATTCAACTAACAAAGAAATTAGTTTTGTCGTATCTTCTTCTAATACTAGGAAGTTGCCATTTGTCAAGTTGAAAATGTCCCTTCACCTCTTTCCGAAGATGTTGAAAAGAGCAATAGAAGGCACCGTTTCCACAAGACAAGGCTAACTTAGCTAAATAATCTGTCACTTGATTTGCTTCTCTAAAGCAATGGGTGAAGTGTACCTCTGCCCTACTGACTGTCGAAGTGATGTCTCTAACTATCTTTCTAAGATTGAGATTGTTGGTGTCTTTATTTTTCAGCATATTTGTCACAATCAGAGAGTCTAATTCCAAATCAAAAGTACGTATTCCATTTTGACAACACCAATCTACCCCATACTTGGCTGCTTGTGCCTCTGCTTGGTTGTTGCTGTTGCATTGGATATGAATTGAAAATGCCATAACCAAATCACCTAGTTCATTCCTCATAACTCCTCCTATGCCTGCTCTTGAATTATTGCCTAGAAAACTATTGGAAATAAACCCTCCACAGAAATAATATTCACAATAATAAAAACGGAATAATAATGTAGCATCGAGATACGGTAATTAAAAAGAGTAGCAACGACACCAAAATTTTTACGTGGAAAACCCTTTTGAATAAGGGAAGAAACCACGGTCCCGAGAGAAGCAACTGATATCACTATAGTAAGGAATTTTATACTTTGTAGTTCCGAGTAAAATACTCCAAAGACCACTACAACACTCAAAAGAAATAACTCTCTTTTGATATTCCCACCTTACTACAATATCGCTCACTATCTTTTTTTCTCACAGACTATTTTCTTATACTTTGTCTGTGAAACCTCACTCTTTTTTTCTCTCTTTGTTGGTGTGTAGAAATGAGAGTTGAAGCTCTCCTTTTATAGCCAAAGGTTCACTCTCTAAAGCCTACAATATTTGACAATTTACACACACTTTTCACAATTCAACAAAGTTGGTTACCAACCCAAAGAAATTTAACAAGGTTGGCTACCAAACCAAACTAATTCAACAAAGTTGGCTACCTAACCAAACCAAGTCAACAAGGTTGGCTACCAAACCAAAGAAACTTTTAATAGGCACATGCCTAATACTTATTCAATGAGATAGACATCATCAATCTCCCCCTCTAGTCTCATTCATCTAGAGAAGGTAGCAATGTCTTCTAGTTTGAGTGCATGCCGACAAGTTCTTTGCATAGCTCGAACTTGTTCCTTGGTACCACCTTGGTCAGCATATCTGCGGGATTCTCACTTGTAGAAATCTTAAAGACTTTTAGAGATTCATCATCTACCATTTCTCGAATCCAATGATATCTCACGTCAATGTGTTTGGTCCTTGCATGGTACATAGAGCTCTTGCTAAGGTCCATTGCCCTTTGACTATCACAATAGACGATATACTCCTTTTGATGCAATCCAAGCTCTTGAAGGAACCGTTTGAGCCATACCAATTCTTTGCCAGCTTCAGTAGTGGCAATATATTCCGATTTAGCTGTAGAGAGTGCGACACACTTCTGCAACCTCGACTGCCATGATATAGCTCTCCTTGAAAATGTAAACAAATATCCAGTAGTGGATTTTCTGTTTTCAATATCACCTGCCATATCAGCATTTGTATAGCCCTTCAAGATTGGATCAGATCCTCCAAAGCACAAACAATCTCCCGTGGTGCATCTCATGTACCTGAGTATCCACTTGACTGCTTCCCAATGTTCCTTTCCAGGATTTTCAAGAAACCTGCTGACAACACTAACTGCGTGAGCAATATCAGGTCTAGTACATACCATTGCATACATCAAGCTTCCGATTGCTGAAGAATAAGGAACTCTAGCCATGTTCCCTTTCTTCTTCTCCGTTGTAGGACACATCTTTTCTTTGTATGCCCAGTTTAATTTTTCAAATACAAAAATTATACCTTACTATGCTACCTAATTACAAAAAGGTAGATTTGAGGAATGTGATGCTGACTGTTAATGTACAACCAAGACACAAATTCACATTTTGGTTAGCTGCTCAACACAGGCTGCCTACTTGACAGATTGCAAAAGTTTGGAATTGATGCACCTGTTGAATGTGCATTCTGTAAACAGCAGGAAGAAAGGTTTGAACATCTTTTCTTTGCATGCCCAGTCACTAATCGATTATGGCTTAGAATATGCTATTGGATGGGATACAATCGAGCTGTTAGTACTTGGGAGACTGAACTTCAATGGATATGCAGTAAGGCTCGAAGCAGAAACTGGCACAAAGCACTCACTGCTACTGCTTTTGTCACTACTGTTGCATTGATCTGGAGAGCCAGGAATTCCATTCGATTTGATAGCAAGATTTTTGCTGAAGATCAGTTCTGTAGAGAAGTGGCATTGTTGATTCATACTCGCAGCAGAAAATGTAAAAGATGGCATGAGGAGTTGCGTCGACTAAACTGTTATCCTTAGCTATAGCTAAATAGATACATATTAGGATAGCTTGTTTGAGTTTGTATTAGTTTAGAGCTAATTGTAAAAGAGTAGTAGATTGTCCATGCTACTACTATAGCACTGCATTATACTTTCTTTTGAAATCAATGAAATGATCCTAAATTTAATATAAAAAAAATAAAATAAAATAAAAAAAGAAGCCCAAGGACAAAGGTCCAGCGGCTGTATTTCTCATGCCGAGAGTCGATTTATTGCTCCCATCGTGCTTTTTCTTCCAGAAATCAAGTTGTTCTCCTCCCACAGTTAATTTAATATCTCATATTCAAGATTAGTACGAACCCTTCAACTTTTCAATAATTTAAGAATCTGCTAATAACTAAAGTTCCACGAGTAAATGGAAACGCATGAAATTAAAAGTTTCTTTGAATATATAGTATGTATGTGAAGTACCCATAGAAAGGATAATTTTAGTGACAATTCAAAGAACTAAAATGTTTCAGGCTAAATTATTCCCAGATTATTCAATTTACACCAATATCACATTAAATAATAAATATAATTAGCCTGTCTAATTATATATAATTCTATTATGTGATTATTAATAATCATTAAACGTTTCAATGTTAATTATGTGTTTCTTGAGTTAATGATTTTGTACCTTCATGCAATAATTAAAGTTTTGGAGATCAAATTATGACGAGAAGATATTATTTTCCCATCAACTCATAATATTGGACAGATCAATACTCAACGAAGATGACTTCCACATTATACCAAAGCAAGTCTTGATCTACTTTTCATTATGTGACAAATACGTCCCATATGAAATTCCAAGAAGCAAAAGATTCCAATGCAAATTAGTAGACCCAAATGTTTGGAATGTAATGTCATTCAATTCATTGGCTCTCGTCAATTACTTCTTATTATAACCATAGCATCAGTCCCTTCAGGGAACGTACGATGAAATTGGAATGAAACAGACTGGCATGGCACTTGCATAAGCTGATACGTGCAAATCGACAAATATATATATATATATATATATATATATATATATATATATATATATATATATATATATATATATATATATATATATATATATATATATATGTTCTATTATCAATAATAAGAATTTTAAATTAATGGCGTAACAAATACTTCAATTCCCTATCGCGTGCTCTATTTGAATTGGAAAAGAGGGAAAGAAACAAAAGCATGTTTTGTATTGTTTCAGCTTTGTGACCTGAATTCGTCCTAGTCTCCTAGAAAGTTAAAATGTGTTAATTTCTGGGAAAGGAAATGATAGATAATTAGTCTAATATCAGTGTCGAAGTGGGAACAAAAATTGGAAAATTTTACACAAAAATCTCTATATTGCGCCTATATAAACTCTGTTAATGTGTACTTAATCATTCACACAACCTCTCTTCGGGCTTTAACATATACAGTTCCTATATAAGTAGCATGGCTTTCAATTTTTGCCTTAAAATTGGTCTTGTCCTTTTTTCCATTCTTAATCTATGTTGTTTCGAAGTTACATCCCGTGACCTACAAGAAGCATCCATGCAGGAAAGGCATGAGAAATGGATAGTTCGTCATGGTCGTGAATACAAAGATGAGATAGAAAAGGAACGCCATTTCAAAATATTTAAGGAAAACGTTGAGTTTATCGAATCATTCAATCAGAATGGAACTCAACGTTATAGGTTGGCCATCAATAAATATGCTGATCTCACCACTGAGGACTTTCTGGCATCGTATACGGGGCTTGACACTTCATTCCAGCAAAAATCAAATGCTACAACGTCCTTTAAATATGATAGCCAGCTGACTGATATTCCTCTTAGCATGGACTGGAGGGAGAGCGGCAGTGTCACAGGAATCAAGGATCAAGGTCGATGTGGTATGTCAGTTCTGTTCCTATTTTAACACTTGACTGTCTCTGACCCCATACTTCCTATCAAGAATTTCCCATCTAATAGCGGCCTTTTTTTAGTCTCCTGGGCACAATTTCTGCATCCGCTACTATCCCATCTAACACAACTGGCTTAGGTATCTTTACAGGATGTTGTTGGGCATTTTCTGCGGTGGCAGCTATAGAAGGAGCATATCAGATTGGAAACAATGAACTAATCTCACTTTCGGAGCAAGAACTTCTAGATTGCACTACCCAGTTTCATGATGGTTGTAAGGGCGGACTAATGACACAAGCCTACGACTTCTTACTTCAAAATGGTGGCGGCATCACCACCGAGACTAATTATCCTTATCAACAAATTCAAAGCGTTTGCAGCACAGAACAATTATCCTCACCAGCAGTGAAAATCAGTGGTTATAAAATAGTAGAGTCAAGCGAGTCCGCGTTACTGCAAGCTGTAGCTAATCAACCAATATCTGTTGGTATTGCTGCTAATGGGAAGTTTCATTTGTATGGAAGTGGAATATATGATGGGAGTTGCAACCCTACGCTGAATCATGCAGTCACAGTTATAGGTTATGGAACAAGTGAAGATGGTACAAATTATTGGCTAGTCAAGAACTCATGGGGGACTACATGGGGTGAGGAAGGATACATGAAAATTGTTAGAGATGCCGGGGATGAAGGTGGCCAGTGGCATTGCCCAGGTTGTTCGACAAGAATTGTGGGCTCCAATAATTTCAATGTTAATTAGCTTGTCTTAAATGATATACTAGTGTAAGAACCCGTGCGTCGCACGGATAATTTTAAAAAATATTAATATTATAAAATTATGATCTAATATATTATATTATTTTAGTAAATTTTACTAGTTGCTATTTTATTTCTAATGTTGTGTACGGAAATATAACACAATCTATACAAAATCAAAGGATACACATTATACATATGGTAATAAAATAAATGGTATGTTCCTTATTTTATTTTTTATTGAATTATCAACTATTTAGTATTGTACATTTACTAACGTCACGACCCAAAAATCTCTCCGAATGAGTCGTGATGGCACATAGTCTCTAAATTAGGTAAGCCTAACATTAGCTGAAATAACATTGATATTTATTAAGTTAAAATAAAATTTCTCGAAACAATTTACCATTCTCAAATCCGGTAGTATAAGTCATAAGTTTTTTTCTAAGAGCAGTTATACAAAATAAATACATCATAGTTCTGAACAAGAACATATGGAATAAGTACAATTGAAGGTTGTCACGCCCCTTTTTTAAACAAACCCCACTAAACCCTCTTAAAATAAATAAAAGGATTTCATTAAAGCTTGAAAAGGGTTTTCAATTTTGAAAGTAACAAAATTTGTTTCAAAAGGAAAATAACTCAGAGTCGCCACCTGACATTTGAATTTAGTGTGTCAGGTCACCGTTTTTTTTCTTAAATGATTTTTCCTTTTAAATATTTTGAACTCTAAAACTAAGTCTACACCAAAGATTAGGGTAAGGGGGTTCATTTGACTTGTGGAGAAGGTGTTAGGCACTCCCCAAGTCCCGTGAAAGTCACGGTTGCATACTCGATCTAGTTGGCTTTTAAAACATTCAAATTGAGGCAAAACACATAAAAATAAAGTAAACACACAAGAGGCTCGAGGTCGTCCCCGCCTAGATGAAAGAAAATTAAAAGAAGAAAGGTTAAAGTTCTAGATTATCCTACACTATTTCTTCTACGCTGTTCTTCATGGCCACCAAATACAATTACTTCAGGGCATACCCCAGAATAAAATATATACAAGTCCTTTGGGGCATTCCTCGGATAAATTTAACTACGGGAACGACCTCTCGCCTCACATTCTAAGCGAACGAAAAATCTTAAGGCTTACCTGCCCAAGTGATAACAGCCTAGCATGCTCCTAGAGGTTATGTACCAAGAATAAGTCCAACAGATATTCAACGTAATACGACAGACAGCCCATATGCATCAAGATTTCAATCCTATTCTCTTTAATTTAATTTCTATAAACCCATAGGCCAATATCAAATCTAGTTACTGCTAACACAAGCACAAATTAGCAAATAGTAACATGTGGAGTAGTAATCCTATACTTCAGTTAAAAGAAACAAACAAATACTAACTAAAGGAAATAAGAGAAACAGACAAGGTAATTAAAGCTAACTCTATACTTCAGTTAAGCAACAACTAACATGTGGAGTAGTAAAATTAAGTAAGTATGGTTAAGAATAAACCTCAATGACTGAAGTAAAACGTAGAATTCTTCATGAAGACAACTAGACTGAATAAAATCCAGACACAGGAAAATCCAATAACTTAATTAGCTTATGAAGCAATTATATGGTGCCAGACATTTTTAAAAAAAACTAGGCAAACGTGAATGTTCAAGCAGGCATAGAATTTCATTTTTCTTCCTTCGTAGAGACACTCGTGACTGAAAAAATGAGAAACAAACTATTTTGAACCAAATCATTCTTCAAAACTTAAAATAGATCCATGTTCGAATATTAACAGAGAAGGTAAGTAAGCCCAGGACCTTCAAGATTAGAGGATTCCTGTTTTTAGTTCCAATTCAAACAAACGAGCAGAAACATTTGTAGAGACTGCAGCGATCACAAGACAGCTTCACATTCTTGTCAACAATCACAACAAATTCAAGCCCATTCATATTCGAAACCGTGAATACCAATTTCAGCAACCAAACTTAAGACAAGTTAGGAGAATTGCTGGGAATATAACTCATACCGAGCTTAATCAACAGAAGGCTTCGACGGCAAACCAATCTTTCATGATAACTAATGGACCAGCGACTACAAGGATTAGCATGTCGAAGACAACATCAACTCAAATTAAATCGCAGGCCACTGGTTATACCTCATCAAACTTTCATGTTTATTCTTGAACTAAACAGGTAGGCTTCGATTTCATGATACTACGAGAATCTTGTGAGCAGTGAGGGATGTTACAACACAAAAATCCGTGATCAGATTATGAAAGAAACCAACAGTTTTCAGAACCAAAATCAGTAGTGAGAACAAAGAATTCAGATGAAACAGTGAGGAACGACCATATTCCTATTTCTACCAGCCAAACCAACATATGAGCGGCGCGACAGAATATAACAATAGACTAAACAGAGCAAACAAGTATAAACACCATTCGAGCAGAACGATCAGAACGGAATCACACGTTAAGAGAAATCCGCCATCATTCGGAACACAATGATTTGTTTCTCTTAACGCTTAAACTTAACCAACTTTTAAGATTCAAAAAAATTCTTATGGTTTATCCAATGATCTCGTCATGATTAATTCATCACAAAACAGCAAGCAAACAGAATGAGGAACGAGATGAACCTGAGAGTGTAGCCTTTCGATTAAATCTGTTTCTAAGCAATTACAAAAACTTTTCGATGAAGCTTCGAAATGAACAAGCAGCAGGAACTACGAACCAGAATCCAACCTCAAATGCACCTCAGCGACTCGAATCAACACCTCGACTCAACTGTGCGACTAACACACAACAAAATTTCAGTCCGAATCCATTTCTGAACACCACAAGTGGAGGAAGAAACTAGAATATATTTTCCTATGTATTTTCTGAATTTTCGGAAGAGGAGCAATGCATGAACAAATATCAAACTCGAAACATTTTTTTTTGTTTTAGTTTTCTGGAATTCTAATTGCGCCTAAGAATAAAAAAATCTGAGTAGAAAGCCCAAATTAAAAACCAAGAACCCTAGTTTTTGTTTTTCCAAAAATTTTCAATCTCTCATTTTCTGTCTGAGCCCTCAGTCCTCCAAACCTCTCGAATATATCTCACCCCTAGAAGCTTCTTCCCCCTTCTCCAAGAAATCCCCAAAAACACACTTGAATAATCCAAAAATCCTCTGAAAAAAATCGAAATCTTCTGATTATCTGTGGCGAATGATTTTCGGAAAAATGGATGGCCATGATTGATTCATAATCAATCTATATCTCCCATTCATACAAAAATCACCCGCAAATCCGTGTGAAAAGGAACGAGAATGTTCAGGTCGTTGTAGATTTGGATGACGTGGAAGGAATATGAGAGGAGGGGACCATGACAGGGCGGACCATGTAATGATTTGGGGAAGATTTTCGGGTGGTTTAGGGCATGGGTTCGCGACAGACATGGGAGATGGCAAAGAGGGGTTGAGGCTGGTCTTGTTAGATTAGGATTAGGGTTTTTGGGAAATATTGGGTTTATATTTGGGGGTGTGGGAATTAATCGGGTCCGTTGGATCATGATTAATGATTGGCCAAGATCTAAAATAGAATGGGGCGGATCAGAGTTAAAAGCGGGTCAGAAGGTGTGGAGATTGGGCCTATTCTTGGCCAAAATTGGGCCAGAATTTTGGGATCTCAATTCTTTTAATCCAATAAACCTTTAACACACTTTTTTTTAACAAAATAAACTAAAATATACTTTTAAATATTAATTTTAATTTATTATATTAAACTATATGAAACTATATATTTTATATAAATTAAAAGTGAAAATCATAATAAAAACAAAAATAGATTGCTATAAAAATATTAATAACCAAGACTAGATAGAATAAGATAGAACATGAAACCATTTTTAGTATTTTTGTATTATTAATTTTTTGTATATTATTAAGGATTTTACTAGAAATAAAAATATAGAAACCATGTAAAACTTATCATAATACTAATATAAAAATACTAATGAACTTAAATAAATAAAAAAGAACGAAAAACAATCATATCTAATGAGATAAATTGAAACTTTCTTTATTTTCCCTTCTTTTTTTATATTATTTGAATTAAGCATAAAAATGGGCTGAAATTATATAAGAACACAATTAGATATTTTAAAACATATAAATACTAAAACTAACTTTAAAATTAGGCGAGTCAAAAATTACATGTCTACAGCTGCCCCTCTTTGACAGGAAACACAAAAGTGTTTTCAGACAAAGAACAATAAGACATGATTTTTTACCCGACCTTTATTTAAAGAGACAAAAAAAAAGAGTGTGGCCGAGCCCTGGTCTCTGAGGTGCCTACATATCATTGGCTATAGAGGAATCAGGCCACGTGTAGCTCGAAGTGAGAAGCGCGATGGAGTGCCAAGGTGGAGGGTCGAGTCTAGTGCCGTCGAGGTTCCAGTTCGCGGTTCCTGCCATTACATCAAAATAAAATGAAAATATTACAGCAAAATTAAAAGAAAAATACAAGATCCTATCTATTTTCTTGTCTTGAAACATCCTTGAATCTCTACTTGAACTTCAAAATGCAACTGAAAAATGGACCCTACTCTTCAGGCGGGCTCCTGATGCTTCTTGAATTTGTGAGTTGAAGTAACTATGAAATTAATTCCCTCGTTCTCCAGGTGGGCGCCTGATTGCAAAGACTTGAAATGTATTCTCTCGTTATCCAGGTGGGCGCTTGATTGCAAAAACTTGAAATGTATTCCCTCGTTATCCAGGTGGGCGCCTGATTGAAAAATTTGAAATATATTCCCTCGTTATCCAGGTGTGCGCCTGATTTGCGAATGCTTGAAATGTATTCCTTCGTTATCCAGGTGGCTGCCTAATTGTTTAAACATGAAATGTATTCCCTCGTTACCCAGGTGGGTGCCTGATTGCTAAAACATGAAATGTATTCCCTCGATATCCAGGTGGGCGCCTGATTGCCAAAACATGAAATGTATTCCCTCGTTATCCAGGTGGGAGCCTGATTGCGAAAACTCGAAATGTATTCCCTCGTTATACAGGTGGGCGCCTGATTGCAAAGACTTGAAATGTATTCCCTCGTTATTCAGGTGGGCACCTGATTGTAAAACTTGAAATGTATTCCCTCATTATACAGGTGGGCGCCTGATTGCAAAGACTTGAAATGTATTCCCTCGTTATCCAGGTGGGCGCCTGATTGCGAAAGCTTGAAATGTATTCACTCGTTATCGAGGTGGGTGCCTGATTGCGAAAACTTGATATGTATTCCCTCGTTATCCAGGTGGGCGCCTGATTGCTAAAACATGAAATGTGTTCCCTCGTTATCCATATGGGCGCCTGATATGCAACAAAACAGACAAAACAAAAGAAACTTTTTCTGTCCTAGTCTGGGATCTGGCTATATTTGTGAGTGTTAATCGGATCATACCACCTACAGAACTCTAAGAATTTAAAAGCTAAATCCCATTATCCAAGAGGGTCCTGAGAATTTTGAAAACTAGATCCCATTATCCAGGAGGGTCCTGAGAATTTTAAAAACTAAATCCCATTATCCATGAGGGTCTGGAGAATTTTAAAAACTAAATCCTGTTATCCAGGAGGGTCCTGAGAATTTTTAAAAACTAAATCCCATTATACATGAGAGTCCTGGGAATTTTAAAAACTAAATCTCATTATCCAGAAGGGTCCTGATAATTTTAAAAACTAAATCCCATTATCCAGGAGGGTCCTGAGAATTTTAAAAATTAAATCCTATTATCCATGAGGGTCTGGAGAATTTTAAAAACTAAATCACATTATCCAGAAGGGTCCGGAGAATTTTAAAAACTAAATCTCATTATCAAGAAGGGTCCTGAGAACTAAAACGAACTTACCTGAGACACGCTCTTATCTTGGAGTATTCTGAACAGAATTTGTTGCTCCCTGAACCATGCTTTTACATGGGAGGTCCCTGTGGGCTTAAAAATTTCTTGCCCCTACTTCAGACGAATAAAATCTTGTTAGTTTGAAAACGTGGTGGTTAGTTTGCTGCATCATTATTGAGCGTCTGCTTCCGCCACTGCCATGCTTCATTTTGATTAGCTGCTTCGGGCTAGCAAAGGAGTTGTTTGATTAGAATTAGGGTTTTTGGGAAATATTGGGTTTATAATTGGGGGTGTGGAAATTAATCGGGTCCGTTGGATCATGATTAAAGGATGGCCAAGATTTAAAATAGAATGGGGCGGATCAGAGTTAAAAACGGGTCAGAAGGTGTGGAGGAATGGGCTGCCCGATTTTGGGCCTATTCTTGGCCAAAATTGGGCCAGAATTTTGGGATCTTAATTCTTTTAATCCAATAAACCTTTAACACACTTTTTTTAACAAAATAAATTAAAATATACTTTTAATAATTCTAATTTATTATATTAAACTATATGAAACTATATATTTTATATAAATTATCATACTCAAACTAAAAGTAAAAATCATAGTAAAAACTAAAATAGATTGCTATAAAAATATTAATAACCTAAACTAGATAGAATAAGATGGAACAAGAAACCATTTTTGGTATTTTTGTATTATTATTTTTTGTGTATTTTCAAGGATTTTACGAGAAATAAAAATATAGAAATATAAAAATAGTAATGAACTTAAATAAATAAAAAGAACAAAAATCAATCATATCTAATGCGATAAATTGAAACTTTCTTTATTTTCCCTTTTTTTAATGATTTGAAATTAAGCATAAAAATGGGCTGAAATTATATATGAACTCAAGTAGATATTTTGAAACATAAAAATACTAAAACTAACCTTAAAACTAGGCGAGTCAAAAATTACATGTCTACAAAGGTGACTACGAGGAGCGCGAAAGGTGCATCAGGTTTACCTCGAGTCTCCACTGCAACGAACAACTGCTATTGATCACATACCTGGATCTATACCCAAAAATATACAGAAATGTTGTATCAGTACAACCGACCCCATGTGCTGATAACTGCGTAGCCTAATCTCGGCGAAATAGTGACGAGGCTAGGACCAGACTACCAAATAAACATGCGCAATATATCGATAAAATAATAGGAAACAGATAACAATGATAACAACATGATCAACCAGTGATATAAATAGCATGCAACAAGAACACTATAAATGTTTCTCAGCAAAAAATAAATACAAGTGCAATCAAGTAATAATCTCTAAGACAATATGCTTTTCAATAAATATATTTCGAATATATTTCCTTCAAATAAGTATCTTCCTAGTAAGCATCTTTCGAATGTAATTCTTTCGAGTAAAGATCACCTTGTGACACCTCATCTCATAATCTTAAATAATATAGGTCTCAGTCCACTTTCATATTATCACGGTACCTCATACCCAAGTATATCTGTTTCATAAGGCACAACAATATCCTCATATTAATCAGTTCATATATCCCGTAACCTAATACAATTAAGAATGTCCAAGAAGACTCATTCACTTAACATAAACCCAAATAGAAAATCAACAAGAAAAGATAGAGTTTATTTTTTCTAGAAATCATGTAATAAAGAAAATACCCCTTTCAATTGAAGTACAATATCGGATGAATTATTACCTCTAATACGGAAACTCAATAAATAAAAATATAGAAGAAATTCCTTTTCAAGTGAAGTAAAACCTCAAACGGTTTAAGAAAAATTTTGTTGAGAAATCACTTGAGTTAAAAATATAACAATTGTTGAAATCTAAAGAATTGTATATATATATATATATATATATATATATATAAACGGTAAGGCGAGGTATTCTCTACAATATGAATTCCTACACAAATGATCACAGTCATAAAGCAAATCTAAACTATTAATACACTTGAATTGATAACAACACAAATATATAAGTGGTCGGCGTGCCACACGGTCCCATTTTATAATATGTAAGTGGTCGGCGTTCCACACGATCTCATTTCATAATATATAAGTGGTCGACATGCCACACGATCCCATTTTACAATATATAAGTGGTCGGCGTGTCAAACAATTCTATTTCATAATATATAAGTGGTCAGCGTGCCACACGATCCCATTTCATAATATATAAGTGTTCGGCGTGCCACATGATCCTATTTCATAATATATAGTCGACGTGCCACACGATCCCATTTCATAATATACAATGATTTCCCGATAAGGGAACAAGTATCAATTCAACTATCCCGGCAAGGGAGAATACAAGTAAACAGTTAATTCTCGACAAGGGAGCAACAACGATAACTTTCACATCCCTACAAGGGAGATAATCAATAAACTCAAACAGTCCGGCAAGGGAATAATCATATCTCTTTCTATTTCTTTCATTTCTTACTCAATAGTTATTTTATCATTCGATCCAATGTTCCAAAGAGTTTACAACTCATAATTATTGCTCATACTCTTCACATTTCATGGAAATCATCACTTAAACATGGAAGAGTCACAACAAATACAGAATAAGTACAAGTAAACACTCACGGTCATACTAGACACCAGTGTATAGATACTCGTCATCATGCCTATACACCGTACTAATCATTTTGCAATTAGCAAATAATACTTTAATCCTATTCCCTCAAACCAAAGTTAAATCAAACACTTACCTCTTTTGAAGCTAAGTCGATATCCCAAAATAGCTTTGTTGCTTGAATTGACCTCCGAGAGACTCAAATCTATCCAAATTAATTATATAACTTCATTAAAATACGTCGGAAATAATTTCGGATAATAAAATAATGACTTAAAAATTCACATTAAAAAGTCAACCAAAAGTCAATGCATGACCCACCTCTAGGAACCCAACTTAATTTTCATAAAATCCGAACACCCATTCCAAAACGAGTTCAACCATACCAATTTTATCAAATTCCGTCATAGGATCGTTCTTTGCATCTCAAAAATTTATTTTTGAATTTTTTATAAATTTGTTTTAAATTTTCACCCCAAATCACAATTAAATGATGAATTCTACGATAGATTCATGTATTCTGGTCAAATCCGAGTTAGAATCACTTACCCCGATGAATTTCTCGAAAACTCTTCAAGATAAATCGCCAAATCCAAGCTCTCTAGGTCAAAATATCAAATAAAATCCAAAACCTCGTATTTATTGAGTAACCCACGGATTCCACCTATGCGGACTGCACAAAAATGACTGCGGCCGTGCAGGTTTTGCTCTTAATGATAGACTTTAGTATTTTGGTCATAACTTTCTCTACAGAATTCTAAATGCTTATTATAATATATTTCTGAAAACTAGATTCAAAGATCTACAACTTTTGTTTTTAAATAATCCCCAAGTTCCTTGTAGAGCAAAAGATACAAGATTTCGAAGTAGGACTGACGACCTGTAGGTCTTCATGACCGCGGCCGCGGTCACTTTGACGCGGCCAACACTAGGCCAGCGCGCCCAGCGTGAAAAGGACTGCACCCCGCGCCAAAACTGCTGCCCACCTTTATTTTCTAAGTTCCGGGATATCCGTATTCGCTCAAAACTCACCAGAAACACCACCGAAGCCCTCAGACCTCAACCCAAACATACAAACACCACCCGTAACATCATCAACACCTAGTCGAGCTTTCGAATCACTCCAAACAACATTAAAATACCAAATTAACTTCGGATTTAAGGTTAAGAACTTAGAAATTTCAAACTCCACGAACAACGCCGAAATCTATCAAAGCAAGTCCGATTTACCCCAAATTTTGCACACAAATCATAAATGGCATAATGAAGCTATTCCAACTTGTGAGTCGGATTTTGATCTCGATATCAGAAAGTCAACTGCTCGGTCAAATTTCCAAACTTCGACTTCTCATTTTCGCCATTTCAAGGCTAATTAAACTGCAAATTTCCAAAGAATTTTTCGGGCACACTCATAAATCCAAAATTACCAAATAGAGCTATTGGAATCATCCAAATCTTTTTCGGATTTATTTACTCGTATTTCACCTTCCGGTCAATTATTTCAACTTAAGCTCTCTTCTTGGAGACTAATTGTCTCTATTCCTTTCAAAACCTTTCCGAACCTGAACCAATTTTTCTGGCATGTTACATAAGAACCGTGAAGCATGAATTTAGCAGTATGGGGCCGGGAAACGAGTCAATCTTAATTGATTTCTACCATAAATTAAATTTGATCAAATCTAATTTATCTTAATCCAAGATCTATTTTGATTATATCTTAAAATGCCAATTGGCATTTTTTCAATGTACGACGTGGATTAATTTTATGCTTCACTATCCAATTTAACATAATGATGATTTAATTAAACTTAAATAGCAAAGGTTGAGATCAATTTATATATTTCTTGCTTTCCACCCACCGTTACTTTTTCAAGATGATCGTTACTTACAACGGCTTCTACTTATGTGTGTGTTTGTGATTAGTTCGTTTTTACTCATTGGCAAGCATAATGAACCCAACAATATAGTCATTTAGTCGAAAAAAAATAATTCTTTAATTCTAGTTACCAAAATAAAAGTCTTGAGGATCAGGCCACCTATATTTCGTGTCAATTAAAATTTTAAACGGTAAATAATTTACCCCTTCAGAAAGGATCGGATGTGGAGAGACATTGACGCATGCTCTTTAGATGGGATATGATTGACGCTCTGTTTAGCAGAGTTGAATATAGCAATGCTGAGAGAAAGGGAAGTAAAACGAGAAAAAATGTACAGTAACGGGTCGTTTGGTGCGCGGACAAGATAGACCGGAGTTATAAGATTATAATCCCGGTACTAATTTATACCACTTGATATATGGTATAAAATAATACCAAGATGGAATAATAGGTGAGATTAAATTTATATTTTGTTTGGCAGTAACGGAGCCAGGAATTATACAAAGGGGTGCCGAAAAAAAAATTGCTACTATGGGGAATGGAACTTGCAACCTTCTGTAATTTTTGACACCCTCTAATTATTGCATTGAGAATTTGTCTTGTGTAAAGGGTTGTCAAACCCTTGTAAATATTCAATTTTTAAGAAAAAATACATAAAATACCTATATACACTGTGTTATTTTCCGGCGAAGGGGTGGATGACTCCGCCATTGTTGTTTGGTTGAAGGTATAAATTTATCGTGACATTACTATTTACCTCCAACCAAACAAGATACAAATTTAATCCCATTTCTTATTCCACCTAAGCCCTCTTACCAAAACGACCACCAAGTACCCTATAAGTAAAGGATTAATTGAGGATGAGGGCTAGCTTACTTTGTGAAAATTTTCGTCTTCCATATTTAAGGTGGATGTTCAAACCTCATCAGGCGTGCACGGCGCATCCATTCCCTTTTATTACAAAAAAGAAGAAGTGAAGAAGTATACTAGTCAAATTCTAGCTCTATATATTTTAGTTTCCTTTAATTTGGGGAAGTTAAGAAAGAAAAAAAAAAAGTGAAGAAATATATTAGTCAAATTCTTGCTTTATGTATTTTCTTTTCCTTTAATTTGGGGAAGTTAAGAGACTTGTCAAAATCACCGGGTCGTTAGATTATGGGAATAAGGATACCAATCTCGGGAAAGAATATGAGATTATATTTATTTATGTTATAAATAGAACTCTATTTAAGGTGAATGTTTATATTTAGAGAGATTTTAGGGTTTACTACTTGGTGGCTAAGTCACCACCTTCCTATAAAATAGGGGTTCTATTCCATTGTAAATCATCCCAAGTATCAATAAGAATACTCCTCTCTCTCCCTATTCTCTCTATATTGTTCTTGTCTTTTATATTATTTCATAACACGTTATCAGCACGAGTCTCTAACCAATTGAAATTTTCGATTATTTTAACTTTTGTTTGTGTAGGGTTTTTGCTTCATAGCCGATTCGGCTCTCTCAACTCAATCGCCGCCTTTTTCTAATTTCTATACGGAAAAATAGAAGAGATGGTATCATCATAAGGTAATGCAACGGGATGGAAACTCAAGAGGTATATTCGATATCACAACATTTATTGGTATGCCTTAAAGGTAAGTAATTTACTTTTCCCTTTCAAATTCTTGAAATTCTACGATTTGATTTTATATACAAACAAAGACAACAAAGTTTGATTATAACTCTAATGGAGTTCGTAAGAAATTACACTCACATGAAGTGGTAAAATTTCTATGCCTTGCCATGATCAAATTCATGTATGATTGTGGGCAAAGAATTAAAATTCTGTCCCATTGAATTTGCTCCATTCCCTTTAGAGAAGGTGGTAGCAGTATGTGATAAGTCTGAAAGAAGACAAAATTATTACCATGATGGTATCAATGAATGTGGACGTGGCAATAGACGGAATTATAATCGTCATTATGATCCATTCCCTGAAGTGAATGTGATAATTGTAATAAAGCCTGTAAGTACGAACACGCTCTTGATGTAATTGTGTCTTATGTCTGACATTATGAAAAGAAAGTTCGTTGCCCTTGAAATTTCGGGCAAGAACTATATGGCATGGGTGTTGGATGCTGAAATCCACTTAGATGCTATGGGTCTTGGAGACGCCATTAAAGACAGAAATAATGCGTCCACCCAAGACTATGCTAAGGCCTTGATTTTCTTGCGCCATCACCTTAATGAATGTTTGAAACTGTGCTAAGGCCTTGATTTTCTTGCGCCATCACCTTGATGAAAGTTTGAAAATTGAATATATCACAGTTAAAGATCCACCTATCTTGTGGAATGGCTTAAAGAAGAGATATGACAACCTGAAGTTGGTTACTCTGCCACAAGCACGATACGATGAGAATCCAAAAGCAAATAGTTCATAAACTATATGTTATCGTTGCGGTGGAAAAGGGCACTAGGCAAAAATTTGCCGTGTACCAAGACATTTGGTTGAGCCTTGTCAAGCATCTCTAAAGAGTAAATGCCCTGAAACAAATTTTGTCTCTGACGACAATTTTGACATCACCCACTTGGATGTGGCAGACTTCTTTGAGCACCCAGAGGGGAAAATAGACCACCTAATCGGTGATGGATCTGTAATGAAAGAAGATGGAATTGTTTGATTTTATTTCACTTATTTGTAATAGTTAGTGAATAAACTAATAGTCATTAGTATCAGCTCGTATTAGTTAGTTTATGATATAATGTTAGTATTAGTTCTTTAGAATGTTTCAATATGCTCAGATTTCAATAATATTTTTATTTTCCAGTAGAGGTAATCGACTTACCTAACAGTTAGTCGATTATCTAATATTTCGCATTAAAACTGCAAAACAATCGATTGTCTTAAGACATTGTGATCTGAAGTTTTTCAAAATAGCAAATAATCGATTGTGTATGTTTAACAATCGATTGTGTATGTTCAACAATCGATTGTGTATATTTTGTCTTAAGACAGTGTGATCTGAAGTTTTTCAAAATAGCAAATAATCGATTGTATATGTTTAACAATCGATTGTCTTAAGACAGTGTGATATGAAGTTTTTCAAAATAGCAAATAATCGATTGTGTATGTTTAACAATCGATTGTCTTAAGACAGTGTGATCTGAAGTTTTTCAAAATAGCAAATAATCGATTGTGTATGTTTAACAATCGATTGTGAATGTTCAACAATCGATTGTGTATGTTTAACAATCGATTGTCTTAAGACAGTGATCTGAAGTTTTTCAAAATAGCAAATAATCGATTGTGTATGTTTAACAATCGATTGTGTATGTTCAACAATCGATTGTGTATGTTTAACAATCGATTGTCTTAAGACAGTGATCTGTAATTTTTTCAAAACAGCAAATAATCGATTGTGTATGTTTAACAATCGATTGTGAATGTTCAACAATCGATTGTGTATGTTTAACAATCGATTATTTTAAGAAAATGCTTAAACTGAAAATTTCAAACTGCAAAGTAATCGATTATGGAAAACATATAATCGACTATCTGATTTAGTTAGTCGAATAACCTCAGCAGATTTCGAAAATATTGTTTAAGTATGAAACAAACGGATTGAATTTGTTTATTCTCATGTTCGTATATTTTCTTTTGTATGGCAAACCATGGGAATTAAATTGATTGAAGGCTCCTAAAGAGCAACTATAACTCTGCCTAAAGGAACGATATTTTAGAGAATGCAATGTTCTCCTCCAAGTCTAAGAAGAACTTGTTGAGTTTTAATGATATCAGTCAAAATGTTCTCCTCCAAGTCTAAAAGGAACTTGTTGAGTTTTAAAGATATCATTCAAAATGGATATCAGATTGAGACAATATATGAGTATAATCTTGAATATCTCATTTACTCATGAAAACGAGGCTGCCCACTTCGGCTTGGGGTCACGCCATTTTGCATGCAGCAATGCTAGTTCGTCTCTGACTGACGAATTGACATAAATATTCCCCGTTGCAATTGGTTTTGGTTCATGAACCTAATATATCCCATTTAAGAATCTTTGGATGCGCAGTATATGTGCCTATAGCACCGCCATCCCGCACCAAAATGGGTCCGCAAAGAAGGTTAGGAATATAGAGTTTGAATCGTCCTCCATTATTCGCTACCTCGAAACATTGACAGGGGATTTGTACACTGCACTATTTGCAGACTGTCAATTTGATGAGACACTTTTCCCAAAGTTAGGGGGAGAAGTTGGTGAAACCAAACGGGAAATTTTGTGGAAAAATGCATCATTATCTCATCTTGATCCACATACCTCTATTTGTGAAAAAGAGGCGCAAAATATTATCCATTTGCAAAGAATAGCAAATCGAATGCCAGACGCATTTACAGATTTGAAAAAGATAACAAAATCACATATCCCCGCAGTGAATGTGACAACATCTGATTCACGAATACATATTCATTATTAGAAGAATATGAACATGAAATTGGTATTGAATATACCACACTCACCCCTAGAAGGAGATTTGAGATAATACCACACTCACCCCTAGAAGGAGGTTTGAGATGATATATGGCATGAATGATCGTTGGTCACGTACCTATTGTACGCCAAAATATTTTGGAAATATGACTATTAAAGGACAACGATAATGCAAGAAACATATCTTGCATATAAGTTTGACATGACCATAATGGTATAACTTTCTCTTTAAGAAAGATATTCACCACATGGATGTTGATGAATTTGTGGTAGTACAAAATTAATTGAGAGCTCTAGAAGAGCCAATTATTACTATGTTGGAGAAACACAATTGAGTATTGTGCTGTAGTAAGTCTCAAAGAAACTTATTCAGTTTCCAAAGTACACGCGAAAGCGCTGATTATATTGAGGCTATAAATAAAGGAAAGATTTGATATCTTCTATTACTACAACTTGTAGCGGGATAATTTGTATATGAAAAGCTACCCGCTTTATTCTCCAGTTTGTACTACACAAACAAAAGAATGCCACAATAAAGTGGATATCTATTGGTATAAAAACCCATGTCATAATAAACCTGAAGTTTATTGATAAGTGCATATGTCATGGTGTAAATTTGAAGTTTACCAATATTGATAATTTATTCAGTTGGCATTCGGGTTAGCCATCTCATTTTAAGTATGATGTGCAATAATAGAGAATTCACATGGGTGAATATTAAAGAGCTAGAAAGTTCTTTACGAATTCTCTTGTATCACTTGTTCTCATTAATGAACTGACCAACTAAAGAATTCGGGTTGAAGCCCATAAATTCTGGAAATATCAAAGGTGAATATGGGCTCATTCACCTGCCATGTATACCACATATGATGCATCTATGATATGGTTACATGCGCAATTGTTATTAACCCGCAGCCTGGCCGGTGCTTGCGAGGTAAATTGCTCAGTAATCTAACTTCGAGCATAATTTCCAGATTTTCTATTCAAGATAGTTCATCTTGATAAGTTGGTTTATATCATAGGTGGTTTAGCAAGATAATTATTGAGTGCCTACACTTAATAGCTAAACTGTTTCTTATGAGAACAAAGTTATATATATCAGTTTGATATACGTTGTATACGAGAGTATATTCTCCCCTCACAAGTGGTTCAGGGTCAGGAACCAAATAATTTCATCTTATTATTAATGTGCTGTGTATATTGACATAATAATGCACAAAGATGATTTCTCAAAGTTGAGGAAACAAGTTAGCTTTTCTAACATGAGGAGGAGACATGATAAACACTTGAGAAAAGGTTACATGGGATGAATTATCATTTGTATATGTAAATCCCCGAATATCATGATATGAACCTGAAGTTCATAAAATAGATAATTCAATTGCAACATATTGCAAAGCATGCTATACGCATTTGCTGACCCAAAGAAAGTAACTATATTCTCACTACAAATGCTCATATTAAGTCCTAGAAGGACAAAGTCTTTGATACGCTTAAAGCGTATAGACAAATACTTGATTCCATATGAAAGACATGTAGATTTGGACATATAGTTCAAATACTTGAAAGTATAAAGTCAAAGGTATGTATAATCAGTTTTCGATATCTTATTTGTTTAGCATGACATGAAAACTTGATATGCATCTAAAGTCTATTATGTGATTTATATGACTTAACTTGAAAGATTTAAGTTGCTTAAAGCATACACAATTCTTGGTCCTGAAGTACCACATCCTAAGTACAATTTGTGTACATATGTATCTTGCAATAACTATAAGCATGATGGCATTGAGAATACATCTATGGAGATATTGAAGAGTTATTCCACGACATTATATGAAGATGTTCATATCTATCAAGAATGATGATTTCAAGGTGCGGAATATTTATTCAAGTCAATATGGTTGATTTATTTATCAAACATCTACCAAAGATTGTTTTGAAGATGGTGCACAAGATTGGAATGCAAATGCTCAAGGATATAAATTGATGTTCTTATCTGGGGGAGTTAATGCGCGTTGCACTCTTTTTCCCTTACAAGGTTTTGTCCCAACTGGGTTTTCCTTGCAAGGTTTTTAACGAGGCAACCAATAGGCGCATATTCAAACATGTGTACTCTTTTTCCTTCTCTTTAATTTTTCCCATTGGGTTTTGGTTTTAAGGTTTTAACGAGGCACATTATTGAATAGACATTCAAGGGGGAGTGTTATAAATAGAACTCTATTTAAGGTGAATGTCTATATTTAGAGAGATTCTAGAGTTTACTACTTGGTGGCTAAGTCACCACCTCCCTATAAATATAGGGGTTCTATTCCATTATAAATCATCCCAAGTATCAATAAGAATACTCCTCTCTCTCCCTATTCTCTCTATATTGTTCTTGTCTTTTATATTATTTCATAACAATTTATGTTTAGTTACATATATTAACTAGTGGTGGGATAAGTTTTATTACCAAAATGGCGAAATTAGCTTATTCCATGTAGAAGATGAGATAGCTACAAAGGCGGTTCAAGCACATGCGGTAAAGTCAAAATTTAACGCGAGGCCTAAATTTTTAAAATAAAGTTATATATATATATATATATATATATATATATATATATATATATATATATATATATATATATATATATATATATATTATGTTTATTTCAATTCTAATCTTCTAGCTTTTTAAGATACAAAGCTGTTAATAATTATTTTTATAATCGATGTTTTCATTCATTTTCAATAGATATATAGCCAACCCAATTAATCGTTTTGTTGAGACATTATTGATATTAGGTAAGACTTTATAGAGCAATAGAAAAATAGAACTATTGCAAGCTTAAAAGTACTGCTGAATACTTGAACTAATGAAATCTTGGAAAAAGAAGGTGAGGAAGAATATAAAAAAAAAGACAAAAAAATATATATTCGGAATTTATGTAATATGAAGAGAATGAGAAAAAGGAAGATTAACTTAGACAAATTAAGGAAGGGACGGTAAAACTTTTACACTTTATCTAATGAACGAGTAAAAAGGAAGTGTCAAGTCAACTCCAATTGCGATGTCGGAAAATCTATTCATCAACCCATTTTTAAGTAAGTTAAATTGTTACTAATTTAATTATATATCTAAAAAAAGTTCTTTCCTTTTTAATTGATTTCGTTCTCATTTTTTTGCTGAATTTGTCTATATTCATTATTACTTTACTCATTATTGCACTTTATACTACATTTTTCATCCACAATGGAGGAGGAAGCAGAAAACTATGGTCTTATGGACCTATATGCTTCAGATTTAATTCTAGAGAAAAATCAAACTGCTGACGTGGTAAAGGAATATATTGTTTTATTTTTTATTTCCACAGAGAACTTATCAATAATTTATGGCAGAAAGATTTTTTCACCTAAAAAGACATTTGGTATCGAGAAATTCATGTACCATATTTTGGAAGAGAAAGACCACCTTCTACTTGCTTGGCCAATGTAAACTGCCATTGACTTGACTCATGTTGACCTTGGGTCTACGCTACACTTCAATTCTATTTGGAAATTGAAAAGTCCAATTTATTCATGAAGAGGTTTTCATTTTTAATTCCCCCTCTCCCACCCCCACCCTAAAGTCCTTATCTACATATTTGTAGAGCAACCATAACAATAATCAGGAGCGGATCTATTCATTAAAATTGGGTGCTCGAGCACCCATTAACCTCGACGCAGAGTATGTATAGTTATATAGAAAATTTAAGAAAACGTATAAAAATTTACAAAAGCACCCATTAAATTTATGTACAAAAAAAATTGAGCACCCACAAACTTGAATTCTTAGATCCGCCACTAACAAAAACATACTAGTATTATTCTATATCCTAAGGCCTGGCAAAGGTTTGTTAGGATGTGGAGTACTTTTTACTAATTGGTCATCATTTTCCCAAGAGTATGATGTAAATATATTTTGAGAGGCAATTTATGTTACGACCATAAATATATATACTTTGTTGACGTTAAATAGAACTTTATTTTAAAACATAGTAACAAGCTGTTATTTACTCTATATTGTTGAAACCAATGAAAAAATGGATATTGAAGTAGCGCTGATAGAAATGAAATGACATGTTTAAGATCTGATGACTTTCAATCGTACTTTTAAATGTTCAAACTAGCAAACTTTGAACAAGCCATCCATTGCCTCCATGGGAAGCTTTCTTATTCACACGAGCAGCCCACAATGGTTGAACAAGCCAACAATAGCCTCCATGGGAAGCTTCCTTATTCACACGAGCAGCCCACAATGGTTGAACAAGCCAACCATAGCCTCCATGGGAAGCTTCCTTATTCACACGGGAATTTTCACAAAAAACCCTCACCATTTTTGCTATAAATAGAGGTGCTTGCCTTCATTGTAAATCATCACAAAAATTAGAGTGTTCATCACCAAGAAGAGTGGAACAAGAGTGATCCTAGAGAGTGATCCTCGTTTGTGAGTTTTTGAGAGTTTTTTTATGAGTTTTGTAAATACTCGTGTAATCTATTCTTGTGAGTAATAGAGGTTGTTTTTCTCTCAAATTTGTGTTTACCAACGCCCAATCGATCCACATACCCCAACAAGTGGTATCAGAGCGAGGTTAGAGGCATTGGTCGAGTTTTTAGGTAACAGACCAAATTTGAGTTTTCCGATCTTTGCTCAAAATCTAATTCTGAAGGCACCATTGGATTCGTCTCGTCGAACTAAGTCCAACGCACCAAACAACGACCTAATCGGAGTTCAAACGAGCCCAGAAATCGCGGTCAAAGTTTTGTCAACTTTGCCGGAGGTTCGCCGGGAACTCGTTGGTGAAGACAACCGTCGCCGAAAATTTCACCAGAGAAGATGACCGGTCAGCTGTAGCGAACCAGTTAACTCTCTGAAATTACAGTTTGGTCCCTCAACTTTCAAAAATTACAATTTTGCCCATATAGTGGAATTTCAGCCACGAAGTGTTAATTCCACCATTTTCGACCGTTCTGGACGCAACGGTAAACTCCGTGTTTAAAGATTCAACCCCAATCATGTTGAAAAATTATTTTGTAAGATGATAATGTCCACAGAAGAGTCAACATCATCTTTCGGAGCCATGATTACGCTTGGTGCCACAAATTACACGCTATGGAGTCCTCAGATAGAAGATCTCCTAAGATGTAAAGATTTGTTTGATCCCATAGAATTGATGGGTAAAAATCCTGATCCCACCAAGGTGTTAGAGTGGAAGAAATCAAATCGAAAAACTATTGGTCAAATCCGTCAATGGACTGATCATAGTGCCTTCCACCATGTTGCACAAGAAACAGACGCATATACCCTCTGGAAGAAGTTGGAAGACATGTACCAGGCCAAGAACGCTCGGAATAAGGTCCTATTGATGAGGCGCTTAGTCAACAGGAAGCTAAAAAATGAAACTTCAGTTGCCGAGCATACCAGTGAGTTCCAAAACTTGGTCAACCAGTTGTCGTCTGTAGAAATGCCACTTAGCGATAAAGTTCAGGCGCTGTTACTACTCAGTTCCCTTCCCAATAGTTGGGAAACGCTGGTCGTATCACTCAGCAACTCAGCCCCTAATGGCAAACTTACCATGTCAATGGTCAAGGATGCCCTATTCAGTGAAGATGCAAGGAGAAAGGAGATGGGCACAGATCAGACCCATGCCTTTGTCACAGAGAACTGGGGGAGGCAACAAAAGAGTAGCAAAAGCAAATGGAGAGGCAGAAGAAAGAGTAGGGGCAGGTCCATTGATGGCAGAAAACCAACATATAAGTGCCATCATTGTGGAATAGAGGGACATATGAAGAAGAACTGCTACAAATGGAAAGAGGAGCAAGGCTAGAACAGTTCGCAGCCGAAGAACAAGGGTGGAGAAACGTTAGTTACTATCTCTGGTGATGTAGCTTATTGTTCAACTCAAGATGAGACATGCCTTCACGTCTCACGAGAAGACACGGAATGGGTGGTAGATACTGCAGCATCCTGCCACGTGACTTCATACAAGGAATACTTCACAACATACAAAGCCGGTGACTTTGGAGCTGTGAAAATGGGAAATTCCAGTTCCGCTGAGATTGTCAGAATTGGTGATGTCCAGATAAAGACAAGTTCCGGGAGAACAATCACTTTGAAGGATGTCCGCCATGTGCCAGATCTTCGGCTAAATCTATTGTCAGGAATAGCTCTTGACAAACAGGGCTATGATAGTCACTTCAGTAAAGGCACATGAAAGTTAACCAGAGGCGCTATGACAGTCGCCCGAGGACATATTTGTGGCACGCTATACAAGACTCATGTGAAGATATGCACAGACAGCCTCAACATTGCAGAAAAGGAGGCTTCTCAAAATTTATGGCACCAGAGACTCGGCCACATGAGTGAGAAAGGGTTGTCTACCCTAATAAAAAAAGAGTTCATCAATGTGGACAAGGATGCTGTACTAAATCCTTGCAATCATTGTCTGTTTGGTAAGCACCATATAGTCTCGTTTAATTCCTCTTCAACGAGAAGATCAGAGTTACTCAGTCTGGTACACTCTGATGTTTGCGGTCCCTTAGAGGTTGAATCACTCGGCGGCAATCGATACTTTCTAACATTCATTGATGATGCTTCTCGAAAGGTGTGGGTGTATTTCTTACGGACGAATGACCATGTGTTTGATTACTTCAAACTATTCCATGTCATGGTAGAACGTGAGATAGGAAAGAAGTTGAAGTGTCTTCGATCCGACAATGGAGGTGAATACTTTTCCAGGCAGTTCAATGCCTATTGCAGATCATATGGCATTCGACATGAGATGACGGTACCACGCACCCCTCAACACAACGGTGTAGCTGAAAGAATGAATCGAACAATCATGGAACGTGTTCGGAGCATGCTTAGTATGGCTAAGCTGCCAAGCCATTCTGGGGAGAAGCAGTCAGAGCTGCATGTTACTTGATCAACCGATCTCCATCAGTACCATTGAATTTTGAAGTTCCGGAGAAACTTTGGTCTGGAAAGGATCCATCATATTCTCACTTGAGAATATTTGGATGTTTGGCGTACGCACACGTATCCAAGGAGCTCAGGTAGAAGCTAGATGCAAGGATCTCTCCATGCAAATTCATAGGCTATGGAGATGAAGAATTTGGATACAGATTATGAGATCCAAAGGAGAAAAAGGTGATCAGAAGTAGGGACGTAGTGTTCCAAGAAAACCAGACAATAGAAGATATTGAAAAGCCCACAATATCTCAGAAGCCAAATGTTGCTCCTCAGGTGCCAGAGGCAACAACAGAATCATTCATGAGAAATGAAGATACAGTGCCAGAAGATATTCCAGAAGTAGAAGACAATGAGGAAGAAGATGGTGTTGAGCAGGGGGAGCCACAACCCGCTCTGCCAGATGTTCCAGAACCATCACAAGACTCAGATGATGGTGGATCTCCTCATATTCCAGAAGTTCGTAGATCTGAACGAGGTTGGATTCCATCGAGAAGATATCCAAAATCCGAATATTTTCTACTTACTGAAGATGGAGAACAAGAGAGTTTCCATGAAACAGTATCTCATAAGGACAAAGAACAGTGGTTGCTCGCAATGCAGGACGAGATGGAATCTCTGCAAAAAAATCAGACTTATGAGATCGTAGAACTTCCAAAAGGGAAGATGGCACTGAAAAATAAATGGGTGTTCAAGCTGAAGAAAGATGGCAGTGGAAAAGTGGTGAAATACAAAGCACGGTTGGTAGACAAAGGATTCCAGCAGAAGAAGGGAATCGACTTTGATGAGATTTTTTCACCCGTAGTCAAGATGACTTATCAGAGCCATACTTGGATTGGTCGCAAGTATGAACTTGGAGCTTGAACAGATGGATGTGAAGACAATGTTTCTTCATGGAGATTTAAAAGAAGAAATCTATATGCAGCAGCCCAAAGGTTTTGAGGTTTCAGGAGATAACCTCGTGTGCAAGCTGAAGAAGAGTTTGTACGGTTTGAAGCAGGCACCAAGACAGTGGTACAAGAAGTTTGACTCGTGCATGGTGAGTCAAGGGTACAAGAAAACTGCCGCAGATGAATGTGTTTAAATTCAGAAATTTTCAGATGGGAATTTCGTTGCTCTTTTACTATATGTAGACGATATTCTGATCGTGGGGAAAGACGCAACGAAGATCAACCAGTTGAAGAAGGAACTCTCTAAGTCTTTTGACATGAAAGACTTAGTACTGGCTCAACAAATATTGGGAATGCAGATCACCCGAGATAGGAAGAACCAGAGGTTATGGCTATCTCAGGAGAAGTATATTGAACGAGTGCTTGCACGGTTCAATATGAACAATGCCAAACCAGTTAGCATTCCATTAGCCAACCATTTCAAGCTGAGCAAGAGTTCCTGTCCCTCATCCAAGGAAGATATTAGGGAGATGTCGTCAGTACCATATTCTTCAGCAGTGGAAGTTTGATGTATGCTATGGTGTGTACGAGGCCCGATATTGCTCACGCAGTGGGAACGGTGAGTCGTTTTCTCTCCAACCCCGGGAAAGAGCATTGGGAGGCAGTAAAGTGGATTCTTAGGTATCTTAAGGTTACAATGAATTAATGTCTTTGTTACGGGGGAGCTGATCTAATCTTGGAAGACTATACAGATGTAGATATGGCCGGAGATCTTGATAGTAGAAAATCTACTTCAGGATTCTTGCAGGGGGAGCTGTTACATGGCAGTCTAGGCTACAGAAGTGTGTTGCTTTATCCACAACCGAAGCAGAATACATTGCTGCCACTGAAGCTAGAAAAGAGATGTTGTGGCTAAAACGTTATCTCCAAGAGTTTGGAATCAAACAAAAGGAGTACAAGGTACATTGTGACAGTCATAGTGCTTTGGATTTGAGCAAGAACTCCATGTACCATTCCCGTACAAAACATATTGATATTCGCTATCCTTGGATACGCCAGGTGATGGATCGACAACTGTTGAGACTAGTGAAGATCCATACGAAGGAGAATCCAGTTGATATGTTAACAAAGGTAGTGACTCGAGAAAATCTAGAGTTATGCAGAGGCATAGCCGGGATGTTTATTTCAGATACGGCTGTAGGGGGAGAATTGATGACTTCCAGCCGTACTTCTAGATGTTCAAACTAGCAAACTTTGAACAAGCCAACCATAGCCTCCATGTGAAGCTTCTTATTCACACGGGCAGCCAACAATGATTGAACAAGCCAACCATAGCCTCCATGGGAAGCTTCCTTATTTACACGGGCAGCCCACAATGATTGAACAAGCCAACCATAGCCTCCATGGGAAGCTTCCTTATTCACACGGGAATTTCCACAAAAAACCCTCACCATTTTTGCTATAAATGGAGGTGCTTGCCTTCATTGTAAATCATCACAAAAATTAGAGTGTTCATCACCAAGAAGAGCGAGAACAAGAGTGATCCTAGCGAGTGATCCTCGTTTGTGAGTTTTTGAGAGTTTTTTTATGAGTTTTGTATACTCGTGTAATCTATTCTTGTGAGTAATAGAGGTTGTTTTTCTCTCAAATTTGTGTTTACCAACGCCCAATCGATCCACATTCCCCAACAAGATCCTGGGCTGCCATTATATTGTATATCTAAGATCATGAGATTCAAACAAAGGTATATCATACACAAATTTAATTTTAAATCACACGATTAAAACGTTTTATTTACCTTCTTCATTAAATTTTGTGTTTAATAAAATTAAGACCATAAAATGGTGTTATCATTCCTTCTAAATGAAAACGTTGAATTTTCCATGCGGGGAATATGTTTCTATTTCTTTATTTTTAAAAAAACACTGGGGTGAGGGAACACAGAAAATAGGGAAAGGGATTACAAGGTGGGAAAACGTACTATTATCAACAAAGCGAAAGTTTAGATAGCCAACTAACTGAGTAAACGATACGTTAGAACAACGACAATGAAGATTGGTTTAATTAAGTATCTCGTACATTCTCAGTACTGCGTAGTTAAGGATAGTGGTCCCTTTAATTTCCCTGTCCTTTGGGAAACTCTAATAATTAAGCAGATAGCTTAGCAGGACGAAGAGTTTGCAGCTTATTTCGACATTGGCCTACACTTCCTTTCTTAAAGCTCCTTTGGTACTAAGAGTCACAATTAATTTGAAGTATATCCATGATTAGATATGGTATTGACACATAAATTACTTAGCTAGCCTTGGTTACAATTTTAGCGACTTGCAATTTTTACCATTAATTTGAAGTATATTCATGCACAGTGGCGGATCCATCTTTGGAGATATGGTTGCTGACCCATTGGCTTCGGCCAAATTATGTACTATATTCATTAATAATACGTAAAAACTTCAATAATTAACCATGAGCAGCCACTATGATCGTGTTTGGCCATCTAGAGTTTAAACTAAAATCAGTGAAGCACCCACAACCTATAAATTCTGAATCAGCTACTGTTCATGCACACGTAGGCCGCACAAAAAGCTAAACAAAAATAAAGGAGGACCCGTACAGAAATGAACTGACATGAGAACTTAGCTTGCTCCATCAATTCTTCGATCAACATCATAGTGGGAATGCCATCACATATTGTGGAAAATTTTCTAGAAAATAATCACATTTACTCTTATAAATGCCTTTTCATAAAGTTTTAGTTTCATGAATTCTGATACCTCATCTTGTGTTTTGGTATAACATAGTTTCAGATTTTAACAATGGCTTTGAAAATTTGCAGGTTAAGCCTTGTTGTATTATTGCTAGTAATCGGAACTTTTGGGTTCCAAGCCACATCCCGTGACGTGCAGGTACTGTATTCTATGGTCGAAAGGCATGAGAAATGGATGAGCCATCATTCCACGTGTAAAAGATGATGTTGAAAAGGCAAAAAGATTCAAGATTTTTAAAGAAAATGTCAACTTTATCGAGTCTTTCAACAAAGATGCTACTCATTCTTACCAGCTTGGCCTCAATAAATTTGCAGATCTTACTAACGACGAGTTCCAATCTATGGTTGGTAAATATAATAATCTATCTTTCCTTCCAAAGACATCAAATTTGCAACCATTTAGCTACGAAAGTAAAATTTCCATTCCTGATAGCTGGAACTGGAGAGAGAAAGGTGCTGTTACTGCCGTCAAAGACCAGGGTGGATGTGGTAAGTCCCAACAGAAAAAAAATAGTAATAATAAAAGATGCATATAATTACTTCTTATACTGTAGTTGAATATAGTAAGTTATTACTTTATTTTTCAGGTTATCATATCATATTGTAATTTGATGATGTAAAAATCAATGCACTGTGTCACTTTGTCATTCCACAAAACTTAAAACTCCAAATCAATTGATAAATTACGGACTAGCTAGTCATATTACTTGAAAATTAAAAATTATATTGCAGGGTCATGTTGGGCATTTTCAGCAGTAGCAGCAGTGGAAGGACTAAACCAGATAAAAACTGGTGATTTGGTTTCACTATCTGAACAACAACTTCTAGATTGCGAGAGCACAAATAACAATGGTTGTGGGGGTGGTATCAGGACTGAAGCATTTGAATACATAGCTGAAAATGGGGGTCTCACAACAGAATCAAATTACCCATACACAGGAATTCCGGGGACATGCGATAGTCAAAAGGCAGATTCAACGGTAGTTACAATATCTGGATACAAAAGTGTGGATACAAGTGAATCAGCACTGTTACAGGCAGTGGCAAATCAGCCGCAGGTATTACTGTTGGCAGTGATGAATTTCGCTTTTACAACGGTGGAATTTTCAATGGGAAATGTGGGATGACTTCACGTCATGCAGTGACAGTGGTAGGGTATGGAACAAGTGAGGATGGAATTAACTATTGGTTGGTGAAGAATGGGGAGAGAAATGGGGTGAAGGTGGATTCATGAGAATGGCTAGAGATATTGAAGATGGTGGAGTTTGTGGCTTGCTACTCGGGCTTCTTTCCGATAAGGGTGTAAACAGGCCCGGGCCCGGGCCTCACGGGCCGGGCTTCGCGGTCCCAAGCTTCGTGTGCCGGGCCTGGCGGTCCTGACGGTTGAAACCAGTCCGTGACGGGCCTAAGCTCACAGTGGTCCTGGGCTTGGATGGCCGGGCCTGGCGGGCCTGACGGAATTTTTTTTAAGGCAATATCTTGTATAGTAGTTATTAGTATAGTGTAGAATATATTTTATATTATGTACTAAGTTATTAGTATAGTATATATAATATATATTTCATTGTATATTGTGTTGTAGTAATTAGTATATATTGTATATTATGTATATATTGTGTTGTAGTAATTAGTATACATTGTATATTATGTATATATTGTGTTGTAGTAATTAGTATATATTGTATATAATGTATATATTGTGTTGTAGTAATTAGTATATTGTGTTGTACTAATTAGTATATATTGTATACTTTGTATATATGTATATTCCCTATATATTTTCTTGTAGTATATATTGTATCTTATGTATATATATATTCTCTTATATAATTTCATGTAGTATATATATATATATATATATTGTATATTACATATATATTTTGTTGTAGTATATATATAGTATCTCTTATGTATAATGTATATATATTCTCTTAAATATATTGTATCTTATGTATATATGTTATTACTTATATATTTTCTTGTAGTTTAGGTTGTATGTTATGTATATATATTCTCGTATATATTTTATTGTAGTATATATTATATGTTATATATTGTATGTTATATATATATATCGAAGTAATGACAAAGAAATATTGAGAAAAAAGATATTCAAGGATATGTCTTATAATTTTTATTGACCAAAATGACATATCTTTCTTAGTCTTCCTTCCCCCAATGGAATGAGCACAACAAGGTACTAATACCACCATTAAAAGGAAAAAAAAAACTAAAAGAAGATGTGCCAATGTACAAGAATAATCTACATTGTGTCTCTAACAAATCTCATAAATCCGCCAAGGTTGGGAGAAGGATGTGTTGGTGGTGGTGGAAACGAAGCTTGTTCATCACCACTTCCGGGCGAAGCCGAATCCTCCGAAAGTTCCGCTATCATTTCTTTATAAGCTTTATCCATCGACGGTTGTGATTCTGCAATTCCAAAGTTTCTTCTTTCCGCGTGGATCTGATCTGTAAAAAGCACCGATTTTTCCAAGCTATCCCTCATCGCCGCACTATGATCACCGATTTGTATTCTTGCTTGACTGAAAGCGCTATCCGATGCAACAGTTGAAGCTTGAATTGATAAAATATCCCGAGTCATCCTTGCAAGAACCGGAAAATATTTTTCCCTTGACTCCATCATTCCAAAAGATCGAAAGAGACATCTGGATTCTCCTTTTCAAGTCCCTGAGACAAGTAAACTTGAAGCTCATTTAGATGTGAAGTTTCATCATAATTATCACCTTGAGAACCCCGGAACTCCGTCAAGATTTAAGAGTTGTTAAGCCCGCAGCTCTTTTAGACGATTGTGAGCTAGATGAAGTAGGGCTTGGAATGTTTGGCCTAGCATGCTCTAACGCAACTTTATATGCATTATAAACAGTTTGAGCATTAATTTTAATTGATGCTTTTGCATATGCAAGTGTAGCAATTTCCTCATTTGAAAGATCTAAAGCCTTATAAATATTAGAATACCAAAAATGAGGACCTCCCAATTTCATTGTAGGATTTAACATTGCAGCAACACCAAAATGTTCTAATAAATCTAAAAGTATTTTAACATTCGTCCAATCTTGGGTAGTAAGCATTTCATCATCATCTCCACCACCTACCCGAAAATTAAACGTTGCATTAATTGGGTTTCTATATTCATATGCAACTACTAAACTTTCGTACATATCATTCCACCTAGTCGGGCAAGGTTTAGGAACCTTTGTTTCTCTAAGGCCATATTCATCACATTTTTTAAAATACTCTCTAAGTCTAGTTCTATGGTTTGAATAAAAAAGCCAATTAAGAACCATTCGAACCTTTTCAATTTCTATGTTTAAAACTCGCATACCATCACCAACAATTAAATGATAAATATGACAAATACATCTAACATGGAAAATATTACTAAATTCAGGATTTAGTGTTTTTGTAAGCATGCCTATTGCACTAGTGTTACTAGAAGCATTATCCATAGAAATTGCCATTATTTTATCGCTAAAGCAAAAATATCTACAAATATCTGAAATAATGTTAGCTATAAACTTACCCGTGTGACGTGAATTAATTATTCTATATGCAATTATATGTTTTTGCATTGTCCAGTCCTCATCTATCCAATGACTTGTAATAGTTAGATAATCACATTCATTATTACTTCTATCAACATCAGTAGTAATAGAAATCCGATTAGGTATATGATTAAATAAATAGCTCAAATATTGTTCATACTCATGTTTGAATTTATAAATATCGGCCTTAACTGTTGCGCGAGGACAACCTTTATAAGTAGGATTAAAAACTCTTCTAATATAATGAACTCAATTAGGATTAGAAGCAAACGTATAAGGTAAGCACATAACAGTAATCATCTTTGCTAATTCTTCACGATCTCTATTTGGATCGTAATATAAAATACCTCCGGTGACAGTGTTAATTAATGGTTGAACTAGATTTGAACCTGTACTAGGGTTAACCGCAGAATCTTCACTTGTCCCCTCTTGCTGTGCTTGCATTTGAAAATATCTAGCCCTATCTGTAGGGTGTATTTTTATGTGCCTAACCAAACTACCTGTGCCGCTACGTTCTCCAGTAAATTTATGAACCAGTAATTTCCCACAAGTTTTACACTTAGCCTTATTTATTTCTCTTACTTGAGTAAAAAAATTTCAAACTAATGATGTTTCTGCACGTTTAGCAGGTTTTCTACTAAAAGTTGGAGTTTCTACAGGTGGGTGTGCCGGTGCATTACTTGAGTTATGAACAGGACTAGTAGGCGTATCATCTAAATCTGGTGCTTGGGTTTCATCATCATCATTATCATCCTCATTTTCCTCTAAGATAGGTTCATTAGGATAAAGAGCATTCATAATTTCATCATCTAATCTATCACCTACTGCAACATCATGTAGAAATTCACTATCGATAAAATGAAAACAAGGGTGATCACTATCACGCATTACGGGAGGCGGAGTATGACGTCTAGGTTGGCGACTACTTTCAACTTGCTTATCTTTTATAGGTCGGGGAGCCGGAGGAAGGATAGTATTATGGCCACTACTTTCACCGGTTTTACCTTTTCCTTTACTGAATATTTTTTTCAAAGAAAATGCCATACTAATTATAATTATGCAAACTAAACAACACAAAAATATATTATTAAGACGTAAGAGTTGAAACGAGTTTTCTGGATTGCCGAACAACTTCTTGAAAATTAAAAATCGTTGAACACTTGAAAACTTCAATTCAACAACTTCACAATTTTTCACGAATTTTCAACAATAAATTAAGCAATTGTAGTAGAAAGATTGAAAGAGAGATTGAGAGATATTGATGAATTGGTGAATAAAAATGAAAGAATGAGGGGGTATTTATAGTTGAGATATGGGAAAAATTATAATTTTATAAAGTCTGGGGTTAAATTAAAGTTTGGCGGCCAAATGGCTATTTTATAAAGTTCCAAATAGCTACTTTTGAAAAGAGCCGTTACTGATTTTAAAATTTTTTTTTTAAAAAAAGAGCTGTTGGGCCCGCCTGGGCCCGCCAGGACCGGCCCAGGCCCGTCTGGCGGTCCCGGGCCTGGCGGTTCTTCACTTGTGAACCGGCTCGTCACGGGCATATAGGACTGGCAGGCCCGAGGCCGTCAGGACCGACCCACCAAAACCGCCAGGATCGCGAGGACCGTGGGCCCGATCCGATTCCGGTTCAGGCCCGGTCCAATTTACACTCTTGTTTCCTGACTGCTTAATTAACGCTTAATTAAGGCCTAAGTGCCGAATACTGAAGCACAATATTTAAACCATCTTTTTAAGGGATATATCCATATGGAATACTATTTATGTTGGACCGCGAGTTTCCTGTTTCTTGTGATATCAGCTTATTAATAAAAATTTTGAGAACTTCTATTAAAATTCTTTATTTATTATAATGGAATAATATTTCAGGGTATATAATCTTGTGTCCCTCCCTGCACTTTCATTTGATATGACCAACTTCAATTAGAAAATTACGTTGGACCAAATATCAAGCTTGAAACATCTAGTCCCTGGAGGCCAGAGGACACAAAATTAGTACTAGTTCACTTTCTATTCATAAAGCCAGTCAAACTAATTTAATTTGCAATTTCTTAGAGTAAACTAATAATCTGGTAGAAATTACTCTAGAGCAAACTCGAATTGTTAATCCAGCCGAATTATTTTAGGAATATCTTATTAATTGTTGTTTGCATTTAGTTGCATATTTAACATTCTTAAAATCATAGAAAAACACAAAAAATATTCAATGTTGCATTGCATAAGCATTTTAAGTTTTAATTGCATTTAAGATTTATTTACACGAGTTAATCACATTTATTAAATAAAAATCACAAAAATATTGGTCATGTTACATTAAGTTAGGATTTAAAATCGAAGAAAAGAAAAGAAGAAGAAGAAAAAAACTAGAAAGCGAATGGTTTTGTTATTGAGCTTCAAATCGGACTGGGTCAATTAGCCCTAAATTCACACCTGCCCAGCCCAATCCCCATAACCTCATTTGGTCCACCCCCTTGATCGATTATGATCTAACGAGTGAGAACTAAAATCTCAAGCCCTCTAAATGTGTCGGATCAGACCACCCCCCAACCCCAAAAGACCTCACATAATTCGTCTCTCTCACCCCTATCTCATCCCTCGCCTACGATGGCGGCGCCACTCCAAATCACCACATAATATCCAACACCCTAATCGTCATCCTACCATTAGTTTCCCTAGAATCCCCACCGAATTCGCCGATTCTAAATATAAAATAGCCAGAAACCCTAATTTTCGTGGTTTGATTCCTTCGAGGTTTCCACAGACGATTTGATACCCAATTGTTGAGTATCAGCTAAGAATTCAATGGAACAGTATAGAAAAATAAAGAAAAAGAGCAGAGGAACATAATGAGGCAGAAAAGAAAGGTGAAGAGAGATTGAGAGGAACTCAGATTTTCTATAACATGATAATGTGTGAATACAAGACCTATGAACTATTTATAAGTGCTGAAAATATAAAAAGGATTATGCAAGTTGAGTAACTAAACATTCCCGCTAAAATTCAAATGCTAGCGTAACTTTCAAACATTAGCCTAACTAATATTTTCACCTTCAGACACTAATATTTCTATCAATACCTCCAGGATGAACATCACCATTGTCCTCAAGGGTGAAAGACGGAAAATGAGCCTTTAAGGCAGATGCTAACTCCCAAGTCGCATATGAAGAATCCAAGCCTGTCCATTTAACTAAGCATTGAGCAACAACTTTATTACCTATTTTAATCAATCTACGATCCAAAATAGCTTCAGGAAGGGGGCAACATTGTCTTGATAGGTGAACAATAGGATGGTGAACAATAGTAGCAGAAATATCATAGCAAAACTTGAGTTGGGACACATGGAAAGTAGGGTGTAAGAGAACCTCAGGAGGAAGAAGGAACTTATAGGCTACTGTACCTACCTTCTCAACAATAGGATAAGGAACAAAGTATGGGGAAGTGAGTTTGTGATAAGGAAAAGGATAAAGAGTGGATTTTCTATAAGGTTAAAGTTTAACAAACACCCAGTCCCCCACATTTAACTGTTTGTCAGATCTATGGGCACTAGCATGAGATAGGATCTTTTGATGGGATCGAGTAAGGTGAAATTTGGAAAGTTGAAGTTTGAACTCACGAAGAAAAGCAACCTCCTCAATGAAGGAGAATCAGAATCACCAGGTAAGTAAGGCAAATACAAGGGTGAAGGGTAACTATGCAAGAGTTCACAGGGAGAAGTTTGAATAGCAGAATAAGGGCTGGTGTTATACCACCACTCAGATAAGAACAGGAAAAAGACCAATCCGTAGGTGAATCAGTATAAAAGCAACGAAGGTAGGTTTCTAAGCAACGATTAAGAACCTCAGATTGGCCATCTGTTTGAGGGTGATAAGCAGTAGAGGTTTGGAGGGTCACACTTTGAGCAGTGAGAAATTCCTTCCAAAAGGTGATTATAAAGATAGGATCCCTATCACTAGTAATGTAGACTGGAAAACTATGAAGCTTGAAAGTGTTATCTAAGAAGATAGGGACTAAGGATTGAGCAGTGTAGGGGTGGGATAAGGCAATGAAGTGAGCATGTTTGGTAAGTTGATCAATGATCACCCAAATTATAGACTTTCCCTTAGACTTAGGCAAGCCCTCAATAAAATCCATAGTAATATCAGTTCAAGGAAGAGCAGGTATAGGGAGAGGCTACAAAAGGCCAGGAGAAGCAGCAGTATCATACTTGTTCCTTTTACAAACATTGCACTTGTGAATAAAATCAATAATGTCAGTGCGAATTCCCTTCCAATAGAAATAGGAAAGAGCCTTCCTAGTAGTAGAATCAATGCCAGAATTCCCTTCAGCAGGGGAAGGATAGCAAAGGCTGAGAATTTTAGTTCTCAGAGTTGCATCAGTACCAACCAACAATTTACCCTTCCTTCTAAGCTGTTGATTAAGCCAAGTAAGATGTTTTTGGGGTGTATGCTGGAGAGAAGCAATCAGAGCAGCAAGCTCAGGGTCAGCATCCCAACTATCTTAAATTTCCTTCCAAATATTAGTTTGGACAGAGCTCATCAGTAGGGACATAAGTTCAACACTTTGAACTCTGGACAAAGCATCTGCAGCTATATTATCCTTTTCCCTTTTATAGTGGACTTCAAAGTCAAAAGGAAGAAGTTTTGCCAACCACCTAATTTGAGAATCAGTGTGAAGTTTTGTTCCAAAAGGTACTTTAAGGTCCTTTGGGCAGTCTTCACAATAAAGTGGCGACTGAGTAAATAATGAGACCACTTGGTGACAACAAACACCAATGCCAAGAGTTCTCTTTCATAGATAGAAAGAGCAATATGACTAGGAGCAAGAGCTTTGCTAATAAAGGCTATAGGATAATCAGATTGCATCAAAACAACACCAATACCAGCACCACTGGCATCAGTTTCCACTACAAAAGGCAAAGAATAGTTTGGCAATTCCAAAAATGGGGAAAATGTAAGGGCATGTTTGAGCTCAATGAATGCTTGGTTAACAGAATCATTCCAATGAAAATTATCCTTCTTGAGCAACTCATATAGATGTCTGTTGATCAACCTATATCCCTTGATAAATTTCCCGTATAGCCAGCTAATCCAAGAAAACATGTTAGCTATTTGACCGTAGTAGGAATAGGCCGTTGCTGAATAGCAGCTATCTTGTTTGGATCTGTGGATACCCCTTGAGCAGAAATGAAGTGTCCCAAGTATTCATCACTAGAGACCGCAAACAAGCAATTGGATCTCTTGGCAAGTAACTTATGTTGCAACATAACCTCAAAGACCTGCTATAAATGCTGAACATGATCGACTAAGCTTAGGCTGTAAACAAAAATATCATCAAAGAAGACCATCACAAATCTTCTAAAAAATGGAAAAACAAGTGGTTCATCAAACACTGAAATGTAGAGGGTGCATTTGTCAGCCCAAAAGGCATGACTAAATATTCATAATGGCCCATGTGAGTCCTAAATGCAGTCTTAGGGACATCCTCAGTCACCATTCTGATCTGGTGATATCCATATCTAAGGTCAATTTTAGAGAAAATGGTGGCTCCAACTAGTTCATCCAATAAATCATCTATAATAGGAATAGGGAATTTATCCTTTATGGTGAAATCGTTTAGTTCTCCATAATCAACATACAATCTCCATGAACCATCCTTTTTATCTATCACTACCACAGGTGATGAGAAAGCACTATTGATGTATTGAATCACCCCTTGTTGTAACATTTCCTTCACCAGTTTCTCATTAATATCCTTCTTCATAGATTCATAGAAGAATACCTATAAGGTCGAATATTCATTGGTTTAGCTCCAGGTTGCAAAGGAATCATGTGGTCAAATGCACCCCTTTGAGGTGGAAAAATAGTAGGTTCAGCAAACATAACATCAAAATTGCTGAGAAGATCATGAAGAGGCTTTGACACTGCCTCATTTGTTGAAAGATGAATAGCATTCAACTGAATAGACTGTGGTTGATCAACCAAGACATGCAGTATAAGGAGTTCCACATCATTCCCCTTAGACTTATTGACGACCTTTGGGATTGACAATCTACATGCATCAGGAACTTCCTTAATTACATGTTGCTTGCCTAAATAGTTACATGTCATAATGAGGGCTGAATAATCCATAGTCACTGGTCCAAGAGTCTTCATCCATAAAGCACCCAATACTAGATCATATTTTCCAATTGGAAATACAATCAGATTAGACTTATAGGTTGTGCCTTCCAACATCCACTGAAAATTCCTCACTATACCATATGTGGCCTCCATTTTGTTGTTATCCAGGCTGACATACACCATGTTAGTTGGAACCACAGTGCACCCAGACTCTTAGTTGATTCAGCGTCAGTGAAATTATGTGTGCTACCTCTATCCAATAAAATTTGAATAGGTCTTTTGTCGTTGTAACCAGTAACATAGATAGTTTGAGAACCCTGAATGCTTGTTAAAGCACACAAGGATATAAAAGGCTGCTCACTACCAGGAGTTGACCACTCCTCATTTGGTGATTCACTCTTATTGTTGCTAGTCCCAGTATCAATAGATTCATCCTCAGCTACCTCTAGTTCCATCACAAACCTTTTCTTTGGAAGAGTGCACTTATGCCCCGGAGTAAACTTATCATCACAAAAGTAACAAAGTCCTTGGGCTCTTCTACTTTGCATCTCAGCATGGGAGATAGTTCTCCTTGTTTTAGGAACAACTGCACTAGAGTTAGATGGGAAATTCAGCCTAGCTGACTGCATAGGCTGATTACTCTTAAGGCCTAAGCTGTCATAGATAGATTCCTAGCTAATGAATAGCTTCTAGGTGACATGTGTTATAGGGCTCTAGCATTGGCAGCTAATGTTGCTTCTGCTCACCTAGCTAGCCGATACGTTTTAGACAATGACTTAGGTTCATGCATTTTAATAGGATGAACCAATTCTTCCTTCAAACCTCCCAGAAAACATGAAATAGCTTGTTCAACAGTTAGACTACACTGGGCCAATAGCCTATCAAATGCAAACTACAATTCCCTCACATATCCAATTTGCCTTAAATATTTAAGTTCTAGCATAGGATCAACAAACTCCTTACCAAGTTTCAATTAATTTAGCTATATATTCATCCCATGCAGGAAACATAGGTAAATTTCTATATATCAAATAGGATTGATGCAAACTAACGCATCATCATCCAAATTCATGCAACTAACCTTACTCTTTGATTAAGAGGAGTTTCATCTTTAGCAAAATACTGATCAATTCTATACAACATGTCTTCAGATTCTCTCCATTGGAACTAGGAAAACCAAATTATGACACTTATTAGCATTAACACCATAAGGATTTGAGCCTAGAATTCCCTGACCTGCTATAGTAGTGTGAGTTCGTTCTGTCGAAGTAGAGCTGCCATCCTTAGCTTGCTGATGCAGGGGCGTCCCATCGAAGGAGCTTTTAAGAGCATTGACCAAATGTACTAGCTCAATTTTCCTACGATCCATGTCTTCCTTAAGCTCCTAATGCATCTTCTCCTTGCTAGCTCATAGATCCAACTGCTGAGCGACTAAATCCTCATATTGTTCCAGAAGATTAGCAGCTGGAACACCTTGAGCTTCATCTACAGTTCAATGTGGTCCCATCGAAGTAGATTTGCTATGATACTAATTGATATTCAATTGTTGAGTATTAGCCAAGAATTCAATAGAGCAGTAGCAGAGAAATGAAGGAAAAGAGCAGAGGGACATAATGAGGCAGAAAAGAAAGAGGATGAGAGATTGAGAAGAACTCAGATTTTATATATCATGATAATGTGTGAATACAAGAGCTATGAACTATTTATAAGTGCTGAAAATACAAAAGATATTACGCAATTTGAGTAACTAACATTCCCGCCAAAATTCAAATGCTAGCCTAACTTTCAAATATTAGCCTATCTAATATTTCCACCTTTATCCACTAATATTTGTATCATGATTCGACCCGAAAATTGTGTTAACCGTTTGTTCTCAACAAGAACATTCGATTAATACTAGTTTCGGCTCATATCAAAGAGCGCCAGAATCCGTTCAGTAGCCGACTTTATTTTCCTACATTAGGCGCTATATATGTATTTTTTTTCTTTAAATTTTTCTGGTTTATCTTGTGTTTATTGAAAACATAGTGTTTCATAGTTGTTACTGCTCTATTTGGCTTAGTTAATTGGGTCATAAGTTGTCTAATTACCAGTAAATTCACATTTAGCATTATAAATTTATTTTAGGTAGTCACATGTTAGTATTAGTGATTTGTGTGATCTAACAACTTAATGGCATGTTAATTAGTCTTAATTTTTGAGTTAATTATATTGATTTTGATTCATTGTTTCCGGTAAATGATTCATATAGTTGTGGCTCATTTGCAATTAATGAAAGATAAAAGGGGTAATTGGAAAACAAATTAGGGAACCTGAACAGTTGTTTACGAAGATTCTAGAAAAGGGCTAAAATGCAATAAAATAAAAAGAGTTAGGTCAGATTGGGTTTAAAAGAGGTAATTTTCAGAAGTTAAAAGGGCTAAAGAGGTTTTTTTCCCTATATTTTAGGGACTGGCATTTCAGAATTATTCTCTGATTTTTTTGTGCATATTACCAAATTCTCACTCTCTATATAAAGACATCATCTCCTCTCATTTTATCTCTCAAAATTCTGAATAGACAGACACGAAAATACCCTCTGAAATTCACTCTTTTTCTTAATTTTTGTGACTAACTTTGAGATTGAAGAAAACACTCAAAATTCCATTAAGCTGAGTTTTGGGGCTGTTCATATCTGTGGTGTTGATGTTGTTGATTAGTTGTGCTTGAGATTTAGCTTCAAATCTAGGATTATTTCTTGGTTTTCTCCGTTGTTGTCTCTCATACAGTAGCTGGACTTATTTTTTTGGGCTCTGACCTTTATTTCGTCCTTTTAAGTGTTGGCTTTCTGCATCTAGGTATATTCTGAAATCTCAAATATTGAATTTGATACATGAAAATTTTACTCATATAGATAACCTTAGTATCCTATTTATTTTAAATAAGTACCATTTTAAAATATTACATCCTATAGATACCATTTATCCTTTATAGCAAAATATCTTATTATAGTTACATCTTACATTTAAGGCACCATCTAAATAATATTTCTCTCCCTCCTTTTTAGTCTATTTTCTCACATAATCACCGTATATCTGCTCTAACCACGCTCTCTCTCTCTCTCTCTCTCTCTCTCTCTCTCTCTCTCTATCTCTCTCTCTCTCTCTCTCTCTCTTTGCATGCACTTTACTCTCTTCTCTCATAAACCCACAATTCATAACTCTTCTCCCGCCCAAATTCTCTACGTCTCTCCATTATCACTCCTCATTTCGCATATCTCTAAAATCACTGTTTTAGAGCCAATACAAGTGCTTAGGGTATGTTTAATTCTTAGATTTTGATATCATTATTTTGTTTTATTTTGTTTCTCTAATTTGATACAGATTTTAGTTTGTTTCTGAAACAATAACCATTGGTATTGTTTACTCACAAGGAAGCTTTAGTTTTTCTCTCCAATTTCGGATTCAACGCCACACAAGATGATAACCAGAGGTATACCCACCAAAATTTTCAATTTTGATAGGCTCTCTTTCTCATTGCAAATAACTCAAGCGGAGTCGGATATTGCAGGTTTGTCAGCAACTACAGTTTCAGAGAGAAGAACTAAATTATACAATGACAAATCGAAAGAAGTCCAAGCCGAGAAATATTCAAAAGAAACAAAAAATCCAGTTGGTTCAAAGAGGAAAAAGCTTATGACATGTGTTAATGTTAAGGAAGTTGATGCAAAAAAAAAATATCATATACATGACACGAAAAGGTAATTGCCATTGCATCAATATGAATTCAAAAACTTATATGTATTCATAATTATTCAAGTTATTTTATTTGTATGATGTTGTATTCGTATGTATCTGGTTGTATTCATAAGTATTAAAACTATTTACACATTCATATTTTTCAATAACTGAGTTGTGCGTACTTGAATATTACATGTTATATTTAAATGTATTTAGATGTATTCAAATTCACATTTTTATACTATTTAGTATTAATGTATTTAGTTGTATGTATATGTATGTATATGTATTATGATATATTTTTATAGTTGTATTTTTAAGGATTTGCAAGGTTCCCATCACTGTTGAATTTTGAAGCAACTATGTATTTTTCAATATATTTATTTTTTGTTTGTAAAAGTTTAATTTTCCAGTAAGTTTTTAATTGTATTCATCTTGGTTATATTTTATGTCATGTGTGTTGTATGTAGTTTTTTATATGTATTTATCCTAATCAGTGTATTTAGTTATATTCATATGTATTCATGTCAGATGTATTGTGATATATGCTGTGTATCTAGTTATATCTATACTTCTAAGTGTTTGAAGTTGTATTTATATGTATTCATGTCAGATTTACTATGAAATATGTGTTTTAATCAGTTTTATTTACATGTATTTATTCTTGTTAAATGCAGGGAATTAAGTTTTTTGTGAAACATCAGCCAAAATTTGCATCGCATATTTGTGTATATACTAACACTGACATAGACTCCGAGCTCAAAGAGAACCTTACTCCAGATCAGTACCAACAACTGGGTAATACTTGCTTTGGATACTTTCTTCAAATGAAGTATTGTGAAGTCCAACATCAACTCTTCAGATGCTTCATGGCTCTCCGGTTAGAAGGAACTCCGAACAATGTATTTGTAATACACGTCAATGGTACTTTATTATATTTCACATTAAAAGAGTTTGCGCTTGTGACTTTCCTCGAATGTGTTGGTAATGATGAAGATTTTGAGTTTAGTGAAAAGGTTCATAACCGGCTTATTGAGACTTACTTTGGAGGTGCTAATATTGTCAAGAAGATTTTTTTGATTAAATGCTTTGCAGACAAGAACTGGGGTCCCAATAATGATGGTGATACCTTGAAGATATCTTTGCTGTATTTCATACACACTGTGACGACCCAAAGGGTCATCACCGTAATTATCCCTTTCATTGCGGTTCTAAGGCCTTGAAAACCTCTTAATTTGTCGCCTCGATTTGCGTGCACATTCCAGGCGCGAAGTAAGGAAATTTTTATGTGGAAATATTTGAATTCTTTGGTAAAAACTATGAATTATGATAATAATAATATTGCCATAGTTGACTTTGGTCAACGTTTTGGGTAAACGGACCTGGACCCGTGATGTGACGGTCCCAGAGGGTCTTTAAGGAAATTTGGGACCCGAGCGTATTCCCGGAATCAAAATCCGAGGTCCCAGGGCCCGAGTACAGAGCTTTTCTGTAAAATTATTTTTGAAAATACTTAAGGAAAAATGAAAATGAAAATTTGATCACAAGGGATGGTATCAGGCTCGTATTTTCGTTCCGACGCCCGGTACAAGTCTTAAATAAGCGTTAAGCACTATCTATAAAGTTTGGTTGAAAACGGACGTCGTTTGATGTGTTTCAGACTAAAAGTGGAAAGTTTGAAAGTTTAGAACTTTGAAATGAAAATCATGAGTTTTGGAGGTTGATTCTTTGATTTTGATGTTATTTTGGCGATTTGATCGCACGGGTAAGTTCGTAAGATATTTTAGGGGTTGGGTGTATGTTTGGGTTGGAGCCCCAAGGGCTCAAGTGAGTTTCGAATAGGTGTTAGTCTCATTTTGAAGCATTTTAAATGTGGTGTCTGTAGTCTTCGCATTTGCGAAGCAATACTCGCAAAGTGCGAGCTTCCCCTTTTTCCTGCTTCTTCGCAAATGCGGGAAATAATCTCGCAAATGCGACCCTCCTTTGTTTGGCCAGTCTTCGCAAAAGCGACGTTCTTATCGCAATTGTGATCCTCCCCCTTTGCAGCCAGACTTCGCAAATGCGAAGTCAATCTCACAAATGCGACTTCCCCCACCTAAGCCATGAGTTCGCAAATGCGAACCTTTTCTCGCAAATGCAAGTACCTCCGTTCCCTACCAGTTTGCATTTGCAAACAACCTCTCGCAAATGCGAGTTTCCTTTTAATTTTGCCCAGTTCACAAATGCGAAGTCAATATCACGTTTGCGACATCTGCAAACTGTACAACTTATACTTAATCGATTTCAAACTTCATATTTACTATTTTCAAAACCCAAACCTCCATTGGCGATTTTCTCTCAACTCTTTCTCTCCCAAACCACTTGTAAGTCAACTTTTACTCAATTTCTTCAAACTTTAACATCTTTTATCATGATTTCAACTTGAAATCAAAGCTTTCAATGGGTAAAAATGGGAATTTGGGGTAGAACCTATGTTTTCATAAAATTGGGGATTTGGACCTCAATTTGGGGTCTGATTTCAAAACAAATTGCATATATGAACTTGTGGGGGAATGGATAACCCGGTTTTGGTTTGAACCTCGAGTTTTGACCACGTGGGCATGGGGGCATTTTGGGAATTTTTGGGAATAACCTTGTGAATTTCATTCTTATGCATTCAAATTGATTTAACTAGCATTTGTTGATACATTTGAGTAAATTGTTGTTAGATTCGACCGGTTTTGAGGCAAATTTGAGGGGTAAAGTTATTCTAGAGGCGTGAGTTGAGTTGGAAGCTTTCGAGGTAAATGTTTGATCTAACTTTGTATTGAGGGAATAGGATTAGAGTATTTTATTACTATTTGCTAAATGATCGAGTATGGTGTATAGGCATGGTGATGAGTATCTATGCACCGGTGTCTAGCATGACTGTGAGTCGTAATTGTCTTTAAATTCGAAAGATGTGAATTAATTGAGTTAATTGGCCGCTAAATAAATTATGAAGTGATAGTTGAAAGGTAAATGAGTTAAAGGAGGAAGTGTGGTGTTTTTCCCTTGCGGGGACCTATTGTTGATTTATCTTTCCCTTGCCGGGACTTGCTATTGATTTAGTCTCCCTTGCCGGGATATTCTTGGACTATTAGCTAAACCCTTGTCGGGTTTAAGTGTTATGTTGATGAACGTCCCTAATGGGGCCTCCTTTAAGGAGATTGTTGGAGTTATTCAATTATAATATGGGATCGTGTGGCACGCCGTCCACATATTTAATAAATCACGGGATCGTGTGGTACGCCGTCCACTTATTATTATTGGCCTGAGATACCGCGGGATCGTATGGCTCACCGTCCACTTATTGTTATTGGACTGAGATGCCGCGGAATCGTGTGGCGCGCCATCCACTTATTGTTATTAGCCTGAGATGCCGCGGGATCGTGTGGTGCGCCGTCGCGGGATCATGTGGCGCGCCGCCCACTTATTTTTATTGCCCTGAGATGCCGTGGGATCATGTGGCGCGCCGTCAACTTACACATTACATTATGGGATCGTGTGGCGCTTCGTCTACTTGTATACTACACAATGGGACGTGTGGCGAGCCGTCCACTATAGCTGAGTAGATCATTAAAATCTGAGGTAGAGTTATTGTTGTTACTGATGTTCCATCTTTATTTTGTATCCCCCAGTTTTATTTGTATTATATTGGTATTGTTTCTTTCCCGAACTTGTACATCATTATTGCACAGGTTAATTGTGGTAGGTCCTGTCTAGCCTCTTCACTACTTTGCCGGGGTTTGGCCAGGCACTTACCAGCACATGGGGTCGGTTATTCTGATACTACGCTTCTATGCCTTTTTGTGCACAGGTCAGGACGCAGCCTACGAACCGCAGCAGTAGTTAGGGGGCGATCCTTCAGTCCAGAGATTTTGTGGTAGATCGCTGGCGTTCGCGGGCCTCGAGTCTCTTCTATATCTTCTAGATAGAAAAATATTGTTGATTTCCGCATTTGGTCATCGCTATTGTTGTTAAATGACTTCTGCATGTTTTAGTTAATTTTTTACTATTTAACTTGTTTAGATCTAATTTTGGTGAAAATGATTAAAAAGGTTGGCTTGCCTAGCTTCGACAGAAGGCGCCATCACGACTCTCGATGGTGGGAAAAATCTAGGTCATGACACACACCTTTCACTATTTCATCCGAGAAGAACAGTACAACCATACCAAGGCTACACTTTGACTTGGCAGAGAGTGGGCACTATTCTACATATCATTAGGGTTTAAAAACATTTCAAATGCTGACAAAATCGATTAGCAAGAAGATGGATGCTGAGAAGAAGTATTACAGGATAGCTGGGATGCCCCTAGCTATGCAAGTGTGGTTTTATGAGTGTTGTTCAGGTATTGATTCCAAACTTGCATTCCGAGTTGATGACGTGTTCCCCAGAATACTGAATTGGAGAATCACCGAAAATCAGCCAAACTTTGCTTATATGATGAACGACATGTTCAATAACAACGGAAACATAGTAATATACAATTTATATCATTGCTAGTTTAGATTTTATTAATAATTAATATGCATACATTTGCATTTAGAAGTATGCAGTTGCATACAAATACAATTTTGATGCTTTAATACATGCGGTATTTTCTGCTATAATAATTTTTGTCATATTCTCACGTATATGTTGCATGCAATTGCATACAAATACATCCATATTTTGCATAAATTTGCATACAAGAGACTACATTCATTTTCAGGGGATGCATACAGCAGTATACATTATATACAAATACATACAGATATAAATACTTGTATAATCAGCTGTATACAGATACAAGATACAACTACATATTACTTGTATAATCAGCTGCATATATTTTCAGGGGATACATACAGCAGTATACATTTGTATACAAATGCATACAGATACAAATACTTGCATACAGATACAAGATACTTGTATACAATTGCATAGGGACTAATAATCAGTTGCATACACTTGTATACAAATGCACATAGAAAATCCATACATTTAAATACAGCTACTGCATACAATTGCATTCAACAAACATACAACAATATACCGCTGATGTAGCCTTCATTATTAATTGTTCATACAATTGCATATTATTTACAAATCATTAGGACTGACTTATTTTCAATACAAATTTTAGTTTGATTCCAGGTCTGCATGTGTATGATTCTTGTATGACTTTGATTGTATTTCGTTTTTCAGATTGTTTACAAGGACATCAGTCCAAGTGATATATAGCTTGCCGTTATTCAGATTCCTCCTGTAGGCGCTGATGTTGAGAACAAAACTACTCCTGCTCATTCAGGAAAGTCAGGAGACGATTCGAATGGCTTTTCTCCTAAACCCTATCTTCAATGTAAGAATAAACATATTGCAAGTATTGGTCCATATTCATCACTTTCCCATAAAAAGCGCAAGGAACACGAAAGGCATCCTAATGAAACAGAATATCAATCCAAGATTCCTCCTGTTGGTGTATTCGAATCTGGTTAGAAAGTTTTGCATGACAATGAGCTGCCAGATTTCCAAAATGACGAAATATCTTCTTTGAGGAAAGACCTAAATTCATTCAAAGAATACGTGAGTATTTAACCAAAAATTAAACATTACGGTTTAGTGCTTAACATTCATATATTTTTGGCGCAATCTTCTAATTATTTTGTTGTGTTTAGGTTGTGAGAGAGTTTAAGTCTCTGAGAACATTGATCCATGATAACTTCAAGAAGCTTTCTCACCATCTTCAACAAAATCAGCAAACTGAAAGTTTACACCCAAGAAAGGAACCCATAGGAAGACGTGAACATGGCACTGACACAGATGTCGGAGATAATGTTGAGTTTTAATATACTTAACATATTTAGCATTTGTTTGTATCTCCTTCTTGTTGTTATAATTAAATAATTATATTTTAAATTTTGTATATATTTGACAAGCATTTAACTGCCTCACTAAACTAATAAATGCATTCGACCAACACATGTATTTAAAAGTATTCATATGTGTGTTAACCTTTATATGTAAATGGAATTTACTGCTGTATTTAAATATATTCAGTTGTATTTTAGTGTATTCTGATTTGTTATTCTTGAATATGTGTGATGTATTCACTAAGATTTCCATTACCAAATCCGTTTTCTTACTGTAATTATATGTATTTAACAGTATTATTACACTAAGTTACTACACTAAAAACGATACATACAACCAACGGAAACTAGTGCTTAATGCTCATTGTGTGGAGTCAAGAGGAGACGAGAATACTACATCAGAGGTGTCGTCAAACATACCATCTACAGGTCAAGAGGGTGTATCTACAGAATTCTATGTATCTCAAGTTGAGCTGGACGACAAATTTCTTCCTAGTCAAATTCCAGAAACTAGAATTGTGATTCATAACAGTGCCAAAAAAGCTGAGTCAACCCCAATACCATCTCATAGGAATTGGCGACCAAATAGATGGTACTCTTTGCCTTATGAATCTAACTTCGACTTTGCAGGTTCGTGTTTTTACAAAACCAAAGATCTATTTCCTCATGGTTTTTAAATTTATAAGTCTCTACTCACGAATTCAATGAACAACAGGTACCTCAGTAAAGTTGACCCCATTTTTTGAAAAAAAACACCTTTGAGGATGATTCAATAACATGGCTACATCCTACACTAATCATTCAGGAATATGACAAATGGGTTTGTGATGGTCTTCTCGCTAGACATGATCAGAGGTGAGCTTTCCCCCGGTATGTGCAATAAGTTTTTATATTTTTTAAAATGTATATAATATTTTTTATATCATACTTGTAAAAGTAATTTGGAAGCCCATTACAAGAAGAACAAGTCAACACTTCACATGCCATTGGATTTGGGAGTTGATCAAGTTAATTCAAAAAAGATGGTTTTACCTTCTATCGTTTGACGGGAAGCTATGGGATGACAATGTAAGCTTTTCCCTAACTAATAAATTTTCTTTGAATAACAACATGTTGTATTATTCAACTGTATTCACCTGTATTTTTCTTGCTTTCAGCTGTATTCATTTGTTCTTAATTGTATTATTCATATGTATTTCTCTGTATTTAGCCGTATTCAGCTATAGTTAGTTGAAGTCAACTGTTTTAATCAATTGTAGCCAGCTGTATTCAACTGCTTTATTCAGTTGTATTCAGTCATATCCAACTATTTTAATCAGCAGTAGTCAGTTGTATTATTCAATATTACTCAGCTGTATTCAGTTGTATTCAGCTGTTTTAATAAGATATAGTCACTTGTATTCAACTATTTTATTAAGTTGTATTCAGCTATAGTCAGTTGTAATCAACTGTTTTATTCACCTATAGTCAGTTGTATTCAACTATATTATTCATATGTATTTCTTTGTATTAAGCTATATCCTTTAATAGTCTGGTTAATTGGACTCACACCATGTACTTAAATTTTTGTACAACATATTGACGTCATATTCTACTATTTGAGAACGAAGAAAAAGTACAATCAAACATGCAACTACAAGTATACAACTGTTGATTGTATATTCAAGACAAGAATCGCTGAAATATTCGACAAGTATGCTGATACAGATAGTAATGCTAATGTAGGCAAAGAAGAGGATGTGGTATGTGAGCACATAAGGGGCTACATATTGCTAGCTAATGTACCTTGGTATACTATGGATAATGTCTTGATACAAGCCAACATGAAGGACAAACTACACTGGGTATTGGTTGTTGTCTCATTCAAGGAAAGATGTATCAAAGTGTATATTATACAGATCTGCAGGTCATGATGCCTATGTAGATTCTGAGATTGATAAGCTAGCTAAGCCTGTACCTCTGTATCTATCAATCGGTGGCTTTTTTAGTCAAGGCATAGATTGATCTACTTACTCAGCATACACTGACAAGTCACATAATGTTATGATCCAAAATTACAACCTGGTCGTGATGGCGCCTCTCGTGAGGACAAGGCCAGCCAATCAACAAAACAGTACATCTCTTTATAAATACTTAGCAGAAATAAGTCTAAATAATGGGCAATATAATCTTAAATGCGAAATAAACGTGACAGAACAAGGAAAGCCATCCAACTCAGCCCAAAATCGAGGTGTCACAAGTCATGAGCTACTACAGAGTTTATTAATATTTTACAAAATCTAGAATTATCATAAATAACAAATATAAGGGAGAAAACAGGGCTGCGAACGTCAACAGCTACCTGGTTACTCCTAGTCACCGCCTAGTCTGGAAAGAATCACCGCTCAGGAGCAAACTTAGCTCTGCCTATATCTGCACACATGGTGCATGGAGTAATGTGAGTACTCCGACCCAGTGAGTAATAAAATTAAATAACGACTGAAAGCATGAAATCTCATAAAGGCACAATATATCGCTATCTCAAGCACTAAACTCAATTATACAACAGTCCATAAGGTATCAGATAAATTCTTTTTTTAAAACAGTGAAAACAACAATTTCAACAAGGAATAATCAAAAGCTTACCCCTCGGGCTCAATATCAAACCCTCATTACAGTATCAGCCCCACGGGCTCACTCCCAACTCACCAGCACACAACATCAGCTCCTCGGGCTCACTCCCAACTCACCAAGCACAAACAACGGTCTCTCGGGCCCACTCCCAACTCACGTAGGTACCCTGCACTCACTGGGGGTGTGTACAAACTCCGGAGGGGCTCCTACAACCCAAGCGCAATATCAATAGGCCTGAAAGCCTTCACACATCGCACTCGAGGCCTGATAGCCTCCTCATATAACACTCGAGACCTGAAAGCCTCCTCACATAAAAATCGAGGCCTGAAAGCATCCTCACATACGACCCTCGACCTCAACCAGTCCAGAAAATAATCATAAGCCTCTTGGGCTTCAGTAAAACAATAGTGCTCAGCTCAACAATATTGTTAATATCATTAAATCTTGAGTTGAGTGTAAATGTAGCTGAGTTCACGAATAATATAATTCAATTGGACTGAGTTCAAATAATATTTTAATTGGTGAGGAACATAGTGACTTAATTCACAAAATATTTCAAATAATTGGCACGAAGCCCAAATATAGCAATAAGCCCAAATCATGGTGAAAAACAATAAATCTTTATCAAATATGCGGTCAAATATCAACTGGAATGGACCAAGTCATAATCCCCAATAGTAAATGACCCTGCGCTCGCCATACAATGCGTGCCTCATATCAACATAGCAGTATGTTGTGCAATCCGTGGTTTCAAACACTCAGTGCATCATTTAAAATCATTACTCACCTCGAACCGGTGAAATCTATAGCTTGCGATGCCTTTGCCCCTCAAACCGGCCTCCACGCACGTATAATCTAACCAAAATCAGAGTGAATACATCACAATATGCTAAGGGAACATTACCCAATCGAAAATACTCGAAAAACACTAAAAATCATGAAGTTGGCAAAACCTGAGCCCCGTGCCCACTTCTTAAAAAATTACGAAAGTACATCACCAGATTCCTCGTCTCGCCACGAGTCCGTACATATAAAATTTACCAAAATCGGAGTTCAAATGACCCCTCAAATCTTCAAATCTTATTTTCAAATCCCTAGGTCCAAAATCCCCAATTTACACCTCAAAAACATGTAATCTAGTCGGATTATTCGATGATAATTCAATATTATGGAGTAGAAATAATCACAAGTGACTTACCTCAAGATTTCCCATGATTTCTTGCTCAAAAATCGCCCCAAGCCGTGTTATTTCTCAAGAAAATAGGTAAAAAAACGAGCAGAAATGCAGCAGCTTTTAATAAGCCAATCTAGTCGCAAAGATCCAAATCTGGTCGCTAAAGGTGCTAATCTGATCGCTAAAAGTGCCACACCAGACCTGATGCATCAGCACTCTTTAATTTCACTAAAAACGCTCTAACTCCTTCATACGAATTCGGAATTAGACGATTCTTATTCCTATGGTCACAAATAATAATACGAACACAAAACTTCAATCAAAACTCAATTCGGAGCTCATTTGCCTAGTACGATATGTATTTCGCTCGTTAAATAATTACTCATGTTTCGCGTAAAAAACCCAATCACGACTTGATGAAATTAGACAAAAAATTTCAAATCAGTCCTATAATTCATTATTAAAATTCTGGAAGTCTCGGAATCAAATTTGGATCTCTAGAACTAAAAATGAACCTTTAGATCATTACATTTATGCTCAAAACGGCAAAAATCTTCCAAAAACTCTTCCAAAATTTATCCGAGCCTCATGGGACCCCAACAAAGTATACTAACAAGTCCCATATTATGACACAAACTTAGTTGTTCCTTTGAATCACCAAAAACAACGCAAAAATACTAAATTCACCTCAGATTTAAGCCTATGTACTTTGAAACTTCTAATTTTCCCATCCGATGCCGAAACACGTAAAAACTAGTCTGAATGATCTCAAATTTTGCATAAAAGTCCAAAATGACATAACGAAGCTACAACAACTCTCAAAATTCTATTCCGATCCCCGGATCAAAATCTTACCTAACAACCGGAATTAGCCAAAATACTAACTTTGCCGATTCAAGCTTAATTACACCAATCATCACTAAAATATTTCGGACACACTCCTAAGTCCCAAATCACCAAACAAAGCTATATGAACCTTAAAATTTGCATTTCGAGCGCTCTAACACATAACTCAATATCCGGTTGACTTTTTCAACTTAAGCTTCCTTAAAAGAGACTAAGTGTCTCAAACCTTACCAAAATCATTCAGGAATGACTTATAATTTTGCACACAAGTCACATTCGAAATTAGGGACTTTCCCCAACTTTAGAAATCGCATTCCGATGCGGATATCAAAGTTTCCACTTCCGGTCGAATTTTCTCAAAAACCTTCAAATTTCTATATTTAACCAAACGGCTCCAAAATGACCTATGGACCTCCGAATTCACTTCCGATCACGCTCCCAAATCTAGAATCACCATACGGAGCTACTCCCAGTCTCAGAATTCCAAACAGACATCAATAACACTGCATTGCATTTTAAGCCAAACTGATGCAAGTTCTTCTAAAATGCTATCTACCACAATAGGCGCCAAAACGCCCCTGGGTTATCTAAAACCCAATCCGGGCATACGCCTAAGTCCGAAATCATCATACCAACTTGCTCGAAACTTCAGATCCCAATTCCGAGGTCGTTTACTTAAAATTCCAATCCTAGTTCATTTCTTCAAATTTTAAGCTTTCGAAATGAGAATTTCCATTTAGATTTGACTCCAAACTTCCTGAATTTTAATTCTGACCATACACACAAGTCAATATACCTAAATGAAGCTGCTCATGGCCTCAAACTTCTGAATGACGTGCCGGAGCTCAAAACGACCGATCGGGTCGTTACAATCTCCCCCACTTAAACATATGTTCGTCCTCGAACGTGCTGAGAACTACACTGAAGTAGTCTGAAATCACTTGTTTAACACCTCATGCACCTTCCCGTGCTACCACCACTCAGTTAAGCACATTAGCTCGATAACTCTGTAGATATACTCCGTTATTCAAGCAAATAAGCCATTAGGTCTAATTCCAAAATCCTGAATTTCCTGCCAAGCCTATTTCCATCATACGACCACCATATCAATCTCCACACGTTGTACCCAAACATGACTGCATAACTTTGATGAATTCACACTTTGCATCACTTTACTCATAGGACCACAATAACATTCTTTAAATGTAATAGTCGAAAGCACCTACTCCCTACGACTAGGTAAGCAAAACAATGTGGAAAATAGTTAACTTGCGGAAATAAATAATTAAAATTGAACAACTAGAAGAAAATTGTATATAAATGCCACTCGACATATACAACTCATTAACGTTAAAGTCAACAATATCACCCCAAAAACCCCAAAACTCACGGGAACACAAGCTAGAGGAATACAGTAAAGAGCTCTAATCTCCAATATGACTACATAAAAAAAGTATGATAGAAGACTAAGTGCTACAAGATAGAGTAAATAAGAAGACTCTTTGGTCTGCGGATGTGGCATATGTACCTTGAAGTCTCCGTAGGTCTCCCGGCCTCAAGGATAATGCACCTGAATAGAGGTACCAGGATCTTCACATGAAAAACATGCACAAAAAGGGCAGAGTACACCACAGCAGTACTCAGTAAGTGCCAAGCCTAACCTCGGTCCGGTAGTGACGAGGAAGGTCAGGGCCCTACTAAGATTAAACAAAATAATAAAGTTGCAACAGTATGAAATAAATAGTATAAATGGGTACAGCTATCAAGTAAGACAGATTGCACAAGGCAACAATAAAGCACAGAGAATAAGGTAACACAGAGTAAAACAACTCAAGGCCAGTAACAATAACGAGGATCTCCTAGGATGCTGTCCTGTAGTCCATTTCATCAACTGCCCAAAGACCTCCCAGGATACTATCCCGTAGCCCACCATATGAGTATATCATAAGGATCTCTTGGGATACCGTCCCATAGTCCAACTATCAATGTGCAGGTGGATCTACCGAGAATCTAACCAGTAGTCCAACTATAAATGTGCAAGGGGATCTACCGGGAATCAAACTCTAGTCCCATAGTAAAAGTGTAGGGGGATCTACCGGGAATCTAACCTGTAGTTCCAACGTAAGCAAACAAGGGCGAGCTACCGGAATCTCACATTCGTAGTCCCAATATAAATACGCAGTCACAACGAGAAGATATTCAGGAATAGAGTGCAAAAATACCAGGCAACAAGTAGTTATATCCTAACATGCTTCATGTAATACAAACAAAGAAACTTAAGCAAATAGGCAATTTAGATCAACTAAGCAAGCTTTTCTAAACTAACACAGGATATAATTTCAAATAGAATTAAGCAGGTAGGAAAGAAACGCAGTCTAACTATTCAAATAAAACCAAAATTTCAACAATTAGCTCTAGTATGCACTCGTCACCTCAGGTACAAGGATTTCAGTTACCAAATATCATATCCTAAGGGGAAAGGTCTATCGACGCCCCCTTTTTCTCTAAAAAAACGTAAAATCGGGTTTTTACAATATTATGGGCAAAACAACTCTCATTCCCATTTGGGAATTGGGTTATGGAATTTGAAGAGTCGCCACCTAATGATTATAGTGCATTAGGACACTTTTAAGAAGAGAGTCTTTTGCAAGAAAAAATCAGAGTTTGGGTAAGGGCTTGAGATTATATCGAGGGGAAGGTGCTAGGCACCCTTCAAGATCCACAAGTGTGGTTCCCGGCCGTGTTAATTATGGCTTTATAAAGAGATGATGTGACGACCTGGCCAGTCGTCTTTGGAATATATGCCCCGTTTCCCCATTTTCTGCTTCCCCTAAGTTTATTTCTACTATTTTGTCTTGCTGGGATGTTCGGTAATAGAATTCGGAGTGTTTTGGGACACTTAGTCCCTAAATGAGAGCTTAAGAGTTGAAAAAGGGTCCGTAATCAGAACAGTGTCAAGAAGACCTCGAAATGGAAAACCGATGGTTCCGTTAGCTCTGTTAGGTAATTTCTGGGTTGGGATCGTGTTCGGAATGTATTTTGGATGTCCTTAGCTCGTTTAGGCTATAAATGCCGAAAGTTAGAATTTTGAAGTTTCCAGTCCGATAGTGAAATTTTAATTCGAGGGTCAAAATGGAATTCTAGAAGTTTCTATAGCACCTTCATGTCATTTGGGACATGCGTGTAAAATTTCAGGTCAAACGGACATGTTTTGGTTAGGTTTTGAATCGAAAGCGAATTTGGTTAAGTTTTGAAGTTTTTAAGTCCAAATCATTGATTAGTTCGCGTTTCCGGTGTTGTTTTAGGTGGTTTAAGGATTGGTACTAGTTTGAATGATGTTATGGATATGTTCGTGGTTTGGTTGAGGTCTAGGGGACCTCGGGTGTGTTTCGGATGCTCAACAGAGCAATTTTTGACTCAAAAAGATTGCAGAAGTTCAGATGTTGGGTTGCAGACCATTTCTTCTATGCGATCGCATGGATTTGTCTACGATCGCGTAGTGCTGTCCATGGAGGTCCTCTTCCTTCTACGCGATCGCATCTTCTTGTTTGCGACCGCATAAGTTGGCTTCTTTCCCTTCTGCGATCGCAATTAGTTCAATCGTTCGCACTGAGTAAACGTAGTCCGGAGTCTCAGGGTTCCCTTCCTTCTATGCGATCGCAGGAAGCCTTAAGCGATCACATAGCTCTATGTTGTTCTTCTCGACGTTCACATGCAACAGGCTGCATTCACATAGCATATTTCTCCAGCTTTCCAGATTCCTTGTACGCGATCGCATTCTCATTCACACGATCGCAAAGAGTAAGTCACTTGGGCAGTTATAAATATTTCAAAACGAACCATTCTTCCATTTTTTTTTACAAAAACTCAAGCTAGGGAGCTCGGGTTTGGGAGATTTTTTGAAGGGTTTTTAAAGGCAACAATTTGGTAACAGTTACTTACTCTCTTATGATTATTACCCACTAACCTAAACTAGAATTCAAGCTTTAATTTTGGATTTAGCATGAAAATTGGGGTTAAGTTCTTAGACCTAACTTTGATGATTTGAGGGCATTTGACCTCCAATTTGGGAGCTTTCTATATGGTTAGACTCGTGAGAGTACGAGGGTTTTCAAATTATAAAACAATTTTGATTCTGAGGCATTGGCCTGAGGGGCATTTTTGTCATTTCACCTATTTTTGCACTGTAGCTTTAATTTTAATAGTGTAATTAGTTACTTTTGATGTTATTTACATTATGTAATTGGTTTGAATAGATTTGTCCGACTCGGAGTCGGATACTCGTGGCAAGGGCATTGTTTCTTAGCGGTTTTATACGAATTCGAGGTAAGTGGCTTGTCTAACCTTGTGTGGGGGATCTCTCCCCTTAGGATATCTTTGTCATTGTTTAAAAGCCTGGTGCGCATGGCGACAGGTGTGTGCTTGTGCTAGTTGTTGGAAATTCACCTTACTTGGCTTATTTGGACTGTGTTTTTACTCCATATTTAACTGTTGAAAATGAAACTCTGCTTGTTTGATTTAGGGAAAGCATATTAGTAACTTACTTGATCTATTTGACTAATTGAAATATCTATTTTTCCTTGAAAAGTATGCTAGGGACTTATATTGGACTAAATTGCCATATTTGTTTTTCTTGCAAACCATGTTAGATTCTCGACTTTGTTGTTGTTCGCATTTGGCTTCCTTTCCGTTAAATATTAAATTTGTTGTGGTGTATTTTGCTTTTGGTACTGCGGGTTCGATTCTCGGAGATCCTCGGATATTGATAAAGTGGACTGCGGGTTCAATTCCCGGAGCTCCACTTGGCGAAGGACTGCAGGTTCAATTCCCGGAGATTCTCGGATATTGATAAAGTGGACCGCAGGTTCAATTATCGGAGCTCCACGTGGCGATGGACTGCGGGTTTAGTTCCCGAAGATCCACGGATATCGATAAAGTGGACTGCAGGTTCAATTACCGGAGCTCCACTTGGCGATCGACTGCTGCTTCAATTCACGGAGATCCTCGGATATTAATAAAGTGGACTGCGGGTTCAATTCCCGGAGATTCTCGGATATTGATACAATGGACTGTGGGTTCAATTCCCGGAGCTCCACGTGGCGATGGACTGCGGGTTTGATTCTCGGAGATCCTTGGATATTGGTAAGGTGGACTGCGGGCTTGATTCCCGGAGCTCCATGTAGAGATACTGACTGTTGAGGGATTTTCTTTGTGTTTGTAGTTTGTACTTGTAGCCGTTCTGTTTTAATTATTGTCTTGTTAGATATTCGCGATTTATTTCGGTATATACTGTTTATTAATTCTTACATTATTTCTTATGTTCTACTCAGTAGGGCCTTGACATTCCTCGTCGCTACTCCATCAAGATTAGGCTTGGCACTTACTGAGTACCGCTGTGGTGTACTCATGCTACTCTTCTGCATACTTTCGTTGTGCAGGTCCAGGTACTTCTGATCAGACGCACTATTAGAGTTTTCGGAGCTACATTTGGGGGCCTGAGGTATCATCTGCCGCATCTGAAGAGCCGAGGAGCCTCCCTCTATTCTGCCTTTAGTTAGTAGTTTTACCCATGTATTTCCCTCGTTGTAGACATTTTTGGATGTTAGAGCCATGTGTTATACTTTACTCTTAACCTGTGTTTCCCGTGGGTTTCCGGGTCTTGGAGGTTTTACGTTATTTTGAGTCGACATGTATGTGCCAGGCGACACTCTATACACTATCTTATGCTATTTATGTTTTGTTTATCGTTTCCACAAAGATTGTTGAATTTCCGCAGTGTGTCAGCCTTACCTAGTCGTGAAGACTAGGTGCCATCATGACAGGTCCATGATTTGTGAACTAGGGTCGTGACAAGTTGGTATCAGAGCTCTAGGTTCATAGGAGTCACGTGACACAGGCCGGTTATTTAGAGTCTCGCTGATTGGTACGGGGACGCCTGTACTTATCTACGGGAGGCAATGTAACTGTTTAGGAAACATCTTCACTTCATTTGACTTTCATGTCGTGCGAAAATTTTAATACCACGATTCTAAACTTCTGCTTCCTATTCTCTCACAGATGGTGAGGACACGTGCGACCCGAGACGACCAGACACCCGCACCCCCTCCTGCTATATCTAGGGGCAGGGGCCGGGGCAAGGGTCGTGGATACGCTTAGGGTACAGCCTGAGCACCTGCGCGAGCAGCCGCTGAGGTGCCACCAGCAGATCCAGTCAGGATTCAGGCACCAAAGACGCCCATAGCCACTACTACTCCAGCTATTTAGGAGCCATTGGCATAGTTTCTCGGTTTGTTTGGTACGTTAATCCAGGCGGGATTGATCCAAGTTGTGCCGACTACACAGATCGGGGGAAGGACCCAGACTCCCGCTGCCCCCACTCGAGAGCAGCGAGTTCCCATTAGTCAGGGTTCAGGTTTCATGCCAGCACAGTCTCTGGTTCCAGTGCAGCGGATGGCAAGGACCTCTCGCCGAGTAGAGGACAGACGAGGTCAGGAGGGACAGTATATAGGAGTGAATAGACCTCGTGGGTCAGGGAGATATACTGGTCCTTATTTTGGAGGTAGGGTACGCCATGGTAGAGTTTTTGTGGGTCAGCCAGTTCAGCTTGCGCCTCAGAGTTTCCACAGAGTTTCGGGTGTTCAAGGGTCTTGGAGTACCCGTACCGCATAGTTCCCATTGCCACGTCAGTCACGAAGGTGCTTTGAGCGTGGTGAAGCGTGGTGACATACGTCACATGGTTAGGGGATGTCCCAGACTTGGGAGGGATACGCCTTCCCAGACTTCTCAGCTACAACGTGCCTCGCAGGGTTCTCGGGCCATAGGTACAGCCCCAGCAGCTACCCCACCTACCTGTACTGAGGGAGTTATCTCCGATTCTGTCATCCCATGTATTTTTGTGGTTTGATACAGAGGCGTGCCAATTCTATTCGACCTAGTCTTCACTTATTTTTATGTGCCATTTTATTTTGCTCCGCATTTGGGTACAGTTCGAGAGACCTTGAGCTCTCCTGTTTATGTTTCTACTCCCGTGGGAGATTCTCTGGTTGTGGACCGTGTGTATCGGTCATGTTTGGTACTATTCTTGGTTTTGAGACTAGGGCAGATCTTTTATTACCCGATACGGTCGATTTTGATATTATCTTGGGCATGGACTAGTTGTCACCCCATTATGTTATTCTTGACTGTCACGCTAAGACCGTGATGCTGGCTATGCCGCGTATTCCTCGTATTGAGTGGAGTGGTACTTTTGATCACATTCTCAGTAGAGTTATTTCTTTTCTTAAGGCTCAGCATATGGTTGAGAAGAGGTGTGCTGCGTATTTAGCCTACGTGAGAGATGTCAGTGCTGATACCCCTTATGTTGACTCTGTCCCAGTAGTACGAGATTTTCCCGATGTGTTCCCAGCTAATCTTCCGGGCATGCCGCCCGATCGGGACATTGATTTTGGGATTGATTTGTTGCCAGGCACTCAGCCCATATCTATTCCTCCTTACCGCATGGTTCCTCCTGAGTTGAAGGATCAGTTGTAGGAATTGCTTGACAAAGGTTTTATTCGACCTAGTGTTTCACCATGGGGTGCTCCGGTATTGTTCGTGAAGAAAAAGGATGGTTTTATGCGCATGTGTATCGATTATCGTCAGTTGGACAAAGTTACAGTGAAGAACCGATATCCTTTGCCTCGTATTGGTGATCTATTTGACCAGCTTCAGAGTGCAGATGTGTTTTGTAAGATTGATTTGCGTTCAGGCTATCACCAGCTAAAGATTCGGGAGCCAGAAATCCCGAAGACTGTTTTCAGGACTCATTATGGTCATTATGAGTTCCTTGTCATGTCATTTGGGCTGACCAACGCCCCATCGGCTTTTATGCATTTGATGCACAGTGTATTCAGGCCCTATCTCGACTCATTTGTCATTGTCTTCACAGATGATATTCTTGTATCCTGGAGCTGGGAAGATCATGAGCAGCACCTGAGGGTAGTGCTTCAGACCCTGAGAGAAAAGAAATTATATGCAAAGTTTTCAAAATGTGAGTTTTGCTTGAGTTCCGTGGCATTTCTAGGCCATGTGGTATCGAGTCTGGGCATTCGGGTAGATCCGAAGAAGGTGGAGGTCGTGCAAAGTTGGCCCAGGACCTCGACAGCTACAGAGATCCGCAGTTTCCTTGGCTTGGCCGGGTATTAGCATTTTGTGGAAGAGTTCTCGTCGATTGCAGCTGCTATGACTAGATTGACCCAGAAGGGTGATCCTTTTCAGTGGTCGGACGAGTGTGTGGCGAGTTTCCAAAAGCTCAAGACGGCTTTGACTTCATCCCCTATTATGATTTTTCCTACTGATTCAGGTTCCTATACGGTTTATTGTGATGCCTCGCGAGTTGGAATTGGAGCGATGTTGATGCAGGACGGCAGGGTGATTGCCTACGCGTCCAGACAGTGGAAGGTGCATGAAAAGAATGATCCTGTCCATGAACTTGAGTTAGCCTCTATTGTTCATGCCTTAAAGATCTGGCGTCATTTTTTGTATGGTGTGCCTTGTGAGATTTATACTGATCATCGGAGTTTGCAGCACTTATTCAAGCAGAAGGATCTGAACTTGCGGTAGAGGAGATGGTTGGAGTTACTAAAGGATTATGATATTACTATTCTTTATCACTCGGGAAAATCCAATGTGGTAGCCGATGCCTTGAGTCGCCGGGCGGAGAGCTTGGGGAGTTTGGCATATCTACCAGCTTCAGAGAGACCTATGGCGATGGATGTTCAGGCCATAGCTAGTCAGTTCGTGAGGTTGGACCTTTCGGAGCCCAGTCGGGTCCTAACTTGTGTGGTTTCTCAGTCTTCATTATTTGATTGTATCAGGGAGCGATAGTATGATGATCCTCATTTGCTTGTCCTCAATGACACGGTTCAGCATCGCGATGCTAAGGATGTGGCTATTAGAGATGACGGGGTATTGAGGATGCAGTGTCGTATTTGCGTGCCCAATGTTGATGGTATTCAAGAGTTGATATTGACTGAGGCCCATAGCTCATGGTATTCCATCCATCCGGGTGCCACGAAGATGTATCTGGATTTGAGGCAGCATTACTGGTGGAGGCGGATTAAGAAGGACATTGTAGAGTTTGTGGCTAGATGCCTCAGTTGTCAGCAGGTAAAGGCCAAGCATCTGAGACCGGGAGGGTTACTCCAGCAGATGGAGATTCCGGAGTGGAAATGGGAGAATATCACCATGGATTTTATGACTGGCCTCCCTCTGACGACGAGGAAGTTTGATTCTATTTGGGTTGTTGTGGATCGGCTGATCAAGTTCGCTCATTTCATTCCAATGTGCACTTCTTACTCCGCGGAGCGGTTAGCGGGGATTTATATCAGGGAGATTGTCCGCCTGCATGACATTCCAGTTTCTATCATCTCAGACAGGTGTTCAGTTTTTACATCATAGTTCTGGAGAGCCATCCAGCATGAGTTGGGTACTCGGGTGACCATGAGCACATCCTTTTACCCTCAGACGGACGGATAGTCCGAGCGTACTATTCAGATTCTTGAGGATATGCTCCGTGCGTGTGTGATTGAGTTTAGAGGGTCTTGAGATCAGTTCTTGCCATTGGCGAAGTTTGCATACAACAACAGTTATCAGTCTAATATTCAGATGGCACCTTATGAGGCCTTACACGATAGGAGATGCAGATCCCCGGTGGGTTGGTTCGAGTCGGGCGAGGCCAGGTTTTTGGGCACTGATTTGGTTCGGGATGCGGTATAGAAGGTTAAGGTGATTCAGGATAGACTCCGCGCGGCTCAGTCCAGATAGAAGAGTTATGCGGACCGAAAGGTTCGTGATGTTTCATTTATGGTTGGTGAGCGGGTTTTGCTTCGGTTCTCGCCTATGAAAGGTGTCATGAGGTTTGGAAAGAAAGGAAAGTTGAGCCCGAGGTACATTAGTCCATTTGAGATTTTGAGGCAGGTTGGAAAGGTTGCTTATGAGCTCACTTTACCTCCCAGTTTGACCGGGGTTCACCCAGTATTTCATGTTTCGATGCTTCGGAGGTATCATGGTGACCCGTCTCACGTGTTGGAGTTCACTTCAGTCCAGTTGGACAATGACTTGTCCTATGTTGAGGATCCAATGGAATATTGGATAGACATGTTCAAAAGCTCAGGTCAAAGGATATTGCTTCAGTAAAGGTGCAGCGGCGGGGACAGCCGGCTAAGGAGGCGACTTGGGAGACAGAGCGGGATATGCGCAGCCGATACCCTCATCTTTTTGCTACTTCAAGTATGTCCTCTATGCTCGTTCAAGGACGAACAAATGTTTAAGTTTGGGAGGATGTGACGACTCAGCCATTCGTCTTTGGAATTTATGCCCCGTTTCCCCATTTTCTGCTTCCCCTAAGTTCATTTCTGCTATTTTCTCTTGCCGGGATGTTCGGTAATAGAATTAGGAGTGTTTTGGGACACTTAGTCCCTAAATAAGAGCTTAAGAGTTGGAAAAGGGTCTGTAATCAGAACAGTGTCAAGACGACCTCATAATGGAAAACTAATGGTTCTGTTAGCTCCGTTAGGTGATTTCGGGGTTGGGAGCGTGTTCGGAATGTATTTTGAATGTCCGTAGCTCATTTAGGCTATCAATGTAAAAAGTTAGAATTTTGAAGTTTCCGATCCGATAGTAAAATTTTAATTCGAGGGTCGGAATGGAATTCTGGAAGCTTCTGTAGCATCGTCAAGCCATTTGGGACATGCGTGCAAAATTTCAGGTCAAACGGACGTGTTTTGGTTTGGTTTTGAATCGAAAGCGAATTTGGTTAAGTTTTGAAGTTTTTAAGTCCAAATCATTGATTAATTCGGGTTTACGGCGTTGTTTTAGGTGGTTTAAGGATTGGTACAAGTTTGAATGATGTTATGGGATATGTTCGTGGGTTTGGTTGAGGTCCAGGGGGCCTCGGGTGTGTTTCGGATGCTCAACAGAGCAATTCCGGACTCAAAAAGATTGCAGAAGTCCAGTTGTTGGGTTGCAGACCATTTCTTCTATGCGATCGCATGGATTTGTCTACGATCGCGTAGTGCTGTCCGTGGAGGTCCTCTATTCCTTCTACGCGATCACATCTTCTTGTTCGCGATCGCATAAGTTGGTTTCTTTCCCTTCTGCGATCGCAATTAGTTCAATGCGTTCGCAATGAGTAAACATAGTCCGGATTAGGGTTCCCTTCCTTCTATGCGATCGCAGGAAGCCTTATGCGATCGCCTAGCTCTGTGTTGTTCTTCTCTGTGATCACATGCAACAGTATGCGTTCGCATAGCACATTTCTCCAGCTTTCCAGATTCCTTCTACGCGATCGCATTCTCATTCACGCCATCCCATAGAGTAACTGGGGCAGTTATAAATATTTCAAAACGAACCATTCTTCCATTTTTTTTTACAAAAACTCAAGCTAGGGTGCTCGAGTTTCATCGGAGAAGAAGGGGGGAGGGGTATGGCCGGAGAGGCGACGAGTTTCATCGGAGAAGAAGGAACCAGAAGGTTCTAGAGAGAAGGGGGAGCGTTTGTTAGAGAAAGAGTGAGAGAGATTGTCTGAGTGAATGAGGGTTTGGGGAAGAGGTCGTTCAATTCAATTAAGGTAATATGATCTGGCCGTTGATCTTATTTGATCAACGGCTCAGATTAAATAGAGGCGGGTCGGGTAAAATTAACGGGTATGGGTTATTGAAATTGGATTAAAATTGGGCTGAAATAGAGGGTTGAATTTAGGCTATATCTTAAATAAAATCTGGCTATAGTTTAAATAGCCAATTTTCCCCAATTAATTTTATGAAATAGATAAAATAATATAAAGGATAATTGAAAGCATAGAACTACTCAATAACGTATAAGTATTAATTTAAAAATATTATAAATAATTTGACAGTTATAAAGCATAGCAAATTGCAAAATAGGCCAGAATTGCAATTTTGTGCAATTAGCCTTATAAATTCCAAATAAATTTCTAAAAAATGTGCAAAAATTCCATATATTATGTTTTGTTGTAAATATGGGAGTGAAGCACATTATTCAGTAAGAATAATAATTCAGAAAATAATTTTGGACTTTATACTATCAAAAATAATCATTAAATTGATTTTAAAAATCTTTGAAAATTAAGGAAAAATACCAAAATTCCTAGGCATGCTTATGTATGCATACATATACTATTTTTAAAGAATTTTGGGTGCAAGAAATATATAGGGAAAAATTGGGTATCAACAAGGTCCCCCACACAAGGTTAGACAAGCCATTTACCTCGAACCGACTCTAAAATCAACTCGAAACCACACGTTTGCCACAAGTATCTGACTTCAAATGGCCCAAATATATTCAATTCAATAACATCTCAAGTAACTGATTCTACTGTTTAATTCAAAGCTAAGACGCGAAATTAGGTAAATTGACCAAAATTCCCCTCAGGCCAACATCTCGAAATCAGATGAAATTAACATTTTCAGAACCCTCAAACTCTCACGTGTCTAACCATATAAAAATCTCTCAAATCGGAGGTCAAACACCCACTCAAAACTCAATAATTTGGTCTATGAAGTTTTACCCATTTTCCATTTTATAATCCAAAATTAGAAGAGGAATTCATGATTAGATTAGTGGGTTATAAGAAAAAAAGAGTATAAAATCACTACCCAATCGTTGACATTAAAAATCCCTCAAAATTTCTCTCAAATCTGAGCTCCCTAGCTTGAGTTCTGGTAAAAATGGCTAACCCTTGGATTTTGAAATGTTCATAACTGTCAGGTACTTTGTGTATTGCGAACGCGAAGGAAGTCTCGCGTTCGGGAGAAGAAAAATGAAGGCTGCCAAAAATGCTCTTCGCGAACGCGAGGAGCAGTACGCAAATGCGAAGGTCTGGGCTGGCAAAGATACGCTAATGCAATGAGGGGGATGTGAATGCGATGAATAAAATGGGCTAAGCCCTCAGCACAAAATTGAACTATGCGAACGCGATTATCTGGATGCAAACGCGAAGGGCGAAATTACAGGGCTTCACCAACGCGTGGCACTGAACGCGAATGCAAAGAAGAAATTTTTCCTTCTCCCTGATTACTCTACGCGAAATCATGGAGGAGGACGCGAACGTGAAGAGGAAAAGGCCTGCAACTGATGAGTTCAGTTTTTCGCAATTTAATCAACACAAAAATGCCCCGTTAGGCATCCGAAACACACCCGACGCCCCCAGGACCCCAACCAAACCTACGGACATATCCCATAACATCATTCAAACTCCTACGAATCCTTAAATCACCTAAAATAATGTCGGAAACTCAAATTAACTACTGATTTAAGATTAAGAACTCCAATTTTTATCAAAATACGCTTTCGATCAAAAACCTAACCAAAACATGTCCGAATGACCTAATATTTTGCACACACACCCCAAATGACATGACGAAGCTGCTGCAGCTTCCGAAATTCTATTCCAACCATTGGATCAAAATCTCACTATCGGACCGAAAACTTTAAAAATTCAAACTTTGGCATTTAAGGCCTAAATTAGCTACGGACCTCCAAAATACATTCTGAACACGCTCCCAATCCCGAAATCACCAAACGGAGCTAAAGGACTATCGAATTTTCATTCTGAGTACATCTTCACACTGTTCCGGCCACAAAAAACTTTCCGATACTTAGCTCTTTGGGACTAAGTGTCCCAAAACTTTTCGAAATTCAAAATCGAACATCCCGACAATTAAATTTAGCAGAAATAGACTTGAAAAAAGCAGTTAATAGGGGATCGAGGCGTTTGTTCTTAAGACGACCGGCCGGGTCGTCACATCTCCTCCCTGCCCACATATGCTACATAAATGTTGATTTTTCGGCTACATCGATTCACTTAAAGTTTTATCGCGCTTCTTCTTTGGTCTTCCAGGAGGTGTTTTCCATTTGGGTGTTAGTAAAACCTTCTCTGCAACATGTTCTGGTATTTCTAGTCATTTCTGTCTGGTAATATGTCAGTGGCACATCTTATGTCAGTACAATTGTATTTGGTTTGTAATAGTTAGAGAAATATTATTCTGGCATTAGAAACTTGCTCTTAATACAGCCCAAGCATATGTGGGCATGGAAATTCATCAACTTTGAACCTCCCACAAATACATTTTCTCTCTAAAAGGCAGATTGTGTAATTTCTTCCACCATCATTAACCGTATGTAAGTATTCAATTGATGGTACCATCTACATTTGAAAATAGAAATATAAGTTTTGAGCACATACAGCTGAATTACCATATGTATAATGTTGAATTGTCAGGTTACATACAACTGAAATATTTTCATATAGATGAATACACCATATATTTAGACCAACAGAATATCAACTGTAATTAGTGCAGGACTTATCGAAAGTCTGTTGCACTTTAAGCAATAGGAGGCTAAAAAATAATAGAAGGATACATCATGACAATATTTATTAAAATTACATATAATACATCATTGTTAGTTGTATCTGATGTATTCGAATAGTTTTTGCAGCATGTTTTAGTCATATTCAGTTGTATTCATATAAGATCTTCGGAAAAATATGTCTTGTATGTGTTTGAATTTAGTTGTATTCATATATATTAATGGTAGTTGTATTTAAAAAAAATGATTGTATTCAGTTGTATTTATGCTATTAATTCAGAAAATAATTAAGTTATATACTACAATGTCATTAAAATGTAACTTACAATCATACGTGTAGATATTGCCTCATTCAAAGTCAGCATCTTCTAGTATTTTTTTTTCTAATTGTCGTTTATGTTTGTGTAGCTTCTTTGCGGTTACTACAATTCCAACGTCTAAACATCTTCCTAACATCTTCTAGGAAGTTGTATATTGGCAATTCCCTTGCTGGAACTAGTGCGGCATGGATTGACTCTGCAATATTTGACGGCATTGTACATCCCATGTTAACAGGTGCATACAACCTAGTCCACTTTTCGTAACCAGCTAACTTTAAGTATTTTTTCACTCTAGTATATACCTTCTCTACCTTCTCCATCAGACTGTCAAATTCAGCTGTGTGTATGCTTTTACCATCGAGAAGTATATTTCGCTCAACTTGGCATGGCTCTTTTTGAATTTCTTATATATGTTGTTCCACCATATACAAGAAAATGCAGTACATCTGGATACACTCTCGATACAGATTTAATGATACTCTCATTTCTATCTAAAACGATGCACATGTTTTCCCTGTCACCGTATGCTATCTTGAATTGCTCAAAGAACCACGTCCAAGCAGCATCATTCTCTGAATCAATAACACCATATGCTAGTGGCAACATATGACTTGTAAATACAATTGAATATAATTATTTAAAAACATGTATTTCAATATTTAAAATATTAAAAATTATATTATAATTTAGATACTCACCTGCACCATCCAACGTGCTTGCCGAAATAAATGTCACGGTGTAGTAAGATTTTTGGTGACTTCCATCCACAACAACAATGAATCTACAATGATCAAACCCCTTTATAAAGGCATACAAGGATATATACACATACCTGAATTCATTTTTTGGCAATTTAGCATTCTGATGTGGGAACATGGATATGTCATATCCATTGTATATAAGTATCCTGGTAATTTTTTGTATGAATCAGCTGGTTCACCTCTCAAAAAATTCATTGCCTTTTCTTTAGCCCTCAATGCCAACATGTAGATGACATATACACCTAAATCTGATTTCATATCATCAATAATATCCCTTGGGATGTATTTCCTCTTTTGGTTAGTAAGCTTAGTCCTTATCATACCACCTATAAGGCTGCTACTAGCCTGCCGCTGCTCATACACCTTGTCCTTCAGCGGACATGTATGGTTATTATTGAATTCTCTCAGTTTGAATAGTTCTTATTTGTTGATACTTGAATCCTTAAACCTCTATTCACAATCTTCTGAAATACATAATAAGACATAGCTGCATAGAAATAATCATTGTACATTTGATTAGCATAAGTGTTTACAAAAAGCATCACTCGTATACACACGAATACAATCTGACATAGATACATCCTGACATCAATATATATAAATTTTATACTACTGAATTCAATTATAGTTATATGTATTAAAATATATTGAATACAAATGTATACATTTGTGGGTATATGCATACACTTAAAAACACAATAGACAAAATAAGAAAATAATTAGAGCTATTGTTGTGTATTTATACCAGTAAAATACATATGAATACATGTATTTAAGGACCCTAAACAAATATATGTTTACTACATCTGTGATCATCAAGAGGAAATACACAAATACGCATAAATACAACAACGTTAATCTTACAGCTCGAACCAATAATAGAAAATATATAAAAAATTAAATACATGCAAACCAGACAGCATTAGACCTATCAACCCGGAATTGAAACCTTTGAACTATAGAATAATTCTCCATCATCTCTTTCAATGTAGCCTTATCCTTATATACTTGTCCAGCCATAACCTCCCTTTGATTAGCTTTTGAAATTATCAAATCCTTGTGGAGTTCGAACACTCCAATCGCTTTTCCTGAATTGACAAAATCTAGAGCCAGTGTATCATCTGTATCGGAATCATACCTTTGATATACTTCGTCTATTTACACAATGTCGCCTTGATTTAAAGTACCTCCGGATATAATTTCTTTTTCGATAGTTTTTATGCACAACGGATACATCCCAAATTCTCTGTTCTCTTTTTTTTAATTCTACATAGACTCTGTAACCCATATCATTGTGTATTTCTATTGGCGTGCAATTTTCTTCTACTTTGTATTGAATCTTAATGGACTTTGAGCTCAAATCAATACCCAGTTGATTAGAAACAGAAGCAACTTTTGATATCGTATTTTTCCCATGTATTTTGTACCCAAATAGCTTGTGAATGCATATATAATCATCCACAAAAAGTTGGTATTTTTCTATATTTTTTCAAGTATTTTAAAACCAATTTACAATTTATTTTGTACTAGAAAATCCAAAATTTAGTATGAATCTTGTTATTTAATAAATAATTTATTTTATTCTCTCATGTACATAAAAATATAATTTATGTAACTTTTACAGAATTTTACAAAGCCATTACAATTTTAGCCTATTTCTCGATTCAATAAGTATCTCAAGTACAAAATCATTCCTGATATTTTTTAGTTGCTTCCTAAATATATTTTATTAACTCAGTAATTTTATTGGATTTTTATAAAATTGTTTACTATTTTTATAAAATCAAATTAGAAAAAAATGGCTATTTAAACTGGGGCAGAATTTTGATGAGGACCCTCAAAATTCTAAGGTTAATCCGCTTTCAGTCATTCAGCACCGCCGTCAACTGCATCAGTCCAGTAAACTGGGGCAGAATTTTTACGAGGACCTTCAAAATTTCGGAGCCAGCGAGGTTGCTATGCCTTGAACCACGTTGCAGCTGTGGTTCATCATAAAACAAAAACTATCTTTTGCTTATATATATACATTTGCATCATATTTGCCAAATTTTGCATAAAATAATTTGGGTCACTATCGTTCAGCAACGCTACCCCAAAGGGTAAAAGACACCACGGGTCGAGGGATACGAACTAACCTTTCCCTTTTTACAGAACTCACAATTTTTCTTTGGATGCAGGACACAAGCCAATAGTGCAACTGTTCCTTGGAGTCAAATTTCCCAAAAGGACCCCTGCTTCGCAGAAGTTTACTATCTACATGCATACATTTCCCCAGCAGTGACAATATCACAATCATCTACCAGCTAAGCAAATGCTACTATCTTCCCCTTTATATTCTCGCATTGCGTAAGGCTATTCTCTGCCTTCCGAGGTTAAGCTATACCTCCATCCTGCATCAGGCTATTCTCTGTCTTTCGAGGTTAATCTCTACCTCCAACCTGCATAAGGCTATTTTCTGCCTGTCGAGACTAATCTCTGTCTCCATCTGCATTTCTTGCATTGCATAAGGCTATTCTCTGCCTTTCGAGGTTAAGCTCTACCTCCATCCTGCATAAGGCTATTTTCTGCCTTTTGAGACTAAGCTCTGTCTCCATCTGCATTTCTTGCATTGCATAAGGCTATTCTCTGCCTTCTGAGGTTAAGCTCTACCTCCATCCTACATAAGGCTATCTGTTGCCTTTCGAGACTAAGCTCTGTCTCCATCTTGCATTTTGCATAAGGCTATTCTCTGCCTTCCGAGGTTAAGCTCTACCTCCATCCTTGCATAAGGCTATTTTCTGCCTTTCGATACTAAGATCTGTCTCCATCCTGCATTGGATAAGGATTTTCTCTGCCTTCCGGGGCTAAGCTCTGCCTCCATCCTGCATAAGGCTATCTGCTGCCTTTCGATACTAAGCTCTGTCTCCATCTTGAATTTTGCATAAGGCTATTCTCTGCCATCCGAGGTTAAGCTCTACCTCCATCCTTGCATAGGGCTATCTTCCGCCTTTCGAGACTAAGGCATGTCTCCATTTTTTCATTGCATAAGGCTATCTTCTGCCTTTCGAGGTTAAGCTCTACTTCTTTTACTTTGCATTTTGGCTGAAATATCGCCACCCTGTTTCATTTTGGCTGAAATATCGCCACCCTGCATTTTAAATTCCTGCTCGAGTGAAAGATTGCCACCCTATGCATTCATTCGGCTGAAATATTGCCACCTTTTCATGGGATGAAATATCACCAACTTATTCAAAAACGCGTCATAGTTCGGAGGCACCATATGCATGGCCCGAGAACACCATTTCATGGCCTACGAATCTTTACTTTCATGCTCTCCATAGCCCGGACGTCATAGTCTGAGGACGCCATCCTAATTGTCCGAAGACAACATTCGTGGTCCAATGGGAACTTGCATCACGTTTAAATTATGCAATATACACGCATATCATTCATTTGTAGGTATACCAGCTGGTACGGATATCTCAATAGGAGTGCTCTCGCTCCAGTTCTCTGCGGCTCGTCCGATCCCTGAACCCTTGCCATATCTCAAACCCCTGTTGTGTCCGCCTTTCAAATTTTCATTGGCATATTCCGCCAATGACTCCTGAACTGCATACGACCTGATTCCTGTAAAACCAGGGATATGTAGGCTACTCAGAAGCTAGAGCGCGGTCAAAATTTTCGTACAATTGTCATTTCCGGTCAAAATTGGCCATCTTATCTTTACCCGACAACTCTTTCATCCTCCTCGGGTAAAGAGGGCCAGCTGTTATACCGAATTTTTTCCCATGTATTTCGTACCCAAAATATTTTTCAAAATCGCTTGTGAATGCATATATAAGCATCCACAAAAAGTTGGTATTTTTCTATATTTTTTCAAGTATTTTAAAACCAATTTACAACTTATTTTGTACTAGAAAATCCAAATTTTAGTATCGAATCTTGTTATTTAATAAATACTTTATTTTATTCTCTCACTTACATAAAAATATAAGTTATGTAATTTTTACAGAATTTTACAAAGCCATTAAGTATTTTTTAAACTAAAATTGCATTAAATTACAATTTTAGCCTATTTCTCGATTTAATAAGTATCTCAAGTACAAAATTATTCCTGATATTTTTTAGTTGCTTCTTAAATATATTTTATTTACTCAGTAATTTTATTGAATTTTTACAAAATTGTTTACTATTTTTATAAAATCAAATTGGGAAAAATGGATATTTAAAATGTAGCCCTTTAATCGTTCAATTCTAGCCCAAATTGAAACCCAAAATCAACCCCAATTTAACCCCCAATTGACCTGGCCCAATTTAAAACACCCGACCTAAACCACTAAACTTAACCCACCCACTTCTTCTAATTACCAAATTAAATCCCTCATACCCTTAACCCTACTATCACTTTTACAAACCAGTCGCCTTCACTCCCAAATGCTCTCTAGTTTCTCTGAAAACCCTAGTCGCCTCCTGCTCACTTCACCGGCTTTAATGGCCATCCAAGGCCTGAAACTCCCGTGTTCATCCACTCATCACCTCTCCTGGAATCTAGGTTAGAAGATTGGGATATTATTGCAAAGGTGACTGGACCAAAGGTCCTCTAATGGGGCTTTGCATCCGTCTCCGGCCTTTATCGGGAAAGCCTTGAAGCCCTGGGCCCTCTGCCGGCTCCGACGAGTCCATTCCAGGCTTTTCTCGATGTTTCGAGACCTTTCTCTGAAAACCCTAATTTCTCGAGGTTCTTCTATGTGTTTACTTTTACGATTCTCTCTGATTCCTAGTTATTTTCTAATGATTTTGAAGTATTTCTCATCTTTTCTTTGCCTATTTCTTGTTTTCAAACGGTTCATCTTTTTAAACTTAGGGTTTTCTATGACTTTTCTGATCTCCCTGATTTCTCCGCTTTATTTGCTACTGTGTGTTCTTCTCTAGCCTTCACTGTGATTCTTAAGCATTTTTCTGCCATGGCTCTGAGATATTTTGCTTCACTGATTACTTTTTAGGGTTTTCAGTTCATGCGTTCTATGCTTTCGTTATGATTTTCTTCGTTGTGTTCATCTTCATCTATGACTTCCTTTATGCTCTATGTGTAATAGAAACCCTAAATTCTAAGAGGATTTTCCATTTTTTTCTCTGTTAAACCCTAGCTGTCTCAAATTATTTTCTTGTGTGTTTTGCTACATGTTTACTCTGTTATTTCCGGTTTTTGTATGTTCTAATCTATACCTCTTTTATATTGTCACATTTCCCCTTCTCTGAAACCCTAATTGGAAAACTTGATTTTGTACAGATGTATGATTCTCTAATTGACCCCTGTTTTCTGACTAAGTTCGAATCAACTAATATCTCGATTCCTTGATTTTCTAGTTGATTACCTGCCTTATATGTTTAACTGTGTAATTTCAAGCTCTTTACATATATATACCCTATACTCTGTGATTGGTACTTGATTTTCCTTTCCAAAATTAGACCAAGGTTTATTTATTTCCAGCCGGTTCCTTAATTAAAGGGAACCTTCTCCTTAATTGTGTATGATTGGTACTACTGAATATTTACTTGCCTTAAGTGTTGCATCTCTTTCAAACTATAATAGGCCTTCACTTTTTCTCACTGACACACTGATACACGAGTTCTCTCTACTCTTACTCACTAAAAACCTCTATGCTTTTCTCTCCTCTTCTCGGTTACTTTCCCTCTTTAGCTAAGGATTAGCCGGCTGAAAGCCAAGGCTAATTATAAGGTTTCTCTTTGCTTTGTTACTCAAGTTGCACTGGTAGGCTCCTAATTTCAATTATTGACCTTCAACTATCTGTTTGTTTCCCCCTTTCTTTGTCTGTTATGTTATTTCAACTTGAGCTCTTGCATGTTTAACCTCTTCTGCTTGTCCCCTTGTTTATTTCAGTATTTAATTTGAGTTCTAGCATGTTTAATTTCCTCTCCCTTTCCCTAGGCTGTTATGTTGTTTCAGTTTAAGCTCTAACATGTTTTATTCCCTTTTCCCTGGTTCCCTCACCTGTTTTGTGTATCTCAGTTAAGCTTTATGTAAATTCCCTTCCCCTTGTATTCCTTGTTTGTTTGTGCTTAAGTTGAGCAGGTTAATCTTTAACCCTGCTCCTTGTCTGCTTATATTTTTGTTTTAAACTACAGCATGTTAATCCCTATTCCCTTTCCCTTTGGTTGCTTACATTCAGTATTTTATTTAAGTCCAGCATGTTAAATCATTTTCCTTTGCTTGTGTATTGTTCATTATTATGCTTTCTTTCCCTGAATCCCTTCAATATAGTCTTGTGTGTTAAGTGCTTTTATATGATTCCCCTCTCCCTTTGGTCCTTGTTTGTATGTGAGTTTGTTCTGGATAAGGGTGGAACTTCATTGCCACTTCTATTCTAGAACTAAGGCTGTCAACAGCCTCTACTCAAAGCAATCCCACCCCCTATCCCCTATATTATGTGTTTGAGCCTTGACAAAGGCCTGTTGGTGTCCTAGTCACCATTCAGACCCTTGTCTGACTTGTTTACAAGTCTGCTCTTGTTTATTAACCCTCGTAAGAAGTCTGGGGGTGTGCCAGTCTCACTCAATAGGCTGGGTATTACCACTTCATACATTGATTTCCTTCCAATTCTTACTTTTGCACATATTCTTAGTCCTTTAAATTCCTACCCCCTTTGGTAAGCCATGCTTAGGGACCTTTGAGTCTCCTCTGAACTTGGATACCTTAGGGCTAGTAATTCCACACTTGCGCTATTCCAATTGGAGTGTAAGCAATGCCTGGGTTTATTTGAAAGCCCTTGGAACTTTGTAACACTCTAAAAGAGAAAATCCTCGGACCTTGGGAGCTCGGATTTGGTAAAGGGCATATGTTGTACATTAAAGTTGCTTCGAGACTCCTCGGGCCTGTTATAGTTGCTGATGTATTTAACTTTTATTTCTTTTAATATTCTTTTCTTTTTTTTGCCCAGATTTGTAATATTTTGTAATAAAGAACTCGGGGGTATAGTGAAAAGGGACATGGGAGGGATTTACTTTCTTGCATTCATTAGAAACAATGCCTATAGGTTTGTATCACTTGTTAGTACTGTTGGAAACACGTTTCAAATGCAATATAATAAACGTGTGTTCTTTTGTAGGTTTTGATGAATGTCAAACAAAGCAAAAGGCGATATATAGCAGTGCTCAAGGACAAGCACAAAATGGATGCATTACAAGAAGCTCAAGACAAAGTTTAGAAATGTTAGAATTGAGTCAATATTAATTGTGATCTTGATTCCTCAACTTGGCTCATAACATGGCTTCTCTACTAAAATTATTTTTCCAAAATCATGCATATTTAAATTAAGTGTCAAATGATTTTAAACTATGCATATTTACATTTGTTAAAATGTTTTCCAAGCATGCCTCAAAAATCTGGGCTAAGATAATCGATTATGTACTTATGATAATCGAGTATCTCTAAGCCAAGACTGCATGACAATCGATTGTGAACTAATGATAATCGATTGTGAGTAAGTCAGTTAAACATCAGGTTTATGCAAACTGCATAACAATCGATTGTGTACTTATGATAATCGATTGTTAACTGAGGCAAAGTTTTCAAAACTCATAAAAATCGATTATGAACTAATGGTAATCGATTAGAATGAGAAAAATGTCTCCCAGTGATTTTAAATAAAATGTTAATCGATTGTGGCTTTTGATAATCGATTATATATGAGACAGAGAGTTTTGAAATTAATTAATAATCGATTATTCCATTTGATAATCGATTATATATGAGACAGAGAGTTTTGAAATTAATTAATAATCGATTATTCCATTTGATAATCGATTGTTGAAGCTGACCGTTGTCATATATTTTCAATTACCTTCAGGTAATCGATTGTTGATATTTAACAATCGATGTTTTGCGTAAAATCTGGAAAAGATTTTCTGAACGTTGTTAAAATAATCGATTGTTGATTTCCGGACAATCGATGTTTTATGCCAAAAATTGGAAAGGATTTCTTAACGTTATAAATAATCGATTAGTGATTTGAAGTAATCGATTGTTGACGTAAAATCTGGGATTGAATTTTTGATCTGATAGGCAAACAATCGATTGTTTAGTCTTGACAATCGATTGTCACTGAGTAATTTCAGCAATCCTTAATTGGCAATTAGACAACGGTAAGACTGAGTTTTTCACCTATAAATACAGCTTCAACTCAGTGTTTTCACAACAACAACATATACAATTTGAGTATTTTCATTGCTAAAAGCTTTCTTACATTGATCATCATTTTCCATTCATCCATAAAGCTTTTTGAAGAGCCATTCTATTGAGCTAAGTTGTTGTGATCTTGAGCGTACTATTTCTACTCATATCTACTCATTAAGGAGTACTTTGTAAAGTGAGTGTGTTTTGTGTTTGTAAGAGAATTGCGATTCTCGTTTGTTGAGGAACTTGTGATTCCTCGGTTGAAGTCTTTGGGATTGTTATCCCCGAGCAATTGAAGTCTTTGGGATTGTTATCCCCGAGCAATTGAAGTATTTGGGATTGTTATCCCCGAGCAGTTGAAGTCTTTGGGATTGTTATCCCCGAGCAATTGAAGTCTTTGGGATTGGTATCCCCGAGCAATTGAAGTCTTTGGGATTGGTATCCCCGAGCAATTGAAGTCTTTGGGATTGTGATCCCCGAGCACCTAGGTGAGGCTTGTGTCCTCAACTGTAACGGTTTGTTAAGCACCCGTAAGCTTGACAAGTTTAGTGGAAATCTCGAGAGAGTCTCTCGGGGACTGGACTAACCACGTTTGTGGCCAACCAGGATACATCATTGTGTAAGTTCTTTTTACTGCACTTGTTTTAATTTCTGCAAAGTTTTTAAATTCCGCACTAAAACGCTTAATAATTTTAAAACGCTATTCACCCCCCCCCCTCTAGCGTAAAGCGTATTGTTCAACAATTGGTATCAGAGCCATACTCTCTGAAAGACTTAACCGTTTGAGAGAATCTTTCCATGGCTTCTACTCTAGACTCTTTTGCAGGTATTGATGAAGGACAGTGCCCCACAAGACCTCCTTTGTTTAACGGGACTAATTATTCATATTGGAAAGAAAGGATGCAGATATTCGTCAGATCAAACAGCCCTTACTTGTGGAAGGTGTACACCAAAGGAAATGAGGTTCCTGTCAAAAAGGTGGGAGAAGAATGGGTGCCAAAATCAGAAGAGGAATTCAACGCCGAGGATAATCGAATGGTTCAAAATAACTTTAAAGCTATTAATTTATTACTTTGTGCTGTTAATGCTAATGATTACAGGAAAATCTCCTGCTGCAAAACAGCGAAAGAAATGTGGGACAAGCTTGAGGTCACTTACGAAGGGACTGACCAGGTAAGAGAAGCTAAAATTGATTTTTTAACTCATGCTTACGAATTGTTCCATATGAAGGAAGGCGAAAAGGTAGACGAGATGTTTGAGCGGTTCTCATCAATAGTGAATGATCTCCACGCGCTCAAGAAGACGTTCACAGACAAAGAACTAGTTCAAAAAATCCTTAGGAGTCTAACACCGGCATGGCGATCAAAGGCCGATGCGATTCAAGAGTCAATTGGAATCACGAACGTCACCATAGACGCTCTTAGAGGTAATCTTAAGACTTATGAATCCACTATTCTTAACCCTGTTATTGATGAACAAAGAAGGCAAAAGATTGCTCTAAAGGCGAGCACAAGTCAATCACCAATTGAAGAGGATGGAGATAGCGAATTTGGACTCATCATCAAAAAGTTCCAAAAATTCATGCGAAAAGAATATGACCGCAAAGGGAAAAAGCAAGGTGAGCAAGTTAAATGTTATGAATGTGGTGAAACAGGGCATATCAAAACAAACTGCCCAAATCTTAAAAAGGAGAAGAAACCCTTCAAGAAGCAACGAGCATACATATCTTGGGGAGGAGATTCCGGAGACGAATCCAGTGAAGAAGAAAATGAAGAAGCGGCAAATCTCTGCCTCATGGCACAGGAAGAAAATCAAAGTGAGGTAAGTCAAATCTCTTCTCAAAACTTTTATACTCTTGATGACATGAGAAATGCCTTTGATGAATTGTATGCTGAATTTCTCAAAGTTACAAAAACCGTCACTAGCTTAAGAGAAAGTGCTTCTCTAAAAGAACAAGATTTTCAAAAACAGTTTTCATTAAAAGAAAAAGAATTAGAAAAATTGGTTTTGGAAAATGAGAAGCTACTAGAACAAAACAAGTTTTATGGGAAAGAAGTTTTGACAAGCCCGAAAGTTCTACAAAAAATTGTGCTTCTTGTGTAGACCTTAAGAATGAAGTAGGTAGATTAAAAGGCACACTAGATAAATTCAACTCCTCTCATAAAAACTTGAATGTGGTGCTTGATAACTTGAAATCAACCAAGCATGGAATAGGCTTCATAAATGAAGAAAAGGTTGATGCAAAAACCCAACCACCTAGAGCTCAATCTAGGATTAATAACAAAAATGTCTTTCCTAAAACAAACATGCATGCTAGACAAAATATTAGGAGATCTAGACATGACCTTCCGCCTAGCAATCGTCACCATAGACATGATGCATATTTTAGGCACAACAGTGATCATGCTAGAAGATCCCGAATTGTTCAACCTAGAAATGATTATGGTGCTCAAATTAGGAGAAATGAAAATAGAGTAAACAATGTGCATTATTCTAGCTACTATGAGCCTAGACGCATGCATAATCCAAATGTGACATGTCATTATTGTAAACGAATTGGTCATATTGCTCCCGCATGCTTTACTAGACATAGACATGCTACTCAAACATATCATTATAGTATGCATAACCCTCAAGGACCCAAAATGGCATGGGTACCAAAAGAGCATTGATTTGTTTTGCAGGTGTGCTTGAAGGAATCAAGTGTAGTAGATGCTCCAAACACTTGACGGGAGACGAATTCAAAATTCCTTCAATTAAAGCACAAAGAAGGAGAAAGAGACGGAAAAGTCGAGTTAGTTTTTTTTTTAAATCGGAAGTATTTTCGAAAAATTCAAAAGACAAAATACAAGAAAGACAAAGGCAAAATTGTAGAAGAAGCTTCTTAAATTGAAGAATGAGCCAAAAGACCAAAATGAACGGAAGATGTTCAAAATCAGGTAATTGGCAAAGTCGAAGGGAAGGTAAGTACCCTAAACCCTCTTAAGAACATCCTAGGACAAAATTCTTAAGAGTTCACGTTTTTTTCACCCGACTACACTAGTTTCAAAGTTAGTATTTCATTTATAGATTACTGACTTGAGCGTCGGAGATGTTTAATTCTATTTTGCAGGTATCCCCCAAAAGGTAAGAGGAAAGTATAAATTGTCCTGATACAAGAAAAATCGATCATAATCGATTATTTATGCTTACAATCGATTATCAGTATCAATAATCGATTATTAATTGATTCAATTTTTTTTGAAATCTTATTGAATGTTTACATTGCTTGATAGAATTAAGTATCATCATTTTTAGCTTCCCCCTTCCAAACAATCGATTATTTGTTCTGCCAATCGATTATTTGCCAAAATCCAAACTCTCTGTGAGTGAAACAATCGATTACTATATATTGACAATCGATTATCTGTTTTAAACTTATGTTACCGTTTTGGCTCTACAATCGATTCCTGTCAGGTCATAAATATGAAAAACAATCGATTACCAAGTTTGACAATCGACTATCTTTTTCAAATTTTTCTTACCGTTCTGGCGTGTAATCGATTTGTCAGATCTTTTTCATTAATGATAATCGATTATTCTATTCAAACAATCGATTATGGAACGGTCAGTGAATTTATTTTTACCGTTTCAGACTTCAAAGCTCTTCAAATCTCTTCAAATCTTTTCAAATAAGTGTAAGATTCATTCCTTCTCTATATATAGGCTGCACATATGCTCTTGTATACTCACTCAAGCCTCCCAAGCATCAAATTATCTTGTTATTTTTAGCACATCTGTTTCAAAAATGTCAAGCCGCAACTCCAAACGTGCTCGTTCCAAACAAGGTGCTTCTTCTTCTCGCCATCCATATCAAGATGGATCGGTTCTATTCTTTGAATCCGATGAAGAGCTCACCCGTTTCTTAACCAAATTTGAGAAACGCCTTATTCTCCCTCCTCGCTTTTCAACAAACGCTCTTGTTGCACCATTCATTCCAGCAGCGAATATGCTAAGAGAATGCCAACTTTTCAATTTCCTACTCCTTACTCACCCCTACTACAACATTACTTTGGTTGAAGCTTTTTACTCCAACCTTCACAAAGATGATGAGGGTGAACTCGTTACCAATGTTAACGGCATTTCCATTCTAATTTCTGAAGATAACCTCCACCTCATTGCCGGCATTCCGCATGATGGTGAAGACATCTACCAGTACATAAATAATGCCGGGGACATGATTGATGAAGCTAATCTCTTCCGCCAAGCCGGAGTCGCCTATGATGAGTCTTCTTCCCGTCGTCCCACCATAAAGGGTATGGACCCGAACTATCGTTTCATTCTCTATTTCATCACTCGTGTTCTCAAACCCCGTAAACTCAATCACACCACCATTTCCCAAGAGGATGCCAAATTTCTTCATGCCATTGTCACCGGTGTTAAAATCAATTGGTGCAAGCTTATTCAATCTCATATGTTCAATGCCACCAGAGATGACATACCTCTCCCCTATGCCCTCTTAATAATGAAATTTCTTGAAGCTTCCGGGGTCAATATTGCTAATGGTCCTCTCAAAAAGAGCACCAAAATCTGGGAAATTTCGGAGTCTTCCTTTCATCATGATGGTGATCATGCTCCCGCTCCTCCTCAAAATCGACAAGCCCGTCGTGCTCATCCTCCTCAGGAGCCTACCCTCCGGACTATCTCTGACCAAATTACTCAATTAACCCGTGAGGTCCATGGTTACTTTGATCACGTGCATTATGCCTATGCTCAGGTGGTGCCATATCAAGCGCCTCCCAATGATGATGAAGGGGATGGGGGTGATGAATGATGAAATTGTTGTTTTTGATGATGTGAAATTGTTGTTTTGTTGGTTAGTTGTTGTTCGTTTTATTGTGTTTGGCTCCACCCATGTAATGCTATTTTCCAATAAATAAACTTGTGTTTATTTCATATTTTTTATTCTTCCCTTGTATATATTTTTTTGCTAATGGCAAAAGGGGGAAGAAACGGGATATCAAGAAATATGCTCTCAACTTCATTCATGCTTAAAGTGAGGGGGAACATGAATTGAGGGGGAACATCAAATTGCATACTTTACACTTGCATACTTTACACTTGTCTTGGATTATCAAAATAATTATTGCATATATCCCGCTTATGTTTGCCATTATCAAAAAGGGGGAAATTGTTGGAAACACGTTTCAAATGCAATATACTAAACGTGTGTTCTTTTGTAGGTTTTGATGAATGTCAAACAAAGCAAAAAGCGATATATAGCAGTGCTCAAGGACAAGCACAAAATGGATGCATTACAAGAAGCTCAAGACAAAGTTTAGAAATGTTAGAATTGAGTCAATATTAATTGTGATCTTGATTCCTCAACTTGGCTCATAACATGGCTTCTCTACTAAAATTATTTTTCCAAAATCATGCGTATTTAAATTAAGTGTCAAATGATTTTAAACTATGCATATTTACATTTGTTAAAATGTTTTCCAAGCATGCCTCAAAAATCTGGGCTAAGATAATCGATTATGTACTTATGATAATCGAGTATCTCTAAGCCAAGACTGCATGACAATCGATTGTGAACTAATGATAATCGATTGTGAGTAAGTCAGTTAAACATCAGGTTTATGCAAACTGCATAACAATCGATTGTGTACTTATGATAATCGATTGTTAACTGAGGCAAAGTTTTCAAAACTCATAAAAATCGATTATGAACTAATGGTAATCGATTAGAATGAGAAAAATGTCTCCCAGTGATTTTAAATAAAATGTTAATCGATTGTGGCTTTTGATAATCGATTATATATGAGACAGAGAGTTTTGAAATTAATTAATAATCGATTATTCCATTTGATAATCGATTATATATGAGACAGAGAGTTTTGAAATTAATTAATAATCGATTATTCCATTTGATAATCGATTGTTGAAGCTGACCGTTGTCATATATTTTCAATTACCTTCAGGTAATCGATTGTTGATATTTAACAATCGATGTTTTGCGTAAAATCTGGAAAAGATTTTCTGAACGTTGTTAAAATAATCGATTGTTGATTTCCGGACAATCGATGTTTTATGCCAAAAATTGGAAAGGATTTCTTAACGTTATAAATAATCGATTAGTGATTTGAAGTAATCGATTGTTGACGTAAAATCTGGGATTGAATTTTTGATCTGATAGGCAAACAATCGATTGTTTAGTCTTGACAATCGATTGTCACTGAGTAATTTCAGCAATCCTTAATTGGCAATTAGACAACGGTAAGACTGAGTTTTTCACCTATAAATACAGCTTCAACTCAGTGTTTTCACAACAACAACATATACAATTTGAGTATTTTCATTGCTAAAAGCTTTCTTACATTGATCATCATTTTCCATTCATCCATAAAGCTTTTTGAAGAGCCATTCTATTGAGCTAAGTTGTTGTGATCTTGAGCGTACTATTTCTACTCATATCTACTCATTAAGGAGTACTTTGTAAAGTGAGTGTGTTTTGTGTTTGTAAGAGAATTGCGATTCTCGTTTGTTGAGGAACTTGTGATTCCTCGGTTGAAGTCTTTGGGATTGTTATACCCAAGCAATTGAAGTCTTTGGGATTGTTATCCCCGAGCAATTGAAGTCTTTGGGATTGTTATCCCCGAGCAGTTGAAGTCTTTGGGATTGTTATCCCCGAGCAATTGAAGTCTTTGGGATTGGTATCCCCGAGCAATTGAAGTCTTTGGGATTGGTATCCCCGAGCAATTGAAGTCTTTGGGATTGTGATCCCCGAGCACCTAGGTGAGGCTTGTGTCCTCAACTGTAACGGTTTGTTAAGCACCCGTAAGCTTGACAAGTTTAGTGGAAATCTCGAGAGAGTCTCTCGGGGACTGGACTAACCACGTTTGTGGCCAACCAGGATACATCATTGTGTAAGTTCTTTTTACTGCGCTTGTTTTAATTTCTGCAAAGTTTTTAAATTCCGCACTAAAACGCTTAATAATTTTAAAACGCTATTCACCCCCCCCCCCCTCTAGCGTAAAGCGTATTGTTCAACAAGTACAGATACCATGTCTATAGGCTTCTCATTATCATATAGAAAGCATGCCTATAAGGATTTACTTTTTTTGCATCATAAAAATCACAACAAGTTTATTTTCTCTTACATCAGTTAGAAACCATGTTCTAGGACCTTACTTTATTACATCCATGACATACCGTTACTATGCCTATTTTGCACTATTGCATCGACACCATATAGACGTCATGGCTATAGGGTTTTGTTATTACATCAACTTCATATAGAAATCGTGCTTATAGTTTCACATTATTAATCTCGCCTAGAAAGCATGCTTATAGGAACTATATAAACGCTAGGCAAAACAGTAGGTCATCTAAAAGCAGTAACTAAAGGGTTAATAAGTATGTTATAAGTCCAGACTCGCCTTATGTTTCAAACGTTTTGGTTCAACTTGTCCTAATCTCTTTACTCTAAAACAGGCCCGGTTCTGCCCCCTTTCATAATACTCTGAACCTGTAAACCGCTTTAAATACTGAACCTGTGCTTTCAATTGTTTGTCTGCTTGAGTTTAAATCCTCCAAGATATTTTAAACTTTTTTTTCTCACATCTCCTTTTTTACTCAAATCAGTGCGGCTAACTTATAAGGCCTTTTCTAAACTTTTCTGCAACTTTAAATCTTTTAAACATACTACGTCTGAAGTTTCTTTAAAATCAACTGATTTTCTAAACCCTGTCAACTCCTAAAACGGGCTCGGGGAGCTCGAAACAGATTTTCTATCCAACTCTTATGTGTTAAACTAATCTGCCCGCTCTTCTAACTTCTTTTTAAAAGACCAAATCAGTAATTGAAGTCATGCTAAACTGTTTGCTGTATGTTACGGGGTTTAATTGTACCTTTAACTGTTTATTTGCATACCTCTTATATGCTACTTGTTTTTGACTGTCGCTCTAGTGTTTTTACCTTTGAAATCTCCATATATATATATATATATATATATATATATATATATATATATATATATATATATATATATATATATATATATATATATCCTATCTCTCTCTTCCCCCTCCTTAGGAGTAGAAGTCCTAATACCCCATGACTAACAGGTTGGGACGGGTATTAGCATGCAATAAGTAAACGATACCAACGCGTTTAAATACCTCAACGAGGTGGGAATGGTAGAATATGGAGATGATGACGATGCGATAATATCATTAAGCGAACCCTCTTTGGGAATATGTGCGGGATATTGCAACGAATGATCCATATTACAGTTAAACCTAGGACCCTTTTTTCTCCTTCATTCGCAAATATGCTTTCTTCTAGTAATGCTTTTAAAACTAGTTCTCTCTTATTTCAAACTTACGTCTTTCCTTTTCTTTAAAGCTTTCAAGTTATGTAAATGTTATACATGTACCTTATTTGTCTATTTGCTTCATCTTCTATTAAAGTCACAATTAGCACGGCCGGGGAACCACATATGTGGATCTTGAGGGGTGCCTAATACTCTCCCCTCGAGATAATCTCAAACCCTTACCCAAAATCTGGTTTTTTCTCTCAAAATACTCTCTTCATCTTAAAGTGTCCTAATGCACTATAATCATTTGGTGGCGACTCTTCCAATCCCATAACCCAATTCCTAAACGGGAAATAGAGTTGTTTTGTCCATAATATCGTAAACCCGATTTCGCTTCTTTCCAGTAGTTGAAAAAGGGGGATTCCACCCCAGCCAGATCATTAAATGAGGCATACTCCTTTATCAGTATTCCCTCAATTGAAAAAACGATGTAATTGTCCTCATCATTGCACTTGACAGAATGACGCAACAACACTGTTAAACTTGTCATATGTATAAAAGAACAATACCTTATTTTGTATATCATTTGTATCAATCGAGAAAAAGGAGAAGCGAATGGAAGAAATTCGAACAGATGCTGCTCGGGTTTTTCGTTGTATTGACGTTTTTGAGTTGATATCTTCGAGAAGAATACATATTAAAGGGTACTAATTTTTGTTCTTTAAGTTAAATTAGGAGAATATCATGTGATATAATTTTCTTCCGTTTTTAACTAGTTTAACCTTCCAGATTTTACGCAGATACGTTACTGTATTCACGTTAATGCCGCTTGAATACAGTTAAATACATATCAAACTTAGCTGGAATTCCCTTTTTAACGCCTATTTTTTCTATTGTAATAATGAATACAACAACTTAAATACATTTTATAAAAAGAAGAAATGTATCTATAACACGTAATATAGCAAAAGTTATCTATAAATGGCAAATTAGACCTAGAAGATAGTGCTTTATGAAAAATTCTCTTTATTAATTGCATGTGAATGTGTGGAGTATATATTAATGGGCCATGTATTGCTTGTTAGAAATGAAAAATTACCAGTTATGTCCATTTAGAAGTAGCTCATTAAAAAAATTGGCAAATTGATAAAATATTACTAATATTAGCCAAAATAGCCAATTAGCTATTTGTAGCAAATAAATATCAAAATTTTACTTTCTTTTGAGTGAGTGCTATTAGAACAGAGGTATATCTTAAGTAGCTTGACTTTCAGTTTTGGGATGATTTGGTGAAGTTTTGAGGTAGTTTGAATTGAAAATTCGAAGTAAAAACTGAATATGAAAAAAGTGATACGTGTATCACACTATGTATCACATATGTATCATATTTGTATCGATTGTGTATCACATGTATATCCATGTATATCTGTGTGTGAGATACATGCGTGATACATGATTGATACATGTGTCACAGAAGAATTTTTTGACATCGATTTAATTATGAATTTTGATACAAAAACAGTCCAAATTACCTCAAATCTTCCTCAAATTTTGTATATTGACTTATCTATATGTTTTCAATGAATTTCGATTATACCCATTAAAAAAATTCATTATTTGTTTCTATTTTTGAAATATTGGCTAGAGGTTGATAAGTTGAAACTTATATGGGACATTTCTGTAAGTTTCCCGTTGAAAATTAAAAGGTTGTGGGATGTTAAGCAGATTGTAACGCTACTGGGCTATAGGTTTTTGATAAGTTTAATTGGAATGTTTAGAGTTTGATTTAAAATGAGCCATGAGGTTAGCCTTGAATTATCATGAATTATGCTTCAAATTTCTCGCTGTCCAAACTGGGTTATGAGTGACATTAATTTAATTCATATGTTTTAATAATTGCATGTTTGCCTTTTGCGTTTAAATCCTAGCCTACTATCTCATTTTGTAAAAGCTATGTTAGGTAACTGTCAGATGTGAGGCATTCGTTATTTTTGGATATCTAAGTTCAGCCAAAAAAAAAATTCAATATTTAAAATCACACTTCTTTCCAGGAATGTCATATCCATAACTCATGACCTCAAGCTCATCTCAAATCTAGATAATATACATTTCAAACATCGTAGTTTGCTTTAGGAGCGTAATTAAAATATTATAGTTGTGGTATAATTTTCGTGGCATGATCATGATATATAATTCCCAAATCGGATACATATTTCATATGACTTGACTGTAACTTTTAATAAATATTAAAATAAATGTGTTGCAGATCGCGAGTATATCTCACGTGGTGCGATTTATAATATGTACAAAAACAAATGAGTGCGTGATATCGTAACTGGTTCGAATAAAATCCATAAATGCTAAAAGCGGTTAGAAGGTAAAATGCACAATAAGTTTAACACATAATAAATCAGATATTTATGCCAATTATTAATAGTTGAGCTACCATGCTAAAATTAGGGAACTTGGAAGTGCCTCACACCTCCTCCCAGGTTAGTAGAATTCCTTACCCGGTCCTCTGATTTTCACATACTTTAAACGGAGTCAAATTTCCTCAATTTGGGATTTAAAATAAACCGGTGATTTGGGACACTATAAATTATTCCAAGTGACGATTCTGAATTAAATAAATAATCTCATTTCGAATTATGTAACTTTAATTAGAAAAAACTCCCTATCCCCTCGAAAAAAGAAGGTGTGAAAGAAAGTATATTATAGAAAAAAAGAGTATGGCTTCACGTGAATCGACAATGAGAAAATGGGTCTTCATGGCCATTTACAATGTTGAAATTAAAAAAGTGTTCTTTTTAAATCTCTTGTGTAAAAGAATGATCGCTTACGTGTGTATTGGAAAAAATCGAGTTTATATATTGGAGATGATGTGTCGTGACACGTGAATCAATCAAATAGTCAAAGAATTAAAGTTAGCTAAGGGACACGAGCAATAACAGATGCAAGCAAAGGTAGGGAAAGACGCACGTGCAATTATCCAGGAGATGCAGAGCCCGTACCTATTCAAGATATTTAAAGCACAAATATCAAAGGGAATTAAGGGAATGAACTTGGTATTCTATGAGAGACCAGATACAGTATTTAATTCATATTAAATACTAAAAACACTAGAAAATATTTGTTTAATGTAATGACTGTGTAACGTTTCACTTAATATCATTAAATGCTCATAATAGCCTTATTATGACAAGGGTAAGGCACATACCTCTAAAATGACTATAAAAAGGAGGATGCTAAACATTTGTAAGACACGAAATATCACTGAAATACATTTCGATTTATTTGCTTTCTGATCATTTTGTTCTTAAAATTCTTTCTTACATACTCTTTTGATTATCAGTAACCCGTATTCTTCTCAAATTCTAGCTTTGACTAAAAACCTATTTTTTGATTAGACAAAATGGTTCCATTGCTAGGACTCTGATAATATATTTTCATCAACTATGGCAAACAACAATGATAACACTCAAGGAAATCAGGTAAATCAAAACCAGCAAGATTAGGGAGATTTACAAAACATTCACATGGTTCCTTCTCCACATGGTTCACCACTGTAATATCGTGAAGGCACTTCCTTTTATAATGAGAATCCACTTCTCAAATATTCAATTGATGAATAGATGGAAAGTGGGGGGGACTATCTGTATTGGGAAAAATCGAGTTTACAGATTGGAATAACGTGTCGTGACACATGAATCAGTCAAATTGTCAAAGCTAAGGGACACGAGCAATAACAGATGCGAGCAAAGGTAGGGGAAGAGGCACAGACAAATACCCAGGAGATGCAGAGCACGTACCTATTCAAGACATTTAAACCACAAAGATTAAAAGGAATTAAGGAAATGAACCTGGTAGCTTATGAGAGACCAGATACAATATTTAATGTGTATTAAATACTAAATATTAGAGAATATTTGCTTAATGTAATGATTGTGTAACATTTTAAGTATGTCATTAAATGCTCACAATAGCCTTGCTATGACAAGGGTAAGGTACATACCTCCAAAATGACTATAAAAAGGAGGATGTTAAACACTTGTAAGATACGAAATATCAGTGGAATACATTTCGATTTATTTGCTTTCTGATCATCTTGTTCTTAAAATTCTTTCTTACACACTCTTTTGATTATCAGTAACCCGTGTTCTTCTAAAATACTCTTTCTAAAAACATTTTGATTAAACGGTGTGTAAAAAAAATGGAATCATAGAATAATAAACAAGTTTGTAATGACCATCAACAACCCTTCACAGCATTTACATAATAATTTAAAACTAAATCAAGCGTATTACTAGTCAACTTTCATAGATAAAAATGCTTAGAAATGTTCTTATCCTTTTCTTGAGTTTCTTTTTTTCCTCGTCGTGCTCTTATTTATGAATTTCCTTTGGAAATGCTCTTAGCTTTTTCTTTCCTCTCAAAGACTTAGTATAATCATTGCGAAGTTGATAACACAATAACAAATGAAAATGAACGGAAAAGAACAAGTGAAGGCAACATATACCTTTAAAAATTTATTAGCTACGTTACGTTTGTGGGGAAATTACACCGGAAAATAACAATAATAATAATACTGTAATAATATTTTTTTGTGAGCGAAAATACTCTAACTTGCTTGAGCCTTGCTAGACACTGTACTAAGAAATTATTTCAGCAATGTGAAATGTTTCCCCAGGATTAAACAAGCCTACCTCTATTTTATTTAGAGGATACAGGAATCAGCAAAATTAGATATTACAAACCCAGCTAGAAGGAAAAAAAGACCAACTAGTATTAAATATTAATTAAATAATATAGGAAATAAATTTGGATGGAAAAGGAGAGAGAGAGAGAGACGCGTGTGTTTATGTTGATGGAAATGGTCTTGTGAAAGACCAATTTATGGGCAGAATCACTTGAGCTTTGCCATGCCATTTGTCAAGTTTATTTGACATTTGTCAAGTCAAACACATGCATCGTGACAACAAGCATTTGTCTTCTAGAAGAATAAGATATTTGTCTTTGAAATTTGGCACTTGTCTTTAAAATATTGCCACAGTCTCCCATTATTTTAAAGACACAAAAGTAAACTTGCTGGATTTTTATGGTCCAAATGTAATAGGTTTGGTGTCTTCTGGACTATGAACTAAACTTAGACCAATAAAATTTAACTCATAGAATTACAGGTGAAATATAATATTTCTATGAACCAATAATTCTTATTGTAAGTCAGAGATTTTATCAATCACATTTTGACATCCAGTAATTTTGCTGTTCAACGCGGTTTTGCGTCCAATAAGTCATGCGCGTGCCTGGTTATTCATGAGAGCTCTAGAGACTATGCCAAAATCTCATAGGAGAGGCCCACTCCACTTTCATATAGGTGAATTCATCAAGTGTATACTGCTTTTAAATACACAATCCATTAAGAACTATGAATTTCATTAAGAGTTATAACTCAACCTTTCAATTAGTAGCAGTCAAGCACTCTCTTTTAGTGCATCAATGCCAATATTGACTTGTTATTACCCATATGAACCTACTTCATGGAAACTCAAATCACATAGGTTGGGTTACCATCTCTATTGAAAACATGTCAGCCTTAACCCCATCTCTTTTGTGGTTTGAAGAATTAATTTTCTTCCCACAGGTTTAGTCAGAAGATTGGCCAAATTTATCTCTGACTTCACATAGTCAATGGAAATTATTCCATCTCTCAACAGCTATTTTATGACATCATGTCTCAGTTTCATGTGTCTACTTTTACAATTAAAAGATTTGTTCTTTGCTATAGGTATTACCGCTTGGCAATCATAGTATATAGACACATGAGGCCTTTATTAAAGGGATATTTGCTAAGAAATTTCTTAGCCACTCATCCTCAGAACCAGCTAACTCTAGAGCTACAAACTATGATTCCATATTCGATCTAGCATTGATAGTCTGTTTAGCTGATTTCACAATATTGCACCACCACCAAGGGTGAATACATAACCACTAGTAGATTTAGTCTCATCTTAATCAGAGATCCAGTTTGCGTCACTGTATCCTTCTAAAATAGAAGGAAACCCACTATATATGATACCATAATTCATGGTTCCTCTCAGATATTTCATTAATCTCTCTAATTGAGACCAATGCTCTCTGTTAGGATTATGAGTATAACTACTCAGTCTACACACAACATAGGCTATATCAAGCCTTGTAAAATTTATTAAATGCATCAGACTCCCAACAATCTGAGCATATTTAGACTGAGCAACTAGGTCACCATTATTCTTTTTCAACTTAGAGTTAGCATAAAAGGAGTGCTCACAAATGTGATATTAAAATATTCAAACTTCTTAAGAAGTTTCTCAACATAATGTTCTTGAGAAAACATTATTCCATCTTCACTACTTATAACTTTAACTCCCAATATTATATTTACTTCACCCAGATCTTTCATAACAAAATTAGAAGACAAGAACAATTTTTAATACTTTGCACAATATTTAAACTTGTACCAAATATAAGCATGTCATCAACATATAGACGTATTATCACATAATAACTGTCTTCCACTTTTTTATAAATATATTTATCCACCTCAACTGAAGAAAATCCGTCTCTCAGTAAGACTTGTTCAAATTTCTCATACCATTGCTTTGGAGCTTGTTTAAGGCCATAAAGAGATTTAATTAATTTACAAACTTTATTTTCTTGTCCAGGAATGACACAACCTTCAGGTTGAACCATATAAATCTCTTCTTCTAAACCACCATTTAGAAAAGCAGTTTTCACATCCATTTTGGTGGATAAAAAGCTTACGGATTGAAGCTAAGGCAATTAAAATTCGAATAGAAGAAATTCTAGCAACTGGTGCAAATGTATCAAAATAATCTATATTTTGTTTTTGAGAAAAACCTTTTGCTACTAACCGAGCTTTATATTTATCTAAAGATCCATCAAGATTAAATTTCCTTTTGAAAATCCATTTACAACCAATAGGTTTTGCACCAGGAGGTAAATCAGTTAAAATCCATATATCATTTTTCATAATAGAATCAATTTCAACCTTTATTTCCTCTTTCCAATATTTAACATCTGAAGAAGATATAGCTTCAAAATAATTTAATGGTTCATTATTGACAAGAAAAGTTTGAAAACCATTTCCATAAAAAAATATTCTTTCCTAGGCATTTTGCTCCTTCTTAGTTCCTCATTAGAAGCAATTTTATTATTTATTTCAACAGATTTATGAGAAATTTTATCAGATAATGGATAAATATATTCAAAGAACTCAGCATTCTTTGTCTCAATTATAGTATTGTAATCAAGCACATCACTTTTTAAAACAAGAAATCTATATGCAGCATTATGTTCTGCATATCCAATTAGCATGCAATCAGCAGTTTTAGAACCTATTTTTCTGTTTTTAGGTTCAGGCAAAAAAACTTTAGCAAGGGAACCCACACTTTTAAGTATTTCAAGTTAGGTTTATAACCCTTCCACAATTCATAAGGAGTTTTGCTTGTTCTTCTATGTGGTATTCTATTTTGTAAGTGACATGCAGATAAAATAGCTTCACCCCACAAATTATCAGGAGCAATAGAACTAACACACACTGAATTCATCATATCTTTCAATGTTCTATTTTTTCTTTCAGCTACTCCATTTGACTCAGGTGAATAATGCGGAGTTACTTCATGTATAATACCATTATTTTTACAAAATTCATTTAAAGATAAATATTCTCCACCTTTATCTGATCTAATTCTCTTGATTTTTCTACTAAGTTGATTTTCAACCTCAGTTTTATAAGAAATAAAAGCATTTAAAAGCATCATCTTTATTTCTAAGAAAATACAACTTAGTATATCTAGAAAAATCATCAATAAAAGTCACATAATATCTTTTACCATATCTAGTCATAGTCTGCTTCAAGTCGCATAAATCAGTGTAAATTAAGGATAACAATTTAGTTTCTCTATTTACATAAAAACAAGTCTTTCTAGTACTTTTAGTTTCAGCACATATTTCACACTTATTAATATTATTTGAATCTAAATTAGATATTAATCCTAGCGACTGCATTTTATTTATATATGCGACATTAACATGTCCTAGTCTAGCATGCCACAAAGAAATTGACTCAACTATATAAGCAGAAGAAGATGCATTTTCATTGCTAATATTAGAAATATTAACCATAAATAAACCATGGTTATAAAATCCATTGCCCACAACAATTTTATTTTTGGTCAATATGACCTCATTATTTTCAAATGAAACCTTCACTCCAACTTTTCCTAATAACTCCACAGAAACCAAATTGGTTTGGATATTAGGAAGCAATACATCACTCAATGCTAGAGTTTTACCATATTTGAGTTTGAGAAAAATTTTTCCTTTTCCAAGAACGCGTGTTGTTCTTGAGTCACCAAGATAAATAAATTCTTCTTCTTCCTCAACTTGGGTGTAAGACAAAAATTTATTTTTGTTTGTGCAAATGTTCTTAGTAGCACCAGAGTCTACCACTCAATCTCTCATACTGGCAACATTATTTATTTGGGAAATGACCGCAATAATTATATTATCCGCTTTAGTCAAATTTAATTTTGACTTAGCGAGATTGTCATTTATCTCAACTCTACTATTGCATTGAGGAGCATTTTTCTTGAAGGTTTTAATATTAGCATTAGATATGTAACCATGTCTGCTCACATACCTGTGTTTGAACATTAGTATTTGCCAAAGTTGTGGATGCAATGACGTATTTGCAACACCATGGATATCTGGCAGGACATACGGAACAGTAGCAGTAGAGACAATACCAGAATTGGTAGCACCTTCAAGAATTTCCGTAGTATTATTGCTTGCCATAGTTTCTTAGATTGTAGGAAAATTACACCGGAAAGTAAGAACAATAATAATACTGCAATAATATTTTTTTTGTGAGCGGAAATACTCCAACTGGCTTGAGTTGTGCTAGGCACTTTCCTAAGAAACTATTTCAGCAATGTGAAATGTTTCCACAGGATTAAATAAGCCTACCTCTATTTTATTTAGAGGATACAGGAATCCGCAAAAGAAGACCAACTAGTATAAAAAATTAATTAAATAATATAGGAAAGAAATTTGGAAGTAAGAGGAGAGAGAGAGAACATGTGGGTTTATGTTGATGGAAATGGTCTTGTGAAAGATCAATTTATAAGCAAAATCATTTGAGCTTTGCCATGCCATTTGTCAAGTTTACTTGACATTTATCAAATTAAACACATATATCTTGACAACAAGCATTTGCCTTCTAGAAGAATAAGACATTTATCTTTAAAATTTGGCACTTGTCTTTAAAATATTGCCACGTCTTCGTGTGGTTGGAGGGTCTGTTAATAATCCCCCCTTAAGACGATTTCTTAATAGTCGAACTTCTTTGAATTATACAAATACTACCCTAAGTAAATGGAAAGAGGCCAAAAATAAAAAGCACAAAAAGTTTAGTAGTTGTGACTCCAGCAACTTATTGCAATATATTTGGTCCCTAAAAGAGGAACCAAATAATATATTGACTATACGACCGAAAACTAAGTCTCATACATTTGGTTCCTGAAAGAGGAAGCAAGAAGCAAGGAAACTGAAACTAAGTGGTTTATATTTCTAAAACAATCTATAAAAACAATTGTTCATGATTTACTTTCACATTTTAAAATTTTTATTAAAAGTTAATTGCAAAAAAAAGGCAAAATATTTGCTGGAAGTTTTTTCTCTAATTACCAATTAAAAAGGATCAAAAATCAATATAAACAGAGCAAAAAGACCTCCTAGCCACTTAAATTACACTTGACTGTCAGGCGGATAAACAAACTTACAATTTTTTTTCATTTGAACACTTTAACTTTGATGGAATAATTATTGATAAATGACTTTGACCGTTGACTAAACTTATATGGTAGTGACATAGATTATGTGGACAAAATGGGTGTCAATCACACAAAATTCACTGCTAAAAAATCAAGCTTTAGCGACAGACAAATTCTCTAGTTTAAAGAGAAAAATTCGTTGCTAATCTTATTTAACGACGGATTAGCGACGAATTATCAAAAGATTCTGCTAGCTACGAGTGTTTTAATGATAAATTAGCGACGATCTTGATAGCTAATTCAAGTTTTTTTTGGTAGTGAAAGTGTGAATGAATAAAATAATCTTATTTAAAATAAATACTAAAATAAAAAGAAAAATTACAAGATTACAAAATGAAAAAGAATAGGGAAAAACGACCCCCATTGCCCGTCAGTACTCCTGTACTCTCTTTCTTCTCTTCACCGGCAACCCCTCCCCGTTTATCTCCCTCCAATTAATCCACCCCTTTTTTTATCCAGTTCTTTTCATTCTTTTTCAAATTTTTCTCATCTCGATTTTTATTCTTTCTCAAATATAATAAGTGGTTTGAGTAAAGAAAGTTTACGAGTTTTGAACTTAAGCAAGGAGAGAGATAGAGCACCTTGAAGTTTTCGGCCAGATTTATGAAGGCATGTTGTTTTACTTATGATTTGAGACTTTTTGGAAAAGAGATATGGTTATTGGTTGGTCGCCAGTGAACTGGAGGTAGCAGTCATGGGGTTTTCTGGCGGTCAAAACTTCTATCCCTAATTGAAAACAAAATTAAGAAGAGAAATAGGAAAAGGGATGAAGGAAGCTGATTAACTTCTTGGATTTGGAATTTGCCGGAGGCTTTTCCGGCAGTATATTTATTTACTGGTTTGGCGGGTTGGGAGTGGGGATGGGGAGGTGTTTCAGTGGAGAAGACAAGTAAAGAATGAGATGAATTTTTGATAAATTAATTTAAAAAATGGAACCAACAAATAATACATGTCACACAATAAATAGTTAATTATATGGTGTATTTGACATGTTATCGCAATTGACATACACTCAATTGGATGAGTTTATTAGTATTCATTCCATTAATTTAAAGTGTTCAAATACAAAAACTGTAAATTATTATGATAAATATCATATTATGTTGGATGCCTACTCATCTTCCATGATCTTCATCTCAAATGCTTAATGACATATTCAGTGACATATTTTGTATGTTCAATGACATATTCCATGACATATTTTCTTCACTTTTTATGCCTATATAAAGGCCTTGTAATAGATAGAAAAATACACACAATTAAAGAAGAAAATCTCTTCCTTCTCTCTATCTACATTTCTTGTTTATGTTTCATTAAGTTGCTTACATTTCTTGTTCATGTTTTACTAAATTACTTTTATTTTATAACAAGTTATCAGCATGAGTCTCTAACCATCACGGTAAGTTATCTTCTTTTAAAGTTCTCGACTCTGATTTAAAATTATCGGATACAACATGTTTCTCTTTTTTTGTAAGAATAATGGTATGTTTTGTTGGATACTTAGTTTTTCTCAATTATGTTTCTAAACAAAAAAATTGAAAGAGAAATATACTCATACTTCACCATGATCTCTTTATTTATGAATAAAGATGTAATGATTTTAATAAACTGCTTCTTAATTGATTTACATTATTAAAATATAAATAGAAGTAATCAACAATAGACTTAGATAACAATAATATTTTCTTGACAGTAGTACATATCCAAAATATGAAATTAAATAGTGTTTGCATCATTAAAATAGTACATCCTACTTTGACTAAATCCAAGAAGTTTTTATTGATTATTCATCTTCTTTTTTGTAGAAATAAAACATGTTAGTAATAATGAGGTTACTTAAAAATTTTTTTGTTTCAAGTCTATTTTCTTATTGAATTCAAGTATATCTAGTTACATGCTTAAGTACTTGGGTACTCCTAACATAATGTGTGATTATACATTATTGTGCAGTATAACATGATATACTACACTAGCTACATTTAACTATTTATTTTGACAAGCCTACATACAGAATATTAGTACACATGGAGATACTATGTAGGTATAGATTTTACCATATTAAATTTTTATATTCTTTAGGTGCACATATAGTTATTTTATATGGTCAATCTAGAAAAGTAACAATACTAGTTATGTAGCATGTCAAATCACTTAGCCAAATTATTGCTAAAATTGCTTGATAAAGATCTTAGTGCAATAGGGGTACTCATATTAGCCGATATTGTCCTACACGTATTTAGTACACTTTAAATCATGCTAATTAACTTGAATAATTTAATGATGCGTGCACTAACTAGACATACAAGATTAAGTATGGATATCTCACAAAACAAACTTGGATCAAAATTCAATTGTAAAATTATTTGTTTAATTGATTCATGTACCACACATGCAATATTCAAAGAGAAGAAATATTTTTCTCATTTAAGTATGTGTAAGGCAGATGTTACTACAATTTCTGGTAGTAGTAAATTAATTGAAGGCTCTGGAAGAGCTACTATAACTCTGCCTAAAGGAACAATATTTATCATTGAGAATGCAATGTTCTCCTCCAAGTCCAAGAGGAACTTGTTGAGTTTTAAAGATATTCGTCAAAACGGATATCATATTGAGACAATAGATGAGAATAATCTTGAATATCTCATCATTACAAAGAATGTCTCTAGCCAAAAGAGGGTTATTGAGAAGTTCCCATCTTTATCTTGTGGCCTGTATTGGACACGAATTAGTGCAATTGAGGCACATTCTACCGTAAACCAAAAGGTTACTGATTCCAATATTTTCGTACTTTGGCATGATCTATTGGGACATCTTGGATCAATTATGATGAGATTAATTATAGAAAACTCAAATGGGCATCCATTAAAGAATTTAAAGATTCTTTTAAATAATGAATTTTCTTGCACTTCTTGTTATCAAGGCAAGTTAATTATTAGATCATCACCAACAAAGATTGGAATTGAGTCACCTGCGTTTTTGGAACGTATACAAGGGGACATTTGTGGACCTATTCACCCACCTAGTGGGTTGTCTAGATATTTTATGGTCTTAATAAACGCATCTTCTAGATGGTCTCATGTGTGCCTATTGTCATCTCGCAACCTTGCGTTTGCAAAATTAATGGCACAAATAATTCGATTACGGGTACAATTTCCCCATAATCCAATTAAGTCTATTAGACTAGATAATGCTGCTGAGTTTTCATCCCAAGCATTTAATGATTATTGCTTATCAATTGGGATAAAAGTGGAACATCCTGTAGCTCATGTTCACACTTAAAATGGTCTTGCAGAGTCTTTAATTAAACGTCTGCAATTGATAGCAAGACCGTTACTCATGAAAACGAGGCTGCCCACTTCGGTTTGGGGTCAATCCATTATGCATGCATCAATGCTTGTTCGTCTCAGACCGACTAATTATCACATATATTCCCTGTTGCAATTAGTTTTGGGTCATGAACCTAAAATATCCCATTTAAGAATTTTTGGATGCGCAGTATATGTGCCTGTAGCACCGCCATATCGCACCAAAATGGGTCCGCAAAGAAGGTTAGGAATACATGTTGGACTTGAATGGCCCTCAATTATTCGCTACCTCGAAACATTGACAGGGGATTTGTTCACTTCACGATTTGCAGATTGTCGATTCGATGAGACACTTTTTCCAAAATTAGGGGGAGAAGTTGGTGAAACCAAACGAGAAGTTTTGTGGAAAAATCCATCATTATCTCATCTTGATCCACGTGCCTCTATTTGTGAAAAAGAGGTGCAAAAGATTTTCCATTTGCAAAGAATAGCAAATCAAATGCCAGACGCATTTACGGATTTTAAAAGGATAACAAAATTACATATCCTCGCTGAGAATGTGATAGCAGTATGTGATAAGTCTGAAAGAAGACAAAATTATTACCGTGAAGGTATCAATGGATGTGGACATGGCAATAGACGAAATTATAATTATAATGAGAATAATAAGGATTCTCAAAATAATCCTTTACTCTGTGAAAGTAATATCTGTCATCGATTTGACATGAGATTTTATATAGCACATATAGATGATTATGGTCCATTCATGGCGTGAATGTAACAGCATCTGATTTATGAATACATATTCATTATTGGAAGAATATGAACATACTATTGGTATTGAATATACCACACTCGCCTCTAGAAGGAGGGTTGAGATGATATAAGAAAATAATGTCATTATTATGGCATGAATGGTCATTGGTCACGTACCTATTGTACGCCAAAATATTTTAGCAATGTGATTATTAAAGGACAATAATAATGCAAGAAACATATCTCGCATATAATTTTGACATGACCATAATGGTATAACATTCTCTTTAAAGAGATATTCACCATATGGATGTTCATAAATATGTGGTAGTACCAAATTAATTGAGAACTCTGCAAGAGCCAATTATACTATTTTGGAGAAACACAATTGATTACCAATAAGGTATTGTGTTGTAGTAAGTCTCAAAGAAACTTATTCAGTTTCCAAAGTATATGCGAAAGCGGTTGATTATATTGAGACAATAAATAAAGGAAAGATTTGATATCTTCTATTACTACAACTTGTAGCAGGATAATCTGTATATGAAAAGCTACCCGCTTTATTCTCTAGTTTGTACTACACAAATAAACGAATACCACAATAAGTGGATGTTAATTGATATAAAAACCCATATCATAATAAACTTGGAGTTTACTGATAATTGCACATGTAAATATGAACTTTATCATATTGATAACTTATTCAGTTGGCATTTGGGTTAGCCATATCAATTTAAGTATGATGTGCAAAAATAATAGAGAATTCACATGTGTAAATATTAAAAAACTAGAAAGTTCTTTACGAATTCTCTTACATTGCTTGTTCTTATTAATTAATAGACCAACTAAAGTTGGGATTGAATCCCATGAATGCTGGAAATATTAAATGTGAATATGGGCTCATTCATCTGCCATGTATACCACATAAGACGCATCTATGAGATGGTTACATGCACGATTATTATTAACCCGCAACATGGTGTTTTGCGAGGTAACTTGATCAATAATATAATATAGAGCATAATTCCCAGATTTTTTTTTATTAGTTCTTCTTGATAAGTTGGTTTACATCATAGTTGGTTTAGCAAGATAATTTATTGAGTGCCTCCACTTAATAGCTAAATTATTGCTTATGAGAACAAAGTTATCTATCTCCGTTTGATATATGTTATATACGAAAGTATATTACATTCTCCCCTCACAAGTGGTTCAGGGTCAGGAACCAAATAATCCATCTCAATATTATTGATGTGCGATGTATATTTTGATTAATACCATAAAGCACAAAGATGGGTTCTCAAAGTTGAAGAAACAAGCTAGCTTTTCTAACATGAGTGGGAGACATGATAAACAGTTGAGAAAAAGTTATGTGGAATGAATTATCATTTGTACAACTAGATGCTCGAATAAAATAGTATGAACTTGAAGTTCATAATAATATAATTCATTTGCAACATATTGCAAAGCATTCCATATGCATTTATTGACCTATAGAAAGTAACTATATTCTCATTGCAAATGCTCATATTAAGTCCTAGAAGGACAAAATCTATGTTACGCTTAAAGCGCATAGACAAATCAGTTTCAAATAGAACTTCTTGATAAAGAAGATGAGCAAATGATCAAAGTGATCATAATAAACGAGGCAAGTGATCTAGAAGGTCACATGACATAACACTTCATAAAATCTCATGAGAGATTCAGGTACCTGAATATATGAATGAAAAGATCTATATGTTATGTCTTTATGAAAATTTATTGGAACTGATATAAAATGTTCGTCGACGGCATCTATGATAGCGCTAAATATCGATAAGGATCTTAAGTTTGTCGAATACAGACAAATAAATAGGCCAAATGGAAGAGATACAATTCAAGTAGAATTGATTCCATATGAAAGACATGTAGTTTTGGATATGTAGTTTAAATACTTAAAATTATAAAGTCAATGATATGTGTAATCAGTTTTCGATATCTTATTTGTCTAGCATGACATGAAAACTTGATATGCATCTAAAGTCTATAATTTGGCTTATATGACTTAACTTATATGATAATCCATGAATGATTTAAGTTGCTTGAAGCATCTACAATTCTTGATCTTGAGGTACCACTTCCTCAGTGCAATTTATGCACAAATGTATCTTGCTATAACTATAAGCATGATAATGTGATAGCGAGGATACCTTTATGGGGATATTGAAGAGCCATTCCGCGATGTTTGTGAAGACATTATATATCAATCACGAATGATTTCAAGGTGCAAATATTCATTATAGTTAATATGGCTGATTTATTTATGAAATCTCTACCAACGATCTCTTGAAGATGGTGCACAAGATTGGGATGCGAAGGCTCAAGAAGGTGAATTGATGCTCTCTTGAGGGGGAGTTAATGCGCGTTGCACTCTTTTTCCCTTACAAGGTTTTGTCCCACTGGGTTTTCCTTGCAAGATTTTTAATGAGGCAACAAAAGGGCATATTTCTATACATGTGTACTCTTTTTCCTTCACTAGAATTTTTTTCCCATAGGGTTTTTTCCTAGTAAGGTTTTAATGAGGCACATTATCTATGGACATCCAAAGGGGGAGTATTATGATAAATATCATATTATGTTGGATGTCTACTCATCTTCTATGATCTTCATCTCAAATGCTTAATGACATTCAATGACATATTTTGTATGTTCAATGACATATTCCATGACATATTAAAGGCCTTGTAGTAGATAGGAAAATACACACAATTGAAGAAGAAAATCTCTTCCTTCTCTCTATCTACATTTCTTGTTTATGTTTCATTAAGTTGCTTATATTTCTTGTTCATATTTTACTAAATTACTTTTATTTTATAACAAAATTGTTTATCTGCTTGACAATCAGGTTCAAGTATGCTGGAGGCCTTTTTGCCTATATATATATATTAAATTCTCTTCAATTGATATAACTTATAATTGTTGTCAGTATTACAAAAGTTTTAAATTATCAAAACATTTACCTGCTTCCAGTTCCACGCCACTCCTTTTTTACTATACCAAACAAGACAAATGGCCAATACCAACCTCTCTTTCGACACAACAACCAAGCATTAAACAAACGATAAAAGGCCATGTACGTCTAAAACTAGAATTATTATGGTAATGAACGAAAAACACGTATAGAAATTAAAGAAAGTCAACAACGTAACTAACCAACAAGCAAGAACTTTCCAACTAATTTCCCTTCTCTCTTCTCCCTGCAGCTTCATAGAAACTCAAGAATTTATCATCTCGACAAATGGTTGAACAACCAAAGAAACATCTTCACCATTTGAACATCATCACTTGGACGACTACACGTTTATACCTGACTCTTGACAAAAGAAAACGTCTTCGACTGGCCATAATTTTTCAGGGTATATATAAATGGCGGGGAATCTCATGGGAGGTGCAGCTTTAGGACAGGCATTCAGAATGTTATCCGAATCAATGTCACAAGTTGGCCAAACTTCCATCTGTTTCGATTCCAATTTTCGACGATTAAATTCGATTGTACTGTCAATTAAACCAGTGCTTGAGGATATAGAGAGACTGAACAAAGCCTTGGAAGGTAGAGAATCAGAGATTGAGATATTCAAGAAGCGATTGGAGGAAGGGGAGAAGCTTGTTCGTAAATGCTCGAAAATCAAACGTTACAATCTGTGTAAAAGGTGGTACTATTCTAAGAAATTGGCAGATCTTGAAAACTCAACACTCAAGTTCTTTTCGGTTCATGGGTTAATACAAACATGCAGAGATCGGAAACAAATACTTGTTGCACTCAAAGAAGAAGGCGAGAAGTTGGATGAAATTTATTCAATTTTGAAGAATATGAAGCTTGATAAAACCCGACTCATCTCTTCCACATAATTATACTGCATATTATCTGGCATCACCAGCTAGCATTTTTCTTTATCCTACTAGCTCTTCTAAATGGTCACGACTCACGGCAAACGAAAATAATTTGCCAGAAAATGTTTACTTATCTCAAACTACAATTTTTATGGAATTACATCGGGTTTGTAGTTGTTTTTTTTTTTTTTTTGCTAAGATTTTTGCTTCAAGTACATAATCTCACACATCATCAAAAAAGATATAATCATACATAAATAATGCAAAAAAAGATTATCCAAAGTAAATGCATTCAGATTTATCGATCAATTGTTAGTGTAAAAAATACTTATCTGGTCATTTAAATTTTAAAAGCAGCTTGCTGGAAAGTCTCCTGTATAAGTTGGTAGAGTTTAATTGCCCGTTTGGCCAGCTTATTTTGAGAAGTGCTTTTTTCGAAAGTACTTTTGGTGAGAAACAGTTTGTGTTTGGCTAATCAGTTTGAAAAACACTTCTGAGCAGCAATTAGTGTTTGGCCAAACTTTTAAAAACTGCTTCTAAGTGTATTTTTTTCTCATAAGTGCTTCTCAAAAAAGTGTTAACACTAGGGGTGTACATAGACCGGGTTGGTTCGAATTTTTCAATTACCAAACCAAACCAATTGTGTCGGGTTATTAAATCTAAAGACCAAACCAAACCAATAAATTCGGGTTTTTCAATATCGGTTTTTCTCGGATTTTTTCGCGTTTTCGGGTTTTTTCGAATTTTTTTCGGTAAAATCTTCGTAGAACAAAATATACAACGTATGCTCAAAATATTTCTTTAATCCTAGTAAGATACAACTATGTAAAGTATTTTTCAAGAAAATAATACAAAATATGAGATATGTCATGACTCATGACATTATCCTAAAATATTCAACAATAAAAAATAATAAAATTATGTATTATAAATATTGCTAATTAAAAAGCCATAATAAAAATAAACATAATCTAAAAGCACGAATTCATGCTAAACTAGATAGACTAATGAGGGAGTATTAGTTACATGCTTAAAAGATAAAGAAAAATAAAAATAGGTTATTTATTTTTATCCAAATTATTGCAAAATAAAAAATAGACATTTAATACATTCCCGTTCGTAATACTGAATTGAATGTCTTTTGTTAGCATTAGTATTAATTGCTAGCATTATATAATTTACTAAAATTAATGACTATAAAACTTATTGGAGCATTCAAAAGTTCTAAATCAAACCTTGAAATAATACCTTAAAAGATAAAATTATGAATTTATTAAAGAAATATTTATAAATTACATTACAATGACTATATTTATATATTAAATATATCTAAAATTGATATATATGTAATGTCGGGTTGGTTTGGTTTCGGTTTGACTTTCTTTAGTTAAAACCAAACCAAACCACTTATGGTCGGGTTTTTTTTCCAACACCAAACCAAGTCAAACCAAACCATAGTCGGGTTTTTTTCTCGGTTTGACTCGGATTATCGGGTTGATGCGGTTTATCGATTTTCTTTGTACACTCCTAGTTAACACCTTAATTTTCGGTCAAAAGTGCTTTTGGTAACAAAAAAACACTTTTAGCAAAAAATAAGCTTAGCCAAACAGGCTATAAGTTGGTAACGTACAAAGAAGTTGGTATGCTTTTTAAGTCATTCAAATTAATGTGATTGTGTAAGTGCATGAAGAAATCTGAAATGGAAAAGGGTCTAATATATCCCTATCCTATGATAAATTGTTCAAAATTGTCTCTCGTTATACTATTGGGCCATAAAAGTGTCATGCCGTCTTACTATCCTAACAAATCTGCCCTTAGTTAGACGGAGGTGCCACGTGGCATCCATCCGTGCAACCACGTGGCACATATGAGACGATGCCACGTGGCATCTCCGTCTAACTATGGGAAGATTTGTTAGAATAGTAAGACGGCCGAGACTTTTATGGCCCAATAATATAACGGAGGACAATTTTGAACAATTTACCACAGTAGAGAGACAGATCAGGCCTGAGACAGTATTTATATTCCTGAGACAATATTTCTGGTTTTTTTTTGTCTAAATAAAATTATGAGAAAAATAATTGTGCAGGTAGTCTACCTTTCCTTTTGTTTCGATTAGTTCCAAATTTTTCTTCATTTTTTGAAATTTGGAATAGCTGAGTGATCATCATAATTCATAATGAATATTGTGGAAACGGCAAATCAAAAAAGGCATAGTTTTTGTCGAGCTAACGTTTTGATTTTTAGAAAGACATGTTCAAACAAAACATAAAAATAGAAGCATGCAATAGACAATAGACAATAGACAACAATGTTTATATTATAATTGGCAAAGGGCTAAATATAGCTATGTACTATCAGAAAAAGTTTTAATATATCTCTCGTTTACTTTGAGTCCATATATAATCTTATCATTATACTATTGATTCGAATATATCCCTTTTCCGTTAAGTTTATTCAAAGTAGGCATCTAATCCTACGTGGCACTGACCAGTTTGATGAAGTGGATATCATATGATTTGCCATCTTAGTGCCCCTAATCACAGGTATACTTAAATGTTTTCTCGTAATACAGAAGTATATTTCTCCCTTTGTCGTATTTTAATTAATGAGGTAATATTTTTAGCAAACATTTTGTTTATTATATTTATCTACGAATAAATTTGACCAGCCTATAGGAAAAAGAAGAAGAAAAACATGATTGTAGATCCTCCATTTATAGATTTCATTTCTTGTAATACTTACACTATAGTTCTCTTGATATTCGAAACTCGATCATGGTACGCACGCGTAGTTTTGAAATAGGAGTATTTTTCAGATGTATAGATTATAATTTGAATTTAATTTTTGTAAATTCTGAAAAAGAACTTTTGCTAGGAAAGGTATAGAAAAAAGTATTTTGACAAAAGAAAAAAGAAAAGGGGTAAGGTGAAATTCTTTACCATGTCCAGGAGTTTCACGTGGAATTTTAAACTCCATAGTGGTTATTTTTCTATTAAAAAAGCTAAAAAGCAGCTATTTTGCAGTAAATTTTATCCCTAGTAAGCTTGGCGAAGAAGATCACAAAAACCTAGGTTTAGGGTGTGTTTGGTATAACGGAAAAATATTTTTAAGAAAATAACTATTAATTTTATTTATTTTTCGGTGTTTGATATGCAAATTAAGAAAAAGACTTCTCAAGAATATTCATAATAATTTAGATATAATAAACATGAAGTCATAAACTTTCAAACCAATAGCCTTCCGAACACACAAATTTCATAAACTTTCGAATCGCTAAACTTCGAAATAGCGGAATTTCGAATGCATAAACTTTATAATTTCTAAACCCGTAAACTTCTAAACTCATAACTTTGGAACTTATAAAATTTTGAACCTTTATACCGATAAATGAAAAAATTAAAACTGGAAAATATATTTAAAAAATATTGGGGGGGGAGGGGGGTTGAAGGGTGGGGGTGGGGACATTTCATGGGTATTTTAATCCTGTACAATTCATGAAATTTCCCTTTTTTTCTTCAAATCATTACTGAATCGGAAAAAATAAAAATTTGAAATTGCAAAAAAAAAATTAAGGTAAAAAATATAATTTTTTTTTGCAGTGTGGGGGATTGGGGTGGGTGGGTGGTAACGAAAAAACTGAAATTTTAAAGAAAAGAAAAGCCTTTTTGGAGAGGGGGGGGGGGGGGAGGTGAGTTGGTGAAGGTGCAAAATGTTGAGAAAGAGTTTTGAAAAATATCTTCTCTTCTCTTGATAACGAAAATATTTTCATCCAATTAAAAGAAAATGAGTTCATTAAAACATTTAAGCCACCCAAATATGAAAAAATTAAACTTCCTACCAAACACACGCTACGTATGAATGTTTATACGTAGTTGATTCGGTATGAAAGGCGCACTTTTTTGGCTCATCTCAAATCGTTTTGAGCAAACTTCATTTGTAGCCACTAGGGCCAAACTTATATCACCTAATAGTAACAAAATATCCCCTTGCAAGTAATAGCCTCAAAACAATAACAAAGGCTAGCAACTGAAAAAGCTGAAAAATATACGCTCAAGCAAAACGAAAAGGAAAGCAATCCTAATCGATCTTCTATCCTAAATTCACGCAGTCAGTATGGGATCTTCAACCTCCAAACACTATAAAAGTCGCCCAATTATTCACATTGTGAAAGAAATTCTAGGGTTTCTGAAGATTAAACCCAGAGAAGAGCTCCCAAAAATTGAAGCTGAAATTCAAATTTTTGCACAATTGTTGCCTAGAATCAGCTTAATAGAGTTGAGATTTCGTTCTTAAATTGTGAAATTGATACAAAATCGACAAAATCAACAGATGTATATGGAGATTCTGAATGCTGGAACTACAGTTTCAACTTTGATTCCGATTTTACTTCAACACAGTGGTGAATGGGTAAGTAAGAGTAAATTTGTTAATTTCCTTGTTAATGACGTGTTGATAAATTCGGACTGTAGCTATGATTATTTTGTTGATGAGATATACAAGCAATTGGGTAGAGATTCAATTACGAGTGCAATGGCGATAAAATATACAGTGAAAGATGGCTATGTAGCAATTTCAATATACAATGATATGAGTGTGCGCTTGTATATGAAGATGAAAAAGGAAAAAGTGGAAATCACTGAATATCGGTTATGCATAACATCGAAAACTGTGTATTCAAGTGCTAAAAGTTCATATTCAAGTTCATACTTGGGTGGAAATGTACTCGCAACAACTTCAGCTGGAAACTTACTCGCAACAACTTCAGTTGGTTTACATTATTAGAACATAGAAGAAGTACATGGAACTAATATTTCTGAGATGATGGATAATAATGTAAAGGAAGATAAACTTGAGATGTTGAAGGAAAATTGTATAATAGATAATCCACAACATGAAGAAATTGTAGAAGGCCAGTTGTATTGGGACAAAGATAAACTCATTAGTGTAATGAAGCACTATGCAATACGGAAAAAATGTCAATTTATAGTGGATAGATCATCTACAACAAGGTATGATTTCTACTTATGAGATTACGACAAAGATAAACTCATTAGTGTAATGAAGCACTATGCAATACGGAAAAAATGTCAATTTATAGTGGATAGATCATCTACAACAAGGTATGATTTCTACTTATGAGATTACATTTCTCTGTAATTTTTTGTATACATATCTGTATAAAAGATGTGTAATTATTGTATAATGAGATTGCATATGTATACTGCTTGTTTATTTGAGACACAAGTGTAAAAGTTTGAAGAAATGCATTATCATAACACTATATTTTAAATAGGTATTGTCTTACATGCGTGGATGAAAGTTGCAAATGTAGTCTTAGATCTTCAAGTATACACAAATCAAATGTCTTCAAGGTTAGACGGTCCAATGATGTTCACACTTGCCTAGAGATGAGTAGACTGTTTTCACAACGTCATGCTACTTCGTCAGCTATTGCAAAAATGATTTGCAAAAAATATACCAATTCAAAAACAATATACACTCCGTCATGAGAGACATGAAACAACAGTATGTGATTAATATGAGTTACACAAAAGCTTATAGAACAGAAGAAAAGGAACTTGAACTACTAAGAGGAATACCAGGTGAATCTTATAGAAAACTACCAGGTCACTTGTATATGATAAATATGACAAATCCTGGTTCTGTCACAAGGTTACATAAATCAGAATACGGGCGCTTCATGTATGTTTTTGTCGCACTAAATGCATCAATCATAGGATGGAAATATTGTTACCCTATTGTAGTGGTTGATGGGACATTCCTCAAATCATCACACAGAGGAACAATGTTAACAACTAGCGCATAAGATGCAACAGGTGAATATGTTGCAGACTCGTATAATAGTTATATATAGTATAGATAGTTCTTATTTGTGTATAACAAAAATAACATGTGGATACTTTCTTATTTTCTTAACTAGGTAAAATTTTTCCACTAGCAAACGCTGTTACAGATTCTGAAAATGATGCTTCCTGGGAATGGTTTTTTTGAAATGTTTAGACAAGCTTTTGGGGAAAGGAAAAGGATGTGCATTGTATCAGATCGCCATGCAAGCATATTGAGGGTGCTTTGATTGTGTATCCAGCGATATCTCACTGTATATGCATCTTTTATCTTTGGAATAACATAAAGAAGCAATTCAAGAAGAACCATGATCGGTTGAGTGAAGTATTTTTTGCAATGGCCAGAGCATACAAAGTGAAAGATTTTAATCGCCTCATGGAAGATATGGACAGCATTGATAAGAGGGTAAGGGGTTACCTATTCCAAGTTGGTTATGAAAAGTGGTCTATAATGTATTCCACTGTTAATAGATCCATGGTGATGACTTCAAATATTGCCGAGTCACTCAATGAAAGGAACAAAGAGGCAAGAGAGCTACCAATCATGAGTTTGCTAGATTACATGATGAATTTGGTTATAGAATGGAATAATACAAATAGAATGACTGCAATGAGTACATTTATTGGCATAGGACAAAAATATCATGAAGTACTAAAGGAAAATAGCTATTTGTCGCAGAATATGACGGTAAATATTCTTTTATCATCTCTTACTTCACACGCCGGAATAACATACTTTGACAAAAATGCATTAATACTTGTCATATACCTATTTTAGTTTTACTAGTGATATCTATTTAAATTTTGGTGAAGCCTTCAACCGATTATGTATTTGCAGTAATGGATGCTCAACAAATGCGGGACATAGTCTGCATGCAAAAAAGAATGCTCATGCAATCGATTTCAAGTGGATGAGATACCCTGTCCACATGTTATGGTAGTATTGGACTACACACACATGGAAGCACCCAAATATTGTTCTCCCTATTACACAAAGAAATACTTCAAGAATACATATGAAGTGCAAGTTAATCCACTTCCTGATGAAACTACATGGGACCTTCCAACAGAGGTGTTAGATAATGTTGTCCAACCACCGATAGTGAAGGCCAAACCTGGAAAACCAACGAAGTCGCGATGCAAGGGACTTTTTCATTATCTGTACACTAAAACTATTGCATGTGGACTGTGTGGAAAACGAGGACATAACAAAAGAACATGCAGGAATGCTCAAGACAACTAGTAGATGCTCCTACAGTGATTTAGTATTTTGTAAAAAAAATTCTTCTGAATATTGCAATTAGTATATTGGAAAAATAATGAGATTTGTAATCAGATTCTCTCTGATGTATGAATTGATATGCTACTTTTTGTCATAATAAAAGTATTGGTGGTTATAATGAGATTTGCAATCATATTTTTAGGTATCAAGTTTGTACCAAACTTTCTTGAAGATTTGGTTTTGCACACTTTCCCCTTACCATATTTTACTGTGAAATCTGACCACCAGAAACTAATACTCTTAACATATTTCAAATACTATTATAGATGTTACTATACAAAATAATATACAAAATAGATAACAATATACAAAAAAGACTGTTATGATACAAAAATATACAAAATATATTGTCATTATACAATTTATATGTAATATTTTGTTCCTATACAAAAAAAGAAAAAACATTAAACTATAGCTATACAAAATATATACAAAATAGACTGTCACTTTAGCAAGTAAAAGGTATACATTTCTGATACATAAATTATACATTTATGATACAAACTAAAGGAAGAATGCTATGCATAATTACACAGTGCATCAGATGCACCATGTCCAACACACAATGGCATTGAATCCTCAAAAGATTGTGATCACCAAAACTAATGAAAACAAACCATTACCAAATAAACTCTACAAATGATTACAGATTGAAACGTTATGAAGCGTATAGACTGAAGAAACCCTTTCCCACTTTCCCCTATTCCTCTAATTTTCAAAAAACCATGTCCTCCTACAATTCCAAAACCAACACCATAACCGCCAGTAGTAAAGCCACTTCCTCCTCCAGTTCCCATTTACAAAAGCCTAAACCAGAACCACCAGTAGTAAAACCTAATCCTCCTCCAGTTCCTATGTCGGATACACTCCTTAAAAAGAAATAGAAACTATATAAAAAAGAGGGATTACCATATGAAAACAGCAAAACTGTAATATCTCAAAGAAAATGAAACTTGACCATAATACACCTAGGAGGTCTAGTATCATAATGGTAACTAACATCATTAGATTTACTGGTCAAGAAGAAACTATATAAAGATTTGAGCATCTGCCATCACTAAACCTGTACATTCCAGTACTCTACCCACTCCAATTACTTCTTCGTAGTGGGTAGCATTTCAAACATATTGTTCAAAAACATCTCAAACAAAAAGCATACAATGTGATATAAGTATGCAACTGTATGCAATCATAGACAATATCAAAACCAAACTATTTCAATCATAAAACTGCATGTGAAATTTCTGTTAAAACTATCCCAAACTCTTCATCTTGCCCTTCAACTTGTCCTTTTTCTTAATATCGTTCAAAGTATCATCATCACCAACATGCGTCTTGCCCTTTTTCTTGTTATCCTTCAAAGACTTGTCATCAACAACTGAATGCGACTTGCTCTTTTTCTTGTTATCCTTTTTTATCTGATCCTTCAATCTACCAGTAGACTCATCATCACTAGCTGCATTTCTTCTTTATTTCTTCACTCCATAATCCCATAGCAATATACCATATAGATTTTGTATCCCATCAATATCAATGGCTTTAGGAATACTACTGCCTTCAATGATGTACTCATTAGATGCAGCAACATAGACACCAACATACAAGGTATCACATAAATATTGAATAAAAGTTAGGATAATACCAAATAGGAATTCAAATACAAAAAATGAGTAAGAATAAAAAATATTCAATAATAATTTACGTGTTATCTTGCGTTGGCAACCCATCAACGACATGAATCTCAAACGGATCATTGGCGGGGATTCCCATAGGATTCTCCTTTGTGTCCCAAAAGCCAATACGATGAAGGATATGTGGGAGCAACACTGAGTATGGCTCAACTGCTCTCTGAATTGCACTATTCTGTCGTGCGCCACTCATGGAATCATATACATAAATGCGCAGATCTTTGAATGACAATCTCGCCAATATTCAGTGCCACTTATCAGACAAATTTATAGGGAAAAGGATTTCATCAACAGTAGACCAAGAAACATTACATCTTAAAAAATACCCAAGTATGTACTCAACAATTGAATTTGTTTCAGTTATCAAATTCATGTCTCTATTTTTCTCCAAAAACTCCTTGTACAAATTCGATATCAGGCAGTTATACCAACAGTCAGTCGTTGTGAATCTTATTGGAACATCAACACTGTACTTCCTTTTCTTTCTCAAATAGTAAAAAATTACATCAATATGCTGAAATGTGAAGAATATACACACAGTCACAAAATTACAGTATGAGAAAACTAAAAATGTATATCATCAGTTTATATTTTACAGTTAAAGTGTTAACTTACTGAATCACACAAGGGTAGGCCGGGATATGCAAATGTGAAGAACCATTTTTTTTCTCCAATATCATCAACCCCAAACTCAAAGATTTTCTTAGCTTATTGCTAGCCTCTGTGTAAAAACCGTCCCTAATGAATTGTGATAAAAAGATATGGTTCATAACACGAAATAAAAAAGAAAAAAAAAAGAAATTTGAACCATAAAACTTACGGCGCATTAGTCCTTAATCTTCTGTTGATAAAAGTGTTCCACTTACACATTACATTGAAATCAACAGGAATGTCAGCATTACCCTCAAAAGGATACTTTATAGTCAAGATGGGCTTCTTTGACTTATTTGGCTTATTTTCAATAACTTGGATGGTGCTACCGGAGTCATATATGTTTATGAATGGTGACTTCATAACCCCTGCCTTTCTCTAGGGTTCATTTCCGGTGTGTCGTGATCAACAACAATACTTTGATTGAAATACTTTTGAGTGATTGCAGTTATTTGAGCCTCTGCATCACTACTCCAAGTATTGTCCTCACCACCTTCCTCGCAAGTATTTTTACCAAGTTGTACAGAATCATCCACCAAACTCTCCATATTTGCATTATTTTTGTCACAGAACTGTTGGGTAATTGCAATGGTTTCAGGCTCGGCATCCTGAATCCAGGCTTCTATCACCAACACCTTCACTACTTTTACCATGTTGTATAGAGTCCTTCCGGAGTAAAGGCTATAAGTCTAAAGGAAGAGTTCATAGGCAGATCGAAGTCAAAGCAAGGTTTATAGCAGTAAAGCATTAGGCTATGTCATTCCACTTCCTTTGCTATCTATCCTTGATGAAGGAAGGCAAGTCAGCGGTCAGGCTAGTACGAATATATAGAGTCTCTCCCTTGAAAAAAATACGCTATTTTACCACACCCTCCATAACATCAACAGTTTGCTTTAGAATTACATCATTGTCAACATTTTTCTTTACAACTTCTTCAATGCCAATATTTTTCTCCATAACTTCCTCACTACCAATATTTTTCTCCATAACTTCCTCACTGCCAATTTTTTTCTCTGAAACTTCCTTATCATGATGGTTGTCATCTTTTTGATTACCCTGTTCAGAAAATATACAAAAAGTTGTAAAGTTGTAGTAAAAGGTAAAAATAACAAATAAGCGTAGTCGTGAGAATACCTTTGAAGCATCGCGTACACCTAGAGCTTTAAAAACCTTTTCAAATGAAGAAATCATTAAGTTCTCCAAAGATAAAACCTTGTCGTTTACCTATAAAAAAAAGTGAAATCGAATATCAATTAAGTTGTCAGACTGTTAAAAGACAAAATAGAATTGTACCTTCTTGATTTCACTTTTCAGAAGTTTCAACTCTTTCTTGCTTGAATTCAAGTTATTGGACTGTGGATCCGGATTCTCATTGTATTTTTGGAGTGCTTCTTAGCATTTGTTTTAACTTCAGCCATGACTTCAATATGAATCTCATTTTTATCTTCACAAACCGGGACAAAATCTTCCAATTGAAACCTTGTTTGTTCATCATTTGTTGGGGAAATGTTACCAAGCGCCAACCACATATAAATAAATAAAAGTTAGCAATCATCAAATGTATCAGAAATGCATAATTAATGTATCATAATGTATCAGAATGCATAATTCATGTATCAAAAATATATCAGAAATGTATAATTAATGTATCAAAAATGTATATCTTTTACATGCTCCTGACTTAAAAGAAAAAACTTTTTTCTCAACCTCTTAAACATAACCTTCTTCTTTACTTGCCAGTTAAGTATGCGTGGCACAAGATCTCCAATCCGGTAAGCAAGATTTTTGTGAGTATAGGGGAAGCATTCATAAAACTAACACTGGAATGCCAAAGGCAAACCACCATATGGGTACATCTCTCTCCTACTACGAACCTTATCCTTCATTGAATCCAATCTAGCATTAAAAACTACTTTTTTCCCAAGGGAAAGTCTCAAAATCACCAGATTCAACCAACATAAAATCATTCTTTGTTATCAAATCATCATTCGTAGTAGAAAATAGGAAACTGTGAATGAAATACAATACTGCAATCTTTAATGCATCCTCATCAGATTTCCACATATTGTTCAAGAAACAGTTAGTTAAAGATTTCTTAGACACTTTCGACATGCTTGGAAAGTACAATTCCATCAATAGACTCGACTAAACAGATTCATAATCCTTAGTGGGATCACCATTACACTTTAAACCTGTAACAATAAAAAACTCTGCAAGTCCAAAGCGCAGCTTGGTCCTATTCACTTTAATCCATAGCTCCTTATCTTTAGGTGACACTACTTCCCTAAGCAATAGTAAATGGATGAGTTGGTTCTGTATAAAAAATTCAGGCAAGTCCCTTCTAAACATCTCAATCTGCTGATCATCCAAATTAACTTTCAAATGTTCCACTATACTGCAGTTTGTATGCACACTGACACGGGTACTATAGTGATCAACCAAAGGAACATAGTAATCCCAAAGCTACAAACAAAACAAAAAAATAAATATATATAAGCTTCATAACAATCACAAAAACACACTTTAAACATTACTTATGCAATATGTGGATAGATAATACACTTTATATACAAAAGTTGCACATTACTTATTGAATTGATACGTATTATATACAATATGAAAAGAATGATACATTTTATATACAAATATGGAACATAACTGCCATAGTGGTTAAATTTCTACAATATTAAAATAAACTAGGCGCATAAAAATCAAAGTTATATCATTAGAAAATACCTTCAAATCAGATGATCTAGAACATTTTTGATCAACATGAACTTTTCTATGTTTTGATGGAACATCATTCCTATCACTTTTAGCCTTCCTTTTAGAACCTTTACCCTTATCTTTCACAACATCCTTTTCCCCTGTTTTAGCTTTCCTTTTAGACCCTTTACCCTAATCATTCACAACATCCTTTTCCGTTGTTTTAATCTTTCTTTTGGAACTTGTGACTTTTTCAACAACTACATGCTAAGCAGTGTGTGACCTCGTTACTCTATCGTTGGGAGTCCCGCTATTAGAACGAGTCCTTCTACCTACATGGGTATTTGCATTTCTTCAACAGCTGCAAGTTGAGCAGTGTGTGACGTCGTTACTCTATCACTAGGACTCCCGCTATGAGAACGAGTCCTTCTACCAACAAGAGTATTTTGCTTTCCTTCGCTAGGGGTATTTTGCATTTCTTCAATAGATTTATGGGTTGCATGCCCCAAAGCACAGCTTGGTCCTATTCACTTTAATCCGTGGCTCATTATCTTTAGGTGACACTACTTCCCTAAGAAATAGTGAATGGATGAGTTGGTTCTGTATAAAAAATTCAGGTAAGTCCATAATATAACCAAAACATGTTTTTCTAAGCATCTCAATCTGCTGATCATCCAAATTAACTTTCAAATGTTCCACTATACTGCAGTTTGTATGCACACTGACACGGGTACTATAGTGATCAACCAAAGGAACATAGTAATCCCAAAGCTACAAACAAAACAAAAAAATAAATATATATAAGCTTCATAACAATCACAAATACACACTTTAAACATTACTTATGCAATATGTGGATAGATAATACACTTTATATACAAAAGTTGCACATTACTTATTGAATTGATACGTATTATATACAATATGAAAAGAATGATACATTTTACATACAAATATGGAACATAACTGCCATAGTGGTTAAATTTCTACATTATTAAAATAAACTAGGCGCATAAAAATCAAAGTTATATCATTAGAAAATACCTTCAAATCAGATGATTTAGAACATTTTTGATCAACATGAACTTTTCTATGTTTTGATGGAACATCATCCCTATCACTTTTAGCCTTCCTTTTAGAACCTTTACCCTTATCTTTCACAACATCCTTTTCCCCTGTTTTAGCTTTCCTTTTAGAACCTTTACCCTAATCATTCATAACATCCTTTTCCGTTGTTTTAATCTTTCTTTTGGAACTTGTGGCTTTTTCAACAACTACATGCTAAGCAGTGTATGACCTCGTTACTCTATCGTTGAGAGTCCCGCTATTAGAACGAGTCCTTCTACCTACAGGGGTATTTTGCATTTCTTCAACAGCTGCAAGTTGAGCAGTGTGTGACCTCGTTACTCTATCACTGGGACTCCCGCTATGAGAACGAGTCCTTCTACCAACAAGAGTATTTTGGTTTCCTTCACTAGGGGTATTTTGCATTTCTTCAACAGATTTATGGGTTGCATGCCGCAAATCGCACCCAAATTCTGGTAAATCTTCAAAATCGTCATCGTCATTTCTAATGAAATTAGGATTATCTTTCACTAATTGACTGGCTAATTTCAGAGAATTTGGAGATGCCTTCATCTTCCTTTTTTTATTCAAAGACTTTTTTCCCCCATTATAGAGACGTCTATGAACAAAAATCGAAAAACTTAGAGTCGACTATGAAGAAAAATTGGAAAATCTACTGAAATTTTGACTTACATTGAAACAAAGAATAAAAATACATAAGGTGTATTTGAGAAGAAAGGTGGTTTCACTTTTGTTAAAGGAGTGAATTCATTCAAAAAGCGTGAGTGGTTTATGGATTTTGGGCTAGTAAATGCAATAAGTTTGGGCTGGAGAAACATTTCAGGTCCAAGTGAAAAACTTTGGGCTATTAAAATTTTAAAGGGCTATATAGTGAAGTTTTTCCCAATCGTTTTTGTCAGTGACCAATAGCCTATTTGGAGCAAGCAAGTTATCTCTCCTTAATAGTGGTCATCTTGGATTAGTGAAGTAAGTGGACTTCAGATGTAGAATTGTTCAAAAAAAATAAAAAGTGTGCCGTTTCCATTTCAGAATTTTCTACACGTCCACGGTCAAGTTTAAGTTAATAGATTAGGTATTTAAAGAGCTTTCTTTCTTTTTATATTAAATTTTTTTACTTTTGTATTAAAACTATTAAATATTATTTTTTAAATATCTATAAATTTATTATTTTTTATAAAATAGTACCCCTATAATTTGGGGGCCTAAAACACAAGCATACCTTAACAAAGAAACTAAAAAAAGGTCCATGACAAAACTGTTCTCGAGGACCGGCTTTTGAGTAAAGCAATTGAAGCCCAAGCTTTAGGCCCCAACTTAAGGGTGCCCCACTTTTTACCTTATAAATTTTTCTAGAATTAAATATTTTTACTCTTATTACATATTTTGGTGTGCAAAATTTATAAAAGGAATCAAGTAATTATGTCTTTTCCTCATTAAAAGTTATGTAAATATTTTTACTTTTTTGCTTTCCACAATATTCAATTTTTCTTTTATGTTTCCTAGCTCACCAAACATTACTACTATTTTTTTTTTGCCTCCGAGAGATCCAATTGTTATGCATTTCTGTTTATCAAGCTAAAGCCTAGGATAAGTACATTGTGAAGCAACAAATATTTATTGTCACATCAAGTTGATGAATCGGGCTTATTCTAACTTTTTAGTATCAGTTTTCATTTAATGTTTATTTTTCCTGATATTTCAATAAGAATGTATATATATCCTTTTAGTATTTATCAAAATTTATGTTTGTCAAATAGAAAGTGTGAACCCGGTTATTCAAAATTTAAGGGGAAAAATAAGTTGAATCATTAATACAATCCAAAAAAAAAATAGTACTCTAATCAATATACTCAATCAGATAAAAGACTTGATTCTTTTTCACATGCTTATATTGCTTACAGAATAATAATAATAATAATAACACCAGTTCCTGTAACAATTGTCTTTGGCTGGACTTGATCACAAACTAGAAACTTGAGAGAAGTTTTTTAAATGTAAAATTGATAAAATCTTACTTAAAATCAACAATGGTATGAAAAAGATTGAATGGATTATCTATATTACCGACTGAAAAAAGAATTATTAGAAGAAAATTATAGTAATATAATTGTTCATAATTTTGCATCTCAAAAGCTAAAAAGTTATATTTTAAATAAATTATAGTATATAAGATTTTTTCTGTTAAAGGCCTCTCATGCTAGTTTGGCTTTAGGCCTCTAACTGTGTTGAGCCGCCCATACTGTTCCTCTCTCCATATCTCTACCAACCCACCCCATTTAGAGAAGGTGCTGTTGGGCAGGCAAATGTTATGCTAAAGAAAAAGCTTAGAGCTCACCATTTTGATTCAAAGGCAAAGCAAAGGTCTAGGAGATAAGGTTGATTCAATTTCCAGGGGTAATTGAGTTGATTTGTTGCTCTTTCTTCGGCTTTTTTACGTACAATTGGGATGGAAAAATCTCTACTTGCACATTTACTATCATGTTGGTGATATGTTGAAGATACATGATTTATGTTTTTCTCTTCATATTCCCACCATCTTTTGTGTGATTTCAGCCCTGCAGGTCACTCGTAGATCACTATAATCTCATTGCTTCTAGTAATTATTTTTTTGAAATGTTACGGTAACTTTTGAATAACTCATTGAGTCAGGTTTTAACTAATTTAACTCAAAATTTTACACTATTTCATTTTCTTACACTTCTCACTTGAATACTAGTTCCTACTATTTAGAAGCAGAAGTAAGTAGGACTTCGTCATCCTGTTGCGGCTCAAAAGGTCAGTTTTACCCGTGAGCTTGTTTGGCCAAGTTTCTAGGAGAAAAAAAGTAATTTTTAAAAAATTTAAGTTGTTTGGCCGATACAAAGAAATATTTTTTGCTAACAACAGAAGCAGTTTTTCTGCTTTTGGGAAGAATCAGAAAAATCTACCTTCTTCCAAGAAGCAAAAGCAGAAGTAAAAAATTAATTTATTCAAGACAAGACTATCCTCGCCATAAATTTATATTTTTCAAATATCAATTACTAATTTAAGTTTTTTCTTTTAATTTTTTTTCTAGTTTTTATCATTCTTTTAAAATTAAAGATTATCATATACATGAATTATATTGTAACTTTCTAAATTCTTTATTGACTTTTCTTGTTTTTAATTTTTTTTATGTAATGTCTTGTAGCTTTATAAGTTATCCTATTTCTTCAGACTAAAACAAATTATCTACATCGTTCTCTGGATTATCTATTCTCTTCCTACAAATAATCATTCATAATTTCTTTTGTTATATGCTATTAGTTCCCGAATATTTAAAATAATTATCAAATCTAATTTGTGAAAATTACCTATAAATAGGGAATAAATTCACAATTACATCGTATAATCTATTATTATATTATTAAAAAGAAGAAAAAGTATTACACATTAAGTCAAGTGGCAGCCTCACAATTAGTCATTTGGCAATTTAGGACAAAATTAGTAAAGTTATGTAATACTAGTTAGTTTCTTTTTGAATTTATATTATAAAAAATTAAATTATACATTATGTGTTGTTAATAATTAGTTACTCTTTTTGAATTTGAATTTAAACATACCTAACTATTTTTTACAAAAAAAATTAGTTTTATATATATAAATTATTTCTATTTTATGCTTGATGCCATCTTTCAAGTTTGACACTCTAAATCATTTAGTTACAATTATCATGGCTATATATAATTTCATCCGACGATATTCTTCTACCGATAAAGAATTCAATTATTATGCTAATGAAGACATTACTGCAGAGATTGAGGAAGGAGTTGGGCCTTCTGATATTCCTTTAGAAATGCAAGGCAAGTCTTCTACTAATATGGAAACGTTGTGTGATAGACATAGAGATGAAATTATTGAGAAACATTTTCATGTGTGAGTGACTTTACTTATTATTTCATGGTAGATTATCAATATACAGTAACTTGTGGAATAGATTTCTAATTCATACTGAATAATGTATTTTGATTATTCAAATCATCATATAACAATAAGTAATTATACTAGATAATAATATATGATTTGGTATAACTATAACTATATATATATATATATATATATATATATATATATATATATATATAAAATTTACATCTTTAATATGTTTTCTTACTTTATGGTTTATATATTAATTAAATAAAATAAAAAAAAATAAAAGCCTCTTATGATAAATATTTGAGTTTATTTTTCTCTTTAAAAGAATTATAAGACCTTGGTACTATCCTTTTTGGTAATTTAATTCTCAAAAGTACTTTTAGAAAAATTGGTCAAACACAATTCGTTTATCAAATATTGCATAAATTACTTCTTAAATGAATTGACCAAACACAAATTATTTTTTTTTCTAAAAGTACTTCTGAAAAAAGTACTTTTTAAAATAAAGAGATTTTGACAACTTGACCATATGGGCTCTTAATTTACACTATTTCCTAACTAAAATTAAATGGGATTTTTACCTATACATCCCATATAACAAACCTTACTACCATTATTGTGCATTGTTTGTTTATTACCCTCATATCCCATATTTTTGTTACATAATATTTACCAAACGGAATATTTGCTGATTTTCCATCCTAAATTAACGCTAGATAATTAAGGCTAAAAACGATTCTTAATAAAGTGTAGCCTAAAATAACGCCTATCTTTATGGCTTCTAATTAATCTTTGATTTTCTACCAAATAAATGTCAAATCAGTTAAGGTAACATATTAAATGCTCATAATCTATTAATCATACTTTCTTAAAAATCCCATAAAACTATTAGTAAATCCTTTTCTTGCCGGTCGAATCTCATCTCATCTTTCTCTCAGAGCCCTTGCGATCCGAAGCATGGCCACTTTCGCCGCCAAGTTCGTCCTCCGCTCTGCCACTTCCTCCGCCAGAACCGCCGCCACGAGATTTGCCGTTGCTGCCAAGCCTAAGGCCTCTCCTTCTCCCTTTCGCCTCCCCACTCAAAAAGCCCTCACTGTTCGCATTTTCAGGGCACCTGTTGAAATGAGATGTGCAGTGGAAACAATGCTTCCTTATCACATGGCCGCTGCTTCTGCATTGCTGACTTCAATGCTTTCCGCTACGCCTCGGAGTTATGGTTGGACTCTTGAAGATTGCAATGATGATCTATGATGAATGTTTTTTTCATCATAGATTTTTTCAACATAGGTTATAGTTTTTTTCAACATAGGTTATAGTTTAATTGTATTATAAATGTAGTAATTTTGTAGATACCCTTAAAAATAATACTGCTTTATACATACGTAAATTGATTTGTAGTTTATTTTGTAGGTGTTTTGTAGAAAATTTGTAGATGAAGAGAAAATTTTGTAGTCAATATTTTTTCCAGCATAGATTGTACTTTAATTGTAGTAATTTTGTAGATACCCTTAAAGACAATACTGCTTTATACACACGTAAACTGATTTGTAGTTTATTTGTAAAAAATTTGTAGATGAGGAAAATTTTTTATAGTCAATATTTTTTATGACCGAGGTAAAACAACCAGCTTCAAAAATCGTGAAAAAGCAATTGTTATGGCCGCCTTCAGGTTCTCAAGATTTTAACCCGAGATCTAAAGATCAAATGCTTTATGAATATCCTTTGATAGAACAAGGCAACATAAGCGATATCCTTGTTACACAATATGTACCAAACGGAATCTTTCCAGATGTTGCCTCCTAAAATAACGCCTTTTATTAAGGCTCAAATCTATGTTAAATGAATTGTATCCTAAAATAACTCATGTATTTATGGCTCCTAATTACTCTTTGATTTTGTACCAAATATATGTGATTTTGTCCATGATTAACTACAAATAACTACAATTAACTACATTTACCTACATTTGACTACATTTTAAAAATTCACCGGAAACACTTCATATAACCTTAACTACATTTACCTACATTTTAAAAATTCACCGGAAACACTTCATATAACCTTAACTACGTTTAACTACAATTGACTAAAATATTAGCTTTACGAGAATAAATTTATAGTCTTATACATTAGCTTTACGAGAATAAAACATGTATAAGAGACCGAAACACTTTGGTTTCATTTTTATTTTTTATTTACTATAAAGACAATGATAAATTAGGAATAATTTATATTATTTTCTGTATAAATCATTTTAAATTAGGAGATGACTCAAATATCTGCAAAAAAATAATAATAATTTAACAATTGTTAATTTTTCGTATTATAATCACTGCATAATTTTATGATCGAACTAAAGATTCCTATTGATGATAGTTGCAATACAATAACAATAAGTCTCAATTAAATCTAAACGAATTATATATATAAAGAAGTTATTGGTCGAAGAAGTAGAGCTATTCATGCTATAATTAATAAGTATATAATTTGGGAAAGAAGATATGAAAATATTTTGTTCCACAAATCAAGCCCCTAATAAATTATTGATAATTAAATCTTAAAATTAAATTTTGGTACATAAATTGAAACATGGTATACTTAAATGTAATAAATACTAACATTAAACATGAGTGGTTATAAGGTTTGTTATATGAGATGTATATGTAAAAATCCCAAATTAAATTGGGCCACTTTAGAGTCCTTTTAGGTAAAGAAAAAATGGTGTTTGCCTTTTGCAATTCCTGTCTCTACTTTCGGGTTCTCCGATTTTTTTCTCCTTTCTTTGTTTCTGCTTATGAAATTATTGAATCATGATGTTTCTATCGTGGTCCGAAGTTAGTGGCGATGTAATGAGTACGGACAGGTGCATATATTGTTTTCGTTTTGATTTGATCATTAAATTCATGGAGAAAACTTGCATATACTTTTTGTAATTTATCGATGTCTCAGCTTTGAAGGATAGTGGAAAACATGTCAGTAGCTGACCGCTGCTTTTTGAGATATAATAATTTATTTTAGCATCTGATATTGAAAAGTGACTTATAGCCCGTGGTGACATATCATTATATTTGGTATCAGATTCAATAATTGTGAACTTTAATCGACAGTTATTGTTGATAGAAGGTATGTGTTTCCAAGACCTGTTGTTTTATTCATCTTCATTTTATGGAATTTCTGATGTCCCTTATCATCTACAGTATGATTGGTAACATAATTAGCCAACGGAAGAGTGACTGAATCTCTACTGCTACTTGAAACGGAGCTTCAATGATGATGAATTTGTGACCTTCGTGCCATGAAAACTCAAAGAAAAAGAGAGAGGAGAGGATGGGAGAAGATTCCAGAATGCTGCAATTGAATTCATTAAGCATGATTCCACTATATACAATTGTGCAACCTAAGCTAAGAATAAGTCAGACTAACCACTAACTGCCAAGATAATTGGTACAGCTGTCATAACTGACTAACTAACTAATTGGTACAAATAATTAGTTCTTAACACCCCTCCTCAAGTTGGAGGTGTAGTAAACACATCCAATGTCACGACCCCAACCCGGTCATGATGGCGCCCTGCTAGGCAAGCCCGACTATTTTCAACATTTAATCCAATTAATAAACAGAGGTAGATGAATAAAAAAGTGAATCACTAAACCATTTAAGTCAAAGATCATGAAATACTGATGAAAATGCGGAAGTTCAACAAAACACAGAATATAGCCCAACAATGGATGGTGTCACGACCATGAGCCTCTAAATACAGAGTTCCCCTTCTACTACAAGACTGTCTAGAAGCAGAAATACGTAAATCAAAGATATGGATAAAGGGGAGAATCTAAGGCTGTGAACGCCGTGCAGCTACCACGATACTGTCGGAAGCTAACTCTACTGATCAACTGGATCTACTCAGCCTGAGGAGTACATGGATCTGTACGCAAGGTACATGGAGTAAAGTGAGTATTCCGACCCAGTGAGTAATAAAGATAAATATAGTCTGAAAGTAAGAAATCACAAAAAATGCACAAAGCAACCTGTATCTGGCAGTACAGATCGATATCGGTGTCAGCACTAACACAATAATACAATTAAGGAAATAATGCATGAATAGATGCAACACATATAATGATACACTCTAGTACCCCGCTGCGGCGTGCATCCCGCTCTATTTATTTATTGTCGACGACATTCACTGGGGGTGTGTACAGACTCCAGAGGGGCTCCTATAGCCCAAGCGCAATATCAGCCATCTCGTGGCATCAAAAAGGCTCTCAGCCTCAATATAATATATCATTGCTGCGGCACGCAGCCCAATCCATATCAGAGGAAAAACATCCTCATTATCGGGTCCTCGATCCATCTCGGTCAAAATAAATGCACAATCACTCGGCCATACATACTGTAGGGATCTTAACCCTTATATTCATTTCATTTAAAAATCATGTTCAAGGTACAGTTCATATCATCTTTTTAACAGTTGAAAACATGACTGAGGTATAGTTAATGCAAACAAGTGAGGAAAACACATAAGGATCCCCTAAGGATTTTACTGGTCGGTAAAAGGCCCCAAACATGGCAATAAGCCCAATTCTCAATATTAATGTATGAGTCTCAATCGCGAATATAGTAAAAATAGCACTCGGGGTGAATCAAGTCTCAATACCTAACAGTAAACGACCCCGCATTCGTCATAGAATGCATGTCATGCCTCAATATAATGCTACGATATGGAAGTCTGGGGTTTCAAAGTATCAGAGAAACATTTACATCTATTACCCACCTCTAGCCAGCAAAGACTAGCTTGCAATGCCCTTTCCTCTTGAATCGACCTTCTCGCGCATCGAATCTTGCCAAAACCACAATGAATACGTTACAATAGGCAAAGGGAATATAACTCAATCGAAAAGACTCGAAAATATCGAAATTTATGAAATTTACAAAATCCGAACCCCGTGCCCACTTCTCGAAACTTAAAAATATTTGCACTAAAATGTTCATTATCTTGCCACGAGTCTATACCTGTCTAATTCACAAGAATCAGAGTCTATTTGACCCCTCAAATCCCTAGTTTAAACCCTCTTAAGTTTCAAGCTCTAACCTCCATTTTTAACCCTTAATTCATTGGGTTTTCAGTTCTAATCCATATTTTTACACCATAATATCATATTCTAAGTCCAAGAATCTATACCTGATGAAAGCCCTCGAAACCCTCTTAAAAATCGCCCAAAACCCTCTTAATCCGAAGTGAGAAATGTTGTTTCTTTTCATATTCGCGAGGAACACTATTTTATTAAGTCTGCCTAGATTTCCACTTCGAATACCGCTCCCGCGACTACCGCTTCTGCGGTATTTCCACTGCTCCTACGGTTTCCCTTTTAAAATCCAAGACCGTTTATGCGGCTTAAAATCTACTCCAGCGGAACCGCTTCCACGTCCATGCTTCTGCTTCTGCGGAACCTGCCTTGAGCCTCCACTTCGCTTCTGCGGCCTCTCATCCACTTCCGCAAGACCGCAGATGCGAAAATACCAGTTACCAAAAACGTTCAGCAATCACCCAAGTCAAATCTCTTCCCGTTGGCCATCTGCAACCACCCCGAGGTTCCCCGGACCCCAACCAAAAATACAGATGTGTTCCAATACGTTACCCAAACTTGCCCGAACCATCAAAATACTATAGTTAACATAAAAATCCCCAAATCTCATCAAATCAAAGCCTAAATTTATCAATTTCTTCCGAAACTTACATTTGATAAAAAAACCCTACCTATACAGCTCCGAATCAACTGAAATTTTGCACATACATCCCAAATCACCTAACAAAGCTACTGCATTTTTCGAAATTCCATTCCGACCCTCGGATCAAAATTTCGCCTACCTACCAGATTTTGCCAAAATCCTAACTTCGCCAGAATAGGCTAACTTCTACACCGAACCTCCAAAATCACTTTCGATTGCGCTCCTAAGCCTCAAATCATCCCCCAAAGCTAACAAATCATCTAAAATCACATCCTATCCCTCTAACTCACAAGTAAACTTCCGGTTGACTTTTCCAAACTAACCTTTCCTTAAAGAGACTAATTATCCCATTTCCTACCAAATTCCATCCGAATCAACTCAAACCCACCAAACACTTATAATGAAATATGAAGAAGCAATAAATGGGGAAAACTGGACGGAAACACATGAGAAAATGGGTCGGGTCGTCACATCCTCCCCAACTAAAACAAATGCTCGTCCTCGAGCGAGTCAAGAAACATGCCTGAAGTCTCAAATAGGTGAAGGTATCTGCTCCGCATTTCCTGCTCGGTCTCCCAAGTAGCCTCCTCCACGGACGACCTCTCCACTGCAACTTCACCAAAGCTATATCCTTTGACCTCAATTTCCGAACCCGACGACCCAAATAGCCCCACTGGCTCCACATCATAGGTGAAATCACCATCCAATTGAACCGTGCTGATGTCCAAGACATGAGACAGGTCCCCAACATACTTCCGGTGCATAAACACATGAAACACCGAATGTACACTCGATAAGCTGGTGGCAAAGCAAGCTTGTAACTCCAATCCTCCTAAGCACCTCAAAAGGTCCGATGAACTGTGGACTCAGCTTCCCTTTCTTCCCAAACCTCATAACACCCTTCATGGGCAAACCCTTCAGCAAAACCTTCTAACCCTCCATATAAGACACATCTCAAACCTTCCGGTCCGCATAAATCTTCTGACGTGATTGAGCTGTGCGAAGTCTCTCCTGAATCACCTTCACTTTCTCTGAGACATCCTGGACCAAATATGTCCCCATCATCCTAGCCTCGCCGGGCTCAAACCAGCCGATCGAAGATCTACACCATCTCCCATATAAGTCCTCATACAACACCATCTGAATGCTGGTCTGATAACTGTTGTTGTAGGAAAACTCTCAAAAGGTAGAAACTCATCCCAAGAACCTCCGAAATCAATCACACAGGCATGCAACATGTCCTCTAATATCTGAATGGTACGCTCGGACTACCCGTCCATCTGAGGATGAAACGCTGTGCTCAGCTCTACCTGTGTACGCAACTTTTGCTGAAAAGTCCTCCAAAACTGGAAAGTAAACTGAGTGACTCTATCCGAGATAGTAGAAACTAGAACCCATGCAACCAAACAATCTCCCAAATAAAGATCCCTACCAGCCGCTCTGAATAATAAGTATTAATAGTTAAATGAAATGCGCGGACTTGGTCAATCGATCTACAATCACCCAAATCGAATCAAACTTCTTCGAGGTCTGAGGAAGGCCACTCACAAAGTCCATAGTGACTCTCTCCCACTTCCCCTCGGGAATATCTATCCGCTGAAGTAGGCCACCCTTTCTCTGATGCTCATATTTCACTTGTTGACAATTAAGACACCGAGCTACATAACCTACGATATCCTTCTTCATTCTCTTCCACCAGTAGTGCTGTATCAGATCCAGATACATCTTTGCGATGTCCAAATAAATTGAATACCTTGAACTCTGGGCCTCCTCAAGAATCAAATCTCTAAGCCCATCCACATTGGGCACACAAATCCAGGCCCACATCCTCAATAAACCATCATCACCAACAATCACATCCCCGGCATCACCATGCTGAACCCAATCTCTAAGAACAAGCAAATGTGGGTCATCATACTGGCGCTCTCTAATGCTATCAAATAAAGAAGGCCGAGAAACCACGCTCGCCAATACTCAGTAGGCTTCGAAATATCTAACCGAACCAATCGATTGACCAAAGCCTGAACATCAACTGCAAGGGGTCTCTCCCCAATTGGAATGTAAGCCAAACTCTCCATACTAACTGCCTTTTGGCTCAAAGCATCGGCCCCTACATTGGCCTTTCCCGGATGATACAGAATAGTAATATCATAGTCCTTAAGCAACTCAATCCACCTCTGCTGCCTCAAATTAAGATCCTTTTGTTTGACAAAATGTTGAAGATTGCGATGATCGGTAAATACCTCACAAGATACGCTATATAGATAGTGCCTCCAAATCTTCAAAGCATGAACTATAGCAGCCAACTCCAAATCATGAACAGGGTAGTTCTTCTCAGGGGGCTTCAACTGACAAGAAGCATAAGCAATCACTCTACCCTTATGCATCAACACACATTTAATGCTGACTCTCGAAACATAAGAATAAATGGTGTAAGAACCCGAAGTTGATGAGAAGACTAATACTGGAGCTGTTGTCAAAGCTGTCTTGAGCTTCTGAAAGCTCTCTTCACACTCGTCCGACCATAGTAATGGAGAACCCTTCTGTGTCAACTTGGTCAAGGGAGAGGCAATAGATGAGAAACCCTGAACAAATCGACAATAATAGCCCGCCAAATCGAGGAAGCTACAAATCTCTGTTGCCGAGGACGGTCTAGGCCAATTCTGAACTGCCTCAATATTCTTTGGACCAACCTGAATACCACCATTGGACACCACGTGCCCCAGGAAAGCCACTGACCCAAGCCAAAACTCATACTTGGAGAACTTTTCATACAACTTCTCCTCTCTCAATCTCTGCAATACCACTCGCAAAGGCTCTGCGTACTCCTCCTGACTACGGGAGTATACCAGAATATCATCAATGATTACAATAACAAACAAATCAAGATACAGTCGAAATACACTGTTCATCAGATGCATGAGCGCAGCTGGGGAATTTGTCATCCCATAAGACATAACCAGAAACTCATAGTGACCATACCTCATCCTGAAAGCAGTCTTAAAAATATCTGAATCCTACTGGTGATAACCCGAACGAAGATCAATCTTAGAAAATACCTTCGCTCCCTGAAGCTTGTCGAATTAATCATCAATACGAGTCAGGGGATACTTGTTCTTCATTGTTACTTTGTTCAACTGCCTATAATCAATGCACATCCTCATTGTGCCATCTGTCTTCTTCACAAATAAAACAGGTGCACTCCACGATGACACACTGGGCCGAATAAACCCCTTTTATAGGAGTTCTTGAAGCTGATCTTTCAATTTCTTTAACTCTGCTAGTGCCATGAGATACTGCAGAATGGAAATGTGCTTGGTGCCCGGCACCATGTCAATACCAAAATCAATGTCCCTGTCCGGTGGCAAGCCCGTCAGTTCTACAGGAAATACATCAAGAAATTCCCTCACAACGGGAACATAACTAATGCTAGCAGTCACAACCCCAATATCTCGCAAAAAGGCCAAATAGGATAGATAACCCTTCCCAACCATTCACTGGGCTTTCAAGAAGGAAATAACTCTACTAGGAACATAGTCAGTCATACAACGCCACTCGATCCTCGTAACACCTGGCATAGCCAAGATGGCTGTCTTTACATGACAGTCTAGAATAGCATGACATGGAGATAACCGTCCCGTGCCCAGTATAATATTGAAGTATACCTTACTCAAAAGTAATAAGTCAACTCGGGTCTCCAAACCCCCAATAGTAACAAGACATGACCGATACACATGGTCCACAATAATAATATCATTTATCGGGGTAGATACGTGCACAGGTAAATAAGGACACCTTCGGGTCATACCCAAATGATGAGAAAAATATGATGATAAATAAGAATATGTAGAACCGGGATAAAATAAGAGAGAGACATCTCTGTGGCAGACTGAAATAATACATGTGATAACAACATCTGAAGCAAAGACATATGTCCTGCCTGGGATAGCATAAAATTGAGCATGTCCGCCGCCTCCTGATCGGCATCCATATCTGGGGCGACCCTTGGATGCCTAGCCTCCACCCCTATCTGAATGGGCGGGTTCTGAAAAAATTGGAGCAGATGACAAGAGATGATCCCTCTGCTGAGACTGACTACCACAGTGTCGAGGAAAATTCCTCCTCATATGGCCAAACTCACCACACTCGTAGCAACTACCTGGTACTAGAGAAGGGGACTGAAGGGAACCTATCGCACCAAAATAACCAGCTGATGCACTCCGCACCGAAGAACCCTGAGCTGAACAAGCATAGGAAGAACATTGAACTGAAAGGGCACTCAGTGAAGGCTGGCCCTGTTGGAACCCCTGATGACCACGGCCTGAAGGCGCCCCATGATACTCAGGATGAGCAGTCTGATGAGGCCTGGAAGAACGACCCCTGCTCTGCTGAGACTGACCCCTAGACGGAGCACCACTGAAACTACCCATCCTCGAGGTCTCTTGGCCCCCCTCTCCTCTCTATCCTGATGGCGAGTCATCTCAATGTCACGAGAAATATCAACTGCATCCTCGAAAGTATGACTCAGAATCCTCTCTCGAGTCATCAAAATAAGGATGGAATAGATAAGTCCGTCCATAAACCTCCTAATCCTCTCCTGATTAGTCGGGACCATCCATGGAGTATAACGAGCCAACTCAGAGAATCTCATCTCGTACCGAGACAGAGTCATACCTCCCTAACGAAGCCACTCAAACTGTCTATGTAACTTCTCCCTCTGAGACTATGATACCCACTTCTCCAGGAAGAGAGTGGAGAACTCCTGCCATGACAAAGGTGCTGCGCCTGCTGGCCTACGCTGCTCATACCCTCCTACCAAGTGAAGGCTGCTCCTAAGAATTAAAAGGTAGTAAATGATACCCCGCTCGACTTCAAGATCCCCGTTGTCCGAAGCATACGTTGACACTTGTCGAGAAACCCTGGGCATCTTCGCCCGGAACACCACTGAAAGTAGGTGGTGAGAGCCTACTGAAACACTCATCTGGCATAACAGGAACCATACCATCCTGAACCGGGGCAACCGGCTAAACTGGTGCAACCTGCTGAGTTGGTGGTGCCTCTGGTGTCTGCAAACCCTGCACTACTTACTCAGGCGTGCGAGCTGCGGGGTCTAATTGCCTCCCCCGACCTGCCAAGTAGTTTTTGTAGTAGTGGCTGAGACTGCCTGAGCCAGGCCAGTGAAAACTGATAGAATCTGAGCTGGGGCCTCCTAAAGACCCGGAATCACAATAGGCACAGCTGGTGCCTGAACAGGTGCTGCTGGAGTCTCTACAGCTGGAGCCTGATCCTAAGCCGGGGCAATTGGTGGGTCAACAGGTGCTGCCCCCGTAGCTTTTCCTCGACCATGACCTTGACCACAACTGCGTCCACAGCCTTTGGTGGCCTCAGTAGGTGGTACAGGTGGTCGTCTGCCACATCCGGTAGAACAGGTTCTCGCCATCTGCGAGAGAATAGAATACACAAGTTTAGTTTGCGAATCAACAAAGTCGCACGACAAGAATTTCACGAATATGAAGTTTTCCTAAAGGTTATGCAGCCTCTGAAGGATAAATACAAACGTCTCTGTACCAATCCGCGAGACTCTAATAAACCGGCTTATGACTCGCAATACCAAGTAACCTAAGCTCTGATACCAACTTGTCACGATCCTAACCCGGTCATGATGGCGCCCAGCACAGTGCTAGGCAAGCACGACCAATTTATACATTTATCCCAATTAATAAAAAGAGGTAGATAAATAAAACGGTGAATCACTAAACCATTAAAGTCAAAGATCAAGAAATACTGATGAAAATGTGGAGGCTCAACAAAACACATAATATAGCCCAACCATGGACCCGGTGTCACGACCATAAGCCTCTAATTATAGAGTTTCCATTCTACTACAAGTCTGTCTAGAAGCATAAATACGAAAATCAAAGATAGGGATAAAGGGGAGAAATCTAAGGCTACGAACACCGTGCAGCTACCTCGATACTCCAGAAGCTAACTCTGCTTATCAACTGGATCCACTTAGCGTGAGGAGGACCTGGATCTACACGCAAGGTGCAGGGAGTAAACTGAGTACTCTGACCCAGTGAGTAATAAAGATAATACAGTATGAAAGTAAGAGATCACTGAAAATGCACAAAGCAACCTATATCTGACAATTCAGATCGATATCGTTGTAAACAGTAACATAATACAGTTAAGGAAATAATGCATGAATAGATGCAACTCATATAACAGTACAATCTAGTACCCACTGTGGATGTAGCCCTCTCCCTTTATTTATCGTCGATGACGCTCAGTGAGGGTGTGTACAGAGTCTAGAGGGGCTCCTACAGCCCAAGCGCAATTTTAGCCATCTCGTGGCATCAAAAAGGCTCTCGGCCTCAATATTAATATATCATTGCTGCGGCACACAACCTAATTCATATCAAAGGAAAAATGTCCTCACTATCGGGTCCTCGACCCATATCAGTCAAAATAAATACACAGCCACTCGGGCATACATACTGAAGGGATCTTAGCCCTTATATTCATTTCATTTAAAAATCATGTTCATGGTATAGTTCTTATAATCTTTTTAAAGTTCAAAACATGACTGAGGGTATAGTTAATGCAAAAAAGTGAGAAAAACACATAAGGATCCCCTAAGGATTTTACAGGTCGGCACAAGGCCCCAAATATGGCAATAAGCCCAATTCTCAATAATAATGTATGCATCGCAATCGCCAATATAGTAGAAATAGCACTCTGGATGGACCAAGTCTCAATCTTCAACAGTAAATGACCCCGCACTCGTCATAGAATGCGTGTCATGCCTCAATATAGTGTTACGATATGGAAGTACGTCGTTTCAAACCTCAGAGAAACATCTACATCTATTACTAACCTCTAGCCGGCCAAAGACTAGCTCGCAATGCCCTTGCCTCTCGAATCGACCTCCTAATGCATCGAATCTGGCCAAAACCACAACGAATACGTTACAATAGGCTAAGGGAATATAACCCAATCAAACATACTCGAAAAATATCAAAATTTACGAAATTTGTAAAACCCGAGCCCCGGGCCCACTTCTTGAAACTCAAAAATTTTTACACCAGAATGTTCCTTATATTGCCACAAGTCTATACCTGTCAAATTCACAAGAATCGGAGTTCATTTGACCCCTCAAATTCATAGTTTAAACCTTTTACGTTTCAAGCCTAACCTCCATTTGTAACCTTTAATTCATTGGGTTTTCACTTCTAATCCATATTTTTACACCATAATATCATATTATAAGTCCAAGAATCCGTACCTGATGAAAGCTCTGAAAACCCTCTTAAAAATCACCCAAAAACCCTCTTAGTCCGAAGTGAGAAATGGTGTCTCTTTTCAAATTCGCGAGGAACACTATTTCATTAAGTATGCCCAGATTTCCGCTTCTACGATTCAAATACCGCTCCTGCGACTACCGTTTCTACGCTCTTTCTACCTCTCATGCAGTTTCGCCTTTTAAATCCAAGACACCTTCTGCGCCTAAAAATCCGCTTTAGCGAATCCGCTTCCTCGTCCAGGATTCTTCTTTTGGGGAACCTGCCTTGAGCCTCCACATCCGCTTCTGTGGCCTCTTATCTGCTTCCGCGAGACCAACTGTGGTCCCAAAGCTGCAGGTGCAAAGGTACCAGAAAAGTTCGTCAATCACTCAAGTCCAAATCTCTTCCCGTTGGCCATCCGAAACCACCCCGAGGTTCCTAGGACCCCAACCAAAAACACAGACGTGTTCCAATACCTTACCCAAACTTGGTCGAACCATCAAAACACTATAGTTAACATCAAAATCCCCAAGTCTCATCAAATCAAAGCCTAAATTTATTAAATTCTTCCGAAACTCGCATTCGATCAAAACTCCGACCGATACACCTCCGAATCAACTAAAATTTTGCACACACATCCCAAATCACCTAATGAAGCTACTACAATTCTCAAAATTTCATTCCAACCCTCGGATCAAAATATCACCTACCAAGCGGATTTCGCCAAAATCCTAACTTCGTAAAAATAGGCTAACTTCTACAACAAACCTTAAAAATCACTTCCAATTGCGTTCCTAATCCATAAATCATCCCACAAAGCTAACCGAATCATCAAAAATTACATACAAGCCCTCTAACTCACAACTAAACTTCCGGTTGACGTTTCCAAACTAAACTTTCTTTAAAGAGACTAATTGTCCCATTTCCTACCAAATTCCATCCGAATCAACTCAAACTCACCAAACACATATAATGAAACATGAAGAAGCAATAAACGGGGAAACAGGACGGAAACACATGAGAACGATGGGTCGGGTCATCACATCCAACTTGCCTAATATAGCATTGTACTTAATCCATGTCAAGGCCTTAGTTAGAACATCTGCGAGCAGGTTGTCTGTTCTGATATGATGGAGAGAAATCAAGCCTGCTTGTAGTTGATCATGCACAAAATAACAATTGACCTCTATATGCTTGGTCCTCTCATAGAATACTTGATCTCATACAATATGCAATGCAGACTGGCTATTGCAATATACTGAAAAAGGTAAAGATAAAAGTATAGTCAGCTCTTCAAACAACTTGTGTAACCATACCGGCTCTCCTAGAACCTTTCTCAAGGCTATATATTCTGACTCTTCAGAAGAAAGTGATATAGTCTCTTGCTTCTTTGACTTATAACTAATAGGACTGTTGCCCAACAAGACCAGATAACCAGTGATGGACCTCCTGGAGTCTTGACAAGCTGCCAAATCAGAATCACAATAAGCTTTGACTGTATGTTCTCCATCCTTTGACATAAAAATTCCCAAGGTGGGATCATTCATTAGGTATCTGAATAAATGGAATGCTACCTTCAGATGAGGCTCCTTGGGCTCCTGCATAAACCGGCTTTAGTGTTGAACACTATATGCTATGCCCAGCCTGGTGTTAGTTAGGAAATTTAGTTTGCCTACTGGAGTGGATGTCCAGGTTGTTCAGGTTGTTCAATGTGATATTCAGGACCAGGAAGATGCCGGAGGAGTAGAGGTGGAGCTCAGTGGTGCTTGTGTATAAGAACAAAGGGGATATCCAGTGTTGTAACAATTATATGGGTATGAAATTACTAAGCCACACCATGAAAGTCTGGGAGCGGGTGGTGGAGGTAAGGGTTAGGGAGATGACGTCTATCTCCGTGAACCAGTTCGGCTTCATGCCGGTCCGTTCCACAACAGAAGCTATCCACTTTGTCAGGAGATTGGTGGAACAGTTCAGGGATAAGAATAAGGATCTACACATGGTGTTTATCGACTTGGAGAAGGCGTATGACAAGGTACCAAGGGAGGAGCTATGGAGGAGCCTGGAGGCGAAGAGTGTGCCGGAAGCCTACATCAGAGTGATAAAGGACATGTACAATGGCGCTAAGACTAGGGTTAGGACGATGGGTGGCGACTCAGACCATTTCCCGGTGGTTATGGGCTTCATCAAGGCTCTGCGATTAGCCCTCTCCTATTTTCTTTGGTAATGGATGCTTTGACTCGCCATATTCAAGGGGATGTGCCATGGTGTATGCTATTTCCTGATGACATAGTCTTGATAGATGAAACAAGCGTTGGTGTCAACGAGAGGTTGGAGGTTTTGAGACAGACTCTTGAGTCTAAGGGTTTCAAACTAAGTAGGTCTAAGACAGAATACCTGGAGTGTATGTTTAGCGTAGAGTCGAGCGAAGAAGAAGTAGGCAGGTTCGTGAAGCTTGGATCTCAGACCATCGCCAAGCGGGACAGTTTCAAATATCTGGGGTCGGTGATTCAGGGGGATGGAGAGATCGACGGGGATGTCACTCACCGTATAAGGGCAGGGTGGTCGAAATGGAGGCTTGCATCAGGAGCATTGTGTGACAAGAAAGTGCCACAGAAACTCAAGGGGAAGTTTTATAGAGCTGTGGTTAGACCTGCCATGTTGTATGGGGCGGAGTGCTGGTTGGTGAAGAAATCCCATGTCCAGAGAATGAAGGTTGCAGAGATGAGAATGTTCAGGTGGATGTTCGGGATCACCAGGTTAGATAAGATTAGGAATGAAGTTATTCGGGAAAAGGTAGGGGTGGCCCCAGTCGATGAGAAGTTGCGGGAGGTGAGGCTTAGGTGGTTCGGGCATGTGCGGAGGAGAAGCCCAGATGTCCCGGTGCGGAGTTGTGAGCAGTTGGAGGTGGTTGGTGCGAGGTGATGCAGAGGGAGGCCAAAGAAGTGTTGGGGAGAGGTGATTAGGCATGATATGGATACATTGCGGATTTCCGATGACATGACCCTTGATAGGAGAGTTTGGAGGTCTAGTATTAGGGTTGTAGGATAAGGGCTTGTAGTTAGTGGTCGTTGATACTGCATTCCATTTTATTTACTGAATATGTCTAAATTAGTATTTATGAATGCCCTTTTACTGCTGTTTTTGGTTACCTCTCCCTTTTGCATGTCATGTTACTTATGGTCTATGTTTACATAATTATGTATCGTGATTTCTGCTGCAGGTACTAATGCTCTTTTATTTTTATTTTTGTTTTTGTTTTTATATCTCCTTTTCTTTTTCTATGCCAAGGGTCGATTGGAAACAACCTCTCTATCCTTTCGGGTGGGGGTAAGGCCTACGTACATATTACCCTCCCCAGACCCCACCCTTTGGGACTATACTGGGTAGTAGTTGTTGTTGTAGTTTGCCTACTAGTTTCCTATAGTAAGTAGGATCATGTAGTATTGTTCCCTCCATGGCCATTAGTTTTACATTGTGGTCCAAAGGTGAAGAGCAAGCCTTCTATTTCAAACAATTATACTCTTTCAATAGATCTAACACAAATTTCCTTTGTGATCCAATGACCCCATCTTGCTTACACAAAATTTCGAGTCCCAAGATATAATGAAGTTGTCCTAGGTCCCTGATCTTGAACTGCTCATGCAAGAAACTCTTGAGTTGAGAAATCTCTTGAAAATCAATCCTAGTTAGTAACACATCATCCACATATACAGCAACATATACTGAAGCACTTTCTTTCCTCTTATAGAAAAGTGAATAGTCATACATGGAGTGTGTGTATCCTCTTGAGCATAGTGCCTCAGTTAGTTTTGCATACCATTGTCTACTTGCTTATTTCAGACCACAGAGAGATTTGTTCAGTTTGCATACTAGACCTGGCTTGTCTATTGCCAGCCCAGGTGGTACTTGCATATACACTTCTTTATTGAAATCCTCATGTAGAAAAGCATTATTCACATCAAGTTGTGGTATGTACCATCCTTTCTTAACTACTATAGCTATTAGATCCCTGACTGTTATCATTTTTACAACTGGTAAGAAAGTTTCTGTATAGTCTATCCTTGCATGTTGAATGTAACCTTTAACAACACCTCTGGCTTTGAACCTCTCAATATTGCCATCTACTTTGTGTTTCATCTTATATACCCACTTACAACCAATTGCTTGCTTCCCATGTGACAGCATTACCAAATGCTAAGTGTGATTAGAGTGTAATGTATCAAATTCATGAGTCATAGCAGCTTGCCATGTAGTCTCAATAGATGCCTCCTCATATGATGATGGTTCCCTGTCATGACAAACATTTCTCACAAGAGTCTGACTATCAGGAGTTAGTAGATCAGAGGCAATATGGTGATTCACAGAGAACAAAGCATTTAAGGAAGCAAAATTATTTTTAAGTTGATGCAGAGAATAGGCATAGTCCTATAAGTATGTGGGGAGTTCTTGAGCTCTGTGTGGTTGTCTTGTTGGATGAATTTGTTCTACATTGGTTTGTTCAGTGTTGTGTTGTGATGATACATTATGTGATGAAGGGCTAAGTGTTCCAGAAGGTGTTCTAGAAGGTTAAGGACTGGCGACATGTACAGGTGACATAGAAACATATGTGCTATCAAAATTCCTTCGATCATTCAAGACTTCAGGGGTCTCTGTGATATCTGTATTCTTAAGAGGTTGTTCACTGAGAGAGTCAATTAAAGGAATTGGATAAAAGACTGGTTACTTAGAAGGATTTTGATGCTAACACTAAAAGGAAAGATGAACTCATTAAACACAACATCTCTGGAAATATGAATTTTTTAGTAGCTAGATTTAGAACTTTGTACCCCTTTGTGTTGAAAGGATATCCAAAAGATACATGAGGTATTGTTCTCGGATCGAACTTGTCCCTATGTGGCATTGGTGCAGTGAGATAACATAGGCAGCCAAAGCTCTTAAGATGGGAGTACTTTGGTCTCTTCTGTTTAGTAATTCATATGGTGTCTTATTGTTGATAGAATTGGATGGCAATCTATTTATTATATCGGTGGCACAACGGATACATTCACCCCCAATATCTTAGAGGTAGCTTGGATTGAAAGAGGAGGGCTCTAGCTGCTCCAAGGAGGTTTTTGTGCTTTCTCTCCACCATACTATTCTATTGTGGTGCGTAGGGAGAAGTTCTTTGATAATTGATCCCTTTAGATTGGAATAACATGGTTGCTTCTCTACTAGTAAAATTCCGGTCCATTATTTGGCCTTATGGACTTAATGGTAACACCAAACTGGTTTTCCACCAGACTCATGAAGTTTTTGAATATACCAATGGCATTACTTTTACTGGATAGGAGATGAGACCAAGTAGACCTGCTATAATCATCTACAATGGTGATAAGATATTTATGTCTATCATGTGTAGGAACATGATATAGACCCCATAGATAAACATGTAAAAGCTTAAAGATTTTATTACTTGTAATAGTTTTCTGAGGAAATGGTAGTCTTTCTTATCTAGCCATTGGATAGATGGTGCAGTTGAAAGGTTGTTTGGTGGAGAAGTTAGCAGGTTTGAAGGTAATCTTTCTCATTTTCACAAAGGGGACATGTCCAAGTCTATTATGCCACAACACATTCACTTTATCTTCAGCCTAAGAATGAGAGAAAAATCTAGGTAATTTAGAAGATACTTTCAAAAGAAGTTTGTTCTTTAGCACTTGCACATGAATTATTTACACTTGGAAATGATACACACTTATTGGTATGAACCGGAATATCTACAGTAGAATGAGAGGGACAGTGTGTGTTACAGGTGCAACAAGTAGAAATGATAGGTAGTTCATAATTATACTTTTCTGCAAGGCTTGCATTGTTTTCCTTCAAATAGCTTGAGCATAGGATGTACAGTCCATCCCTCACTTTACCAATCACCAGAGGCCTCTTCATTGAATGGTCCTGCAATACACAACAAAGTTTGAAATAGGCAACGAGACAGTTGAGATGAGAGACTAAAGAATGAAAAAAGATTAGATTGTATCTGAAAAGGAGAACATACATCACTTTATCTAGAGTGATCTTAAAAGTGAGAATCACACTACCTATTTCTATCACCTAACTTTGTAGCCATTAGGAAGTATGACAAATAGGGAATAGGGTAAGTTTGTTATGTTGGTTAATAAGGATCTGTTGAAGGTCATGTTATTTGATGCCCCTGAATCTATTATCCATGAATCGACCTTGTTCTTGAAACATTCTCATGAATTTTTACCAAAGTTAATTGAGGAAGTGCAAGCTATCATACCTGCAAAGTTTGCTGCTCCTGAAACAGCATTGACTCCAACTCCATGGTCTCCTACTCCTGATGACCGAAACTGTTATAGTAGACTCATCAACTGGCTGTACTTCTCTCAGGTAAGACTCATATTTTGAGTATTATCATGACTAACATACTTCTCATTCTCTGTAGGTTGGGTATCAGTAGTTGCTGCATGTGCGCTGGCCAGTGTTCTATTGACTTTACTAAATCTGTTAGTAATATTGTTGTTTGAGTTGTAGTTGGGATTTTGCCTAGAATTCTCATTGAAACTGCTTTGGCCTGTGTTTGGATTCTGATTGTGGTCAAAGTTCTGTGGGTATCCATGAAATTTGTAACATTTTTATTTGGTGTGCCCATGCCTCTTACAATAGTTATAGAAAGGTCTATTCATGTGTTGTGATTGTTGTTGGGGGAATAATTTGTTTTAAATGTCCTAGGTTTGATTATGTTAGCACACATGGCTGACGACTCCAGTGCTAAATGGCCACTTGGTTTAATTTCCCTCTGCCTTTCCTCTTGGATCAACAGAGAAAATGTTTGAGCAATTGAGGGAAGAGGATTCATCGTCAATATGCTGCCGCGAACAAAAGTATATGTCTCATTCAATCCCATAAGGAATTATATGAGTCTCCTATCATGTTCAGTATTATGTATACTCTCCTTAGCTCCATATGAGCAATTGCAGGTGCAGTGAGATTTAGCAGTCAAGGTGTTAAGTTTCTCCCATAAATTTTTCATTTTTGTGTAATAAGTGGTGATACCTAGGGATCCTTGAGATATATCATTGATCTCCTTCTGAATTTGGTAGAGCTTTGTCCCATTTTTCTGGTCATAGCGATCCTCAAGTTTTCTCCATAATTCGAATGCATCAGCTACATATTCAACACTATCTGCAATTTCTTTGGTCAAAGAGTTCTGGATCCATTATGTGACCATATCATCACACCTTTCCCATAGGCAAATTTTTGGAATCAAGATTTGGTCTTTTGCACTCTCTCTTGATAAATCCCAATTTATTTTTCATAGATAATGCTCGCATCACACCTCTTCTCTATCATCGATAACCAAAACCATCAAATAGAGCGGGAACTAAAGCTGCCCCAAGGATTATCGGATGGATGCATATACAAAGGGCTATTGGTATCAACATATGACTGATTGAGAGATTCATTCAAAGTTAGTGTTGATTGATTATCGTCCTCACCTGTGGTCATATTTATGATTTACAGAGTTTCTAAGGGACTTGATAGCTAGAAAGTATGGTGATTAGGAATTTAACAACAACTCTCAAACAATTACAGATTAGAAGTACAAACAAAACCCGTCCTCAAAACTACAACTCAAAATCCATGGAGAAATTAAGTTGCATGTGTACGATCTAATTCGAATAGTCATCAACAGAAAAAGAACTAGCAAACTTTGTGAATCAAATCCAAAATCGATGCTCTTTTCTATGATACCAAAGCATAATTAGCCTATGGAACAGTGACTGAAGCTCTACTGCTACTTGAAACTAACTTCATTGGTGATAATGTTGTGACCTTTTGCCATGAAAACTTATAGAGAAAGATAAAGAGAGGAGGGGATGGAAAAAGATTCTAGAATGCTGCAATTGAATTCATTAAGCGGGAAAATGAGTTGAACCTATACAATTGTGCAACCTAAGCTAATACTAAGTCGACTAACCATTAACTGCCAAGCTGATTGGTACAGCTGTGTACAGTTGTCACAACTGACTAACTAACTAATTTGTACAAATAATTAGTTCTTAACATCCACCTCAAGTTGGAGGTCTAGTAAACACAACGAACTTGCCTAATGTAGAACTGTATTTAATCCCTGTCAAGCCCTTAGTTAGAACATCTGCGAGCTAGTTGTCTGTTCTGATATGATGGAGAGAAATCAAGCCTGCTTGTAGTTGATCACGCATAAAATGACAATCGACCTCTATATGCTTGGTACTCTCATAGAATACTGGATTTCTTGTACTATGCAATGTAGAGTGGCTATCGCTGTAGACTAAAATAGGTAAAGAGAAAGGGACAGTCAACTCTTCAAACAACTTGCGTAACCATACAAGCTCTCCTACAACCTTTCTCAACGCTATATATTCTGCCTCTGCAGAAGAAAGTGATACAGTCTCTTGCTTCTTAGACTTCCAACTAATAGGACTGTTGCCTAACAAGACCAGATAACCAGTGATGGACCTCCTAGAGTCTGGACAAGCTGCCCAATCGAAATCACAATAAGGTTTGACTGTATGGTCTCCATCCTTTGACATGAAAATTCCCAAGGTAGGATCATTCATTATTTGTCTCAATAAATGAATTGTTGCTTTTAGATAAGGCTGTCCGGGGTCCTGCATAAACTGTCTTAAGTGTTGAACACTATATGTTATGTCGAGTCTGGTGTTAATTAGGAAATTTAGTTTGCCTACTAGTTTTCTATAGTAAGTAGGATCCTGTAGCATTGTTCCCTTCTTGTCCTTTAGTTTTACATTGGGCTACAAAGGTAAATAGCAAGCCTTGTGTTCCAAACAATTATACCCTTCAGTAGATCTAACACAAATTTCCTTTGTGATACAATGACCCCATCTTTCTTATACAAAATTTCCAGTCCCAAGAAATAATGAAGCTGTTCTAGGTCATTGATCTTGAACTGCGTATGCAAGAAACTCTTGAGTTGAGCAATCTCTTACTGATCAGTCCCGGTTAGTAACACATCATCCACATATACATCAATATACACTGAAGTACTTCCATTCCTCTTATCGAAAAGTGAATAGTTATACATAGAGTGTATGTATCTTCATGAGCATAGTGCCTCAGTTTGTTTTGCATACCATTGTTCACTTGCTTATTTCAAACCATAGAGAGATTTGTTTAATTTTTAGACTATACCTGGCTTGTCTATTGGCAGCCTAGGTGGTACTTGCATATACACTTCTTCATTGAGATCCCCGTGCAAAAAAGCATAATTCACATCTAGGTGTGGGAGGTACCATCCCTTTTTAACTATTGTAGCTATTAGAGCCTTGACTGTTGTCATATATACAACTAGTGAGAAAGTTTTTGTATAGTCTATCCCTGCCCGTTGAGAGTAACCTTTAACAACTAATCTAGCTTTGAACCTCTCAATGCTACCATCTGCTTTGTGTTTTACCTTATGTACCCACTTATAGGCAATTGATTGCTTCCCGGGTGGCCACATCACCAAGTCCCAAGTGTGATTAGAGTGTAATCCATCAAATGGGTCATAGTAGTTTGCCATGCAGGAAAATAGCTGACTCCTCATATGACGACGGTTCCCTATCATGACAAACATTTCTCACAAGAGTCTAACTATCATGAGTTAGTAGATCAGGCAATATGGTGATTCACAGAGAACAAAGCATTTAAGGAAGCAGAGATAGTTTTAAGTTGAGGCAGGGAATGGACATAGTCCTGTTAGTATATGGGGAGTTTGTGAGCTTTGTGTGACTGTCTTGTTGGATGAATTTGTTCTACATTGGGTTGTTTAGTATTGTGTTATGATGATACATTATGTGGTGAAGGGATAAGTGTTCTAGAAGGTGAAGGGCTGGCTACATGTATAAGTGACATAGAAACAAATGTGATGTCTACATTCCTTTGATCATTCAAGACTTCAGGGATCTGTGTGATATTTGTATTCTCAAGAGGTTGTTCACTGAGAGAGTCAATGAAAGGAATTGGATAAAAGACAGGTAACTTAGAATATTTGTTCATGCTAACACTAAAAGAAGGATGGACTCACTAAACACCACATCTCTAGAAATATGAATTTTTTCTAGTGGCTAGATTTAGAACTTTGTACCCCTTTGTGTTGAAAGGATATCCTACAAAGACATGAGGTGTTCTTCTGGGATTGAACTTGTCCCTATGTGGAATTGTGGCATTGGTACAGTGGGATAACATAATCGGCCAAAGCTCTTAAGATGGGAGTACTTTGGTCTCTTTCTGTATAGTAATTCATATGGTGTCTTATTGTTGATAGAATTGGATTGCAATCTGTTTATTATATAGGTGGAACAAAGGATACATTTACCCCAATATCTTAGAGGTAGCTTAGATTGAAAGAGGAGGGCTCTAGCTGTTTCAAGGCGGTATTTGTGTTCTCTCCACCACACCATTCTGTTGTGGTGTGTAGGGAGAAATTCTTTGATGAATGATCCCTTTAGATTGGAATAACATGGTCGCTTCTCTACTGGTAAATTCCAATCCATTATCTAACCTTATGGACTTAATGGTAACCCTAAACTGGTCTTTCACTAGATTTATGAAGTTTTTGAGTATATCAATGGCATTAATTTTACTGGATATGAGATGAGTCCAAGTAGACCTGCTATAATCATCTATTATAGTGATAAAATATTTATGTTTATCATGTGTAGTAATATGATATAGACCCCACAAATCAACATATAAAAGCTCAAAGATTTTGTTAGTTGTGCTGATTTTCTGAGGAAATAGTAGTATTTCTTGTCTAGATTGGACAGAAGGTGCAGTCGAAAGGTTGTTTGGGGGAGAAGTTCGCAGGTATGGAGGTAATCTTTCTCATTTCACAAAGGGGACATGTCCAAGTCTATTATGCCACAAGACATTCACATTATTTTCGGCCCAAGAATGAGAGAAAAAGTTAGGTAATTCAGAAGATACTTTCTAAAGAAGTTTATTCTTTAGACTTGCACATGAATTATTTACAATTGAAAAGGATACACATTTATAGGTTTGAACTGGTATATTTACAGTAGAATGAGAGGAACAATGTGTGTTACAATGCAACAAGTAAAAATGATAGGTAGTTCAAAATTGTCCTTTTCTGCAAGGCTTGCATTGTTCTTCTTCAAACAGCTTGGGCATAAGATGTACATCTCATCTCTCACTTTACCAATTACCAAAGGCCTCTTCATTAAAAGGGTCTGCAATACACAATAAAGTGTGATAAAGGCAACAAGACAGTTGATATGAGAGGCTAAAGAGTGCAAAGAGATTAGATTGTATCTGAAAGTGGGAACATACATCACTTTATCTGGAGTGATCTTAGAAGTGAGAATCACACTACCTATTTATGTCACCTTTAATTTGTAGCCATTTGGAAGTATGACTAATAGGGAATAGGGTAAGTTTGTTATGTTGGTTAATAAGGATCTGTTGAAGATCATGTTATTTGATGCCCCTAAATCTATAATCCATGAATCAGTCTTGTTCTTGAAACATTCACATGAAAGTTTACCAAAGTTAATTGAGGAAGTGCAAGCTATCATACCTGCAAAGTTTGCTACTCCTGAAGAAACATTGACTCCAACTGCATGGTCTCCTACTTCTGATGACTGAAACTGTTGTAGTAGACTCACCAACCGTTGTACTCCTCTTGGGTAAGACTCACATTTTGAGTATTATCATGACTGGCATACTTCTCATTCTCTATAGGTTGAGTATCAGTACTTTCTACATATGCATTGGCCGGTGTTCTATTGCCTTTACTGGATCTGTTACTGATATTGTTGTTTGAGTTGTAGTTGTAGTTGAGATTCTGCCTAGAATTCTAATTGAAACAGCTTTGACATTTGTTTGGATTCTGATTGTGGCCAAAGTTCTATGGGTATCCATGAAGTTTGTATCATTTTTCTTTGGTGTGCCCAGTCCTCTTACAATAGTTACAGAAAGGTCTATTCCTGTTGTTGTGATTATTGTTGGGGGTATAATTTGTCCTAAATGTCCCAAGTCTGATTGTGTTAGCATTCAAGGCTGACAACTCCAATGCTAAATGGACACTTGGTTTAATTTCCGTCTACCTTTCCTCTTGGATCAACAGAGAAAATGTTTGAGCAATTGAGGGAAGAGGATTCATCATCATTATGCTGCCTCAAACAACAGTATATGTCTCATTCAATCCCATAAGAAATTGCATGAGTCTCCTATCTTGTTCAGCCTTATGCATACTCTCTTTAGCTCCATATGAGCAATTTCAGGTGCAGTGAGATTTAGTAAACAAGGGGTAAAGTTCCTCCCATAACTTTTTCATTTTTGTGTAATAACTAGAGATATCAAGGGATCCTTGAGATAGATCATTGATCTCATTCTGAATTTGGTAGAGCTTTGTCCCATTTGTCTGGTCATAGTGATCCTCAAGTTTTCTCCACAATTCGAATGCATCAGCTACATATTCAACACTATCTACAATTTCTTTGGTCAAAGAGTTCTGGATCCATGATGTGACCATATCATTACACCTTTCCCATAGGCAAAATTTTGATGAATCTAGATCTGGTCTTTTTCACTCTTCGTTGATATATCCCAATTTATTCTTCCTAGATAATGCTCGCATCACACCTCTTCTCCATGATCGATAACCAGAACCATCAAATGGAACAGGAACTAAAGCTGCCCTAGGATTATCGGATGGATGCATATACAAAGGGCTAGTGGTATCAACACATGACTAATTGAGAGATTCATTCACAGTTGGTGTTGATTGGTTATACCAATGGTCATATTTGTGATTCACAGAGTTTCTAAGGGAATTCATAGCTAGAAAGTATGGTGATTAGGAATTTCACAACAACTCTCAAACAATTACAGATTATAAGTAAGAACAAAACCTTTCCTCAAACTACAACTCGAAATCCATGAAGAAATGAAGTTGCATGTGTGCGATCTAGTTCGAAAGGTTATCAGCAAAAAGAGAAGTGACAAACTTTGTGAATCGAATCCAAAGTCGATGCTCCTTGCTCTGATACCATAATAGAATTAGCCAATGGAACAGTGACTGAAGCTCTACTGCTACTTGAAACTGAGCTTCAATTGTGATGAAGTTGTGACCTTCGTGCCATGAAAGCTCAGAGAGAAAGAGAGAGAGGAGAGGATGAGAGAAGATTTTAGAATAATGCAATTGAATTCATTAAGCAGGAAAATGCGTGGAACCTCCACTGATTACAATTGTGCAACCTAAGCTAAGACTAAGTCGACTAACCACTAACTGCTAAGCCGATTGGTACAACTACGTACAACTGTCATAACCGACTAACTAACTAATTGGTAGAAATAATTAGTTCTTAACAATTGGACTCGATTCTTCACAACTGATTATCCGGGGAAAATTCTTAGTGGAGCAGACGTCCCAAGCGATGATGCCGGTGTGGATCATCCAGATGGATTGCCTAAATGATTTGAATCGCCCGGAAACCAAAGATTTTAGTTTGGAATGTTTCTTTCGAAATAAGACAGTGGATGCTCATGTGCTTAAATTAGCGTTATTAGGCTGACCAAGGGGTATGAGTTTTTTGAGAAATTTTATTCAAGCAAGTGCTATAGCTTGTTTGGCCGAGCTTCTTTTGAGGCAAAAGCACTTCTTCTTCTTTTTTATATCAAAAGTACTTTTTTTCTAAAATTAAGTTGTTTGGTCAAGCTTTTGATCTTTTGGGGAGAAGCAGAAGCAGATTTGGAGAAACAGAAAAAAGTAGCTTCTCTCTAATAATACTTTTTTGAAAAGCACTTTTGAAAAAAATACACTTAGAAGCAGTTTTTTAAAGTTTGGCTAAACATTAATTGTTGCTCAAAAGTGCTTATCAAATTAAATAGTCAAACACAAACCGTTTCTCACCAAAAGTACTTTTGAAAAAAAGCACTTCCCAAAATAAACTGATTTTTTGACCAAACGGGCTATTAGTCTGGTTTCTTCTAGGGCACTACTATGTCATACATGTATCATTAAGTATTTAATTTTGTTCATCATTTTGAGTGATTGAATGTTTGTGGTGTATGTTCACCCAAGACAATTTTTTCCTTGCAATATTTTTACTCTTCTCCAATGTGAGTTCAACCATGGATGTCGAAAATCTGTTTTAGTTTGTATTTCTCAGTTGGAATGGCATGAAAACAGAACTTTGTATAACAGTAATCACTGGATTAGCTAAACTCAACCCCCCCCCCCCCTCCCCCCACACAACCACCAAAAAGAAGAAAAAAAGGAAATTTCTAGACGTTTTAATTCATGGCAAGAGTACATAGGACCATAGAAGAGAGTAAATGATATTTGTTCTCAACACAATTTTTTGTAAGCCACAGTATTAGCTAGGATGACCTGGCAACAAATAGCACAACTCCTAGAACAATTGATATAACAAGAACCAAAACAGCAATCATGAAGCTAAAACTAGCTAATTTCGTAGATTTCTGGTCACTTCCCAAGCTCCTCCCAGCTCTGTTCTGCCTTGAGAGAGAATTGTCTGGCTTTGGTAGCAAGGAATATGGAGTTGACACTTCTCTTAACGATTTTGTTGTGGTAGATACCAATGCAGGAGCTTCAGTTTCAGGATCCAAGATCATGGCAGAATCGTTTGGGAACTCTATCGACATGAGCTCGGCAAAATGATCCTTGAGAACCTAAGTCAAACTATAGCACATCAAAGCTGAATGTATAAATAATCTCAAAATTATGACATGTTTTGTTGCAGTGAGCAATATGGTAGGTAAAAAATGATCTAACAAATACTGCTCAAACAATTAATTTACCAATTAGCTTAGTTGCCAAGGGAGATCCAATTCTTTAGCAGTTGAACCTTTAATGTACAGCCCCGCACACAATTATCACAGAGAGAACAAAATGTTGCAGTAAGATCTCAGCAAGAGTGACATCGACAAAAGTGTGCTCATGGTTCAGTGAGATAAAGGAAGAAGCTTCAGTTAACGACAACCAATATAGAGAGGTATTGGTCGAATCATTTTTATCCTAAAAATTCATAACACATTCCTTAAGGCGGTCAACTACTGAAGAACTGTACAAGAATCATGTATTCTACCATCAAGCTCTCATAGTGTTTTAGAGATGCAAACAAGCAAAGAAAGAAGTGCCTGCAGCTTCAGTATAGTTACAGGACTTTGCAGTAGTGCCTATTCCAACACATTCAACATCAAAGACATAACTTCTTCTGCTTTTAAGGCAAAAAGGCAATAAGACTAAAGAAAAATGACATTTATGTTTCATTATAAGACCAATAAAACAAACTATAGCTGAGAAATATCACTTCCTTCACCAAAGAATATGGGCACAACTCACCTCAACTGATTCAGACGGTTGTATATAGTCACAAAGGAATGTATCAGCCAGCCAGGGTAGAAAGACTCTTCGAGGAAATGACAGGCTGCACTCTTTTCTGTTTAAAAGATCAAGTTAACCATTTCAGCATCATTAAGAAGCCAACTGCTACCGACTACCGTCCAGTAAAAGATGAAGGTTAAAGTGTTAGAAACTACAAAACTGATAAGCAAAATGAAATTCTTTTAATCTGAGATTTTAATAACAATAATCACGCTACTCTATAAAGAAAACTACCACAATACAAAAACGACTGTAATCATCATCGGTATGATCATCACGCCACTATGGTACGGAAACAGCAGACAAGCTACTGACCATGATTCTCCGTTTAAATTCATCTAAGTCAGACCAACTACAGTACACGCTAATGTTAATGATGGGGGATCTCCTGCACCAGGTTCAATTGTGGCCCAACTATACATACATGAAGATATATGGCAAATGCATAACACTTCCACATGCTAGGGAAAAAAAGTGATATCACCACTGAAACAGAGGAACACTTGTCGAGAACGAGTTGTCACTATATGCCCCGAGTATCCCATAATCAACATGTAACGAAACAAACTGTGGCCCTGTCTATTGACGTAATGGATCTTCCTTCTGTGAGTATAAGGTTACTTTCACCGACAAAGCAAAATAACTTATCTGTACCTCATCAGGGAGTACATTTTGATTATGAATATGGTTTAAGCAGAACATGATAGAACGCTGCTTGGAAACCATAAACACAGCTAATGAGACCCACCAATAAGGTCAAAAAGAGGTCACATCTTTTTCAGTCATAGGGTCATAAATATGACCAATGAAAAATTAAGTTTTGTAGTTCTCCATAAGAAAATGATAGAGGAAGTGTTAAGTTCTCAATTTTGAATTTAATGCTTATAAAGAGTCAAACTGAAAATACAAAAGCTTAGACCAGAAAAAAGAACTAGAGAATTTTACAAACGGATGAGGATGTTATGGTGAAAAGAAGTCACAGAGTTGATTTTGGACATTTAGAGGAGAATAGATTCCATTAGACAGTGCTATACCTCAGTAACTGTAAATCAAGTAGCAGAACTGCACTCCCATTCAATATCTGGTTGCTGCTCTCTTCAGTTTTGTCATCTTTAGAATATGATTCACTGTCTGCCTCATCACACATGACATCTAATCTGCTTCTTAGACTCTTAATTATGTCTTCCTAAGCACCAAGAAGACCAGAAGTTAAATGCTGACCAAAAAACAAGAAGACAACCAGGATCCACGATTTAACATCAAGCAGAGCAAATGTAAGATAAATTCAAATTAACCACTAATCCAAACAGTAAAATACTCCTTTTGAGATAAACAACAACAACAACACCAGTATAATCCCACTTAGTGGGGTCTGGGGAGGGTAGTGTGTACGCAGACCTTACCCCTACCCTAGGGTAGAGAGGTTGTTTCCAAAATAGACCCCCGGCATCCTTCCCTCCAAGAACTTTCCACCTTGCTCTTGGGGAGACTCGAACTCACAACCTCTCGGTTGGAAGTGAGGGTTGCTTACCATCAGAGCAACCCCTCTTGTCTCCCTTTTGAGATAAAATCAACATTAAATCTAGAACCAGCTGTACTATGCATCTGTCATCTTGAGAAAACACAAAAGAAGCTTTCTTCTTCCAGTAATCCATCTAATATGCTCTGATAATATGGCTTTTTGGAGGCCAACAAATGGAACCAGATCTATTGGAACATCTCTGACGTCTACGAATGCATAAGCAAGAGAAATGTACTAAATTATTGAGTCCTTAAGCAAAGACCATCAGATGCAAAATTAGAATACCTTTATGTCAGTCAAAGCTTGAGAAACCGGTTCCTTCGAATTTGAGTAAGCATAGGAGCAGATAGAGCCACTAAAGACTAGAAGACCTATTACCTCCTTTTGGCTGCATGCTTCATGAAAAGAAAATACAAAAAGAAAAGAATGAGAGAGATGAAATTATTTATACGGCAATTAGCTTATATTTAGTCAAATTCAAAAGAAACGCTAATTGTGTAAATTGGAAAATGTTTACAGACCTTCCAAATACTTATCTTCCGTGAAAGGTAGGAGGAATTCAACATCATGTAAGCCGCCTGAATCAAATTGCTCGTCTTCAATTGCCTAGAAATGAAAGAAAAGAAGGTGAAATATAGCCCAGCATAGTTACCAGGGAAGGAAATCGGGTTCATATTTTGATAGAGGGTCAGCAAGCAAATCAAGTCTAAAGAAGCAGCCTATCACATATTTTAAGGCCACTTTGATATGTTATTTTACTAAAGAACCAGAACCATTTAGAGTGCGTCTTTCTGTTAGATTCAAATGAAAGAAAGAAAGAAAAACAAGTGGCAACAACATGAGGTAGTAAAACCAAAAGGATATAAGTTGTTCTAGACTGACACCAGAAGTTCAGAGTTCATTACCAATTTCCCATTAATCAATGCCTTGGCACTTTTAAGCTCTTTGGCATGAATTGAAATTCCATGACGAAGAATGTCAGCCAATCTTTTGCTAATTAAATCCTCGGAAATGGGCAACCTGGAAACCCATTGCTCAACCGTGAGATAATTTTCTGAACTTCTCTGAGATCTCTAAAGGAATTCACTAAAATGAATTAACAAACATAATTGATTTTTATAATTCAGGAAAAAACAAAAGGGTAGGAACAGGGGAAACAGTTCACGAGTTATATGGCGGTACTAACAAGGTAACGCAAGTTTGAAGCGAACCATTTTTGTCCCACGGCATAAGCGGAAGTATTTTTTGCCTCATGGTCATGCCAAACCATAATATACTAAACAACAATCATACAATCAAAAACGAAACAAATGAGTTGCTTAAGATAGATGGAACTTCGTTTTTAATCTGAAATGTGGCTCTAAGAAATCAGAGCTAGTGTTCTGTCCAATACATCAAAAAATGATATAACAAATGAGCAATACCAGTAGCAAACAAAGTTCACCTTAAATCAAAGTTAAATATGCATCTGAATGCCTGAAGGGTACTAAGAACTTTTCCCATTTTAAAGTCACAAGGTCGTAGACTGCTCGATGTAATATTTGAAGCGAGTGAGCAATTTCGACAAGTCCACCTGAAATACATTGTTATCTGCTAAATCAATAATAAGGCCAACTTGAGTATAACAACACATAGTTACACAAAGTTACCTCAAGGGACTGTACCCAATGTGAACAAGCAATCTCTCGTCCCAATCCACTTCCGACAGAGGGGCTGCTTCAGAAACCGCTTTTGCAGTCTTTACAGTTATACCATTAGCAAACGAGAAAGAGAGTAAGAATATCAATAATGACAGAATTTTTCATTGAAAAGTAATTACGAGTGATGGAAAATTGAAAATTATAAGTTTCACGTTTCACCAAACTTTTTCTCGAAGGTAACTGAAGTTAAAGAAAAAACAATGGAGATTACTACACAAGAGCCTCCTATTCAAGGAGATAACAAAATTCTGATAGAGCCTCAGTACGAAGTGGCGAAGATGAATATAACTTCAAATTATAGTAGCAAAACCTGACAAAGTGTGATGGTTGAATTTTTGAATGAGCTCTCATTCGTCCAGACATAGATGCCAACCACCTTCATGCCACCCAATAGCATTCTCCCTACCTGAAAGATAAAGATATTAAACCATATGCTACACTGAGGATTTACATGATTTATAATATGCTGATGATTCGCTAAGATGGTCTTTTCCATGAAATCTGAAAAGATTCAGGAAATAAAAAATTGACAAGTCACATACAGAAAGTAGAAAAAAACAAAAAATGCTAAAAAGTGAACCTGACGAGCGTGTTCAGCAACCCAGTCTTGGTCAATGAACAATGCCGAAGAATCAGGCTGCGACTTCCCTTTCAATGCCTTTTTCCGATCATCTTTTACGTTGCCGCCGATTATGGAACAGGCCGGTTTACCGTCGTCGTTTGGCGGCGTTGGGATTAAATCAAATAGGAATCCTCGATCTAATTTCGAACTCAAATTCCCAATTACAAGCCCTACCTGTTAAAAAATATCATCAGTGTTTATATGTAAATTCCGTCATACATGAATTGGATACCTGAGAAGAAAGTCCAGATTTGCCAAGCCGATTTTCAGCTAATTTGAGCTGTATTTCTTCTCCCACTACTGATTTCACCATTTTTCGCCTTTTGCTTGCACTCTTTGATTTCTGTTACTGTTTTTGACAGTTGAAGTAATTAAATAATTTGCTTGCTTGGGATTCTCTTAATTCAAGAGAAGACCAAACCTAGAACAAGCCCAAGCCCAATTGTTCAAACTTGGAGGAAAGTATGGGTAGAGTCTGATTTAAATGGTGGAAACTATAAGAGTAGTTATAATTTATAAATAAACAATATCTACCAAATATTAGTTACTACCGAGTAGGCACAAAAAATTATCAATGATATACAATATTCAAAAAATTCATGCAATTTTTTTTTCCAATGAGTATATTTGAAATGCATTCAAAACACATAAATAAAGCAATGCACAAAATTTAAGGAAGATTAGAGGTGATTTGGACTAGTTTGGAATCAAATTTTGTGATTAATGAATACAAAATTCAAAAAACACAGGCAAAAAGTTATTTTTTAATGAGTATTGTTAAGATTTGTTGAAAATACATAGGTAAGACAATATAAGAAATTTGAGGAATATTGGGGGTGATATGAACTAGTTTTGAGTCAAAAATCATAGTTTAAATTGAGTTTAAATTTTTATTTTACAATATATATATATATATATATATATATATATATATATATATATATATATAGAGATGCAGGAGATATACAAGTAGTACATACATAAAAACTATATGAGAGATATACAGTGAGATACACATGGATACACCGGAGATACATAGCTGAAGTGGCTTATATTCGAGTAAACATGTAGCCATCTGATAATTCTTAGAACCCGCTCTTATATCTTTTAATAAAGTGTAATTTTATATTTTAACGTATTCCGTTGTTAGCTGAAACATAATTAGAAGTTAAAGAAAATCTCTAAAATAGTCTTTCCATATTTCATTTAGTACCGCCATGTCCTAGTATAGTGAATTGAAAGCATCGGTATATCTGTCCACATGACCTTTCACCTTTCAGATTTTTAATAAAAATTTCATGATCATGTGTAATTCCTTGGACCAAAGTATTAATAAGTACCAAATAATAATATGGAGCATTAAGACTATTAATGTTGATTGTCTTATTTCGTTAAACTAGTCTTAACAAGATACATATGTCACCAATTGTTCTACCTATATAACATGAATTGCCATTTCTCTAGGTTTTCATGTATTCGTTTTGTCGACAAGAAATTCGAAGAAAGAAAAAAGCTTTATAAAAAATTTATTCTCAAATTAAAATCAAAATCCTTTAAAGCTTTATAAAAAATTTATTCTCAAATTAAAATCAAAATCCTTTAATGTTCTTACAAAAAAGAAAAAGAAATCTCTATGCAGGCAAAGAGTGGTCTATTTCTCAGGATTGGAGTAGTAAACCGTCGTACTTGCTCCAAAGTTTTTGAATTGTCTCACAAAATAAAATAATTATAGAAACTCATACATAAATCCAAAACAAACACTTAATGTGAGTTATTTTCATAATATAATTTCATATCTTGAGGACATATTTCACTTACATATATAGAAACAAACCCCTGTTGTAATTGGCCCACACCCCTAAGTGATGAATTGTATATAAATGTTTGTAACATGCAGCGAAAGACAATAATAATTATAGGTAGATTTTTTTGTATTTAAAAATTATTTACATATCAAAGATCGGATCTGAGACGTACCTGGTGAACAGAGTTTCATTTCAAAATATCTTCGATAGTGCGAAGACTCTATGCGTGTCCTTATTATCAACTCTTTGATCAATGAAACCCACGAATAAATTGAACGAAATAAATTGTGCTGAATTTTTTTTCAAAAATCTCAACTCAAATTAGTAGAACGAGAAACACTTTTCTTGTGATTTTATTTTCATTCTTAGCTTTTGTCACGCCCCAAATTCGAGGGACATGACCGGCACTCGACAAGCGGACCTAGGTGCCTTTCCTATCCCACGTGTTACCCCTCATTATCATTACCTAATGACCAAACAATTTATAGGATACGAACTCCATTAACCGAATTTTTATAAACATCACAATAAAAATTTCCATTAGAAACTTCATTCACCATAATAAGGGCATTCCAATTTTTATACAACTTTTCCACACATCAATATTTATCTTTTAAATTACCATGTCCGACACTACCCACAGCCTGTCTACGGAGCCTCTAAATACAATTGAAGAATAATATGGAAATACCAGCAACAAGGCTCTGGCTATACCTTATACACATCAAAATAAGATCCCAAAAACATAAAGTGGCGTGAGCCACAAAGGGCCCCGAATGGAAAGGGGCTCGCCGAATCAGCTGATGGGAAGTGATGAGGAGCTACGGTCGGTGGACTGGAGTACCTGCTATGGATCCACCTACAATTATAACATGAATGTAGCGCCCCCGGAAAAAGGGACGTCAGTACATTTGAATTGTACTGGTATGTATGAACAAACTTTGTCCCAAGTAAACTCAAGCCATACACAAGTGGATAACAGTGATAGAAACAGCAATCAAATGCACAAGCAAAAGAACAATCAAGCCAAACAAGTTATCAACATCTAACTTTATTCCAAGTAAACTCACCCATACACAAGTAAGAAACAACAACAAAAGCAACAACCAAAGATACATAGAAGGTACAATTAGCCAAACAAAGGGGAAATCATTGCCCCACAGGTTACAAACTCTCCTGCTGTCTCCTTTCACAATTCCACATAACCCGATTTCACAATTTTTGTTCAAGTGTATATTCCAATAGTGATTTCGATCACTTTTTCACCCCTATTACCTCGTCCACCCTTCTTACCTCTCACCACAACTCTCCACCTAATAACACCATGTTACGGCGCGCAACCCAACCCCGTCGTACAGTTTCAGTTCACAACAATCACAACCAAATAACAAATCACAAAGATAAACAACAATCAATTCACAAACAAGAAGAGCAACAACAATACTTATCAAGACACAGCCACAATGATGTTACGAGTGTTTCCATAGGCAACAGTTCCAATTCTATTATATTCAACAGTTCATAAGCAATTCAAACCATTGCAATAATTACCCACAAAAAGCCAAATATGTTATTACCATAGTTGTTCCAATTGCATCATTTACGATTCCCTTCTATTTCTTAACTCTTACCACATAATACTTAATCAAACCAATCAAACACACAACAAACCAATCACAAGAATTTCACAAACAATCCACATAGCTATCTCTTACCAAATATTCATACACCAAACAAGGCGATTTCACAAAGATCAAAGTTAGCCATACATACCTCGATTGAGCTTTCCTTAGGTTACTACAACACTCCAAAAACTCTAGAAATTCCAATATACTATGAGATATGATAAAATTAAAAATATATTAGAAAGATATTCATGAAACTAGCTCATTTGAGCATTTTATCAAACACTAGTTGAGCATCTTGATTTCAAATCCCCTTTTTAAGATTCCCCTCATTCCCCAACCCAATCTTTACTTATCTATGTTAAACAATCTTCCCATAAACATATGTTGTACATGCATGCATACACAATACTAAAATACCTAACAATCATACCTCAATAACTCATCTAATACTCTAAACTCGAAATTAAAACCTAGGCAATAGAATCTTACCTCTTAGATGAAGAACTTGCGATTGTGTTCTTTGATTCTTGAAGATTGATGCAAGATTTGGATGATTTAGATGTTGGGTTCCTCCTTTGTCTCTATAACTCTCACCTCTCTCTAAAATCAGTAGGAAATGACCCCAAATGAAGCCCCAAAGGTTATATATCAAAATGGGGTCGGGTTATGAAAATAAAAAAAATAACCCTCCGATGTCAATTCTGCAATAGCATAATGCACCGCAGAATCGACATGCAGGCCACAGAATGCACCGCATAATCAGTGCCCAAAACTGAGCTACACTGGTTCAATCTGCGGTCAAAATGCGAACCGCGGAACGAAAATGTCGAACCGCAGAGTAAAAATGCGGATCGCAGATTTGACCTGACACAGGATGGCATTTTCCAGCCTTTGGTAATTGGACCATAACTTTGTGTAGGAATGTCCAAATGACAAACAGTTTGAAGCGTTGGAAACTAGACTCAAAGGGATTTCATTTGATATGAAATTCAATACATAAAACCTTATACATAATTATATATTCTCTTTTAAAGTGGAGCCTTGTGCGAATCCATTTGGAATTTTGGCCGATTTTTTTTCAAAAAATTTCCCATTTGGCATACACCTAGGCTTCCATTTGGACCTCACATCACTTACCATAAGACTTATACTCATATTTACCAAGTCTAATTGATGTCCACTATGTTAATAGTATATAAAAAAATTATAATAAGCATGCGTGACACTACGAAATCCTAAATTACTTAGCGAAATATTTTTCTGGGGCCTTACATTCTCCTCCCCCCCCCCCTTAGGATCATTCGTCCTCGAGTGAGGTGTAGAGTCTTCCCCAAACACTTTAACATCACACATCTTTTTTCTAACCTACCTTAAATCTCTAAATTTTCAGTAACTCCCAAATTCTTTAGAAATTTTGGTATAGTCTCCTTTGTAACTAGGCCTATCCGCTTGCTAGAGAATCACCTAATTTGTCTCATCAACACATCCAAAACTATACCTAGCACCACAATGTATATATCCACAATCCTAATCCGAGTATTACAAGCACTACATTAACATAAGGATACCAGAATATGGACTGCACAGCTTTATATCAAAGCACCTATATGGTACATTCCAAGTCAAAACTAACTCGTATTCAATCAAGCGAAAATATTTTTCTTCCACGACACATTCAGCTTTCCAGATGACATTATCGACTTACAAGCATTGTCATGACACCTTCCCAAAAATAATATCAACTCCTAAACGTACATAACAAGGATGACAAATAAACATCTTGCATGAGATAACTATCCATTGACATTACCTTTTAATAACTTCACTGTACAATTTACATTTCACCGGATATATCAATTCCTGGTAACAACATCAACCCACAATTCCTTCACATAGCATCATACCATCAAGAATCTCATTTCATAGTAAACAAATAATCATGTGTTCATAATAGTCCTTACATACATTAATGTAATCACAATGGTGTTCATCAACAAAAATATAATTTCATTTCAATCAACAGTCCATATGAAGTCAAGCCATCATGATTCTTTCTAGTAATGCATCATATAAGATATTACCATGATCATATAGTTCGTTCAGACCAATTCATTACCTTCTTAGACATAACATATGGAAACACAAAGTACATGAGAAACAGTTACGGGGGATATCATACTCCTATTGCAACCTAATGTGTAATACAGTCATGTTACCTTTATTATCAACTCACATAACATTTTCAGGGGGACACTCACACTAAACCCTTGATGACCCTTAATAGTTACTCTAAGATGTGATACCATAAACTGACCATAAAATTACTTATCCAATATGTGTATATCTGATCACACTATGAAGCTTTATCCTTGACTTGTTTGAACTTACAATACCCAATGGATCTAATACAATAAGGAACAACAGAGTTCAAGATCAGGCTGGAGTTATTCAGGAATCCATAAATGCGCTGAGTAGAGTACTTTATGATGTCATATACTAAGAGACACAAGAGGTTACTACTAATAATACTGACATGGTTTATCAATGTGATTACCTTAATTATAACACAAATGAGGCATAAGAGTAAGTAGTACATGGGGAATAGGAATCATTAAGGAGGAATACTCAAGTACATGAACTACTCATTTTCTAGAGTGTAGGCAAAATCCGTCTATCCAGAATAAGAATACTCTGGCACCTTGAATGTAATGTGGGTTTCAAAATACATGAAGTTGAATTACACTCTTAACATTACCTGACGCACAGAATCTATGCCACAAGCCTATAAGGGTGGAAAGAATTGAACGCTTATGCGATTATTATATTTTAGACAGCTTAACACTTCTTGGTAATTGATCATATATGAGGGAACCAAAAATACGACCATTTGTCATTCAAATCAACATGTTCATGATATGTGAAAAATACGAAGTCATGTAATCTCAAACTTTCACGAGTGAAACTCCATAGCTAGGAAATTTTGATATTGGGACAAAATCATGAATTGGTTAGATGGTTTTAATAGTTAACACGATGCTCCGGAGATAAGGAATACAACACACCTATACAGCCAAAGAGGCGAGATGCCGAGGGTAGTATAACTCCCCGCACATGACAATGACATAGTCAAGGATTTCAGAAGTTGAGGGTGTAAAGAAAACCAAACTCAATGAGACAGTGCACAATAACCACTGAAGGTTTGCATATGGTCATAATGGGATCTCCATAGGTTTTGACTTGAAGAAAAAAAAGGAGGTGTCATAGTGACACATGGATGGGCATGTTATCTCATAGTTATCGTACAAGTGTTGGGTACTAGCATAACAAATTCACTAAATAAGGAATGCAAGTAACACATTGTGGAGACATAAAGAGAAAATAATCCTTCGTTATGAGTTGGACATGCTTATGCTATACTAACTTCCAAACTGCAATATAATTCCACATCACGGGCAACCACAATACTAGAAACCAAGTGAGCTACTTACTACCGGATATCTCAAGTGAACACGAAAATTATGGCAATATAAGATCTTCCTATGATGGGATGTGAGGATCTCAATTTTCAGAAAAACTTTATGCACACATCGACCATTTCAATTGATAGGTACTTGTAGGATATGTGTGGAAGCATGCTCTCATGTTACTTGATAGTAAGAAGGTTTTCATGATTTTACTTGCAAGAGCGTGGATTGGCTGTTTAAGCCATATAAGCCATATAAGCCATATACACAACTGAGTAAAAGAGTGACTCGAGAAGGATCACAAATCTTGAATACTTTGCATGGAACTCGACACCACATGTACAAACTCTATGATGGTGCATGAAATGTTTTGTAATTTAGATTCTTTTTAAGAACAAATCTATGCAAGGACAAGGAAGTTATAAGGGTCTAACAAAAAGTTTAAACAATCACCACATTACCAAATAGAATGGATCACATAGTTTTCACATAATTTCTATACCTCTAGGCTGCATTTCATAGCCCTATTCCCATATTAAATTATACACCTATGCGCTTCATACAATAATAAGTAAATCACAAGTACGAATCAAACACTTTAACTGATCACCACATTATCAAACAAAAGAATCAAGCCATTTTTACGTATATTAGTCCATCGGCTATTGGGGCCACAATTATCACATCAGACTTGGCACTAGGCCACACTTCATAACACAGTCTCTTCTTCCTCGCATTTTAAATCATTTCCGCATATTTCATATCAACGTCATAATCTATTTCATATTCCCTCATGTCACAAGTATCAGCAGGAACAATTTCATTTCAAGTTCTCGACACATTGTCTATACTCTATTCTAAAAAACATTTGACTTATTTCAACATATCTACACAGAGGATTTCACACAGTTTTATTTAATATATGCTGCTCCAATTTTAATTTAAGGCCTTGGAATTTCAATACATAATTCATATTCTTTGCACCCATTTTAATTTGTAAATAATAGCACATTAATCATATTGGAATGCATCTTTCACAAATATCGGGTTACAACACCAATTCATGTAAAGTATCACTCACAGCTAGAATCTAAAATTTAGTCTTACCACATTTACACAGTCACTTACTTCACTTCCAAACATCTTTATATGTTACCAACAATTAGACGCAATCAATTCAATACCTTTGGTACACATAAGAACACTTTGGAGGAATCAACCATAACAAGTTTTCTCACAAAATTTGGCTTCAAAATATCAATTTAAACTTGCTTTGAAGTCTAGGCATTTTAGCACATAGTTCATATTCTTTACATATCCTCATTTACCATGAATAATATATTAAACACATAAAGAGTACCTCCCACATATACGTTCACAACAAAAATTCGCTTAACATAATAAAACGAGTACTGTATCAATTATATTTTGAACTTACAACATTTATGCGGGTACCATGGAAGCTTAGTTTCTAAAAGACGGGATTTTAGCCGTACATACAGATAATATAGTACATGATCTGGTGGTGCAGTGACACTAGTAAGAACAAGGGTACTCTTCTTAGCAACAAGTTCTACCAATCCCTCCACGGCTTAACATATTCCTCTAACAAGTCCTTGGGTAATCCACTCGGACTCAATGGTGGGATCAATCCCTCCTTACAAGCCTCAAATTCGCGGATTATGGTATCAAAACTACCAATCTTGTGAATACAACTTAGAGAGGAAATCAACTCCCTATCTTGATCTATATCGCACGATCTGGATTATCAAAGAAGGGTGAAATTCTTAAATGTCCAAATAGATGTGGTCGACAACACACCGATAAGAAGGACTCTACTAGACACGGCTCTGAGACATCTTAGGAAACTTTAAAACCTTAGGCTCTGATACCAAGTTTGTCACTCCCCAAATTCGAGGGACAAGACCGATACTCGACCGGGTATCCCCAGTCAAGCGGACCTGGGTGCCTTTCCTATCCCACGTGTTACCCCTCATTCTCACTACCTAATGACCAAGCCATTTATAGGATATGAACTCCATTAACCGAATTTTTATAAACATAGCAATAACAATTTCCATTAGAAACTTCATTGGCCATAATAAGGGTATTCCAATTTTTATACAACATTGCCACACATCAATATTTATCTTTTAAATTACCATGCCCGACACTAGCCACAACCTGTCTACGGAGCCTCTAAATACGATTGAAGAATAATATGGAAATGCCAGCAACAAGGCTCCGAATATACCTTATACACATCAAAATAAGATCCCCAAAACAGAAAGTGGCGTGAGCCACAAAGGGCCCCGAATGGAAAGGGTCTCGCTGAATCAGCTGACGGGAAGTGATGAGGAGCTACGCTCGGTCGACTGGAGTACCAGCTATAGATTCACCTAAAATCATAACACGAATGTAGCGCCCCCGGCAAAGGGGACGTCAGTACATTTGAATTGTACTGGTATGTATGAACAAACTTTGTCCCAAGTAAACTCAAGCCATACGCAAGTGGATAACAGTGATAGAAACAACAATCAAATGCACAAGCAAAACAACAATCAAGCCAAACAAGCTTTCAACATCTAACTTTGTTCCAATTAATCTCAACATACACAAGTAAGAAACAACAACAGAAGCAACAATCAAAGACACATAGAAGGTACAATTAGCCAAACAAAGGGGAAATCTGTGCCCCACAGGTTACAAACTCTCTTGCTGTCTCATTTCACAATTCCACATCAACGATATCACAATTTTTGTTCAAATATATATTCCAATAGTGATTTGGATCACTTTTCCAACCCTATTACCTCGTCCACCCTTATAACCACAACCTGCCACCTTATAACACCATGTTGCGGCGCGCAACCCGACCCCGCCGTACAGTTTCAGTTCACAACAATCACAACCAAACATCAAATCACAAAGATAAACAACAATCAATTCACAAACAAGAAGAGCAACAATAATACTTCTCAAGACACAACCACAATGATGTTACGAGTGTTTCCATAGCCAACAGTTCCAATTCCATTATATTCAACAGTTCATAAGCAATTCAAACCATTGCAATAATTACGCACAAGAAGCCAAATGTGTATTACCACAGTTGTTCCAATTGCATCATTTACGATTCCTTTCTATCATTTGTTTCTCAACTCCTACCACATAATACTTAATCAGATCAATCAAACACCCAACAAACCAATCACAAGAATTTCACAAACAATCCACGTAGCTATCTCATACCAAATATTCATATACCAAACAAGACGATTTCACAAAGATCAAAGTTAGCCATACATACCTCGATTGAGCTTTCCTTAAGTTGCTACAACACTCCAAAAACTCTAGCAATTCCAATCTACTATGAGACATAATAAAATTAAACACATATTAGAAAGATATTCATGAAACTAGCTCATTTGAGCATTTTATCAAACACGAGTTGAGCATCTTGATTTCAAATCCCCTTTTTAAGGTTCCCCTCATTCCTTAACCCAATCTTTACTTATCTATGTTAAACAATCTTCCGACAAACCTATGTTGTACATGCATGCACACACAGTACTAAAATACCCAAGAATCATACCCCATAACCCATCTTATACTCTAAACTCGAAATTAAAACCTAGGGCATAGAATCTTACTTCTTAGATGAAGAACTTGCGATTGAGTTCTTTGATTCTTGAAGATTGATGCAAGATTTGGATGATTTAGATGTTGGGTTCCTCCTTTTCTCTCTAAAATACTCTCACCTCTCTCTAAAATCAGTAGGAAATGACCCCAAATGAATCCCCAAAGGTTATATATCAAAATGGGGTGAGGTTATGAAATAAAAAAATAACCCACCGATGTCAATTCTGCTACAGCAGAATGCATCGCAGAATGGACATGCGGGCCGCAGAATGCACCGCAAAATCGGCGCTAAAAAATGAGCTATACTGGTTTAATCTGCGGTCAAAATACGGACCGCAGAACGAAAATGTGGACCGCAAAGTAAAAATGCGGATCGCAGATTTGACCTGACACAGGATCGCATTTTTCAGCCTTTGGTAATTTGACCATAACTTTGTGTAGAAATATCCAAATGATGAACAGTTTGAAGAGTTGGAAACTAGACTCAAAGGCTTTCATTTAATATGCAATTCACCACATAAAACCTTATAAATAATTACATATGCTCTTTTGAAGTGGATTCTTGTGCGAATCCATTTGGAATTTTGGCCTATTTAAAAAATTTTCCCATTTGGCATACACCTAAGCTTCTATTTGGACCTCACATCACTTACCATAAGAATTATACTTATATTTACCAAGTCTAATTGACGTCCATCATGTTAACAATATATAAAAATATTATAATAAGCCCGCATGACATTACGAAATCCTAACTTACTTAATGAAAGTTTTTTCTGGGGCCTTACAGCTTTGTATTGCGCTCTCACTTTCACAAAATGAGTTTTCTTCTAAGAATAAGTACGCCAAAAATTTCCATTATCATTTATATATCATCACCTATAAATTTTTTTCCATTTAATTGGGGTAATAATTTTCTTAGAGTAAAAGTTAATTCCAAAAACAAACTTTTATGTAATATTGTATAAGGAAAATACGACAACCTATTCTTAAAAGGTTGGAGTCTGCCGCGACTTCATGGACTTAAAAGTCCCACGTCAATTCTGGACTTTTCTGTTATCCAACTAAGTTGGTTTTAACAAATAATTCCTTATTGACATTACTATATGGAACCATTCCAAAAATGGTTATCCCTTTCCCGTTCGCTTCCAATTCCAAATTGGCTTTAATATTGATTAATATAGTATATGTTTAGTTCAAAAATTATACTTGTACTTTATAAGTTCAAAAATAATTAAAAAATATAAGGATAAATCGTAATCAAATAAAATGAGTCTTAAAGATGATTATTGTGTTAAGATCGTTGTAGATACGAAAGTATGAAGAAAATGAACTTGGCTTAATAAAGAAGCAATTATTGGAAACCAAGAAAGAGATAGAGATGGAGATAGAGAGAGAAGTTGTACTATCCGAGAATAATCATCATGCTTATTACAATGTGAAGGTCTCCTTTATATAGTAGAAGACCCTCCTCGAAGTAATCAAAAAGTACAAAAATTGGTGGCTTCCACTTAGTAAAGAAGTTAGGCACTAAACGACGTCGCTTCTACTTTACCAACTGGGTCGTGCCCTTACTTGGGTCGACCTTATCATAATGGACGTGCCCACTCGGCATGGGGGCGTTAAGAGCCAAATTTTACCCTATAAGTTAGTCCATCCATTCATTAGAGACATGCTCGATGACCGTCTTCAATGGACGAACATCCATATTACGCTTTTATGGAAATTTGGACACACCCATAGGCGCCTTTTTCAAAGGGAATGAGCGTGTGTAATATTGTTGAGTCGTTCACATGCTACCCCTTTTCTAGAATGATGTCACTGTTCGCGTGTGCATCATTATAATTGTTCTTGAGACTGTTCAGAGCATGACATGATGTTTTAGTTTTCCGCATCATTTCGAATTGTGCCTTTTTTATTTCTGCGTACCTTATATCTATAAATAGAGAAGCGGTTTAATGGGATTCATCTTTCGAACCTTTGGAGAGTTTTCCTTTATTTCTTTCTTGGAGAGTTTTCCTTTATTTCTTTCTGGTAATCGTTGCTTCATTTGAGAACTACCATTTCAAAGGATTGTACCTCTTGTTGTCGACACATTTCATCATTAATAATATCATGGTGAAACGTCGTCAAGATAGCAAAAGGACCAAGGATAATGCCCCTTCTAGGGCTCCGCCTTCTTCAGATGGTGAGGGGGAAGAAGTGGAGAAAATCCTCGTTCCCCTAGCAATGGATAATATTCTTCCGAAGAACCTGAGTGTTCGAACTGACTTCAACTCGACATGCCCCTCTTTTCCTTGGGAGCATAGTGAGTTATTGCATTCTCACCTAGACGCCCTCAAAAATACGTACAACATCTCTGGCCATGTTGAAATGGCTCCAATCAGGAAGAACTATGCCAATGTGCATAGCCCCGGCTTCTGTACTTTCTACGAATATGCTCTTAGGATCGGATACAGTTTCCCACTTAACCCTCTAGTGGAGGAGCTTTGCCGCTATTATCATGTGTGCCCGGCTCATCTCACACCGTATGCTCTGAAGGTGTGTCGAATTTTCACCAGGCTTGCGGGCGAGGCCGGGAATGTCGTTTCTGTTTATCACCTGTTGTAGATGTTCAACCCTGGCTACATGAGAAGTACCATTCTCCAATTGAGGAGTCGTAGTAGAAAGAGCTTCGTAGTGAGGGCTGGCGACAAAGCTAATCGTAACTTCTGGCGTAAATACTTTTATATCAGGACGAGGCACCTGGTATCCAACCCCGAAGGGTTTCTGTAGACGTGGAACTCGGGATGTAAGAATCTTTGTGCGTGATTTCGTGATGCTTTGTTTTGATCGATCAATCATGCTGATTTACTTTCCTTCCTTTTGTTGTGGTAGCTCGCCCGCCTCGTCCCGTTGATGACATTAGGTTGTGGGCGGCGGAGCTAATACGGTATGCGGAGGCCATACCTGGGCTAAGTTCAGTAGATTGTATGGCCCAACTGGTAACAATCCTTCCTGTTCTTTTCTCTTTCCCTTTATTTTGGCTTGGAGACCCTTTATTCAATGTATTCTCATTTGGCATGTCAGGGCGCTACTACAAAGGAGAAGAAGAAGAACACCGTTGTTGGACCGTCTAGGGAAGAGTCTGACTCCGATAGGGAGGATATATTTGTGGGAGGCTCGCCTAGAGACAACACTCTTTTGACCTCACAGCAGGGGGTTGCGTTGGTGGCTACATCTGAGGCGGTGCCTGAGGCTGTTCCAGTGGTGATACCTGAGGCCGCGCCAATAACGATGCCTGAGGTAGTGTCGGTGTCGATGCCTGAAGCCATGCCAATAACGATGCCTGAGGCCGTGCTTGTGTTGGTGCTGAAGCCGCTCCAGTGGAGGCAACTTCTGAAGACGAAGAGCCGCCGGAGAAACTGAGGCGGCAACTGATCACCGGCAAAGGAATTGCAATTGAGGGCGCGAGGCTTAGTGAGCCCCACCGAGAGTCGAGGCTAGTTTTTATGGCTGAGGCCATTCGTTCAGGGAGATTGGCTCCTTGAGAAACAGCCTCTGGTGTCCGCTCGACCCGTGCCCCAGAAGGCGGGTCGTCTTCTGCAGTTAGGGGATCGAGCGTGGAAAATGAGAGGACGAGCTCTGAAGAAGCTCTAGGAGAAGAAACGAGGGGCTCAGCTCGCGTGGAGATGAGGGCGGGCAGGTCTACTCGCCGAATTATGATCCCTGGTGGGTATAATATGTTAGAAGACAGCAAGCAAGCCACAACGGACATGACCTTGTTATGTGCGGCTGCAGAGCATGAAACGCTGAAAAGCGTTAGTAACAGGGATTTGTTGAGGCGGATCGCCGACGCAACGTTGCAAGTAGCTTTCGTTTTTTCTTTTATGAGTATTAAAGTGACTTTGGTACATAGTGACATGTTTCTTCTCTTTTTTTTGAACCCTCATCTTGGAGGTGGAGAGGAGGTGGCGTGAACAAAAGAAGGCGGCCACCTTCAATAAAATGGCAAAGAAATACAAGGAGTGTCATGCCAAGCATCAGGCGTTGGCAAATGTACTCAAGTAAGACCCTTAGTTTCGGACGTTCCATGAGGGTCTTCAGGAATCGGAAGCTACGTTGAAGAAGAGAGTGCCCGATCTGGAGGAGATTGATGAGCAGCTGATGGTTTCTTTGGCTTGAAACACCGAGCTGAAGGCTCTCCTTCAGCCAAAAGAGGAGGAATTGGAAATAAGCTGTGGGGTAGCGACGGAGGTTGCAGAATTGCAGACCCAGGTCACGACCCTCAGAGCCGAGCTTGATGCTAGGACGATCGAGGTTGAAGTCCTCAGGCAAACTGCCCTACAAGATGTTGCGCATCGTGATGCGCATGAGATGTGGGTGTACCATGATGCCAGGTTGGTCGTATTTGAGGAGTTCTTGGCGGCATGTCGGGCTTCTAAGGTGGAAGTCGAAAGGCAACGACACTTAGCCCGTGTTGCCGATGAAGCGGCCGGTTAGAGCTCTGACTCACCAGGTAGGGAGGGCTGTAACTCTACAGACGTCAACCGTTTAGACTCCAGTTCATGGATTTCTAAGATTTATCAGCCTGGAGATGGCAATGGGCCGGACGGCGATCGGGCGGGTCGTGATGGGCAGAGCGGTGAAGGCTCTTAAGACTTTGTATATATATTTTTATGTAAATGTGGCATTTCTATAAGGTCAGATGTATGTATACTTGTGGAGATAATGGAATATGATTTTTTGCTATTGTCATTCTTCTTTTGTTCCTTAAAGCTTTTATTGCATTTCCGATTGCTGCTTTGGCTCTTCCCACCGTAGTTTGGGCTAGGTCGGCATGGGCGGTTTCAACTGTCATCAAATTTTAGCCAAACCAGGTCGATTACTGGCGTTGATGGCCTTAGCCGAATTTAGATTAACGACCTTAGTCTTGATGGAGCCAATGGCCTTAGCCAAACTGAGATTAACGACCTCAGTCTTGATGGAGTCGACGGCTTTGGCATTTGGCCATATAGGTGACTGGCTGTCATCGTCGTTTGCTTGTCGTAGTCGAACTAGGTTGACTGTTGGCGGCGATGGCCTTGGCCATGATGAAGTCGATGATCTTTGGTCATAACTTATAGATGGCCTTAGGCGTATGGTTGATTTTGTTTGTCATCGAATCATTTGCTTTCTGTAGTCGAACTAGGTCGACCGTTGGAGTTGATGGCCTTAGCCATGGTGAAGTCAATGACCTTTGGTCATAGCTTGTTGATAGCCTTGGCCATGTGGTTGATTTCGATTGTCGTCGAATCATTTGTTTGCCATAGTCAAACTAGGTCGATCATTGGCGTTGATGGCCTTAACCATGATGAAGTTGATGACTTTTTGTCATAGCTTGTTAATGGCCTTGACCATATGGTTGATTTCGTTTGTCGTTGAATCATTTGCTTGACGTAGTCGAACTAGGTCGACCGTTGGACTTGATGGCCTTAGTCATGATGAAGTCGATGACCTTTGGTCATAGCTTGTTGATGGCTTTGGCCATATGGTTGATTTCGACTGTCGTCGAATCATTTGCTTGCCATAGTCGAACTAGGTCGACCGTTGGCGGTGATGGCCTTAGCCTTTCATACATTAGAGATGGCCATAGCCCTTCATATTGAAGATGGTTGTAGCCTTTCATATATTGGAAATGGTCGTAGCCTTTCATACGTTGGAGATGGTCATAGCCCTTTATACATTGAAGATGGCCGTAGCCTTTCATATCTGAGATGGCCATAGCCTTTCATACATTGGAGATGGTCGTAGCCTTTCATACATTGGAGATGGCCGTAGCCTTTCATACATTGGAGATCAAGTAAGTCCACTCGCTTTATCATGTTGGCCTGGAGGTCGTATGGAGAGGTTGATATGGTAAACTTGTGCCGCAAATATTTCCTATTGTCCCATTTGCCGCCTCATTAAAAACCTTCTCGAGAAAACTCAATTGGGACAAAACTTGGGTAAGAGAAAAAAGAGTATGACTCGGAAGACATCTTTCAGAAGTGGAAATACTTGAGGTGGGCAACGTTGTAGTTGTTTTGGAGCGTTTTTCCTTTCATTGTTTCTAACTGGAATGCCCATTTGTTGGCTACTACTGTGATTTTGTAGGGTCCTTCCTAGTTGGTGCACAATTTTCCTTCACTTGGGTCTTTGGATGCCAATATCTTGGCTTTAAGGACGTAGTCTCCCATTTTGAGTGGTCTTATCTTGGCCCTCTTGTTGTAGTATCTTTCGACCTGTTGTTTTTGGACCACCATTCTGATGTGGTCCATTTCTCTCCTTCCTTGAACTTCATCGAGGTCTTGGAGCCTGTTTGTGTCATTTTCTGTTCCACTGGTGTGTAATATCTTAGTCTTGGTTCACCCACCTCGATTGGTATGACCGCGCCGGTTTTGTAGACCAGCGAGTACGGTGTTTCCCCTGTGCTAGATTTAGGTGTGGTCCTGTACGCTCACAACACTTCAAGAAGCAGCTCTGGCCATAGCCCTTTGGCGTCCTCGAGCTTCTTCTTCAGTATGTTTAATATTTCTTTGTTAGAGGATTCTCCCTGGCCGTTAGCGGCAGGGTGATATGGCATGGAAAGTATCCTATTGATGCGCCATTCTCGAAGAATTCGGTCTTTTTTTGACCGATGAACTGTCTTCCGTTGTCACAACTGATTTCTTGGGGATTCCGAAGCGGCATATAATATCTTTCCATATGAAGGCGATCACCTAATGTTCGCGTATTTGTGCGTACACACCTGCTTCCACCCAATTCGAGAAATAGTCAGTCAAAACTAGTAAAAATCGTACATTTTCCTGTCCTGTGGGTAGGGGGCGACCATGTCCATTCCCCATTTGATGAAAGGCCATGGAGAGGTGGCTGAATGAAGGAGTTCTCCTGGTTGGTGTATCATGAGGGCGTATTTCTGGCATTGTTTGCATCGGTGAACGTATTATGTGCCTCCTTCTTCATTGTGGGATAGTAGTAGCCGGCCCGTATGATGCATTGCACGAGGGCGCGGTTACCTGTATGGGTGCCGAATTGGCCCTCGTGCACTTCTTCGAGTACCGGCCTCGTTTGGTGCGGCCCTAGGCACTTGGCCAAGGGTCCGGCAAACGTTCTTTTGTAGAGGTTGTGAGCACGTGATTTTTTCCCTATATGAGAATTACTCCCAAATAATCAAAAATAAAATAACTTTGTTTGTTTGCAATTGTCGTGAATTATGTGTTATTTTTCTTTTATTGTTCGCATTTGTCTGTGCATTTTTATTTGTTAATTAATAAAATACAAAAGATATGTTGCATGTGCATTTAGGAATTTAATTTTACAATTAGAAATTAATTGAACAATATTTGGGTTTTACAAAATGAAATTCACAAAAATAGGCATCTTTTGCATTTTTAGCCTTTAATGTCCAAATTGTGTGATTGTGTTTTAATTGTTATTTAGTTTTAGGTGATAATTGTTATTATGAGTTAACTAGTAATTTAAGATAAATTTATTTTTTCTAATTTAATCTTAACATTTTTAGTTTTATTAATTAGAAAATTAAATATATAGAAAAGAACAAAAAAAAGAGTTAAAAATCGAAATTGGGCCATTTTTTAAAAAATTAAATCCTAGGCCCAAATCCCACCCCCTTACCCAGCCTGTCACTAACCAGAAACACCTCCCCCCCCCCTTTTCATTTTTCATTTTCAAAACCCTCTCCAACACTAAGAGACCAAACACCCCCGAGCCGTCTTCCACCAAACGACCCCCGACCCCTGCTGACCTTTACCTAAACGACCAACACCCGTCGTTGACCCCCCTCCCCCCAATAAAACTCACATGTCCGTCAACTATCTAGCAAACCACGACAAAACCCTAACCAACCAACCACCACGTCCAACATTCACCACCAGCCGCTGCACCACCCTACGACAAAACAACCTCACTCCACCACTTCAGCCCCGTCAACTAGGCAGCGATGTCGCCCAGAACCACCACGCCAGTCCCGTCACCAGCAGCCCTTCATCTCCGTCTCCAATCAACCAGTACACCAGCCCTGACCAACGACCAACATCGTCAACGAGCCCAGCCCCGTTTCTGCTTCACGTCGACCACAACAACTTCGTCGCCGAAAAATCCCATGAAACACTAAACTCTGTCACCACTCACACACACACAGGTCTCCAATGAACCCAAGATGATTCTGTCCTTATTTTGATTTACAAGAGAATTCTCAGAGAGTTCGCAAGCCCCTTATTCCTTCTCATTTGGATCTATATTTGTTCAGTATTGTGTTTTATTTCTTCAGTTATATAATAAATATGTACTATTGGTTTAAATTCTTTAATCCATGTTATGTTTAGTTCCTTTCTCTCCATTGTCTACCATTTTTACATATGAACTTAGTTGTTTGAATTTAGTATATTACAGTGCTCATACATTTTGTTTGGGTCAGAATAATGTTAGTTTATGCCCATGTATCTATGTCAATAATGGTTGAAAATTTGATCTTGTTAGTTCAATATGATTTTTGTTCTGATTCATTGGTCTATTATGATATTTGATCCGATCTGAGTTTTACTTTAAGTTGTTGATAGAGTTTGATTAGGCGTACTTGATTATAGCTGATGGATTTTAGTGCAGATTTACAGGGGACATAGGTAGAATAGTAATTTAAGTAATATCAAGGGTATTTTGGGATTTAAAAGTGTAGAAATTATTAGTTTAAATATTATGTCCAAAAAGAACTTATATAATATTACATTTAATTAATAAAAATTGGGGAACAAGACATAGTGGTATGTGGAGGCTTAAAAGGAATTGATTAAAATATGTTGCCCATACCTTCTAGGAATTAAATAAAGAAAATGCAAGGGTTAGTGGGGAACAAGACATAATAATATAAATAAAGAAAAATGGGGTTTGAAAAGTAAAAAGAGGGGAATATTAATGAAAAAGCTAAAAGTCTTCACATAATAGAAGAATATTTAAAGCTAAAAATGAGAGCGGGTAATGATAAAAGTTTTTCTTTTACAACTGTAAAAGAACAAAATGAGGGCTGAAAGCAAAAGGAGCTTAGGTTTAAATATTGAGATGAAGAGAGTCATTGGAGGGGGGGGGGGGGGGGCACAGAGAATAAGAGTAAGAAATGAGAGTTAAAAAAAGAGAAAGCTGAAAACCCCCAGTGTTTATTTGAAGCTTCTCTTTTTGCTTCATTGATTTCGTTTCTCTTGATGCAAATACACTAAGACTGATCTTAAGAAACTCTAGTGTATCTTTGAGTTCATTTGGTTTGTTTTGATATTGTTGTGGGTTAAATTCCATTTATGTTGGTATTTTCTGGTTTTATTTTATTGGGTTTCTGGTCCGTTGCTGTTGGTTTGCTGGGTTAAGCTACTCCTGTTGCTATTTTGCTTTGTTGATTACTGCCTTACTGATTTCTCACATTCCTCTTATCTTGCTTCCAATATAAAGTACTCGACTTTAACACTGTGTAAGCTGCAAATATGAAGGCATAAATGCATATGAAATTGAAGTTGGAAGTTCGATTAAATTGTTTCTTCTTTTCTAGTTGTATTTAGAGTATTCTCATAAATTGTTGTTATGCATCTTAAAAACTGAAGTCTGGACTATTTTTCAGTTTGAGTTGTATTAATTGAAGTTATAGTTATAATGAATTACTATGTGGTATAGCTGTAGTTAGTCGTTTGTATGATAATATTTTTCTCTTTGAAGTTAAAAGTCAGAAATAGTTTAAGCATGTTGTTAAATTGAAATTAGTAAGTATAAGCTTTCTTAGTAATAAAATGTAATAGTTAATGGATTAGTTGCTAGATTTCATTTCTAATTGGTTTGTTGTATTTTAGGCAGATTTTCAATAGGGAGGGCTTGATTTCGTTAGACAGCATATAGGCCAGTATTCGGATCCATGTTGATAACATTCCCTAGCCGTTAATTTCAATAGTTTAAATCAATTTTAGGAATATTTTCAATTTGGAGAATGGTTAGTTTGTTTTTAATATCTTGACAATCTCGCATGCATTTTGTAATCAGCTTTCGTAGTTCTCATATAGAATAAAGGCTCGAAACAATTCCCCATTTTTGCAAGCTCGAGTGCAATTTTCGTTCCCATTAATCTAATAACTAATAAGAGGCCTGAACTTATAAACATGCAATTAATTAGGGCTTTTTCTCTTTTATTAGAGATGGATTTAATAGAAAAATGTAGTTACTTTAGGATTATCCTTTTAAAATAAATGAGCATCGCCTCGCCTAATAATGACAAAATAGCGGGGCCCTTATTAAATGTATATATTAGAATACTTAGACTTTGGGATGGGATGTTTAGCAAATTTCACGGTATTTCCCAAAGATAATAACGTGTTAATCACTTTAGGCGCGTACTTTAATAACATTACCTCCTTAAAGTAGGGTGTGCATTTTATGCAACCCAAATCAACTCCCAAAATGTTGAATAGAGTGTGTTTAGGATTGTGGGTGCATTTGTGACGCAATCTGAAGGCACGCTTTAAATGACGTTCACCTTTCTTTTAAAAAATATATATTGAATCAAGGAGGTTAAAAGTATAATTGGAACATAGGCTCTTCATATTTTAAAATCAGATAAAAAGATAAATATGATAGTTGAGCGACCGTGCTAGAACCACGGAACTCGGGAATACCTAATGCCTTCTCTCGGGTTAACAAAATTCCTTATCCGGATTTCTGGTTCGTGGAGTATTAAACATAGTCATTCTCTTCCTCGATTCGGGATTCAACCGATAACTTGGGACACCATAAACCTCTCAAGTGGCGATTCTGAATCTTTATAATAAATCTCGTTTCGATTGTCCTATAATTGAAAAAACTCCTATACCCCCTGCGGGTGTCGGAAAAATGAGGTGTGACAGCTTTGGCGACTCTGCTAGGGATGAAGACCCAGAACCACTGGTTCAGGGTTAGAAATCGAGCTTAGAATAAATTGTTATGTTTAGCTTTATCTGATTTTGTTACATGATATGTGCTTAATATGCTAATTGACTGCTTTTACCACTTTGATATTTTGTGAACTGTATATAAACTGTATCGAAATCTGTCTCCTCTATGAATCTTCTAAATCATAAAGAAGGGTGCACTTCGTGTGACTTCTTTTGTGTTTAGAGTCAATCCCATTTTTAGAACGAGGTTCGCATAAGTTGCAAAGACGGGTTGAGCTTCTGTATCCCCGGTACGCTGCCTTCCCACCCTCCGCTCGACCTGTCCGCTCGGGTAAGCCAGGTATAAAACAAACACCCAGGTTCTGACCCTAGAAGAACTCAACTTTGTGCTGGATCCCTAGTAGGAACACTTATCTACATCATGTGCAAGTTTGACTTAGGGGACTCAACACAGGGGTTGGGTCCTTCTAGGAATAGCAACCTCAAACAGAAAAGACCATCTTGATGCATCCTACTTGTGTTTTGTGCATTTATTTGTTTCGGACCCGCTTCTAAATCTCGGGAATCATAGAAAATTTTGGAAAACTAAGAAAAAGAGAAAAATAGCAGCTGGAGAGTTAGATGATTAATTTAGAAAAAAAAACAATGTCGAAGTACTGCCGGAACTTTGCCGAGATTTTGAGAAATTAACAAAAATATATATTTTACTTTTAAAATTGTTTGTTTTACCCAAAAAAAAGAAAGAAAAAGAGCAAAAAATGTGTAGAAAAGAGTCTTTTAATTTAGTTTGCTTTGTTTTCAAAAATGGAAAGGAAAAATAGTTTGTTTGCTATAAACGAAAAGGAAAAAAATATGTTTGTTTTCAAAAATTAATTAGTTGTTTTGGCGAACTACGTTGGTTTGATTCTCACCGGATGTGAAATACGTAGGCAACCCTCATCGGGTCCAACCACTCCTTCGCAAAAATAGCCAAAAATGTCAATTTTTTGTCATATATAAGTCGGGTGATCCCGCTCATGTCAAATATAGCCGAATGTTCCCGAAAGGGAAGCCAGAAGGCTGAATATACATAAACGGCCACCTTGGTTTTTTTTAATAGATTTATTGTCATTGACCCACACAGTCTCAAGATCTTCGTCCCCGAGATGCGGAAACGCCGTGTTTTCAAATATCTGGTATTTTATTTTCAAAAAAAGGGAGCCATATATAAGTCGGGTGACGCGTTTTTGTCACAAATAGCCGAATATTCCCAAAAAGTATGCCGGAAGGTTAACTTTGCATAAACGGCCACTTTTGGTCATTTTTTAGATTTTGGCAGATTGACCCACACAACCTTAAAATCTTCGTTGCTGAAGTGTTGAAAGGCCGTGTTTGCAAAATTAGGCATTTACTTTAATTTGAAAAAATAAGAAAAAGAGTTAGTGGGCAAGTGAATGATGTTTTGGATATTTGGTAACACTAAGCTGAGCCAGCTTCGGCAGTGTCTTAAACCGTTCTTGCCGAGATAGCCTTAGAGTATCTTTCAGTTTTCGAAAGGCTATTTTCGTAAAAGAATGGACAAGTTTGTAAAATAATCCTTCCCAGCCTAAAAGTTCATGTGAAATTGAGTAGGGGCCATGTCTGCAAGAATAGCCATTTGGTTAAATTGGCATATAGGGGAAGGAATCTGGCTGTCTATTTTTTAGATGTAATTCTTAGATTAGAGTATGCGGGTTGTTTGATTTTCGAGTGCGTATGTTGTCTTTTCGTCAAATTTTGTTAGTTTGGTCAGCTTTTAAACCATTGTAATTAAAGTTGGTTTTATTATGAAAATTGAAAATTCCAAAAAATATTTTATTGTTGATTACCTTTTATTAGTCCGAACTACGCAAGATTTGATTCATGCGGAGTCATGATATGTGGGCAATCTCCATAAGATTCGACCACAACAAAAAAATAAAAAAATCAAAAAAAGAAAGAAAAAAGGGAAAAGATGTTGTTAATAATGAGGATTGATGGAGTCCATTCTAACCTGTTTTGTTTTGAATCACAAAGAAAGTTAAGGCGCTTGGTTTGTGGTAAGCCGGAAACACAAGATCCAGGAAAACTTGATTGTAATCCAAGACAATGACACCCAGAATATCACGCAGAATCATTTACCTGCACATCATGATGCACACTTTGTAGGGATGAGGCCTGAAGTTAGTGAGCACTCGAATCCTATTGGGAACTTGTTGACTGAGGTTGATGATATTGAAATTGGTAATTGTATTGGCAATATTGATGCGAAGCTTAGTGACTAAGATGCCAGGTTTGATAAGTGGGAGGACGCTCCGTTCTTTAGTTAGTAGGAGAGAAGCTTTTGCTGGCTTATTTTGTTGTTATTTCTGTTGTTCGGATTATTCTTTGGGTTGTAATCCAAATATTGTATTGTGTCAAACTTTCTTATCTTTCCATTTTTGTCATAGCGGTTTGTTTAATTTTTTCCAGGTTTGTTTCGGGATTGTATTCTGGTTTGTTTTTGTTTGTTTTGTTATTCAAATCATTTCACCGTTAGTCTAATGCAAAATCCGGTCTTTTATTATTTCCAGCCATCATTTTGTTTAGTTCTTTTATAATTTTCCTCAGCGCCGATTCTAGTGATTGACATGCGCACACAGTTTGGGCTTAATCTTAAAGTTAATCATAAAATATTGAGAGGTGATTGGAACATTTAAAGGAAATAAGGACGGTTTGAGATTATTCGGAGCTCGAGTCATGTGAACTAGGGCACATAAAACAAAAAGAAAATCGTTAAACGCAAGATTCGCCAAAATGACATAAGGGTCGTTCATGATAATGAGAGTGAGAGTAACGATGCTTTAGAGATGACAAATGAAAAAGCAAATCTGTGAATATAATTGTCAAGTCCAGCACCATCAGAAGAGGCTATAAATCTTTAATTGTGTTGTTCGCGCTTGGTATGTTTTGAAGACTGGAATGACGAAGGCATTTTGTTCTGCTAGCTAAACACTTTATCTTTCGTTACCCCTTTTGAGCATTATTTATTTTCTTTCATACCCCTCATTCGGAATCAGTAGCAAAGGTTAGAAATACAAACGTGGAAGAAAAAGGAAAAGAAAAAAGGAAAAGAAAGAAACAAAAACAACAAAAAAGAAAAAAAAAAGAAAAGAAAAGAAAAAATTGATAACAAAAACAAAAGAAAATTAGAAGAAAACAAAGGAATTGTGAACTACGTTCGACCTGATTCCTCAAAGAGGATACAAAGGCGCCTAACAGCTCGGTCATAGTGTATATCAAAATAAAAATCCCCAAGCAAGAAACTAGGGAAAAAAATTTGTGTTTATTATGAAATAATTTAGTTCCGAAGGTTGTAATTTTAAACTAAATTGATGTGTTTTTGAGCCTTTATACACTTTCTTTCTAGCCTATCCAAATCCCACATTACGGTCCAAAGAAAGACCTTCTAATCAGTCTTTAAAAGAGGCCAAGTAAGGTAAATGGGAGAGTCATATCAGAACATAACACTCTGATCCCCAACGAAAGGACTCCGACCCCCAGCAGAAAAGACTCCGGTCCCTGGCAAAAAAGAAACACGAGAGAGTTTTAGTGGTAACACCCCAATCCCCAACTAAAGAGTAATATAAACGAGAGAGTCTTATTAGTGAAAACCTTCACGGGCACCATAAGACGATGAAAGCTGAAAGAAAACCAAAATGAGAGAGGCTTGACAGTGAAAACCCTTCGGGCACTACAAGTCGAATACAGATTGAGAATCAAATGGAAATCACCAGACGGAAGTTGTGAAAGGCGGCTAACGATGGAGGATAGGCCATATGTGCATGTCATGACCATTAGAATTGGTATCCGTATTTGATGGGTTTTTATTTTATAGTCTCCTTGTTAGAGAGCCATATCTTTCCTTTGTCTTTTATTCTGTTCCTTTTTATCTTTCTCCTTTTATAGAAAAATTCCCCAGTAGAGTCGGTTTGGTAAGAAAAAGTGAGATATGACTTCAAAATCTGCCATCAGCTTTCCAATGAGATCTTACTAGTACATCCAAGTGGTATAGTCAGCTAGGAACAAGCGCGAGGCCAGTGTCAAGAAGGATATCCCTAGCAAAAAGCGAAGGTTATAGACCTCGCCTAGGCCAGTAGACGAATCGAGAAAGAACAACGCGAAGAGCAATGGACATATTTGGAAATTCCTATGAGACTCAAGGGTTGGGAAATGACAGTTCCTAGGCTATGCCACAAAAGAGGGGGAATATCCCCAGTAGAAAATGTTTTTCAGTGACAAAGATGAACGAAGAAAGTGGTTCATCAGTAAAACATGCAAGATCCTCAAGAGGAGTCAACTGTCATAGGAATGTGGGGATCAGGATACAAATGAAAAACAACGGTGAGAGCTTTGTGAATAAAGAATAGTCAAAAGGGAAGAAAATTATTGACCAACTTTCAAGATGGCCAGATGACGCAAAACAAGGCAAGACGTTCTAAGACCACAAATAACATCATCCCCAACAAGTTTTGATAGTGTAATAGAACGCAAAGAAGGGAAGGAGAAAAGGAGAACCATCCCCGGTAGGAGCATCACAAACAACCAGCGCGTTTTAAAACTAACAATTTTCTTTGATTTGATGCAGGAAAAGGAAATGGCACTGATCGCAGAAATGCATGCCAAAAGGAAGATTATCAAACTGGGGCAGAAAATTTTTCTTTCATTTTGAAAATTTTCTGGAAATAAAGTATCCACTTGGGAGGAAGGAAGATAAGACAAGCCTTAAGGAAAGTGGTCTTTGAATTAGTGTTATCCCTAAAATAACAAGTTTTAATGAAGGGAGTTGTATCCCCAGCGGACAGAACAAAGGAGTAAAGCTTGTGTTCAGAAAAAGCAAAAGGCAGTGCCATACCAACAACTTCCAGTAGAATGAAGCATCGATTTTGAAGGAATAAAATCCACCCCCCCCCAGCAGTGTTATCCTCAACAACGTTATCCCCAGATGATAATACTTTTATCCCCAACAGTGTTGAGAGAAAATAAATTTTTTGAAGGTGGTATAAAGGGATGAGAAGAAAGGAGATTCCCCAGTGGTATTATCCCCAGTAGGTAAGTAAGTAATTCCCCAGCAATGTTACCCCCAGTAGTCTCGAGGGAAGACAAAACGAACTTTTAAAGGACGAAGCCATCCCCATCAAAGCCAAAAATCGGCCACCATTTAAAAACTGTTAAATTTTTCTTTGTTTGATAGTTGAAACATGAACAAAGTAGTGCAAGGGAAAAAGAAAAGAAAAGAAGAAATTACAAAGGTAAGTTTCTCAAATATTTGATGTTTACATTTTCCTCCTTGGATAAAAAATTCTAGTATGATGGATTTCCCTCCCGATACAATCTTAGTCCGATGAACTTTCTCCTAAGATAACAATCTTAGTCCGATGAACTTTCTCCTAAGATCACAATCTTAGTCCGATGAACTTTCTCATAAGATAACAATCTTAGTCCGATGAACTTTCTCCTAAGATCAAAATCTTAGTCTGATGAATTTTCTCCTGCGATAATTTAAAAAGAAAGAAAGTCTGAATTTGAAAAACAAAGAAAGTCTAATTTTGAAAAAAAAAGTCGGAATTTGGCAAAAAATTAAGAAAGTATGGATTCAAAACATGTACCTAGTATGAGGAATTGTCTCCTAGAGTCAAAATCTCAGTCCGATAAATCTTTCTCCTAAGGTCACACAAAAATGGACCTGGTCTGATATCCTAGAGTCAAGATCTTAGTCTGTTGAATCTTTCACCTAAGATAAAAATCTTAGTCTGATTAATTTTTCACCTAAGAAAATTTCTAAAATCTTAGTCTGTTGAAACTTTCACCTAAGATAAAAAGATCTTAGTCTGATGAATTTTTCACCTAAGATGATAATCATTTCAGTCTTTACATTTCATGTTTAGTCGCCCACCGGTATAAATAGGGAATATATTTCATGTTTTTGCCTTTAGGCGCCCACCTGTATAACTAGGGAATACATTTTATGTTTTGAAGTTAGGCGCCCACCTGTATAACTACGGAATACATTTCAGACTTTACATTTCATGTTTAGGCGCCCACCTGTATAACTAGGGAATACGCTTCATGGTTTGAATTAAGGCGCCCACCTGTATAACTAGGGAATACATTTTATGTTTTTCCTTTAGGCGCCCACCTGTATAACTAGGGAATACATTTCATGTTTTGAATTTAGGCGCCCACCTGTATAACTAGGGAATACATTTCATGTTTTGAATTTAGGCGTCCACCTATATAACTAGGGAATACATTTCATGTCTTTGAATTTAGGCGTCCACCTGTATAACTAGGGAATACATTTCATGTCATAGCTAATTAGGCGCCCACCTATATAATGAGGGAATACATTTCATGTCTTTGCAATTAGGCGCTCACCTGAATAACTAGGGAATACATTTCATATTTTTCAATCTAGCGTCCACCTGTATAACGAGAGGAATATTTTTCAGTATTTACATTTCAGGTCTTGAAATCAGTAACCCACCACAAGGCATAAGGTTACAACAAAAAATCGCCAGCATAAGCAAGGAAGCCGTATCCTCAGCAGACGGAACAAAATGATGAAACTTGTGTTCAGAAAAGCACGAAGCCGTATCCCCAGCAATTTTCGGTAGAAAGAAGCGCCGGAAGAAACACAACCCGTCAAGAAATCAAGGCAGCAAGAACAAGTTGAAAATAGATAAGACCTTGTAATCCTTAGGCTAGCCTAGCTTCTTTTTTTTTTAGCACGATTGAATAAGGAGATTGGTAAAGCAGTGGTAATAGCATGCAACAGTAGTAACAGTAAAATCGCAGTCCCATGGTAGTCCAGCTACCAAAACTTTTCGAACTATATTGAACTGATTCCCTTTTAGCCATGGATACGTAGGAAATCTTTCGAAGCAAAGCTACGGTAAAATCTTTCCAAACAAAATGCTTCACAAGGTATATTCAATCGGGCAAAAATCGATCGTATCCATTCACTCGATCTTTGCATGAAAATCTTCGTGTTTTCGGACAAAGAGGGGCAGCTGTGAGAACGTGATTTTTGCCCTATATAAAAATTACTCCCAAATATTTCAAAATAAAATAACTTTGTTTGTTTGCAATTGTCGTGAATTATGTGTTATTTTTCTTTTATTGTTCGCATTTGTCTGTGCATTTTTATTTGTTAATTAATAAAAATACAAAAGATATGTTGCATGTGCATTTAGGATTTTAGTTTTACAATTCGTAATTAATTAAATAATATTTTGATTTTACAAAATAAAATTCACAAAAATAGGCATCTTTTGCATTTTTAGCCTTTAATGTCCAAATTGTGTGATTGTGTTTTAATTGTTATTTAGTTTTAGGTGATAATTATTATTATGAGTTAATTAGTATTTTAAGATAATTTTTGCTTTTATAATTAAATCTTAACATTTTAGTTTTATTAATTAGGAAATTGAATAAATAGAAAAGAACAAATATAAGAGTTAAAAAATGAAATTGGGCCATTTTTTTAAAAATTAAATCCCAGGCCCAAATCCTACCCCCTAAACCAGCCCGTCACTAACCTAACACACCCCCCCCCCCCCCCGTTTCATTTTTCATTTTTCAAAACCCTCTCCAACCCTAAGAGACCAAACATCCCCCAGCCGCCTACCACCAAACGACCTCGGACTGCTGCTGACCTTTACCCAAATGACCAACACCCATCGTCGACCCCCCATCAACCTCACCTGTGTGTCGACTATCCAGAAAACCACTATAAAACCCTAACCAACCAACCACCATGTCCAACGTCCAACACCAGTCGTTGTACCACCCTACGACGAAACAACCTCACTCCACCACGTGAGTCCCGTCAACCAGGCAGCAACGTCGCCACGCTAGTCCCGTCACCAGCAGACCTTCATCTTTGTCTCCAAACAACCAGTACACCAGCCCTGACCAACGACCACCATCGTCAACAAGCCCAGTCCTATTTCTGCTTCATGTCGACCAAAACTGCCTCGTCGCCGAAATATCCCATGAACCGCTGAACTCTGTCACCACTCACACACACAGGTCTCCAACGAACTCGAGATGATTCTGTCCTTATTTTGATTTACAAGAGAATTTTCAAAGAGTTCGCAAGTCCCTTATTCCTTCTCATTTGGATATATTTTTGTTTGGTGTCGTGTTTTATTTCCTCAGTTATATAATAAATATGTACTATTGGTTTAAATTGTTTCATCCATGTTATGTTTAGTTCCTTTCTCTTCGTTGTCTACAATTTTTACATATGAACTCAGTTGTTTGAATTCAGTATATTACAGTGTTCATACTTTTTGTTTGGGTCAGAATAATGTTAGTTTACGCCCATGTATCTGTGTCAATAATGGTTGGAAATTTGATGTTGTTAGTTCAATATGATTTTTGTTCTGATTCATTGGTCTATTATGATATTTGATCCAATCTGAGTTCTACTTTAAGTTGTTGATTGAGTTTGATTAGGTGTACTTGGTTATAGATGATGGTTTTTCGTGCAGATTGAAAGGGTACGTAGGTAGAATAGTAATTTTAGTAATATCAGGGGTATTTTGGGATTCAAAAGTGTAGAAATGATTTGTTTAAATATTCTGTTCACTAAGTACTTATATAATATTAAACTAATACATTTGTTTAAAAAAAAGTGGGTAACAAGATATAGTGGCACGGGGAGACTTAAAAAAAATTGATTAAAATATGTTGCACATACCTGCTAGGAATTAAATAAAGAAAAGACAAAGGTTAGTGGGGAACAAGACATAATAATATAAATAAAGGAAAAAGGAGTTTAAAAAGTAAAAAGAGGGGAATACTAATGAAAAAACTAAAAGTCTTCACATAATAGAAGAATATTTAAAGCTGGAAAGGAGAGCGTGTAATGATAAAAGTTTTTCTTTTACAACTATAAAAGAAAAAAGGAGGGCTGAAAGGAAAAAGAGTTAGGGTTTAAATATAGAGATGAAGAGAGTCATCAGGGGAGGCAGAAAACAGAGAATAAGAGTAAGAATTGAGAGTTAAAAAAAAAGAGAAAGCTGAAAACCCCACTGCTTATTTGTAGCTTCTCTTTTTGCTTCATTGATTTCATTTCTCTTGATGCAAATACACTAAGACTGATCTTAAGTAACTCTAGTGTATTTGAGTTCATTTGGCTTGTGTTGATATTGTTGTGGGTTAAAGTCCATTTCTGTTGGTATTTTTTGGTTTTATTTTACTTGCTTTCTAGTCTGTTGCTGTTCGTTTGTCGGGTTTTTTTATAAATCTGTTGATGGGTTTATCTACTGGACTTAAGCCAACTCGACCAAGGGGGGAAGGATTTTGAGGAGGATACTCCTTTTCAGTAACAGGAGCGTATCATACTACTAATGTATGTAGACCAAGGTGATGTTGATATTTTGCTGTGTTGATTACTGCCTAGCTGATTTCTCACATTCCTCTTATCTTGTTTCCAATATCAGCTACACGACTGCAACACTGTGTAAGCCAAAAATATGAAGGCATAAATGCATATGAAATTGAAGTTGGATGTTTGATTAAATTGTTTCTTCTTTACTAGTTGTATTTAGAGGAGAGAAGGATACCGGGGGTCTATTTGGAAACAGCCTCTCTATCCCAGGGTAGGGGTAAGGTCTGCGTACAGACTACCCTCCCCAGACCCCACTAAGTGGGATTATACTGGGTTGTTGTTGTTGTTATATATTGTTGTTATGCATCTTAAAAACTGAAGCCTGGACTGTTTTTCAGTGAGTTGTATTAATTGAAGTTATAGTTATAATGAATTATTAGGTGGTATTTACAGCAATAGTTAGTCGTTTGTATGATAATATTTTTCTCTTTGAAGTTAAAAGTCAGAAATAGTTTAAGCATGTTGTTAGATTGAAATTAGTAAGTATAAGCTTCCTTATTAATAAAATGTAATAGTTAATGGATTAGTTGCTAGATTTCATTTCTATTTGGTTCGTTGTATTTGAGGCAGATTTTAAATAGGTAAGGTTTGATTCTGTTAGGCAGCATATACGCCAATATTCGGATCCATGTTGATAACATTCCCTAGCCGTTAATTACAACAGTTTAAATCAATTTTAGGAATTTTAATTTAAATTTCAATTTGGAGAATGGTTAGTTTGTTTTTAATATCTTGACAATCTCGCATGCATTTTGCAATTTCAGCTTTCGTAGTTCGCTTATAGAATAAAGGCTCGAAACAGTTCCCCATTTTTGCGAGCTCGAGTGCAATTTTTGTTTGCATTAATTTAATAACTAATAAGAGGTCTGAACGTATAAACATGTAATTAATTAGGGCTTTTTCTCTTTTATTTTATAGACGAATTTAATAGAAAAATGTAGTCACTTTAGGATTATTTTTTTAAAATAAATGAGACTCGACTCGCCTAATAATTACAAAATTGTGAGGCCCTCATAAAAATGTATATATTAAAATACTTAGATTTTAGGATGGGTCGTTTAGCGAACTTCACGGAATTCCCCAGAGATAATAACGCGTTAGTCACATTAGGCACGTATTTTAATAATATTATCTCCTTAAACTAGGGTGTGCATTTCATACAACCCAAATCAACTCCCAAAATATTGAATAGAGTGTGTTTAATATTGCGGGTGCATTTCATGTGACACAATCTGAAGGCATGCTTTAAATGACGTTCACCTTTCTTTTAAAATATATATATTGAATAAAGGCGGTTAAAAGTAAAATTGGCACATAGGCTCTTCATGTTTTAGAATCAGATAAAAATCTAAATATGGCAGTTGAGTGATCGTGCTAGAACCACGGAACTCGGGAATGCCTAATACTTTCTCCCGGGTTAACTGAATTCCTTATTCGGATTTCTAGTTCGCGGACTGTTAAACAGAGTCATTCTCGTCCTCGATTGGGATTCAACTAGTGACTTGGGACACCATAAACCTCTCAAGTGGCGACTCTGAATCTTAATAATAAATCCCATTTCGGTTGTCCTTTAATTGAAAAAACTCCTCTGCCCCCTGCGGGTGCCGGAAAAAGGAGGTGTGAGGTCATTGTTTATTAAGCAATACCGAGCAGCTTGCATGAGGAGTTTCTTTGCCTATTTTTTGTCGAGTGTTAGTGTTCCGTCCTGCAGATAAGATACAAACTGGTTGCGCCAGTCCCAAGTCAGATTTAAAGCGAATGCTTCAGTGTGATCGATGGCAGAGTGGAGGAGGGTAACAACACTTTCTTTGTTGAAGTTTTTAGTGGTCGTAGCGAGCTTCCCTAGACTGTCTGCTTCGATATTTCGTGCCCTTGGAATCTGTTCGAAGCGGCATTGTTGATACCCAATTTTTTTCTATGTATTTTTGTACCTAAAATACTTTCAAAATAACTTGTGAATGCATATATAAGCATCCACAAAAGGTTTGGTATTTTTCTATAATTTTTCAAGCATTTTAAAACCAATTTACAACTTATTTTTGTACTGTAAAATACAATATTTGGTATCAAATCTGGTTATTTTAATAAATAAATTATTTTACTCTCTCAATTGCATAGAACTCAGTTTATGTAATTTTTACAGGATTTTTTAAAGCCATTAGGTATTTCAAAAACTAAAATTGCATTAAATTGTAATTATAACCTATTTCTCAAATTAATAAGTATTTCAATTACAAAAGTCATTCCTGATATTTTTAATTAATTCCAAAAATGTATTTTATTATCTCAGTAATTTTATTGGATTTTCATAAAATTGTTCACTATTTTTATAAAATGAGATTGTGAAAAAAGGCTATTTAAATTGTAGCCTTTTGACATTTCAATTCTAGCCTAAATTCGAACCCCCAATCTAGCCCAATTTAAATCCAATTTGCCTTACCCAAATTTAAACACTCGACCCAAACCCAATCTAAGCCTAACCCGCCCGGTTCCCCTTTCTAATCGTGGCCGTTGATCTCACATATCAACGACCCACATTATTACTTACCAAATTAAACACCCAAACCCCCCTTAGCCCTAGCCATTCCCTCAAGTCTGCCTCCCTTGTATCCCTAATGCTCTCTAAATCTCTCTAACCCTAAATCATTTCCTGTTCACTCCGCTGGCATTAATGGCCGTCCTTGACCGGAAACTTCCATACTCGTCCACTCATCACCTCTCCTGGCCTTTGGGTTCTAAGATCGGAACTTTATTGAGAAGGTGACTGGACCAGGGGTCCTCGATGGAGTTTCACGGATGTGTCAGGCCTTTCTCCGGCAAGTTTTTGAAGGCTAGGGTCCTTGCCAAGCTCCGATGAGTCCGTTCAGGCTTTTCTCGCCGTTTTGAGGCCTTTATGAAAACCCTAATGATTCGAGGTTCTTTTTCATTTTTCTCTGTGTTATTTCACGACCTTCTTTGAGTACCAATTGTTTTTTGAAATTTTTAAAGTGTTTCTCATCTCCTACTTCACCTAGTCGGATTTCAAAAAAAAATTGTTCGTCTCTTTTTTTAAAACATAGGGTTTTCAATAACCTGTCAAATTTTCTTTGATTTTGCTGTTTATTCTTGCTACTGTGTGTTCTTCTCCATGATTTTGAACATTTTCTACTATAGCCCTAAATGTCTTGCCTTACTGATTACCTTTCTAGGGTTATTTGTTTAGTTGTTATGTGCTTTCTTTATAATGTTCCGCTCTTGTTCATCCTCGTCAATGGTATTCCTTGTGTTCTGACCTGTAGTGGAAACCCTAATTTCTAAGGGTATTTTCTATTCTTCTTTCTATGTGAAACCCTAGCCGTCTCTGCTTGCTTCTTGTGTTTACTACATGTTTGGTCTACTATTACCAGTCTCTCGTATGTTCAAAACCTACGCATCTCTTATAGTACTGCTTTTCCCCTTTCCCTAAAACACTAATTGATTTTTTGCACAACTATCTAATTCTCTATTGCTCCCTGTTTCCTGACTAAGTTCAAACAAGTAGTATCTTGACTCCTTGATTTCCTGGGTAATTACCTGCCTTATACGTTCAACCGTGTGATTTTCAAATTTCTTATGTGTATCTACCCTATATTCTGTGATTAATATTATATTTTCTTTCCAAATTTAGACTTAGGTTTGTTATTTTCCATCAGGTTCCTTAATTGAAGGGGTTCTCTCCTCCTTAATTGATATTGATTGATTTCTGAATATTTCCTTGCCTTATTGCTGCCTCTTTTCAAAACTATAAATAGGCTTCCTCTTTTTCTCACAACAGACACTCATACTCGAGTTCTCTCTACTCTTACTCACTAAAAGACTCTCTGCTTTTCTCTTCTCTTCTTTGCTACTTGCTCTCTCTCTCTCTCTCTGCTAAAGGTTAGCCGGCTGAAAGCCAAGGCTAATTATAAGACTTCTCTTTGCTTTGTTACTCAAGTTGCACTGGTAGGTTCCTAATTTCAGTTATGAACTCTCAACTACTTCTTTACTTCACTTTGTTCTTTGTCTATTATATTTTCAGCATGTTTAATCCTTAGTCATTGTCTGTTAAACGCATCTCAGTTTAGGCTCTCGCATGATTAATACCTCTCCTTAATTCCCTTGCCTATTATGTTTAAATTCAATGTTTAATCCCTTTTCCCCTTCCCCGATCTGTTATCTTAAGCATTTTTATATGTTTAACTCCTTGTTCCCTTCTATTATGGTATTTTAGTTAAGTTTTAGTATGTTTAAATCTCTTCCCCTTATTCCCTTGTTTGTTATGTATGTTTCAGTTATGTTTAACCCTTTCCCTATCCCTCACCCGTTTGTATTTAAATTTCAGCATGTTAATCCTCATTCCCTTTCCCTTTGATTGTTTATATTCAGTATTTCCTTTAAAGACTAGCATGTGTAATCCTTCTCCTTTTCCCTGCATTCTTGTTATTCAGTGAGTTCTTGAATCATTCTAATCTTGTTCTTTCAATCTCCTTATGTGATTTCCCCTTCCCCTTTAGTCCCTGTTTGCTTATGAGTTTGTTTTGGATGAGAATGACACTTCATTGCCACTTCTAAACTAAAACTAAGGCTGTTAACAGCCTAAACTCATAATGATCCCACTCCATTTCCCCTCTCTTATGTATTGAGCCTTGACAAAGGTCTCTTGGTGTCCTAATTACCTTCCAGGCCCTTGTCTGACTTATTTACAAGTCTGCTCTTGTTTGTAACCTTTTTAAGTAGTCTAGGGTGTGCCAGTCTCACTCAATAGGCTGGGTTTTACCACTTCATACACTGGTTTCCCTCTAATCCTTACTTTGCACTTATTCTTAGTCCTTTAAGTTCCTACCCTCCTTTAATAAGTCATGTTTAGGGACCTTGGAGTCTCCTCTGAACTTGGATGCCCAGGGCTGGTAATTCCACACTTGCATTATTCCAATCAGAGTGTAAGCAATTTATGGGTCCCTTTGAAGGCCTTTGGAACTTTGTAACACTAAAAAAGAAAAAAGCCTCGGATCTTCGGAGCTCGGATTTGGTAAAAGGCATATGTTGGACATTAAATTTGCTTCGAGACACCTCGAGCCTGTTATTGTTGCTAATGTATTTTTAACTCTTTATTTCTTTAATGTTCTTTACTCTTCTGCCCAGTTTTATAATAATTTGTAATATATAAACTCGGGGGTATAGTATAAGGTACATGGGAGGATTTACTTTCTTGCATTCATATAGAAGCCATGCCTATAGGTTTGCATTATTTATATATTAGTTACCATATCTATAGTTCTCTCATTATTGCAGTAACATCATATGGAAAATATTCTTTTAATGGTTTTTTCTGTTTCTTGCATGCGTTCATTAGATATTATGCCTATAGGTTCACTTTACCTTATTGCATCAGTTTCTTATATAGTTACCATGCCTATTTTACGTTGTTGCATCAACCATATAGATACCATGTCTTAGGGACTTTATTTTATCCATGCATAATCGTCATCATGCCTATTTTATGCTATTGCATCAACTTCATATAGAAACCACGCACGTACGTTTGCATCTTATAATCTCACCTAGAAAGCATGCCCATAGATATAAACGCTAGGCAAAAACAGTAGGTCGTAATTACATAAAAGCATCAACTAAAGGTTTATAAGTTTTAAGTCCAGACCTGCCTAATGTTTCAAACGAGTCAGTTTTCAACTTATCCTAAGTTTGCTTGTTTCAAAACGGGCCCAGGTCTGCCCTTTTCGTAATGTTCTGAACCTATAAACTATTTTCTATATTGAACCTGTGATTGTTTGCTTAAGTCCATGTGCTTTAAGGTCTTTCAAAACTTCATTAAGGTCTTTAAATGCCTTTTCCTATAGTTCCCTTATACTCAACCCACGCGACCAACCAATAGGCCTTTTCTGGAACTTGTCTGCAACCTTAAATCTTTTTGACAGACTTCTGTCTGAAGCTTTGCATTTTCTTTCAAAGTTCTGCTGATTTCTAAAACTCTGTCAACTCCTAAAACGGGCCGGGGAGTTTGAAGCAGATTTTCTATTCAACTCTTACGTGTTAAACTAATCCGGCCGCTCTTCTAACCTCTTTTAAGGACCAAATCAGTAATTGAAGTCATGCTAAACTACTTGCTGTATGTTACGGGGTTTATTTGAGCCTTTAATTGTTTATTTGCAGCCCTCTTATATGCTACTTGTTTTTGACTTTCGCTCTAGCACTTTTACCTTTGAATACTCCATATATGTATCCTATATCTTTCTCCCCCCTTTCTAGGATTAGAAGTCCTAATACCCTAGTACTAACATGTCGGGACGGTATTAGCATGCAATCAGTAAACGATACCAACGCGCTTTAATACCTTAACAGGGTAGGAGGGTAGAATATGGAGATGATAACTGGTATGCTAATACCATATGCGACCCCTCTTTGAGGAGTGTGTGCGAGGAATTGTGACGATGTGATCCATATTATAGTTAAACCTAGGACCCTTTTCCTTTATGTGCTTTATTTAAATGCTTTTCAAACTAACCATCTCTTCAAACTTATGTCCTTCCTTTCTTTCAAACTTTCAAGTTATGTGAATGTTATACATGTGCACCTTATTTTCCTATTTGCTCCGTCTTCTATTAAAGTCACAATTAGCACGGCCGGGAACCACATTTGTGGATCTTGAGAGGTGCCTAACACCTTCCACTCGACATAATTTCAAGCCCTTACCCAACTCTGGTTTTTCTCTCAAAAACACTCTCTTCATCTTAAAGTTTCCTAATGCACTATAATCATTAGGTGGCGACTCTTCTAATTCCATAACCCAATTCCCAAACGGGAATGAGAGTTGTTTTGCCCCTAATGTCGCAAAACGCGATTTCGCTTTTGAAAAAGGGGGCATCGACAGGCAATTTTCGAACTCAGCCATTAACCTACGGATTTCCGACTGGTATTTTTGCAATCTTTGTTCTTTAATATGGTAAGTCCCTGTGACTTGGTTTACTACGAGTTGGGAATTGCAGTGAAGGATGAGTTGGCGAGCCCCATATTTGATGGCTAGTTTCATGCCTGCAATAATGGCCTCACACTCGGCCTCGTTGTTAGTCATTTTAGGAAATCATATGGACTGGCGAATTGTTTCACCCGTGGGAACCTCAAGGACGAGTCCTAGTCCTGACCCTGATGCATTAGTGGCGCCATCAGTGTAGAGGACCCATAGGTCGTTATTGGTGGAGGCATGTTGTGCCTCAAGTTCTGCCTTTGGCAGGATTTCTATGCTAAAGTCGGCTATAAAATCGACCTAAACTTGACACTTGATGGCAGTTTTTGGAAGATACGAGATTTCATGCTCGTTGAGCTTAATGGCCCATCTGGCGAGCTGGCCTGATAATTCAGGCTTGTGTAAGATACTCTTTAATGGAAAGGTCGTTACCACTTTTATGGGGTGACACTGAAAATAGGGTCGTAACTTACGTAAAGCTACTACTAGTGACAGTGCCAATCTCTCGAGGTGTGGGTGCCGAGTTTCGGCGTCCACTAAGGTTTTGCTAATATAATAGATAGGGGATTGTGTACCTTTGCTTTAGCAAACTAGGACGGCACTGATAGCAACCTCAAACACGGCCAGATACATCAGTAGGGTTTTGCCTAGGCTCGCTTTGACAAGCAAGGGCGGTGAAGAAGTACGCCTTCAACTTTCTCAAGGCTTCGACGCTTTCCTCATTCCACTGTAGCCCTTGGTCTTTTATCAATACGTTGAAAAATTTATGGCATCTATCGGATGCCTATGAGATGAATCTGTATAGGGAAGCTATACGCCCCCTCACCTTCTATACATGTTTCTTGCTGCTCGGCACCTCAGGTATTGCATCTATCGCCTTTATCTGGTCTGGGTTGACCTCGATGACTCATTTCGATACGAGAAACCCTAGGAATTTTCCTGAGGCCACACCGAAAGTGCATTTCTCGGGGTTCAACTTCATCTCGTACCTCCTCAGTATCTCGAAGGCCTTTTTTAGGTGGCTAATGTGGTCTTCTTTCTTTGCTGATTTTACCAGCATATCGTCGATATAGACTTCCACGATCTTACCGATTTGCTCTTTAAACATCATGGTAAGCAGCCTTTGGTACGTGGCTCCTGCATTTTTTAGCCTGAAAAGCATTACCCTGTAGCAATATGTCCCATGGTGGGTGATGAAAGCTGTTTTTTTCCTGATCCTCCTTAGCCATCATGATTTGGGTGTAGCCATAGTATGCGTCTAGCAAACTTAGCAGCTCATGCCATGCGGTCGCGTCTATCAGCTGATCGATGTGGGGCAGTAGGAAAGAATCATTCGGGCATGCCTTGTTCAATTCGGTGAAGTACACACACATTCTCAACTTCCCATTTTGCTTTTTTAACCATAACGACATTAGCGACCCATTGAGGGTACTTTGATTACCCGATGGAGCTGTTGGCCAGAAGTTTGTCCACTTCCTCGCCAACCGCTACGTTGATAGAGGCATTAAATTTTCTTCGCATTTTCCACACGGGCGGATGTAATGGGTCAACGTTCAGCTTGTGAGTGGAAATTTCTCGCGGGATCCCTAGCATATCTGAATGGAAAAAAGCAAACATGTCTGCATGGTTAGATAAAAATTCACGATGCTTACTTGAATTTGAGAGGTCGTGCCCGATGTAGGCTTTCCTTGTAGGGTCGTCGTTGTCCAATTGGACTAAGTCGAGGTCTTTGATCGTGGCCTTGCAAGCTTCTATGACATCAGCGTCTTTAATGGCATTCTCTGTCGGGTAGACCTTAATCCCCGACATAGCTGATTGTTATGCATCTGCGCTTGCCCCTTTATGCTGTTTGGTGTGGGCGCGGTTTTGAGCTATTTTGTAGCATTCCTAAGCGGTGCGAGGCTCGCCTCAAATGCTGAATACTCCCTATGGGGTGGGAAATTTGATCATTTGATAGAAGCTCAACGGGACCGCTCTCATAGAGTGTATCCACGGGCATCCGATGATGGCGATGTATGTCATTTCCTGGTCATCACGTGGAAAGTTGTTTCCAGCACTAGGCCAGGTAGTGATATCTCCCCGGAGGTTCATTCTACTGTAATATTGAAACCAGTTAGTGTTATGCAGTGTGGTATTATCTTATCCTCGAGTCCCATTAGTACGAGGACCCTTGGGTGGATAATACACGCGTTGCTACTGTCATTAACCATGATTCTTTTAACATATGTATCTGTGATAAGTAAAGTGATAACTAAAGCTTCGTAATGAGGAAAAGGCAAACCGTTGGCATCGAAATTATCGAAGGTGATACTATCTTCGAAGTCGTCATACCGTTCATGGGCGATGGTTCGCTTCGGCTTGTGTGTAGTGGTGAATTTGATGTGGTTGATCTCCGAGTCGTCACCATCTTCGATGATGATGCTTATCGTACGTGTCGGTGAAGGAAGATTTGGTGGCCCGTGGGGTTGCTCCCCCCTACGTGCAAAGTTGATTTTTCCTTTGTCACTGAGTATCTCTCTCAGGAACCCTTGGTTCAACATCCCGACCACCTCTTATCGTAGGCCTATGCAGTCTTCGATTTTGTGCCCTCGTTCCTGGTGGAACTCGCACAGAGCGTTTGATTTTTTGGTGACGGGGTCTGAGTTCATCTTTGCCGACCATTGCACCTTGTTGCCCAGCTTCTCAAGTGCGTACACTATCTCTGAAGGGGACACACAAAGTTATGGTTTGATAATAAAGGTGGCATACCTTTGTCATTTCGTATGGAGCGACATGTCGCTGTAGTGCGTCCGCGTTCCTGGGTGGCGGTGGGTGAGAGGATCTGAGATAGGATTGGTGTTTCTCCCTATTGGGACGTGAGACTTCTTCCCACCATCCTTCGTTGCATCGATCCCTCCTGATTTCTGGTGTATTTTTGTTAAATGTTGGGTCGGCCCGTTGAGGTCGTCCTCATCTGCGTGTACCTCAGCGCAATAAATGTTGTGAATCTCTTCCCACGTGGTAGTGGATACTTCATGAGATGACTTAGTAGTTTTTTGGTTGCGCTCAAGCCGCCCCTACTTAACCTGTTCTGAAAACTAGCGACCGCCATGCCTTCTGACACGTTTGGTAGGCTCATCCATACTCTGTTAAACCTGGCTAGGAAGTCCCTGAGTTCTTCTCTTGTGGTTTGCCGAACAGCGAGGATGTCGTTGACTCTCGCTTCTGCTTTATTTGCTCCTGCCTGGGCGGTGACAAACTCGTCCGCCATTTCCTCGAACGTAGAAATGATCTTGGCCAGTAGCTGGGAATACCAGGTTAGTGCTCCTCCTGTTAGTGTTTCGCCAAACGTCTTCAGCAGCATAGACGGTACCTGTTCTTTTGATAGGTCGTTACCTTTTACAGCCGTGACATAGTGGATCAGATTATCCTCGGGATCTGTAGTTCCATTGTACACCCTTAAATAAGGAGGCATTTTGAAGTTTTTTGGGATGGAGTAGGGTGCAGCCGCTTCTGTGTATGGTTGTTCAACAAACCTCCACACATCATGCTTTGGCAGCAGCTTGGGAGCACCAAGGATCTTGTCTACACTATCCTGGTGTTCCCTCATCTAGTCACGAAGTAACTTGTTTTCGTTTTTCATTTCCTCCATATCCTTGAAGATGGCTGTCAGCGTGTCACCGTTGGTCCGGGTATCGCATTGTTTGCCCATATGATCTCGGGTTCACCTTCAGCTGCAACAAGGTCTGCTGTTGGCACGCATCTGACGTTTTTTGGGGTGACTTTTTAACCAAGCCACTTAGAGTGCTCGTTAACCATTCTTCCAGTAGTTTCCTGACTTCTGGGGGTGCTTTTTCAGTTGTAGATGTAGAAGCGCCCTTTTCCCGCAAGATCGTTAGATCTTCAGGTGGGGGGGTGGGATTTCCCCGCTGGTTGTGGCTAGGGGTTGCAATCGAAACACCCTCTTCACCAGCTTCGTTGAGAGGACCAATGAGGATGGTTGTAACATCTGCTATTGCTTTCATTCTTACATTGTTGTCAACCATCTTTCGTTTGTTTGTTGTACAGAAGGGTTTTCGATGGTTCTCTAGGTGCAAACTATGATTTTGATTCTCGAAATCCCCACAGACGGCGCCAAATTGTTTAGCTCAATAATTATACTCGTACTTTATAAGCTTAAAAACAATCAAATAATATATAAGGGATAAGTCATAATCAAATATAATGAGCCATAGAGATGATTATTGTGTTAAGATTGTTGTAGATCTGAAAGTATGAAGAAAATAGACTTAGCTTAAGAGAGAAGCAATAGTTGAAAACCAAGAAAGATATAGAGATAGAGAGAGAAGTTGTATTATCCGAGAATAATCATCATTCCTATTACAATGTGAACGTCTCCTTTATATAGTAGGAGACTCTCCTCGAAGTAATCAAAAAGTAAAAAAGTTGGTGGCTTCCACTCAGTAAAGAAGTTAGGCACTAAACGACGTCGTTTCTACTTTACCAACTAGGTCGTGCCCTTACTTGGGTCGACCTTATCATAATGGACGTGCCCACTCAACGTGGGGGCATTAATAGACAAATTGTACCTATACAGTATATACCATACTTATATATAAAATATATTAATTACGAATAGCAAATGTATATCAAATATACATTTCAACCAAGAGATATAGATTAATTTTCTCTTCCAAATAGAAAAATATTAATTTATTCACAATATTAATTATATCCTTTGTGCTAGCAAAGAATATAATAATATTTTATTTAAACTAATAACTAAATTTGTTTGACTGATTAAAAATATTAAATCAATTATCAAATAATAATTTAATCAATCCTTTAGCGAAGATTAAAACACTCGTTAGTGTGCGACCCCATAGGTTCAATAGTAAACTTGTAGTAAATTGATCACATTAATATACTAATCAAAGGTGGCGTCTAAGGAAATTCCTTAACGACGGGATAGAATGAAGCATACAATTTAATCTCAAGAACCAATAGAAAAATAATGTAGTTCGTTTTGTCCTTATAGCTCTAGATCACCCTAGGATATGGTTCAACTGTCAAATCCAAATAGGCGACCAACTATGCATTCATATAAAATATAATCGACCATTGAATGACCTACTCTTTTCTTTTCATTCAAATGACCTGGCCAAGGTTTTAGTTTGGTCGTTTATAATTCATGACAACATGGAACTTAAACTCATTACCAAGAGTTGACAGATTCCATCTTGATCAACACTAATTCTACAAGTATTTAATCGTACCCAATATCCTTTCAACTATCTCCCTAGGGCCATATGTGTCTAGTATCAAAGCACAATAAATAACTTGTTAATTACTATGACTATCTCAGATCAAAAGAAACTCTTGCATCACATTCTTCAAGAGAGTATCATATTCACAGTTTATGGTAATTCTAACCAATAGGAATTATCCAGTGAGTCGGTTCAATGATCATATCTCCATATTCATTATCTATGTGATTTAGTTAATAAGATCAATTAATCTTTATCCAATAAAGACGATCACATGAATATTGATCTAACCGGATTACTAATATCCAAATTAATAATCCTATGATCAAATTTAGATTAAATTATAAGAAACTTCACTCTCATTATCATGACCTCCATCACAATGTGAAGTCTCAAACTTTAATCAAGGACCTTATCAAATTAATCAAGCAATTAATAATAACGATAAAAGAATATCAAATGCCATATATATTTTATATCAAATAATATTCACAAAAAAATATCCTAAATATCAAATATGAAATTGGATCTTGGACATATCTATTACCTCCCTAACACTAACGAACTTGTCTTAGGAGAAGTGCAATATGCTCCAACTCTGCCCTACACGATAAACAGTAGACTTGACTTCTTTTGCCAATCAAAGTGTCAATTTAAAATAGTATTGGACACGAATTTAAAGAAAGTACTCTCATGGCTTGTCTCCACAATTTTTTTTTCTTGACATATATTGGGCTTATCTTTTCCCTTCTGGATACCTTTAACAAGAAGCAAATTGTGATGCATTGTTACGTCATCATGTTCTATTCTTATTATTCAAATAGAACTCGAAATTGACATATTTGGTAAAAGGTGGAGGAAGCACTTTCAATCCACCAGAAGCTTTGGTGGTATTCCTATTTTATTCATCGCTCTTTCTGAGATATAACTCTCAATTCTCATCCTTTTCTGAAACAAATTCAAGATTAACATTGCCTACATATGTGTGGATTACAAGCTGATGATTAGGTGTACAAACGCTTCCATTGTAAATTCACAATCTATAATGAAATGTTGGAACTTCCATTTCTATACTCACCAACATTAATAGGTTGAAAAATCAGTTTTGACAGAGCCAAGGGAGGTTAAATAGATCCAACCACTAGTTTATTTTCTCTCTCTTATTCAGTCTAAAATTATGTTTATTCAGGATTCGCAATCTTGTCCTTGGATTTAGCTATGAACTAATTTTCTCTTACTAGGAGTCTGATGAAACTTGAAAGTTGTAATTCTTTCTTTAAAATAAGCTAACCAACGACTGCCAGTTTTCAATATAGTGCATTATCAATACTTTTGCACGTGTTAGTACAAGCCCACTAGGAAAATAACATGCTATACAAAAAAGATAACTTAACAAATTAATATACGTTTGCTTTAGTCTATTGCCATCTTAATCCGACAATCAATTTGCTTCCCTCAAGTGTCACAGTTGCTTAATGTATTACGAAATCTTTACTTGGCACTCTATTCTTGTTTTGTTATAGGGTAACTTTGCGGAATAATTAAGACATAATTTGTTGGCTACTTTGAGAAATTGCCAACAAAGATGCTTCGTCAACTATCCTACAGTATACATTTTTTAGGAATCAATGAAGCATATGGTCCTTTTCTGGAGGATTGATGAGTCACTCACTCGAATAAAAAGCTTTTTTCTGGGATAAGAATTGTATTGGAAAAAAATTAAGTTTATATATCGGAGATGACGTGATACGTAGACTAGTCAAATGATCAAAGAATTATAATTAGTCAAGACACGAGATAACGTATACGGACAAAGGAAGCAGAAGAGGCATGGCCAGTTATTCAAGTAATTCAGCGCCCGTACCTATTCAGGACATTTAAAGTTCAAGAATCAAGAAGAATCAAGGGAATGAATCTGAAAGCACATGAGAGTCCAAATACAGTACTTAATGGATAGTAAACACTGAAAACATTAGAGAATATATATTTAATGTAATGATTGTGTAACATAGCATTTAATGTCATTAATTGCCCATAATAGCCTTGTTATGACAAAGGTAAGGCTCTTATCTCCAAAATAACTATAAAATGAAGAAAAATTAACAATTATAAGGATACGAAACACTATTGGAATATATATTGAATGCTTAGTTACTCTTGATTATCAACTTGCTATCCGAAATTACTTCTTTTTATTCATTTCTTGATTCAGTAACCCGAATTCTTATAAATTCTAGCTTTGACTAAAATTTTATTTTTTGGTTAAACAAATTGGCCCCGTTACCGGGAATCTGATAATCTATTTTCTCTTCGCTTAACATCCCTTGTTGTATCAACTATGTCGAATAACAATGATGACACTCAAGAAAACCCAGTGAACCAACAAAATCAGGAAGATCCACAAAATATTAACACTCAAGTTCTTATCCCACGAGACTCTCCACGCCAATCTCGTGAGGGCACTCATGATGGGTGTCATATAAACGAGCATGCTCCATTTAAAAATGCTGAGGCTGTTGATAAGGCTTTACAGAAATTAATTGCTGCTCGGATCAATAAAGTTGTTGAGGCGCTTGTTAATCAACCTATTGCAACACCCACGCCTACTCCAAATAACAACACTTTTGAAAATCCTCGTTCTGGGCTTGTTAACTCAGGCAGTGAAGGAACTCCTAGTGAATCACAGGAGAGAGGACCATGTAATGTAGTTAATTCCGATTAGCAAAATTTAGTACTAACCTTGCAGAAACAGCTCAAGGAGCAAAGTGAGCGCATAGAGCAGATTCCCGGAGTGCCACCCATAATAAAAAAGGTAGATATGGATAGATATTCGCAACAACTCTGGAAGCCAAGTGCTGCTCCACTTCCAATTCCAAAAAAGTTCAAAGTACCTGATATTCCAAAATATGATGGAACAACAAACCCACGAGACCACGTGACTACAGTCACAACGGGCGTGAAAGGCAATGATTTAACTAAGTAGGAGATTGGATCATTATTAGTCAAAAAATTTGGTTAAACACTCACCAAATGAGCGCTAACATGGTACTCTCTATTACCCAAAAATTTTATAAAGTATTTTGCTGAGCTTGTAGATTCTTTCATCAAAGCACACTCGGGAACTCAAAAAGTAGAGAAAAGAATGGAAGATATTTTTAAAATCAAGCAAGGGGACTTAGAATTGCATAGAAAATTTGTGGACAGATTTCAACGTGAAAGAATGACATTGCCGCGTGTACGTGACAACTGGGCAGCTATAGCTTTCGCAAGTAATTTGAATGAAAAAAGCTCGGAAGGTACAAGGAGTCTCAAGGAAAGCCTTCAAGAACTCCAAGGTAAAACATGGAATGAAGTTTATAACAGGTATAGCACAAAGCTATGAATTGAGGAGGATATTGTTCCATGAATTTGAAAAAAAAAGGGAAAGATCGAAACGAGCAAAGACCGAGAAAAGATCTGGTAAAAATAGGTACCAGCCTTATATGGGACCTGCAATAAAAGACTCACGATCAAAACAAGATCATCAAAGGTACGATCATAAATCTAGAAACAGAGAATCAGTTTCTTCATCAAGATTTAGAAACGAGCGAAACAACTATGAGTTACAAGATGGTGATAGAAATTTAAAAGCGAGATTCGGTGGTTACAACTTCAATTTCAGCACCCCTGAGCTCGTAGATGTTTTGAGAAGCATGGGAGATAAGGTTTGATGGCCAAAGGAAATAAGATCAAATCCAAACAGACTCAACTCTGGTCATTTATGCAAGTTTCATAATGACCACTGACATGAACAACAGATTGCAGATTTTTACAAAGTGAAGTTGATCATATATTAAAACAGCGATATCTTGCTGAGTTGTTCAGTGAGAAAGGCAAGTAAGCTTACATGAAGAACAGACAGGAGCCTCCAAAGCTACTTTTTACCCAAAGGAACTGTCAATGTTATAAGTGGGAGTGAAGACGTCAATGGTATATCATATACTGCAGCTAATAAAATTTTTGAAGTAACAATTACCCAATGGAAACGGGTGCGGCATGTTCTAGAGGAAGATAACATTACATTCAATGATGCAGATGGCATGTTAACCCCTCATAACGATGTACTAGTAATATCTTTAATCATGATACTAATGTAAAATGAGCTTTGATTGACCAATGTAGTTCTGTAAATATTATTTTATTAAGAGTATTACGTGATTTACAAGCTGAAGATAAAGTAATACCAAAGGCGCATACTCTATCTGGGTTTGATAATTCCAACGTTGTCACAAAGTGAGAGGTAACACTCACCACATTCCCTAAAGGATTTGTCAAAGATACAAAGTTTCAAATAGTAGACATGGAGATGGCTTACAATATGATCCTTGGGAGACCATGGATCCACGACATAGTTGTTGTTCCTTTAACCTTACATCAAGTTATTAAATTTCTATCGCCATGGGGAATCTGACAAATTCATGTAGATCAACATACATCCAGGGCTATCAATTCCATTGCAGATAAAAACATGACAGGTGAAGGTAAATAGCAATCACAGAAGGCAGTTGAGGACATCACAACACAAACCTCAACTAAACAAGGGCAAACAAATGTAGATTCAAGCCCTGATACCATTCAAGAACCAGAAGAGAATGAAAATATCAAAACAATAATAGAGGAATTGGAGCCTGTCGTGTTATTTGCTCAATGGCCTGATAAAAAAGTCTATGTTGGAGCCAATCTTCGCCATGATATGAGAGGTAAGTTAATTGAATTTTTGAAAACTAACGTAGACTGTTTTGCTTGGTCCCATTATGACATGATAGGGATACCACCAGAGGTGATGAATCATAAACTAAACGAAGATCTATCATATCCCCCTATGAAGCAAAAGAAAAGAAGGCAAGGAACTTTCATGAATCAGGTGATTCAAGAAGAAGTTCAAAAATTGCCAAAAATTGGTTCTACTCGTGAGGTAAAGTATCTTAACTGGTTAGCTAACAATGTTGTAGTTCCAAAAAAGAATGGTAAGTGGCGGCTTTGCGTAGATTACACAGATCTTAATAAAGACGGACCTAAAGATTGTTTTCCACTGCCGCACATAGATCAATTGATTGGTGCAACTACAGGTCATGAACTACTATGGTTTTTAGATGCATATTCAAGGTATAATCGGATTAAAATGGATCCGGGAGATGAAGAAAAAACTTCATTCATAAATGGCAGGGGAAGTTACTATTACAAAGTAATGCCCTTTGGTATAAAGAATGCAGGTGCGACGTATCAGAAGTTAGTTACCAAAATATTTCAAGACCATTTAGGTCAGACAATGGAGGTATACATAGATGATATGCTTGTTAAAACTCAATATTCAAAAGATCACATATCACATTACCCGACACATTTTCAATTTTGCGCAAATTTAATATGAATTAAATCCCAAAAAATATGCATTTGTAGTTGCATCAGGTAAGTTTTTGGGTTTTCTTGTTTCTAATCGTAGTATTGAAATGAATCCTGCACAGATTAAGGCCATTGAAGAAATCCCTGATATACTTTCAAACAAGAAAGAAGTTCAAAGATTAATAGGGAGAATTGCAACCTTGGGAAGATTCATTTCTAAATCATCAGAGAAGCGTTTTAAATTCTTTTCAGCCCTTAAAAGCAAGATCATTTTGAATGGAATGAGGAATGTCAACAGGCGCTCAGAAATTTGAAAACGTCTTATTAAATCTACCTTTGCTAGCAAAACCAAAGGCTAGGGAAAGACTACTCGTTTACCTTGCTATTTCAGAAATGGCGGTACGCACCGTTTTGGTTCGAGAAGAACAAGGTATACAATCCTCTATCTATTATGTTAGTAAATCTTTGTTAGATGCGGAGATGCGGTATCCTCAGTTAGAAAAACTTGCACTTACATTAATCATGGCATCTAGGAAGTTAAGACCTTACTTTCAGTGTCACCATATTGTTGTAGTAACTACATATCCTTTACGTAATATATTACATAAGCATGAGTAATCAGGTAGGTTGGCCAAGTGGGTTATAGAGTTAAGTGAATATGAAATCACGTACCAACCTAGAACTGCTATAAAATCACAAGTTTTAGCTGATTTCATGGTAGATTTTATCCAGGGGATAGAATTAGAAGCAGAAAAAGAGCTGCAAGTTTTTAATGATGCTAACCCAAGAATTTAGGCTTTATTCCCTGATGGTTCATCTTACGTAAATGTTCAAGCTTAGGGATTGTCTTGGTACCACCTACGGGTGAAACCATTAGACAAGCTATTAAATGTCATTCCATAACTAATAATGAAGTGGAGTATGAAGCTGTGATTGCAGGTTTAGAATTGGCACGAGAACTTGGCATAAATCAGATTATAATCAAGCGTAATTCGTAACTCGTGGTCAATCAAATGTTGGGGACTTATACAGCTAGAGAAGCAAGGATGCAACAGTACTTTGAAAAGGTACGAGAATTTATAAAGAAATTTCAAACATGGAAAGTTGTACAAATACCAAGGGATGAAAATGTTAAAGCAGACGCCCTAGCTAACCTCGCATCTGCAGTTGATGTGGCATGTGATGCAAACGCCTCAGTTATACATTTATTTCACTCAATTCTCAAACCTGATAAGAATGAGGTAAATTTTAATTATTTAATTTGGGATTGGAAGAATGAGATTGTTGTTTTTTTTTTTTGCAGCATGGTATTGTCCCTGATGATAAGAAAAAATCTCATGCGTTTCAAAAAAAGGCTGCTCGGTACCGCTTAAAGCAAGGTAATTTATATCGTAAAATGTTCGGTGGTGCTTTAGTAAGATGTATCGGACCTTCGCAAAGGGAGTATGTAATGATAGAAATACACGAGAGTCATTGTGGATATCACGCAGAAGAAGGTAGCTGGTAAGAACCTTAATTAGGGAAGGTTATTACTCGCCTAAAATGGAAGAAGAAGTAGAAAGTTTCCTGGCTAAATGTGACAAATGTCAAAGGTAAGGCAACAATATCCATAGACCTACAGAGTTATTGCATCCAGTCATTGCACCAAGCCATTTATGAAATGGGGGATAGATATCGTAGGACCATTACCACAAGCAAAAGGATAGGTAAAGTTTATGCTCGTACTTACTGATTATTTTACTAAATGGGTGGAGGTAGGAGCATTTAAACATGTGTGAGAAAGGGAAGTCGAAGATTTTATTTTGTGGAATATCATATGCCGGTTCGGTGTACCAAAAGAAATTGTATGTGATAATGTCCCTCAATTTATTGGAGCTCAAATCACGGAGTTCTTTCAGAGTTGGCAAATTAAAAGGATTACGTCCACACCTTATCATCCGGTGGGTAATGGGCAAGAAGAATCAAAAAACAAGGTTATTATCAACAATTTAAAGAAGTGATTAGAGGAATAAAAAGGTAACTGGCCTGAAGTATTACCTGGAATTTTGTGGGTATATCGCACAACTGCAAAAATGAGTACATGCGAAACACCATTTTCTTTGATTTATGGAGCTAAGGCTTTGATTCCAGTTGAGATAGGAGAACCAAGTACATGGTTTACGCAGGCGACGGAAGAATCTAATGACGAGGATATGCGGGTCAATCTTGATTTACTCGAAGGAAGGAGAGAAGCCGCACTAATAAGAATGGCAGCACAAAACAAGTCATAGAACAATATTACAACAGGAAAGCACGCCTCAGATTATTCAAAGTTGGGGACTTCATGCTTTAAAAGATTTTTCAATCTACGAAGACGGCTAACATGGGTAAATTAAGTCCAACTTGGTAAGAAACCTATAGAGTTTGTAATATTGTAGGAAATTGAGCATATGAGTTGGAATCAATGGATGGCAAAATACTGCCTTCACATTGGAATGTTGTTCATTTGAAGAGATATTGCTTCTAGAGAATACCCACGGTCAAGTATCATCATTTTAATATTTTGAATTGTTAAAGTTTTACTAATAATTTTAGATGATACGCAAAAAGCTAGACCGTACTAAATGATGGCTTGTAAGGCACACGAAATAACCTAAAATTCTTGTCCTAGGGTTACAATTATTCTAATAGAAATTCAAACTGGTTAAGCAGTCTTCATCTATAATCGCACTTCGGAGTCCCGTATGTTTTTCCTTTTTAGGAAAAAGACTAAGTGAGAGAAACTATCAAGTGCTCGAGGCTTCATACTTCAACACTCAAATACTTGGGGGACTACATAATACGCACAAACATTGAATAAAGAAGGAAAAAAGATTGCAGAAAAATCAAGACTAAAAGAGTCAAGTGTAGAGTAAAAGTCACGAAGTCACGTAATGGAGCCACGACGTTCATCATAGTGTTCTTGCCCATGAGAATAATAGAGTCACATCCCAAACACTTCCTAATGTTTTGGAGCTGAATGGATCCAACATAACTCATTACAGTTAGAGTAAAGTCTATGTACTAAAACGACTTATACGAAAACCTTGTATCTATTATTTTTCTTTTGTAAAAATCTGTTACAAGAAAAAAAATTATGTGAAAGTTATAGATGTAATTCAAATACATGTAAAGTATTATTCAAAACTTGTCAAGGTTCAAAAATAAAAAAAACTTGTCAAAGTTATTTCAAAGAAACATGTGTGTTCCTATTTCTTTTATCGTATGATAACACCATTATGAAGCTGAGACGTCTTCATTAAATGTCCAAATATAAAAGGGTCCTCTTTTATAAAACTCATGTTTAAATTATTTAGTCATGGGATTAATAGAAGCATTTTTATAAGAACAAAAAATGCAAATTATTCTATAAGTCTTTAAGAATAAAAGCAAGAACAAAACAAACAGAAGTTTAAGGTAATAACTTAAAAAATTTCTTCAAAAACTGAAGATTAATACAAACTTAGTCGTAAAACTACGAAGTTGTTTATACAGATTGCCCCATCAAAGACTTGGATACTTACATTCAAAAAATCAACCCTTAAATGAGGATAAGGGTTTGACTACAATTTTCCAAAACAAATCATTCAAATGATTAAAACTTGTCACTGAGAAGTTTGTGGAACTGAAGCAAGAACATCAACAGACTCGATCTCAACTTGGGCAGAAGCATTAGCATACTCGGGCTCAACTTGGGCAGGTACGTCAACAGTTGCGGGCTCAACTTGGCTTGCGACTACATGCACAATTGGGCTTGGAAGAGTTCCGATACTAGAATCAGCTTCAATGTTCATGGAAGTTTCATCCACGAGAGAAGAAAAGTCTTGAGGTTGCTGAGCTTTCTCCATGCTTTCACTAACTTTCGCCAATTCTAATTCCAAGTTGAAGTTTTCCTGGCTAGCTTCAATTAAAGTATCACGGCAATAATTTAGAAATGCCCAACTCACCCAACAGATTGCTCCTCAAGGGTCTCATAATCCTTTTCTCAAGTAACAATCTCATTCTTTAGCTCCTTATTTTCAACTAAGGTAAAATCATAAGAAGCTTGAAGAGAGGCATGGGAGTTCTCTAATGCACGCACCTTATCAACATAGACTCGAAGGTGTTCTTGTGCTTGAGTTAAGCTTTGTACGAGCTCCCCAACATAAACTTCTTTTTGATTCGGAAGAGCCTTCAACGCTCTGTTCTCCTCACTAGCCTTAGATAGTTGTTATGAGAAGGAGGACTCAAGGCGTTCTTTTATTTTTCTACTTGGCTTGAGGAAGCTCTTATGACTGCTAATTCTGAGGTTAAAGCTCGCACCTGCTGCTCTAAGGTACTCCTGCACTCTTGTAAATCTTCCATCTCAATTTGTGCACTCTCAAATTGTACTTTCCAGTTGATTGTTTCCAACTGAGATTCACGTGCAACCCTCTCTGAGTCACGTGCAACCTTCTCTGAATCACATGTTGCCTTCTCCAAGAGGGAGACTCTGTTCATCAGTTCCGTGCCGATGAGATTGGCCTAAAAAAGAAGGGTAAATAACAAACCCAAAGATAAAAACTTTTACGAAGTAAAGAAAGAGAAAGAAGGAAAATACCTTCAAAGTGCCAGGCACTATGTCATTCATTAAAATCAATCAACTATGACTCTATATTTTTGCTTTTTCAATTGGGCCAATTAATGGCTCGAGCCAAACGTCTGCTTCACATGATTTACTCAAAAGCCTACTTTAGTTTGATGAACGATAGGTGGGGGAATTGTCAAAGGAGGAGCGACGGAAGGAGTGAAAACAGTAGTGAGAGAAACAGAAACAGACGGAACAAATGAGGAAGGAATCACATGCATGGGAGTTTAAAAAGAAGATAGGGGAATTTCATCCAAAACAGGCCCTATATTTCCACTACCTAAACCACTAATGAAAATTTGATCAATTTACCCACGAGTATCGTGAGGACTGACATCATCGTCAGGAATTATAATTGGATTGTCAACATGCTCGGAGAGAGAAACAGGAAAGCATGGTGACACTTCAGCTTCGTCATAAGAAATGATACGTATCTTAGCTCGTGGTCTTGTCACCAGGGAACCCCCCGCCATCCTTTTCTTCGGAGTCTTCTTCTTCTTCAACAACTTTCCTTTTTGCAGAAGAAGAACCAAAGACTATGTCACTGGCTCTTTCTAAAGAAATACAGGGTCCCAAAAAGGTATGGGTTACAGAAGAGGCACGAGAGGCTGCAACTGCTTCAGCAGTAACACCACGAATAGCAAATCCTGATAAAATGAAGGATAAAAATTAGAACAATAAAGGAAAATATTTACATATGAGAAAGGTAAAAATTCTTACCATGAGTTTTTACTTTCCAATCGTAACGTTTGGAGAGTATTTTCCAAGATCTACCCTCTATTGATGCGATCTTCAACAATTTATCTACCCAACCACAGAAATTAGGAACTCTCCTAGAGTTAGGGTTTGGTGAAGACATAACGAAAAAGAATGATGTGAAGAACAAGTGAACGCTAATTTGAAGAATTAAGTATTCAATAAAGCTTTAGGTGGTAAAAGACAAGAAAAAAAGTTATATTTATATTGGTAAACATCCGTCAAAGGAAAAAGTGTAATGATGGAAAGACCATAATAAAGGTAACTGACACTTCGTGAACAGTGGAGCCGTAAAAGAAGCCTTGAAAAGGGCTGTAAACTGCAGAACTAATGAGAAAATGACACATGTACGAAGCATAAGTGGAAGCGTCAATTTTGTCATAGCATTAATTGTTACAAAAATTCTCTTTTAATGAAATCGACTTCCCAAATATTCAACTGATGAATAAATGGGGACTGTTTGTATTGAAAAAAATTGAGTTTACATATTGGAGATGGCATGTCGTGACACGTAGACTAGTCAAATGGTCAAAGAATTATAGTTAGCCAAGAGGAACGAGCAACAACGGATACAAGCAAAGGAAACGGAAGAGACACGGACAGTTATTCAAGTAATTTAGTGCCCCTACCTATTCAGGACATTTAAAGTTAAAGAATCAAGTGAATGAATCTGATAGCACATGAGAGTCCAAATACAATATTTAATGGGTATTAAATACTGAAAACATTAGAGAATATGTACTTAATGCAATCATTGTGAACGTAGCATTTAATAACATTAATTGCTCGTAATAGCTTTGATATGACAAAGATAAGACTCATATCTCCAGAATAACTATAAAAGGGAGAAGAATAAACAGTTGTAAGGACACGAAACACTATTGGAATATACATTGATTTACTTGTTTCTCTTGATTATCAACTTGCTATCCGAAATTACTTCTTTTATTCATTTTCTTGATTATCAGTAACCCGAGTTCTTCTAAATTCTAGCTTTGACAAAATTCTATTTTTTTGGTTAAACAAGAATCTCATCAAACAAAAGGTAACCTTTATCTCTTTCTATTTGCATATGTATATTTATGCGGGTAAACATATACATATATATAGAGAGAGTGTGTGTTCTGTATTTACCGTAACTATATTTCACATTTTTTGTTTGAACCATATCAATATGGGAAATTTAATATATTTAATTTGTTTGTAAAGATAATTAATTATCTCTTTTAACGTCAAATAATTAGCTTAAATAATTGTGCATTCCACTGCTTAATTTGTTTATATTGATTAGAAAAAATAGCCATCGAATTTGACCGATTATTTGTCTAAACTTCCATATTAACTTACTTGATCATGCAGTTTGAAAGAGAAGTTTCATCTAAAAATGTGGATAGAATTAGTACTTATAATCATCTCAAAGGATTAGGTCAAAGACTTATCTTGGATTGAATATTGAGACAATAGGGCAGGACCACCCAAATAAACGCATGGATATTGTTATATTACTAGACCACTATGATGAAGAAAAGTCTACCATTTTGATCGGCAAAACGTACCAAGAAGATAGACTGGAAATATTTCATAGTGATTTTTCCTTTTTTAGTGTTTTTATTTTTTGTTTTTATCTTCCAATCCATGAAAAAAATGTTGCCATATTTTTTTGTTAAGGGTTTCTTTTTCTTTCCATAAATAAATTCTACGAGGAATAGACTACTGAAGATACTTTGGTGCAAGGTAGTCATATCAAAAGATTCTCGATTCGCTTCCGGTCACAATAATATTACAATTCCCATCGAAAAAATGCAAAAAAAAAAAAGGAAAGAAAAAGAAAGCTAATTAATTCTTCTGGCATTTTAAACAATGGAATGTGATCGGTCAAAAGAAAAAAGAAAAAGTGTTCATTTAAGAAATTATTATCTAAATAATCATTGAAACTTGTACTGCCATTCAACCCACCTCAACTTGATTTCTTGTATCCTCCGTTAGTCCGTTTGTTAATTACTCTATTAGAACTTAGGTCTAAAGACATGAGAAGTTGTGCTAATCATAGTCGACAGTAGTAAAATATTTGTCAAAATGATGATAAGCTAAATAAACGACTAACAACAACAATAACAACTACCCAGGTAGTCCCACCAGGTGGGGTCTGGGGAAGGTAATAGGTAGACGAGCCTTACCACTGCCCGAAAGGGCAGAGAGGCTGCTTCCAAACGACCCCCGGCGTATAGGATATGGGAGGAAAAGCTGCATTACGAAAACAAAGGGGAAATTAGAAACACAAGCAAAACAAAACAAAATAATAAAGCATAGGTACTCCTGCAGAAATAAAGTAAATACGTATGAAGGCATAAGCAATATAAATACAGTCACATGCATTAATGCAATAATAACAAGCCGTAACTACCATACTAACACTCATAAGGAGACATAAGCTAAAACACTAATCCCCTATGGGAAACCCTAGATATCCCACACCCAACCCCGAGAGATGCGAACGACGGACTCTAGAAGCCCCTAGCCTACAATCCTGATTCTAGACCTCCAGATTCCCCTATCAAGTGTCATGTCCTCGGTAACCTGCATACCGGTAAATAAACGACTAACGTAAACTACTAATCATCAGAAACAGTTAAACTTGTTGGATTAATAATTCCAGAAAGCAAAGGTTCTCTTTTTTTTGTGTGTCCAGCGTTTGAAACTATATAATTTTTTTAAAAAATATTTAAGCATCTTACTGTGGCAGAAAGAATTTTTTCTGTTACAATAGTGTCGAGGTCAGTCGGGTCAACTGGCGCAATTCGACTAGTTCAACGGAGACCTAGTACCTTTCACTAATTTAAATGTCAAGTAATTTTATCCATTAAAAATTAGGCAGATGAAAAGGGAAATTATCTATGTTATGAAATAATATAAGAACAAGTAGAATAATGCAAGAACAAGAACAATATAGAGAGAATAGGGAGAGGAGTATTCTTATTGATACTTTTGGGATGGTTTACAATGGAATAGAAGCCCTATATTTATAGGGAGGTGGTGACTTAGCCACCAAGTAGTAAACCCTAGAATCTCTCTAAATATAGACATTCACCTTAAATAGAGTTCTATTTATAACACTCCCTCTTGAATGTCTATTCAACAATGTGCCTCGTTAAAACCTTAAAACCAAAACCCAATGGGAAAAATTAAAGAGAAGGAAAAAGAGTACACATGTTTGAATATGCGCCTATTGGTTGCCTCGTTAAAAACCTCGCAAAGAAAACCCAGTTGGGACAAAACCTTGTAAGGGAAAAAGAGTGCAACGCGCATTAACTCCACCTGATAAGAACATCAATTTGTATCCTTGAGCATTTGCATTCCAATCTTGTGCACCATCTTCAAAACAATCTTTGGTAGATGTTTGATAAATAAATCAACCATATTGACTTGAATAAATATTCCGCACCTTGAAATCATCATTCTTGATAGATATGAACATCTTCATATAATGTCGTGGAATGACTCTTCAATATCTTCATAGATGTATTCTCAATGCCATAATGCTTATAGTTATAGCAAGATACATATGTACACAAATTGTACTTAGGATGTGGTACTTCAGGACCAAGAATTGTGTATGCTTCAAGCAACTTAAATCTTTCAAGTTAAGTCATATAAATCACATAATAGACTTTAGATGCATATCAAGTTTTCATGTCATGTTAAACAAATAAGATATCGAAAACTGATTATACATACCTTTGACTTTATACTTTCAAGTATTTGAACTATATGTCCAAATCTACATGTCTTTCATATGGAATCAAGTATTTGTCTATACGCTTTAAGCGTATCAAAGACTTTGTCCTTCTGGGACTTAATATGAGTATTTGTAGTGAGAATATAGTCACTTTCTTTGGGTCAGCAAATGAGTATAGCATGCTTTGCAATATGTTGCAATTGAATTATCCCTTTTATGAACTTCAGGTTCATATCATGATATTCGGGGATTTACATATACAAATGATAATTCATCCCATGTAACCTTTTCTCAAGTGTTTATCATGTCCCCCCCTCATGTTAGAAAAGCTAACTTGTTTCCTCAACTTTGGGAAATCATCGTTGTGCATTATCATGTCAATATACACAGCACATTAATAATAAGATGAAATTATTTGGTTCCTGACCCTGAACCACTTGTGAGGGGAGAATATACTCTCGTATACAACGTATATCAAACTGATATATATAACTTTGTTCTCATAAGAAACAGTTTTGCTATTAAGTGGAGGCACTCAATAATTATCTTGCTAAACCAACTTTGATATAAACCAACTTATCAAGATGAACTATCTTGAGTAGAAAATCTGGAAATTATGCTCGAAGTTAGATTACTGAGCAATTTACCTCGCAAGCACCGGCCAGGCTGCGGGTTAATAACAATTGCGCATGTAACCATATCATAGATGCATCATATGTGGTATACATGGCAGGTGAATGGGCCCATATTCACCTTTGATATTTCCAGAATTTATGGGTTTCAACCCGAACTCTTTAGTTGGTCAGTCATTAATGAGAACAAGTGATACAAGAGAATTCGTAAAGAACTTTCTAGTTCTTTAATATTCATCCATGTGAATTCTCTATTATTGCACATCATACTTAAAATGAGATGGCTAACCCGAATGCCAACTGAATAAATTATCAATATTGGTAAACTTCAAATTTACACCATGACATGTGCACTTATCAATAAACTTCAGGTTTATTATGACATGGGTTTTTATACCAATAGATATCCACTTTATTGTGGCATTCTTTTGTTTGTGTAGTACAAACTGGAGAATGAAGCGGGTAGCTTTTCATATACCCGCTACAAGTTGTAGTAATAGGAGATACCAAATCTTTCCTTCATTTATAGTCTCAATATAATCAATCGCTTTCGCGTGTACTTTGGAAACTGAATAAGTTTCTTTGAGACTTACTACAGCACAATACTCAATTGTGTTTCTCCAACATAGTAATTGGCTCTTCCAGAGCTCTCAATTAATTTTGTACTACCACAGATTCATCAACATCCATGTGGTGAATATCTCTTTTAAAGAGAAAGTTATACCATTATGGTCATGGTCAAAATTATATGCAAGATATGTTTCTTGCATTATCGTTGTCCTTTAATAGTCATATTTCCAAAATACTTTAGCGTACAATAGGTACGTGACCGACGATCATTCATGCCATATATCATCTCAAACCTCCTTCTAGGGGTGAGTGTGGTATCATCTCAAACCTCCTTCTAAGGGTGAGGGTGGTATATTCAATACCAACTTCATGTTCATATTCTTTCGATAATGAATATGTATTCGTGAGTCAGATGTTGTCACATTCACTTCGGGGATATGTGATTTTGTTATCCTTTTCAAATCTGTAAATGCGTCTGGCATTCGATTTGCTATTCTTTGCAAATGGATAATATTTTGCGCCTCTTTTTCACAAATAGAGGTATGTGAATCAAAATGAGATAATGATGCATTTTTCCACAAAATTTCCCGTTTGGTTTCACCAACTTCTCCCCCTAATTTTGGGAAAAGTGTCTCATCAAATCGACAGTCTGCAAATCGTGCAGTAAACAAGTCCCCTGTCAATGTTTCGAGGTAGCGAATGATGGATGACGATTCAAACTCAACATATATTCCTAACCTTCTTTGCGGACCCATTTGGTGCGGGATGGCGGTGCAATAGGCACATATACTGCGCATCCAAAGATTCTTAAATGGGATATATTAGGTTCATGACCCAAAACCAATTGCAACGGGGAATATTTGTGTCAATTCGTCAGTCAGAGACGAACTAGCATTGCTGCATGCAAAATGGCGTGACCCCAAGCCGAAGTGGGCAGCCTCGTTTTCATGAGTAAATGAGGTATTCAAGATTATACTCATGTATTGTCTCAATCTGATATCCATTTTAAATGATATCTTTAAAACTCAACAAGTTCCTTTTAGACTTGGAGGAGAACATTTTGACTGATATCATTAAAACTCAACAAGTTCTTCTTGGACTTGGAGGAGAACATTGCATTCTCTAAAATATCATTCCTTTAGGCAGAGTTATAGTTGCTCTTCAGGAGCCTTCAATCAATTTAATTCCCATAGTTTGCCATACAAAAGAAAATATACGAACATGAGAATAAACAAGTTCAATTCGTTTGTTTCACATTTAAACAATATTTTCAAAATCTGCTGAGGTCAGTTGACTAACTAAATCAGATAGTCGATTATATGTTTTCCATAATCAATTACTTTGCAGTTTGAAAATTTCAGTTTAAGCATTTTCTTAAAACAATCGATTGTTAAACACACACAATCGATTGTTGAACATTGACAATCGATTGTTAAACACACACAATCGATTATTTGCTATTTTGAAAAACTTCAGATCACACTGTCTTAAGACAATCGATTGTTAAACATAGACAATCGATTGTTGACTATTTTGAAAAACTTCAGATCACACTGTCTTACGACAATCGATTGTTAAACATAGACAATCGATTATTTGCTATTTTGAAAAATTCCAGATCACAGTGTCTTAAGACAATTGATTGTTAAACATAGACAATCGATTATTTGTTATTTTGAAAAAATTCCAGATCAGTCTTAAGACAATCGATTGTTGAACATTGACAATCGATTGTTGAACATTGACAATCGATTGTTGAACATTGACAATCGATTGTTTTGCAGTTTTAATGCGAAATATTAGATAATCGACTAACTGTTAGATTAGTCGATTACCGCTACTGGAAAATAAAAATATTATTGAAATCTGAGCATATTGAAACATTCTAAAGAACAAAAATTAACATTATATCATAAACTAACTAATACGAGCTGATACTAATGACTATTAGTTTATTCACTAACTATTACAAATAAGTGAAATAAAATCAAACAACTCCATCTTCTTTCATCACAGATCCATCAACGATTAGGTGGTCTATTTTCCCATCGGGTTGCTCAAAGAAGTCTGCCACATCCAGGTGGGTGATGTCAAAATTATCGTCAAAGACAAAATTTGTTTCAGGGCCTTTATTCTTTAGAGAAGCTTGATAAAGATCAACCAAATGTCTTGGTACACGGCAAGCTTTTGACCAGTGCCCTTTTCCACCGCAACGATAACATATAGTTTCTGAACTTTTTGCCTTAGGATCCTCATAATCCCGTTTCTGCTTTCGGCGGTTATCTCTCCTCGGGGGGTGACGGACATCATGGATATTTCTTCCTTGTCTACGTCCACGGCTATGACCCCGATTACGACCACGACCATGGTTAGATCCATGGCCCTTTTCATGATTGGCATAATGAGAATACACCTTATCTGCTACAGGCAGTAGTGTAGACCCAGTGGGTCGAATTTCGTGATTTCTCATGAGCAGGTCATTATTTCGCTCAGCCACAAGTAGAAGAGAAATCAGTTCAGAGTACTTTGTGAAGCCTTTCTCTCTATACTGTTGTTGCAGTACAAATTTGGAGGCATGAAACGTTGTAAACGTTTTCTCAAGCATATCATAATCAGAGATTTTATCTCCACATAGCTTCAATTTAGAAGTAATTCTGAACATTGCAGAATTATATTCAGAAACAGACTTAAAGTCTTGGAGCCTCATATGAGCCCAATCATATCGTGCTTGTGGCAGAGTGACCAGCTTCAGGTTGTCATATCTCTCCTTTAAGCCTTTCCACAAGATGAGTGGATCCTTGACGGTGAGATATTCAATCTTCAAACCTTCATCAAGGTGATGGGGCAAGAAAATCAAGGCCTTAGCACAATCTTGGGTGGATGCTTTATCTCTATCTTTAATGGTGTCTCCAAGACCCATAGCATCTAAGTGGATTTCAGCATCCAACACACATGTCATATAGTTCTTGCCCGAAATTTCAAGGGCAACGAACTTTCTTTTCGTAATGTCAGACATAATCGAAAATCAAATTAGGAAGAGAGAAATACCTTAGTTTTTCTCGAGAATCGATTCTTGAGACGGTAGAGTCTCGTGCTGATAACGTGTTATAAAATAATATAAGAACAAGTACAATAATGCAAGAACAAGAACAATATAGAGAGAATAGGGAGAGGAGTATTCTTATTGATACTTTTGGGATGGTTTACAATGGAATAGAAGCCCTATATTTATAGGGAGGTGGTGACTTAGCCACCAAGTAGTAAACCCTAGAATCTCTCTAAATATAGACATTCACCTTAAATAGAGTTCTATTTTAACAATCTAGTAATTTTATAAGTTGAAATTCGGAGCCTAGTATTCATGGTTATTATCACACTTATCCCACTTCATTATTTTAGCAGGAAGATTTATTGAAATTCTTGTCTATTAATCCCTCCATTTCAATTTAGGTGGTTTGATTCGGTACCAAGTTAAGAAAAAAGAAAAGTACTTTTAAAATTTGTGGTCTTTAAAATTTAAGGGGTAGAAACTTTATAGGACCATGATATTTGTGTGGTTATTAAAACTTCTCATTAAAGGTAAAATAGGTAAAATGAAGAGTTTAAAATTGAAATATTTTAAAATTTTAAAATGTATTATTTATTTTGTTACAAACTAAAAATCAAAGTAGCTCATCTAATTTGAAATGGAAGGAGTATTTTTTTATTAGTTTTTACATAAGATACTCTATCCGATTGCCTTTGGACAAGAACGGTTTTAATTGTGCTTAGATTTGTGCTTATATGATTTTGTTTTCGGTGAGTGTTTGGGTAATATATATGGTCAAATTCTGCCCATTACGTCTCTATGCTGATAGGAACGACCAACAAATATATATTAATCGAAATAAGGGCACGATCTAAGAATGTTGGGGTGAAGTGTATCGTCTGTTTCGTCGTCTCCTCGAAGGAACGCGACCAATCTCTATATTATTTTATTATTTCAAGGAGGGTCTCCTATTATATAAAAGAGGATCCTAATGTTGTAAAATAACATCTTTTATGTATTAAACAAGTCTCAAACTCTCTCTATCTCTAGAAAACCTCTCTCTCTCTCTCTCTCCCTCTCTCTCTCTCTCTCTCTTTCTCTCTCTCTTAATTATCCAATCTATTGGAAGCAATAAGAAACATAATACTTATTTCTAGGTCTAATTATCTTCAATTACTATTTATCCTTGATTCACTTTGATTGTTTTTACTTATAAAGTATTTAGTATCTTTTGAGTAGGGCTGTCAAATTTGGCCTAAGCCCAAATGACCCGCCCAACCCGCCTAAAGTTGGGTTGGTTATTGACCCGCCCATTTATTGAACTTAGCTCATCGTGATCCAACCCATCTCAACACATTTAAAGTTGGGCTAATTTTTAGCCCAAATTGATTCATGAGTATCTTTGTCAAAATATCTTAGAAATAATTTTATTTTTTATTTAATATTTGGTATGTTTGTCAAAATATCTTAGAAATAATTTTATTTTTTATGTAATATTTTAAATATGACCATAACAAAAGCAAAAAAAATCTTATTTAGTAATTATACAATTTATAAGAAAATAACATATATTAATTAAAGTTTAATAAGAGTTGGGGCGGATTGAGTTATGACCCGAATTTTAACCCATTTTGACGCAATCCATCTTAGCCCAAGTAATTTTGGGGGGTCATTTAACCCGCCCAATTATTGACTCAATCCTTTTTGACCCCTCCAAAATTGACCAACCCGCTTATTTGACACCCCTACTTTTGAGTCAAACAGGTAACCCTTTTGAGAGAATAGTTTTTCCAAAAATATATTTTTAATTTTTTGGACCTGATATCTGGTGTCTTCTGGATCGCAAAACAAGCATTTACTGCAATTTGTATTATATATTTTATTTTCAGCTGTTATCTTAAAAATAAAGTACAATTGCATTTATTCCAGGACACAATTGAAGTTGCCCTATAAAACAACCAACACCCACAACAACAACATATTGATAGCAAAAGAAGCCTATAATAGGTTGTAAAATAGAATTTCCCCTGTGCCCAAAGAGAAAAAGATTAAATCTTTTAAATGAATCTTAATTAAGAACGTGGACTTGCTGTGATTACTTTCCCGGAATAAAGTATTAGTAGAGCATAAAAGAATAAAGTAACTTTTGCTTTTCTTTTTTCCTTTTTTATGAAGGAAGAACATAAACCTTTTCACTATGAGGAATAATGCATTCCACCAAATATTAGAATCTCTACTTCATATATTTGATCAGCTAACCAACAACTACACTCATAATGTTCCAAAATGATTACCCCATTTTGCTTATGGGGAATTAAATAAAGTGATCTTAAATGAGTGGCCTTATATATATATATATATATATATATATATATATATATATATATATATATATATATATATATATATATATATATTATCCAGTGTTTAAATATCTAAATTTTATCTTTTAAAAATAAACTGTAACTTATAACTGATTTAATTTAAATATAAATCTTCAACAGGACAATTCAGTAGCACGAGTACGAATTTCTGTAATCTTTGTCACTGTAATTGACTTCTCTGTTAATTTTTACTTTAAGCATTCTGTATTCAAAACACATTGATGCGGCTAATCAGATGCGTGTCAGCTAAACCCAATAACACTTAAAATAATAATGTGTTTTCTATAGTAGAACTCGTGAAATCTAATTAATATAATAGATTGATCTCCATTATCCTAGCACATAAAATCGGGTGGCATACATCCACTCTCATAAAACAAACTTAGTATAATTAATTTACTGAACAACGACTCTGTGGCCCAATGGATAAGGCGCTGGTCTACGGTACCGGAGATTCTGGGTTCGATCCCTAGCAGAGTCGATTGTCACTTGAATTTGAAGGAAAACAAACATTTTCGAAAACAGTGTAGAGAGAGAAAGAGAGATTCTAGCGACTGAAAAGCGAGCTGCTCACCATCGCCGTCGGCCACCACACCCACCATCACCTACACAAAAATACTCATCCACACTGTATCTATGACTCGATTGGTAACCCTAGAGAGTAGAATCCCACAGAGATTAAACCCAATTCCATTGCTTCAATGGTTCCCAGGAATGTGAAGTGCTCCGACAGTCATGCAACAAGTATCGGAGAAGGAGGAATCAAAAAGGCAAACGAAGGAACCAGATATGACAACAACAGCGAGGAAGCTCACATTTTCAGTTGAATCGCAGAAGCAAAATTTTGCTGAAGTTGTTCAAGGTAATAGAACTCTAAATCAGGGCATGCAACTCAAGTACTACCCTCCGATGGTGAAGGATGGAGGGAAAATTGCAAAACTAAACCCCAAGGAGATAGAAGTACATAACCAAAAATGGAAAACTGCTTCAATCGGCTATGTAATAGGAGGTAACCCGACTTTCAAAGAAATGCTCAAATATGTATATGGAGTTTGGAATGTTGTTACAACACCTACAGTGATGTTACATGATGATGGTTATTTCATCTTTAAGTTCGAATCTATGGAGGACAAAAGCCTGATAATGCAAACTGGTCCTTATGCCTTCAATGGTAAGACTCTGATATTAAAGGACTGGGATCCAAATTTTCAGATCCAGAATGAGTCAATGCGAATTGTACCAATTTGGATCAACTTCCCTAGCTTGCCAATTCAATGCTGGGCAGAGGAGAACTTAGGTAGAATAGCTAGTTTAATTGGAAAGCCTTTATACACTGATAGGCTTACTGCTGCTTGTGAAAGGATTTCTTTTGCTAGATCCTAGTGGAAATGGACATAACCCGACCCCTACCTGATGAAGTGTATATTGAGATACCTGATGGAAGAAGCTGGCTGCAACCAGTGGAGTTTGAATGGAAACCAACATTCTATCAAGAATGTAACTCATTTGGGCACAAAACAGGAGAATGTCAGAAGGAGGAGCAACAAACCAAAAGGCCACAGAATCAGAGAAAAAGAATCAAGAATAAAACAAAAATGAAATGGCAACCAAAACCTGTAATGAATGAGACTCTAGTCATTCAACAGCATGAGGACCAAACAGTTCAACCTGAAGTGGAACTATCAGTGAACAACCGAGGCAAACAGGTAGTAACTATAAACGGAGCTGATGAGACTACTGACCAAGGGGATATCAACTATGCTCAGTTGAATACCAAGAATACATCTACTGCATTAATTTTAAAGGAACCAGTAGAATGGATCCAACATCAGAGAAACAGTAGAATAGAGACATCCATTAAGGATAAAGGGGAATCTCAAGCAACCAATATCATCCATGATCATTGTTTCCTGGAACATTAGAGGGCTGAACAGGTCCTACAAACAGAGAGAGCTAGTAAAGTTCTTGAGGACTAATAAAGTTGACATGGTAGCTTGTCTAGAAACTAGAGTGAAACAGCCACATTTACAGACACTCTACAAGAAACTAGGGGGTGACTGGAACATTGAAAATAACTATGCTTGTGCACCCAATGGGAGGATATGGATAATATGGAAATTATCAAATGTCCATGTTGTACCTTTACAAACCACAGATCAAATGATTCACTGCTGGGTGACAGACAAGAATTCCACTTTTGCTAGCTACATCACCTTTGTCTATGGAATGGATTCCATCCAGCAAAGAGTATCCCCATAGGATAGTTTGAGAACTGTCCAATATAATGGTCCATGGCTTATAATGGGTGACTTCAACAGTGTGTTAGGAGTGGAGGACAGACTTAATGGGCAACCAGTACACCAATCAGAGATGGCTGACTTCCAATGCTGCATTGATGATATAAGAGTAGGACAGATTACCAAGAGAGGGAACAGATACTCTTGGAGCAATAAGAGAGATGGTGAACACAGGATTTACAGTCATATCGACTGGGCTTTTGGTAATGCTGAGTAGTTCAACACCTACGCTGGAGCGGAAGCAGTATATATGCTACCAGGATGCTCAGACCACACTCCCATAATGATAGATACTGAAGTTGTTAAAACCAGAGTGCACAGACCATACAAATTACTCACAATAGTTATGCAGCAAGAGGATTACAGAGAAGCAGTTCAGAAAGTTTGGAACCAACAGCACCAAGGCTACACAATGCACTCCATCTGGAGCAAACTGCAACAGCTTGAACAAACTACCAGACACATTCACAAGGAACACTCCTGTGTGGAGCAGAAAATGCAACAAATGACAGAGGAACTGAATGTAACACAAAGCAGACTGAATGAAGACCATTTTAACAAACAGGATATCCAAAAAGAAAAACAATTACTACAGAACATTGAAAAATGGAAGCAGTCCAAGAAAAAATAATGAGGCAGAAATCAAGAGCCAATTGGATCCAACCGGGAGATCACAATACAAAATACTTCCATGCCTACATGAAATCCAGACAAGCAAGAAACAAGGTGAGTTGTATCCTTATAGAAAATCATATGAAACTTACTGATCCACAGCAAATACAACAACAATTCACCCAATTCTTTCAAGAGTTACTGGGTACAGCAGCAGCTCAGCTACCAAGCATTAACATCACTGTGGCCAGAGATGGACCCTGCCTAACCCTGCACCAACAGCAGCAACTACTGGCACCAGTAACAGAAAAGGAAATCCACCAGATTGTGCAGAATCTTCCTCAAGATAAGACTCCAGGTATTGATGGCTATCCTGCAGAATTCTTTAAACAATTTTGGCCTATTGTGGGGGGAGGGGGGGGGGGGAAGTTACACAGGAAGTGCAACAGTTTTTCCACACTGGGAAACTGTTGAAACAGATTAATTGCACAACTATCACTTTGATTCCAAAAGTGCAAAATCCCAGCTATGTCAAAGAATATCGACCAATTTCCTGCTGTTCAGCTCTGTATAAAATCATCTCTAAGATCCTAACAAATAGGCTAAAACTGTTTGTCGATTATTTAGTTGGGCAGTCCCAATCGGCCTTCATAGAGGGAAGAAACATTCTTGATAATGTTATTGTGGCACATGAACTGATCAAAGGCTATAATCACAAGACAGTATCCCCTAGATGCATGATTAAAGTTGACATTAGGAAGGCCTACGACTCTGTTGAATGGGGCTTTCTCAAGGCAGTGCTACTTGAATTTGGAATTCCTTATAAAATAGTAGTACTAAAAATGAAGTGTGTCTCCACAGTCAATTACTCCCTTTTGATAAATGGAGGACTGACCAAGAAATTTGACGCAAGGAAACGACTAAGACAGGGGGACCCAATGCCCCCCTACTTATTTGTTCTAGCCATGGAGTACCTAACTAGATCTTCAAAAAAGCTACGCAGAAATCCAGACTTTAACTTCCACCCCAAATGCTCCAAACTACAAATCACACACATATGCTTTGCAGACGACCTTTTGATGTGTTGTAGGGCTGATGAAACTTCCATGAAGTTACTGATGAATGAATTTGAACAGTTCTAACTGGTATCAGGCCTCCAAGCTAATATGGATAAAAGTTCCTTATATATAGCAGGTGTATCAACTGATTTCAGGGAGAAAATATGCTCTAACCTTCACCTAACAGAGGGGACCATTCCTTTCAAATACCTAGGAGTACACTTATTCACAAGAAAGATCACTATACCACAATGTATGCCCCTAGTAGAGAAGATAGTGGACAGAATTAGAAGTTGGACATCCAAACTCCTATCTTATGCTGGCAGAATCAAACTTATCAAAAACGTCCTGTTTGAAATGCAAACTTATTTGGCCTAGATATTCCTCATTCCAAAAAAAGTTATAAAACTGGTAAATGAAATTTGCACGAATTACCTGTGGACTGGTAGTCATGAAATTAGTCATAGGAATCCAATTGCCTGGGAAACACTGTGTAAACCAACGGCAGCAGGAGGTTTGAACATTATCTCCTATGAAAGATGGAATAAAGCGGCACTATCAAAACTTCTCTGGGCCTTAATGTCTAAGAAAGACAAACTCTGGATCAAATGGATCCATCGTCACTACATAAAGAAAAAAGACATTAATACTATGGAAGTTTCTAAACAAGCTAGCTGGCTCGTTAGGAAAGTGTTTTGCGCAAGAAAATGGTGGGCAACTGATGGAACATGAATGCAAACATGTACAAAAAATGAGCAATTTAGCATCAGGAAGGCATACATTCAGACCACTCCACGATATCCCAAGGTTCGATGGAAAAAATTATTGATGGTGACTGGCCTGCTCCCGAAACAGAAATACATCTTATGGATGGCGATGCATAGACGCTTGGCAACAGTTGACATATTAGCTAAATGGGGAATTCACATTAATCAATCCTGCATTTTATGTGGAAGAGACACTGAAGAAACACACGACCATTTATGCTTTGACTGCTTATACTCCAAAACACTGTGGCAAGGTATGTTACAATGGTTGAGGTATCAAAGAACGACATGTACGTGGGAAACAGAAGTGCAATGGTTAACTGCTAATGTTAACAGCAGAAACCCCAGAAAAACCATCCTAGGTGTGGTGTTTGCAGCAGTAGGTTACAACATCTGGATGGAAAGGAACAACAGAAGGTTTCATCAATCAAGCAGAAACGCCAAAGATCGAGCAAAAGGGATTACACTTCAAGTGCACTTTACTGGCATCAAGCTATCTAAATGGCCACCCATTTTACAGAACATTAACAACTATCCTTCGTGCGAGTATCCATAATTGTAGCAACTTTTTCTCTGTGATAGGATATTAGTTTAACAACAACAGTTGTAGAGTTTCAATTTGATTGTACTGGTGAGATCTGTTCTAGAATCCAAAAGAACAGTTGATGTAAATTTGCCAAATAGATGAAATAAAACAAAAATTTCTTCTGAAAAAAAAAAAGAAAAATTTATTGCCGACGGAGTTATTTCCCTAGAGAACATATGTACTAAGAGAAAAATAAATACAATTGCAAAGAGCCAAAACATAAAGCCCCACTGGTTACACACAACTGATAAAATGATAAAATCCATCCAAGATTTCCACAACTCAATGTCAGAAATCGACATCTCTCTTTTTTTTAAGCTCTCATCATGTGATCCCTTTAACCAGGAATCTCTACTCTCTAGATACCACTTCCCCCTTGAACCTTCCTCCCCCCCCCCACCCCCCCCCCCAAAAAAAAAAGAAAACCAAAAATAAAATAAAGAATTTCTCTTTAGTTATGTTATTGTTGTACTACTATATATATATATGGACAGTGTACTCAACTTGAAGACAAGTTCCACTTTATTTCCCTCCATTATTTCCACACCAAAACCAAGATGGGTTTGTGGAGCCAATTGGTCATCTCAAGTACTCTGCTTCTCCAATTAGTTAGCATTATATCTCTGTTGTTACACACTGCTGCAAGAGCAGAGCTTGTGGTACAAAATGTTAGTGGTCTTAGTTGGAAAAGCAAAGGAGTAGTAAGCAGTAGCAGGTGCAACTTGTTTCAAGGTAGATGGGTTATTGACCCTTCTTTTCCTCTCTATGATTCCTCAACTTGCCCTTTCATTGACCCTGAATTTGATTGCCAAAAATATGGCCGCCCTGATAAGCAATACATGAAATATTCTTGGAGACCTGATTCTTGCAACTTACCCAGGTACCCTTCCAAATTCTTCTTCCATAACTGTAAGTTTTTTATATGCAAGAATTAGATAGAAAACGTTGTGTCACCTGTTTTGAGGAAGCTAAGAAGTTTTTCCCCATAACTATTTTTGATGTGCAAATATTGACTTAGAAGCAAAGAAGTTTTTTCCCTTCTTAGTATGGTTTGCAATGGCGAAATCAGAACTTCCATTTAGGATGTTCAAACTTAAAATAAAAAAATCTCCGATATAGAGTGTTCAATATACCATGCATATGTTACTTATATATACAATGCAATTTTTCGAGTAACGGTGGTCAGTTGACCACCTTAGAGCTATGTACCTTCGCCCCTGATGGTTTGGTGTAACTCTGCCTGTGTGAGCTTACTCATAGTGCTAGTTTCAAAAGATGAGGGTTGCTGTAGATTGACAATAATGTTAAGCTAGTCAAGTTCTAATAAATTTCTCATTGTTTTAATACAGTTTAGTAGTTTTTTTTTATTTGGTGGAGATTTTATTGATTGTAGTGTTTGTGGATTTTGGTGTTATAGGTTTAATGGAAAAGATTTCTTGAAGAGATGGACTGGAAAGAAGATAATGTTTATAGGTGATTCATTGAGTTTGAACATGTGGGAATCACTAGCTTGTATGCTGCATGCGTCGGTGCCCAATGCCAAGACTTCTTTTGCTAGGAGAGAGACACTTTCTTCTGTGACCTTTCAGGTTTACTCTCCTTTCTCCTCTGTTTTCTTCTGGTGTTTTTAGTTTCTTCGTTTTACTTTCTGCTATTCACTCTGGGAAACAAGAGATAAGAAGATAGTAAGTAATTTCTCAGTGGGGAACTCGAGTTTCTGTTAGTTCATCATTGCCTTGAGAAGAAACTCGAGTTAAAGGGAAAAAGAAAAGTCTTTTGGTATTTTATTGGTATGATTTTCTTTGATTTTCATTCGGTATTCGGTACCTATATTTGGATCCGATTAAATTCGGATTAGCGCCGAAAAGTCTTATATTGGGAATGAAATAATCTCTAACAAAGTCGACTTCATACTCGGACTCGAACTGAAAACCTCTGGTTAAAGATGAAGTAGTAGTTATCGTTACATCACAACCTTTGTTGATTGGGTGTAAAACATCCTTAATCCCAAGTATTTTAGGACAAAAATGATTTTTCTAATCATTTGGTGATATTGGTTGCATTTAATAGTTGAAAACATCTACGTTAAGTTATTATAATTGTAGCATATCATGATGTTGGTTGTTACAATAGAGATAAAGTAAAACCAAGTGGGAGGGTGTAGAACTCAGCCGAAAATAACTTACCTCAAAAGCAAGTGGGAGGGTGTTTTATAACTCAGCCGAAAATAACTTACCTCTTTTACTTTGAAAATTTTCTATCTTAAAATTCTATGCATGAAAGGCGTAAGAAAATACATACACAGTTATATTACTTTAAAGTAATTAATTACATATAAAATTCTATCAATATATATAACATAAATTTTAACCTTAAAACAAAAAACACATACATATGTAATTGTATGTTCTCACGTGCTCTGCCTTAGTGTCCCTCTCATTTTCTTTTACAATACTATGAGACTGCAATTAGCGCAAGATAGACAGATGGAGTTACGTTGTTAAGGAGAAAGTTTATTTCCTTTACCAATTTTATATCTTCTATTTGGCAAATCTTGAAGGAGGTACAACCAAGATCCAACTAAGATATAGAATTAGGGTATAGAAAAGATTATCTTTTGTTTCTTGTGACAGCAGTGAGCAATCCTTAATATAATATTACTACACAGAAAATATGAAAAGAAAATAGAGAATACAAAGTGGTAGGGCAAAGACCAAAGATGTTATTAGTCCACCAAAGGAAAAAGAGAAGGCTGACTTTTTAGCTTTCCAAGAAATTAGTTGGGAAGGAGACAACAGGAATTTTATTGGGTTTTGTCTTGTCTTCATTATCTGTAAAACCCGTGAACTCGTGAGATGCGCACGCTTAACCCTTTTCCATTTTCTCCAAACTGTTCTCTTGGCGATCATATATTCCAAATTTATATTAAAAATTTTAATTTGAATAAAGTTTGGTTTGAAGATAAAATATATTTGTACATGCGTTTTCAAAATATATTTTTCAACTTTATTTTGGAAATATATATATATATATAATTTTCAAGTTTTTGAATTTTGGCCCAGCTAATTTTGAAATTTGAAATTTGACCAAAATATGAAAATCATATATGGATTTTGAAAATAAATCTTAAAGGGCCTTATTCGTCTGCCACTTCCTTTCTTGTTTTCCACCAAACCAAATGTCTTCCTTTCGTTTTCTACCGATGGAATTTGCTCTTTTACTTCACCCGATTATAAAACTTAGTCGATTCGCTAATTTGAATATGTTTCAAGATATTTAACAATTTTTAGAAACACAAAAAGTGATTGATAATTTCCAAATTAGTTAGAGAATTAAGAGATACATTTACGCACATAATTTAATTATTTTTCCCACCTTGATTATTAAGGCTATTAAATGTGGGAAAACCTTAAAAAATACTTTCACTTTTACTTGTCCACTATACTAAAAATACATTTTTTACTTTTACTCATCCACTATACTAAATCAAAACAAAGGCATACCTTTTTTTATTATTATTTTACTTTTATCATTAATTACTCATTTTCAAAATATTGTTCAAAGACTTTTTGAAATGCTATCATTATTAGGGGCTACATGGTAACATATACACTATAATCATTATTTCTTAAGGGTGTGAAAAATCCAAAGTGGACGAGTAAAAGTGAATGGAAAGAGTAGATAATACGAATGGAAAGTAGTACTACTATATTGTCAATTTTAAAATAGAAGAATTAAGCCAAATAGTGCATTCATATCATCGTTTTCCCAGCTACTACTACAAGCAAATATTGGGAATGACTTGAAAAGGAAAAAAATAGGGTGTGTGGTTCAAAATTACATTTCTTAATTTGAACTCTTTGGTTGATAAAGACAAGTTAATGTCAACCATTGTGGTTCAGTCTTTGTTTTGCCTGTATGGTTCACCTAGTTACATCATCAAAATTGAGATATCCTCATGAGATGTAGCAACTGCACTATACAAGTGACTAAGACCAACTCATGTCTAGTAGAGCATTATTATCCAGTTGTAGTTACAAGAGAGAAATAATTATCAATTTATAGTTGTTACCTGGTCAGAACATTGCCATCATTGGTAGGTCCAGTCTTTGAAGGCATGTTTTATTGCGACTTTTTTGGTTGTCAGGGCATAAGTATTTCACCTTTGGCCTTAGCCAACTCTACCAACAAAAAACTCAAAAAAGAAAAAGAAAACTTAAAGGCATTGCTTTGCTATAAAAGCTTCTGACAACCGTTACCAACTTGTTACTCATATATTTATGGAAAATAAAGGGCATTCCACTGTAGCTTTTGATGATCTATAAATTGCAAGACTGATAGACTTTGTCACTTTTCTTTGTTGCTTTATATCTTTCCCCCCTCAGGATTATGGAGTTACTTTATTCCTCTATCGAACCACTTACCTTGTGGATATAGTAAGAGAGAAAATTGGAAGAGTATTGAAATTGGATTCCATTCAACAAGGTGATGCTTGGAAAGGAATGGATATGCTAATTTTCAATTCTTGGCATTGGTGGACTCATAAGGGCAACTCTCAGCCGTACTATTTTCCTTTCTCCACCTTTTCAATTTTTCTCAAGCAGTTTAAAACACACACTATAATATATTAAGACATGAGATTTGAAAAAAAAGCTGTAGTGACAAAATCATATTTTTGTAGATGGGATTATGTGCAAGACGGTTCAAAGGTAACTAAAGATATGGACCGTTTGATGGCATTTTACAAGGGTCTAACTACTTGGGGAAGATGGGTTGACCGAAATGTTGACTCCTCCAAGACTAAAGTCTTCTTCCAGGGCATTTCTCCAACTCATTATATGTAAGTACTAAACCTCTTCACTTGCTCCTGCATCCTGTGAGACTATAAGTTGCATATACTGACGGTGTAAAAGATATTCTTACAATCATGTCAATTAGAAAGGCAACTACATTAAATCTTTGAAGAACTATTGATTGATAACCTAGAAGGAAGCCTTGGAGCATTGGTGAAGTTTCCGTGTGACCTACAGATCACTGGTCGGAGCAATAGAATCAGTCAATTATACTAGGAAAAGCAGTATGCAACCTGCTACAACCAGCTGAAGTGTAATGAAGTGAAAAACAATTATACTAGCGGTGGATATAACTTAAATACTTCTCATAAACCAGCAACTTTCACTAATCAGAAATGTTTCCCACTATTTAAAAGCTCAAAATTCATAGTACTTCATTCCATCTTGATCAGGGGTACGGAATGGGGAGGATCAACAAAGAATTGCAACTCAGAGCAAATGCCATTAGCAGGGTCAACATATCCAGCAGGGACACCAGCATCTGCTGTTGTAGTTAACAAAGTATTAAATAGGATGAAAACACCAGTTTACCTCCTCGATATCACGTTTCTCTCCCAGTTAAGGAAAGATGCTCATCCATCAGTTTACAGTGGCGATCACCCTGGTGTTGATTGCAGCCATTGGTGTCTCCCCGGACTACCTGATACTTGGAACCAGCTTCTCTATGCAGCTATGATTATGTGAGGATGAACTATGAAGAACCTCATATAATTTTCTCCTTTTAATCTTCCTTTCCACTTATAAAGTGAAAATTAACTGTACATTTGTGGAGGTATTTGAAGACCATCGGCTGAAAATAGCGAGCAATCAAGTGCACGTGGCAATCATTGGCGCAGTCCTGGACTTCTTAATAATTGGAGCCAGCTTCTTTGTGCAGCAATTCTTCTCTGAAGATGAAGAATTCAAATTATTTTTTATTGCCCATAGTTTGTTTCTTTTCGTAGGTATTGGTCTGTGTATTATTGGGGCCTAGGCTCGACTGTTAAAATATTGATTCAAGGACATACAATAGCTTTCAGATGTAATAAGCACTATGATTGGGGAGTAGGGGTGCATAGGAGTGCTGATAATTTTCAGCTACTAGCTTGAAGCTTCTTTCATTTTATTAACCAATTATGAATAAAAGCAGATTTTCTCTGCTTATTTCTGGATTTAAGACTTCCCGAGTCCTACTACATTCCTCTTTTTCTCGTTTTCGGGAGAGGGAGCAGTAAATGTGCATGCACCTTTTTGTACTCATGTTACAAACCTATGATAAGCAAGAATGATAGAGCGCCAAGGGATGTTCAAGAAATTTCCTCCAGAATAACTCAACTACTGAAGAACTTTGCATTGTTCATGGTTTAAACTATGATCAAGCCCACCAAATTTTGACATCTTTCATGCCTATCATATCCTCATTAGTTGAGACTTGAGAGGACAGAAAATTTGTTATAGTGTGTGCGCAAAGAAGAAACAAGTAACCGTAGATTTGTCCTCTGATGAAATTCATAACATAGACCTGAGACACTGATCCATTCATTCAGCATCGACCTAATTAACTTTAGTGATTTTCTGATTTGGACCACGGACTTGCAAACTCCATATAGACTGACAAGAAGAAACGCCACAAAGCAAACACTGTAGTGAAGAGTGTTACGGTTCGAGAGATGTTTAAACAGAAAGATAAATGAAAAAAACAGATAAAGCAAAATGCTAAATCCTGTAACACTTTTCATATTTTTAAAAGTTTTGAGACACGTTAACTATAGAAATAAATTATTACCATTTTTATTATTTTTATAGTGATATATATATATATATATATATATATATATATACTAGTCTTAAGCTACGTGCGTTGCGCGTGAACCTTACGGTGAGTTTATATTTTCTTAAAATGGCATAAATATTATTAAGTAATGTATGTTAGATATAAAGATGTAAAATACAGATTAAATAAAAATGTAAATTTCTGTTATGAAGAAGGTTAATGATATTTAACTAACTAAACAAAGGATTGAACTTACTTTTTATTCTATGTTTAGTCATTTGTTTTAAATAAAGTGTAACCTCGATGGCATATCATTAGAGGAATGTATTGTAATTTACTTTTAATTCTATGTTAAGTCAATTGTTTTCTTAATAAAATAAAGTATTCATAAAATTTCCTAAAATAGAAAAGGTAAAAAGAAAACATTTCTAGATTTTTTAACATAAATAACAACAGAAAATACGCACCTAATAACGAATCATTGGTTATTTTGGGTATGGCATCTAATATGTAAAGGTTTTATTATACTACCTAACGAAGAAAATTTTCAATTTAAGGAAGGTCCTAAATATTAGGCCAAGTATATTAATGATAATTAATTTTAAAATTCCAAATAGTAGGAAATTAACTTAAATTACAATGTTGTCCAATATAAAGTCTATTTTTAAAGGGTAAAAAAGGTGAATGATATTTCGCTAAGGATTTTTATGCTTTTAATATAGTATAAATATAGATATAATATATAGATATAGATTATAACTGTTTATAAAATTTTAGTTATTAATTTCAATAGGGACAAATAAGAAAGTGGTTGAAATCACTTCTAAAACTTTAGAATCCTAACGAATCAACAATTAATTTGTTGGACGTTCTACGAAATTGTATGATTTCGAATAAGGAAGTAATTATTAAGTAAAATTTAGTTGACTTTAAGGTATTATATATTAGAAAATATTAGGAGTTTCTACATAATTCAAATAAGGAAAGAGAATTTTAGTTGATTTTAAAGTCCTAAAAATTAGAAAAATTATTTAATTACGATGTTGTCCAATATAAAATTTATTTTTAAAGGACAAAAAAAGCAAACGATATTTCGCTAAGATGCTTCGTGCTTTTAATATAGTATATATATATATATATATATATATATATATGCACACACACTTAAATAATTAGATATAAAATTAGGGGGATATTAATAAATTTAATATCAGTAATATTTAAAAGTGGGTATCATTAATTATTAGTTAAGTAAAAAAAAGATAAAACCTAAAAGCCCATAAAAAGGGTTGATGGAAAAATAAAAGGTTAAAAACCTTAGAAACAGAACCACCGTTATGTGCAAATCAAAAAGGACAGAAGAAGGGTTTAAATGTGAAACAAAACATTCTTTCATTCACGCAGCAAACGCAAGACACGCAGGCAACAACAACAAAAAATTTAGGGTTCTTTACAAATCACTTATTCTTGAATTCAGACATATAAATTTTTCTATTGTCAATTATCTAAAAGCAGTAATGGGTATGAATTGAATAGTTAAGTCCCTTCCCCCTCTATATCAACAATAAATTTCGTATTTTGGTGTAGTACTTTAAAATTGATTAAAATGCACTGGTTGTCGTAGAATCGATTGTTTGACGGGTATAAATTGGATTGGGGTCTACATTTTGGCTAAATGGGTTTTGAGGTGAGTTGATACAACCTTTTACTGAAGTAGTTTAACTCACAAAAATACGCATACAAGGTATTTGATGAATTGCTTAAAAGAGTTTATATTTTCTTAATTGGAACGAATAGGTACCTATTAACCTAGTGTTGTTCTAGCAAAAGTTTAGATGTTTTATTATAGAAAAAGATTAGATGATTTATTATCGAAAAACTTTAGACAATTTATTATGATATATGTGCATGAATTTTCAAATTTTTATGTTATTCTTATATGTTATTTTCATGTTGAAAATTATGAAGAAGAAAAAATCTTTAGAAATATTTTTATATATTTATTTTATTATTATATTATTGCATACTATTTTATTTATGTTTCTTATGTTTAGATAATTATTTTATGAAGAAGGAGGAAAGTGGATCTACAACAGCAAAAATAGCACAATTATCTACTCAAATGCCAAGACAACAAAAGACATAGAAGAACTACCAAGATGGATCACTACCCTGGCAAATTGGGAAGCTACACCAACAACTAATGCACTAAGAACTTATCCAAAGCAGCTGACGGAAAAAACAAAATATCTACTATGTCAACAATTAAAGGATTTATTCAACCTACACCATTGCAAATATTGCAATCAAAAAGAAGACATTCCCAAAGTTTATCTTCCACCAACTATGGCAAAAGAAAAAGGAAAAGAAAAAGAAGAAGAGGAAGAGGACAAGCAAATTGAAGACAAAAGAAGTGAAGACTAAAACTCTCGTATAAAGTCTTGCAAACAAGTTTCAAGACAATTGAAGTAAAGTCTTGCAAACAAGTTTCAAGACAATTGTAGTATTTAGACAAACATTTTCCAATGTTTTGTCTTTAGTTTTAGTTTTGTTTTTTAGTATTAATTAAAAGTTTTGTTTTTTACTCATGTATTATTTCAAGAAATGTAATATTTCTAGGATAGATTTTTAGTCTTATTAGGAAAAGTATTTTGTCTTGGTAGTGTAGTATTCATTCCTTGCCTATATATGTAAGACTTTGTAATTTAGAGAGGGGCATTATCAGCTCTTCTTACTCTTGTACAATAAAAGTCTCTCTTTGAAAAACACTCTCTCTCACATACTCTTACTCTTGCAAAAATCTAGCATCAACTAAAGAAATAATGGAGCAAAATAAGGTACGTAATACTATGACTAGCTAAATTTTCTTTGGCAAGATTTTAGGAAAGTAGTAATAATACTAACATGATAATGATCCTGTGAACACCGGGAGTTCGGCGTAACACCTGTTTAAAGGTTTAATAACAGCAAGTATTTAAAGCTAAAGTGGATTTAGCCTTGCACTTTATCCGCTCCAGGCAGGAGGCCGTTATGCGGTTTTGTGGTGCTTAAATTGGCTTGGGATCCTTACCTGCTTTACTTACCGCTACTGATATTGTACCTTTAGCCCTTCGTTATTCCGTTCCCTTCCCCTTTTGGTATCAGAGCCTCAGTATCATATTGGTATTATCATTATCGTCCTAAAAACTTGCCTTATTAAAAAATTTGGACTTGTCAAAAATTTGAATTAATTTTGCCTTATTAGTTATTTTGACATGGATTTAAATGCTTGTTTGTATGCTTACAATAAAATACTTGTTTATACTGGAGACATAGAATTTGCTAATGTTACAAGAAAATTAATGGAAACATATCCTATTACTTTCCAGATTGGATTAGCAACTACTCCTTATTTGCATCAATTAGAGAATAACTTTGGAAAATTTTTAACACACTTAAAGTTAGGAATAGAATATTTAGGTATACATCAAATAGTTAGAAAATATTTAGGAACCCGACCTAGACATATTGGAATAACTAATGATTATTTTACATACTGTCAAAGTATATTTACTTTCATAAACCTACAGGATAAAAATAAAGAACATAAGATTAAAGAAATATTCCATAAATATTTTAGAAATCATACAGTAGAAGAAAAAGATATAAAGTTTTTCATTGATATTATTTATAAATATACTCTAGAAAAATTAACTATGGATGAAAAAGGTGAAGATAAATTAGTAGAAGAACATATAGAAATATTATATAACATTATAGAAAATATGGAACATAGAGATGACACTACTACCTCAGTATCTACTGAAGACTACCTAAGTGATGGTTAAAATGGAAGCCATAAATAATAAAATAGAAATAATAAATAATAATATTTTAGAATCAAATAAAGTAACATTAGAACAGATAAAAGAAATAAGAAAAAGGATAGAAAATATAGAAACAGAAATTAAAAATATAAAATTAAGAATATTACAAGAAAATAATAAAAAAGAAAAAGAACCTATAAATAAAACTGGCTATGTTAATATACCAGGATTAGGATGGATGCCAATTAAAGTACCATTAACTACTGAAAGAATAAAAGAAGAATTATGAAAAGAGGAGAATATGTAAAAATTACATATATGGAAAATAACAAAATAAAAGAAATGTCAAATTTGAATAGAATATTTATTAAGCTAAATGATAATTATAGACTTATGCAGAAACAAGATAATATTATAGAATCACCTTTAGAACAAATAGTAAGATTAACCAGAGAAAATAATGAAGAAAATAATAACGAATCATATAATAATAATAGTGATAGTAGTACAACCAGTTATGAAATCACTAAAAGAAAAAATATGAGAAAGAAAAAGGTGACCATGGAAGATATTTTTGAAAAATTAGATAAAATGGATAAAAGAATACAAAAATTAGAAAAACATGTATTTAAAAAGAAAAAACAAACAATAAACTCTGACCCTGAAATATCTAGAAATAGATTAGATTCAGATACAACAACAAATATAAGTTCAGAAGAAGAAAAAACTGATAAGAAATTAGTAGAAGTAATAAATAAAATGGAAAATGATTCGGATATTAATATAGACGAAGATAGCACTTCGGATACATATACTGACTTAATAAAGAAAACAAATAAATTATATATAGAAACAAATAATTTAAAAGATACAATTAAGGATGAAGATATAATAACAAATCATATAAATATGACTAAACCAGATGGCCTAGAAAATAGAAAAGGATTTTATACAAATGTCGCAACAGGAAGAGATAAAGACTATAAAAAAAGAAGTTATTATGAAAAAACAGATTATTCAAAACAACATAGGAACGATAAAATATGGGGATCAAGATTAATAAGAGGAATAGCAGAAATGGTAAAAACATCTACAGGAGAAAATACTAACTCTTTTTTAGACTTAGACTGCTCTGAAGATATAACTAAAGAAATACAAAAATGGTCAGCAAAAACAGAGAAAACAATTTTAGAAACAAAATTACCCATAGATAAAGTAGGACAATATATTGTAACCACCTTAGTAGGAAATGTTAGAGAATGGTATGAAAATTTAGGAGAGGAAATGATAAAAGCATTACATGCAGCTACAGATGCTAATGCACAGCCTACAACAGATGTGAGTAAAATACTTCAAAAATTTGTAATATCAATTACAGCCGAATTTAGCACGCCAGGAGCAGAAAATTCAATAATTTGTAAAAATATAGAAAAAGCAAGAAATAATCTATTAAACTTAGTTATTTGTGATCTATGCTACTATGAAGAATATGTATGTGAATTTAGTAATTATTTTCATAAAGGAAGATTTAATAATAATGAGAAACCTATGATCTTAGACTTATTCCTACATAAACTACCATATCCAACTAATTTACTAGCATTTAAAGATTATAAAATAGAAGCTAAATCAATAGACACCTTAGGAACTAGGATAGAATATGTAAGAAATTGGATAAATGATAGATGTACTCAAGCAACAAATCTTAGAAATTTATTACAATCAGATATACAGTTATGTTGTGCAAAAGATAAACCAAGTAAATACGGATGTAGTAAAAAATACCCTAAACAAATAAGAAAACACTACAAGAAAAGAAATAAAAAATACATTAGAAGAAATTACAATTTAAGGAATTTTACAAATAATAACAAAAAACGAAGATATATAAATAAAAGAAAATATAGAAATTATTTCAAAAGGAATCCTAAAAAATGTAAATGTTATAATTGTGGAAAAATAGGACACATATCCACAGAATGCAAAGAACCTAGACAAAAACAAATAAAAGAAATTCAGTTAGATAATGATGAATTTATAGACATAGATATAGATACGGATAACTTTTCTAGTAAAGATGAAATAATTGAATCAGATATAACAAGTGAAGAAGAAAATGAATCAGACTAAAATAGGAGAAACAAGCGACAAAGATATAATAATAAATTATACACAAGACATAGATTATGAGAAACAACAGATAATATTTGATGAAAAAATTTATGAGAAAATTAGGAAAGAAGAATTAGACCTTACACCAGACTTAGTTTTTAAAAATCAATTTTGGAATGAAACCTTAAAAATTAAAAAACAAAATTATTATATAATCACTAAAAAGGAATTTGTATTAGACATAAAACATTTAAATGGAAAAACAATGATACCTTTAGTATCTAAACAGCTAATTGAAGAAGAAACTAAAAGTATTAAAAATAAACATAATCTAAGATATTGCTATTTTGGAGGAATACAAATTATGTTATATGCACATTTTAAAGAAGGTATAGATACACCAATAGAAATATATTTAGCAGATGATAGAATAACTCATCCTATAGAACAATCCATATTAACACAATTAACCGGAAACCTAATATACCAAAAAGCTAAATTTTTATTTAAACCTTATTTTAATATAAGCATGACGGAACAAAATATAGACAAAGCATTAACGATTTATTGGAAAATCAATGGAATAGAAATGCTACCAGGAAGTAAAGTATTAACTATCAAAGCAAAACAATTATACGTATTAAGTAATAAACCAGGAATAAATAAAAATAAAAGAAAAGGATTAACACATATAAGTAAAATCTTTGAACCTATCCTAAAAGAAATACCTAGGAAAGAACAATTATATATACTACCTAACCAAAACCAAGACTTAGAATTAGTAACTTATAATTTAGAGCAACGAAGAAATCTTCTTAATAGAAGTATGAGTAGAAGGAATCTAAACATAATACCTAGAATTAGGAAAAATATATCGGATCAATATTACGAAAACCAATATTACATAAAAGGAAGAATAATAAGAAATGGAATAAGAATATTAGTACCAATCTTAATTGCTACTAATACAGGAGAAAATTATATAGCTAAACAACTAATAAGTGAGATTGACAAAACAGAAGAAAGTAATCACACATATACTAATTTCATTACACAACAAGAAGTAACAAGTATGGGAAAAATAAATAGCCCAATAGAAATAGAAGGATTATTATTCAACATAAATCTAGAAATAATGGATAATGAACCAGAAATTATATTAGGAATTAAATGGTTAAATATGGTAGAACCATGGAATCTAACAGAATCAGAATTAGAAATAACAGTTAATACAATAACAATTAATATAAAAAGAGAAACAATTAATGCTATAAATATAATAAAAGAAAGTATATGAGTCATGAAGAAATACATATCTTAATTAAAGTAAAATGTGAAGGATATAACAGTAGATATTATACAGCATATATAGATACAGGAGCTGGAACTAATATATGTAGAAGAAAAGTATTACCAGAAGAATATTGGAAGGAATTAAAAAATCCAATTATAATTGCTGGATTTAACCAAGAAGGAAATCTAGTCCGACACAAAGCTACAAATATAACAATACAAATATGGGATAAAGAACTAGTACTAAATGAATTATACCCATGTGAGGAAATATTTCATGATATAATATTAGGTTATAAAAAATTCTTAAAAAATTATGAACCCTTTACAATCACAAGAAATTATTTATTATTAACTACCCCTTGCAAGCAAAAAATAATAGCTAAAAGAACCTTGGAAAAACAAAGTGAACTAATACCTTGGATTAAAGGAGATAGTAAAATTAAACAATCACTACCTTGTAAAAGTAAAAATAATAAATTACAAATAAGTGAGATTAGTATTGAAGAAGAATTAACTAACGAATTTAAAGAAGTATTTAGCGAAGACCCATTAAAATATTGGCAAAAACACAAGACCCAAATACCAATTAGATTACTAAAAGAGCATGATTTAGTCTATAAAAAACCTATGAAATATACTGAAGAAGATATGATTCAATTTAAATTACACATAACAGAATTATTAAAAGGAAATTTTATCAGAACTAGTGAATCTAAACATAGTAGTCCCGCATTCATAGTAATGAAACACAGTGAACAAAAAAGAGGAAAATCTAGAATGGTAATAGACTATAAAGACTTAAATAAAAAGACAGAAACATTAAATTATCCAATACCTAATAAAGCAGTAATATTAAACAAAGTTAAAGGTTATGAATGGTTTAGTAAATTCGATTGTAAATCAGGATTCTATCATATTAAAATAATAGAAGAATATAGGCATTTAACAGCCTTCTCAATACCCAATGGATTTTATGAATGGAATGTATTACCCTTTGGATTTAAAAATTCCCCAGGATATTTTCAAAAATTTATGGATACATATCTTGGAAATATAGATGGTATTATTGTATATATAGATGATATATTATTATTCACTAAAACGAAAGAAGATCATATAAATTTATTAAAAAGATTTAAGAAAATAATAAAAGATGCAGGAATAGCTCTAAGTGAAAAGAAAGCAGAAATATTAAGGAATAAAATAGAATTTTTAGGAATAAAGATAGATAGAAATGGCGTAGAGATGCAAGAACATATATTAAAAAAGATAGCAGAACACATGGAAGAATTAAAAGAAAAGAAACAATTACAAAGTTTTTTAGGCTTAGTAAATCAAATTAGAAATTATGTACCTCATTTAAGCGAAAAATTAGTACCACTACAAAAGAAATTAAAAACAAAAACAGCAGTATTTGAATGGACTATAGAAGATAAAGAAAACCTGAAAAAAGTAAAAGAATATTGTAAGAAATTACCCAAATTACAAATCCCAGAAATAAATGAAAAAATAAAATGGATAATATATACAGATGCATCAGATTATGCTTTTGGAAGTATGTTAACATATGTAAATATGGAAAATAACACACAACATATTACATCATTCAACTCAGGAACTTTCAAAGAAAATGAGACAAAATGGGAAATAAATAGAAAGGAATTATTGAGCGTATTAAAAGCATTATTATACTATGAAATATATATAGCACATACACATTTTATATTAAGAACAGATAACACCCAAGTTAAATTTTGGTTAACAAAGGATTTAAAAAATCAATCAATTACTACCAGAAATATTAGAAATATAGTATGTCAAATATCTTTATTTAATTTTGATATTGAACTAATCAGTACTAAAGACAATTTTATTGCAGATTTTTTATCTAGACATATGATACAGGAATAGCTATGAGCTTATAAAGAAGCATTTTATTATGATTGACAGGTACAACCTGAACAAGGGGAAATAGTACAAAAGCTATTACAAGACATACTACAAAAATTACAAGGTATGGAAAAAAATATTGAAAAGCTGGAAAGCAGAATTAGTCAAATGGAAGATAGCAAAAAAGAAGAAATAGACCTGCAAGAATTTAAAGAAATAACGATTAACCAAGAAAAATATGACAAAAAAGATAAAGGAAAAGGGATAGAAATTACTACCCACCAGGCCAAAAAACTTAAACCTTTCAATATCCAACTTAGACCAGAACAACCTATTCCAAAAAGAACAGACTTTATTTACCAACTACCAAAACCCCAAACAAATACCTACAGTAAAATAACCAAAAAACCTACACAAAACCAATTTGTACAACGGATACACAACTACCTCAACCAGTTTATACAAGTTGCCAATTACCTAAATAAAAATATACAATCACCAGACTTCAACCCAGAAGAATTAATTGGATGGCAAACTAAACCTCTAAAAGGATATAATAAATTAATTGCCCTAAATAAGTCAGATCCAAAATTAGTACAAACTATGTATAACTATGGACTATTACATGCAGTGTATACACAAAATGGAGATAACCTACAATACATACCCGAATTATACCAAGTAGTAAAAAAATACTTGGGAATTACCAAGTAGTTATTTATGCTGGAATTACTAATGCTCTCTTGTTTTTGTCTTTCCTTTCCTTCACTGAGCCGGGGGTCGCTTGGAAACAGCCTCTCTGCCCTTTCGGGTAGGGGTAAGGCTCGTCTATATATTACCCTCCCCAGACCCCACTTTGTGGGACTATACTGGGTAGTTGTTGTTGTTGTTGTTATTTCATTCTTTTGCCATGCTTTACATTTAAGGATACCAATATGAGCATGTATATAATGTTCTATAAAGAAAAGATTTAGACTTGAAAAGTCACAAGAAGAAGTTTTAGAAAGAAAAGATTGTTGGGCAGTATCCTTTATTCTGAGAATGGGTCATCGTCCAGGCCAAGGGTCCTGACCAAGGCGTTGGCTTCCTGAAACTACTTGTGTCAAATTAGGGAGCACATGAGCCGAGGGTCTCGTTGCTGAGAATTTACGTAGACATGCTAAGGTATGATGCATGAGCGCTGAGAATAGTTGGAACGCCCAAAGGTATGATGCATGAGCGCATGAGCGAGTGGCACCTCGTGGATTGGGCCTATTCGATCAGGTTGGGATCGAAACTGTGCCGATCACACGGTGACTGAGACAGAATTAAGTCAGGACAATTGGAACTCCCAAAGCATAAAGTGATGTATTTTTTTATAAAGAAAGAAAAAGAAAAGAATTTCTTTTAAAATATTCATAAATTGCTATTATGCAATTATTTTAGAATTATTCTTATAAGCTTTATATTTTACATGCATTTAGAACCTTTTCCCATAATATATATATTATTAAGGTTTCTGCCCCAGTTGTTGAGACTCACTGAGCACAATGGATGGTACTGACGTTCTCTTTTGGGAACCTATGTTGGTCTGCGGTACAACGTAGGAACCAGATTTGCAGGCGAGCAGTCTACGAGTTAGGACTTCCTTCCCTTTCAGTGATATTGTTGAGCTCTGCTTTTGTTCGTGGAGTATTCTTAGAGTCATTCTCATTTAGCTATTTCTTTGTTTACTTAGAGAACTGGCCAGGAAATCTCATGTCCTGAGCAGTGCATCGGTTTATCAGTAGAGGCTTCATAGACATAGTTATTGGGTTGAGATTTAAATTTTATTTTATAATAACTTAGCAGTAATTCAGTAGTTAATGCAAATAAAGCTTTGGAGTTGATTTATTCAAATATTTGAATTAATCAAAAGTATTTGGTTAGAGTATTGTTTTATTGCATATAAAGTTTGGAGTTATAATAGGTTTAATAAGCAGAGATGGTTCGCTCGGTCATGTTTAGTGATCGAGTGACGGTCTCGGCTAGTTCAAAAAATGGGTCGTGATAAACTTGGTATCAAAGCCTCAGGTTTTTGGAGTCCTAGGGTTCTATGAAGCCGTGTTAGTAGAATCTTGTTTATGGGTATGAAGCACGCCATACTTACAAATAGGAGGCTACAAGCATTTAAAAAAAAACTCATTTTTTTCATACTTTAGATCGTGCAGTAGATCCTATCTCTAAGAAATTATCTAATGTATTCGTTTCTCCAAAACTCGCAGAAATGGATCGTACTCGCAACTCTGACACCGACACTAAGGATGCTGCTCAAGAAACTATTACTACTATCGTGGCTCAAGGCAGAACTAAAAAGGCTCGAACTCAGAAAAGGAAAGGTAAATCGACAAGGGAGGTTCAAGTACCCCATGTTGCACATGAAGAAGGGGTGGAGCATGATAAGCAAGTACCTTAGGATCCAACGCCACCCCCAACAGCAACTCCGATTCAAACAACTATAACCCCAGAGATGGGTCAGATGTTCAATGCAGTCAACAGTGTTATGGAGATGTTTAAGGCCTTTATGGCCGACCAGAACGAGCAAAGAGATAAGATTCCACCTCAAACAAATAGACAGAACAATTCTGAGTCCTCAAGAGTGAATGAATTTTTGAAGTTGAGTCCTCCAGTGTTCGATGGTTCTATAGTTGATGAAGATCCAATGTTATGGAAGGAGGGTGTTAAGAAAGCCCCCCGAGTGATGAATACATTTGATGACAAAGCTGTAGAGTTGGCTGCTTAGCAACTAAGAGATGTGGCTGGTGCTTCATTTGAGATGTGAGAAAAAAAAGAGAGATGAAGATGATGGTCCACTTACTTGGGAGGAATTTGAAGAGGCCTTCAAAGCTAAATTTATCCCAGAAGAGGATACGGCACCTAAGGCTACAGAGTTAGAACAGCTCAAGCAAGGGAATAAAAAGTGTGCAAGAGTACTACATGGGATTCACAGGTTTGTTGGCGGTTTGGCTTACCAGATTAAGGATATGACATTAGCTACAGTGGTAGGAATGACAGCTTTCGCATCTGTTTTGGGGTTCACCAAGCACTTAGAAAAAGACAGACAACAAAGGAGAGAAGAGAAAGAGCATAACAAGAAATTCCTGACAACGGGCAGGTTTAATGGTACATCCAGAAGAGGCAGAAGAGATTCCTCTAATAAAGAGTCATTAGCACCAGCTTATTCCAGTCATCAGTCAGGTGGTGGGTCTTCCTTTAGACGTACTCGGAGTTATGAAATCAGTCTCGCCAGAATCAGAATTTTAGGACATCATCCTCACATAGCCAGAGTCATGCTGAGCAACATTCACACTAATAAGGTATTTGTGGAACATGTAAGCGGCAACATTTAGGTCAGTGCAAGCCCGGGTTTCATGGTTGCTACCATTGTGGAGACATTGGTCATATAAAAACAAATAGCCCAAAGTTGCAACGTAATTTCAGTGGTAGATCAACTCGTCCTTCTAGTTCCTCAGCTACCGTAGTTGCACTACCTCAAGCTCGTGTTTCTCATAATAAGGCCGGCCAGGGGCAGGCAGAGGTGCAGATCAAGTTACTTAGGGAGGGGGCAAACCCAAGGCATCTGCAGAAGCTGTTACAGGTATACTTTTAGTCTGCTCACATAATGCTTATGCCATAGTAGATCCAGATTCAACGTTTTCAGTTCAAGGTCGCAGCACCAAGGCCGATCTCACAGAATTACAAATGGTGGATTTCGATGTGATCATGGGTATGGATTGGTTGTCTTCCTGCTATGCCATGTTAGATTGTCATGCCAAGATAGTCAGGTTCCAATTTCCAAATGAAGAAGTCTTAAAGTGGAAGGTTGGTGCGGCATCGCTTGTAGGTAAGTTTATTTTTTACCTTAAGGCACAACGAATGATCGGTAAGGGGAGTCTCGCCTATTTGGCCCACATCATTAATACAGAATCAGAACCACCAGCTCTTCAGTCAGTGCTAGTTGTTAAAGAAATCCAGAAGTTTTTCCAGATGACCTTCCCGGACTTCCTCCCAAAAGAATCATAGACTTCGGCATTAACCTCATGCCAGGCACTCAGCCCATATCTATACCTCCTTATAGGATGGCTCCAGTAGAACTTAATGAGTTGAGAGAACAGTTGAAAGACCTTCTTGACAAGGGCTTCATCAGACCGAGTGTTTCACCGTAGGGTGCTCCGATCCTTTTTGTCAAGATGAAAGATGGGTCTCTCAGGATGTGTCTCGACTATCGGCAGCTAAATAAAGTTACCATTAAGAATAAGTACCCACTGCCAAGAATTGATGATTTGTTTGATCAACTTCAGGGTGCAAAGTACTTTTCAAAAATAGAATTGAGGTCGGGATACCATGAGTTCAGAATCAGAAAAGAGGATATATCTAAAACAGCCTTTTGAACTCGCTACGGGCACTATGAATTTCTAGTGATTTCCTTTGGGTTGACAAATTCTCCAACTGCATTCATGGACCTCATGAAAATAGTTTTCAAGCAATTCCTAGATACCTTTATTATTGTGTTTATAGATGATATTTTGGTGTACTCTAAGAGCAAGGAAGATCATGCAGAACACCTTAGAATAGCCTTCAGACCTTGAAAGAAAATGAGCTTTATGCCAAGTTTTCAAAATGTGAGTTCTGGTTACAGTCAGTGGCATTCTTAGGCCATGTGGTATCTAGCGAAGGAATAAAAGTATACCCTCATAAGACAGAAATAGTCAAGAACTGGCCTAGGCCGACAACACCAACCGAAATCAGGAGTTTCTTGGGGTTAGCTGGCTACTATAGAAGGTTGTGGAGAGGTTTTCCTTACTTGCAGCTCTATTAACTAAATTGACTCAGAAAGCAGTTAAGTTCCAATGGTCAAATGCTTGTGAGTAGAGTTTTCAAGAGTTAAAGAAGAGGTTCACCACTGCACCTGTGTTAGCCTTGGTGACAGGCTCAGGTGGTTTCACAGTGTATTCTGATGCCTCCAGAGTGGGCCTTGGTTATGTTCTTATGCAAAATGGAAAAGTTATTGCTTATGCTTCTGGGCAGTTAAAGAATCATGAAAAGAACTACCCCACACACAACTTGGAGCTTGCAGGAGTGGTGTTTGCATTAAACATATGGTGACATTACCTTTATGGCGAGAATTCTGAAGTGTTTATAGACCATCAGAGCCTCCAATACATTTTCAAGCAAAAAGAACTAAATTTGAGACAGAGAAAAAGGCTCGAGCTATTGAAAGAATATGACATCAATATCCTTTATCACTTTGGCAAAGCTAATACGGTAGCAGATGCACTTAGTAGGAAGTCAATGGGCGTTCTGGGCCCATCTTGCAGAACAAAGGTGATCTTTGGGTCAAGAAATTCAAAAACTAGCAAATGATGGAATTAGATTGGATGAGACCGAAGAAGGAGATATAACTGCTTATGCCTTAGCGCAATCCTCCCTTATCGTGCATGTTAAGGCAAAGCAAGACGAAGATCCGTACTTAGTGAAATTAAAAGAAGGAGTCAGGAACAAAGAAATCACTGCTTTCACTCTAGGAAGTGATGGAGTTTTGAAGTTGAATGATCGGTTATGTGTGCCTGATGTAGGTGGTCTTAGGAAGGCCATAATAGAGGAAGCTCCCAGTTCGAGGTACTCTATCCACCCAGGTGCTACCAAAATGTATCTGGATTTGAAAGAGTTGTATTGGTGGAAAGGAATGAAGAAACAACTAGCAGATCATGTGGCTAAATGATTAAATTGCCAGCAAGTCAAAGCCGAGCATCAGAGCCCTGGTGGCCTAGCTCAAGATATAGAAATAACACAGTGGAAGTGGGAGATGATTAATACGGATTTCATAATAGGTCTACCTCGCACGTACTGTAAACATGATTCAATTTGGGTTATTGTAGACCGACCGACAAAGTCAGTGCATTTCCTACCAGTAAAGACGACAGATTCTGCAGAGCAGTTTGTGCAGTTGTACATCAAAGCAATAGTCCGATTGCATGGTAATTCAGTTTCAATCATATCGGACAGAGGCCCTCAGTTCACAACCTATTTTTGGCAGGCATTTCAGAAAAAATTAGGCACCAAGGTCAATTTAAGCACCGTTTTTCATCCATAGACCAATGACCAGGCAGAAAGGACTTTCAGACTCTCAAAAATATGGTGTGTGCCTGTGTTATATATTTTGGAGGTAATTGAGGTGATCACTTGCCACTTATAGAATTTTCTTACAATAACAGCTATCAGGCCAGCATTAGTATGGATCCTTATGAATCGTAGTATGGGCGGAGATGTAGGTCTCCAGTGGGTTGGTTTGAACCAGCATAGGTGCCGTTGATTGGTCCAGAGTTTGTTTGTTAGGCCTTAGAGAAAATTCAGCTAATTAGAGAAAGACTTAAAGCGGCTCAGAGTTGTCAAAAGCCTTATTCTGACAAGAGGCATCGTGAGTTAGAGTTCATGATTGGTGATAAGGTGTTTTTGAAAGTTTCACCAATGAAAGGAGTTACGAGTGATGGAAATCAGGTATGAATAACGCAAGAAAATAGCAGGACTACTTACATGTAATATAGACAACACATAATCACAGATTTTAATCGAACATAAAATCGATACTTATCTCTTGAAGTGATACCGCGATTGCGAGAAGCCTCAAAGCAAGAACAAAACCGTCCACAAGATCATCCTCCAGTTCCACAGTCTTCTACTGTGTGACCCGAATAATGCCTGGAATTAGCGAAATTCGTGTGGGCAAATTTTTCCTAAGAAAAGCATGTATTAAAAACCTTGCCTCCTTATGGAATAAGACCTCTTTATATAGCCACAAGTTTTAGGGTTTGAAACCCTTTTCCTAAACCTGTTGGGTCTTCCTTTTCCACCAAGAAATAGACTTCCATTTAATTCCCAATTATCCGGGCATAGTAGAGACCGTAGTATTTAATTAACAAGGCTTCCTATTATGGACTTAATTCGAAATATCTGAATTAATACTACCATAATAATTTACAAATTATTCCACAAAAAATTCGTAACTGCCCTCATCAGTTCAATTTCAAAATTCTTTCATTAAATATTATTTAACTCCCCATGTTAAGATTCAGATACTAATTGAATAAATTAAATTACTGACAATTTAATTCATTGATTATTTCCTTTTGACTTTCGCTTAACTTATTTCATGCGACGGATACAAAATCCACCTGCAGGGTTTACACATAAAAACTTATAAGCTTTCATAAAGGTGTATCATCAATCTCTAGACCTAGACATGGATTTCATTAACTAACTATTACTTTTTCAATGTATATTATTATTTTCTAATTTACCAGGCTTATTGACCCACAAAAGAATCTTGCCTTTTAATAAATTAAAATAATAATAATATACACAACTAATAATAATTATATCAAGATTAAGAGTACAAGTAAATTTAATGACTAGAGAGTTTATTTTATTAAGTCAGTATAAAATACTTTTCTCTACTTGGTCCGTTCAATACATACAAAATGTACTAGCACAAGAAGTTAGAATTAAACCATTCCCATAATCAAGATAAATTATCTTTAATCTTGTGCAACAATCATTCCTCATGGTTTGTCCAATTCCATCATTAGATTGTGATTATGATCTTTATACTTATAAGAATCGATGATTTAATCTTCTGTGTATAAGCTAAACTCTATACACTAAATCATCTAATAAGTAAAGGACACAAACGAATATATATGATCTATTTAAAACTTTATTAAAATTGAATAAGCAATTGTTCCATAATAAATATCCAAACCAAAATTCATGGTTAATAGTATATAGTCCAACAATGAGGTTTGGTAAGAAAGGGGATCTTAGCCCTAGATTTATCGGACCTTATGAAATTCTATAAAAGAAATTAAATGTGGCTTATAAGCTAGCGCTACCCATTGAGTTGTCCTCTGTTCATCTTGTCATTCATGTGTCTATGCTTAGAAAGTACATTTATGATGAGTCGCATATAATACCTGCCGATACTATAGAAATTAAAGAAGGCTTGACTTATGAAGAGGTACCTATAGAAATTCTGGATAAGCAAGTAAGAAAGTTGAGAACAAAAAATTTAGTATCGGTAAAAATTTTGTGGAGTAATCATGATTCAAAAGAGGCTACATGGGAAGTCGAGAAAGATATGAGAATGAAATATCCATATTTATTTGAGGAAAAATGTATGTGAACCTAAGTTTGATTTGGCATTTATATTTTATTTATTAAATACAAGTTAGCAAGTGTTTCTGTCATTCCTAGATTATATTTAGTTGTTGTAGTAATTTAGTTTATGCCGTAGTATATTTAATTCATTAATGTGATTTACCTGTGCTAAAGTTGTTGTGCTTTAGATTCTTGTTAGTTATTGTTGTACCTCCTTGCCGGAGTATGTGTAATTAACTTATGAGCTGAGTACGGTGCCTATAAATGGCTTGTTATGGTATATTTGGTTGTTGTTGGTGTAGTTATGGTATTGATAGGGATAATATTTTGGATAGTCCAATTTACAAGGGAAACTCTACCGAAACTTTTGAAAATTTAGGGAGTTAGCCAAAATTTTGAGTCCCTTGGATGAATGAATAGTACTAAGAAAACTTAAGAGGTTCAAGGACCTAAAGGATGGTTGTTAGCTTAAGAACAATGCTCTAGCAACATTCGAGGACGAATATCTTCAAGGACGGAAGATTGTAACACTTCTCATATTTTTTAAAGTTTCGAGACACGCTAACTATAGAAAGAAATTATTACCATTTTTATTTTGCCTATAGTGAAATACTTGTATATATATATATATATATATATATTTATATATACACTTAAATAATTAGATATACAATCAGGAGGGATATTAATAAGTTTAATATCAGTAATATTTAAAAGAGGGTATCATTAAATATTTGTTAAGTAAAAAAAGGAAAAAGCCTAAAAGCCAATAAAAAGGGCTGATGGAAAAATAAAAGCCTCAAAGCCTTAGAAACTGAACAAACGTTCTGTGCAAATCAAAAAGGATAGAAGAAGAGTTTAAATGTGAAACAAAACGTTCTTTCATTCACGCAGCAAACGCAAGGCACGCAGGCAACAACAAAATTTTTTAGGGTTCTTTATAAATCACTTATTCTTGAATTCAGGTACATAAAATTCCCTATTGTCAATTATCCTAAAGTAGTAATGAGTAGGAATTAAATAGTTAAGTCCCTTCTCCCTTTATATCAATAGTAAATTTCATATTTATGTGTAGTACTTTAAAATTGATTAAAATGCACTGGTTGTTATAGAATCGATTGTTTGACGGGTATAAATTGGACTGGGGTCTACATATTGGCTAAAGGAGTTTTGAGGTAAGTTGATACAACCTTTGACTGAAGTAGTTTAACTCACAAAAATAGGCATACAAGGTGTTTGATGAATTGCTTAAAAGAGTTGATATTTACTTAATTGGAGCAAATGAGTACCAATTAATTTAGAGTTGTTCTAGCAAAAGTTTAGATGTTTATTATAGAAAAGATTAGATGATTTATTATTGCAAAAGTTTAGAAAATTTATTATGATATATGTGCATGAATTTTCAAATATTTATGTTATTCTTATATGCTATTTTCATGTTGAAAATTATGAAGAAGAAAGAATCTTTAGAAATATTTTTATATGTTTATTTCATTCTTATGCCATGCTTTATATTTAAAGAAACCAATATGAGCATGTACATAATGTTCTATAAAAGAAAAGATTTAGACTTGAAAAGTCACAAGAAGAAGTTTTAGAAAGAAAAGATTTTTGGGGAGTATCCTTTATTCTTAGAAGGGAACATCATCGAGGCCGAGGGTCCTAACCAAGGCGTTCACTTCGTGAAACTACTTGTGCCAAAGTAGGGAGCACACGAGCCGAGGGTCTCCTTGCTAAAAATTTACTTAGCCATGCTAAGGTAGGATACATGAGCGTTGAGAACCATGAAGCGAGTGGCACCTCGTGGATTGAGCCTATTAGATCAGGCTGGGATCAAACCCATTCCGATCACACGGTGACTAAGATAGAATTCAAGATAGCTGGAAGTCCCAAAGTATAAAGTGAAGTATTTTTTTTAAAGAAATAAAAAAAGAATTTCATTTATAATATTCATATATTGCTATTATGCAATTATTTTAGAATTACTCTTATAAGCTTTATATTTTACATGTATTTAGAACCTTTTCTCAAAATGTATATATTATTAAGGTTTCTCCCCCTGTTGTTGAGACTCACTGAGCACAATGGATGGTACTGATGTTCTCTCTTGGGAACCTACATTGGTCTGCGGTACAACGTAGGAACCAGATTTGCAGGCGACCAGTCTACGAGTTAGGACTTCCTTCCCTTCCAGTGATATTGTTGAGCACCGCTTTCGTTCATTGAGTATTCTTAGAGTCATTCTCATTTAGCTATTTCTTTGTTTATTTAGAGAACATGCCAGAAAATCTCATATCCTGAGCAGTGCGTCCGTTTATCAGTACATGCTTCATAGACATAGTTATTGGGTTGAGATTCAGATGTTATTTTATAATAACTTAGCAGTAATTTAGTAGTTACTACGAATAAAGCTTTGGAGTTGATTTATTTAAATATTTGAATTAATCAAAAGTATTTGGTCAGAGTATTGCTTTATTGCATATAAAATTTGGAGTTATAATTGGTTTGATAATCAGAGATGGTTCGCTCGGTCATGTTTAGTGATCGAGTATCGGTCTGGGCTTGTTCAGAAAATGGGTCGTGACAAATCCGATCCCACAAATTTCTTGTGTCTCCATAAGGAATGATAACCATCCAACAGTTTCCAAGGATTATAGGTTACTTTCTTCCAGGATAGACTGGAAAAACGTTTCTATGATAGTAGCAATACAAATTATAGAATTCCAACGAACACAAAGATATGCTACAAATCACACGACTTACTATTTTGTTTTTAATGGAAAAATGATGCAGTAATTTAGTTAGGAAAAAGGAGAGTTTTTGAGAGTATTTTATGGAAAAACTAAGTACTAAAATGAAGAAAAAACCTCTAGAATTTATAGGAAAAAATTTGAAGAGATGCGATATTTGGTTTGAAAAAGTGTCTGTTCAGAATTTTATGCATCCTGCCGCCGTTACACCAGGACCGCAGACAGAGTAGTCTGCAGACAGAATCTGTCGCGGTCCTACTGCATTTACGCCAGGACCGCGCCGGAGCAGCCTGCAGAATAAATCTGCAACATTGCCACGCGCGGACAACGACTAACTGACTAACATATAATTAATTAGTAAACAACTAATTAAATAAAATTTTTCCAAAAATAATCTGATCGGTCGATTTGAAAAATCCAAATCCAAAGCCGAGCAGCGACGGTGGCGGCGTGGGGGTTTCCCTTTTTCTCAACCTTTTGAGAGATAGAGAATGTGTTTCTCAATATAAACACATCTTGGATGGTTTCACCATCCAATGTGGGACAATCCACTTTACAACACTTTAATGAGTTTGAATTTTTGATTTCCCTCTCCCTCCAAAAGTCATCTCACTCAATTTACCTTTCACTCCACTTAATTAAAGACAAATTATATCTTTAAATTCCAACATTCCCCCACATAAATGGGAAATTGCCTAAAAGAAGAAGATATGCATAAAAAAACTATATGATTTGCAATTAAGGATTAGCTACATTTGGATAAGTAGGTTTCCCTTTGAACTTTCCATAGTGAACTTATATCGGAAATATTTGGTCAATCGGTAGATTTGATGTCTTTGAACCGTCGACCTTTGATGTATACCCAGACAACACAAGTCACACAATTAATCCTTAAACATTTTTTATTCTCATCGTTATTTTCGTTTCAACTATGAACACCTCCTGGTTTCATAAGTATATAGAGAATTTGGCCTTGCTAACTTCTCCTTGAAGCGGCTTACACTTCACACTTACATAGGCGATTTCTAAGCTATAATCCTAGAGATTACATTTTCTGATAAATCATATATCAGAATTAGATAATCATTAAAAAGCTTTAACCGCTTTATCCTTGTATCCTAACATTGTCTTTTCATGAGAATGAGTTTATTTTGACAATGTTCCAATGTCTTCCATAACTTTGTTTAATCTCCTTTAACCTAAATCTTGGGATCTCCACTCCTCTAAGTAGAGTTACCGTTATGATTGACTTTCCATCGACCACAGACCCATTCCCTTCGTTGTGAACTCAACTGCCTCTCTAGTAAGAGCTTTTGTAAGCGGATCAGACACATTTTCCTTTGACTTTATGAAGTCAATAGAAATGATTCTTCTAGAGATCAGTTGTCTAATAGTTTTATGTCTTCGTCTTATATGACGACTATTGCATTATACATAACATTCTTTTCCTTCCTATAGTTGATTGACTATCGTAGTGAATGCAAATACGTATCAGTGGTTTGCGCCAAAATGGAATATTTTCCAAAAAATTCCGAAGCCATTCATCCACTTCACCGACTTTATCTAAAGCTATGAACTTAGCCTCCATCATTGAGCGAGCTATACAAGGTTGTTTGGATGATTTCCAAGACACAAGTCCTCCTTCAAGAGTGAAAATATATCCACTTGTGGATTTTGAGTCATGTGAGTCGGTGATCCAATTTGCATCACAATATCCTTCAACTACCACTGGGTATTTGTTATATTGCAACGCATAATATTGAATATATTCTAGATATCCCAAGACACGTTTCATTGCCATCCAATGAGTTTGATATGGATTTTGTGTGTTACGACTCAACTTACTGATAGCAAATGCTATATCAGGTCATGTGCAATTCATGATGTACATTAAATATCCCAATACCCGAGCATAATCCAGTTGAGACTTGCTCTCACCTTTGTTCTTTTTTAACGGAAGATTTACATCAATAGGAGTTTTTGAAACTCTAAAATTTAAGTGCTTGAATCTTTTAAGAACTGATTTGATATAATGAGATTGTGATAGTGCAAGAACTTGAGGAGTTCTATGGATCTTTATTCCCAATATTACATCAGCAACTCCTAAGTCTTTCATATCAAATTTCCTACTTACATATGCTTTGTGGCATTAATGTTAGCAATGTCATTACTTATTATCAACATATTGTCTACATATAGATAAACAATGACTATATAATTTGGACTGTCTTTGATGGAAACACATTTATCACACTCATTGATCTTAAAGACATTTGACAACATTGTGTCATCAAATTTTGCATGCCATTGTTTAGGTGCTTGTTTTTGTCCATAAAGAGACTTAACAAGTTTACAAACTTTTTTTTCCTTTCTTGGAACCACAAACCCTTCAGGTTGTTCCATATAAATTCCTTCTTCTAAATATCCTTTTAAGAAAGTTGTTTTCACATCCGTTTGATGTATTTCAAGGCCATATACCACGGCTAAAGCAATCAACATAAGAATGGATGTAATTTTTGTTACCGGCGAGTATGTATCAAAGTAGTCAAGACATTCCTTTTGTCTAAACCTTTGACTACAAATCTTACCTTATATTTGTCAATAGAACCATCTGCTTTCAACTTCCTTTTGAAAATCCATTTATACCCTAAAGGTTTATTTCCAGGAGGAAGATCAACTAACTCATATGTATGGTTGTCCAAAATGGATTGAATCTCTCTATTGACAGCTTATTTCCAATATGGTGCTTCAGATGAAGACATAGCCTCCTTAAAAGTTTGAGGCTCATTTTCTAGTAGAAAGGTTAAGAAATCTGGACTGAATGATGTAGACTTCCTTTGACGTTTGCTACGTCTTGGATTCTTCTCATTATGCATCTCATCATTTTTTTCTTCCCGTGGACGTTTATTCCTTGGAATAGATGTCTCACCTTCATTTTTATATGGAAATATATGCTCAAAAAATTCAGCATTATTTGATTTCATTACTGTATTCACTTGAATTTCTGGATTTTCTTATTTGTGAACCAGAAAATAATATGCTTTACTATTTATTTCATATCGTATAAATACATAATCCATAGTTTAGGTCATATTTTAACTCTTTTGGGTTTAGAACTTGAACCTTTGCCAAGCACCCCCACACTTTGAAATATTTCATGTTAAGACTTCTTCATTTCTATTTCTCATATGGTATGAATTGTGTTTTTCTATGGGGAATTCGATTAAGAATTCTATTTGCTGTTAGAACGGCTTCCCCCACAAGTTTTGTTGTAATCTAGAAGTTATCAATAAATCATTCATCGTCTCCTTAAGAGTTCTATTCTTTATTTCTGCAATCCTGTTGGATTGTGGTGATTAAGGGGCAGTGTTTGGTGAATGACACGATACTCCAAACATATTTCTTCAAATGGTAATTCATACTCACCTCCCATATAACTTCTTATCATTTTTATTTTACTATTTAATTGAGTCTCAAATTCAATTTTATATTAGTTAAATGCATCTATTTCCTTATCCTTACTATTTAACAAGTATACATAAAATATCTAATACTATCGTCAATAAAAGTTATAAAATACGTTTTCTCACTACGAGATGGCATTGACTTCATATCACAAATATCAGTGTGAATTAAGCGCAAAGGATTAGAATTCCTTTCCACCGACTTAAAAGGATGGTTATCTTAGATTCCACACATATTTGACACTTTTTATTTTCACAATTAAACTTAGGAAATATTTTCAAATTGATCATTTTTCACAATGTCTTGAAGTAAACATGACCTAAACGAGAATGCCATAAAAAATTACACTCAAGCAAATAAGCAGAAGATTCAACTTTATTCATATCAATAACTATTACATTTAGTTTGAAAAGGCCCTCATTTAGGTAGCCTTTTCCTACATACAATTCATTCTTAGTTATTAAAATCTTGTCTGAAACAAAAATGCACTTAAACCCATTTTTAGCGAGAAGTGCAACACTAACTAAGTTCTTCGTAATATCTGGAACATGAAGTACATTATTTAAAGTAACTAATTTGCTAGATGTCATCTTCAAGCAAATCTTCACATAGCCTTCAATCTTCGCAGTTCGAAGTTTCCCATGAAGATGGTCTCGTCTGTACCTGCAGAATCATAAGAAGTAAATAACCCCTTTTTAGCAATAACATGTCGTGTAGCTCTTGAATCAATCCACCATTCCTTGGAGTTTCCTACCAAGTTACATTCAGAGAACATAGGACACAAGTTTTCTATATCATTGTTCTTTTCAACAATGTTTGCTTGTTGGGTTCTCTTATCCTATGCCATTCTGCAATTTTATGCCCATATTTCCCACAATTGTGGCAGTTGCCTTTGAACTTCTTCTAAGGCGGACTCTGCTTTGGCCCAGACGGCTTCTTCCTTTCCTTGCTATTAGTTTGTGCCTCTTCAATAATGTTTTCACCAGCAATGGAAGAACTTGCACGAGACTTCTTTTTTGATGCTTTGTTATCTTCTTCTATCCTTATGCGCACTACAAGATCTTCAAGTGTCATTTCCTTGTATTTGTCCTTAGTTGATTTTTGAAGTCCTTCCACAATTGAGGCAATTTTTCAATAAATGCTGCCACTTGAAAAGCTTCATTGATCACCAAGCCCTCTGCAAGCATATTATGAACCAGCACTTGCAACTCCTGAACTTGAGAGATAACAGACTTGTTGTCTACCATTTTAAAATATAGAAACTTGGCAGCAACAAACTTTTTAAAACCATCATCTTCAATTTTGTGCTTTCTTCTCAAGAGCGTACCACAACTCTTTTGAAGTTATACAAACACTAAATATACTGTACAAACTATCTTCTAAACCATTTAGAACATAATTTCTACAAAGGAAATCAGAATGTTTTCAAGCCTCGGTTACCAGAAATTTCTCATTGTTAGGAGTGCCTTCAGCCACAACAGGTTCGTTATCATTGATAAACCTTTGCAGACTGAGGGTTGTTAGATAGAAGAACATTTTCTGCTGCTAGCGTTTAAAATCAACCTCGGTAAATTTACCGGGTTTTTCAACCTTTGCAATTGTTGGAGCAGGGACAATGTTTGGTCAGCAGCCTGAGTAGAACCAATTTATTATGTCCCAGTGTTGGAAAAAGCATCACTTGTTCCATTCATCATTTTTTCTGGAAAAACAACACATACCAAAGTTAGCAATCTGGTGAAGTTTTTAATCTTCAAACCGACTACTATTAAAAAAATTTTAAACAACACAATCGAATTTAGCAATCTAGTGAAGTTTTCAATCTTCAAACCGATTACTACAAATCAATTTTTACTTGATGAAGTTTTTATTACTTCAAACCAAGCAAAATAAGAACACCGTTACAAAAATAGTTATAATTCCTTAAGTTTGTTATGAACAGTGTTCTGGTTCGAAATATGTTTAAGCAAAAAGATAATTTTGGAAAAAAATAGATGAAGCAGAATGTTAAATCCGATCCCATAATTTTTTTATGTCTCTTTAAGAAATTATAACCCTTCCACAGTTGTCAAGGATTATTGGTTACTTCCTTTGAAAAAACGGAATAATTTGAATATTTCATTTCCCTCTCCCTCCAAAAGTCATCTCCCCCCATTTCCCTTTACTCCACTTAATTAAAGACAAATTATGTCTAATTAAATAAATTTTGTCAAAAAATAATCTTATCAATCTTTTTCCAAATCCGAAGCCGAGCCGAACGACGACACGAGGGGTTTCCCATTTTCTCAACCTTTTGAGAGATAGGGAATGTGTTTCTCAATATAAACACTTCTTGGATGGTTTTTCCATCCAATGTGGGACAATTCACCTTGCAACACTTTAATAAATTTGAATTTTTCATTTTCTTCTCCAATCAAAAGTCATCTCCCTCTATTTCCCTTTCGCTCAACTTAATTAAAGACAAATTATGTCTTTAATTCCAACAAACAGAAATTAACCTGTTGCCCAAAAGTATCACATGGAAAGATTATTGTAGAAAAGCAAATAGATATATCAGCGAGGACACAATTAGAAACTACAGAATGAAGGCGAGGGCACAGAGAATCACCAGGGTTAGCTCCTCTATGAGTAGTAAGTCTAAACAAAATAATATACACACAACACAATATACTAAGAATCAACATTTGAAATTGTGGAAGAAAAACATATAATGTATTTTATAGTCAAAAACCGATAAAGAAAGTTCTCTGAGGTGTACAAAACCGATTAGCTGAAAGCATAATATATTCTGCTCTAGTTCTATGAGGCTTTTATCTCCCACAGTTGTCCCAACGCACACTAGAGCCAAATCGAACTTCTCCTTACAAAATGATAGTTTTCATATATTTAGTTTCATTGACTAATTCTATAGGTATAAATCGTCTTAAGGAATAAGGACGACAAGTACACGGCTTGAGTTCACTCAATTTACTAATCAAAGTATTATCAACTTCATCATCACATACAACAGTAGAATTCAAAAAGTATTTGTTGGGCATATATTATTAATTATGCATTTGGATATAATATATTCTAATAATTATTATGGTTAAAAGTCTAAGTGGGAGATTGTTGGGATATATATTATTAACCATGAGTTTGGTTTAGATATAGTATTTATTATGAAATAATTGTTTATTCAGTTTTAATAAAGTTTTAAATAGATCATATAATAGTCTATGTCCTTTGCTTATATAGTAGATGATTTAGTGTATAGAATTTAGCTTATACACGAAAGATTAAATCATCGGTTCTTATAAGTATAAAGTTTGAGATCACAATCTAATGATGGAATTGGACAAACCATCAGGAATGATTGTAGTACAAGATTAAATATAATTTATCTTGATTATGGGAATGGTTTAATTCCAGCTTCTTGTGCTAGTATATTTCGTATGTATTGAATGGACCATGTAGAGATAAGTATTTTATACTGACTTAATAAAATAAACCCTCTAGCCATTAAATGTATCTATACTCTTAGTCTTGATATAATTATTGTTAGCTTTGTATAGTATTATTGTTATGATTTATTAAAAGGCGAGATTCTTTCGTGAGTCAATATGCTTGGTAAAATGGATAATAATAATAATGTATATTGACGAAGTAATAGTTAGTTGATGGAATCCATGTCTCGCTTTAGTGATTGATGATGCACCTTTATGAAAGATTATAAGTTTTCATGTGTAAACCAGGCCGGTGGATTTTATATCCGACACATGAAATAAGTTACACGAAAGTCTAAAGGAAATAATCATTAAATTAAATCGTCAGTAATTTAATTTAATTGATTCGTATCTGAATCTTAACATGGGGAGTTAAATAAGATTTAATGGATGACTTTCAAAATTGAATACGGAGTCCAATTATAAATTTTTAGTGGAATAATTCGTAATTAATTATGGTAGATATTAATTTCAAAAATTATAAATTAATTCCATAATTGGAAGCTTCGTTAATTAAATTCTGTGGTCCCTACTGTGCCTAAATAATAGGAAATAAAGGAATAATTATTCTGGTGGAAAAGAAAACTCAACAGGTTTTGGAAATGGGTCTTAACCCTTAAAACTTGTGTTATAAATACATAAAGTTTTCCACCTAGAAAAAAAATAGATGGTGGCTGAAATTTTCAGCCAAGTTTTCCAAGAAATTTCTCCCACACGAAATTACTATTTCCGGTATTATTTGGGTAATACAGTAGATGACCGTGGAGCGTTCGAGGATCACGATTGTAAGGGTGATGGAGATTCCATTGAGGAGTTATGGAACAGAAGGCTCACGTGGTAGAAGAGATATGTTCACGATTCAAGAGGTAAACCGTGAAATCTTGTTAATGCTAGTTGTCTAGATTACATGTGATTTTGGTACTGGGATTGCTTCTGCTGCTTATTATAATCAATCAATTGGTATCAGAGCCCACTCACATCTAATTAGATAACTAAGTTTTTCATGAAACGAGAATGTGATGTTTATGTGCGTTTTTTTAATTACATATATATGTGATTTTCTGAAAAACTGCACTTTGTTTTGTGAATTAACTATGCAAAATTTTTGGATTATTCTTGTTATTATGAGATATCTGTTTTCTTATTGATATTTGATTGAGATTATCTGAACTTTTTGGGCTAAACACTAGAAAAACGCAAAACCTGTTTTTGACCGAACATTTGATATTTTCGGAGGTCAGTGAACTTGACGGACTCCGATTGAGCTGAAATTTCGTAGGTCCATCGAAAACGACGTGGTGAGAAATACCCACTGCTTTTGAGGTCGTTTGGACTGTGTTTTTGGATGTTTTTCTATTTTTTGGAAATTATTTCTTAATAATTTTAATTTCTTTTTAATTCAATGGTGGTGGGGGTGACTCCCCATGGTCCCCATGATTAAATACTAGTCATATAATTGGTTTGCACATTCACTATTAGCAAATAGACGTGTTGTTGTATTAAATTCAATAATAAATGTGTAGGATTTTATTGACTAGGTCATACATGGTATAATTGATAGAGTGTGATGACATAATTATTTTGTAAGAAAGTAAATTTTCTATTTGATATTTTGGATGACTAATGATTGGAGCGTTTGGCATATTTGTGCATAAAAAAAGTTCTCAAATTTAAGTTTATGTTTTCATGCCCTACGTGATTACTAGTTTGCATTTTCGATGAAGAATTTTCTTCTCTGATTGGAGGTTCTAATTAAGTGAAATATGACGGTATTTTGTATAAGTTTTATATTGTTGGTATGACTTTATTAGCTACGGTCTACCATAAAATAATTTTATGAGCCAAATATATATTCACTTGTAAGTTGAGAATTTTATAAGTAATAAATAGTTACCGTTGAAGTGGTTTGTTTATTTGAACTCATGAAAAATTCTTAGTAAATTTGTACATGTGAAATTATATCTATTCAAGGACTGAGCATTATGATTAGTAAGTAGGATCCACAAAATGGTCTATTTATTTGAGTTATTGAAATATGTTTAATATACCATATGAAAATTATTCTTGAGAAATCTACATTAATGGTGGAGGTTCTTAACTAGGAAAAGAGTTTTATCTTTGGGTACTAGTGAAACTAACTCCACCCATGAGAAGAAATATTGGGGTTTTCACCGAAAGGGAGAAAATATTATATCTTAGGTTCTTATGTGTTTAATAAAAGAAAAATTTATTGCAAAAGGAGATATTATATATCCTAGAAATAGGAATAACATAATATATGCCTTGAGCTCATAGTGTAATTATAAGGAGAATGAAAATCAATATCATATTTATTTTAATTCATAAGACTACTTAAAACGGTTATTCTCCGAGTTTGGTTACAGGCTGGTGGTCATGAATTTGACGGAGTCAGATTGACCTGAATCTTCGTGGGTTCATCGAAAACGATTTAATGAGAAAAACTCACTGCTATGCAATGAATCATGTTAATTTTTGGCATTTTTGAAGTCGTTTCGATGGGTTTTCAAGCAGTTTATTAAATTGAATTTGTTATAATATGAAAAATTATTCTTTATATATAGGCTATATTTGTGTTAAATCTGAATCATGTGATTTAACTTGATATGATATAAATGAAGAATGCAAATCATATGGGTTTAATCCTAACTACGCCAAAAATAATCTATTCGAATTTGATCCAGTTTTGGCGATCATGAATTTTACGATCTCCAAATAACCTGAAATTCGGTAGGATCATTGGAAACGGTCATTTAAGAAGAACTCATTGCTATGCAGTGAATCACATCGTATTTTGACGATTTGAGATCGTTTAGATGAGTTTTTTGGAGGTTTGACTGATTAAAATATGATTTACATACGAAAAGTCATTCTTTCTATCATTTATTTATGCCTAATCTGGAACATGATAACACACGTTGATTTTACATGAATTGATATATGATAAAAAAATACAGGTCATATTTTTAATTCTTAAAAAATGCTTAAAATTATAATTTTTCAAATTTGGTCGCAACTTTTGGAGATCGTGACTTTAACGATCTCCGATTGATATGAAATTTGGTAGATTTATCATAAATAGTTCAATGAACAATAATCATTGCTATGCAGTGTAAAATATTAATTTCAGTATTTTAAGACTGCTTAAATGGGGTATTGAGTATTCTTTTAAAATTGTGGAACTTAATACTCAGAGAAAATTTTGTGGTTGTGATAAAGTGGTGATAGGAATTAACCCCTATGGTCTCCATATTTTTTTTATAGTGAGATAGTAAATTTACGCGTTGACATTAGGTATTCCTCCATATCGGATAAATTTATTATGAACTCACTAGATATAATTACTGGTTATTGATAACCTATGTTAGCTCTCCATCTGAGTTTAAGGGTTAAATCAATTTTGAAACTAAAACACAATCATGATTAAATGGTAATAGAATTATATTTCTATGGTCTTTCACTATTAATTTCAAGTGAATAATAAATTTACGCGTTGACTTTAGGTCTTCCTCTATATCGGATAAATTTATTATAAGCTCACTAAGTGAAATACTAGTAATTGATATCGAGTACTTACTCTCCATCTGAGTATACATGTTGGATCAATGGAACTAGACCTATTAAAAATGATGTTCACTTGACTTAAATTAACAGTATACTCTCCATCTGAGTTGGGTATATTTTAATTATTAGAGTGAATAATCTGGCATTGCATATGTATGTTGCATGAGTAGTTCCTTTCCCATCGAAATTGCTATTCAAGATGCATGACATATATGTTTAGGGTGTTTAAAATTTTTGAATTAGAAAGTTACATAAAATTGACTGAAAATAATAGTATGCTCTCCATCTGAGTTGGTTCTATTTATTTTTAGATTGTATAATTCTTGCATTATATAATATACTTTGCATAAATGATTCTTTTCTTATTGAAATTTATTATTCCAAATGCATGTATGTATATAAATGTTGAATGCAGTCTGAATACTATTCAGTGTTTTGACTTATTAAGATCTATTTAATGTTTTTATCTCACCTCAAGAATGATTTTATGCAACTTATCGTATTACTTGTTAAAATTTTTTTTAGTGATAAGGCATTAATTTTAAGGATGCAAGATATGTGCTTTTGTTAGAAGGAATTTAATTCCGGTTTCTGGGCAAAATGAGAGATGAATATTTGTTTTATTTTTCGAATAACTGTTGAGTTATTGAGATTAATAAATATTTTATCTCTTGTAGTACATGAATGCATGACCTTGTTATTGTATATTGATGTCTCTCCCGAGCAGAACAATATTAGTCTACCTCATAAGAGAATATGTTCTTCAAAATTGAGTAAAACTTATCTGTGCACTTTTGTCTAAGTCATATTAATCTGGATAGGATTGCAAGTTGGTCAAGGATGGACCTTAAGGTTCATTGAAATTAGAAGCACTACCAACTTGTGGATCCTATTTGGAAGGAAATTTGACTAAAAGATGTATCCTTTTAAAAAGGAAATAAAACTAGTGATAAGTTAGAATGCATCCTTTCTGATTTGTATGGCTAAATGAACATACTCGTAAGAGATAGATTTTGAGTATTTTGTGACGTTCATAAATGATTACTCAAAATATTAATATATTTATTTGATGCACTATAAGTCTTAATGAATTAAGTGATTCAATATTTTTAAGACTTGAAACGGAGAAGCATCAAAGAAATATATTAAGTTACTACAATTTGATTGTAGTGGCGAGAACATCTCTAAAAAGTTCTTTTGTTACATATCAGAATAAGGGATTACATCTCGATTGACTACACTATAAACTTCATAATAGAGTGGTGTAGTAGAAAGACGAAATAAGTCTCTTTTGGATATGGATAGACTAATTGTATGTTATTCAGATTTGCCTTATTTATTTTTGAAATATTTTCTGGAAACTGCAAATTATATTCTGAATTTAGTTCCTTCTAAGCTAGTACCTGGGACATCCATAGAACTGTGGACTGAATGTAAGCTCGATCTGTGGCATATTCAGATATAGTATTGTCCCACATATGTGCTGAAAGGGAAAGCAGATATGTAAGTTGTAACTAAGATTGGATAGGTGCATGTTTATTGAATATCCAAGAAAACGAATGATGCTTTATTTTATTGTCCTAAAGAAAATAAGGCAATTGTTAAAACAATTGCATTTTCCTAGATAAGGACTGTTTAATAAAATGTGTTCCTAGAAGTAAACTATTTTACTGGATTAGGCAAAGAAATAACTAGATGTTCAAGAACATCAAAACCCACACGCCAGAATTGACGTTCCATTGCATTTAAATTGTGGGAGAACGTTAATAGACATGATATGCCTTTATCGAGTGGGAGTGGTGTTTGAACATTGAACACTACAGTAAGAAGTTACTAATATTTCAATATCGTGAGGTAATAAAGGTAATATTAGTAGTACTTCGTCGTAGTGGGAGAAAGCTAAATAAAATTATAGCTCAGTGTACATTCTTGAGATAGTTTCGGTAACAGGATCCCTGATGAGTTTAATACCAAACTAGATTGTTACGACAAAGCACTACTGGACAAATATTGCATCAGATATAACTTGGCAAGATTGTTTAGCAAAACCTTATTTGGTGAAGACTTTTAATAGTCATGTAAAAGAATGCCAGAGAAAGTTGTAAATGCATGATTATGAGTCTAAGTGGGAGATTGTTGGGGTATATTCTATTAACCATGCATTTGTATATAGTATATTCTAATAATTATTATAGTTAAAAGTCAAAGTAGGAGATTGTTGGGATATATACTATTAACCATGGGTATGGTTTAGATATAGTACTTATTATGAAATAATTGTTTATTCAGTTTTATTAAAGTTTTAAATAGATCATATAATAGTCTGTGTCCTTTGCTTATATAGTAGATGATTTAGTGTATAGAGTTTAGCTTATACACGGAAGATTAAATCATCGGTTCTTATAAGTACAAAGTTTGAGTTTACAATCTAATGATGGAATTGGACAAACCATCAGGAATGATTGTAGCACAAGATTAAATATAATTTATCTTGATTATGGGAATGGTTTAATTCCAGCTTCTTGTGCTAGTATATTTCGTATGTATTGAACGGACCATGTAGAGATAAGTATTTTATACTGACTTAATAAAATAATCTCTCTAGCCATTAAATGTACTTATACTCTTAATCTTGATATAATTATAATTAGGTGTGTATAGTAATATTGTTTTGATTTATTAAAAGGCAAGATTCTTTCGTGGGTCAGTATGCTTGGTAAATTGGATAATAATAATGTATATTGGCGAAGTAATAGTTAGTTGATGGAATCCATGTCTCGGTTTAGAGATTGATGATACACCTTTATGAAAGCTTATAAGTTTTCATGTGTAAACCCGGCCGATGGATTTTGTATCCGACACATGAAATAAGTTAAGCGAAAGTGTAAAGGAAATAATCAATAAATTAAATCGTCAGTAATTTAATTTAATTTATTCGTATCTGAATCTTAACATGATGAGTTAAATAAGATTTAATGGATGGATTTCGAAATTGAATAAGGAGTGCAATTATGAATTTTTAGTGGAATAATTCGTAATTAATTATGGTAGATATTAATTTCGAAAATATATATTAATTCCATAATTGGAAGCCTTATTAATTAAATTTTGTGGTCCCTACTGTGCCTAAATAATAGGAAATAAAGAAATCCTTTTTCTGGTGGAAAATAAAACTCAACAGGTTTTGGAAATGGGTCTTAACCCTTAAAACTTGTACTATAAATACATAAGATTTTTCACCTAGAAAAAAAAATAGATGATGGCTGAAATTTTCAGCCAAGTTTTCCTAGAAATTTCGCCCACAAAATTGCTATTTTTGGTATTATTTGGGTAGCACAGTAGAAGACCGTAGAACGTTCGACGATCACGATTGTACGGGTGATGGAGATTCCATTGAGAAGTTATGGAACCGAAGGCTCACGTGGTAGAAAAGATATGTTCACGCTTCAAGAGATAACCCGTGAAATTTCGTTTATGTTAGTTGTCTAGATTACATGTAGTTTTGATACTGGGATTGCTTCCGCTACTTATTATAATCCATCAGTATTAAAATCTGCACTTTTCAATTCCTTTAACACACAAATTCACTTCTTCCAAAACCAAATTATCTTCCAAAATAAAAAAAAAATTTGCCAAAAATTGCACTTTTTCTAATCCAAATTACATCGAGCCACTTTATTGGAGGAAATGCTTAGATGAATTGTGCTAACATATCACTGAAAATAACCTAATCTGAGTACTTCATTATCTGCAATACTGCATCAGCTTTTCTCGAGAAGGGACCTTTCGTGATTTTTGTGCCACAAAGTTTAGTGAGAAAATTAAGTAAATTTAAAGGACAAAAAGTCAAGAACCATTTCTAGCAGCTATGCAAAAAACGCCTCCAGATATTACAAGTGGAAAGTACAACTCCTAATAACATGCACCAGCAGGCGTCGTGTTAGCTATTGTAAAGCATCTTCAACAACTCCAAGTGCTACAAATTAAAGGTACTGAAGAGGAAAGAAGAATAAAAGAGATTATAGCAAAAGGATTTCAGATTAGATTGAACAAATTATTTTACCTTTGTCATTTCCTTAAAATGTCATGATATCACACCTCAAACTGCAAACCTCGTTTATATAGCAGCAGATACTTTCACTACTTTTAAGTCCCAAGCGGTTTAAAAAGTCAATCTTGATCAAAAATTTAGTTTAACCAAATATATGATTCTTTGGTCAAAGCTAAAAATAAAGAAAAATTCGTGTTTCTGATAATCAGGAGACGGAAAGAATAATAAGCTTTTTAAGAATGAAAATAAAGCAATAAAAGAGTTTGTATTTCAGTATAATATCAATGATATTTCGTGTGTTTACAAATGATGGGACTTCTTCCTTTTATAGTTGATTCTAGGTAAAGGTATGAAACCTCAGTTTTAATGAGACAATTATGAGTAATAAATGACATTAAATAAGCCATTACACAATCATTCCTATTAAATGTCAATTTCCCAATGTATCGGGTATTTAATACTGAACTTGGACTCCTTTTTATCATCAGATCCATGTCTTCAATGCCTTTTAATCCGTTGGCTTGAATTGGTACGAGACTCGTATTTGAACTACCTTTGGTGCATGTTTAGCTTTCTCTTCCCGTATCTATCGCCACTCGTGCCTCTTAATCAATTATTACGTTTTGACCATTTGACCAGTCCACGTGTCATGCCACGTCATCTTTAATATAAATCCAGCTTTTTCACAATACAGATAGTCTCCCCACTTTTTATTTATTTATTAATTAAACAATTAGAAAGTGGATCTTCATAAAAAGGGAATTTTTGTCATAATCAATGCTTATGACAATATTGACGACTCAGTTGTCTTTTCAATTTAATGTTCTATTCACGTGTCAGTTTCTTATTGATTTTGCTATTTTGCACACTTTTTCAAGGCTTCTTCACTCTCACTATTCACGAAGTAATAGTTGCCTTTATTATATGCTTTCCATCATTACACTTCTAAGTTTGACGGTTGCCACTATATACATACTTAATATTTTCTTCCTTTGTCTTCTTCATCATAAATCTTTAGCAAATATTTTATTCCTTACTTTTTCCCTCTTTCAATTCAACCTTGCTCAACCATGCCGTCTCCAAACCCTAACGCTAAAAGAGTTCTAATTCTAGACCAGTTCCCCAATGCCCCCAGACATAGAAGAGGCAGATGAGGTAGGCTTCAAACGAGGTTAGAATCTACTCGTGGCAGATCTTCTGGTTCTTCTTCTAGGAGTGCTATCCCAAAAACTCCTTCTTCTAAAGGAATAGAAATTCCTGATTCTTCTCAAGAACCTTTAGTCGATGAAATTGTTCCCAGTGATTTGTCTTTTGGGAGTGATAGAGCGTCTCTTCAAAAGCAAGTTGTAAATTTAGAAAAAGCTGACACTTATCCTTCAGTAGTGACCGAGCTTACAATCCCTACCATAAGAAGAGATTGTAATTGGAAATATAATCTTCGAATGTCAATTTCTTCTCCAAATCAAAGAATTTCTTCTTTTAGAAGTTGGTACCATTTTGTTTATACTTACTCCTTTACTTTGGGTTTTAATCCTTCGATTGACCCAGTTATTCTTGATTTTTGCCGTTTCTTCAAAATCTGTTTGGCTCAAGTTGGTCCCCTAGTGTGGAGAGCAGTAGCTTTTTTGAGATACTTATCTACAAAGCCAATGTCAACTTCACTTTCTCCCACCTTATTCACTTATACCATCCCAATTTGATGCGTCATGGGGTCTTTACCTTACAAGAAGTAAGAAGCTTTTGGTAAGCCCTGAAGATGACAAGGACCATGGATGTTATACCCGTTATGTTGTTGCACGTACGGTGGATTTGCTAGGTGAGACAAATATTTCATTCCTTGAGAAGTGGAACTTTGCACGTAAGTTTTCCTTTATTTACCGTACCTATTTTTGAGAATTCCGATTCTTTTTCTAACTTCGTCTCTTTTTGATATTTTTAGCAACCATGGGAGATGTGGAACCTATTCCCAACTTCTGTGGTTGGGTAGACTCAATTTTATAGATTGCTCCTAAGGAGCAAAGAACTTGGAAATCAATTTCTCTTTTACATGGCTGGAAAGTAAAAACCCATGGTATGCACTTTTTACACATTTTTTACATGTTAAGCACCTTTTCCTTAATGTTGATTGTGTATCCTTCTTTTAACCAGGATTCGACGCAAAAGGAATAGCAGCCGAGGTAGTTATGGCCATTCGCATGTCTGTTAATGCTGCCCGTGATTTGGACAAGGCTCGAGCCTTACTTCCAAAAAGGAAAGTTGTAGGAGAAGGTTCTGAGAATAAGGAAGAAGAAGGTACCTCCTTAATAGCTAGGCCAAGAGTCAGGAGACGAGTTATTAATGATGATGAAATTGAAGACTCTCCTGCTCAAACCTCTACCACCGAGCCTGTTTTGATTCCTTCTTATGAGGAAACCATACCAAGAGACACTAACGAATCAACTCAACGTCTCTTTGATAGTGGTTTTGAGAGTGGCGAGCTCGGCCATGTCTTTTATGAAGCCAATCTCTCCTCATTCGTTCCTATTTCCTCTATTCCTTTGCTAACCATAAGTGTTTCCTTGCCAGCATTGACTGCTTCCGTTCCTTTACCAGCTTTACCTGCACCTGCTTCCGTTCCTGTGTTGGTTTCTACATCTACTCCTTCAGTTCCTGCTTCGACTCCTACGACTCCTGTTGTGTTTACCTTTTCTACTACTCCCTCTTCCGTTGTTCCTTCTTCATAGTTCCAGCAGCAAAGGCATGACTATGAGAAGTGTTACACTTGAAGTCCCTGCCAATCACATCCTCTTAAGAAAATCTGGCGGAGTTGATACTTGGCTCGAACCTCTGATTGGAGAGATCGAGAAAAATAAGATGCAGAGCCATTGCTCTTATACTCTGATGAACGACATATTTCATTCAACTTTAAAGGTAATTTTTGTTAACTTGCATGTTTTCCTCTTTTTCCTTCTAAGGCCTTATTTCTATGCTTTATAATTGCAGGCTAATCTTATTGGAACTGAGTTGATGGGGAGAGTATCTACGTTAAATAAGAAGGAGCGAGAGTCCACAAAGGCTATCTATGAGGCTAGGAGAATAGCCGAGGATGCCTTGCTTGAGGCAGCAAACTGGAAAGAACAATTTGATAATGACCAAGGGACCATAGAGGAGTTGCAGGAGAGTAAGGCTCACTTGGAGAAACAAAAAACGTGACTTATCTTCTGATCTAGGAATTTCCAATGCTTTTTGGGCCAGCTTAAAAAGGACAAAGAGCTTTTGGAGTGTTCTCTATCAAAAGCCAATGAAGAGATTAGAGAGCTTAATTCACTTATGGAGAAGAAAGAAGAATACGCAGGGGAGTTAGCTCAAAGCTTAACTCATGCTCAAAATGACTTAAGGATTTCTTGTGACAAAATTTGTACCTTGGAAAGTTCCTACTCCTCTCTTGAAGCTTCCCTAGATTTTCACTTAGCTGAACATCAAGTAACGAAAAATGATCTTGCTATGTGGGAAAGGGAATAATAGGCTTTGGAGAAGGAATATAATGTTCTTGAAGAAAATTTCAACATAGAGGTAAGTTGGGCTTTTCTTAATTCTCGCCGTGATGCTTTGATGGAGGCTACACAAGAAAACTTTGACTTGTAGTCTGAATTAGCCAAAGTCATAGACACTATGGAGAAAAGTCAACAACCTGCTGATACGCCTTCTCCTATACTTGGAACTATTGACACTCCTTCTCCAACTCAAAGCTCTGAAGCAGCTACTGAGGTTGTTGAAGTTGTCATTCCAACTTCTGAGGGTGAAACTTATGTGACACAGTCTGTGGGAATCGAAGTTCCCATGACTCTTGATTCCCTCGATGATGTTATCACTTCAAACTCAGTTGAAACAGCTCCTATTGTTGCTTCTTTAGAAGTTGTTACCGTGCCTGTTATTGCCTCTGAAAGTGAGGTTACAACTTATGACGCTCCAACTCCTTCAGTGACGAGTTAAATGTGTTAAGTTTTTATTGTTTTTAGTAATTGTTGATGTCATCCCTTGGTAATTTTTAAGGAAACGTTTGATGAAGTCCCCAGTTACCATAATGGGGCATTTGTAAAACAAATACTTTGATGAATAAGTTTTTCCTTAGTCATTTTCATCAAGAAGTTTTATGAATACTTTTTTTATATTTTATTCTTGCCTATTTACATATTTAGGACTTATAAAATAGCTTAGCATTTTTATCCTTTGAAAATGCTTTATGATTCTTCTCATGGAATATCAACAAGAGGTTTATAAAAGAGGGCCCTTTTATTTTATAGACACTTAATGAAGAAGACGTCTCAACTTCATAATGGTGTTATAATACGATGAAAGAAATAGGAATACACATGTTTTGTATGAAATAACTTTGATAAGTTTTTATTCGTGAACTTTAACAAGTTTTTTGACTATTATATCTATTAAAATACATCTATAACTTTCTTGTAAAAGATTTTTACATGATATAAAATAGATAAGGTTTTTCTTCATAAACTATTTCAATGCATAGTCCTGACCCTATCTTTACATATTTAGGAAGGGTTTGAGAAGTGACTTTGTTTGTGAGTTTGAAAAATGACTATGTTGTTTTCATGAACTATATAATTATGATGAATGTTTGTTTTGTGCTGAATGCTGAAGACTTCGTAACTTCTTCTCAACAATTGTCTTTTTGTAGCTGAATCTTGCTGAAACTCGATCAACCTTTGTTCGATATTCGTATATGTGTATAGTATGTAGTCCCCCAAGTGTTTGAGCGGTGAATAATGAAGCCTTGAACACTTGTTTGTTTCTCTCAATTTGTTCCTTTTCTTGAAACAGAAAAATATACGGGACTCGGAGGTGCGATTATAGATGAAGACTGCCTAACCTTTGTGTATTTCCATCAGATTAATGTAACCCTAGGCTTGGAATTTAAGAGTATTCAATTTTGTCGTGCAGGTCGTGACTCATCATTTGGCACGAGTTAGGATTCTTGCCTAGCATCTAAAATTTTTAGTAAAGTTTTAACAATTTAAAGAAAAAATTTAACATAAAGATACCTGACCGTGGCTATTCCCATAGAAGTAATATCTATTTAGATGGACAACATTCCAATGTGAAGGTAAAACTTTGTCGTCCATTGTCTCCAACTCGTATGCTCCTTTCCCTGCAATGTTACAGATTATACAGGGTCATTCCCACGTTGGACTTAGCTTTCCAGAGTTCGCAGCCTTCGTAGATTGGAACATTTTTTTGAGCGCAAAGTCCCCTATTTTGAAGAAGCTGAGACGTGCTTTCATGTTATAGTATCGTTCAATTACTTGCTTTTGAGCTTCCATCCTTATTACTGCATCCTCTCTTCTTCTTTCGAGCAAATCAAGATTTACCCGCAACTCTTCATTGTTTGAGTCTTTCGTTGCTTGAACGTATCGTATGCTTGGTTCCCATATTTCAACTAGTATTAAGGCCTCTGCTCCATAAACCATTCAAAATGGCATTTCTCCTATGCTTGTTTTCGCCGTTGTTCGATACGCCCATAATACTGCAGGTAATACTTCAGGGCAATTACCTTTTGAATCTTGTAACCTTTTCTTCAATTTATTGATTATGACATTGTTTGTAGATTCTGCTTGCTCATTTCCTACCGGATGGTACAATGTTGATGTTATCCTTTTAATCTACCAACTTTGAAAGAACTCTGTGATTTGTTCTCCTATGAATTGCGGACCATTATCACACACGATTTTCTTCGGTACCCCAAAGCGGCATATTATGTTTCTCCAAATGAAATGTTTGACTTCTTTATCTCGCACCTATTTGAATCCCCTACTTCTACCCATTTAGTGAAATACTCAGTAAGTACAAGTAGAAATTTCCCCAGACCTTTTGCTTCTGGTAACAAACCTACAATGTCCATTCCCCATTTCACAAAGGGCAACAGAGTTATATCAGGGTGTAATAATGCAGCTGGTCTATGCATATCGTTGTCGTATATTTGACATTTATCACACTTAGACACGAAATCATTTGCTTCTTCTTCCATCTTAGGCCAATAGTATCCTGTTCGAATTAACGTCTTCACTAGTGACCTGGCTCATGCTTGATTTCCACAATGTCCTTTATGTATTTTTCTCATTACATACTCTGTTTGGTAAGGTCCGAGACACCTTGCTAATGGTGCATCAAACATCTTTCGGTAAAGGTTTCCTTGATGCAAAAAATAACGAGCAGCTTTCTTACGAAGTGCACGAGCCTTTGTTTCATCATTAGGAACAGTTCCATGCTGCAAAAAAGCAACTATTTCGTTTCTCCAATTGCATGATAAATGATTAAAATTTACCTCATTTTTGTTAGGTTCGAGAACAGAATAAAATAAATGTATGAATGAAGCATTTGGATCATTTGCTATGTCTGCCGCAGATGCAAGATTGGCTAAAGCATCCGCCTCCGCGTTTTTATCTCTTGGGACTTGTACTACCTTCCAAGTTTGAAACTGCTTTATCATTCCCGTACATTTTCGAGATACTCTTGCATTCGTGTTTCCCTGGCTATATAAGTCCCCAACATTTGATTGACCACGAGTCGGGAATCATTTTTTATTATGATTTGTGTGATACCAAGTTCTCGTGCCAATTCTAAACCTGCAATTACAGCTTCATACTCTGCTTCATTGTTAGTTACAGGGTGACATTTTATAGCATGTCTAATGGTATCACCTGTAGTTTGTTTAAGAAAAATTCCTAAACCTGCTCCCTTTACATTAGATGAACCATCAGTACACAAAATCCAAGTCCCCGGGTTTGCTCCATTAAAACTTGTAATTCCTTTTCTGCTTCTAAATGCATCCATTGACTAAAATCTTCTACGAAATCAGCGAGAACTTGGGATTTTATAGAAGTCTTAGACCGATAAATTATTTCATATTCACTTAGTTCTATAGCCCATTTTGCTATTCTTCCTGACAATTCATGTTCATGCAAAATGTTTCGCAATGGAAACTAAGTAACTACAACAATTGGATGAAATTGAAAATAAGGTTAATTTTCTAGATGTCATGATCAAGGCTAGTGCCAACTTTTCTAGTTGTGGATATTGTGTCTCAATATCTAATAAAGATTTGCTTACGTAATAAATAGGAGATTGTTTACCTTGGTCCTCTCATACCAAAACATCACTTACCGCGACTTCTGATGCTACCAAGTAGATGAGCAGTGTTTCACCTTCCTTTGGTTTTGCCAACAGCGGGGGATTTGACAAGTAAGCTTTCAAGTTCCTAAGGGCTTGTTGACATTCTTCATTCCATTCAAAATGGTCTTGCTTTTTGAGAGCAGAGAATAACTTAAAACATTTTTCTGAAGATTAAGAAATAAATCTTCACAGGGCTATGATTCTTTTTGTTTATCTTTGTACCTCCTTCTTATTGGTAAGGATATCATGGATTTATTTTATCGCTTTGATCTGAGAAGGATTTACCTCAATGCTACAGTTAAAACAAGAAACCCAAAAATTTACCTGAGGAAACTCCAAATGCACATGGTGTATAGATACTCGTCACCATGCCTATACACTATACTCGATCATTTAGCAAATAGCAATCAAAACACTCTAATCCTATTCCCTCAATCCAAATTTAGATCAAACACTTACCTTAGTGCGAAAATAGCAATCAAGTCTCTAACACCGCTTTTCCTCTAGAATCCAACTCCGAAAAATTAATATCTAGACACAATTTAGTTCAATATTATCAGTAACGCCTCAAAGACACAATTCCATAGCCTAGAAATTAATTTCCTATCATTCTTCCAAAAAAACCAAAATCCGACCCCAGGGCCACATGGTCCAAACTCGAGGCTCGGACCAAAACCTAATCACCCATAACCCCACGAGTTCAAATATGCAATTTGTTTCAAAATTAAAGAATTACACCCCAAAATCATCATTTTTTATTTCAAAGCTCATCAACCTTAACTTTAGATATTTAGGTCCGAAACACGTCAAACGACGTCTGATTTTGACCAAATTTTACAGCGCTTAACACAAATTTAAGACCTGTACCGGGCCTAGGAACTAAAATACAAGCCCGATTCCTATATTTTTTAACTCATTTTCAGTTAAATGTTTTATATCATTTTCAGAGAAACAATTTCCTTCAAAAATTCTATACTCGGGCTAGGGACCTCGTAATTTGATTCCAGGAATATGCTCGTGTCCCATTTATTCCTACAGACCTCCTGGGACTGTCACTACATGTGTCTGGTTCGTTTTACCCAAAATGTTGACCAAAGTCAACTATATCAATATTAATATCAAAATTCTTCAAATTTTTCACAGAATTCACATATTTTAACATAAAAATTTTGCAACTTCATGCTCGGATTGCGCAGGCAAATCGAGGCAACTTAAATTGAGGTTTTCAAGGACTCGGAATTTCAAAAAAAGAAAGAATTGTGGTGATGACCTTTGGGTCGTCACAATGCACTTGATCTCTTCACCTTGACTTGGAACCTCTCGTGTACAAACAAGTTCTTCATCACATTGGCAACTGTCTTTATCTTTATAAACTTGATCCCCCTCAACAAATTTGTTTAACATATTATCTGTTATACCCGTATTTTTAATAAATTCGATATCATGCATAATCTCAGGGCTATCAACTGTGGATATATCTATACAATGGAACTTGTAGCAACCAAACAACTGAAACTTGTAGCAACAAACAACTAGAACTTGTAGCAACCAAACGATAATCATAAATCTCTTTCACAGTCACATACAATAGGTAATTAGTGAAATTCAAGTTTTTCTTCTTTTAATTCGATATACACCTTAACACCTGTATCGATATAGATCATGATCGGTGGCAAACCATCCTTTGGAAGAAAGTCAATCTCTAATGTGTTTAACTCACAATCGATTCTAATGTATTTCAAAATAGCATCAACTAAATTATTGTAGATGAATGTCGACTCGATTATTAAAGAATCGCTGACGAAATTGATAAAATTCTTATCTTTCCATTCACCTCTATGAAGAACGTAAACTGGAAAAAGCCACATGGAACAAAAAGTTAAAATCAAATTGGAACAAAAACAAAAATTGCGCTGATTACAGAAACAAAAATTCACTTTTTGTGTTTAATTTGCTGTTAATTCGAAATGATGAAGAATTTCTAGGTCTTTTGGAGTTAAATTAACTGTAACATCGCATTTTTTTAGATTTGGGGAAGAAGAATAGAAAGAATGAGATAAAATCCCGCCGAAAGATACAAAATTCCGTTTCTGAATCCCAAAAAGGAAAATAAAGCCCCTTTTTCGGATATGGGCCTATTATTTTTTGGGCTTTTAATTGTAAATTAAAATATAGGCTATAAAGCCGAAAGTAGACTGCCCAATTATTTTAATATGAAATTTTTCCTAATTTGATCCTTTAAACAATGAAGAAAAATTGATGAATTTTTTGAAAGTCGAACGAATGAATAAGTGAAAATTCACCAATCTTCACAATAGACTTTTAATGTTACTAACCTACATTCACCTTGAAAATGAGTTAATTCTTTTCATGATATATGAATTTCAAATATTCTCCTTAGGGCGAAGGTCTATCGGAAACAATCTCTCTATCTCGATAAAGTAAAGATAATGTCTATGTATATACTATTCCCCATACCTAATTTATGGGATTACACTGGGTTGGATTATTTTTTTGTTATTGTTGTTATGAATTTCAAATCTTCAGGTCGCATGATTCTAAACTAACCCTATCGTTTGTTAAATGGTTTATAAATACAACCGTCCATCTTATCCATCCAAAAAAATACACGAGGTTAATTATATTAATAAAATTACTCCACCGACTAACGACAGAACTACTGGACCTATAATTTAATGATGTGTTATTTTTCTAATGGGCCACATGGCAATCTCTGACTAAAATAAAAAATAAACTTATTTTAACCCACTTAGCTGACCCAAGAGACTGCACCAAAAAGAAATTCACAAGATCCTGCAGTAAGCCTAAAATAGCCAAAATTACAAAAATGCACTTTTAAACGTGATTACATATCATTATTTTTTTAATTTTCATTAAAATAATATTTCTAGTTTGTGAATGTTACGACCCAATTTAGGATCATGGCCAGTATTTAGGAGCAGGTACCCCCAAGTAAGTCTTGTCGGTACAGAAAATCGAACAGAATTTTCCCTGTTTTTGGACTATCTGAAAAAATTTCTCTCTCAAATCAACAATAAAACATACAAATACCATACCAAACAATTGACAACTTGTTAATTTACTAAAATAAGTCTCCACCATAACTAAACTACCAATTAACCACTAGAAATACTAATTTACTTCAGTTTTGATAAATGAGAATAATGTTCAACATAAGACTATAATAACAAAAGAATACTCATGACATTAAAATAATGACTATGGAGCGATTCTAAGAGTTCAAAGAAAAGATCATAACAATAAATAAAATCTCCGCCCACGCAAACAAGTGCAAGGCTCACCAAGAACTATCAACATGTGCGCTCTAAATAACGAAATCCTCGCCCGCGGCAACTGCTATCTCTACAAAAAAATTAGCATGGAATGAGTCCCTAGCTCAGTGAGCAATAACACATAACTACAACCGTTTTTATTCTGGATAAGTCAGAAAATATGCTAGTATATCAAATAGAAGACGATATAAAAATTTCCTTTCAGAAATAATAAATAATTTTCATTCTCATCATCTTCTTCTTGTAGTATAATAAAATTAATAATTTAGTAATAAGCTCGATAACCAATGTATAATATTAGTATTCATATTTTGGGAGGTTTCAATGAACGGATCATGTAATCGGTATAACTGTGGACTTCTTCGCAAGAAGTCAAATATAATGGTAATCCCTACTCGAGGGAAATCGGTAATAGTATGCTAGTTCTACCTTCCCACTATTGAGGGCTATAATTATATTTTATAATCAGTAAATACAAGGTGCACCAGGTCTAACGAACCCGTCGTTAGTTACGGGATCCTTCAAAGTCTACTCCTAATTATACTTGTCTCTGTATCTGTATATACTTATAGGAAAATATTTTAACACAATATAGGGCATTTCGATTCTTATCAGATCATACATTTCATTTCAATAACAATATATTCAAGTAACAGTAAATTAAATCTAGTGACAACAACAATATTTAAAACAACGGTAATCATCTCAAATAACTATTTCAGTATCATATCGAGTAAAAAACTTGTCGCATATGCAACTCAAATTAATCGGTAAAATATCCATATTAAAAATCATGCATAGATCATGTAAGTGATGAAAACATAAAGTGCGGGAAGATTAATACTCATTGTACTCGTGCCGCAATACCAAATACATTACCTCGAGCAATTCGTACAAATTAATCCAATCAATCTATAATTACATAATATTGATCTCATGTTAATTGCCTCATTTAGGCTAAATCCATCACTAATTTAGAATACTAAATCATTCGAGTTTTATATTTTATCATTAATTTGCCTAATTTTATTTACTCTTATTATGAGTAATTTAAATTAGTCCAAAATCTTTTAAATAGAAAGGCATTTATATGGTTTATTCCCTTTACTAACAATTTCCTTTCGTGTGCATAAATTGAAACTGAAATAATTTTACTGTTCATAATATTCCTTCTTAATTGGTACTTATCTTTTGTACTCAATACTAAATTTGCCACATTCAAACCCAAATCCAATATTGTCAATGCAATATAGTTAAACACCAAAACTCAATTATTGCACCCTAACTTAATTTACATCTAACAAAGATCATATATAATGAGACTAGTTTAACTACAAATACATCAATACCCTTCTTTTTCCAAGTAAATCTATCATACAGTAATATTGACTAATTTCCAATTGCATAATTTGCAAAGAATAACTCTTATTGGTATTATATTTCTTATACCTTGTGAAATTCTTCATAATATATGAACTGCAATAAAAAGAATTACCAAAAGAAAAAACTCAGATGAAAATTTTGAATATTACTCGTAAGAACCAGTGCGTATTTAAAATTTCTCAAAATTTAATTCTAGCATCTTTCTTTCTCCTTTTGTTTCCTCGTCAATTGGTTTGTTGTTTTCCTCTGTTGTTTAGCAGCAGCTTTGCTGCGTTTCTATTCCCCATTTCACCCGTTTTCTTTTGAGACAATTCACTTTTAGTCGCTCGGCTGAAAGTTTTGACAATCTCTAGCCCACAAATCTATTACGTAATTCCATCTAGCCAAAAACTTAAAGATAGGTACAAAATGCCCGCTTCCCCTCCGCATATATCAGTTCAATAAAATATCTAACAAGGAACAACGAAGTTTAATAGCTTTAGGAAATCCAATATCAGAATTGTGGACCAAAATAGGCTCAAGATGAGCCCGATACCAAGCCCTTTCCCTTTCACAACTTTTGGTCGTACCATCACAAGCCCTTAGTACCTCCTGTGCACTGCCTAAGCATTTTATTAAAGACGGCAAGGAAACAGAATAAAATATTTAATAAGCAAGGAAGTCCAAAATAGATCATAAGGAAGAAACAAAGGGAATATATTTTATTTCAACAGCCATAATATCAGAATAACAAGCAGTGGTCTCTCAAAAGCTGAGGAAAAGAAATTATGACTCTCCTACTAGAATTACTCGAACAATTCTAAGAGGATGTACATCTAATAATAGAATACTGAATTACAATTAATCAAGTTGATAGACCATATAGAAAGGAGGTTGTCCAACTCTGTCATCTTGACCAATTTTTGGCAATTTTGAAGTTCAAGAATTTCAAGATTCTCTAAATTTGATACTAACGGGAGTGTTAGAATTTCTCATTGTTTTTCAAATACAACTCCTCCAATAATCGTAACTTACAAAAATCAATGGGTAGACAATGGAAACTGTTGCCACTCAAATCCAAATAGATTGTCCTATACAAAAAATATACTAATTAGACTGTCAATATACAAAAATTATACAAAATAGACTGTCACTATATAATTTATATACAAAATAGACTGTCACTATACAATTTATATACAAATAGAGTGTCACTATACGAAATATATACAAAAATAGATGTAACTATACAAATTATATACAAAATAGATGTAACTATACAAAATATATACAAAAAACACTGTCACTATACAAAAATATATGATACACTCCAAATACATAGTGTGCACACATTACACATACAAAATTGTATATAATTTATATACACTACAACAACAACAACAACAACAACAACAACAACAACAACAACAACAACAACAACAACCCAGTATAATCCCACTTAGTGGGGTCTGGGGAGGGTAGTATGTACGCAGACCTTGCCCTTATCCTGGGGTAGAGAGGTTGTTTCCAAATAGACCCCCGGCATCCTTCCTTCCAAGAACTTCCCACCTTGCTCTTGGGGAGACTCGAACTCACAACCTCTCGATTGGAAGTGGGGGTTGCTTATCATCAGAGCAACCCCTCTTGTTTATATACATTATGTTTACATATCATAAAATACACATTATATACAATTTTGATACATAGTACGGACAGATTATATTCACGACACAAAAACATATTTGGGGTAAACAAATATATACACTTTAGATACACAATCACACTCGAGATAGACTCAGTATACACAAAGGATACACTGTCGAACTTAGGATACAATATTTATGCATTGCAAAAAAAGTACACTGTCAAACTTAGGATACAATATTTATACATTGCAAAAAAAAGTTAGCTTTATCGCACCTGACAATGGTCGAACCTACGACCTTCAGCTTAGTAAACAAGCGCTCTAGCCACTGAGCTACAGGAACTTATGTTGTCTTTCTCATTCCTTTCAACTCCTATATCCAATACGTTTGGGCCGAATGGCTATTTTTCTAAAATGGTACAAAATATGGGCTATTAAAAATTTGAGAGGCTATAGAGAGTAATTTTCCCTTTTCTTTTCCTTCTGATGGGCTTTAGCCCATTCTCATGTTATTATTATTATTATTTTTAAAAAGATATTTGTTAAAAACTTATATGCCCTTATTAGTATATAGGGTATTACAGTTAAATACCGACAAAAGCAAAAGTACTCATTGTTTACCGTCATATGGGATCAAACCGCTAATGAGTAATTTAGGGTCCATTTTAAGCTTAAGAATCATTTTTTTTCATTTTTTTCTCACATTTCAGGTAGGTTTTCCTCAAACACTTATTAAATTTATTTTTGTGATAAGTGAAGCAATCAAAGTAAAATAATTCTTACATAACAAAAGAAAGAATAATAACTTTTGAGTGATGAGCACAAAGCTGAATGACCTTCCATATAATTTGCTCAAATTTTGTGGATGTTAGTGATTTCAAATATTGGACAGATTTTTCTCCATATTACGTTGTTGAGAATTGAGCGCAAAATAAAAAGGAATGATTCCATAGACCCTTTCCCACCCAAAAGAATGAAAAAGAAATTTTTAGAAAATCTGCATATTGTTTCAAGTTTGCAAAAAAAAAAAAAAACAAGATGAGAAGCTTTTTTTTTCAAATAAAGAGGGATAAAATTAACAAGGTTCTCAGTTGGAAGAGATAATAAGGAAAGTAAGAGGTTATCCATGGTTGTGGATAGAAAATTGGCGCAAAGTTAAGATATTTCGACGATTTTCATTTTCTTTTATACTTTACGTGCAAAACAATAGAAAAGAAAATTGTTAAACTTTTTTGTGCTTGTTCGCCTCTTTTCTCCCCTTTCAAGAAAAAAAGCACAAAGAAAACGTATCTTTCAGGTTTCAGTTTTGGTTTTATGTCCAGGAAAGTTAGGAAAAAAGAAAAAGAAAAATAATAATAAAAGCAGACATATGTTTACATCTTCAAATATTGAATTTGAAATTGTAGAAGTTATTTTTGAAACTTGAGCATATATGAGAGATGGAAATAGCATTTAACCAACTCTACTAAACGAATACAATGCTCATATCAGTTCACATATTTGTATAATCTTCCTCCAAACTGTTTGCAACTGTTTCAGATTAGGTGTTAATTCATCAAAGCTTGACTTCCAGTTAAGGTACTGATGTATTTTAAACGGTTAGCTATAGGTAAACATATTAATTCGTGTAAAAAAATCAAACTATTATGGTAATCAGATATATGTCTGGAAGGATAAGTTTTGAACTGATGAAGAGTCCATTTTGGCACGAATTATGAATAAATTAATAAATGTTTATGCAGAAAAATGGCTACTGCCATTGGTATATTCACATACATGCCACTCTTTACAACAAAAATAACAGCATTCTGAAGCTGAGTTTGCTACAGATTGTTAATTAGCAAGGTGTAAATCTGCAAACATATTTGTGTTGCTGTTGTTGCTGATTTTGACATTGTACATGGCAAGATCTTGCTTTGTCTCTCAACTCTTGGAATGCCCTCATTGTCTCCACATCAAAACCTCCCGCAAACTTGACAAAAACAAAAAACACAGCACAAAATGAATTAGTACTACAAGACAGCATGTGAAAGAACAAAATTTTGATTAAAATGTTTGTTTCTTTATTCGTGTAAAAAATTCTTTATTATACCTGATGTACTCGAAAGGCAAACCTAACGCCTTGAATTATAAGCTCTTCTTCTTCGGGACCACCACCAACCATTTCTAACTCTGCGGATACCCTCTTCATGTACTTCATCGCTAATTTTACTGATGCCAGCTTTATCTGCAATAATGCAAAAACAAAACAACGCCAACTACCTCACGTTATCACCCAAGTCTCTCTTTGTGTTATTTCTCAATTAAAGCAGCAGCAGCAGCGTGGTACAAAATTTGAGACCACACGGTTTGCAAGAAATGGGAAGCTTCTTAATACTACATACTATACGTTTTGCCCCACATAACAGTGAAAAAAGAGGAAAACAGTAAATATTGCAGGCAAGTAGAATGTCTGTGAACTTTGCCTGCTCTTAATTATGTCATCTTGAATGGACAAAGACCAACAAACTAGATATATCATTTTGCAGAAACCTCAATTGCTAAGATCAATAATTGACCAAAAAGCTCAGAAGTTCAATCCATGTTTAGGTATTTAAACTTAAGCATATTTTCATGTCGCAAAAATAATGCAAAGAAATAAAATAAAATTTTCATTGGCCTCCACCACACACCCCAACTCAGCTTGGCGGGTTATCCGCCATAAGAAGGGTAATGTAGCTCAAGTATATTTTGGACAAATTTTAATATTCACTCCGGCCCATAATAAGTGACTTTTTGGTCTTTATATTTTGGTCCAAAATAAGTTTCCTTTTACATATTCAGAAGGCTAAAAAAATCACTTATTATGGACCGGAGGATCATATTTCTTTAAGGAATAAGCCAAAGACTAAAAAGTCACTTATTAAGGACAGGAGGGAGTAGCATTGATAAATCTTGAAAACCATGAAAGGGGAAGTAAAGAAAAAAGCTAAGGTATTGCCAATTAGGAAGCTTCTACCTATTAGAGGCCCTTCGTTCACTGTTGACTGCTTAGACCAAAACAATAAAGAAGTTTCAGGTTAATGTGACATTAAAATATTCAGATCTTAGTGTGACATTATAAAAATCATAGGGATCTATTAAAGGTCAACACTAAGAATCTGATTCCTTTTTTCCCAACTTACCACCAACACTAGTATAAAAAGGGATGCAGACAAGCAAATAGGTTTTGGAAAACTGGGAACTTGGCATGTGCGAGTACACGCATGGGCATAGTTAATAAGGCAAAACTTCCCCATAATTTCTGTCTTCTAGTAACCTCTAATTTTGGAATAATACAAAACAGATATTACCCAATGCTACTTCCTTTGGCTATGACTAAACCTCCATGGACCACACCAGGAATCATCTTCAATTACCATTCAGCATTATTTTTTTCGGTTCTATTTTACTAGAAAATTCAAGAACGAAGTTTCGACGCACCTAGCTTCAGTGCATTATGCATTAATTTCTAGAGCCTTTTGGGAACTATCACTAGTCTCCTTTTAAAATATTCAGTAAAAGATTTTAAAGGCACCAAAAGAAGCGATACCAGAAAAGATGGCAAGAATTGAGGTCCCAAGTCAAGTTAACATATTGTTAAGACATTTTTACATGGAACATCAATTGGAAAATAATACATCAAACAACTACAATATACGTAGAGATCCTAAAGCAGACAAGAAAAATATTAATTACCTGAGTAACATAACCAGTATCCAGCATCCACTCAATTGGAATTTGGAATACTTTATATCTCTTTGAAGCTGATTCTCTCATTCTTGACAAATTGTATAGCCCATGCTCTAATCTGTTTAAATGACAACAATTGATATTAGAATGGAGAACAATCACTACTAACTACTATATTTCATTTTTGATGCAAGATCTCATTAATTAATTTATATTAACAAAAATAATAATAACAGTTATTAAGAAATAGTGCAAATATGTACTTCTCAAATAAGGCCTGCATTTTCTTAAGAGCTGTGCCACAGGGTTGTCTGGGATTATAGCGGAAGGACGATGCCTCAGATTCAAGTTTCTTTAGATCACAATATCCAAATGCAGCTTCTCTCAATGCATCAGCCTTCTGCTCAGGCCATTCGAAGTGTTTCAGAACAGCTCTTTCATCAACCTGAAAAGACTTCCAACTCATCAAGAAAGATTGACCAAGAATATATAAATTACAACAACAACACAGTATAATCCCACTTAGTGGGGTCTGTGGAGTGTAGTGTGTATGCAGACCTTACCCCTACCCTTGGGTAGAGAGGCTGTTTCCAAATAAACCCCCGGCATCCTTCCCTCCAAGAACATCCCACCTTGCTCTTGAGGAGACTCGAACTCACAACCTCTCGGTTGAAAGTGGGAGTTGCTTACCAATCAAATCTTGTCAAATAATGAGAAGAATCTTACCAGGTAAGAGAGCTCATCATCAAGCCATTTTACAAAAGGCACAACATCCTCAATGTCCGCAAATGCAGCATTTTCCACTTCTTTGATCAAAAACCGTATAAAATCTCCTTGTGTCTCAACATCTGTTTTAATCTGCAATCAAGGAAACAAAAAGGGGAATATAATCAGAAATTAAATATGCTAACCATACAAATGAAATTTTACAGTTAATCCCTATAAATGCTACAATCTTGAAAGATTTTACATCATAGTTTTGAAGTTTCCTAAAGTTAAAACGAGTAGCCCTTTATATAAATTAGAATGTTAAATAATGAGAAGAATCTTACCAGGTAAGAGAGCTCATCATCAAGCCATATTCCAAAAGGCACAACTTTAGGCAACCTCATTAATATGTCAGTCTATTTTCTCAAATACTCCATCAATTCCACAATTTTAGTCCAATTTTACTTCCCAATAGTCAAAAGAATAAATTTTGAATAATATCTTCAACTATTTTATGTTTTTACTGTTTTTATGCAATTATCAAAATCCCTATTTTTGTTCAAATACTAATATCAGATCTGAAAAAAATAATCAGTTTTCACTTTAAAATTCCATGACAATCATAAAGATTGTGAAAGCGATTATTCTTTTAAAAATTGACTAAATTGCCCAGAGTGAGTTGATGAAATTACAGCTTTTCCTGCTTCATAATTGCACTTTACCTCTACCAACATTGATTCGAATCAACATGCTGTCTTATCTTGTAAGAAACTAAGCAAAATTCCAAGAAAAAGTGCAATAGGGGTACCAGAAAAAGACATCACAGACTAGTCATTTTCACTGACAGTAATGCAACAAGGAAATGGCAAAGCAGTAATTTAACACAATAACCATGGCCAAAGAACTTACCGCCAGTAAATGGGCAGACCGGTTCTCAATTTCTCCGATCATATCCTTCGCCGTGGCTGTTGCTGGAGCATCGGCGGCACCACTAACTCCGGCACCTGAATCTCTTCGGCAGTCCCTCCGCATTAGAGAGTGATAAAATTCCACCACTTCAGGTATACGCCTAACCTTTGCTGGCACAGGCTTTAATCCTTTCGGAGGTGGTGGTGGAGGTGGCGGTGGTCCTGTTTTGACCACCGCCGCTGACGGTGGTGGTGGAGGCGGTGGAGGAACTGTTGCCACCATTTTGGACGCCGTAGCAGGCGGCGGAGGTGGTGGAGGTGGAGGTGGAATGTTAGAAATTTCAGCTAAAGCACGTTCAGCTGAATCTGATAAAGAACTATACGACGGAGAAGATGAAGAAGAAGATAATGACGAGGATGATGGCAATAGCGTCGACGATGGCCGTGGTGGTGGTTTAGGAACACGGGGAACACGTGATCTCAAACTCATAATGCCAGCAGACATCTCAGCTAACTCGTCTGAATTACTCCGAGAATGTCTAGGCCTGTCACACATTTCCATTGCACTAACTATTTCCTCTTTCATCTCACAGTCTGGTTTCGAAGTCACACTAATGCTAGGTTGAGTCACGCATTTTCTCAAATACTTGGTCATGTTAGATTTGTTTTGAGCACCATTTGTTACAGCATCCACAAGCCTATGAGCTGATAACTCTTCATTAGCTTTCTTCAGCTCAGAAATTTCAGTTTCCATAGCTTTTACCCTCTCTTCATGCCTCCCGTTTTGCTTCACTAGCTCAATGTGTAACATCTCTACTTCTTGTCTAAGCCTTTCATTTTCCACTCCCAAGCATTCAATCATTCGTCTTTTCCTTTCGATTTCTGCATCTTTTAGGTTGATCTCACTCTCCAACACTGGAAGAATAGCTACTGATTCTTTAAGCAGTTTCTTCTCGAGGAGTTCTGTCTTCAAACGAGACTCTTTTTCACGTAACTCTTCAACTAAGCGTAGGAGCTCTGCAACGTCCGGTGGACGAGGCTGGACTTGGGCGGAGGAACGGGGAAAGTAAACACCGAAAGAGCGAGAAAATCCTGCACTTTTGGGAGTACTCAGTTGCTTTGTGCAGCTGGGTGAAGGAGAAGGGGGCTTGGGAACTGAATCTTGCTTTGATGGCTTTGGATTTGCAGGTGATTTCTGTAAACCCATAGCCGTTTTTACTTTGCCAGCAACCATTGTTGCATCTAACAAACACTGATTAAAGAGCTTTTTTATACTCTGTTCTCGCCCAATATAATCTCTAACTATTGGTTTTCAAGAATGTGCCTATCCCCTCAAATTTACAAGAGAAAGACTAGTCTCCAAAATGAGGTCCCTTTCTATGCGCCTGGAAGAAAGGGGGTAGGGGGCTAGGGGGAATTATAGGGGGGTATGAAGGAGTAAGTGAAGATACTGTAACTCTCTTCAGTTTGTGTGTTTTAGTATAGAGGGTATTTGTTTGTTGGAACTTTGAATGTGTCAATGATGCAGCGATATCGATGAACGGTCTTCTTTTCTTGGATCCGCTTTAATTTTTTATTTTTAAAAATAAATAAAAACAAAAAATAAGACAAAAGCATTTTTACTAAAGTTGATAATTTTGACTCATCCACGCGCGTAATTGAGCAACTATTTCACCATTACCCTAACGTTTGGAAACAGACATAATAGTTCCAACTATTTCGCGTTGATCAAAACTTCCTCTATTTTATCATGCGCATAAGGAGAGCTTAAGATGGGGTATTTTTTATGATCCTATTAAGTTATATTATTTTAATAAAATTTAATTATTATTTTACTTCTCAAAACGATATACTTGATAATAAAATTTCTGTTAAATCAAAGATGCTTATATAATTAATGAATAACTTTTTTCTTCTATATTTTTTATTATATTAATAAATATTTAATATTTGCTTTCTTTTTGTTATATTTAAGAAGATTTATAATTTACTACTGTTGAAATATTTTTTTATAAATTTTATTCTATTGTTCTTAATAATATTATCTAAATTTTAATGAATAAAATATCTATTAAACTAACGAGATTTATACAGGGAGCGCAATCAATAATTTTTTTTGTTATGTTATATCATCTAATATTTAATATTATTACATTGTTATTAAAAAGTTTTATTAGTATATTACTTTATTAATTAATTTTCTGTAATTTTTTATGTCTTTATTTTCATTTATATATATATTTAAATTAAAAAACAATAACCAATCACTAATTGTAAACTAAATACATTAATTATATCATGTAACATTTTTTAGGTTGTCATATGATTAAGAAGAAAGTTTTTTCCTCGCTTTTTAATAATATATAGATTCCCTCGAGCGCTTTATTTTTGTAGGAAAACCAAATATTGAGAGTGACTCGACTAAGAGAACATTAGAAAATTAGTAGGAAAATGGAAACACTGTTTCTAACGTTCGGCTTATTCAGTACGTGAGAATTTATACTTTCACCGCGAGTGGAAGGTCTCGTGATGTTATTTAACGAGGGTAGTTGGTTTGAATTTTTGAGGTAGGTCTCACTTTTAATTAAGACATCTCTTCTTATTTTGACTGTTTACTTATGGTGGATTGACTTCACTTGGAAATGCGATAGTAATCTTGATTTATAACAAGAAGATATTGAGGAAGAAAAAGGAATGGGATGTTACTGTACTTGTGGGTTTGAAGTTTGAACCTTTCACCTCACTTGTGGAAAGCAGGAGCTCTCCAATTAAACTAGTCATCAATCCTGACTTTCTAGACTCTAGTTAAAGGCTTTTGTTCCATGTCTGCAAAATTTCGAGAGAGATTGATTTTACGATTCATTAAAAATGAGATACATAAAATACTATGATATTGGAGATTGATTTTACGATGCATTAAAATATGATATGAGATACATAAAATATGATTTTACGATTACAAAATTTCGAGAGAGATTTTATAAGAGTATTTTGGTCAGTTCATATAATAACTTGTCATAGGAGATAATTGTCTCCAAACTAATTCATTAGCTTTTGTCTTAGCTAGATTATTTAATAACAGAATTATCTCTTAATAGTAGACGAGCTCATCAAGTGAATAAAATATTTGAAGACAATTAGAGGGAAAAAAGAAAGAATTTTATATAAAATGAGGAATTCAGTGTTTTAATTCTATTTGAAACGTAAAAATTGTGTTAAGCTAATGTCTAATGATACGTTGTAGTGGGGAATAGGCTATGAGCTTGTGCATGAAAACACAAAACAAGATATCGGCTCACACATATAACACGAGAGACCAATTATAACCCCGAGAGGGCAATTAACTAAGCAAACTGTAAAGGGGCAAAATATATATATATTATATATTACACTCCTTTAGTTGACAAAAAATTTTAGAGTGGAAGAATTTTTATAGTCCCAAGTAGTATAGCATTCGGTAGGAGTCATTGGCATCTCCATCCCAAACCTAAATAATGGTATTTTAGATTCAAAATATTTTTATACAGTTTAAAAAATATATATTTATAACTAAAATATAATATTATATTGCTTTTTATTTTAACGAAAATTAGCCGTTAAAGGAAAATATAGTATAATACTGCATTTTCGTATTAAATTATAAACTCACCTTCTTCCCCACAACATAGCCCAATGGTTTAAAAATTAAAAAAACCCCACCCCCTTTCCGGCGGTCCCTCCCCTCCCCCCCCCCCCCTCCATTTAAAAAAAATTGATTGGGCCGCACCTACCTCACAAAAAGTGAAGAGTGTAGGTCCCGCATATAACTCAAGCCTTCGATTGTTGTTGTTTCCTTGTTTTAAGCTCAAAAATTCAACTTTTCGACATTTCTAAAAACATAAATCGAGGTATTCCGATTTAGTTTATGTCGAAACTCATATAATTATACATATCTATTTTCTTGATTGTGTTTCCACTTTGATTTGTATTTTTTGTTGTGCGATTAAATTTATATGTTATTTTTACTCGGATTAAATTATTAGTGTTTAAAAAAATAGTTAAAATTAAGAAATAATTTTTATTGTTAATAAAAATGTTCGTAAATTCTTTTCCTTTTTTATATGTAATTTCGCGAATGTTATGTTCATATGTTTGTTGTTTTTATTTACTTTAGATTATTTATTTGTTTATATAATAGTGGCCTTTTAGCATAGCAAAATATAGAGTAGTACAGCGCAGTAAAATATTAAAGCTTTATAGCGTAGTATAATATAGAGCCTTATAGCATAGTAAAATCCATTGTTGATCACTTGTACATTTGACAGAGATGTAGAGTAGGTCATTTCAGGCCCATCTACCGTAGCTGAGGATCGACCGACCTGAGACGTGGATGGCAGGCGCATGTTGAGTTTTGGATCATCCCCGACGGCTGATGCGGATCTATCACGGGCGTAGGCATGTTTGTATTACTATTAAATTTTAATTTGTTTTCTTTTCCTTAATAATTTGCCATAGATTAATTTTTTATTTTCTTATTAAGGCTTCGTCCCAGCCTATCATGGTGCCTATTGTATACGATGATGAGAACACCACGGATGCTTATACTCAGGAGTCCGACGAGACCATGGTGAGAAATTTTTTTTGACTTAACACGTACATTACTAATATACATTTTCATATGCTAAGCTTAGTAATTATTTTGTAGGTTGCTGACGGACCGACATCCCTTTCTACCGATCTTGCTAGCTGTACTGGCGATCATGCTGCTCTGCATCCTCACATAAAGATCCGACTTGATGAAGATGATCCTAATAGTATACCCGGGCTACAGGGGATGCACCTCAGGGCAGCAGCTGCATAGAAGCACACAGGCTGTGGGACTCATTGATTTCTTTTTATTTGTATTTTGTGTAAATACTAATTATGTAAACAATGATAAGAATTGTATTTTAACAACAATTTTATTCTAACACAATTTGAACAATAATTTTATTTTAACAATACAACAAAAACACAAACATAGTAAATCTGACATAACATAAATTCAGTACAACTAATGAAAACACATGACAAGGGAAACATAAAGATACACCACTACGCTCGCATGTCATTGTTTACTCATGACCGCCTAGTATTCTTTGATCCAATCACTTGAGTAGGTCTTGCAACTGTTTTTTCTTCTTCCGCCTCCTTGAGTTTCGCCTTCAACTCTGCAACTTCTTGTCTGGATTGTCGCTCTCTTTCCCATTGCTTCAAATACAAACTATAAAGAGAATTCAACTGGTCTTTATAGTATTTCTACTGACAGGGTTCATCAATTCATGCCTTAAAATTGCATGCAGGTTCGCCGGGTTGCCTATAAAACTTATTTATGCACGCCTAGTAACGGTGTTCATCTTCTTCCCAACAATCGTGCATCATGCATCTTTTGCCACACTCATACCTTGGGACATAAAGGGGTTGTTAAGACATTTGTTAAAGAGGAAAGATAACCTTGGTTTTATGGAAATATTTTCTATTGGTTATTGTTAAGCGCATAAAATAACTAGAATGCGCCCGTTAATTATAGGCAAGATTTCACACAAAATATAGTATTATAGCACGCTATACGTATTAAATTTTTCTGAAATGAAACAACATTTGCGTAGTCAGTTCAACTTTTTTCAGACCGACAAGACAACGCGCCAAACGTAATATTGTACCATGCTATCTCTAAGACGAAACAGCTTTTGCGCAGTCGATTCAGCTTTTTTCAGACAGACAAGACACCACACAAAATATAGTATTGTACCGCGCTATACATATTAAATTTTTCTAAAACGAAACAGATTTTGAGCAGTCAGTTCAGCTTTTTTTGGATCGACAAGACAACACGTAAAACATAGTATTGTACTGCGGTATACATATTAAATTTTTCTAAGACGAAATAGCTTTTGCACTGTCGGTTTAGCTTTTTTCATACCGACAAGACAAAACACAAAACATAGTATTGTACTGAGCTACACATATTAAATTTTTCTGAAATGAAATAGCTTTCTGCGCAGTCGGTTCAGCTTTTTCAGATCGATAAGATAACACGTAAAATATAGTACTGTTCCGCGCTATACATATTAACTTTTTCTGAGATGAAACAACTTTTGCATAGTCGGTTCAGCTTTTTTCAAACCGACAAGACAACATATAAAATAAAGTATTGTACCATATTAAATTTTTCCTATTGGTTATTATTCTTTATTTTCTTGTACATTGCTTTAGTTATTTTTTTCGATTCTTTTTTAAGATAGCGACCATTTTATGAAGCAAATTTTCAAGAAGGATAATAGAAGATGTCTTGATTTTATAGCTTTTTTTTTAGTTTTAAGATTGTTCTTCTTTAATAACACCAATAAGTTAAATATTTGAACTAGTATATCATCATCCCAATTCAAAAGGTCATCTTAAAAAATAAGATGTAACAAGATTGTGGAACATAATTTTATTTGACAGATATTTCAATATACACAAGTACAGACACATATTACAAAAAACTATACGAAAACAAAAGACTAGGTGTATCCTTGATAGTTGGGTACATTTGATGAACTTGCACCAGGAGATGGATTAGCACTGCCACCCACACCAGCTGAAGGACATTTACGACGGTCGTGCCCTGTTTGCGAGCATATGCCATATTTACGCCCATAAACGGTGTCACCAACATCCATTCGGTTTCGTATACGCGTTCTCTTTTGCACTTGCAGCATCCGCAAATAGTCCTTGTTACACACCATTTTAAAAGATTCAGGCAGTTAATAATACTCAGCACCCAATGACTGTAACTGGCCACTACATGTATCTATGTATGCAACAACACTGTATTTCCTATCAATATAGTTTGTTGCCCCTAAAGGAACTTGTTGAATGCACTTCAAGGCATGTGCGCACGACATGTGGTAGATGGTCCATTTCCCACATGAACATAACCTGTTGGCTTCATTCGTCGTCTATAGATTATTCCCCCAATGTTTTCGAATAGCGGTGCAAACTTTAAAAATACCCCGGTCGTGATTGTACTGTAAAAATAAATACCAATATGCTCGTCTCCTTTACTTTTCAAATCTTTTCATCGGTATTGACATAAATTGAACACCCATATTCACAATACTGATGCAGCTCTATGCCTTTCAACAAACCTCTCCGCAATCTGTATGAATGTCATCCGAACCATGCAATGACAGGCAATCCATGTGCAGACTTCAACAAGTCGTTGAATGAATACAACACAGTTGTAGTCAAGGCTTCCAATCGTCTGCCACCATCAGCATGCAATGTACATATGTGCAGCTAATGTCCCATCAGCCAAGTATAGACTCGTGGATTTAATTGTCGGATCTCTTCCGTGCGCCTCGTGAATTTGCACTGTTGGTGCTCAGTTGCAGCCATCCACATTAAATCATGCAAGGCCTTGTCGTGATATTTCTTCTAGAAATTGGTCTTCAGGTTCCTCACACAATAACAGTGTATGCATAGGGTTACTGCCATTCAGGAAAATACCGTACAGAACATAAAATACCACTATGTAGATAAGATATTAGACAAATACCTGAATATTATTTGACAACGTGCTGCTTCAAGTGGTTCTAAAAAAGCATCCACGTCTCTTCACTTTTGTTGATACAAATGGCAAAAGCTAGTGGAAGTATTTGTCCCTTGACCTACTATAACTGCAAACAAAAGCTTAATATCATACTTTACATAGATATGAGTACGATCTCTGAAAATTACAAGACGATAATGCACAAAAAATCAATTGCTGGTTTAAATGACCAGAACACATAGTTAAAAATATATTCGGGTCTGTCTGGACTTCGGTCACGCCTCCATTCAATAACAGTCCCGGGGTTAAAATATTGTAGTGCTGCAATGTACCTGGGCAGAGATGAAAAAAAACTTATCCCAGTCACCATAAATAATTTCAAAGGCACGTTTCAATCCGAGATATGCCTTTTTTTGGTTATAGTACACACATACTCCTGGTGGACGGCTATAATGCACACTTTAATCTTGAACCTAATGGACATTTCCAAGTATGGAATCAAGACAAGAGAAATCAAGTCTTTATCCAGGTTGAAGTGATTCTCATTGAATGTGTCCATTTCCATCTATGGGTGCTAATATATTTACCCACTTTTCACAATCCTGATTTTTTCTTGCTGGCACGCAACATCCAGTGGCAACCCATAAAGTCTCTACGATACAACTTTGTATACCTCCGTGGTTGGCTTCCTTATCGTCATCTCACAGCATTTTCTTACGTTGTAGATTTTTACAACCCTGATTAGGCGAACTTTATAGGGGAGGTACACGCCCTTTGCCAGCATTGCTGGTCTAGACTTATCCCACATTTCTGACCAAAATTCGTCAGGATCCCTTGTGAGGGTATCCACGTCCGGCATATTTGGCAAATTATCAAGGTAGGAAATATTCCGCTCATGAAATGGCACGTGAGGCTCGTATACTCTTGGTCTAATGGGAGGTGGAGGAGTGTGCTCTCTCGTCAGCTCAGGTTCGACATTCACTTCTTCCTCATCATCACTCTCATCAGGGAAGGGTGTGTCATCTCCATACCCATCGGCATTGTTATCATAATCACTATCATCTTCCTGACTCTACGCGTCTACCAAATCACGAGTAAATACATCATCTATGGGAAATTGTGTGAGGTCAGGAACATCAAGTTGCTCGTTTTCACTACATAAAAAGAATAAAATGATAAGCTACTCAACTAGATAAATACTTTACATATAGCTATATAGCTTTACTTACAAGTCGTACTGTATTGACGTTCCATGATGGATATTTTCTTGTTGATGATGACTCCCGGATGAACCATCGTGGTCCAACACGCCAGAACTATGCATATTCCAACTAGGAGCGGGGTTATTACTTGTAAAATTCATATCCGAACGGTACCGCCTATGAAAATATGAGTGTTAATATAAATCCAATTCAAACATAAAATAAACATCGCTAGAGCGTAGAAAAATTAAAGTTTACCAGTCGTCTTGTGGATGATATAAAGTCGAAAAATTATTTTGTCGTTGTTCATTCGTAGGTGGTGACAAGTTTAAATCAATGCAAACTCTTTCATCAGGAATCTGTCCGGCAAAATCTGTTCCAAAATAACCACCCGATGACTGGGGGTGATCTTTACTATGCACTCCCTCATTATTGGGAACGTCTACCTTCATTTCCAACAATTTTCTTACAATAAATTCCTTGTATTCATCTGGAATCCGCAAAAAATCTCTAAGAGTTTCATCATCTTCGATGTTAAACTTAGTATAATAAGCAACCCCCTGTGGAGTCACATAATACGAAAATCTACCAGTTACTTTAAGGTTCACCGAATGTTTACTCATACTCATTTTTTTACATAACAACGATACCAATTTATCGCACTTCATTATAAGCGGTAATACATGACACTGTGGAGGTAAACTATACCTCACATAGTTATTTTCTATTACAACCTCACTCCCCCAATATAATAAAACCTTTATTTTTGGCTCTTCAGACATTATAAAAAAATGCTGATAACTAGAAGAGAAGTAAGAACGGAAGTTTGAAGGAAAGTTTTGAATGAATTTTCATAAAATCCTAACACCTTTAAATAAAGCAAGTCCTAGCTTGGGGTGCAGAATATGTTTATATAAAACACATTATAATACTATACTTTATGTATTTAAATTATTGTTATGTCAGTTATCCGCAGAAAATTAATTGGTGGGCCCAAAAAGGAAGTATAGTAAAATATAGTATTATACTGTGTTTTACATTAATAAAATTGTTTATGTCAGTTATCCGTAGAACACTTATTTGGTGGTCCCAAAATTGAAGTAAAATGCAGTATAATACAACGCTTTAGTAAAATGTAGTATTATACTTTATTTTACATTAAAAATAAATTATTAATTAAAATACAATATTATACTACGTTTTCCTTTAACGACTAACTTTCCGTCAAATTAAAATATAGTATCATATTGGGTCTTAGTTAGAAAAATAACATTTTTTTAACTGTATAAAGATATTTTGAGTCCAAAATACCAATATTTAGATTTCGGACTCTAAAAGACTCACAATAGTTCAGCATTGTATTTAAGTTTATTGATCTTAAGACAACTGGGGGGGTTTGGGTTGGGGGAGGGGGGCTCCCCTGCTCAATTACGACTAATAAAGGCGACATTACTAACAAGTTGCACAATGAACCTCTGACTTCCCTTTCAATTCCAGCATTTAGCAACATGAGTATGCTTAATTATGTTTCTATTTAATAATCCAGATCGATATATTGAAGAATTAAACATGACTACTTCATGATAATTAATTAGTGCTGACGATAGGGCACTTTACTCCTCAATTTGTGTGCTATAATTTACCGGAATGGAGTTTGGTCAAGCATACTCATATTAAGCATTATTTTAGCAACCACACCTCATTGCTTGTGTGGCAAGCTCAAAATCTGAAGATCCCTAAGGTTTATTGGATTGTTTTTAAACCAATATGGCTTTGTTATTAATAGAACGTTCTCTGTGTTTTTTCCTGCTTCTTTCAACGATTTGCATCCACCAGAGGGTGCTGCTGAACTGTACATGCAATGCATCAGAGTACAATTAGTCATTAGTTGAGCTATTTCAATAAATCTTATTTATTTAGGGATGCGTCGGCATATGTTTTGGAATATTTTCTTCTTTAGGGTAGGTGTTATCCCCCTTAATGAGTCATATGAGTTATTAATTCTGTTTATATTGCTACAAATGACTTGAATGTGTCTCATAAATGATGAGATGTCTCTCTTTAGTTAACCTAAGATTTTTCTCAAGTTCTCTCTCATAACGTACAACGGGGTCCTTAACTTCTACTATAGTTTAGCATTTTACAAAATTAAACTTTATTTGCGCCTCTATCAATATTGACAAGCTTATCTGGAGATTTGTTATGTCACTGTACATCGTTCGAGTATTTTTTTCTATGGCCACCAAAAGTTCAGTCTTCTTCTTGCCAATGAGACAGTGGAAGAAAAGCTCATTCTACGCCAGCTTTTACATTTCATAATTGTCACGTGAGAAGTTTTATTTTGTGTGTCATACAATTGACATTAATTGTATGAGGCTCCTTTTTGTCTTACAAAATTATGGACCTCAATCTTATACTGCTGGGTCCACAAAATTTTGGGTCCACAAAACTGTGAGATAAAAAATTACCTCATACAATTAATGTAAGTTATATGAAATATAAAATAAAATTTTCCTTGACATGTCGACTTATTAGTTCCAGTGACTAGTATCGATTTGTTCGGTGACGAGCGCAAAACCATGGAATAAATTAATGTTCGTGCTTAACAAAATAGTTTAGAAAAGTATAGAATCCAACGATTGGAGCAGTTATCAATTAATTTCTTCTTGTTGAAAAATATATAATTCAACTACTTTTAAAGTTCTAAAATGAAAATTTCAAGTGATCCAAAATTTTAAACTAACACTGAAGCTCCAATTCATAAGCTCGACTCACAAACTTCATCCTTGCTAAAAATTTTTGGGCTTCTATTCAAACTTCAAAGCTTTGTTTTATTCATTTTATTAGACAATAATATGGATGAGTCTGGAGATGACACACCCTTCCTTTTTGAGGTTAGTGATGAGGAGGAAAAAGTGAATGTTGAACCTGAATTGGCAAGGGAGCATGTTCCTTCACCTCCTGTGCGACCTAGAATGTACGAGTCCCACATGCTATTTCATGAGCGGAATATCCCTTACCTTGATAATTTGCCAAGCATGCCGAATGTGGATGCCCTCACAAGAGAAGATGATGAATTTCGCTCACAAATGTGGAATGAGTCCAGGCCATCTGTTTTGACTAAGGGCATGTATTTCCCTGATAAAGCTCGCCTAATTAGGACTGCAAAAATCTACAGCATAAAAGAGTGCCGTGAGATGACTGTGGTTGAGTCAACTACGGATAAATGGAAGGCTGTATGCCATAGATTTTTTATGTGTTGTCACTTGACGTTGCGTGCCACCAAAAAGAAATCAAGTTTGTGGAAAGTGGATAAATTTATTAGCGAGCACAGATGTGAAATGAACACATACAATGAGAATCACTTCAACTTGGATGTCGACTTGATTTCTCTTGTCTTGATTCCATATTTGGAAGTGTCCATTAGGTTCAAGATTAAAGAGTATATCACAGCCGTCCATAAGGAGTGTGGTTGTACTGTAATAAAAGAAAGGCATATCTCGGTTGCAAACGTGCTTTTGAATTTATTTATCGCGACTGGGAAAAGTCTTTTTCAAATCTGCCCAGGTACATGGCCGTATTGCAACACTTTAATCCCGGCACTGTTGTTGAATGGAGGCATGAGCGAAGTCCAGACAGACCCGAATATATTTTCAACTACGTGTTCTGGTTATTTAAACCGACAATTGATGGTTTTGTGTAATGTCGTCCTGTTATTTCCATAGATGGTATCCATGTCTATGGAAAGTATGATATTAAGCTTTTGATTGCAGTTGCTATAGATGCCAATGGGCAAATATTTCCATTAGCCTTTGCTATATGTGCCAACGAAATCGAAGAGACGTGGACCCTTTTTTTGAACCACTTGAAGCAGCACGTTGTCGGCTGCCCCATCAGCTCCACCAAATGTACACGTGACGCTCCTCTAACGTAGTGGGGTAGTGTCAAGGCGCGTCCGTCTATATGCAGTCCGTATAAGACCTGGACATCCTCCAAGGTGATAGTAGCCTCTCCTGTGGGCAAATAAAATGTATGCGTCTCCGGTCGCCACCGCTCTACCAAGGCCGTGATGAGAAACCAATCTAGCTGCATCCGCCCAAGCTCAAAAATGGGATATAATCTCGTATCCTAAAGGATGTGTACTACACGCTCATGCAAAGGATGACCAGGAATAAAATCCCAAAGATCATCAGGTCTCCTAGGCTGGAGAGCGTGCTCTGACAACTGTCCCTCCCACACATAGGAGGACCAGGAATAAAATCCCAAAGATCATCAGGTCTCCTAGGCCGGAGAGCGTGCTCTGACAACTGTCCCTCCCACACATAGGAGGACCTATGGTCGCCCTGTAGCAGTAATAGCTGATCCTTCACATGTCCGGGATGCGCAGGCGGAGGAAAGACCATAATGTCTAATATAATTTAAACAAAATTAATTGGTTGTATTAGTTTAATAAATTAAATAATTAAATATAATTAAATTAAAAATTAGAACTAATAATAGAATTATGTATGGGTTCTAGGCTTGATTTTTACTACGATAAAAGGCTCAATATTTTACTACGGTAAAAGGCTAGTTTAAGCTAATTTGCAGTATAGTACTGCGTATTGTATGAAATCTTGTCTATAAATAAACTAATTTGTAGTGTTTGTATTTTTGTTAACCCGTTTAGATAAAAATATGCATATAATTCGTAGTATAATACTACGTATTGTTGAGTTGTCATGTCATTTTGAAAACGTTCAAACCCACGTGCAGAAGTTATTTTTTTGACGAAACCTGTGCATGGAATTCGTAGTATAATACTACGTGTTGTTGAGTTATCATGTTAAGTGTTTTAGTTAGTCAATCTTCATGTTTCCTTTGTCAAGTTATTCCGTTAGTTCTACTGGTTGTTTTTATTTTTGGTTGTCAATGTTTGTGGTTGTGATGTACTATATAAGTAAAATTGTTGTTCAAACGCAATTAAAATAAAATTATTCTACATAATTAATTGGTTGTGTCATTTTAATAAATTAAATAAATTAATTATGATTAATATTGGAGAAAATAGTCATCTAGGTGCTCCAGACTTGATTTAAACAGTCCGTTACCACCGAATTATGTATGGGTTAAATATTTTTTAAAATTTTCTTACCTTATAGATTTAAATTAAAAATTATAATTAATATTGGAGAGAATAATTATATATTGGTTCCAGACTTCATTTTTTGAATTGGAGAGAATAAATATGTATGGGTTCGAATTTCATTTTTTTGGCCCGGTAGCACCGAGTTATCATTAATTATTATAATTTCCAATTCAACATTTTTACAATTTTTTTAGCTTATTATAAATTTCTAATTTGGAGAGAATAATTATGTATGAATTTAAAGCTTTTATTTTATAGGTCCCGTAGCACCGAGTTATCCTTATTACGCTACAAGGCTCTATATTTTACTATGGTACAAGGCTCTAAAAAGCTATATATTTTTACTACGCTAAAAGGCTATATTTTGTTTCGCTAAAAGGCTATATTTTACTACGCTAAAAGTCACTATATTTTACTATACTACAATACTCTATATTTATAACAAAAAATAACATGCTTTCAGGTTTATAAATCAAATATAATACATAAATTCGGGTATCAAATAAATCAATTCCACTATATTAAAGAACACAAACATAACATAAATCACATGTAAACTACTAAACAATACTAATATGCATAAATATACGAGTTTTGCCATAAAATAAATTGAAATACCTCGATGTAAATTTTTGAAATTCGAAATTTCGCACACCAAACACGGAATCGAAACCAACCAACAGCGTGTGGGACTTACACTCCTTTTTCTTTAATCTCGGTGGGGCTGAACTTTTTTTTAATTGAAAACGTGGGGGTGGGGGGGGGGGGGGAGGGAGGGACCAGAACGGGGGAAGTTTGTTTATAAAAATGGTGATTGGTGCAATAAGGAAGACGACTGTAATATTTAAATGGCTATTTCACAGTAAATTACTGCGAATTAGGCTAATTCGTAGTAATTTACTGCGAATTATATTTAAAAAAAATTATCAATTTGCAGTAATTTACTGCGAATTATGTTAACGGAAAAAATTTCATTAACCTAATTCGGACTCATGTAAACACATCTCTTAAAAGAGAAAAGGAGCATATGTGATCCTGGAATTCGATGAGATCCAAAAAGGGTCTTAAGATTTGTGTATTTGTCCATCATTCATCATTATCTTTATTAAATGAAATAAGATTCGCCTCGCTCAAGATCGAGTGAATCCTTTCCTTTATTTATATTTTATTGCCACTTAATGTTACTTAACGCATCTTTCTATATGCTATTGAATCTGGCCATAATCGCCGCCAATATTTATACTCGGCTATATTTTCTATTCATATTTTTCATTCGGATCTAGATTAATTATCCTTAACTAGGATTTACTCCTTCATCTTTGATTGATATGCTCAATAAGGGTTAAAAATCTTTTTAGTCAAACAAATATAAGCCCGCATATAGCAAAAAAACTACTCTTTCCGGTTCACAATCAGTGATTTCTTTTTTTTCTTGAGTCCAAAATATTACATTTATTCGGATTTCAAGAATGAATTAATTATTTTTTCCTACATTGCCCTTGAGAGTAAATAGTATTGGAGTACTATTAGGGGTGCTTACGTAAAGAGATAGTAAAAATTAATACGGTCAATTTCATCGCTTATTAACATTAAAAAATACTTTTCTTAATTTCTGTGAAAATAATCAAAAAGCCACTTATTGTAGACCGGAGAGAGTCCTATGTTTCTAGCCAATTATCATTGGATAAGGTCAATCCAAATACACTAAATTTGTATACACTCTTAACTTATAGATGAAAGAAGCTCGAACAATATTTTATAAAATACTTCACATTATTTAAAAGTACTTATTCGTACCCTTATTTGAATTTCCCTTTAATTACCAATGTGAGAGTTCGCACACCAACAACAGGAAATTTTTTTTGGTTTAGATCGCTAAACGGTAACCATATGGAATTATTTTTTTCTATCTAAGTAGATCTTTCACTTAGTGGAGATCATGCAAGTACTCCTAGCTAGAATTTAATTTAAAAAACTTTAACTAAACTCACACATTTTACACATTTTGATGATCATGTTTACAACTGAGACAGTGAAAAGTAGACTGAAATGGAACTAACTTTTTATACGCCAAAAAAAGAGTGAAAGTTAATCAAGAAGCTTTTTCTAGTGCTGGTTTTAGGTAAGGTTGGTTGAAAGAACATGCAAAGGAGTAATGGATGGAGATGGAAGAATTTAAAGGGATTACAGTAGTAGTTTGGTTTTTCATATATGGAGTGATACATCACTTTCAGATGAAGATTGATGAGCCTGGCAATATAGTGACCATTAACAAAACATTGCTTTCTTTCCCTCTGTCTTTCTCACACAGCTCCTCTCTTTTTCACATATTAGTTTGTCTCATTCCCACTATTTTACTTCAACTCTTGACCTTAAGATGGAAATGGATAATACGAACAATAATAAAAAAGCTCCCTACTCTCATTATTGAAATTGATATATGAACATGCACATCTTTTTGAGTTCTGACCTAGAGATTTCACTATTTACCTTTTTACATGATCATTTGATGCAGCTGTTTTTTCGCCCTCTCCGATATATTATTACAGTACGATATAGTATTCTGCTGTGCATTAGTATTATTTGTTTACAGGGAATGGTGCAAGCTGCAAAAGATAGCCTTAAAGGAGATTGAAAAGGATATGAAGTGCCATTTCGATCAATTATGTCCAATTTCCTAATGGTAACCCTAATGCCTTGCCTTTGAGGGCAGGGGGTGCCCCGATAAGATTCAACTTCTAATGAAAAATTCAGCTATTAGAGAAAAACAATTGTTATGAGTTTAAGTAATATAAATCATCATCAATAATAACAACGTAGTATAATTTAACTTATTAAGGTATGTGGAGGATAGTGTGTACACAGATCTTACTTTTGTACTATCGTATTATCTTAATCATTGATTATTTTACTTATTTTGTACTATTGTTAATTTGTTACTCCTTGACATCTTAATCATTGATTATTTTACTTATTTTGTACTATTGTTAATTTGTTACTCCTTGGTGTCAGTGCTTCTTTCATTTTTTCTTTAGTTGAAGCTAATGTTTATTGGAAACAACCTCTCAATCCTTCTAGTGTAGGCGTAAGAGTACATCCTATTTTCTCCAAATCCCATTTGTGAGGATTCACTAGGTTGTTGTTATTGTTATTGTACCGATTATTTTATTTATGTATATAACTTAAACCCAAAAAGAAAAAAACTTAAACCCAACATTTTAACCTATTGATTATTTTACTTATGTTACACGTACACCCATCATAGATATTGATTGGCTAGTGTAGTATGCAGTGATACTAAACTAATGCTAGAAGATACTATTTGTAAAAAGAAAACTAGAAATGTTTGAAGATATTGAACTTTGCGTATGAGTGAAGGTAGTATAACACAAACCAAAAGGGAGGACAAGATCTCATTTCTAAAGGACTCTTTGTCCAATGCGACTATGAGAAAACTTAACATACACTCCATGTGCCAATATAGGCCTATTGGATTGTTGTTTCGCTTAATTTATTACTGATCTTCACGTTTCTTCAAAATATCCAGAAAAAATGTACTTATTAAATCACAAAAAAACAAAATATAGCAAAAGAAATGAAGAATGTCAATAGATAATCCGGAAACTATAATAGTTTATTTAACTACAAAAATCAGATGTAGTTATAAAGTGCCGAAGATATTTAAGTTAATTAATTCTTTTAATTTAATGGATTATAGACCTCTCTCATCTCATTGATGTAAATGGAACAGGGGTAAATTTCTAAGGTCAAATAACCCCTCCCCCTCGAAAAAAAAACTAAAGTCGCATATATATATTTTGTAATAGAAAATCAAGACTCTCATCCTACTAACACAAAAGTCAGAATGCCGGAAACACAACCTTCTAATGCACTAATAATTTTTTATCCGACATTTTAAGCTCGTTTAATATTATAATTGGTGTATGTTGAATTGTCTTCGTCCACTGATAAAGTTGTACACCAAATTTATAGTTTCTCATTGAGAGTTATAGTAATACCTATGTAAATTTCAAATATGTATATTTTCATTTGAAAAATAAAATAAAAATAGTATCCAAATTGAGGCTGAAGTTAATTGGTTTGGGGTGGAGCATTTGATGACAAAATTTTTGATGGGGTCCAACCCCCTTTACTCAAGTAAGAAGTTTTCTTTCTTCTTCATTCTGTTGTTAAAAGTGGCTGCTAAAGTAACCCACGTTTTTTGATTTTTTTGTCAGTTTTGGTGTGCTGCAGAAACGGAAAATCAACAATGGTTGGCAGTATTTGCACTATAAAATGAGAGCTTCGTCTCTCATTTTGATACACCAACAGAAAAAGAGAAAAAGATTAACGTTTCACAGACAGGGTATAAGAAAATAGTCTGTGAGGAAAATAGAGAGTGAGCGATATTGTAGTGAGGTGGAAATATCAAAAAAAGGTTATTTTCTTTTGAGCATTGTAGTGGTCTTTGGAGTATTTTACTCGGACCTACAAAGTGTAAAATTCCTTACTATAGTGATATCAGTTGCTCCTCTCAGGGCCGTGGTTTTTTCCCTTATTCAGAAGGTTTTTCCACGTAAAATCCATTGTTACTCTTCTTATTCTTGTTAATTACCGTATCTTGCGGGAAACAGGCGCTTCGACATCAGCATCTGAAGAAGCACCCCAGAAGTCAAGAACCTACTAGAAGAGTGGTTAACGAGCACTTTAACTGGCTTGGTTAAGAAGTCACCCCAATATAATATCAGATGCAGACCGACCGCAGATCTTATTGCAGTTGAAGGTGAACACGAGATTGCACGAGCAAATAATGCGCTCCTCGATACTCGGGCCGACGCTGGCACGCTTACAGCCATCCTCAAGAAGATAGAGGAAATGAAAAATGAAAATAAGTCACTCCGTGACCAAATAAAGGAACACCAGAAGAGGGTGGACAAGATCTCTGGTGCCCCCAAACTGCTTCCAAAGCGTGACGTGGGGAGGTTTGTTGAACAACCCTACATGGAAGAGGTTGCACCGTACTCCATTACAAAAACCTTCAAAATGCCGCCTTATCTGAGAGTGTACGATGGAACTACAGATCCCGAGGACCATTTGATCCACTACATCACCGCTGTAAAAGGTAACGACCTATCAAACGAACAGGTACCGATTGTGCTGCTGAAGAAGTTCGGCGAAACACTAATAGGAGGAGCATTAGCCTGGTATTCCCAGCTACCGGCCAAAATCAGTTCCACATTCGAGGAGATGGCGGACAAGTTTGTCACCGCTCATGCAGGAGCAAAGAAAGCAAAAGCGAGGATCAACGACTTCTTCGCTGTTCGGAAAACCATAGGAGAAGGACCTAGGGACTTCCTAACCAGGTATAACTAAGCTTGTCTAACGGGCCAACCGGGCCGGTCCGGGTCAAAATTTTTTTGACCCGTCCGGGTTCCGGGCCGGGCCGGGTTGCACAGTGACGGGTTCGTAGCGGGCTGGGTTAGTTCGGGTTAAAATTGAACCATACGGGTTACAAGTTGAGGGGGCCGGACCGGGCCGGGTTTAGTATATTTTCACTTTTTTTTGGAATTATGTGTAGTATAACTGTAAAGTTATATTAATACTTTGTAATAATTGAATGAATACAAGTAAGATGGGAAAAAATTGAACTTATATCAAGTGCTACTTTATCTCTTAATTTTAAATTGAAAAAGTAGAAAATAAAATGTTTACATTTTTTCTAACAAGTAAACTAGTAAAGTAGTAATTTCAAATGTTTTGCATCGCCCTAGCAAGTTCATCATAATCGATATGAAACGATTGACCTTCTTCTGGGGGGTTTAATTCGGATGGGTTTCCATGGGTTAATATATCTCCAAGTTCCTCGTCTTCTGGGCTATCAACATCTTCTTTTCCTTGATTTCTTCGTTCCGATCTAATCCAATCTCTGAAACATATTAAAACTTCCAAAGCATTGCTTCCAAATGAGTGACGGGTGTCTCCAAGTTGTTGTGTTGCTTGGCTAAATGCACACTCCGATGCAACAGTGAAAATTGACACATTCAGCACGTCCCGAGCTATAGAGAAAAGAACAGGAAATTGCTTTTCATTTTCATGCCACCATCACAACGGTGAAAATTCCTTTGTGTGGGGCTTCTTTTGCTTCTGCAAGTAGAATTGAAGCTCATCAATATTCCTGCTACTGGTTTGAGTGTTAGAAAATGTAGAAAAAATATTAAAACTATCAAGGCCTTCACCATCCACATTAGTAGAACTGCTACATTGCATATCGGGATTAACATTGCTAGAAGCACGAGCAATATTATCACATTCATTTGCATAATAATTATATAGTTGTTGTAAATATTCATTTAGCTTGTTCATAGAATCATATAAATTTGAGGTTTCAGTTTCTCCAATCTCCATATAAATATATAAAGTATCCATTAATTGGTGACAATCAGACATTTTAATTGAAGGATTTAAAACTGCACCAATTAAATAAATCAGATGAATTGGAAAGAAATATTTTTTGAATTTTGCTTGCATTTTTTCAACAACATCCTTATATTTTTCTTTCTTCTTAAATTCAGATAGTAGAAAAGAAATTTCAGCTACTAAAGCCATAGTAACAGTGGGGTACTATGCGCCAGAAAACACAACAGTAGCAGTATAAAATTTAACAACATCATTAATGACCTCCCAAGTATCACTTATTAACATACGCCTAGGATCAGTACAATGTGCATTAGCAACTTCAGTTATAGAAAATCTATATTTGTAGAAACATTTTAAAAATATATATGTATAATTCCATCTAGTAACAATTTCGTCTAGCATGAATCTAGGTGTAAGGTTATACTAGATACACTTAGTCTTAGATTCTTTTATTCTAGATTGTCTATGATTCCCTGAATAACACCAACTGCTCTTCTAATATGAGTATTCTCAACTAAAAATAAATCAAGGTCACTTTTAACAATTAAATTATAAACATGACATGCACACCTAACATGAAAAATATCATCAAGAGGTGGTTGCAAATGCAATTTTAAAATTGAAACTGCGGCATTATTGTTTGAAGCATTATCAAAAGACATACACAAAACTTTTTGGTTTAAATTATAAAATTCAAACACTTCAACAATAGTACTACTTAAGAAGGGTTAATACTGTAAACTAATAAATACAATAAAATAACCAAAAAATGGCCATTTTTGCAAAAATATCCGTTGGCCAACGGATCTGGACCGCTGCCAACGGTCTTGTGGGCCCTAAAAATTCAAAAAATTAAAAAAAAGAATTTACCGTTGAACCGGGCCGGTCCAACCGGTTCAAGGCAGTGTTTAGTAAAACCGGGCCGGTCCGGTTCCAACCTCAAAAATCCCAAACGGACCGACCCCCTCCCCCTTGAACCTAGCCCACTCGGCCCCTTAGTAACCGAGCCGGTTCGGTTCCGGTTTACATCAGTTCGGTTCGGTCAGGAACCGGTCCGACCTGGCCCGATTGACAACCTTAGGTTTAACAGGGTAAGGATGAGCCTACGAAATGTGTTAGAAGGCATGGCGCTTGCTGCTTTCCAAAATGGGTTAAGCAGGGACGACTCATTGGCAACCAAAAGACTAATACGTCGCCTCATCAAGTACCCGCCCACCACGTGGGAAGAGATTCACAATGCCTATTGCGCTGAGGTACGTGCAGATGAGGACGATCTCAACGGGCGGACCCTATGTTTAACGACAATACATCAAGAAATCAGGAGGGACCGACAAAATGAAGGACGACGGGAACAAGTCCCACATCCCCATAGGGAGAGACACCAACTCTATATCAGATCCTCTCACCCACCGCCACCAAGGCATGTGGATGCACTACAGCGACATGTCGCTGCACTACGAAACGACAGAGGTATGCCTCATTTATTATATACCCATAATTTTTGTGTGTCCACTTCAGAGATAGTGTATGCACTTGAGAAGCTGGGCAACAAGGTGAAATAGCCAGCAAAGATGAAGTCGGACCACGTCACTAGAAAATGAAATGCCTTGTGCGAGTTCCAGCGATAGCGAGGGCACAAAATCGAAGATTGTATAGGCCTACAGCAAGAGATGGTCAGGATGTTGAACCAAGGGCTCCTGAGAGAGTTGCTCAGTGACAAAGGAAAAATCAACTTTGCACGTGGACGGAGAAGCACCACGGGCCACCAAAGCCACCTTCACCAACACGCATGATCAACATGATCATTGGAAACGGCGACGACTCGGCGATTAATCATGTCAAGTTCACCACTATGCACATGATGAAGCGAACCATCGCCCATGAATGGTATGATGCCTTCGAGGATTGTATCACCTTCGATAAGTCCGATGCCGACGATTTGTCTTTCCCTCGTTACGATGCTTTATTTATCACTTCACGTATCGCAGATACAAATGTTAAAAGAAATATGGTCGATGACGGTAGCGGCGCCTTTATTATCCACCTGACGGTCCTCGTACTAATGGGACTCAAGGATAAGATAATACCGTGCTGTATAACACTAACTAGTTTCAATAATGCAGTAGAAAGAACCTCAGGGGAGATATCACTACCCATCCTAGCAGGAGGGGTCACGCTGGAAACAACTTTCCACGTGATAAACCAGGAAATGGCATACAACGCCATCATCGGTTGACCGTGGATACATGCCATGAGAGTGGTTCCGTCGAGATTTTACCAAATGATAAAATTTCCCACCCTGTGGGGAATATTCAGCATTCGAGGCGAGCCTCGCACCGCTTAGGAACGTTATAAATAGCTCAAGACTGCGCCCACACCAAATAGCTTAAAGGGGAGAGCGCAGATGCATAACAATCATCTATGTCGGGAACTAAGGTCTACCCGATAGAATACGTCATTAAAGACCCTGATGTCATAGAAGCCTGTAAGGCTACGGTTGAAGATCTCGACCCAGTCCAACTGGACAATGACAACCCTGAAAAGAAAGCTTACATCGGGCACGACCTCTCAAACCCAAGTTAGCATCGTGAATTTTTATCTAACCGTGCAGACCGATTTGCTTTTCCCATTCAGATATGCCGGGGATCCCGTGAGAAATCGCCACTCACAAGCTGAACGTCGACCCACTACACCCTCATGTGCGGCAAATGAGAAGAAAATTCAACGCCGCAATCAACGAATCAGTCAGCGAGGAAGTGGACAAACTTCTGGCCAACGGCTTCATCAGGGAATCAAAGTACACCCAATGGGTCGGTAATGTCGTCATGGTTAAGAAAAAGAATGGGAAATGGAGAATGTGTGTACACTTCATCAACTTGAACGAGGCATGCTCAAAAGATTCCTTCCCACTGCCCCACATCGACCAACTAATAGACGTGACCACAGGGTATGAGCTGCTAAGTTTCCTAGACACATACTCCGGCTACAACCAAATCATGATGGCCGAAGAAGACCAGAAAAATATTTTTCATCATCTACCAAGGGACATACTGCTACAAGGTAATGCCCTTCAGGCTCAAGAATGTAGGAGCCACATACCAAAGGTTGGTCACCAGAATGTTCAAAGAACAACTTGGTAAGACTATGGAAGTCTACATCAATGATATACTAATATAGTCGTCAAAGAAAGAAGACTATGTCGACCATCTAAAAGAAGCCTTTGAGATACTGAGGAGGTACGGGATGAAGTTGAAACCCGAGAAATGTGCTTTCAGAGTAGCCTCAGGAAAATTCTTAGGATTCCTCGTATCGCAACGAGGCATCGAGGTCAAACCAGACTAGGTCAAGGCGATAGACACAATACCTGGGGTGCCGAGTAGCAAAAAATAGGCGTAGAAGCTGACGGGGCGCATAGCCTCCATGTACAGATTCATCTCGCGGTCATCCGATAGGTGACATAAAATTTTCAACGTACTAAAAAAAGATCAAGGACAATAGTGGAACGAGGAATGAGTTGAAGCCTTGAGAAAACTTAAAGCATACTTGTCTTCGCCGCCCTGACAGGTCAAAGCGAGCCTAGGATTACCCCTTCTGGTGTATCTAGCCGTATCTGAGGTCGCTGTCAGTGCCGTCCTAGTTCGCGAGTACAAAGATACACAATCCCTTATTTATAACATTTGCAAAATGTTAGTGGGCGCCGAAGCTCGGTACCCACACCTCAAGAGATTTGCAATGGCATTGGTCGTAGCTTCACGAAAGCTACGACCCTATTTTCAGTGCCACCTCATAAATGTGGTAACGACCTTCCCATTAAGAAGCGTCTTACATAAGCCTGAATTATCGGGCCGACTCACGAGATGGGCCATTGAGCTCAGCGAGCACGACATCTCGTATCTTCCAAGAACCGCCATTAAGTCGCAAGTTCTGGTCGATTTTATAGCCGAATTTAGCAAAGAAATCCTACCTAAAGAAAAATTTGAGGCACATCATGCCTACACCAATAATGACCTGTGGGTCCTCTACGCTGATGGCGCCACCAATGCATCGGGATTGGGACTGGGACTCATCCTCGAGGTCCCTACGGGTAAAACAATTCGCCAGTCCATATTCCCTGAAATGACTAACAACGAGGCCGAATATGAGGCCATTATTGCAGGCATGAAACTGGCCATCAAATATGGGGCCCGCCGACTCATCCTCCACTGCGATTCCCAACTCGTAGGAAACCAAGTCACTGGGACTTACAAGATCAAAGAATAGAAACCAAGTCACGTCCCCATGGTTTTTCATCAAATGGGGAATGGACATAGTCGGCCCCCTACCCGCACGACGGGGAAAGGTACGATTTTTATTAGTTTTAACTGAGTATTTTTCTAAGTGGATAGAAGCAGGTGCGTACGCACAAGTACGTGAACATGAGGTGATCGCCTTCATATGGAAAAATATCATATGCCGCTTCGGCATCCCCAAAGAAATCAGTTGTCACAACGGACGATAGTTCATTGGTCGAAAAATGACCGATTTCTTTGAGAAATGGCGCATCAAGAGGATACTTTCCAAGCCATACCACCCCGCCGCCAACGGCCAAGCAGAATCTTCTAACAAAACAATACTAAACACACTGAAGAAGGAGCTCGAGGACGCCAAAGGGCTATGGACTGAGCTGCTACCCGAAGTGCTGTGGGCACACATGACCACACCCAAATCCAGCACGGGGGAAACACCGTACTCGCTGGTCTACAGAATTGATGCGGTCATACCCGGCGAGGTCGGTGAACCAAGCCTAAGATATTCAAACACCAGTGGAACACAAAACGACACGAGATGCCTCCAAGACCTCGACGAAGCTGAGGAAAGGAGATAAATGGCATATATCTGAATGGTGGCCCAAAAACAACAAGTCGTAAGATACTACAACAAGAGGTCAAAAGAAGACCACTCAAGGTGGGAGACTGTTGGAAATCATGTATATCTATGATATGTGCGCATTGGTTGTATGAGCATGATTTTCAGGTGTAGGTTTTGATGAATGACAAACAATGAAGTCAAGTGTCAAACAATGATATTGTATGACAATCAATCAAATGGCAAGAAGCATACTGATGACGGAATTGCATGAATGAGCCAAAGAGTTCAAGACCGAAGACCCAAGATATATGCAAAAGCATACAAGGGGGAAGATAAAGAATTGATATGCAAATTTACAATGCGCATAGAGGAAGAAAAGGATATGCGACATTATTTTATGTGGACAAGAATTGGAGTCCAAGAAGTTCAAGACAAGATCAAGAGAAGATATGAAGCAATGAAAATAAATGAAGACCTTTTGTTGAGTCTTGTTTATATTGTCTTTATTGTGATCTTGATCCGACTTTAAGTTTGAGTCTTGGCTTCTCTCATAAAATGATTTTACAATGCATATCATAAAATGATTTTACAATATATGCATATCATAAATGATTTTACTATATAGGCATATCATAATCATTTCTACAATATATGCATATCACAAATGGTTTTACAATATATGCATATCATAAATATTTTTATTGCATTTAAAACAAATTGGTTTTAAATGTTATATAATAAATAGTTTCAATACATTTAAAACAAAATAATTTTAAATGTCTTTATTGATCCGGAATGGTCATTACAATTGTTTTTCATGTTTAAGCTATTTATAATATTTAATATCTTCAAACAAAGCTTTGAAAAACATTTTATAACTTATTTTCAATAAGCTAGTTGTTTTAAAAACGGACCATTTCCGCAAGGCAAGATAGTCGAATATCTAATATTGGATAGTCGAATATCTTGATGACCGTTGCCAAGATAGTCGAATATCCATATCAGATAGTCGACTATCCTGATGACCGTTGCCTAGATAGTCGAATATCCTCAAAATAGTCGACTATCTAACAGATTTTCAGAATCTGTCTTTATGACTTTTGCAACGGCTAGGAGTGATTTTGGAGCTATAAATACACCCCAAAATCACTCATTAAACACACAACTTCTGATCAAAACATTCATAAGCTTTCAAATACTTTCAATATCATTTTTGATCATCTTTATCACATTTTGAGAGCCAATTCTTTGAATTTATTGTTGTGTTCTTGAGCGTACTTGTTTACTCATATCTACTCTATTAAGAGAGTCTTGTTTAAGTGAGTGTTAAGTGTTTTTATACACTTGAAGGGTAGTTTATAATCCCTTGTTGTAAGAAGGAATATTTTATTCCTTCGTGTGAAGTCTTGGAGTGTTGTATCTTCGAGCAAGGTTGTTTGAGACTTGTGTGACTCAAGCTCTCAAGTTGTAACGGTTTGTTAGGCACCCGCAAGCTTAACAGTGAAGTCTTGGGGTGAGGTATCCTCGAGCAAGTGAAGTCTTAAGCGGTCTCCTTGAGCAAGTGTAACGGTTTGTTAAGCACCCATATGCTTAACGAAGTTAGTGGAAATCTGGAGAGAGTCTCTCGGGGACTGGGCTAGCCACAGGTTGTGGTGAACCAGGATACATCGGTGCGTTCGTTCTTATTTATTTACTTATCGCACTTATTTATTTCCTGCAATTTTTAAATTCCGCAAGTTTATGCTAATTTTTATTATAACGCTATTCACCCCCCCTCTAGCGTTAAGCGTATTTTCTAACAATTGGTATCAAAGCCTAACTATCTGAAAGCCTTAACCGGTTGAGAGAAATATATATTTTTTCTGTTGAAATTATTGAACGCAGGAACGATGGATGAAGGATAGTCCACCACTTGCCCTTCACTATTTGACGGAACAAACTATACATATTGGAAAGAACGGATGAGTATCTTCCTCAAAGCAAACAGTTTTCGTTTGTGGCAAATCATCAAAAATGGTGAACCAATGCCAACAAAGAAAGTTGGAGAAACCACAGTTCCAAAGAAGGAAGATGCATATGATGCCGAGGACATCAAGAAAGTTGAAAATAATGCAAGGGCCATCCATGTATTATATTGTTTGGTGAATCCAGATGTTTATCGAAAAATCTCTTGCTGCCCAACCGCCAAGGAGATGTGGGATAAGCTCGAGATCATTTATGAAGGTACGCCTCAAGTCCGAGAAGCCAAAATTGATTTTCTAACACATAAATATGAAATCTTTAAAATGGAGAAGGAACCCATTGGTGTTATGTTTGAATGATTTTTAAGAATCGTCAACGATCTCATGCTCTCGGGAAAGTTTACACGAACAAAGATCTTGTTCGAAAAGTCCTATGGAGTCTCACTCCCGAATGGCTCTCCAAAGCCAATGCTATCCAAGAGTCGATGGAATTCACGAATATCACAATTGATGGACTAAGAGGTAATCTCGAAACTTATGATAGCACAATTCTTAATCCTTATCTTAGAAGCAATTCAAATTTTGCCTTCAAAGCCTCATCCTCTAAACGAGAAGAGGTAAGTGATTCAGAAAGGGATGATGATAATATTTCAAATGATATAATTGAAAAGTCTTGTAAGTCTATGAAGAAGGACAAGAAAAAGAAGAAACGCCATAGGCGCGTATCACAGGATTCGGACAGCTCGGGCGATGGAACCGCCGCGTTGTGTCTCGTGGCAAACGAAGAAGAGGTAAGTACATCTAACTCTCACTCGTTTGAAGAATTACAAAATGCCTATGATGAATTGTATGGTGAATTTGTTAATGCTTCCAAAATGATAAAAGATTTGAAGAAAACACTTTCTTTGCAGAAAACACTTTCTTTGCAAGAAACAGATTTTGAAAAATTGACTAATGAAAATGGTGTTCTTATAAATAAAATTGAAGTTTTAGAAAAAGAAAATAAAATTTTGGAAAATGACATTGTTGATTTTAAAAATAAAATCAAGGAATTGAATGAAGCCTCTTCTATTGATAAATGTTCTAATTGTTCCTCGTGTAGTTCTTTAAAATTAGAGAACATAGAACTTAGGAACGCACTAGAAAAACGTAGTGTTGATAGTCCTAAAATTGAAGAGAATAAAAAGGATATAAGTAATGAGGTTGGTCCATCTAGAAAGAATTCTAGGAACCTCACAAATGAGTCTAAGATTAATTATTATAGACAACCTAGAAACAACTCTAGGACTTTTGTAAATGAGTCTAGAATGAATAATTTTAGACCACCTAGACATGACTATAGGAAATTCAACGGTTCTAGGGGGAACAACTTTAGATCACCTTGAACGCATTTGGCTCAACTTAGACATATGCATAATCCTAATGTTATATGTCACTATTGTAATCGGGTAGGACACATTGCACCCGTTTGTTTTGCTAAACATAGAGATTTATGTGTTGATTATAATTGTTATTATCCTAACCCCCAAGGACCCAAAAGAAGTTGGGTACCAAAAACCTATTTTTAGGTTCTTTTTTCAGCTGTGCTTGAAGACTACAATATTGTAGTGGATGCACCAAGCACGAAACCTTAATGCATTAAGGGGGAACGTCGGTTAGTTATCGTATTTTGAATAAATACGCAATGAGTTGATATATGCAAATAATCTATATCAGTTTTGGTTGATACATGCTTTAACAAGTCTTACTTTTGAATAACAGTTAGTATCAATTGGTTTTATAATAAATGATTGATTCATGTTTTGATGAATATTTTTTTGTTTAAATAACAATTGGCATAGTTGAGAAAAATGATCGTTATTATTAGTATGCCATTCACTAACTTTTTATATGATCTTGTCTATAACGAATGGTATCGTCAATGGTTTAAATAACCTTTGGTATACTCTTTTTGCTAATGCCAAAAGGGGGAAGAATATGGGCGATATGCATGCTTTAATTAAGGGGAAATTACATTGAATTGAATTGGTTGCATAAATTGTATGTTGAGATATAGCATGAATTTAGGGGGAATTCAATATGCATATCTTCCGTTGTTTGTCATTATCAAAAAGGGGGAAATTGTTGGAAATCATGTATATCTATGATATGCGCGCTTTGGTTGTATGAGCATGATTTTCAGGTATAGGTTTTGATGAATGACAAACAATGAAGTCAAGTGTCAAACAACGATATTGTATGACAATCAATCAAATGGCAAGAAGCATACTGATGACGGAATTGCATGAACGAGCCAAAGAGTTCAAGACCGAAGACCCAAGATATATGCAAAAGCATACAAGGGGGAAGATAAAGAATTGATATGCAAATTTACAATGCGCATAGAGGAAGAAAAGGATATGCGACGTTATTTTAAGTGGACAAGAATTGGAGTCCAAGAAGTTCAAGACAATATCAAGAGAAGATATGAAGCAATGAAAATAAATGAAGACCTTTTGTTGAGTCTTGTTTATATTGTCTTTATTGTGATCTTGATCCGACTTTAAGTTTGAGTCTTGGCTTCTCTCATAAAATGATTTTACAATGCATATCATAAAATGATTTTACAATATATGCATATCATAAATGATTTTACTATATAGGCATATCATAATCATTTTTACAATATATGCATATCACAAATGGTTTTACAATATATGCATATCATAAATATTTTTATTGCATTTAAAACAAATTGGTTTTAAATGTTATATAATAAATAGCTTCAATACATTTAAAACAAAATGATTTTAAATGTCTTTATTGATCCGGAATGGTCATTACAATTGTTTTTCATGTTTAAGCTATTTATAATATTTAATATCTTCAAACAAAGCTTTGAAAAAAATTTTATAACTTATTTTCAATAAGTTAGTTGTTTTAAAAACGGACCATTTCCGCAAGGCAAGATAGTCGAATATCTAATATTGGATAGTCGACTATCCTGATGACCGTTGCCAAGATAGTCGAATATCCATATCAGATAGTCGACTATCCTGATGACTGTTGCCTAGATAGTCGAATATCCTCAAGATAGTCGACTATCTAACAGATTTTCAGAATCTGTCTTTATGACTTTTGCAATGGCTAGGAGTGATTTTGGAGCTATAAATACATCCCAAAATCACTCATTAAACACACAACTTCTGATCAAAACATTCATAAGCTTTCAAATACTTTCAATATCATTTTTGATCATCTTTATCACATTTTGAGAGCCAATTCTTTGAATTTATTGTTGTGTTCTTGAGCGTACTTGTTCACTCATATCTACTCTATTAAGAGAGTCTTGTTAAAGTGAGTGTTAAGTGTTTTTATACACTTGAAGGGAAGTTTATAATCCCTTGTTGTAAGAAGGAATATTTTATTCCTTCGTGTGAAGTCTTGGAGTGTTGTATCTTCGAGCAAGGTTGTTTGAGACTTGTGTGACTCAAGCTCTCAAGTTGTAACGGTTTGTTAGGCACCCGTAAGCTTAACAGTGAAGTCTTGGGGTGAGGTATCCTCGAGCAAGTGAAGTCTTAAGGTGCGGTCTCCTTGAGCAAGTGTAACGGTTTGTTAAGCACCCGTAAGCTTAACGAAGTTAGTGGAAATCTCGAGAGAGTCTCTCGGGGACTGGACTAGCCACAGGTTGTGGTGAACCAGGATACATCGGTGCGTTCGTTCTTATTTATTTACTTATCGCACTTATTTATTTCCTGCAATTTTTAAATTCCGCAAGTTTACGCTAATTTTTATTATAACGCTATTCACCCCCCCTCTAGTGTTAAGCGTATTTTCTAACAGAGACTACGTCCTCAAAGCCAAGACATTGGCATCCAAATACCCAAATGAAGGGAAACTGGGCACCAACTGGGAAGGACCCTTCAAAATCACTGCAGTAGCCAGCAAAGGGGCATTCCAGTTGGAAACAATGGTAGGGAAAACTCTCCAAAACAACTGAACATTGCCCACCCCAAGTATTTCCGCTTCTGCAAGGCGTCTCCCGAGTCGTACTCTTTTTCCCTTACCCGAGTTTTGTCCCAATTAGGTTTTCTCAGGGAGGTTTTCAACGAGGCGGTGGAGGGGACACCTGGAGGTATTTGCGGAACAAGTTTATCATATCAACCTCTCCTTACGACCTCCAGGCCGACATGATAAAGGGACTGGACTAGCTTGATCTCCAATGTTTGAAAGGCTACGACCATCTCCAATGTATCAAAGGATACGACCATCTCCAATGTATGAATGGCTACGGCTATCTCCAATGTATGCAAGGCTACGACCATCTCTAATGTATGAAAGGCTACGCCCATCTCTAATGTCTGAAAGGCTACGACCATCTCCAATGAATGAGGCTAAGGCCATCATTCTATTATGGCTAAGGCCATGGCCGCCAACGATCAACCTAGAGTCGACTACAGTGAGTAAACGAATCGACGACAATCGAAGGCCATCAATTCTATCATGGCTAACTCCATCAATTCTATTATGGGTAAGGCCATTGCTGCCAATGATCGACCTAGATTCGCCTACGGTGAGTAAACGACTCGATGACAGTCGAAGTCGCCTACATGGCTAAGGCCATCAATTCAATCATGGCTAAGGCCATCGCCGCCAACGGTCGACCTAGATTCGACTACAGTGAGTAAACGACTCGACGACAGTCGAAGGCGCCTACATGGCTAAGGCCATCAATTCTATCATGGATGAGGACATCAGTTCTATTATGGCTAAGGCCATCGCCGCCAATGGTCGACCTAGATTCGACTACGGTAAGCAAATGACTCGACGACAGTCGAAGTCACCTACATGGCTAAGGACATCAATTCTATCATGGCTAAGGTCATTAATTCTATCATGGCTAAGGCCATAGCTGCCAACTGTCAACCTAAATTTGACTACGGTAAGTAAATGATTCGATGATGGGCGAAGTCGCCTTTATTACTAGGGCCATCAGTTCCATCACGACTAAATTCGCTAGTCTAAGTTCGACTAGGGCCACCAATGCCGACAGTCAACAAAAAGCGCAATGAAAGCTCTAAAGAATGATAGAAAAATAGCGACATAGAAAATAGAAATCATATTTTATTATCTCCAAAAGGTATACATACATCTGGCCTTAGAAAAGGCCTCATCTACACAAAACATAGATATACATAAAAACCCTAAGAACCTTCACCGCTCCTCCCATCACGATCGTCCTGGTCGCCGTCTCCAGGCTGATAAGTCTTATAAATCCATGAACTAGAGTCCAAATGGTTGATGTCCTCAGAGTTAATACCCTCCCTACCAGGCGAGTTGGAGCTATAACCGGCCATTTCATGGTCAACACGGGTTAAATGCCGTTGCCTACTTACGCCTCGGAAGCTCGACCTGCCGCCAAAAACTCCTCCAAAATGGCCAACCTAGCATCATGATACACCCACATCTCATGCGCATCCGATGCAAAGCATCTTGTAGGGAAGTTCTCCATAGAACTTCAACTTCGGCCATCCTAACATCAAGCTCAGCTATAAGGGCCGTGACCTGGGCCCGCAGTTCCGCAGCCTCAGCCGCCACCCCACGACCTATCTCCAAGTCCTCCTATTTTGACTAAAGGAGGGTCTCCAGCTCGATGTTTCGAGCCAAAGCAGCCATCAGCTGCTCATCAACCTCCTTCTGCTCGGCCGTTGTCTTATTCAAAAGAGCCTCTAATTCCTCAAGGCCCTCACAGAACGTTCGGAACTAGGGGTCCTGCTTAAATACTCCTGCCAATGCCGGATGCTTGGCACAAACCTCTTTATATTTCTTTGTCATTTTTGTAGAAGTGGTCGCCTTCTTTTTTCCACGCCACCTCCTCTCCACCTACAATATGAGTGTCTGAAAAGAAGAGAAAAACCGCGTCAGTACGCAAAGTCAATTTTTATGACAAACACAAAAAACTGAAAGCTACCTGCAAAGCTGAGCCGGCTATCCACCTCGACAGATCCCTATTGCTAACACTTCCCAACGTCTCATGCTCCGCAGCCACACATAATAAGGTCATTTCTGCTACGGCTTGCTCGTTGTCTTTTAACAAATTAAACCCACCAGGAATCACGATACGACTAGTAGACCGGCCCTCATTTATCTCCATGTGGGCCGAGCTACCTGGTGCTTCTCCAGGAACGGCTTCAGAGCCCGTCCTCTCAATCTCCACGGCTATTTCCCTAATCGTGGAAGACGAACCGCCTCTTGAGGCACGGGCCGAGCGGACGACGGCAGCTGTTCTTAGAAGAGCCATTCTCTCTAAACGAATGGCCACAACCATAAAAATTGGCCTCGGTTCTTGGTGGGGCTCACTAGGCCTCGCGCCCTCGGTTGCAATTCCTTTACCAGTAATCAGTTGCCATCTCTTTCTCTCCGGCGGCTCCTGTTCTTCAAAAGCCACCTCCGCTGGAGCGACTTCAGATACCGGCACATGAACGGTTTCAGGCATCGCTATTGGTACGACCTCAGGTATCTCTACGGAAGCGACCTCAGGCACTTCCTCTGATGCAGCCACTGATGTAGCCCCCTGCTGAGGAGTCCAAAGGGGGCTATCTCTAGGAGAGCCTCCCACAAATATATCTCTCTATCACAGTTGGACTCTACCCTAGACGGGCCAGCGTCAGTTTTATTCTTCTTCGTCTTTGTAAAAGCACCCCAACCTACCAAACGAAAGCACGATGGGTAAAAAGGTCTCCAAGCCAAAACAGAACGAAAGAAAACAGGAGAGGTTGTTACCAGTTGGGCCGTACAATCTACGGAACTCAGCCCGAGTATGGCATGTATCCGCATGCGGTATCAACCCCGCACCCACGACCTAATGTCATCAACGGGACAAGGTAAACGAGCCACCACTACAACATGAAAGAAAGTAAGTCAGAATGATTGATCAGTCAAAACAAGGCATCGCAAAATTACATGCAAAGATACTTACATCCCGCATTCCACATCTATGGAAACCCTTCGGGATTGGACACTAGAAGGCTCGTCCTAAAGTAACAAAATTTACGCCAAAAATTGTGGTTAGCTTTGTCATCAGCCCTCACCACAAAGCTCTTCTTACCACGGCTCCTCAATTAAAATATGGTACCTCTCATATAAATAGGGCTAAACATTTGCAGCAGGCGGTGAACGGAAACGATTGTCCCAGCCTCACCCGCAAGCGTGGTAAGAATTCGACACACCTTCAGGTGTAATGTGTGAGCTGAGCCGGCCATACATGATAAAAGCGGCAAAGCTCTTCCGCTAAGGGGTTAAGCGGAAAGTTATAACCGATCCTAGGCGCGTAGTCATAGAATGTACAGAACCCGAGCCTATGCACATTGGCATAGTCCGTCCCGGCCGGAGCCATTTCAACATTGTCGGGAATGTTGTATCTAGTTCTGATGGCATCTAGGTGAGATTATCGTAACTTACTATTTGGGGTGGCAATTTGAGCCCAAACCCATTTAACCCGCCAAACTAACCTAGAGACTAATGGGTTGGGCTACAACATTTTAGCTTATGGGTCAATTTTGGTTGAGCCCAAGTTAACCCTTAATTTTAATAGCCCATTATAACCCATTTAACAGCCCAAATACATCCCATGAAACTCACCCACAACAAAGGATCTCAACCCAACTTATCTACAAATTTACTTAGTTGTCCTAATTTTTTTTGTATTTTTATTTTCTATTCTTTTGTTTTTCTACACCACCCACCCACTCACCCTAGCCCTACCCCCACCCCCCCAAAAAAATTTACTCGTTTTTTTTGTATTTTTAATTTTTAATTTTTTTGTATTTATGCGCCACCCACCCTCCCTCCTAACCCCCACCCCCAATCCCCCCAAACCCCTAATTTTTTTTTTACTTTTTTGAGATTTTTAATTTGTTGTTGTTTTTTTTATACACAACCCACCCTATCCCCACCCCCACTCCCACCCCCACCCGGCGCAAACCCCTCAAATAATATTTTACTAATTTTTTTTGCATTTTCAATTTTTGTTTTTTTATTTCTATGCACCCCCGCTCTAACCCACCCTCACCCCACCCGCACAAACCCCTTCAAATTTTTTTACTGTTTTTTATATTTTCAATTTTTAACTTTTTTTTTATCTTTATGCACCACCCACCCTACCCCACCCCACCCCCATCCGCCTATCCATAAAATATTTGTCAACTTACATATTTTAAGGTAAAATATTTTTTTATGCAAGATTAGCATGGTTCAAAAACATGGGTCAAGTTAGGAGGGTTGGGTTATGGCCCATTGTTTATCCCATCTTGACCCAACCCATCTTAGCCCAAATATACTTTGGGATGGGTTGGGCAATGACCCATTTATTACCTAACCCATCTTGACCCGCCCAAATTCAGCCCAACCCTCCCATTTGCCACCCCTACTCACTATGCTCCCAGGGATAAGAGAGGCATATCGAGTTGAAATCTTTTTGAACACTCAGGTCCTTCGGTAGAACATTATCCACTGTTAAAGGAACAAGGGTTTTCTCCACTTCTTCCCCTTCACCATCAGAAGAAGGCGAAACCCTAGAAGAAGCGTTGTCCTTAGTCGTTTTGCATTCCTGACAGCGCTTCACCATGATGTGGTTTATAAGCAAAGGTGTTAATAACAAGAGATACGATCCTCAGAAATGGTAGTTCTCTGAAAGCGATGCAACGATTACAAGAAAGAAAGATGAAGAAAGAAACAAAGGAAACTCTCTAAAGGTTCGAACGATGAATCTCATTGAACCATTCATCTATTTATAGGAAAAAGGTACAAAGAAATCGAAGAGGCACAATTCTGAAACTGGCACAGAAAACCAAAGCGTCACGTCATATTCTGAACAGTCTCAGGAACAAGTATAATGATGACGCATGTGACCATTGACGTCGCCTTAAAAAATGGGGTCGCATGTCAACGGCCCAACAAATATTATCCATGCTCATGCTCTTTGAAAGAGGCACCTATGGGTGCGGCTGAATTTCCGTAAAAAGCGAATCGTGTATGTCCGTCCATTGAAGAGGGTCATCGAGTATATCTCCAACGAACGGAGGGACTAATTTTATAGGGATAAATTTGGCTCATAACGCCCCCACGACAAGTGGGAACGTCCCTTATAATAAGGGTGACCAGAGTGAGGGCACGACCCAAGTTGGTAAAAAAGAAGTGACGTCGTTTAGTGCCTGACCTTTTTACTGAGTGGAAGCCACAAACTTTTGTACTTTTTAATTATTTCGAGGAAGGTCTCCTATTATATAAAGGAGAACTTCACATTGTAATGGACATCATTGTTATTCTGAGATAATACAACTTCTCTCTCTATCTCTGTCTTTTTCTTGGTTTTCCAACCATTGCTTTCCTCTTAAGCTAAGTCTATTTTTCTACATATTTACAGATCTACAAACATCTTGAAGTAATAATCAGCTCGTGGGCTTCTTATACTTGATTACGATTTACCCTTACATATTTTCGATTGTTTTTAAGATTATAAAGTACGAGTATAATTTTTGAGCTAAACAAGCACAATTAATTTCAAGACATAGTAATATAGGGAAATGACACAGGAAAATAATAATTAAGATAATGTAATAATATTGTTTGTAAGCATACATACGATTTGGCTTGAGTCGTACTAGGCACTATCCTAAGAAACTATTTCCGCAATGTAAAATGTTTCCTGATGATTAAACAAGCATTCCTCTATTTTATTTAGAGATACAAGACTCAGAACAATAAAATATTACAAACCCAACAATTTTAAAAATGGGACCAAAGAAATTAAACTACTAAACTTTGAGAAGGAAAAATCACAAAAGAAAGCTTATGAAGATAAAAATTAGAAGGAAAGTAGTAGAAGGTTTTTCGACTTGCTAATGATGATCTTCTTGTCTAGTTGAGAGCCTATTTATAGGCACATGTGCATGGATCCACTTGCTGAGAGGAAAAAATGTGGCAAATGCAATTGCCACTTTTCAAATGCTTCTTGCCATTTATATCTTTCTTTCTAGAAGACTTGCCACATGCCTTTGTTTAATACACTTATAAACAAGAGGCTTTAAAATATTGCCATGGTCCCTCGCTATTTTAAAGTCTTTCAAAAAGATTTCTGGGTTTGTATGGTTCAAATGTAATAGGTTTAATGTCTTCAGCACTATGAACCAAACTTAAACCAATAAAACTTATCTCACATAATTGTCGAAGCCCACTTCCCCCCCCCCTCCCCAAAAAAAGGGCAAAATCGGATTTACGATATTATGGACAAAACAACTCTTATTCCCTTTTGGAAATTGGGTTATGGAGTTTGAAGAGTCGCCACCTAATGATTATAGTGCACTAGGATACTTTTAAGAAGAAGATTTCTAATGAAAATCAGAATTCGGGTAAGGGCTTGAAATTATCTCGAGAGGAAGGTGTTAGGCACCCTTCAAGATCCATAAGTGTGGTTCATGGCCTTGCTTAAATGTGACTTTAAGAAGCATAGAAATAGACAAGCAAATGTGCATATAAAGAATCCAAAACTAATGGACAATTGTGAAAGAAGAATAGTATAAGTAAGAGGGAAATTTTAGAGAAAGTACTTCAACAAAAAGTAAAGGTAAGGGGGTCCTAGGTTTAACTATAATATGGATCATTCGATACAATATCTCGCACATACTCCCAAATAGGGGTCACTTTATGATATTATCGCATCGTCATCACTTTCATATTCTACCCTTCCCGCCCCGTAGAGGTTATTTAAGCGTGTGGATTGGTCACGAGGGCTTATTGCGTGCTATTACCCATCCCGTCCTATAGGTCCTAGAGGGTATTTAGGACCGGTATTCCTATAAGGCAAGGACTAGGTTGAAACCTTAGGTTTAAAGGTCAAAAATACTAAGCGACATACAAAACAAGTAGGACTACACATAATGGAATCATATAAAGGCATATAAAAGGCTCAAATATCCCTCCACGGATAAACACATAAGTAGCAAGTCTCAATCACATTTATGGTCTAAGAAAGGGAGAATTGTAAAAGCTGGAGTGTCGAAAATAGGTTTAAAATAGCATCTGAAAAGTTTTAAACAGAATTCGTAGAAAAAGAGTCTGATGAAAACTTTTGGGACTTTGAGAAAAGGCAGTGGATTGTAACAATTTAGAAATTGGAAGGAAGACATTTTTAACACACTTGAGGATACATGCTAAGAAATAACTAATATTATAAAATAGTTTTCGGATGGGAGAGGTAGAAAACATATGCTTTTATTCAGAAGTATAAAGGAGCGTGTGAGTATATTAGCTTTGAACTATAGTTTTGAAAATTACAGAAGATATAGTATTCAGATTGGTTTTAGAAAATAGCAGTCGGTTCTGGACTAGAAAGAAGAGTAACTAAGTAAAAAATATTTGCACAGAGGTGATTGAAAAAAGGGCAGAAGTTAGAATAAAAAATAAGCGGACTTTAGAGAGACAAACAAATTCGGACGGTTTAAAGATGTGGAATAACTTAAACATGACTTAGGGCGATTAATCGATTTTATCCAGCCAAAGGTTTGCCTAGGCGTTGTTTAACCATAAGAATAAGTGAACATGCATGTTCGTTTCCCAGTTTTTAAAAAAACCTATTAACCAGTTTTACGTCTGTTTAACGAAATTAATGTGGCATTCAACAGTTGCAGATGAAAAAACCCTAAGTACATGATATCTAATGCATATAAAGTCCCTAAAATATGGTATCTAAATGCAATGCCAGTAACTCGATAATTAACTGATTGTGATTATAGAAATGGGCAAAATAACAAGCTGAAAGTAAAAGACCTAGGAACAGGATTTCTATATGTAAGATGCATGTCCTAAACATGGTGTCTATTGCACAAATAGGTAAGTAAAATCCTATAAATATGTTTTCTAGCCATTCACCTTAACTAAGCATGCATAACCCTCCCAATTTAACTATTAACCCCATTTGTTCTGTACAAGTTATTACAGACCAAGTAATTAAATTTACAGCAGTGAAATAAAAATAAGAAGTTATTTTATATGGAGTTTTTAGCGAGGCACAAATCTCCAACCTCACTTCTTTCGAGTTTCACAGCCTTTACTAGGGTTTGGGTGCGGCAAAGTTCCCCAAGGGTCCCTTTAAACCCCTGGTCAATACCAGACACACAAGACAAATCATCCTTGACAAGTGCAAGTGTGGAATTTCCAGCCTTGTGCATCAAAGTTCAGTGGGTTCTCAAGGCTCCCAAAGCAATGCTTACACTAAGGGGGCAGAACCTAATTTCTAAGAATGGTGAGATTGTGATAGAATTTGAAGGAGTTGAAAATAGTTGAGAGATAGTTTGAGAAAAACTGTTTGAGAATAACAGTAAGAGTGAAAAAGTTCTTTTGAAATTCATTTGGGATGACCAGTTTTGAAAAGCAAAGGGTCACGCAAACATGGGGCAGGGGAAAAGGTGTTGGAAACACGTTTCAAATGCAATATACTAAACGTGTGTTCTTTTGTAGGTTTTGATGAATGTCAAACAAAGCAATAAGCGATATATAGCAGTGCTCAAGGACAAGCACATAATGGATGCATTACAAGAAGCTCAAGACAATGCTTGGAAATGTTATAATTGAGTCAATATTAATTGTGATCTTGATTCCTCAATCTTGGCTCATAACATGGCTTCTCTACTAAAATTATTTTTTCCAAAATCATGCATATTTAAAGTAAGTGTCAAATGATTTTAAACTATGCATATTTACATTTGTTAAAATGTTTTCCAAACATGCCTCAAAAATCTGGGCTAAGATAATCGATTATGTACTTATGATAATCGAGTATCTCTAAGCCAAGACTGCATGACAATCGATTATGAATTAATGATAATCGATTGTGAGTAAGCCAGTTAACATCAGGTTTTTGCAAACTGCATAACAATCGATTGTGTACTTTCAATAATCAATTGTTAACTGAGGCAAAGTTTTCAAAACTCATAAAAATCGATTATGAACTAATGGTAATCGATTGGAATGAGAAAAATGTCTCCCAGTGATTTTAAGTAAAATGATAATCGATTGTGGCTTTTGATAATCGATTATATATGAGACAGTAAGTTTTGAAATTAATTAATAATCGATTGTGGCTTTTGATAATCGATTATATATGAGACAGTAAGTTTTGAAATTAATTAATAATCGATTGTGGCTTTTGATAATCGATTATATATGAGACAGTAAGTTTTGAAATTAATTAATAATCGATTGTTCTATTTGATAATCGATTGTTGAAGCTGACCGTTGTCATACTTTTTTTTAAATTACCTTCAGGTAATCGATTGTGATATTTAACAATCGATGTTTTAGCGTAAAATCTGGAAAAGATTTTCTGAACGTTGTTAAAATAATCGATTATTGATTTCCTGATAATCGATGTTTTATGCCAAAAATTGGAAAGGATTTTTAACGTTATAATTAATCGATTATTGATTTGAAGTAATCGATTGTTAACGTAAAATCTGGGATTGATTTTTTGATCTGATAGGCAAACAATCGATTGTTTAGTCCTGACAATCGATTGTCACTGAGTAATTTCAGCAATCCTTAATTGGCAATTAGACAACGGTAAGACTGAGTTTTTCACCTATAAATACAGGTTTAACTCAGTGTTTTCACAACAACAACACATACAATTTAAGTATTTTCATTGCTAAAAGCTTTCTTACATTGATCATCATTTTCATTCATCTATAAAGCTTTTTGAAGAGCCATTCTATTGAGCTAAGTTGTTGTGATCTTGAGCGTACTATTTCTACTCATATCTACTCATTGAGGAGTACTTTGTAAAGTGAGTGTGTCTTTGTGTTTGTAAGAGAATTGCGATTCTCGTTTGTTGAGGAACTTGTGTTTCCTCGGTTGAAGTCTTTGGGATTGTTATCCCCGAGCAATTGAAGTCTTTGGGATTGTTATCCCCGAGCAATTGAAGTCTTTGGGATTGTTATCCCCGAGCAATTGAAGTCTTTGGGATTGGTATCCCCGAGCAATTGAAGTCTTTGGGATTGTGATCCCCGAGCACCTAGGTGAGGCTTGTGTCCTCAGCTGTAACGGTTTGTTAAGCACCCGTAAGCTTGACAAGTTTAGTGGAAATCTCGAGAGAGTCTCTCGGGGACTGGACTAACCACGTTTGTGGCCAACCAGGATACATCTTTGTGTAAGTTTATTTTACTGCACTTGTCTTAATTTCTGCAAAGTTTTTAAATTACGCACTAAAACGCTTAATAATTTTAAAACGCTATTCACCCCCCCCTCTAGCGTAAAGCGTTATTTCCAACAATTGGTATCAGAGCCATACTCTCTGAAAAACTTAACCGTTTGAGAGAACCATCGATGGCTTCTACTCTAAATTTCTTTGCAGGAATAGGTGAAGGAGAATGCAGCATGTCGCCTCCAATATTAGACGAAAATGACTACTCAGTCTGGAAATATCGGATGCAAATTTTTACAATGGCAAACGATTTGTATCTATGGCAAGCTATTAAACACAGTGATCAACTGACGACAAAAGTCGGGAAAGATAAGGTAAGTAAATACAACACTAAAGCTATGAATATATTACATAACGCCTTGAATCAGGAACTTTGGCGAAAAATCTCCCACTATAAAACTGCTAAGGAAATGTGGGACAAACTTGAGGAATTGCACGAAAACACGCCTCAAAAAGCGGTCAGCACAAACGATGAATCAACTGGTCGGTGCCTCATGGCAGACGAAAAAGACGAGGTAAGTACATCTAACGATATACAAATTGCTTATAACAAACTGCATGATGAGCTGGTAAATGCTTCTAAGACTATTAAAGATTTACAAAGAACTCTTTCTCTACAAGAAGAGGATTTTCAAAAACAACTCCTTTTAAAAGACAAGGACTTTGAAGAACGTCTTTCTTTAGCTCAAAAAGGTGTTGAAAATCTGTCTCGTGATAACGAGAATCTTGCAAATGAAAATCAATTTTTGTTAAATGATAGTATAGAACTTAGACAAGTCATCAAGACCATGCATGAAGCCTCTTGTGTTGAAAATTGCCTTACCTGTACTACTTGTGAGTCCTTAAAACTAGAAAACACAGAACTTAGGAAAACTTTAGAAACTCGTAGTAAAAAAGTTCTTAAAGTTAGTGAAAAAGAATCGCCTAAGAGAAATCAACGGCATAAAAACAAAAACTCCACTACTCCACCTAGAAATAACTCTAAGATTGTAAACAAGCCTAGAACAAATTCCTTTAGACCACCTAGACATTATGCTAGAATGTATGAAGATAAGGGTAGAACTAATATCTTTAGACAACCTAGATCCGAATCTAGGATTCTTGCAAACAAGCCTACAAATAGTAATTTTCGGCAACCAAGAAATTACTCTAGGAACGAGCTTAGACCACCTAGACATGACACTAGGTCCTTCAACAAGTCTAGCACTAATAACCTTAGACCATCTAGATATTATACTAGAAATGGGAACAATATGTCTTGTGTTAATCATTTTCATTCGCCTAGAACCTTGTTGGCTCAACCTAGGCATCAACACAACCCAAACGTAGTATGTCATTACTGCAATCGTATAGGTCATATTGCACCTATGTGTTTTACAAAGCATAGAGATTCTTCATATTATTATCATTACTTGCCTAACCCCCAAGGACCCAAAATGGTATGGGTACCTAAAGAATATTAATTTGCCTTGTAGGTGTGCTTGAAGGGATCAAGTGTACTATGGTACCTTGACAGTGGATGCTCCAGACACATGACAGGAGACGAATCCAAATTCCTTCAACTAGAGCACAAAGAAGGAGGAAGCGTTGTATTCGGTGACAACAATAAAGGACAAATTATTGGCATCGGATCGGTCGGTAAGAATGAAAAATCCTCTATAAAGCATATATTACTTGTCAAAGGTTTAAAGCATAATCTCTTGAGCATAAGTCAATTATGTGACAAGGGAAATCTTGCTTTGTTTGATTCGGATGAGTGTTTAGTGTTTAGACGCAGTGACTTCAAGATTATTCTACGTGGTTTTAGAATTGACAATATTTACATGGTTGATCTTGAAAACTCCTCATCCGAGTATGTTGATTGTTTGTTGAGCAAAGATGAAAATGTGTGGTTGTGGCATCGTAGAGTAGCTCATATGAACATGCATCTTTTAAATAAATTGATTTCTCAAAATCTAGTGATTGGTCTTCCCTTCTTAAAATTTGAAAGTGATACTATTTGTGATTCATGTCAAAAGGGGAAGCAAACAAGAGCATCTTTTAAAACCAAAAATGTTGTTTCAACATCTAGACCTTTACAACTATTGCATATGGATTTATTCGGACCATCCCGTATCGAAAGTCTAGGAAGAAATAGATATGCTTTTGTAATTGTTGATGACTTCTCTAGATTTACATGGACACTATTTCTTGCGCATAAAAGTGATGCATTTATTAGCTTCAAGCTTTTTCTTAAAAGAGTTCAAAATGAAAAGGAATCAACTGTCACTTCCATTAGAAGTGATCATGGGGGAGAGTTTGATCACAATCTCTTTGCGGACTTTTGTGATGAACTCGGAATCGAGCATACCTTTTCCGCTCCACGTACACCACAACAAAACGGGGTGGTGGAAAGGAAAAATAGGAGCCTCGAAGAGATGGCTAGAACCATGCTCGACGAAGCCAAGATTCCCAAACACTTTTGGGCAGACGCCGTGAGTACCGCATGCTATGTTTTGAATAGAGTAGCAATTCGGCCGATACTCTTAAAAACCCCATATGAACTCTACAAAGGTAGAAAACCTAACATTTCACATCTACGCGTTTTTGGTTGTAAATGTTTTGTGCATAACAATGGAAAGGACCAATTAGGAAAATTTGATGCAAAGTCGGATGAAGGTATCTTCATTGGCTATTCTTCTCGTAGTAAAGCTTATAGGGTTTTTAATAAAAGAACCCAAGTTGTAGAGGAATCTCCTCATATTGTTTTTTCCGAAGATAATACTCGCTTGGCGAGAAAGGATTGTGGTCTTGATCTTTCAGGTATTCTGGAAAGCCTAAAGGACAAAATTCAAGAAGAACCACCAAGGAAAGAAACTGACAAAACGGTGGAACCACAAAATTGAAAAAGCTCCTCAACCAGAAAATGAACCAAAAGAGCAAATAGAATGGAGGACAGTCAAAGATCATCCTCTCGATCAGGTAATAGGCGACGTTGGAGGGAAGGTAAGTACCCGGAGCTCTCTTAGAAATACCTTAGATCTTACTGCTTTTGTTTCTCAAATTGAACCCAAAACCATCTCTGAAGCAATTGGGGATGAATTTTGGACCTTGGCAATGCAAGAGGAGCTTAACCAATTCAAACGTAACAACGTTTGGGATTTGGTGCCAAGACCCGAAGGTCATACCATAATTGGTACGAAATGGGTTTTTCGAAATAAATTAGATGAAAATGGCATAATCACTAGAAACAAAGCTAGGCTTGTGGCTCAAGGCTATAATCAAGAAGAAGGGATTGATTATGATGAGACATATGCTCCGGTAGCTAGATTAGAGGCCATCCGTCTGTTGCTTGCTTTTGCATCTTCTATGAATTTCTTTGTATATCAAATGGATGTGAAAAGTGCCTTTTTAAATGGTTTTATCCAAGAAGAAGTTTTTGTAAAACAACCCCCCGGTTTTGAAGACTTTAATTTTCCCAATCATGTTTTCAAACTCAAAAAGGCCCTTTATGGTTTAAAACAAGCTCCTCGAGCTTGGTATGAAAGGTTGAGTAAATTTCTTTTAGAAAATAATTTTATTCATGGAAAAGTTGACACAACTTTATTTGTCAAGCATGAAAACAATGATATCTTGCTAGTTCAAATATATGTAGATGATATCATTTTTGGTGCTACTAACAATGCTCTATGCAAGGAATTTTCAAACTTAATGACTAGCGAATTTGAGATGTCCATGATGGGTGAGTTACAATTCTTTTTGGGATTACAAGTAAAACAAATGAAGGAAGGTACATTCATTTGTCAAAGCAAGTATTGCAAAGATCTGCTTAAACGTTTTGACATGAACAATGCAAAGGAAATAGCAACTCCCATAAGCACATCCGATCATCTCGACAAAGATGAAAAAGGTAAGGAAGTCGACATCAAAAAGTACCGAGGTATGATTGGCTCTCTTCTTTATCTTACTGCTAGTCGTCCGGACATCATGTTTAGCGTGTGCGTCTGTGCCCGTATCAATCATGTCCAAAAGAGTCTCACCTTACTGCGGTAAAGCGGATTCTAAGGTATCTTGTCGGTACTACCAATGTGGGTCTATGGTACCCCAAAGGTTCTTCATGCCAACTTATTGGCTATTCCGACTCCGATTTTGCTGGATGCAAATTGGACCGCAAGAGCACTAGCGGCACTTGCCACTTGCTCGGTAGCGCTTTAGTTTCTTGGTTTAGTAAGAAGCAAGTTAGTGTTGCGTAGTCCACAACCGAGGCTGAATATGTAGCCACGGGGAGTTGTTGCGCTCAAATCCTATGGATGAAACAACAACTCTTGGACTATGGCCTACGTCTTGATCACATTCCTCTTAGATGTGACAACACTAGTGCCATATGCTTGACGAAGAACCCCATTCTTCACTCGCGAACAAAACACATTGAAATTAGACATCATTTTATTAGAGATCACGTTCTAAAAGGCGATGTCGAAATTGAATTTGTTGAAACAAAAAGCCAATTGGCAGACATCTTTACAAAGCCCTTAGATAAAGAGTCCTTCTTCCGAATTCGTAGTGAACTCGGGATCCTTGACTCCACGTTGATCTAAGTCATGCATTGCATTTTATTTCCTACATAATTTCTAACTTGAGCGTCGGAGGCGTCTAACATTTTGTTGCAGGTATCACCCTAAAGAAAAGGGGATCATAAAAAGCATGACGCAAGATACTCAAGTATTCTACAGGAAAATCGCCGTCAAACAATCGATTACTGTATCAATAATCGATTACTTCCGTTATTTTTTTCCAATAAATAAACTTGTGTTTATTTCATATTTGTTATTCTTCCCTTGTGTACATTTTTTTTTGCTAATGGCAAAAGGGGGAAGAAACGGGATATCAAGAAGTATGCTATATTATGCTATATGCTCTCAACTTCATTCATGCTTAAAGTGAGGGGGAACATGAATTGAGGGGGAACATGACACTTGTCTTGGTTTATCAAAATAATTATTGCATATATCCCGCCTATGTTTGCCATTATCAAAAAGGGGGAAATTGTTGGAAACACGTTTCAAATGCAATATACTAAACGTGTGTTCTTTTGTAGGTTTTGATGAATGTCAAACAAAGCAATAAGCGATATATAGCAGTGCTCAAGGACAAGCACATAATGGATGCATTACAAGAAGCTCAAGACAATGCTTGGAAATGTTATAATTGAGTCAATATTAATTGTGATCTTGATTCCTCAATCTTGGCTCATAACATGGCTTCTCTACTAAAATTATTTTTTCCAAAATCATGCATATTTAAAGTAAGTGTCAAATGATTTTAAACTATGCATATTTACATTTGTTAAAATGTTTTCCAAACATGCCTCAAAAATCTGGGCTAAGATAATCGATTATGTACTTATGATAATCGAGTATCTCTAAGCCAAGACTGCATGACAATCGATTATGAATTAATGATAATCGATTGTGAGTAAGCCAGTTAACATCAGGTTTTTGCAAACTGCATAACAATCGATTGTGTACTTTCAATAATCAATTGTTAACTGAGGCAAAGTTTTCAAAACTCATAAAAATCGATTATGAACTAATGGTAATCGATTGGAATGAGAAAAATGTCTCCCAGTGATTTTAAGTAAAATGATAATCGATTGTGGCTTTTGATAATCGATTATATATGAGACAGTAAGTTTTGAAATTAATTAATAATTGATTGTGGCTTTTGATAATCGATTATATATGAGACAGTAAGTTTTGAAATTAATTAATAATCGATTGTGGCTTTTGATAATCGATTATATATGAGACAGTAAGTTTTGAAATTAATTAATAATCGATTGTTCTATTTGATAATCGATTGTTGAAGCTGACCGTTGTCATACTTTTTTTTAAATTACCTTCAGGTAATCGATTGTGATATTTAACAATCGATGTTTTAGCGTAAAATCTGGAAAAGATTTTCTGAACGTTGTTAAAATAATCGATTATTGATTTCCTGATAATCGATGTTTTATGCCAAAAATTGGAAAGGATTTTTTAACGTTATAATTAATCGATTATTGATTTGAAGTAATCGATTGTTAACGTAAAATCTGGGATTGATTTTTTGATCTGATAGGCAAACAATCGATTGTTTAGTCCTGACAATCGATTGTCACTGAGTAATTTCAGCAATCCTTAATTGGCAATTAGACAACGGTAAGACTGAGTTTTTCACCTATAAATACAGGTTTAACTCAGTGTTTTCACAACAACAACACATACAATTTAAGTATTTTCATTGCTAAAAGCTTTCTTACATTGATCATCATTTTCATTCATCTATAAAGCTTTTTGAAGAGCCATTCTATTGAGCTAAGTTGTTGTGATCTTGAGCGTACTATTTCTACTCATATCTACTCATTGAGGAGTACTTTGTAAAGTGAGTGTGTCTTTGTGTTTATAAGAGAATTGCGATTCTCGTTTGTTGAGGAACTTGTGTTTCCTCGGTTGAAGTCTTTGGGATTGTTATCCCCGAGCAATTGAAGTCTTTGGGATTGTTATCCCCGAGCAATTGAAGTCTTTGGGATTGTTATCCCCGAGCAATTGAAGTCTTTGGGATTGGTATCCCCGAGCAATTGAAGTCTTTGGGATTGTGATCCCCGAGCACCTAGGTGAGGCTTGTGTCCTCAGCTGTAACGGTTTGTTAAGCACCCGTAAGCTTGACAAGTTTAGTGGAAATCTCGAGAGAGTCTCTCGGGGACTGGACTAACCACGTTTGTGGCCAACCAGGATACATCTTTGTGTAAGTTTATTTTACTGCACTTGTCTTAATTTCTGCAAAGTTTTTAAATTACGCACTAAAACGCTTAATAATTTTAAAACGCTATTCACCCCCCCCTCTAGCGTAAAGCGTTATTTCCAACAAAAGGAACAAATAAACTCAGAAACAAGCAAACATACCAGAGAAAAGTTCTTTTAGAGAAAATGAACATGTTTCAAACTAGGAGCCTGGTTCTTACAGCACCAGACCCCAACAAAGTCAACCTCAGGAAGAGGTTTTAAGGTTGTGGAGTATCCAAGCAGGTGCTGAACACATGCTAACAATGTGGAAAGACATACGTTGAGATATGAGAAGGGGGTAGTGAACATGCTAAGTCAGGGTAGTCATACAAATTGACAAGTACATGCTAGTGACAATAAGAACAACAGAACCATAAATAAAAGCACACAAGAAACAAGATGAAGTGCAAAACTAATAGAAACATATTGTTTTGGAGGCTGTAACTTAAATAGTAAACATACTAGTTGAAGCTAATGTAACACAGAATAGTTGTGAGCAATGATGCACAAAGAAAAGAAGTAGTGTGCAGAGAAGTGAGCAGCATGCAAACCAAAGCAAACAATACAGTAGAGCCCAAGTAATAGAGTAAAACAGCCAAGATTACTCAATCTTGGCTTTCAGCCGATAGAGTAGCTACTATTCAATAGAAAAATGAGAAAAGCTGTATAGAAAACAATAGGGAGAGAGCACTGAGTGCTTTGAAAGAAAGTTTTGAGTGATTATATTCGTGTCTGTGTGTGTCAAGTGAAAAGAGAAGAGTAGTACTTATAGTTTTTGAAAATAGCAGAGAATAGGGTAGGGACTATATAATTATAGAAACAATACCAAATTGAATCAATCATAGGTCCTAATTCAAATAAATCAGGGACTCATGATTCGAATAGGAGTACCGGCTATCAAATAAGGAAAACAAATCACTTGAATGACTGATTATACCATAACAAAAGCAGTAGGCATGCCATACATAATAAAGGCTAGGTACACAATATTTCAAACACGAAAAACATATGCTGAATAACCAAAATATACTCAAGTGCACAAATATGGCAAGAAATATAAATCAACTATGAACAGTCAGTCAAAGAATCAAAGGCATGACAAAAATTAGAGGGATTTAGTCCCAAACATAGAAAGCAACTCACAAATAAGGAAATAATTTGAAATTAGTGTAAGAATACATACGAATCAGGGATTCAAAAAGACACTCGAAACTAGTAGGATATTCAGTAAAGAGAGAGGCGTTCGAACTTAAAAGGTCACAGAAATTAAAAACCCTAAGCAAGGAATCATACAAACAGTAGAGGGTCGGAGCCTTAGAAGAGAAAATAAGGTTTCAAGCACATAACACATGAATAAGCACATAATACCCAAAAGAAAAAACAGAAGCATAGCGATTTTAAAAAGGGGTCAGAAACCCTAGTTTTGAAAAAGAGGAAAGTGTTGGAAAACTTGACTTAATCGAGGATATCGAGTGACAAGTAGTGTATAAAACAAAGATTAAACCAAAATTGTTTAAAAAAGACAGAGATTAAAGGGATTTAGGCAAAAAATTAGGGTTTGCAAATAAATTAGGGAGATTAGAAACCTGGCCGTGAAACTCATATAATATCGATATCAAGCATTATCGGACAAAACCCACCGGAGAATGGCCAGAAATTGACCCAGACAAAGGCTTCAGTGAGTGTCTTTCATGGCGGAAGCCTCTGGGGTTTCAAAACATAGAGAAAAACAATGAGATGAGGATTCCATGACGACTAGAGATCGAGAGAAGTGAGGACGGAGTATGGCCGGAGAGGCGATGAGGTTCATCGGAGAAGAAGGAGAGAACCATAAGGTTCTAGAGAGAAGGGAGATCATTCGTTAGAGAGAGAGAGACCAGTCTTAGAGAATGAGGGGTTGGGAAGGGGATCGTTTGATTAAATTAAGGAAAGAGAATCAGGGCCATTGATCTTACTTGATCAATGGCTCAGATTAAGCCAAAGGCGGACCGGGTTAAAATCAAACGGATATGGGTCAAGGTTTAGGCAATTGGGTTTAAAAATTGGGCTGAATAGGGGCTAGGATTTAAACAAAATCTGGCCAGCTTTTAAATAGCCAATTTTCCTAATTTATTTTATAAAATAGCTAAAAATAATTTGAAAAGAAAAATTGAAAATATAGAACTAATTAATAAAATATAAGTATTGATCCAAAAATATCAGAAATAATTTTATAATTTTATAATCATAAAATATGGTTAATTACAAAAGAGGCTATAATTGCAATTTCATGCAATTAGCTTTAAAAATTCCAAATAATTTGTAGGAAATGTGAAAAAATTACATTAATTATACTTTGATGTAAATACCAGAGTGAAATACATTATTAACTAAAAACTAATAATTGAGAAATAATTTTGGACTTTGTACTATTAAAAATAAGTAGTAAATTGATTTTAAAAATCTTAAAAACTAAAGAAAAATGCCAAAATTTCCTGGCATGCCAATATATGCTTACATATACTATTTTAAAGGTATTTTGGGTGCAAAAATTACATTGGAAAAAAATTGGGTATCAACAGTTGCCGCTCTTTACCCAAGGAGGATGAAAGAGTTGACGGATAAAGATAAGATGGCCAATTTTGACAGGAGTTGGCGATTGTAAAAGGATTATGACCACGCCCTGGTTTCTGTGCTACCCACATATCCCAGGTTCTATAGGAATCAGTCCATATGTAGTACAGGTACCATTGGCGGAATATGCCGATGGAAATTCGGAATAACGGACACGATGGTTAGATTTGAAAGGGGTTTATACGGGTTGCAGAGAACTGGAGCGTGATCACTCCTGCTGCGACGGCCATGAGCTAACCGGAACACTTGCAAATGGGCGATGTGCATACATATTGCATAACTTAAACGTGATGCAAGTTCCCATTGGACTATGAATGTTTGTCCTTGGACAGTTAGGATGATGTCCTCATTCTATGATTCCTGGGCCATGAAAAGTATAAAAGTAAAGGTTCGTAGGCCATGTAATGATGTTCTTGGCCTATGCAGATGGTGCCTTCGAACTATGAATCCTTTGAACAAGTTGGTGATCTTTCAACCCATGAGAAGGTGGCAATCTTTCAGCCAAATGAATGCAAAGGGTGGTGATATTTCATCCATAGCGAGAAGTTAAAAATAGGTGGCGATATTTTAGCTAGATGAGAATTTCAAATGCAGGTGGTGATGTTTTAGCCAGTCGGAAAATAAAGCTGCGATATTTCAGCGATGCAGGGCGGAGACAATGGTTAGTCTCGAAAGGCAGATGATAGCCTTATGTAGGATGGAGGTAGAGCTTAACCTCGGAAGGCAGAGATTAGCCTTATGCAAAATGCAGGTGGAGACAGAGCTTAATCTCGAAAGGCAGATAATAGCCTTATGCAGGGTGGATATAGAGCTTAACCTCGGAAGGCAGAAAGTAGCCTTATGCAAAAAAGCAGATGGAGACAGAGCTTAGTCTCGAAAGACAGATAATAGCCTTATGCAATATGGATATAGAGCTTAACCTCGGAAGACAGAGATTAGACCTATGCAAAAAATGCAGATGGAGATAGAGTTTAGTCTCGAAAGGCAGATAATATCCTTATGCAATGTGGAGGTAGCGCTTAACCTCGGAACGAAGAATTAGCCTTATGCAAAGTGCATATGGAGACAGAGCTTAGTCTCGAAAGGCAGATAGCAGCCTTATGCAATGCGGCATGTAAAAGAGCGAATAGTAGTAGGTTTTCTTAGCTGATTGACGACTTTGCGAGATTAAGACTGCTGGGGAGTGCAGATAGTGACCATATGAGGGCTTCGATCCTGAAAAAAGAATGTGCTTTGATCCGTAACCCGAATTCCTGCATGCAAAGAAAAATCTTGAGTTCTGTAGGGGGGAGGTTAGTTCGTATCCTCCAGCATTTGGCGTCGTGTATCATGGGGGTAGCATTGATAAAAGATGGTGGTGTAAGTGATGTTTATGCATTACTTAGTAAATATAATGCAAGTATGTATGTATATATATATATAAATAAATAAATAAATATATATATATATATATATATATAAATGCTTTTATTTTGGATGAACCAACGAACTGCGACATGGTTCAAGACACGGCGACCTTGCTTGCTTCGGAACTTTGAGGGTCCTCCTCAAAATTCTGCCCTAGTTTACTGGGCTGGCGCTACTAACAGCTGTGCTGAATGACTGAAAGTGGAATAATTTCAAAATTTCGAGGGCCCTCCTCAAAATTCTGTCCCAGTTTACTGGGTTGGCGTTGATGAAGAGACTGAAGAATTAACTTTAGAATTTTGAAGGTCCTTCTCAAAATTCCGCCCTAGTTCCAATAGCGGGGGAGAAAGGAATTTTTATTAAAATTTGACTGAACCCATAGGACTGCCTACGTATCCCCTCTTAAACGAGAATTAGGTCAGGCATAGTTCAAATTACATCATAAAGCATAATTATCAAATGTTGTATCTGTTCACTGCGTCTGAGTTGATAGGCTTCGGCCATACTTCTCCGTCCTTTTCTGCGATAATAAGGGCTCCTCCAGTTAGAACCCGGTGAACCATGTACGGACCCTGCCAATTGGAAGAGAATTTCCCTTTGGATTCACCTTGATGGAGAAATAATTTCTTCAATACCAGCTATCCTGGTGTAAACTTCCTTGGCTTGACTCTCTTGTTGAAGGCTCTGGATATTCTGTTCTGATATAACTGACCGTGACAGACAACACTCATTTTCTTCCCGTCGATGAGGGCTAACTGCTTGTAACAAATTTTGACCCATTCTGCATCATCTAATTCTGCTTTTTGTATGACCCTTAAGGATGGAATTTCTACCTCAGCGGGAATGACCGCCTCTGTGCCATAAACTAGCATGTAAGGAGTGGCCCCGGTTGATATGCAGAGCGTGGTACGGTAACCCAATAAAGCGAACGACAATTTCTCACGCCACAGCTTGTGTTATTCAATCATTTTCCTTAGTATCTTCTTGAGTTCTTATTGGCTGCTTCTACAGCTCCATTCATCTGAAGTCTGTAAGTCGTAGAGTTCTTATGTCTGATCTTGATGTTTACACATTGCTTTCATCAGGTTGCTATTGAGGTTAGAGCCGTTATCGGTGATGATTGATTCTGGAACCCCGAACGGACAAACCATACGATCTCGAACGAAATCTGCAACTACTTTCTTGGTGACTGCCTTGTATGATGCTGCTTCAACCCATTTGGTAAAGTAATCAATTGCCACTAGTATGAACCTGTGCCCATTTGACGCGGCTGGTTCGATTGGTCCAATGACATCCATACCCTAAGCGGTGAACGACTATGGTGAGATTGTCATAGTAAGCTCGTTTAGAGGCACCTTTATCATATTTGCATGTATTTGACATCAGTGGCATTTCCGGATGTACTGAATGCAGTCTGTCTCTATAGTCATCCAAAAATACCCTGCCTGGAGTATCTTATTTGCCAAAACAAAACCATTCATACGCAGTCCACAAGTCCCTGCGTGCACTTCCTCTAATAGTCTGGTTGCTTCTTATGCTTCAACTAACCATAATAATGCTAAATCAGGAGTCCTCCTATATAGGATTTCTCCGCTGTGAAAGAAATTATTGGAATATCTCTGAAGTGTTCGTTTCTAAGTTGCATTGGCAAGCTCTGGGTATTCTCCTATTGTCAAATATTTCCTGATATCATAGAACCAAGGTCTCCCGTCGGCTTCTTCCTCGACGTGAGCATAATAAGCTGGTTGGTCGTGAATCTTGACCGGGATGGGATCAATAAAGTTTGTATCTGGATGCTGGATTATAGAGGATAAAGTGGCTAAGGCATCGGCGAACTCATTCTGTATTTTGGGAACATGCTGGAATTCCGTATTTTTGAATCTTTTCCTTAACTCCTGTACATGGTGTAGATAGGGGAGTATCTTGGAATTCTTGGTTGCCCATTCTTCTCAAACCTGATGTATGAGTAAGTCCGAATCTTCGATCACTAGTAGTTCCTGAGTATTCATGTCAATGGCCAGCTTGAGCCCTAAGATGCAGGATTCGTACTCGGCCATATTGTTGGTGTAGGGGAATCTAAACTTGGCGTACACTGGGTAATGCTGACCAATTTTTGATACCAAAACCACTCCTATACCCACTCATTTGAAGTTTGCGGATCCGTCGAAAAACATCCTCCAACTATCATAAAATTCTGTAATGTCTTCTCCTATGAAGTCTATCTCTTCATCAGGAAAATACATCTTTAGGGGTTCGTATTCTCCTCCTACAGGATTCTCGGTGAGGTGATCTGCCAAGGCTTGTCCTTTGAACGCCTTCTGGGTAACATAAATGATGTCAAATTCACTTAATAAAATCTTCCACTTGGCAAGCTTGGTAGTAGGCATGGGCTTCTGGAAAATATAATTTAATGGATCCATCATAGATATGAGATTAGTTATGTAAGCACAGAAATAGTGCCTCAGTTTCTGAGCTACCCAGGTTAAAGCACAACAAGTGCGCTCTAATAAGGAATACGGAGCCTCGTAAACAGTAAACTTCTTGCTGAGGTAGTAGATGGCCTGCTCCTTCCTTCCTGCTTCATCATGTTGTCCCAAAACACAACCAAATGCCTCATCCAATACTGCAAGATAAAGCAATGGAGGTCTCCCTGGCTCGGGCGGAACCAATACTGGCGCCGTTGACAAGTATTCCTTGATTCTGTCGAAAGCCTTTTGACAATCATCAGTCCATTTAGTGGTGGCACCTTTCTTTAGCATCTTGAGGATGGGTTCACAAATGATAGTGGAGTGAGCTATGAATCAGCTGATATAGTTGAGCCTCCCCAGAAAACTCATTACCTCTTTTTTGTTCTTTGGCGGTGGAAACTCTTGAATGGATTTGACCTTTGACGGATCCAGTTCTATTCCTCAGCGACTCACAATGAAACCCAACAATTATTTGGCCGAGACCCCAATTGCACACTTAGCGGGGTTCAGTTTCAAGTTGTATCTCTTCAATCTATTGAAGAATTTTCTCAAATCTGCCATGTGATCTGCCACTTTTCTAGATTTATGACATCGTCCACATACACCTCGATCTCTTTGTGTATCATATCATGAAAGATTGTGGTCATGGCTCTCATGTAGGTAGCACCAGCATTCTTCAAACCGAAAGGCATCATTCTGTAACAGTACATTCCCTACGGCGTGATGAATGTCGTTTTATCTACATCCTCTTTGTCCATCCATATCTGATGGTATCCAGCAAAACAATCAATGAAGGACTGCAGCTCATGCTTGGTGCATTTATCAATCAGTATGTGTATATTTGGTAAAGGAAAGTCGTCTTTAGGACTAGCTCGGTTTAGATCCCGGTACTCGACACAGACTCTAACCTTCCCATCCTTTTTTGGCACCGACACATCATTGGCTAACCATTTTGGATACTCTACCACTCTGAGAACCCTGGCTTTGACTTGCTTGGTGACTTCTTCCTTAGTTTTCAAACCCATGTTTGGCTTGAATTTTCTAAGTTTCCGTTTGACCGGTCGGCATGCCGGATCTGTTGGCAACTTGTGAGCCACAATGGACGTGCTGAGGCCAGTCATATCATCATACGACCAGACGAATATGTCCTCATATTCTTTTAAAAACTCTATGTATTCTTCCTTTTCCGACGGTGACAAGTGTACGCTGATTCGTGTTTCTTTGACAATTTCTGCATCTCCCAGATCAGTGACCTCAGTTTCGTCCAGATTGGACATAGGTATGTTCTCAAAATTTTCGATCTCTCTAACAAACTCTTCTAGTGTTTCATCCTCTTCTGAATCTATGTTCGTTTGTCGCATTGTCTCGTTGCAAGTTACAGTCGTTGGTTCATCATCAAGATATGTACTAGTAATGTTGTATAAAATAAAGTAAATGGTAGAGAAAATAAATGAGAGCAAAATATAAAGATAAACTTGGAAAATGCTTTTGATTAAATTCATAATTGTCTGAAACATCGGAGCTCTTTTCAAAAGTAAAGACAATGCTGAAAGATAAAAAATCAACTAAAAGTAAAGTGCGATGCATATGTGTCATTTAGCCTTGCTACTCCGAGGCTCTTCGGGCAATGGTGTCCTGATTAACCAGTTGGTGAGGTGTTCTCCCCGGTTCACTGCTTGAATGGAAGGTCCTTCCTCCCCTTCCTCCTTGAAGGTAACACAACAATCCATATCATCCTCCAGAAATAGGTTCTTCATGGCTGCCAACGTCTCCTCTTCCTCTGATATGACATCTGCGGGCTAAAAGGTTTACTCTAACTGAGGTAGAGGGTGCTCCAGTGGGTAGTAGGGACCGCGCCATGGTGGCGACCAGTGCTGGAACTCCTCCCAAGTGTATTCATAACCTAGGCCGAAAGTTGTTCAATGCTTCTTCAACTAGATAGGTTTGGTGATACCCTGGAGATTCTTGCCAAGCCCCTTTCCTTGCTTGTATCCGGTCTAATTTATAATGCTCCCAATTTTGCTATCCCACCACTTATCCTTGTCTATGGCATTTACTCGCTCGATGTGATTGTATGTTTCTCCACCTATTCTCCTTCTTCCTCCGCTCATTGGGATAGCCTGGCAGCTATATATGGGGTTGCTACCGTCGCCATGAATGATTACTTCTTGATAATTCCATACAAATGTTACAGCTTGATGCAATGTTGATTCCATAGCCCCAGCGGCATGGATCCAGGGTCGTCCCAGTAATAAATTGTAGGATGCTGGTACGTCAATGACTTGGAACTCAATGTCAAACCAGGTGGGCCCCATCTGCAGGCATTAACTAATCTCTCCAATGGTGGACCTCTGAGATCCATCAAAAGCTTTGACATTGATAGCCCCGTCTTTGATCTCCTGAAACCCTTTACCTTATGTCCTAAGAGTCACCAACGAACAAATGTTGAGGCTGGATCCCCCGTCGACTAGAATCCTAGTGATAAAGTGATCCTCGCATTGCATAGTGATGTGCAATGCTTTGTTGTGACCAAGCCCTTCCCATGGTAATTCCTATTCGTGGAAGGTAATCTTATGGCTTTCCAGTATCTGTCCCACCATGTTTGTTATTTCACCTCATGTTATGTTGCTGGGAACATAAGCTTCACTTAGTATTTTCATCAAGGCATTTTTATGTGCCTCATATCTTTGTATGAGGGCCAGAATAGAAATCTGCGTCGGTGCCTTGTTCAGTTGCTCAACGAATTACCGCTTCAGATTCTCTGCCTTCTCTCTAGGCACTATTCATTGAATAGTATTTCCGTCACTATTCATCGGCTATATCGCCGGGATCCGGTGGTGGATGTTCACAATTTTGGTGTCACGACATCCCCTTCTCGTCGTGAATAATTCCCAATAGATTTTATACTCAAATCTATAGCCATTTTCTCTAAATCTTGAATCTAGTCCCCGAGCTACTGTAGCAGTTTTTGCTGTTTATAACAATGAATTCTGTCATTGTGTAGCGATCTTGGCAACCATGTCTACGCGGACTTTTCCCCAGCCTTTGGCTGTGGGAGAGGCTTCTGATTCAAGTGAAAAGTTCAAGCAATCATATGCTTCAACTTTACAAGCAAAACAGTCGGCTACAACTAAAATAGAGCTATGTCCAGTTATATACGCTCATGATGAACCTATAATTCAATTCATCATGGAAGAGGTTGACAACATCACTAAAGAAGAAGGATTACATCAGGCAGTGGTTTTAAAGTTCTCTTATGGCAGACCTGATTTAGTGGAAGTGCGAAAGATGTTCTCGTTGCAATTTGATGTTCAAGGTCAATGTAATGTTTGGTAGCTGGAATTTAGGCATCTGTTAATCAGATTTGATCTGTACGATGATTATGTTCACTTCCTTTTAAAGTTGATAATATATTAAATCCAAAGGCGAAGAATACTTCTTCAGAACATTTCCATGGTCGTTCGGTTTCATTCCGAGGGAAGAGACATCGATGGAAGTCGTGTGGATATCACTGACAGGCTTGCCTCCAAACTTCTTTGCTAAGAGATCATTAATGTCTATTGCATCAGCTGTTGGAAAACCTCTTGCTGTTGACAAGGCGACGCAGGACAGAACGAGACCTAGCGCGGCAAGAGTTAAGGTTATAGTGGACCTTTTGAATAAACATCCAAAAAAGGTCATGCTGCAGATTATAGATTTTGCTTCAGGTAAAACTGTCGAGTTCCATCAACAAATTGTTATCGACAATCTACCAAAGTACTGTGCTTACTGCAAACATCAAGGACACGATGTAAAGGCCTGCAGAATCAGAAAAGAAAAAGCCGGAGCAGATGTCGTGATAGAGGATAATCTGGTTAGTGATCTAATTCGTAATTATGGGAATGAAGTTGACAAATTACAAGGGGATGCAAGGGATTATCTAAATGGTAAATGAGCTGGACAACGAGTTAAGGATTTACAAGAAAAAGTTGATAATTCAGGAGTTGAATTAACAAAAGTTGCACAACACACAACATAGTTTGCTGAAGCAGAGACTTCACAAAAGAATACAGTATTGAATGAGAATATTGGTCATTTTGATTCAGCTATACAACATGGTAGTGTTATAAAAGTTATGAAACAGAATGATAATATTAAGTCTACTCAAACTTCTAATACTGTTAAATCCAATGTGAATGTTTCCAGTAAACAGTTGGTACCAAACATGCCAGGGATTCCTCCTAATAGGACTATTGATATACTGGTTTCTGGCCAAATAGTTCCAACTGCTGAAGCTAATTCAACACTGAATGACAATTTTGCACAGCTGTGTAAAAGCACTTCCACAGTTACATCCAAACAGAATGTTATCAGTGAACAAGTGGTGTCAAATATGGCAGGGAGGCTTGTGATTGTTGATGTTATTAGTTCTGGTCAAATGGTTTCAGCTGCAGAAGCTATATCAACAATGAATGAAGATATTGCACAGATGAGTAAAAATGTTTCTAGTGTTGCATCCAAATTGAATGTTCCCAGTGAACAAGTGGTGTCAAAGTTGCAGACTGCTATGATCAGTAGTGTATCAGATGCTTCACAGGTAGCAGTTCCAAAGAAGCCTATTGACGAGGTCATTGATCTCGCTGGACATCCTGATAAGGACACAACCATCGAGCAGTAGTCTCTTCAAAATGCTTTGCCTAAAAAACAGTCAGCTATGGTTGCAATTTGACAAAGTCAGATGCATCTTGCATACCACTAGATGAAAACACCAAAAGGACAGATCAAGTCTGGACAAGTTCCTCAGTGCAGAGAGTAGCTATTGAACAACAGTATTTGATGCAGAAGGAAACAATTGTGGAATCTGATGAATCATAAGAGAAGTTAACACAGGCCAAATATCAAAAGGCTGCGAACAGTTTATTGCTTAATGAAACAGTCACTGCAGTTGCTGTAGTGTCAAAATTGGATTACTCTCTTCCAACTCACAATTTTGCTGATCAACAGCACATGAGGCAGAATGAAACAGTTTTTGAATCTGCTGAATCACAGGAGAAGTTAACACATGCCATGGATCAAAATACACCTGATAGTTCACTGATTAATGAAGCTGTCATTGCAGCTGCTGTAGTGCCAAAGTTGGATTATACTCTTCCAACTCATAGTCTTGCTGATCAAGGAGTTTCAACTGAGAGCCATGATACAAATCAGGCAGTATTAACTGAAGTCTCTAGTAATCAGTCAGGCCAAGCGAATGATCAGGAAGATGACACATTACAGTGGAATACAAAAACAGTTCTGGTTACTTCTGATCATACCAGAACAGAAGAATCCAAACATCAAGATCAATGCTGCAATAATCCTCAGGTAGGAGAAGAGGACAAACAGTTACTCATTCAAGTAGCTGATTCAAATGGAGTATCAGAATCTAATCCATCTGGTGCAATAGAAGCTGACAACACAAAAATGCAACATCATATGTTACATGAACAGATCTGTACTCTGCAGAATTCAGTCGACAAGAATACAAGGCACAATGAACAGATGGCCAATGCTCAATTCTCTCCACCATTAAGTTCCATTGGAAATAACAAACAACTAGTTGTTAGCATGAGGGACATGGTCGCCAAGTCAAAATTGTGGAAAGACCAAAGAGATTATGATGACGAGGAGAGCTGGGGAGAAGGATTTGCTGCTTTTTCATCCTCAGGCGATGATCAAGATTTTGAGGACGACACTGCTGGAGAGGACAGTGAGGGTCAGTTCATAACTCAAAGGAAGTTTGCGACAAGTAAGTATAATGGTAATATGCAAACAGTAGCACTCAGAAAAACCTATTTGAACCATAATGCTCCAGTATTTTTGCCAAGAAATACTATAAAACCAGGTGAAATTTCAGCTGCCAATCGAAGCACAACAAATATAGCTACCCAAAATCAGATTATGCCAATTAAGACATTCACGTCAATGGGGAAGGGACAGCAACAGATTGTTTTATCTTATTCTGGAACCAATCTCCTGAATCAAAATTTTTTTCAAAGAGGAGATAGGAAGAAATATTTATGAAGAAGGGGAGGAAGAAGATATCCTATCGCATTGTAAAGCCGAAGCGTCAAGAAATGGAGATTTATCACCAATGCATAGCAAAACAAATAAGAAGTATCGTCAAAGAGATACAAGTGGAGATTGCAGGATTTGTGAAGATGCTAACATTCGGAGGCCCCCAATGAGAATCGCAAAGCAGAAACAACTTTTACAACCATCTTTTATAAAGCCTAATCGTTCGAGGAACAAGCGTGATTTTTAAAGCCATATGGAAAAAATATATTACATCACATTAGTAGTTCTCGGTGTTTTATCATCACATTGGTAGTATTGGTGTTCGAAGCCTCAATAGGATGAATACGGTAAGGTTAGACCGGTTGTGTTATATGTGTAACAACTCCGACGATATTGTCTCCCTTATTAGGATTTATCCTTATTGTTGTATTTTACTGTTTTCTATTAATAAATCTAGCCCTAGGCTTCGCCTAGTGGATTGCCAAAAAAAAAAGTTGCTCAACGACCGAGTAATCTTTGGCTTGTACCTTTCTCCAGAGGTCATCGGGTCCAGTTTCAATAGCTCGCTTGGAAGCCTGCTTGCTAGACTCAGCCAAATGTTCCAGGGTGTATACCCTTCCTGTTATAGTCATGCCTTGTGCGGCAGTTGCTTCTCCAGTATATATCTTTCTTTTCCTTCTAGCCTCACCGTTGTAATCCCAAGGTATATCATTTGTTTGGAACGGGGTCATGTCTTCCATGGAAACCGGAATAGGTCCCTTGGGAGGCAATACCGTAACTTCAAATGGTATAGGTGGTTTTGGAACTCCAAACTCAACCTCAATTTGTTTTGGCGTCTTTGCAGAAAGTACTTAAAACTCGAGTGGCATGGATACATAGAGGGCTGAATTTGGACGACAATGGTATTGAAAGTAACCATTGGCTTCTTAGGATCATCTCATTTAGCTATCAAACTGATTGACTCCTTGGGGTCCCAATCATCTTCGATCTCAATCATGTGGATGCCTCCACCCTTGTGGTCAGGTAGAGGGTCGTTGTGGATATTAGGAGCAGGCTCTTTTTCTATAATGATCTTGTTGTCAATCAGATTCTGAATCTTGTCTTTTGACGAGCAACACTCGTCAATGGTATGTCCCTTCATCCCGGAATGGTATGCGCAAGTCTTGTTTGGGTTTATCCATTGGGAAGGATTTTCTGGAGTTATGGCTGGGATGGGGTAACATAGCCTGCAGCCTTGAGTTTCTCATATCATTGGTCAATTGGCTCGTCTATAGCGGTGTATTGTCTGGGAGGTTTGCGGTCAAATTTTGGTCTAGGTCAAGGGAATATTTGGCGGGTAGGCGGTGATGGGTAATGAGAAGGTTGGGAGTTAAATGCTTGGTATACAGGTGCAGGTTGGGAATATCTGGGTGAAGTGGGTTGATATGTGAGTGGTGGAGGTGATTGGTAAGCAGGTGGTAGAATTTGGTAACTGAGTGATGGTGCTTGGTAATTTAGGGTAGGCTGATACGTGAGTGGAGCTGAGGGATAGGTTTGGTACTTCATAGGAGAGTTATTTCTTTGCGCAACCATTACGAAATTTACATCCTTTATTTTTGTCGAGCCACCAGATTGTAGAGCCTTGTTGGTGGCTTGCAATGCCTCGAGGTTGGTGACCATACCATTCTTGATGCCTACTTCAGTCCTTTCTCCCAATTTGAGGATATAGGGGAACTTTTGACCCTCAATTAGAATCAATCTTTCATAGTACTGTGGATCTTGAGCACAGATAAATAATATGTTCATTTGTTCTTCCTCCAAGGCCGGTATGACCTTAGCAGCTTCCGGCCTCCAACGAGTAGCATACTCGCGAAAGGTCTCTGTGGGCTTCTTCTTAAGATACTGAATATAGAACACATCTGGTGCGTTCTCAGTGTTGAACCTAAATCAATCCATGAAATCATACGCTATGTTTACCCAACTAGTCCATTTCTTCGCATCCTAGCTAATATACCAGGATAAGGCATCACCCTTCAAGCTTCTCATGAATAGCTTCATATGGATCTTCTCGTCCCTACCGACTCCTACTAGCTTGTCACAATACATTCTCAAGTGAACCCTGGGATCCCCGGTACCGTCGAACAATTCGAACTCGGGAGTTTTATACCCCTCCGGGAGCTCAACATCTGGTTGAACACAGAGGTCCTCGTAATTCAGCCCTTAAACACCCTTGTTACCTTCGAAAACCTGAACCCAGCTAGTTCATTTCTTGATCTCAGCGGCCAAATTGTGAATGAAGGAGCTCTTGTCATCTGCCCCGACTGCACTGGTGATAGGCTGACTGTAATGCGACACTGTTTCCACAAAGATTGGAATGTTGTGGTCCTTTGCGGTGTTTTATTGTTCAGGTGTGTTATGAATGGGTTGCATTGGAGGTTGTGGTATGTTCTGGTGGTGCAGGGTTCTGGGCGTTGACATCAGGCGTGGCAAGAGTGATTGACAGACTTGCCAGGTTTCTAACTTGGTCCAATTCCTCTCAGAACCTCAACAAAGTTTGCTCCAGACGAGCAGCAGTTTCTTTGGTGATTGCAACATTCTGAAAAGTCTCTTTAAGTTCCCTTCTAGTGTTTGTGTCTACCATTTTGTCTTCATTCCTGTTTCTGGTAGGACTAAGAGGAGGAGGACCCTTTGATCTTGTGGAGTATGCTGATGGTGCCAGAATGCTCGAACTAACCTTTGGGGAGGGGAATAAAAATAAAAGAAAAACAAAAAAGGTAAAAAGTTAGTGCGGATTGTGATAAATAATATTGCAATATTTAAACACATGTGCGAGAATATAAATCACTTTCTAATTTGGGTGCCTCGTTGTGCCCGAGGTAGGCCTAGCGACAAATAAAATTTGGAGAACTTATAATGCTAAATGCCTCATTTTATTGATAAAAACAAAACAACTAAATGATAAAAGAAGTCACTAACGGCCAGTGGCCTTATTACATTAATGTAGAAGAGTAAAAATCCTAACTACTTGGTCCTAGAAGGACCTTCCCCAGGTTCGGTATTCTTGCCTCCCTCGTATAGTTGCATCAACTCACGCATCCCTAACAGTAGGTAGGCTCGAGCCAGATGTCCGCCTACGCTTCCTTTAGCGTTTTGACAGTCTTCAATCCTTTTTAATAACTTCCCTTCTAACTCTACTAGACCTTGCTCCAGATACCCCAAATGGTTGTTGGCGGTGACGGCCATATCCTCCCACTCATTGATCACCTTCTCGTGGGCTTCCTCTATTTCCCGATGTTTGTTCTCACATTCTCTCATTCTCTTGGGCAGTTGATTGTATTTGACTTGCGCTTCAGCTTTCTCGTCAATAATCCTGTGATCGTGGATGAACCCTGGACGACCCAATCAATGTGATCATCTTCTAACCAACCTGCGTAGTGCGGCACACACCTGGCATGATACCTGACTGGTTAAATAGAATCCTTGAACGAGCATGCAGTGCCACATATGCTGCGCGTGACACCTGTACGGGCTATCGCAATTTTGAAAGTCAGCCCTGAAATGACTCATTTTTTCTATACTAGGTATGATTTATTTCCTTCCGGCTTGCCTCATAACTCGGAGGGACGTAAGGATGAGTTCCCCTCATGCCAATGAGTATGAGGCATAGTGCGTCATGAGAACGTACAATGAACTCCCATGTTGAGAACCACTCGAACATCCACTGAATTTGCTCTTCTTTCAGATTCTCGAATAACTCTACCCATCCACTGGCATCCTCTGGATGAGTGAACATATTGGGCATGAAGTTCATTCGCTTTGTATTATGAAAAGCAATATAGTCATCCCAATCTCTTCGTATGATTTCCTGTCTGTAGTCTCATTTCTGAAGGTGTTCTAGGAGCCATAGTTGAAGTAGTAAGTTACAACCCTCGAAATGTGGAGCCCCTTGTTGGCACTTTCCCAAGGCTCGATAGATTTTTGCGAGGATCATAGGTACTATGCTGAATGACTGCCCAACGATTCCTTCCATCAAAGTCTTGGTAACCATGGCTAGTCTGGTGTGGATCCTAGCCTTCTTCATAGGGAAAATTACCATGCCCAAGAAGCAATACATAAACACAAACACCCTTCTATGTATGTTTCCTAAAGAGATGAGGGCGAATTCATCCATGTAGGTGTGATAGGACTTACTATGGCCATATCTCTCGTATAGGAAGTCGAATGGTATGTAAGAGTCCTTCAAGCAAGAAAGGTTGGGATTTTTCTTGAGTCCCATAACTTTAAGGAAACCTCTACTTTTTCGATTCTCTGGCATGAGTAAACCTGGCATTTCCCAAGGGATTCCAGCTAGGCCCCTTATTTTTTCTAGTAAATGGGTCATTTCCAAATACCCGAAATGGAACATTGATAGATCACCATCCCAAAACAAAGTGGCAGTCTCAATGATTTTGTTGTTGGGTTAGATTTCCAAAAGCAAAGGCAAATTCCCTAAGTGCTTACGGACGAGGGTTTCATTACTACTATAAAGATCCTTCCACCAGCTCGGCAACCTTGGATGGATGTTGGATACCATACCGAACCTGGGGACCTCGTGCCTCATTTCTGCAAAACAAAGTGTTAGGCCATTAACCTCACCAGACTCGACTATTTAAATCAATAATTAGCAAAAATCATTTAGCTCGATAAATAAATGCACATAGCATAAAGGTGTCCGTTTGGGTTTTCTAGGAAACCCGATGGACTTTGGCTTAGGCTGTCTTAATGAGTCATTATGCGGACAACATAACTGACTCAGCTAGCCTGACCATGATGCATGAACAATTTAATAGAGTAATGTTTCTATTTTTGAAGTGCTAGACAAGGTACCGTTGAGCGGACAACTCAACAGGGAAAGGCGCGGAACCATAGACTACACCGTTGATCGACTGCTTTTACCACAAATATGCCTTTGCCACATTTAAGGGGTTTATAATTTTGGAAGGGCGCAACCACTCATTGTAAGCGTTGCTATAGGAGTTGTTTTTGCACAAGTGGAATATGATGTTGAGAAATGCAATTACAATTAATAAAACAAATTACATGTATTTTCACATTCATAAGATAAATGATTACAATGGTTGTTCGAAATTAAAACAATATTGAAATAATAAAGCGGTAAAGAAAGCAGTTAAAGGAAAGAGAAAACATGGAGAGTCAAGTTAGTAATTGTGATGGAATAATCAAAACAGGAAATAAATGGAATTAAAGCAAACAAGTAAAGACACAAAAGCAAGTAATGGTAAAAGCCTTAAAGAAAATCATCAGTAGAGTCGTCATGCTGTCGACGCCCCTTCCCCGCCCCCCCTAATAGGGCGAAATCGGGTTTACGACGTTATGGACAAAACTACTCTTATTCTCTTTTGGGAATTGGGTTATGGAGTTTGAAGAGTCATCACCTAATGATTATAGTGAATTACGACACTTTTAAGAAGAAGAAGATTTTTAATGAAAACCAGAGTTCGGGTAATGGCTTGAAATTATCTCGAGAGAAAGGTGTTAGGAACCCCTCAAGATCCAAAAGTGTGGTTCCCGGCCTTGCTTAGATGTGACTTTAAGAAGCATAGAAATAGACAAGCAAATGTGCATTTAAGGAATCCAAACTAATGGACAATTTTAAAAGAAGAATAATATAAGTAAAAGAAAATTTTTAGAGAAAGTACATAAACAAAAAGTAAAGGTAAGGGGGTCCTAGATTTCACTATAATATGGATCATTCAATACAATATCCCGCACATACTCCCAAAGAGGGGTCGCTTTAAGATATTATCGCATCGTCATCATTTCCATATTCTACCCTTCCCCCCCGTAGAGTTTATTTAAGCGTGTGAATTGGTCACAGGGGCTTATTGTGTGCTATTACCCGTCCCGTCCTATAGGTCCTAGAGGGTATTTAGCACCACTATTTCTATAAGGTGATGACTAGGTTGAACCCTTAGTTTTAAAGGTAAAAAATACTAAGCGGCATACAAAACAAGTAGGACTACACGTAATGGAATCATATAAAGGCATATAAAAGTCTCAAATATCCCTCCACGGATAAAAACATAATTAGCACGTATCAATCACATTTAAGGTCTACGAAAAGGGAGAATTTTAAAAGTTGGAGTGTCGAAAATAGGTTTAAAATAGCAGATGCAAAGTTTTAAACAGAATTCGCAAATAAAGAGTCGGACGAAAACTTTTGGGACTTTGAGAAAAGGCAGTGGATGTGTAACAGTTTAGAAATCGGAAGGAAGACATTTTAAACACACTTGAAGATACATGCTAAGACACAACACATATGATAAAATAGTTTTCGGATGGGAGAGGTAGAAAATAGATGCAAAATTATTCAGAAGTGTAAAAGAGCGTGTGAGTATTTTAGTTTTGAACTATAGTTTTGAAAATTACAGAAGATATTAGTATTCACATAGGTTTTAGAAAATAGCAGTACAGTTCTGGACTGGAAAGAAATGTAACTCAGTAAAAACTATTTGCACAGAGGTGATGGAAAATAGGGCAAAAGTTAGTATAAAAAATCAGCGAACTTCAGGGAGACAAAAAAATTTGGATGGTTTAAAGAGGTGGAATAACTTAAACATGACATAAGGCGATGAATCGATTTTTCCCAGCCTAAGGTTTTCCTAGGCATTGCTTAACCATAAGTGAAAGTGAACATGCATGTTTGTTTCCCAATTTTAAAAATAACCTGTTAACTAGTTTTATGTCTGTTTAACGAAATTAATGAGGCATTCAACATTTGCAAATAAAAAAAAACCCTAAGTACATGATATCTAATGCATATAAAGGCCCTAAAATATAGTATCTAAACGCAATGGCAGTAACTCGATTATTAACTGATTGTGATTATAGAAATGGGCAAAATAACAAGCTGAAAGTAAAAGACCTAGGAACATGATCATGTAAGATGCATGTCCTAAACATTGTGTCTATTGCACAAATAGGCAAGTAAAATCTATAAACATGTTTTCTACCCATTCACGTTAACTAAGCATGCATAACCCTCCCAATTTCACTATAAACCCCATTTATTTTTTACAAGTTATTATAGACCAAGTAATTAAATTTACAACAGTGAAATAAAAATAAGAAGTTATTCTCTTGGGAGCCTTCAGCCAGGCCCAAATCTCCAACCTCACTTTTTTTGAGTTTCACATCCTTTACCAGGGTTTGGGTGCGGCAAAGTTCCCTAAGGGTACCTTTGAACCCCTGGCCAATATCAGGCACCCAAGACAAATCATCCTTGACAAGTGCAAGTGTGGAATTGCAGACTTGTGCATCAAAGTTCAGTGGGTGCTCAAGGCTCCCAAAAAAATGCTTACACTAAGGGGACATAACCTAATTTCTAAGAATAGTGAGATTGTGATATAGTTTGAAGGAGTTGAAAACAGTTGAGAGATAGTTTGAGAAAAACAGTTTGAGAAAAACAGTAAGAGTGAAAGAGTTCTTTTGAAATTCATTTGGGATGACCAGTTTTGAAAAGCAAAGGGTCACACAAACAAAGGGCAGGGGAAAGGGAACAAATAAACTCAGAAACAAGCAAACATACCAGAGAAAAGCTCTTTTAGAGAAAACGAACATGTTTCAAACTAGGAGCCTGGTTCTTACAGCACCAGACCCCAACAAAGTCAACCTCAGGAAGAGGTTTTAGGGCTATGGAGTAGCCATGCAGGTCCTGAACCCATGCTAACAATGTGGAAAAACATATGTTGAGATAGGGGAAGGGGGTAGTGAACATGCTAAGTCAGGCTAGACATACCAATTAAATAGTACATGCTAGTGGCAATAAGAACAACAAAACCATAAATAGAAGCACACAAGAAACAAGATGAAGTGCAAAACTAATAGAAACATATTGTTTCGGAGGCTGTAACTTAAATAGTAAACATACCAGTTGAAGATACTGTAACACATAACATTAGTGAGCAATGATGCACAGATAAAAGCAGTTGTGAGCAGTAGGAAAACGAAAGCAAATAATGCAGTAGAGCCCCAGTAGTAGAGTAAAACAACAAAAATTACTCAGTCTTGACTTTCAGCCGATTGAGTAACTACTATTCAATAGAAAAGTGAGAAAGGTTGTATCGAAAACAATAGGGAGAGAGCACTGAGGGTTTTGAAAGAAAGTTTCGAGTGATTATATTCGTGTCTGTGTGTGTCAAGTGAGAAGAGAAGAGTAGTACTTATAGTTTTTGAAAATAGATGAGAATATGGTAGGGAGTATATAATTATAGAAACAATACCAAATTGAATCAATCATAGGTCCTAATTCAAATAAATCAGGGACTCATGATTCGAATAGGAGTACCGGCTATCAAATAAGGAAAACAAATCACTTGAATGACTGAATATACCATAACAAAAGCAGTAGGCATGCCATACATAATAAAGGCTAGGTAGACAATATTTCAAACAAGGAAAATATATGCTGAATAACCAAAATATACTTGAGTGCACAAATATGGCAAGCAATATAAATCAACTATGAACAGTTAGTCAAAGAATCACGGGCAAGACCAAAATTAGAGGAAATTAGTCCCAAACATAGCAAGCAACTCACAATTAAGGAAATAATTTGAAATCAGTGTAAGAATACATACGAATCAGGGATTCAAAAAGATACTCGAAACTAATAGGATACTCAATAAAGAGAGAGGCGTTCGAACTTAAAAGGTCACAGAAATTAAAAACCCTAAGCAAGGAATCGTACAAACAGTAGAGGGTCTGAGCCCTAGAAGTGACAACAAGGTTTCAAGCACATAACAGAGGAATAAACACATAATACCCAAAAGAAAACAGAAGCATAGCGATTTTAAAATGGGGTCAAAAACCCTAGTTTTGAAAAAGAGGAAAGTGTTGGAAAACTTGACTTAAACGAGGATATCAAGTGACAAGTAGTGTAGAAAACAAAGATTAAACCAAAATCGTTTAAAAAAGATAGAGATCAAAGAGATTTAGGCAAAAAATTAGGGTTTGCAAATAAATTAGGAAGATGAGAAATCTGGACGTGAAACTCATATAATATCGATATCCAAGCATCATAGGACAAAACCCACTGGAGAAAGGTCGAAAATGGACCCAGACAAGGGCTTCAATGACCTTCTTTCATGGCGGAAGCCACTGGGGTTTCAAAACTTAGAGAGAAACAACGAGATGAGGATTCCATGGTAACTAGAGGTCGAGAGAAGTGAGGATGAAGTATGGTCGGAGAGTCGATGAGGTTCATCGGAGAAGAAGGAGAGAACCAGAAGGTTGCAGAGAGAAGGGAGAGCATTTTTTAGAGAGAGAGAGACCAGTCTAAGAGAATGAGGGGTTGGGAAGGGGGTCGTTTGATTTAATTAAGGAAAGAGAATCTGGGCCGTTGATCTTATTTGATCAACGACTTAGATTAAACGAAAGGCGAACTGGGTTAAAATCAAACGGGTATGGATCAGGGTTTAGTCAATTTGATCATTCAAATTGGGTTTAAAAATTGGGCTAAATAGGGGCTATGGTTTAAATAAAATCTGGCCAGCTTTTAAATAGCCAATTTCTCTAAATTATTTTATAAAAATAGATAAAATAATTTGAAAAGAAAAATTGAAATATAGAACTAATTACTAATATATAAATATTGAATTAAAAATATCATAAATAATTTTATAGTCATAAAATATGGTTAGTTACAAAATAGGCTATAATTGCAATTTCATGCAATTAGCTTTAGAAATTCCAAATAAATTTGTAAGAAATGTGCAAAAATTATATTAATTATACTTTATTGTAAATACGAGAGTGAAATACATTATTCACTAAAAATAATAATTTACAAATAATTTATGACTTTGTACTGTAAAAAATAAGCAGTAAATTGATTTTAAAAATCTAAAAAATTAAAGAAAAATATAACATTTCTATGAACCAATAACTTTTATTGTGAGTCAGAGTTTTTATCAGTCACATTTTAACCCCTTTAGTTTTGTTGTTCAACGCGGTATTGTTCCCAATAGGTTATTCTCGTGCCTGGTTATTCATGAGAGCTCTAGAGACTAGGCTAAAATCTCAAAGGAGCGGCCCACTCCACTCTCATATAGGTAAATTCATCATGTGTATGCTGTTGTTAAATACACCATCCATATGGACTACAAATTTCATTAATAGATATAACTCAGCCTCTCAATTAATAGTAGTCAAGCACTATATTTGTAGTATATCAGTGCCAATATTGACTGGTTATTACCCATATGAACCTATTTCATGGGATCTTCAATCACATAGGTTGGGTTACCATATCTATTGACAACACGTCCGCCTTAACCCCATCTCTTTTGAGGTTTGAAGAATTAATTTTCTTCCCATGGGTTTAGTCAGTGGATCGGCCAAATTTATCTCTGACTTCACATAGTCAATGAAAATGATTCCATCTCTCAATTGCTATTTTATGACCGTATGTCTCAGTTTCATGTGTTTACTTTTACAAGTATATGACTTATTCTTTGGAATAGCTATTGCCGCTTGACAATCACAATGCATAGACACATGAGGCAATGCGTCTTTTATCAAAGGGATATTCGCTAAGAAATTTCTTAGCCACTCAACCTCAATACCAGCTAACTCTAGAGCTACAAACTCTGATTCCATAGTCGATCTAGCAATGATCGTCTGCTTAGCTGATTTTCACGATATTGCACCACCACCAAGGGTGAATACATAACCACTAGTGCACTTTGTCTTATATGAATCAGAGATCCAATTTGCATCACTGTACCCTTCTAAAGTAGAAGGAAATTCACTATACAGGATACCATAATTCATGGTTCCTCTCAAATATTTTATTAGTCTATCTTATGCAGACCAATGCTCTCTGTTGGGATTATGAGTATATCTACTCAGTCTACACATAACATAAGCTATATCAGGACCTATAAAAATTATTAATTGCATCATACTCCGAATAATCTGAGCATATTTAGACTGAATAACTTGGTCACAATTATTCTTTTTCAACTGAGAGTTAGCATAAAAAGAGTACTCAGTGGTGTGACATTAAAAATATTCAAAATTCTTAAGAAATCTCTCAATATAATGTTCTTGTGACAACATTATTCCATCTTCACTCCTAATGACTTTAACTCCCAATATTGTATTTACTTCACCCAGATCTTTCATATCAAAATTAGCAGACAGAAATAATTTGTACGTTGTACAATAATTAAATTTGTACCAAATATAAGTTTGTCATCAACATATAGATATATTATCACAAATTATTGTCTACCACTTTATTATAACCACATTTATTCACCTCAGCTGAAGAAAAATTGTCTCAGAGTAAGACTTGTTCAAACTTCTCATACCACTGCTTAGGAGCTTGTTTAAGGCCGTAAAGAGATTTAATCAATTTACAAACTTTATTTTCTTGTCCACGAATGACACAACCTTCAGGTTGAACCATATAAATTTCTTCTTCTAAATCACCGTTAAAAAAATTAACATTCATTTGGTGGATAAAAAGCTTATGGATTGAAGCTAAGACAATTAAAACTCGAAAGATGAAATTCTAGCTACTGGGGCAATGTATCAAAATAATCTATATTTTATTTTTGAGAAAAACCTTTTGCTACTAACCGAGCGTTATATTTATCTAAAGATCCATCGGGATTAAATTTTCTTTTGAAAACTCATTTGCAACCAATAGGCTTTGCACCAGGAGGTAAGTAAGTTAAAATTCATGTATTATTTCATAGTAGAATCAATTTTAATTTTTATTGCCTCTCTCCAATATTTGGCATCTGAAGAAAATATAGTTTCAAAATAATTCGATGGTTCATTATTAACAAGAAAAGTTTGAAAATCATTTCCATAAGAAAATATTCTTTCCTATGTGTTTTGCTCCTTCTCAGTTCCTCATTAGAGGTAATTTTATTATTTGTTTCAACAGGTGTATGAAACTTTTTATCAGCTAATGGATAAATATATTCAAAAAACTCAGCATTCTTTGTCTCAATTATAGTATTGCAATCAAGCACATCATTTTTAAAATAATAAATTAATATGCAACACTATGTTCAGCATATCCAATTAGCATGCAATCAGCAGTTGTAGAACATATTTATCTCTTTCTAGGTTCAGGCAAAAGAACTTTAGCAAGGCACCCCCACACTTTTAAATATTTCAAGTTAGGTTTGTAACACTTCCACAATTCATAAGGAGTTTTGTCTGTTCTTCTAGGTAGTATTCTATTTTTTGAGTGACATGCAGATAAAGTAACTTCACCCCACAAATTATCAAGAGCATTAGAACTAACTAACATATAGTTCATCATCTCTTTTAATGTTCTATTTTTTCTTTCAGCTACTCCATTTGACTCAGGTGAATAAGGCGGAGTTACTTCATGAAATAATTTTATTATTTTCACAAAATTTATTTAAAGATAAATATTCGCCACCTTTATATGATCTAATTCTCTTGAGTTTTCTACTAAGTTGATTTTCAACTTCAGTTTTATAAGAAATAAAAGCATTAAAAGCATCATCTTTATTTCTAAGTAAATACAACATTTGTATATCTAGAATAATCATCAATAAAAGTCAGATAATATCTTTTAGCACATCTAGTCATAGTCTGCTTCAAGTCCTAAATCAATGTGAATTAAAGATAATAATTCAGTTTTTCTATTTATGAAAAAACAAGTCTTTCTAGTACTTTTAGATTCAGCACATATTTCACACTTGTATATAATATTTATGTCTAAATCAGATATTAATCCTAGGGACTGCATTTTCTTTATATGCGCGACATTAACATGTCCTAGTCTAGCATGCCACAAAGAAATTGACTCATATAAGCAGAAGAAGATGCATTTTATTGCTAGTATCAAAAATATTTAGCAAAAATGAACCATGGTTACAATATCCGCCCACAAAGATATCATATTTGGTCAATACAACCTTATTATTTTCAAATGAAACATTCACTCACACTTTTCCTAATAACCCCACAGAAACCAAATTGGTTTGGATATTAGGAACACACAATGCATCACTCAATGCTAGAGTTTTACCATATATGAGTTTGAGAAGAATTTTTCCTTTCCCAAGAACGCGAAATGTTCTTGAGTCATAAAGATAAATAAATTCTTCTTCCTTTCTCAACTTGGGTGTAAGATAAAAAAACTCATTTTTGTTTGCACAAGTGTGCCTAGTGGCACCAGAGTATATCACCAAATCTCTCACACTGGCGACATCATTTATTTGAAAAATGACACTAATAATTACATTATTCGCTTTAGTCAAATTTAATTTTGACTTAGCGAGATTGTCATTTATCCCAATTCTACTATTGCATTGAAGTGCATTTTTCTTGAAGTTTTAATATTAGCATTGGATATGTAACCATGTCTGTTCACATACATGTGTTTGGAAATTAGTGTGTGCCAAAGTTGTGAATGAAATAACGTATTTGCAACACAATGGATATGTGGCAGGACAAATAGAACAGTAGCAGTAGAGACAACACCAAAATTGGTAGTACCATAAAAAATTTTCGTAGTAATATTACTTGCCATAGTTTATTAGATTGTAGGGAAATGACACCGAAAAATAACACATATGATACTGCAATAATATTATTTGTAAGCTTACACATGAATTGGCTTGAGTCGTGCTAGGCACTGTCATAATTAAGAAACTATTTCAGCAATGTGAAATGTTTCACCAGGATTAAACAAGCCTGGCTCTATTTTGTTTAGAGGAAACATGAATCAACAAAGTTAAATATTACAAACCTAACAATTTAAAAGAGGAGAACAAAGAAATTAAACTACTAAACTTTGAGAATGAAAAATCACAAAAAAAAGCTTATGAAGACAAAAATTAGAAGAAAAATAGTAGAATGATTTTTGTCTTGCTAATGATGATCTTTTTGTCCAGTTAAGAGCCTATTTATACGCACAATTAAAAACCTATTTATAGGCATATGTGCATGAATCCACTTGCCGAGAGGAAAAAATGTGACAAGTAGAATTACTACTTTTCAAGTACTTCTTGCCATTTATCAATTTCTTTCTAGAAGACTTTGTTTAATACATTTGTAAATAACAGTGCTTTAAAATATTGCCACAAGTAATACCGTCGTTCAAGATATGTGGTGATAATGCTTGGTCCATGCTTTTTTCTCAACCCCATGAGACATAGGGCCTAATTTTTTCCCTATAAAGGAAAACTGCTTTGCTTTAACATTGTGCTTTGTTTTCTTGAAATGATTAACTGAAATAGTTTCTAATAAGTAATAGTAGCATCGATTATTTCTGGTTAGGGCTGTCAAATTCGATCAAAATAGTATGGTATAAATAGTTTTTGTACTACTCAATTAAAAATAATCAGTATTTATCAAATCAAAAAATTATCATTATTTTGTTGTAACAGAGATCGATCATGTATAATATAGGGGAGTTTGGTGCATTTGTGTACGAACTCCAGCATCTTATGCTGGATCGGTATACTTTGCTGACTTCTGTATAATATACGGGAGACTGGAGCACCGGTGCTCCAAACTCCAGTGTATTATACTTGCTGGAATTCGAGTATATTATGCGGGAGTTCCAGCATAATTATACTTGAACTCCCGCATATTATACGGGAATTCCAATATAGTTATCACGGAACTCCCGTATAATATGCGGGAGTTCAAGCATACTTATGCATGAACTCCGTATAAGATATGGGCGTATTTTTTAAATTTTGAACAGTGTTTTCGTTCAGATTTATCTTTACATGAAAAATGACTAAATTTCGATTACTTATGAAACTGAGCTATTTTTGAATGACCAGTTGTAAATCTGGTTATTTTTAATTTTTTTCCTTAAATTTGGCCCAAGCCCAAATGATCCGCCCAAAGTTGGGTTGGTTATTGACCCGCCTATTTATTGAACTTAGCTTATCTTGACCCAACCAATCTCAACCCATTTAAAGTTGGGCTAATTTTTAGTCCAAATTGATCCATGAGTAAGTTTGTCAAAATATCTGAGAAATAATTTTATTTTTTGTTTAATATTTTAAATATGACCATAACAAAAGAACAAAAACCTTATTTATGTGGTTATAATTTCTTACAAACTCCATTAGAGTTATAATCAAACTTTGTTGTCTATGCTTTGTATATAAAATCAAATTATAGAATTTCAAGAATTTGAAAGGGAAAAGTAAATTACTTACCTTTAAGGTATACCAAAAAATGTTGTGATATCAAATATACCTCTTGTGTAAATTCCTTTCTTTCTCTCACGTTTTCCTTTTCCTTTTTGTCCGTATAGATATTTGCCTCTTCGGAAAAATGAAAACTTTGGCATAGCAATTTGTGGACAGTTTCAGGACACATAAATGAACGGCGAGAATACCATTGCAGTCAGCATCACATCAATGGCAGCTGATAATTTCCTTCTCTTTTGGTCAACTAAACCGAACCATGAAGAGAATATATTTCGTGATGGTTAGAGACTCGTGCTGATAACGTGTTATGAAATAATATAAAAGACAAGAACAATAATGCAAGAACAAGAGCAATAGAGAGAAGAGTAGAGAGAGTTCTTCTTATTGATACTTAGAGAATGTTAGGAGTGATTTACAATGGTAGAAGACCCCTTTATTTATAGGGAGGGGGATGATTTATCTACCAAGAATAGAACTTTAGAATCTCTCTAATTATAGACATTCACCTTAAATAGGAGATTTCATAACACTCCCCCTTGAATGTCTATTCAACAATGTGCCTCGTTAAAACCTCAAAACTAAAACCCAAAGGGAAAAATTAAAGAAAGGAAAAAGAGTACACATGTTTGAATATGCGCCTATTGGTTGCCTCGTTAAAAACCTTGCAAGGAAAACCCAGTGGGACAAAACCTTGTAAGGGAAAAAGAGTGCAACGCGCATTAACTCCCCCTAATGAGTACATCAATTTATATCCTTGAGCATTTGCATTCCAATCTTGTGCATCATCTTCAAAACGATCTTTGGTAGACGTTTGACAAATCAACCATATTGACTTGAATAAATATTCCGTACCTTGAAATCATCATTCTTAATAGATATGAACATCTTCATATAATGTCGTGGAATAACTCTTCAATATCTCCATAGATGCATTCTCAATGCCATCATGCTTATAGTTATAGCAAGATACATATGTACACAAATTGTACTAAGGATGTGGTACTTCAGGACCAAGAATTGCATATGCTTCAAGCAACTTAAATCTTTCAAGTTAAGTCATATAAGTCACATAATAGACTTTAGATGCATATCAAGTTTTCACGTCATGCTAAACAAATAAGATATCGAAAACTGATTATACATACCTTTGACTTTATACTTTCAAGCATTTGAACTATAGGTTCAAAACTACATGTCTTTCATATGGAATCAATTCTTCTTGAATTGTATCTCTTCCATTTAGTTACTTTCTTTGGGTCAGCAAATGCGTATAGCATGCTTTGCAATATGTTGCAATTGAATTATCCCTTTTATGAACTTCAGGTTCATATCATGATATTCGGGGATATACATATACAAATGATAATTCATCCCATGTAACCTTTTCTCAAGTGTTTATCATGTCTCCCCCTCATGTTAGAAAAGCTAACTTGTTTCCTCAACTTTGGGAAATCATCTTTGTGCATTATCATGTCAATATACACGGCACATTAATAATAAGATGAAATTATTTGGTTCCTGACCCTGAACCACTTGTGAGGGGAGAATATAATATACTCTCGTATACAACGTATATCAAACTGATATATATAACTTTGTTCTCATAAGAAACAGTTTAGCTATTAAGTGGAAGCACTCAATAATTATCTTGCTAAACTTACTTTGATATAAACCAACTTATCAAGATGAACTATCTTGAGTAGAAAATCTGGAAATTATGCTCGAAGTTAGATTACTGAGCAATTTACCTCGCAAGCACCGGCCAGGCTGCGGGTTAATAACAATTGCGCATGTAACCATATCATAGATGCATCATATGTGGTATACATGGCAGGTGAATGGGCCCATATTCACCTTTGATATTTCCAGAATTTATGGGCTTCAACCCGAACTCTTTAGTTGGTCAGTTCATTAATGAGAACAAGTGATACAAGAGAATTCGTAAAGAACTTTCTAGTTCTTTAATATTCACCTATGTGAATTTGCACATCATACTTAAAATGAGATGGCTAACACGAATGCCAACTGAATAAATTATCAATATTGGTAAACTTCAAATTTACACCATGACATGTGCATTTATCAATAAACTTCTGGTTCATTATGACATGGGTTTTTATACCAATAGATATCCACTTTATTGTGGCATTCTTTTGTTTGTGTAGTACAAACTGGAGAACAAAGCGGGTAGCTTTTCATATGCAAATTACCCCGTTACAAGTTGTAGTAATAGGAGATATAAAAGCCTTCCTTTATTTATAGTTTCAATATAATCAATCGCTTTCGCGTGTACTTTGGAAACTGAATAAGTTTCTTTGAGACTTACTACAGCACAATACTCAATTGTGTTTTTCCAACATAGTAATAATTGGCTCTTCTAGAGCTCTCAATTAATTTTGTACTACCACAGATTCATCAACATCCATGTGGTGAATATCTTTCTTAAAGAGAAAGTTATACCATTATGGTCTTGTCAAACTTATGTGCAAGATATATTTCTTGCATTATCGTTGTCCTTTAATAGTCATATTTCCAAAATACTTTGACGTACAATAGGTACGTGACCAACGATCATTCATGCCATATATCATCTCAAACCTCCTTCTAGGGGTGAGTGTGGTATATTTAATACCAATTTCATGTTCATATTCTTCCAATAATGAATATGTATCAGATGTTGTCACATTCACTTCGAGGATATGTGATTTTGTTATCCTTTTCAAATCTATAAATGCGTCAGGCATTTGATTTGCTATTCTTTGCAAATGGATAATCTTTTGTGCCTCTTTCACAAATAGAGGTATGTGGATCAAGATGAGATAATGATGCATTTTTCCATAAAATTTCCCGTTTGGTTTCACCAACTTCTCCCCCTAATTTTGGGAAAAGTGTCTCATCAAATTGACAGTCTGCAAATCGTGCAGTGAACAAATCTCCTGTCAATGTTTTGAGGTAGCGAATAATGGAGGACGATTCAACCTCAACATATATTCCTAACATTCTTTGCAGACCCATTTTGGTGCGGGATGGCGGTGCTACAGGCACATATACTGCGCATCCAAAGATTCTTAAATGGGATATATTGGGTCCATGACCCAAAACCAATTGCAACGGGGAATATTTGTGTCAATTCGTCAGTCAGAGACGAACTAGCATTGCTGTGTGCAAAATGGCGTGACCCCAAACCGAAGTGGGCAGCCGACGAACTAGTATTGCTGCATGCAAAATGGCGTGAACCCAAACCAAAGTGGGCAGCCGACGAACTAGCATTGCTGCATGCAAAATGGCGTGAACCCAAACCGAAATGGGCAGCCTCGTTTTCATGAGGAATTCAAGATTATTCTCATCTATTGTCTCAATATGATATCCATTTTGAATGATATCTTTAAAACTCAACAAGTTCCTTTTAGACTTGGAGGAGAACATTGCGATTGATATCATTAAAACTCAACAAGTTCTTCTTAGACTTGGAGGAGAATATTGCATTCTCTAAGATAAACGTCATGCCTTTGGGCAGAGTTACAGTTGCTCTTCCGGAGCCATCAATCAATTTACTTCCCATGGTTTGACATATAAAAGAAATACACGAACATATGAATAAATAAGTTCAATTCGTTTGTGTCACATAATATTTTCAAAATCTGCAGCTAACAAAATCAGATATGTTATCCATAATTGATTACTTTGCAGTTTGAAAATTTCAGTTTAAATATTTTCTTCAAACAATCGATTGTTGAACATTGACAATCGATTGTTAAACACACACAATCGATTATTTGCTATTTTGAAAAACTTCAGATCACACTGTCTTAAGACAATCGATTGTTAAACATAGACAATCGATTGTTGGCTGTTTTGAAAAATTCCAGAGCACACTGTTTTAACACAATCGAATGTTTAGCATTGACAATCGATTGTTGATTAATTTTGAAAAATTCCGGATCACTGTCTAACGACAATCGATTGTTTGACATAAACAATCGATTGTGGATGATTTTTGAAAATTTCCAGATTACACTGTCTAACGACAATCGATTGTTAGACATAGACAATCGATTGTGGATGATTTTTGAAAAATTCCAGGTTACACTGTTTTAAAGACAATCGATTGTCAAACATAGACAATCGATTGTTGACTGTTTTTAAAAAATTCCAGATCACTCTGTTTTAAAGACAATCGACTGTTGATCATTGACAATCGATTGTTTTGCAGTTTTTATGCGAAATATATAGATAACCGACTAGTTTTTCAGGTTAGTCGATTACCCCTACTGGAAAGTAAAAATATTATTGATATTTGAGCATATTGATACATTCTAAAGAACTAATACTAACATTATGTCATGAACTAACTAATACGAGCTAATACTGATGGCTATTAGTTTATTCATTCACTAATACAAACAAGTAAACTAAAATCAAATAGCTCCATCTTCTTTCATCACGGATCCATCACCGATTAGGTGGTCTATCTACCCCTCGGGTTGCTCAAAGAAGTCTGCCACATCCAAGTGGGTGATGTCAAAGTTGTCGTCAGAGACAAAATTCGTTTCAGGGCGTTTACTCTTTCGAGATGCTTGATAAAGGTCAACCAAATGTCATGGTATACGGCAAGCCTTTGACCAATGCCCGTTTCCACCGCAACGATAATATATAGTTTATAAACTATTTGCTTTTGGTTTCTTATCGTATCGTGCTTGTGGCAGAGTGACCAACTTCAGGTTGTCATATCTCTTCTTTAAGCCATTTCACAAGATAGGTGGATCCTTGACGGTGAGATATTCAATCTTCAAACCTTCATCAAGGTGATGGCGCAAGAAAATCAAGGCCTTCGCACATTCTTGGGTGGATGCTTTTTTCTCTATCTTTGATGGTGTCTCCGAGACCCATAGCATCTAAGTGGATTTCAGCATCCAACACCCATGTCATATAGTTCTTGCCCGAAATTTCAAGGGCAACGAACTTTCTTTTCATAATGTCAGACATAAACCAAAATTACATCAAGAGCGTGTTCATACTTACGGGCTCTATTACAATTATCACATTCACTTCAGGGAATGGATCAAAATCATGTGCTTTACACAATCTCATGTCAAATATTACTTTCATAAAGTGAAAGATTATTTTGAGAATCCTTATTGTTCTCATTACCACAATAATGACGATTATAACTTCGTCTATTACCATGTCCACATCCATTGATACCTTTACGGTAATTAGTCTTCTTTCAGACTTATCACATACTGCTACCACATTCTCTAAAGGGAATGGAGCAAATTCAATTGGACGGAATTCTTTGCCACGTCCACATTCATTGATACCTTCATGGTAATATTTTAGTCTTCTTTCAGACTTATCATATACTGCTTCCACATTCTCTAAAGGGAATGGAGCAAATTCAATGGGACGGATTTTCAATTATTTGCCCACAATCATACATGAATTTAATCATGGCAGGACATAGAGATTTTACCACTTCATGTGGTTATAATTTCTTACAAACTCCATTAGAGTTATAATCAAACTTTGTTGTCTATGCTTTGTATATAAAATCAAATTATAGAATTTCAAGAATTTGAAAGGGAAAAGTAAATTACTTACCTTTAAGGTATACCAAAAAATGTTGTGATATCAAATATACCTCTTGTGTAAATTCCTTTCTTTCTCTCACGTTTTCCTTTTCCTTTTTGTCCGTATAGATATTTGCCTCTTCGGAAAGATGAAAACTTTGGCATAGCAATTTGTGGACAGTTTCAGGACACATAAATGAACGGCGAGAATACCATTGCAGTCAGCATCACATCAATGGCAGCTGATAATTTCCTTCTCTTTTGGTCAACTAAACCGAACCATGAAGAGAATATATTTCGTGATGGTTAGAGACTCGTGCTGATAACGTGTTATGAAATAATATAAAAGACAAGAACAATAATGCAAGAACAAGAGCAATAGAGAGAAGAGTAGAGAGAGTTCTTCTTATTGATACTTAGAGAATGTTAGGAGTGATTTACAATGGTAGAAGACCCCTTTATTTATAGGGAGGGGGATGATTTATCTATCAAGAATAGAACTCTAGAATCTCTCTAATTATAGACATTTACCTTAAATAGGAGATTTCATAACAATTTAGTAATTATACAATTTATAAGAAAATAGCATATATTAATTAAAATTTAATACGAGTTGGACGGGTTCGGTTGTAACCCGAATTTTAACCCATCTTGATCCAACCCATCTTAGCCCAATGAATTTTTGGGCGGGTCAAATTATTGACTTAACCCATTTTGACCCGTCCAAAATTGATCCAACCGGTCCATTTGACACTTCTATTTCTGGGCATAACTCATAAGAGAACTATTCCCCTTAAGTACTTAACAATTACATCACACCTTATAAACTTAATTATAGATGCTCATATCCATTTCATGTTACAACGATGATAGGAAAATAAATGTTAAAATAAAAAATAAGAAAAGGAAGTCAGACTTGCAGCATCCAGTCAATTAGATTTCTGACAGTCTATGGAGATTAATATACATATAAAAGAATAAAACCAAATTGTATTATGGGGTTGAGTCATAATTAGGGTTAGTGGTATATACAAGGCAAAGGCAGAGAAGGGAGGACACATTGATGTTAAATATGTGGGGTTATTTAATTTGTTGGGATTTCATGCAGATTTATTCCTTCTTTGTTTCTGGGACCTGTGGGCAGTTGAGTATGGCAAAGAGGGGCCATTCGTATATTGACATTCTTGTGAGAGTTAATTCCTTAAGAATGAGGGCACTGCTCTTACCTTCTCTGATTGGGACACACATTATTTAATTTGTAGGGATGACTTATCATTGCTATATTTCTGCGAAACAAATTTAGCTCTCATTTATAGGTTGAAGGATATTTCAAGTTTGTATAATTATCTTGTGTTGGTGTAATTTTCATCATTATGTTTGTTCTTACTGTGTTTGGCTAAGCTTATAAGCTGATCAAACTGGTTTGTATACACTTTTTGGCTTATCTACGCGTTTGACAAAATTAAAAGTACTTATAAGCAAAAAATAAGCCAAAAGTTATAAGTTGGTCTCCCCCAACTTATCAAATTTCAGCTTATAAACACTTTAGGTTTGACGAAAATATTTATTATTCTATCCCTAAATTAATTTTTTTTAAACAAAATTTTTGTATACCCAGTATTTCAGCTGTTTATTATTAATTTTAGCATCTTTATCAAAATACGATAACTACTTATATTTTATATCAGTTTCAGTATTTAAAAGTGTTTGCAGCACCTAATACTTATCAGCTACTTAAATCAGCTAAGCCAAACGGGCTCCTCGTCTATCCTTCCTTTGTCTGACTTAGGATTTCCTTTTTTAAAACAGTACTATAACTTTTTTGTGCTGTAATGATAATTTAACCTATTGGAAAATGTCACTTATCTTATATCTGTATGTTACAAAGCAAAGCCCATTTCTGGGAATTACTTGTAATTATCTTGTGGATAAATTAATTGTGATCTTTTTTTAAAGAAGGTATTTTTTTTTAAAAAGAAGACATTATTAAACAGGTTGGATCAGAGTCAAATTTTGATGAGACCGATTGATTAAGCACAAGGGAGAAAAGGGAAAGGGAATTACAGAATGGAGAACCCTCGTCCACAGTGAAATTGTGGTAATCTACAAACTTAACTAGTAAGATTTTCGATTATGATTTTTCTTTTTTGATTATGTATATTCGGATATTTACAGTTTCAAGATAACCACGCGGAAGATTGTCCACAACTTGCATCAACATTATTTGGATGTGCTTTTTGACGTTTATCTTAAGACGTATTCCCTTCTTTTTATTTCCGTGAACTCTATTTTATTTTTGGGCGGGGAGGTAAATAGACTCTTTTCGCCTCCTTTTTAATGTCTGCCCGAAGACATGTTAATATTTAGAAAAGAGGATGTTCAGAGGAAGTACTGAACTAGTGAATGAAAGGAAAGATAACGCCAATTTGGTTGTCAGGACATATAATCCGTTTGGCCAAGCTGCAAATATCAGCTTATTTTAAGAAGCGTTTTTTTTTTCAAAAGTACTTTTAGTGAAAGCAGTTTGTATTTGGCTAATTAATTTGAAAATCACTTTTGAGCAGCAATTAGTGTTTGATCAATCTTTAAAAAATTGATTCTAAGTGTATTTTTCTCAAAAGTGCTTCTAAAAAAAGTATTTTTGGAAAGAAACTACTTTTTTTTGCTTCTGCTTCTCCTCAAAAGTACTTTTTTTCCTTCCAGAAGCTTGGCCAAACACATCAATTTTTTGGCCAAAAGTGCTTTTGGCCAAAAAAAACTTGGCCAACAAGCTATTAGAGTGAAATCAGTTCAATTTTTTTTGGGGGGGGGGGGGGGGCATGACTGTTCCCAAACAGTGAGAAATTATTTTGGATCTTTACACAAATCGCCGGTATGTTTCACTATTTACTTTTCGTAGCCGATATATATAGTTATACACAAATTATATATAGCTATATACATATTATATATAAATTATATATTATATTATACATTCATCGACTATTTTAAATTTAAGTTATTGAATGAGCTGCTATTTAAGTTAATCTTCTAATTATTTAGCAAGACTAATAAGCTTAAATGGATTCTCAAATTTGAATGTCCCAATACCATTCTAATGGGCTATTTATGAGTTGTTAGAGTATTTTGAGTAAAAATGGCGTGTAGTGGCTTAAGGGTGTGTCTTTAATTTTTATCCACAAATTATAATTCTCAGCAAAAGTAGCCACTACTAATAGAAAAAGACAGTTTTACCCTTTCTTCTTCTCTTTCGCATTGCATTTTCATCTGGAACACCTAAGGTGATTTCACGGTCGGCCTCCTCCATGCTTGGTCAATAGCATCGGGTCTATTAGTGGCCCCAATTACTAAGACAGAACCAGGTCCATCACGAGACCCTTCTGATTTTGCTTCATATTTCTTTTACCAATACGTACAGTAGTTCCTTTTGCATTATCAAAATTTTCAAGTTCTGAATTTTTTAGCAGATGTCTCAATTACGTACAGTAATTTCTTTTTTCTTACCTTGTTTTTGTTTCTTTTGAGTTCAAAGATTAAAAGTTAAGAACATGAATCTTTAAGTTTGACATGCAGGTTTAAAAGTTAAAGACAGACAACCCTTAAATTTGACATGCAGGTTCAAAGAATAAGGACATACAGTCCTTAACTTATAGTTTCAAGTTCAAAACTTAAGGACAATCAATATTTAAGTTATTGTTTCAAGTTCAAAACTTAAGGACTTTATGTCCTTAACTTTGAATTTCAGGTTCAAAAATTAAGGACAAACAGTCCTTAACTTATTGTTTCAAGTTCAAAACATAAGGAATTTCTGTCCTTAACTTTGAGTTTAAAGTTCAAAAGTTAAGGACAGTCAGTCCTTAACTTACGGTTGCACGTTCAAAAGTTAAGGACTAGCAGTACTTAACTTACAGTTACAAGTTCAAAAGTTAAGGACAATATGTCCTTAACTTTGACTTACAAGTTCAAAAGTTAAGGACACTTGGTCTTGAAGTTTGAGTTCAAAGTTCAAAAGTTAAGGACATGTAGCCTTGAAGTCCTGAACTTAGAGTTCCAAGTTCAAAAGTTAAGGACATGTAGTCCTGAAGTCCTGAAGTTAAGGACATAAGTAGAATGGTATTTTCGTCCGAGCAATTAAAGTTTGTTAAACCAGTGGCTAAAGAGTAAAGACATTTAAAATGCTGGCTTTAAAATAAAGACATGAGCGGTTAGTGGCTCTCTGTGAAGATCGCCCTATTTTGATGGGCAAAACTCACTTTTAGTTGTTCGAAACTATTTATATTTTGTAGCCATAAAAATGTATAAAATATATGTATTTTCTGTATGTATCATACAAAAACATGTATGTGTATACATACATATATACATACATATTTCACTCTACTATTGTTATATTAAAACTGTATGGATTTCTGAACCAACTTTAAAATTTTGGGCCCTTCTTTTCATATAGGGATTTTTACCTTCCTATACCACATATGAAACCTTATTACCCTCAATATTTAAGGTTTAAGTTAATTATATTGCAGCATACCAAATTATCATTTTTATACCGTAATTCAAATTAGAGATATAACTAAGGGTTGATTTATATTTGGCATAATTATATGTCTGTATCTTCCCACTTTCTCTTTCCTTTCATCCCAACCCCCCTCCCCACATTACCTTTACCCGTAACCCTCTTCCCCTCCCACATTTTACCTTTACCATTCACTCTCCCCACGTTTAGCGCCAGTTTTCTTCTCAGCATAACCAAAACTACCCATGTTCTTCAATTCACAAAATATTGTATTTAGCGTTCTACAAAATTGGGATTGTTGAGTTCCAAATTGTTAGAATATACGCTTAACGCTAGAGGGGGGGGGGGTGAATAGCGTTTAAATGAAATTCTATGTAAATTTGCGGAATTTAATCTTGCAAGAATAAAGTGAATGCGGAAATAAAAATAGCAAGGAGAGAACAAACCAATTTTATCCTGGTTCACCACAACGTGTGGTTAGTCCAGTCCCCGAGAGACTCTCTCGAGTTTTCCACTAACTTTGTTAAGATTACGGGTGCCTAACAAACCGTTACAAGTGCTCGTAGATATACCCTCTACAAGACTTCAATCCGCTCGAGGATACCACACCTCAAGACTTCACAACAAGGAATTGACCTTTCCTTCTTACAACAAGGGATTTCAACATCCTTTCAAGTGTTTACAAACACTAAGCACTCAAAACAAAACTCTCTTAATAGAGTGGGTATGAGTAAAAATAATAGGCTCAAGATCACAACAACTTATACAAGGATTTTGGCTCTCAAATGTAATGAAATGAATATAAAATGATAAGCAAGAGTGTGTAAGCTTTAAGCAATGATAATGATCAGTTGTTGTGCAGAAACAAGTGATTTTGAGGTGTATTTATAGTGTTCAAAATCACTATGACCGTCGCGTAATTGCCAATTAGTGATTGCTAAAATTTTGCTCATATAATCGATTATGCGATTCTATATAATCGATTATTTAAGATCAGTCAAAAATGATATGCAGATTTCACGCTAAATAATCGATTATGTTTGACTTAATAATCGATTAGTTGGTAACGTTAAGAAATCAATCACCGATTTTACGCTCATATAATCGATTATAAGAATCTACATAATCGATTATTTTTCGGTGATTCAAAAATCGCTGGCAACGGTCTTAACATAATCGATTACTTGAAAACACATAATCGATTATTTTCTTTCTTTGAAAAATCTGATGCACACTGCCTCAACATAATCGATTACCTGTAAGGACATAATCTATTATTTTTGTACTTAGAAAAATCTGGTGCATACTGTTTTAAAATAATCGATTACTTGGAAGTGAATAATCGATTGTTTAGCTGTCTTTTAAAATCTGGGACACACTGTCTCAATATAATCGATTGTTAAAAGTATATAATCGATTGTTTCGTTGTTTTTGAAAAATCCAGTTTTGGCGGTTTTAATATAATCGATTGTATGGTTCATATAATCGATTATATAGGTCCAAATTTAAAAGACATGTTTAAAAACCATTTTGACTAAAATGCAAATCATTTTGTTTTAACACAACGATGCATGATTTGTTTAAAAATGATTTTACGAGAGAAGCCAAGTCTTAAATCAATTGTCGGATCAAGAGCATAAATATAAAACGACTCAACTATAAATTTGTTGATTTTCTTGACCTTGCTCGTTATTTCTCATGTGCTTGATCTTTGGCATATGTCGATATTCCATGCGCGTTGGTTTGTCATTTATCAAAACCTACAAGGATGAACACACGTTTAGTTATATCGACTTGAGGACGTGTTTCAACAATTTCCCCCTTTTTGATAATGGCAAACCAATATCGGGATATGCATATTAGGTAATGACAATTGAAGACAAGTGAATGAATTCCCCCTCAATTTATGAATTCCCCCTTAATTTATGCCAATATTATTAGTATGCATAGCCCTTATTCTTCCCCCTTTTGACATTATAAAAAAATAATAAACTTTTCATTAAACGATAATAAGCATACATAAGAAGGCACGAAAAATAGACAATAGATTAATCAAACGACACATAATAAGAAAAATAATTTATTCTTCATTGACATCCGTCTCGGCATCCGAAACTCCTTCCTAGGGTATAGTTTGGGCCGTCATCTCTAGTGTAGAGAGAAATATCTTCACCATTTCGGGGAAGTTTAGTGAGGAATTGCAAGTTCTCCTCATTTACAAAAATTTGAACTCCATTGATTGTATAGACAAGTTCATCATCGTCGTCCTTCTTTAGATTAGAATAGAAGGCACGAATTAAATCTTGGTGTATATAGGAGTATTGAAGATATAAAAAGTCAATAAGTTGACACTGAGTAAGAATATTTTCTGTTGTGGGAGGTGCGCTATTGCGGAGATATCTTGTAGTGGAAAAACGAGGTGGGAGTATCTCTCGACTTTCAAATTTTTCAAGGAATCGAGCGAGTTCGCATTGAGAATCAAAACGCAAATAAGAACCGTCTTTATAAGGAAAAACGGGTGGAGGTGCGGCGGAAGAGGAGGCAATACTCTTGCCGGCACGAGAACGTTTGGACCGCCTACTCGTCATTTTTATGAAAATTTAAGAGCTGATGCAACTGATTTGAAGCTTTGAGAAGGGTGTTTGAAGCAACGATTGAAGATGAAGTGAGAAAATTTGAAGAGTGGAGACCCTTATTTATAATGTGGAGGATGGGACAGCATTTAAGGTGAAAAAAGCTGTAAAATTGAAGACTCAAACGGTAAAAAAAACGGTAAAAAATTTGAAAGTTGAACGTTGGATATTCGATTGTGGAGATATGAGAATCGATTATTGCGTGACAGAGACTTTAGCGTTTTTCGGAATCTGGGAGATAATCGATTATGGATTTGGGAATAATCGATTTTTGCTTGACAGTGAGCTCAGAGTTCTGCGGACACAGGAAATAATCGATTGTTGATTTTGAAATAATCGATTATATGGTAGGCAGTGAGTTACGAACATCCGAGACGGTAACATACTAATCGATTAGCTAGTGTCCCATAATCGATTATTTACTAAACACCTACAAAACATACGAGACGGTAATGTAATAATCGATTAGCCAGTTTTTAATAATCGATTGTTTACTTAACACCTGCAAAACTTAACATTCAATAATCGATTAGCCAGTTTCAAATAATCGATTATTTTGCCTGATGCCCAAATTCCTGCAAAATCGATACGTTAGATAATCGATTATAGTGTATGAATAATCGATTATATTTCACCAGTGACTGAAAATTCCCCCTATCTTTGGGGCGATACCTGCAAAAAAGAATTAGGCGCCTCCGACGCTCAAGTCAGTAATTATTCAAAAAAAATGCAATGCATGAATTAGATCATCGCGGAGTCAAGAATTCCGAGTTCACTATGAATACGGAAAAAGGACTCTTTCTCTAAGGGCTTTGTGAAGATGTCGGCTAGTTGATATTTGGTTTCAACAAATTCATTTTCGACATCGCCCTTGAGAACGTGATCTCTTATAAAATGATGTCGAATTTCTATGTGTTTCGTTCTTGAATGAAGAACAGGGTTCTTCGTCAAGCTAATGGCGCTAGTATTATCACATCGAAGAGGGATATGATCGATACTAAGGCCATAGTCCAAGAGTTGCTGTTTCATCCAAAGGATTTGAGCGCAACAACTCCCCGCGGCTACATATTCAGCCTCGGTTATGGACAACGCAACACTTACCTATTTCTTGCTAAACCAAGAAACTAGAGAGCTACCGAGCAAATGGCAAGTGCCACTAGTGCTCTTGCGGTCCAATTTGCAACCTGCAAAATCGGAATCGGAGTAGCCAACAAGTTGGCATGAAGAACCTTTGGGATACTATAGTCCCACATTTATGGTTCCAACGAGATATTTCATTATCCGTTTTACCGCAGTTAGGTGCGACTCCTTAGGACATGATTGATATCGAGCGCATAAGCACACGAAAAACATGATGTCCGGTCTACTAGCAGTTAAATAAAGAAGAGAGCCAATCATACCTCGGTACTTTTTGGTGTCGACTTCCTTACCTTTTTCGTCCTTGTCGAGATGGTCGGATGTACTCATTGGGGTAGCCATCGCTTTGGCGTTGATCATTTCAAAGCGATTTAGTAATTCCTTGCAATATTTCGATTGACAAACGAAGATTCCTTCCTTCATTTGTTTGACTTGTAACCCCAAGAAGAAATTAAGTTCGCCCATCATAGACATCTCAAATTTGCTAGTCATGACTTCTGAAAACTCCTTGCATAAAGACTCATTAGTTGCACCAAAAATAATATCATCAACATAAATTTGAAAAATTAGAATATCATTGCCTTTCCTTTTGATAAAAAGCGTAGTATCGACTTTTCCTCTATTAAATTCATTTTCCAAAAGGAATTTGCTCAAGCGTTCATACCAAGCTCGTGGAGCTTGTTTTAGACCATAGAGTGCTTTCTTGAGCTTGAAGACATAATCCGGAGATTTAAAGTCTTCGAACCCGGGGGGTTGCTCAACATATACTTCCTCTTGAATAAATCCGTTAAGGAAGGCACTCTTAACATCCATTTGATACAATTTAAAATTCATTGATGAAGAAAAGGCAAGTAATAGACGAATTGCTTCTAAGCGTGCTACGGGTGCATATGTTTCTTCATAATCTATTCCTTCTTCTTGGTTATAACCCTTAGCAACTAGCCTAGCTTTGTTTCTAGTGGTTATTCCATTTTCGTCTAATTTATTTCGAAAAACCCATTTCGTACCAATTATGGTATGATTATCGGGTCTTGGTACCAATTCCCAAACATCATTACCTTTGAATTGGTTAAGCTCCACTTGCATTGCCAAGGTCTAATGTTCATCCCCAATTGCTTCGGAAATGGTAGTAGGTTCAATTTGAGAAACAAATGGTACTTACCCCTTGTTCAATGTCGCAAATTACCTTATCGAGAGGATGATCTCTAGATGTCCTCCAGGCCTTAGGCATTACAGAATCTACCTCTTGTGATGGTGCTTCCTCCGTTGGTTGTTCCAAGGTTTCGTCTTGGGTTTCCTTTGGATTTTCCTTTTGCACTTTGTCTTGAATATTTAATTTGTTTAAACAATCTGCAAGATCAACACAAGAATCCTTTCTCGCCAAGCGAGTATCATTTTCACAAAATGCTATATGAGGAGATTCCTCAACAGTTTTGGTTCTATGATTGAAAGCTCTATATGCTTTGCTACGTGATGAATAGCCAAGAAAAATTCCTTCATCCGATTTGGCATCAAATTTTCCTAGGTTGTCTTTTCCATTGTTGTGAATAAAGCATTTACAACCAAAGACTCTAAGATGGGATAGGTTAGTCTTCCTTCCCTTGTTGAGTTCATAGGGGTTTTCAAGAGTATCGGTCTAATAATAGCTCTATTTATAATATAGCTTGCGGTACTATCGGCATCCGCCCAAAAAGATTTGGGAATATCGGCCTCATCGAGCATGGTTCTAGCAATCTCTTCGAGACATCGATTTTTACGTTCAACCACTCCATTTTGTTGTGGTGTACATGGAGCCGAAAAGGTATGTTCAACACCGAGTTCGTCACAAAAATCTGCGAAGAGATTATGATCGAAATCTCCTCCATGATCACTTCTTATGGAAGTGACGGTTGTATTCTTTTCATTTTGCACACGTTTAAGAAAACTTCTAAAAGCTTGAAATTCATTACTTTTATGAGCGAGAAATAGTGTCCATGTAAATCTAGAATAATCATCAACAATAACGAAAGAATAAAGATTTCCACCATAACTTTTAATTCTAGATGGACCGAAGAGATCCATGTGCAGGAGTTGTAAGGGTCTAGTGGTAGATACAACATTTTTGGATTTAAACGAGGCTTTTGTTTGTTTTCCCTTTTGACATGAATCGCAAGTAGAGTCTTTTTCAAATTTTATCTTCGGAAGACCCATCACTAAATCTTGTGAGACTAATTTGTTTAATAGATTCATGTTTACGTGAGCTACTCTACGATGCCATAACTACATGTCATCTTCTTTACTTAGAAGGCAATTCATATAGCTTGATGACGAATTTTCAAGATCGACCATATAAATGTTATCAATTCTAATGCCACGGAGAATAATTTTAAAATCACTACGACGGAAAACTAGGCATTCTTCGGAATCAAACAATACAAGATTTCCCTTGTCACATAATTGACTTATGCTCAAGAGGTTATGTTTGAGACCTTTAACTAGCAAGATATGCTTAATGGAAGAAGATTCATCCTTACCGACCGAGCCGATGCCGATAATTTTTCCTTTGTTATTGTCTCCAAAAACAACACTTCCTCCTTCCTTGGGTGTTAGTTGAAGGAATTTGGATGCGTCTCCGGTCATATGTTTTGAGCATCCACTATCAAGGTACCAAAGTACACTTGACCCCTTCAAACACACCTACAAAACAGATTAATGAGTTTTTGGTACCCAAGCCATTTTGGGTCCTTGTGCGTTAGGTGTAAAATAGTGTTGTGATTGACTAGCCGTGAAAAGTCTATGTCTAGTGAAACATGCAGGGGCTATATGTCCTATTCGATTACAATAGTGGCAAATCACATTTGGATTATGCATTCTTCTAGGTTGATAGTAATTAGAGGGTTTAAATTAATTTACTCTATTTGGAGCATTGAAATTTCGAAGGTCTCTTCTAGGTGCTCTAAATTGCTCAAAATTTCTTCTAGTGTTTGTAGTGGTCCTAGGGTAGTTGTTTCTAGGTTGAGTATGTCTAGGTTGCGATCTTTGAAAGCCATTTCGAGATATTCTAATATGATCAACATTTCTTCTAGGATGCATATTGGTTCTAGGATTGTTATTTCTAGCATTTATGTTATTTTGCCTAGGTTGAGCCTTAGGTTGTTGGGGGATGGTCTCAACTTTTTCTTTAGGCTCATTTTAAAACCTATGCCATGTTTTGTAGACTTTAAATTAACAAGAACATTATTTAGGTTTTTGTGAGAGGAATTGAACTTATTTAAGGTACCTTTAAGACTTTCTACCTCATCTTTTAAAGCTTTACAAGAAATACAATCTTTATTTGAACTTTCCGGCTTATCGGAGCTTCTTTTTCCATAAAATTTATTTTCGTGTTTTAGTTTCTCATTTTCAAGAGTCAATTTTTCAAACTCATTTTCTTTCAAAGATAATTGTTTCTTTAGTTCATTTATCTTCTCATTTTCAAGAGTCAATTTCTCAAAATCATTTTCTTTTGAAGATAATTGTTTATTTAAATCTTTTATGGTTTTAGAAGCTCCTATAAATTCACCATATAGTTCATCAAAAGCATTTTACATTTCATCAAGAGAAAAGAATTTCTTGGAAGAATTTTCACATACCTCTTCTTTGTTTTCTTCATGTGCCATGAGACATAGGTTGGCGGTTTCCTCTTTTTCTCCATCGCTTGATTCATCCCCGGAGTCACCTCCCCAAGAGATGTAGGCTCGTTGTTTCTTTGTGGATTTATTTTCGCCTTTGCTATTAGGACAATTTGATTCGATGTGTCCGGCTTCTCCACATCCATAGCATTTTAATTGTCCTCCTTGACGCTTTCCTTTGTACTCCTTCCGCATGAATTTTTGAAATCTCTTGATTACTAGTCCAAGCTCGACATCTTCGTCGCTTGACTCCTCATTGTGTTGAGGTTGAGTTGTTGATGCTTTGAGCGCAATCTTCCTTTTCCTTTGATCATCCAAAGGAGAGTTAAGAATAGTGGATTCGTAAGTTTTGAGATTACCTCGCAATCCGTCGATGGTGACGTTTGGGATGCCGATTGATTCTTGGATTGCATCGGCTTTGGACCGCCATTCCGGAGTGAGGCTTCGTAGAATTTTCCGGACAAGCTCCTTATCCGTAAACGTCTTTTTGAGGGCGAGGAGATCATTAACAATTTTTGAAAATCGTTCGAACATCTCGTCTATCTTCTCATTTTCCTTCATACGAAATAATTCATATTCGTGGGTTAGGAAATCAATTTTAGCTTCCCTTACCTGTTCCGTACCTTCGTAGGTGATTTCTAGTTTGTCCCACATTTGCTTGGCAGTGGTGCAGCATGATATTTTTCTATAGTCGTCGGGGTTCACTGCACAATACATTATATTGATTGCCTTTGCATTGTTCTCCACTTTTCTAATATCGTCCGCGTCATATTCCTCTTCTGATTTTGGGACGAGTTCTTCACCAACCTTTTTGGTGGGTTGTTGTTCTCCATTTTTGATAATTTTCCACAATTGGAAGTTGTTGGATTGGATGAAAATCCTCATTCTCTCCTTCCAATAAGTGTAGTTGGTTCCATCAAAAAGTGGTGGCCTTGTGGTGCATGAACCTTCACCTATTCCTGCATAAGCACTACGAGTAGAAGCCATGGAAAGATTCTCTCAAACGGTTAAGTCTTACAGAGAGTTAGGCTCTGATACCAATTGTTAGAATATACGCTTAACGCTAAAGGGGGGTGAATAGCGTTTAAATGAAATTCGATGTAAATTTGCGGAATTTAATCTTGCAAGAATAAAGTCAATGCGGAAATAAAAATAGCAAGGAGAGAACAAACCAATTTTATCCTGGTTCACCACAACGTGTGGTTAGTCCAGTCCCCGAGAGACTCTCTCGAGTTTTCCACTAACTTTGTTAAGCTTACGGGTGCCTAACAAACCGTTACAAGTGCTCGTAGATATACCCTCTACAAGACTTCAATCCGCTCGAGGATACCACACCTCAAGACTTCACAACAAGGAATTGACCTTTCCTTCTTACAACAAGGGATTTCAACTTCCCTTCAAGTGTTTACAAACACTAAGCACTCAAAATAAAACTCTCTTAATAGAGTGGGTATGAGTAAAAATAATAGGCTCAAGACCACAACAACTTATACAAGGATTTTGGCTCTCAAATGTAATGAAATGAATATAAAATGATAAGCAAGAGTGTGTAAGCTTTAAGCAATGATAATGATCAGTTGTTGTGCAGAAACAAGTGATTTTGAGGTGTATTTATAGTGTTCAAAATCACTATGACCGTTGCTTAATTTCCAATTAGTGATTGCTGAAATTTTGCTCATATAATCGATTATGCGATTCTATATAATCGATTATTTAAGATCAGTCAAAAATGATATGCAGATTTCACGCTAAATAATCGATTATGTTTGACTTAATAATCGATTAGTTGGTAACGTTAAAAAATCAATCACCAATTTTACGCTCATATAATCGATTATAAGAATCTATATAATCGATTGTTTTTCGGTGATTCAAAAATCGTTGGCAACGGTCTTAACATAATCGATTACTTGAAAACAGATAATCGATTATTTTCTTTCTTTGAAAAATCTGATGCACACTGCCTCAACATAATCGATTATCTGTAAGGACATAATCGATTATTTTTGTACTTAGAAAAATCTGGTGCATACTGTTTTAAAATAATCGATTACTTGGAAGTGGATAATCGATTGTTTAGCTGTCTTTTAAAATCTGGGACACACTGTCCCAATATAATCGATTGTTAAAAGTATATAATCGATTGTTTCGTTGTTTTTGAAAAATCTAGTTTTGGCGGTCTTAATATAATCGATTGTATGGGTCATATAATCGATTATATAGGTCCAGATTTAAAAGACATGTTTAAAAACCATTTTGACTAAAATGCAAATCATTTTGTTTTAACACAACGATGCATGATTTGTTTAAAAATGATTTTACGAGAGAAGCCAAGTCTTAAATCAATTGTCGGATCAAGAGCATAAATATAAAACGACTCAACTATAACTTTGTTGATTTTCTTGATCTTGCTCGTTATTTCTCATGTGCTTGATGCGCGTTGGTTTGTCATTTATCAAAACCTACAAGGATGAACACACGTTTAGTTATATCGACTTGAGGACGTGTTTCAACACAAAATATTCAAACTATCTACATTGTGTTTATGGCACTGTATCACAAATTGTTCGAAAATGTTCAAACTATCCACAAAATTGGCTTATTTACAGCACCGTATCATCTTTGTACTAAATATGAGTATTTTGGTGTTAGCATACCATTTGCCTACCAATAATCTTCAAACTATATGCATTGCGTGAAGACTCAATGTAGTTATTGTATATAAATTTTGTAGCTTTTTATCATAATTTTTATATGTTTACCTTCAAGTTCTATGTAGTTAAGAAATAAATATTTGTCAGTTGAATATAACTTATATAACCAAAAATAAGAAATAAATACTCCAACCGTAGAAATGCGTTATCCACAATTAATCTGTAAATTGTCTATAAAATTTACAAAAACTACAAATTAACTACATTTAACCTACATTATAACGACGATTTGGAAAAATTTACACATTAAAGTTCTTCAAGTTGGAATTGGCCACGACAACAATTATTTTCTAGACACACAATGTACCGATTCACACTATCCAACCCAGTATGCATATGATATGATTAAGCCCTCACCTATATTTTCAGAACAAACACAAAGAAAAAAAATTACAATATTAAAAATATAGTATCTACAATATATCTACATTTTATCTACATTAACTACAAACTACAAGTAAACTACAATTTGCCTATAATTTATCTAGAATCTGGAGACACTATTTATTAAAATATTTTTTCCTACATCAAATAAAAATTATAGTCAAATTGTAGATATATGTAGTAAAATTGTAGATAATATCATAAAACTAAAATTCTAAGCATTTTTGAACTATACAAACCTGCATTCTCATCTACCACAATGGCATCAACTTCAAAATCTCTAAATCTGCCATATTTATTTCAATTGCCATTAAATTATAGCATAATTACGATTTTGGACATGATTTATTATTGTTGTTGTTGTTGATGTTTTTTTGGATTTATAGATTGAGAGAAGAAAAGATGAAGAGGAGATATATATGAGCACAATTTGATAGAAGAACGACAAAGAACAGTTTTTTTTTTTAAACTTTGAGTTGTTGAAACTCGAAAATTTAAATTCTACAATTTGAATTCAAATTTTCGAAGTTGTTAGTAGTTGAATCTGTTCGTTGTATTAGCAGCTGTTCGTTCTTTTTTTTTTTCTTGAGAGTTTGAATTGTAGTTCTGGAGAAAAATACGCAGATGAGAAATTTCCTTTCCCTTTTTAAAAAATTAAATTTAATATAGAATCAATTAACACCAAGATTCTCTCCTTAATTTTAACGCGTTTTTTAAAAATATTCTAACTTTTTAATGCCTAATAATCGAATAATATAAAATTTGTAGGCAAAACATGAACTGAGCAGGTAATATACATTCAAATCTAATTCCATTAAATTCATGCATGCCTAACTTTTGTTCTTTATCCTCATTAGCGGTCAAAGGCTATGTTGAGAGAGCCTGAAGAATTTATAGAAGCAAAGATGTGAGAAGGTTTTCTTCCCCTTTTTTTTGTCCCCTTATCATAACAAATTGAAACAAATGAGAATTTGCATGTGCCTCACTGCTTTAGTAGAAATGACACCAAGTAGCCACATTAAAGAGCTACTATTTAAAAATTAGCCAATTAGTCTAGAATTTTAGTTTTTCAATTTAAATTTTCAGAATATTTTTGTTCTGAATTGTCCTGAAATTAAATTGTGTAGTTTAAAATTTTAGGATAAAATAAGTATTGGCTAATCTCTAAATAGTATCTGAACGAAAATACTGTTCAAAGATAAATCTGAACCAAAATACTGTTCAAAGATAAATCTGAACCAAAATACTCCGGCATAATATACTGGAGTTCCAGTATAATGTACCGGTCCAGCATAATATACTGGAGCCAGCACAGTATACCGGTCCAGCATAATATGCTGGAAGTTCATACACAGGTGTACCGAACTCCAGTATTTATATATTGAACTGGTCTCTGTTGCAGCAAAATAGTGGCAATTATTTATTGACTTGGCAAACGCTGGCTATTTTTGAATGACCAGTCCGAAAACTGGCTAGACAGTGCTGTCCAATAGGTTCTCAAATTCACTATTTAATTTTTAAAATGGTCCATCAAGATTATAAGTTAATTTTCGAATCAGTAACTGTGATTTAAATATTAGTTCAACAAATCAGTAACTATGATTCCTCAAGAAGATAAATGTTTATAATTTAAAGGGTAAAATAGGTATTTGGCAGTTCAAAATTTAGAAAATCTAGTTGAGATATTTTAGTTATTTTGTTGCTACAAACAAAAGAAAAGTGATTTTAGGAGATAATTTGGGATAGTTGTGTAACCATTTGAGTAATTGACTCCTTAAATATGTGGGTTTAAATTCTGAATTTGATTTTGTGTGATATTTAGAGTGGGTGTTATTTAGACTTATTAGAAATAGTATAAGGAGATTGTCTATAAAGTTTGAAGTCATTTAATGGAGATTTGGATTGGTTTTGAACACGAATTGCAACTGAAAATCATGAAAGAAGTTTGTCTACATACGCTTGTATAAAGGTGTATAAAAGTGTATAAGATGTGTTTATACATTCAAGACACTGTTATACAAGACTATATATAATTATACAAAAAACCAACTTCGTCTTGTTGCTTGCATTTTTTCTTACATTTAACTCAAATCTTTCTCAAATCTACTCCAAGTTATTTCAAATTTAAATTTCAAATTCCTTTTAATATTTTTCAATCAATTGGAACAACATCAAATCCAAAGAACTAGCAAACTCAAAACCTATTTTCAAAAGCAAAGCTTTGAATGGTCTTCAATGGTGGACCTCTACTATTCAATTTTCTTACATTGCAACCATGTGTCATAAGAGGAGAAGCAGAAAATATACAGTCCCCTTGAAGCATATGTAGAAAATGTGAGAAGAAGAGATGGTGAAAGTAATGGTTGTGAGAATATGAATTTAACCTTATAACTTTTAAAAGCAATAATTGTAAGAACACACAAATTTTAAATTTGCTAGTACTTTTAAAATATATACAATATGAGCAAGATTAAATAAAATTTAAAAATATGAGCCATTTTTGTTATGCGGTGAAGTCATATATATTACCTTGTAATTCAATATACGTCTTTTGTGGAAAAATTAATACACGAGATTTGATGAATGATAATACCGTTTATTTGCCAAAAGCCGCCACCAACTTGTACAGGTGGCCGTTGTGTTCTTATTCTGTTGCAAAAATCTTTTTAAGGGGAAAAATAAACACAAAATAACGTTGATTCATCACTTCTAGTCACGCAAAGGTCAAGAGAACAACTTGATGGTTCTATGTGACGTCGATTATTATATAAGTAAATTTAACCTATCTTCTCAAAAAACTTTAACTAACTTTGGCTTTTCTTCTGTTCTCCAAATTGTTCCTAGTAATTTACTTAGTTTCTGTCCTAATGACGAAGAGGAATAAACACTAATTTCGAAGACAACTGCACTAGCTGTGAGCTTCAAAAGAACCACTACTAATTTCTCCATATATCTCTATGGCATGCATTAATAACAAAGGATGGGAGGTTCTTAGTAGAAAGATCAAGAGCTGTTTCAAAAGGAAAAAAGGAATTGAAAACAGAGACAGCATAGCAGAAAGATGGGAACTTTGAGTGGGAAGAACAAATGGAAAGGCTTATCTGATCGTTTGGATTACGATCTCCGAAGATATTTCATTCACTATGGCCAAATGTCACAAGCTATATACGACTAATTCAACAGTGAGATAGCTTCGAAATTTTTTGGGAAATGCCGATTTTCCAAAAACAACCGCTTCGCAACAATCCCTACAAATATGAAACTACCAAGTATTTCTATGGATCTTCAGATACAAGTAAAACAGATCAAAAGATCAAAGTATCAAATTGGATTGGGTTTGTCGCTGTTGCCACTCATGAGGGTAAAGTTGCATTAGGGACGAGAGGCATATTGATTTCCTGAGAGGGACTTGTTAGGAACGAAAAAATCAGATGTCATGCTAAAATTAGTAAAGCAATAATTAAACGACGATAAATCAGACAACAGAAGAGAAATATATCAAAAGAAAGACAAACATTTACTGTGGTTCAGTCATTATACCTACGTCAACCGATGGAAATGAGCAATCCACGATATAAAAGATAGTACAAAATATTGAGAGAACAATCTTACAAAGATGCAAATACAAGTAGCGCACTAACTGCTGGCCCGAAAAGTTCTCTCATTAAAGATGACTCTCAAACTCCATATGGCTACATTGTGGATACTAATGAACGAGAAGCGAGGTTCCTCAATTTATAGAAGTCCAAACCTTTTCCTATAAGAAAAGGAACTAGCCAAATATGAAAAATTTATAATTGCCTTCTAATAGAAGGAAAACTCAATTATGGTAAATATATTGTCCTTTTCTTCTAGAGATAGGAAAACCAATATGGTAAGAAAACTAGGACAAACACATAACATGACAATGTGTCCTACAGAATATCATGATGATAATGACTAGTTCTTGGTCAAACTGTCACGACCCCAAACCGGACCCTCTCGTGATGGCGCCTCATGTGAAGGCAAGGCCAGCCGACACAATCCCCAATTCTATTTCAATAATTTAATTGGATCAATCTAAGCCCTTTTTAATTAATTAGATATTGCATAAAGTAAATTTAAATGAATAGTACAGAAATAGATACACCCCGACATCAGGGTGTCACAAGTCACGCGCATTTAGTAAGATCTAAAATACAACAAAAATGCTAGAAATATTAAATACAGTCTAATGACATCAAGAGGGAGTAAAGCAATGCTGTGGACGTCGGGCATCTACCTCACTAAACTTACCTCTGCTCAGCCAAACCCGATACCGGGTGTACAAATACATGAATCTGCACACAAGGTATAGGGAGTAAAATGAGTACTCCAACTCAGTGAGTAATAATCATAACTAAAGACTGAGTGATAGAAAATCACGAAAAGTACATCAACATGCTGTATAGAGTAGTACAAAACCAATATGTAAGCAATGAAGCTGTGAAATCTCTTAAAGCACCTTAACTCACTTTAAACTTCTTAAAAAAATAAGTTTTTAACAGTTAAACAATTGAATGCAAAGTAATTAGAACAGATAAACACAGAAAATCTGCTCCTCAGGCACAAATACACAATTAAACAAGTAAATGGCAGGAAAATAAGAAAGGCAAACACATAAAAGTTTCCCCTTCGGGCACAATATCACAAATCCGCCCCTCGGGCACTATCTCAGAACAACACCAGCCTCTCGGGCTACATCTCACAGCACAATGAGTACCCGCGCTCACTGGTGTATGGAGACTCCTAGAGGGCCCATTTACGGCTTAAGCGTAATATCAAGCCATCTCGTGACATCATCTCTAGGCTCTTGACCTCATATCAAAAATCCACCTCGTGTCGTACATATCTCATACCCTTGGCTTTATAATCAAAATCATTGTATCAGCGTTGCGACATGCAGCCCGACCCAAAAGTATCCTCATGTGACGACCCCACTGGTCATTTTTAGAACTTACGCCCCGATCCCCTATTAACTGCTTCCCCTAAGTTCATTTATGCTATTTTGGTTTGCTAGGGTGTTCGGTGTTAGGATTCGGAGTGTTTTGGGATACTTAGTCCCTAAATGAGAGTTTATGTGTTGGAAAGTGGTCCGTAATCAGAACAACATGAAGACAGCCCTGGAATGGAAATCTGATAGTTCGGTTAGCTCCATTAGGTGATTTCGGGGTCGGGAGCATGTTCAGAATGTATTTTGGAAATCCGTAGCTCATTTAAGCTTGAAATATCGAAGGTTGAATTTTTTAAGTTCAATAGTGAGTATTTGATATGAGTGTTGGAATGGAATTTCGAAAGTTTCAGTAGCTTTGTCATGTCATTTAGGATGTGTGCGCAAAATTTCAGGTCATTCGGACGTGTTTTGATTAGGTTTATGATCGAAAACGTGTTTTGTTGAAATTTGAAGTTCTTAGGTTCAAATCATTGATTAATTCGAGTTTCCGGCATTGTTTTAAGTGATTTATGTATTGGTACAATTCCAATGATGAAATGGGATATGTCCGTAGGGTTGGTAAGGTCTCGAGGGCCTCGGGTGTGTTTCAGATACTCAGCGGAGCATTTAGAGTTTGAAAGATTGTAGAAAAATTCTCAGTTATTGCAGGTTGGATTTTCTTCTTCGCGTTCACAGCTTTTCGATCGAGTTCGTGTAGGTGTGACTTACTCCTCCTTTGCGTTCGCATAGTGTAATCTTGGAGAAGGGGCCAGGTCCTCTTCGCGTTCGCATCAACCTCCTGTGTTTGCGGAGCATGAGTAGTTTCCCCTTCGCGTTCGCGTTCCCTATGTCGCGTTCGCATAGCTCGAGACCCTAGGCCTTTGCATTAAAACTCCTCCCTTTGAGATCGTGAAGGGCATTCTTGGCCAGCTAATATGTTCTTCGCCACGAACGCGAGACACCCTCCGTATTCGCGATGCATTAATCTGAACGGTACTTAACATTTCAAAATCCGAGGGTTTGCCATTTTCTTCAAAATACAAGTTTGGGAGCTCGTATTTGGGAGCAATTTTGAAGGTTTTTCAAAGGCAACTACTCGATAATGGTTTTCTACTCCCTTAAGCTTATAATCCACTAATTTAATCACAAATTTATCCTTAATTTTGGATTTCTAAATGAAAATTGGGGGAAAACTACTTAGACCAAACTATTGAATTTTGAGTGGGCATTTGACCTCCGATTTGGGAGATTTTTATATGGTTAGACTCGTGAGAGTGCAAGGGTTCTGAAAATGTAAAAATTGTTCGATTCCGAAACGTTGGCTTGAGGGGCGTTTTGGTTATTTTAAATATTTTCACGCCCTAGCTTTAAATATAATAGTGGAATCTGTTGCTTGCGATGTTTTTTACGATATGTAACTGAATTGAATAGATTTGGGCCATTTGGAGTCAGATACTTGTGGAAAAGCGTGATTTTTAGTTGAATTTTGGTAACGATTCGAGGTAAGTGGCTTGTCTAACTTTGTGTTGGGGACCTTCTTCCCTTTGGAGTTGCTAATTGTTCATTGAGTTCCTTGTACTTGAGGTGACGAGCGCATACTTGAGCTAATTATTGAAAATTTAGTTTTTACTGTAAATGATCAAGTTGGAATCCTTTTCTTACTTGCCTTGTTTACTTGCAATTATAACATGTGTTAGCTAGGAAAGCATGTTTAGTTGACTTAATTGGTTTAGCTGCTTAAATTGACTTGGTTGTAGTATGTGAAGCATGTTAGGCTAGAAAACTCCTGTTGCATGGTATTTAATTCTAGTTCTGATAACCTTCTTGCTGTTCTGTGTATTTACTTTGGGACTGCGGGTGTGAGATTTCGGTATCTCCCCCCTACTTGTTTATTTTGGGGCTACGGGTTAGATTCCCAATAGGTCCCTCTGCACCTTTACATTGGGACTACGGATCGGATTCCGGTATATCCCCTCACATATACGATGGACTAACGGTATCCTGGGAGATCCACTAGGCAGTTGAGAAAGGACTACATGATGGTATCCTAGGAGATTCTCAGGGCATTATTTGGTAATGAGATGTACCTTTCCGTGTTTATTCTTATTTCGGTTATTTGTTGTTGACTTGTAGATTCTATCTTATTTCCCTGTTGATTCCATTATTCTACCTGTTTTCATACCATACATTATTATTTTTATATTTTACCTCAGTAGGGCCCTGCCTTCCTCGTCACTATCCAACCGAGGTTAGGCTTGGAACTTACTAAGTACCGCTGTGGTGTAATCATGCCTCTTCTGCACATGTTTTTCATGTGCATTACTTCCTCTCTGGCGTATCATCCTTGTGGTGGAGAGATCTTGCTGAGACTTCGAGGTTTATCTGCTACGACCGCATACCAGTAGTCTCTATTTTATTATGGCTTTAGCAAATAGTTCCTTTATTTCCTTTCATGTTGTTTAGACATTCTGGTGTAGAGCAGATTAATACATTCTAGTAGCCTGTGTTACCCGTGAGTTTCCGGATTTTGGTATTTGTTTCAGATTTGTGATGTTGAGTTGTATATGTCGATCGACATTCAGTATAATTTCCTTTCTAGATATTTAATTTGGTTCTCTATTCTCCGCAATTATTTTATTTCCGCAAATGTTAGGCTTACCTAGTCGTGGGGACTAGGTGCCGTCATGACATTTTCACGGTTAGTGAACTATGGTCCTGACAAGTTGATATCAGAGGTCTAGGTTCATAGGAGTCAAGGAACGCATGCCGATTTATTAGAGTCTCGCTGATCGGTGTTGAGACGTCTGTACTTATCTACGAGAGGCTATGTATCTGTTTAGGTAAAATCTTCATTCCATTGAATTTCTTGTTGTGCTATATTTTGACATCTAATCTAAAAGTTTTGTCTTTTATTCTCTCACAGATAGTGCGGACATGCGCTACTCGGGATAATCAGGCACCCGCCCACCGTGCTATTGCCGTCAGAGTCGGGGCCAGGGCAGAGGCCGTGGAGAAACACATGGTGTATCCAGAGCACCTATGTGAACTGTCGCTGAGGTACCGCCAGTAGATCCAGCCGGAGTTCAGGCACCCGACACGCCTACCACCAGTACTACTCCAGTGCTGCAGGAGACATTAGCTCAGCTCGTGTCTATGTACACCACATTGGCTCAGGCGGGTTTGCATCACCTCGCTGCAGCCACATCACATGTTGGGGGATAGTCCCAGACTCCCAGAGCCCACACTCCTGTGCAGAGAGTGCATATAGAGCAGGTCCAAGAGATCATTCCCGTATCACCTGCAGTGCCAAATCAGCCTACGGATGGGGCAGCTGCGTCTGAGGACGAACAGAGGAGGTTGGAGAGGTTCAAGAAGTATGATCCTCTAGTTTTCAGTGGATTAGCGGCAGATGATTCCTTGGGGTTTCTAAAGGAGTGCCATAGTATTCTTTGCACTATGGGCATAGTAGAGTCTAGCGGGGTTTCTTTTACTGCTTTTCAGCTTCGGAGAGCCGCTTATGATTGGTGGCGCACTTATGACATAGACAGTCCAGTCGAGGCTACTTCACTGACTTGGACCCAATTCTTGGAGATATTTATGAGAGAGTTTGTCCCTAGAATCTCAGGGACGCATGACACGCAGAGTTTGAGCATTTGTGCTAGGGTCATATGAGCGTTTGGAGTATACTATCCTTTATACCAGGTTGGCCAGAGATGCACCGACTTTGGTTGCTACAGTCCGCGAGAGAGTTAGCCGGTTCACTAAGGGTCTTATCCTACCCATCAGATCTAGCATGGATTGAGAGTTGGAGATGAACATTCCTTATCAGCAGGTAGTGAGCATTGCTAGGAGGATCAAGGATATGATCGCCAGGGAGCGAGTGGAGAGAGAGGCCAAACGGTCTCGAGAGTCGGGCTACTACTCTGGTGCCTGTACCCCAGCAGCAGGTCAACATGGTAGGGGTTTTGTGGGTCTTCCCATTCATTCAGTTCTTCCAGCAGTCAGCAGCGCTCCAGCTCCGCCCACAACTCAAGAGCCTTACTATGCACCTCTAGTTTCTTGCGCAGGGTGCTTCTAGGGGTCAGTCCAGCAGACCTGGCCCTAGTGAGTCACAACCACCACGTATGCCCAGAGCTTTTTTCGAGTGTAGCTATACACGTCATATGGTTAGGGACTGCCCAGACTTGGTAGGGGTGCGTATTCACAGACTGCTCAGCCACAACGTGCTTCTCAAAGTTCTCAGGCTATGATAACATCTCCAGCTGCCACACCATCTCCCCAGCCAACTAGGGGCGGAGGTCGGGGAGATAGAGTTCGCCCTCGAGAGAGAGGCTGGGCCATATAATATTCCATTCCTTCTTGTACCGAGGTTTTTGCCTCTGATTCTATCGTCACAAGTATTATACTGGTTTGTCACAGAGATGCATTGGTTCTATTCGATCCAAAATCCACTTATTCTTATGTGTCTTCTTATTTTGCTTTGCATTTGGGCATAGCTCGAGATTCATTGAGTTCTCCTATTTATGTTTCTACTCCCATGGGAGAGTCTATTGTTGTGGACCGCGTTTATCGGTTGTGTTTGGTTACTCTTTGTGGTTTTAAGACCAGAGCGGATCTATTGTTGCTCGGTATGGTTGACTTTGATATTATCTTGGGCATGGACTGGTTGTTGCCGCATGATGCTATTCTTGATTGTCACTCCAAGACCGTGACGCTGGCTATGCCACGTATTCCGCATATTGAGTGGAGCGGTACTTTAGATCACACTCCTAATATAGTTATCTCTTTCCTTAAAGCTCAGCATATGGTTGAGAAGGGGTACACCGCGTATGTAGCTTATGTGAGAGATGTCAGTGTTGATACCCCTTCTATTGATTCTGTCCCAGTGGTACGTGATTATCTCGATGTGTTTCCAGCTGATTTTCCGGGTATGCCACCTGATAGAGACATTGATTTTGGCATTGACTAGTTTCTGGGCACTCAACCCATTTCCATTCCTCCATACTGTATGTTTCCTCCTCTGTTGAGGGATATGAAGGATAAATGTTAGGAATTGCTTTATAAGGGTTTTATTCGACCCAGTGTTTCATCATGGGGTGATCATCTCTTGTTCGTGAAGAAAATGGATGGTTCTATGAACATATGTATCGATTATCGTCATTTGAACAAAGTTACAGTGAAGAACCGTTATCCTTTACCTCGTATTGATGATCTATTTGACCATATTCAGGGTGAACAAGTGTTTTCTAAGATTGATTTACGCTCAAGTTATCACTAGTTGAAGAGTCGGGAGCCAGACATCCCGAAGACTGCCTTCAGGACTCGGTATGGTCATTACGAGTTCCTTGTTATGTCATTTGGGCTGACTAATACCCTATATGCTTTTATGCATTTGATGCGCAGTGTATTCAGGCCCTATCTCGTTTATCATGTTTTCATAGATGATATTCTTGTGTACTCCAAGAGTCGGGAAGATCATGAGAAACACCTGAGGGTGATTCAGTCCCTAATAGAGAAGAAGTTATATGCAAAGTTCTCAAGATGTGAGTTTTGGTTTAGTTCTGTGGCATTCTTGGGCCACGTAGTATCGAATGAGGGCGTTCGGGTGGATCCAAAAAAGGTGGAGGCCATGCAGAGTTGGCCCAGGCCCTCCTCACCTATAGAGATCTGCAATTGCCTTGGCTTGGCGGGTTATTACCGTCATTTTATGTAGGGATTTTCATCGATTGCGGCCCTTATGACTAGATTGGCCCTGAAGGGTGCTCTATTTAAGTGGACAGAAGAGTGTGAGGCGACCTTTCAGAAGCTCAAGACAGCTTTGACTACTGCCCCTATTTTGATATTACCTTTTGGTTCGAGGTCCTAAATAGTTTATTGTGATGCCTCACGGGTTTGACTTGGAGCAGTGTTGATGCAGGATGGTAGGGTGATTGCCTACGCGTCCAGACAACTAAAGATACATGAGAATAATTACCCTATCCATGACCTTGAGTTAGCTGCTATTGTTCATGCCTTGAAGATCTAGCGTCATTATTTGTACGGCATGCCTTGTGATATTTACATGGATCAACGGAGTTTACAGCACTTATTCAAGCAAAAGATCTAAACTTGCACCAGAGGAGGTGGTTGTAGTTACTGAAGGATTATGATATTACTATTCTTTATCACCCGAGCAAGGCTAATGTGGTAGCAGATGCCTTGAGTCGCCGGGCGGAGAGTTTGGGGAGTTTAGAATATTTACCAGCTTCAGAGAGACCTATGGCGATAGATGTTCAGGCCTTAGCTAGTTAGTTCGTGAGATTGGATCTTTCGGAGCCCAGTCGGGTTCCTGTGTGGTTTCTCAGTCTTCATTGTTCGATCGTATCAACGAGCGAAAGTATGATGACCCTCATTTGCTTGTTCTCAACGACACGGTGGATGCTAGGGATGTGACCATTGGAGATGACAGGGTATTGAGGATGCAGGGTCGGATATGTGTACCCAATGTTGATGATATTCGGGAGTTGATATTGGTAGAGGCTAGTAGTTCGCAGTATTCCATCCATCTGGGTGCCGCGAAGATGTATCAGAACTTGAGGCAACACTATTGGTGGTGGCGGATGAAGAAGGACATAGAGGGTTTTGTAGCTAGATGCCTCAACTGTCAGCAGGTGAAAGCTGAGCACCAGAGACTGAGTGGGTTACTTCAGCAGATAGAGATTCCGGAGTGGAAATGGGAGAGTATAACCATGGATTTTGTGGTTGGACTCCCTAAGACTGCGAAGAAATTCAATGCCATTTGGTTTGTTGTAGATCAGCTAACCAAGTCAACGCACTTCATTCCTGTGTGTACCACTTATTCATCGAAGCTGTTGGCAGAGATTTATATCAAGGAGATTGTCCGCCTACATGGCATCCCAATTTCTATTATTTCGGACAGAGTTACTCAGCTTACATCGCAGTTTTGGAGAGCCGCTCAGCAGGAGTTGGGTACTTGGGTGATGATGAGCACAACATTTCACCCCAGACGGACATTCAGTTCAAGCGCACCATTGAGGGGCCAATGGCTATATTGGACAGGAAGATTAGAAAGTTAAGGTCAAAGAAAATTGCTTCATTAGAGGTTCAGTGGTGGGGTCATCCGGCCGAGGAGGTGACTTGGGATATCGAGTGAGATATGCACAACCGATACCCTCATCTTTACACTACTTCAGGTATGTTTTCTATGCTCGTTCGAGGACGAACGAATGTTTAAGTGTAGGAGTATGTGACGATCGAGCCGGTTGTTTTTAGAACTTACACCCCGATACCCTATTAACTGCTTCCCCTAAGTTTATTTATGCTATTTTGCTTTACCGGGACGTTCGGTGTTAGGATTCAGAGTGTTTTGGGATACTTAGTCCCTAATTGAGAGCTTAAGTGTTGGAAAGTGGTACGTAATCAGAATAGTATGAACACGGCCTCAGAATGGATCTGATGGTTCCGTTAGCTCCTTAGGTGATTTTGGGGTTGGGAGCATGTTCGAAATGTATTTAGGAAATCCATAGCTCATTTAGGTTTGAAATGCCGAAGTTTGAATTTTTGAAGTTTCTGGTCTGATAGTGAGTTTCTGATACAAGGGTCGGAATGGAATTCCAGAAGTTGCAGTAGCTCCGTCATGTAATTGGAATGTGTGTGTAAAATTTCAGGTCATTCGGACGTGTTTTGGTTAGGTTTGTGATCGAAAGCGTGTTTTGTTGGAATTTGAAGTTCTGAGGTTCAAAGAATTAATTAATTCAAGTTTCCAGCGTCGTTTTAGGTGGTTTAAGGATCGGTAAAAGTCCCAATGATGATATAGGATATGTACGTAGGGTTAGTTGAGGTTTCGAGGGCCTCGAGTGTGTTTCGGATGCTCAACGGAGAGTCTGAAAGATTGTAGAAAATTTCTTAGCAGTTGCAGGTTGGAATTTCTTTTTCATGTTCGTAGCTCTTCGAACGCGTTCGCTTAGGTGTTACTTACTCCTCCTTTGCGTTCGCGGCTTGTCACGACCCAATTCTAAATCCGATCGTGTTGGCGCCTCTCGTGAAGACAAGGCCATCAAACATATTAACAATACTTCTTTTAGCAATTACTTAGCATGAATGAGTCAAAACAATAGATAACATTATCATAAATGCGGAAGAAAATAATATAACAGGAAACCATCCCAGCTCAGCAAGAAATTGGGATGTCACAAGTCATGAGCATCTAAAGAATCCTAACACTATTACAAGACCATTAACATATAGATTGGAATTTAAAATCAACGGAAGAAATGCAGTGCCGCGAACGCTGACGGTCACCTGGTACAACTATGGTAGAAAGATCTCCAATCGGCTCAAAACCCGCTATCGGGTGAGCAATCACCTGCATTTGCACACGAGGTGCCGGGGGTAAAGTGAGTACTTCAAATCAGTGAGTAATAAATGTAAATAATAATTGAGCGGTAAGAAATCACGTATAACATATTGTCATGCTGTATAGAAGCGGAGAAAAACACTCAATTGAGAAAAATTAGAGAAAACTGCGAAACCTTTTGTAATATCTTGGCTCTGTTTTAAACCTATTTTGAAAATGATCTTTTCAGCAGTTGCAAAAATAATTTGAAATAATTAGTGACACTATGCACAGAAACCCGCCCCTCGGGCAATTTTTCTTATTCCTAGTTAGCCATTGTTACCTGACCAAACGCATCATACAGTGTCATTGTTTTCACTGTCTAAGACTTATACTCTTTTGGAGTGATCAGATGATATGAGAGCAACAGATAAAATCTCAAGAAATATAACAAACAACGAATAATGAATAAATGCATGAATGCAATGCAGTGCCAATAACGGTACACTCTGGTACCTGCTGCGGCGTGCAGCCTGCTCTATTTATTTTTCGCCGACGACGCTCACTGGGGGTGTGTACAGACTTCGGAGGGGCTCCTACAGCCCAAGCGCAATATCAGCCATCTCGTAGCATCAAATAAGCTCTAGGCCTCATTATCAATATAATACTGTTGCGGCGCCCAGCCCAATCCAAATCATAAGAAAAACATCCTCACTATCGGGTCCTCATCCCATCTCAGTCAAATAAATCCACATCTGCTCGGGCATAACATACTTTAGGGATATCATCCCTCATATTCTTTCATTTATGATTCTTGTTCAAAAATACAGTTCTTATCATATTTTTAATAGTTGAAAACATGACTGAGAGTACAGTTTATGCAAACAAGTGACGAAAAACAAATAAAGATCCCCTAAGGATTCTACAGGTCGGCACAAGGCCCTAAATATGGCAATAAGCCCAATTCACAGTAATAAAGTATGCGTCTCAATCGCAAATACAGTAGAAATAACACTCGGGATGGACCAAGTCACAATCCCCAATAGTAAATGACCCCGCACTCGTCATAGAATGCGTGTCACGCCTCAATATAGTGTTATGATGTGAAATTCGGGGTTTTAAGCCCTCAGGATATCATTTACAGCCATTACTAACCTCAGACCGGCGGAATCTCTAGCCTGTGACGCCTTTGCTCGTCAAATCGGCCTCCAAGCGCGTTGAATCTGACCAAAATCAGAGTGAATACATCACAATTTGGTAAGGGGATAATACCCAATCGAAAACAATCGGAACATAGAAAAAATCTCGAAATAGCAAATCCCGAGCCCCAGGCCCACTTCTCAAAAAATTATAAATTTTACGTCAATGGATTCCTCATCCCACGAGGAGTTCAGACATACCAAGAACTCCAAAATCCGACTTCAAATGGCCCTTCAAATTCCGATTTAAAGAATCTCAAAACTCAAGCCCTAGTTCTTACACTTTTTGCTTAATTACATGATTTTCTAGGCGGATTTCACAATAAAACGAGTATGGAGCCCAAAAATCATACCTCCATATAATCTCTTCGAATCCCTCTACAATTGCTCCCAAAACGCTCTCAAGATGCTCAACAATGGAGAATTTAGACTTGGCTCGCAGACCAAAAATGATCTTTTAAAAACCCTCCTACCCAGACATTTTCTCATCTGCGGCTCCTATCTCGCTTCTGCGACTTTCACTCCGGCGGAAATCCTCCGCTTCTGCGAGCTTCACTAACAGCCCAGGAACGCTTTTCCTGTCAAAACTCGCTTCTGCGAACACCGTTTATGCAATCAAACTCCCGTTTCTGCGGAGCCTCTCTCAAACACACGGACCACTTCTACAGTCAATAAAACACACATGCGAAGAACACACCCACGGAAAACCATCTGCTTCTGCAAAAATACCAGTTATCAGCAGACCAGCACTATCACAAATCCAAAATTCATTTCGATGGCCATCCAAAAACACCCCGAGGCCCGCGGGACCTCATCTAATAGCACCAACATGATCAAATACCTTATTCAAACTTGCTCGAGCGATAAAAACACAACCATTAACACTCAAACAATCAAATTACATCAAATTCAAGCCTAAGTTCATCCAAATCTTCCGAAACTCTCATTTGATAAAAAACCCAACCAAATTACCTCCGAATCAACTGAAATTTTTTACACACATCCCAAATATCATAACGAAGCTACATCAACTCTCGGATCAAAATCTCACCTATCAACTAGGAATCACCGAAATACTAGTTTCGCCAATTCAAGCCAAATTCCACGCCGAACCTCCAAAACCAATTCCGATCACCCGATGAAGCAAACCAAATAAGAAGAACTCCGATCCGAGCTCGTATACAAACAAGTCAACTCTTGGTCAAATCTTTCAAATTCATCCCGATTTTCCTGAAACTTGAAACCAATGATCCATGTCAGTCATAATACAAAATGCGGGGCAAGTCATGCCCGAGAACTAGAGATAAAAATGCAGAAGCTCAAAAAGATGGGTCGGGTCGTTACATCCTTCCCCACTTAAACACACGTTCGTCCCTCGAACGTTCCTAGAGTTATTCTAGAAGCCAGCCAATAGCTGAATAATTTTACCATGCATATACCCGAGGGTAATTCTACGTCACCATATCTCATGTAGGTCCGATATCACATTATAAGCGAAATTTCACAATCCATCCTAGTCCATATAACATAGAACCATATTTTCACTACCGAAATCATCCACAAGACAAAAATCTCGCATCTATTCTCTGAATAAACCCGAACTAGCTGTAATAACCTATGCTGCAACCTCAGGTGCAATTATATGATGTACCACATAGCTCAACTGCATACATCGATAACTCCCATTCACGGTAGCTGTCCACAATTGCTAAATACTGATAGAAACTTCTTATTAGCCAAAATCTCATTCCAACACTTTCATATCCTACCAATGATAAGGAAACACTCAATAAACCATAATCATTTCTCAGAATCATTCATGAAGGCATTTCTTCCCTTTTGACTAATACCACAGCAAGTTCCGAGCCAAACCTCGATATTATCCTTTCAACAAGCTGAAATCAAATCCGATCGTATCCATTAATGATCCCAATGATCTCTCCTGACCAAACACACCACCCTGGTGAAACATCAATACGGCCTACGCCTCAACTTGCGTAACTACGCGCACCCATAAGCAACGGTCTGAATATACACAGATCATGAAAATGACTCAGTTGAAAGATTTGTACCTCAAGCTCGCCAGTACTATCACAACACAAGGCTAAGAATCCGTCTCACATCATATAGTAGAGCACACAAATCAAACCCACAAGGTCATATCACCATGTAGCCTCGATAAATTGCACAATCCTATCCAACCACTGCTCCGCATGAGACACCTCAAGTCACTATAATCGAAATTGACAACCATGCACGATTGATATTTGTAACCCAAACAAATCATTATACCCATGGTGAAGCAAGTAATATACACCATACAATCCTGAAAAGACACGATCGATGCGCCATTCGTCGAGCAACACCCAATACGAACTTTCCTTAGAAACCAGGAAGCAAGGCATACAAATAGCATATGGAAAACTATTATCAACATCACACTATTATGGTATGGACCCTGGTCCAGATAACATACCCATGGTGGCGTGCCACCCAATCCACACAGATATCTCACATAAGCAGATGCACATCGAGCCAAATTTGCTCATTACAACAAAATACCGAGTATCAGTCGTAAGCATACTGAGCGCATAATAATATCTACAGTGTTATAAGCTACAAAACTCATGCACAATTGAGGTTCCCCCTTCATCTTCCACTATGAATCCTGATAGCACCGTACCATATGTGCCCATATCCAACAAATCATAATGTCTCGCAACATAGAAAGCAATTCATAGATCTATCCAGATCATTGACAAGCTCAACAACGGTAAAGTCAACCTAACCTTCAACAATACAATTCGGAGCCAATTGAGTCGACTCAAACTGGAAGCATCCGAAAAGTACCTTACCATCGGAACTTGATCAATAATCTCAACCTTTGCACTGACATCCATCATAAAGGCCCAATTAGGAAAACAAATCCTTCCCAGCCGTCCACCGGGTCTTTGGAATATATACCACTCCACAAGAACATAACCCAATGCACCTTTCCACTCAAACCGTGGCGCTTTAGGCATAGCCTATAACACAATAGTCCATAATTAATCAAACACTGAGACAACTAGTCTGAACCTCAACATCACATGTAAAATCTAACATACTAGCAACGAAAGATTCACTCGACACTCCAAATCCCAATAGTTGCGAAACAGTTCCGATACACACGTTCCACCATCAAAAATAGCCCGAACATGAGGACTCCCATGTTCAATCCCATATAGAATACGAAACATCATACCTGATCCCAAATTTCGCCATCTGCACTCATGCCACAGTTCAATATCCAATAATTTCATGACACATACTCAAAATCTCTATGCCACCAAGCATATTCGAATATCACCAGTTGATCTAATGAGAATGTGTCACAGTACCACTGAAGTACCATCACTAAATCACATTTCCATTTTTATGAAACGTAAACTCTCGTAAAACTACTTTCAAATAGTAGTACCATTTTCCCAAATTATCTGCATCTACACGCTGCTTAAGTGCTATATGAACATCCTTTCTGATATGAACTGTAACTTATCTAATCAAGAACATTCATTGATCTCATCTAGAAGAAAATCCTTTCAGAACTCATGCCTCCCAGATTCATAGAAGACGCACCTATTCAACCACGGTACCAATCAACAAGGACTCTCCAAATTGTATTTGCACAAACTAAACTGCCATGACTGAATCTTCTAACCAAATCACACCAAGCAAGTCGTCAAAACCCAAGAGCATTACTGCAAAAATACATTTGTTAACTCATTACCTCGAGTACACAATAAGAATTAATCATACCCTTACCATGCTGATCCAGTCCGCTAACAAGCTACTCCATATGTCTAAATTTCTTCTTATTTGTCTTCAACTTCATATTCATCTTTGCTGTAGTACCACAATCCTTCAACCCACGCTTAGCACACGAGACACCAAGCATAAAACTGCATCATCTGAAACCCATAAACCGCTAAATACTCTCTCATACATTTCCAGAAACACTACATTCCATAATACATTACTCAAAAGAACCCTCTACGAATCTAGCTCTGTTTACTATTTTTTACTGATACTGATACATAGAATCCCGTAGTTAACATAGAAATACTACAAGTCTTGATATTTTCCAGTGTAACTCAGTTCCTAGCCAGATATGCAACTTTACAACACTCAATTGACGTACACAGACCCTTGAACACACTAGAACCATTCTCCCAAATCGTTCACCCTTATTCAAACTGGAATTTACCTGACCTCATGAGCAGAATTACCCATGCCTCATTGTCACTCCGATATCGCTGAATGAAATCCTCGTCTCAATACAACCAACCTATTTCCTTCTCTATGCACCGCGAATTATTTACCAACAACTCTAAACATCCTGTGGTTTCCTTACCCTATGAAGCATAATATAACCTTTGCCAAAATTTTCCCTTTACTCTAGCCATAGCTAATTCACTCGCATGCCCCAAACTGGAACCAACACAACACCTAACCGTGCAACCAACTACTCCCAGCAAGCTCCTTCACTTGGATCGAAGCCATAGATTAAAATATCTTCAATAACTCATATCACTTTTACTCCATTGATGCCACAATAACCTAGTGAGATTAATCTCAAATCATTTATATGTTGTGAAAACACAGATCATCTAGTATTATAGCTCTTTTTCAATTCTATCATTCGTTCCGCAACAATTAAACCCATTCTCCTAAGCGATCGAAATTCCAAATCTTAAACACATACTTTTCACTTACAAAAAGATATCTTCTAACATACACATAAGGATTACATTGCTTCAGGACACTCCGCAGGAGATAACCCACCTGCTTCGCCTCAACATAACATTTCTATATACCTTCTACCGTCATACACCTTACCCAGTCGATTAGTCTTTCTGAGTCTGGACTAAAACCGAAACATGCTATTTACTTTACTCCCAACTAGGAGACTTAAAAAGATTCTTCACGCATCCATAACTCGGGGTAACCCACTTAATCACAATGAAAATCAAACACTTAATGGTTCATCTATCACCCAGTAGACCTTCTTTGACACTTCCTAGTCATATAGAAACATCTCGCAGTACCAACATACTCACCATATAGCTACCCAGCCGTCATTCCCACTAATAGGGGCAATACTGAACATATGAGTTAATAACACTAGCTTGCAAAATCAGCACCTTGGTGCTCAAGGCATACACAAAGATCTATCTCCAGACTGGCCCAACATCAACTCATAGATATCACATCTCGCCCCTCGATCGGGGAATCACAAGCCATCAAGGCACATTTGATACCGAGCGCTCATGCGCGCATGTGAATGCATGGAAGGAATTTCAAGAGTTACTTTTCGACCTGAATCAAGAACGTACCATAATAATTCAAGAATGTGAAGTATTTCCTAAAGGTTTTGCAACCTCTCGAGGATAAATACAGACGTCTCCGTACGATCCGCGAGACTCTACTAAACATGCTCATGACTCGTGAGACCTATGTTACCTTGGCTCTGATACCTATTTATCATGACCCAATTCCCGAACCCGGTAGTGATGGCACCTTTCGTGAAGACAAGGCCAGCCAACAGATTAACAATACTTCTTTTAGCAATTACTTAACATGAATGAGTCAAAACAATAGATAACATTATCATAAATGCGGAAGAGAATGATATAACATTACTTTTCCAACTCAACCAGAAATCGGGGTGTCACAGGTCACGAGCATCTAAAGAATCCTAACACTACTACAAGACCAATAGTATACTGATTGGAATATTTAAATCAATGAAAGAAATTCGGTTCCACGAACACTGACGGTCACCTGGCACAGCTAATGCATCGAGATCTCCAATCAGCTCAAAACGCGCTACCGAGTGAGCAATCACCTACATCTGCACACGAAGTGTAGGGAGTAAAAGGAGTACTCAAACTCAGTTACTAATAAACGTAAATAATAACTGAGCAGTAAGGAATCACGTAAAACATATCATCATGCTGTATAGAAGCGGAGAAAACCCCCTCAATTTAGTAAAGTCAGTGAAAACTATGAAACCTTTCGAAATATCTTCTGTTTTAAACCTTTTTTGAAAATGATCTTTTCAACAATCGCAAAAATAATTTGAAACAATTAGTGAGACTATGCACAGAAACCCTCCTTTCGGGCAATTTTTCTTATTCCTGATCAGCCATTATTACCTGACCAAATGCATCATACAGTGTCATTGTTACCACTGTCTAAGACTTATCCTCTTTAGAAGTGATCAGATGATACGAGAACAGAAGATAAATATCTCAAGAAATATCGCAAACAACAAATAATGAAGAAATGCATGAATGCAATGCAGTGCAAATAACAGTATACTCTCTTACTCGCTGCGGCGTGTAGCCTGCTCTATTTATTTATCATCGACGACGCTCTGTGGGGGTGTGTACAGACTCCGGAAGGGCTCCTACAGCCCAAGCGCAATATCAGCCATCTCGTAGTATCAAATAAGCTCTCGGACTCAATATCAATATAATACTACTATGGCACGCATCCCAATCCAAATCATAGGAAAAAACTTCTTCACTATCGGGTCCTCATCCCATCTCAGTCAAATAAATACACAGCCGCTCGGGCATAACATACTGTAGGGATATCAACCCTCATATTCTCTCATTTATGATTCATGTTCGAAAGTACAGTTCTTATCATATTTTTAATAATTGAAAACATGACTGATAGTATAGTTTATGCAAACAAGCAAGGAAAAACAAATGAAGGCCCCTAAGTATTCTACAGGTCGGCACAAGGCCCCAAACATCGCATTAAGTCTAATTCATAGTAATAAAGTATGCGTCTCAATTGCCAATATAATAGAAATAATACTTAGGATGGACCAAGTCACAATCCCCAATAGTAAACAATCGCGCACTCATCATAGAATGTGTGTTACGCCTCAATATAGCGCTATGATATGAAAACCAGGGTTTCAAACCCTCAGGATATCATTTACAAGCATTACTCATCTCAAATCGGCAAAATCTCTAGCCCGTGATGCCTTTGCTCCTCAAATCGGCCTCCACACGCGTCGAATCTGATCAAAATCAGAGTGAATACATCACAATATGCTAAGGGGACAATACCCAATTAAAATAATCGGAACATAGCAAAAATATCGAAAATAGAAAAACCCGATCCTCGAGCCTACTTCTCAAAATATTATAAAATTCACATCAGTGGATTCCTCATCTCGCCATGAGTTCATACATACCAAGAGCTCCCAAATCCGACGTCAAATGGCCCTTCAAATTCCAATTAAAAGAATCCCAAAACTCAAGCCTTAGTTCTTCTACTTTTGGCTTAATTCCACGAATTTCTAGGTGGATTTCTCAATAAAAACGAGTATGGAGCTCAAAAATCTTACATGCAAATCATTCTCTTCGAATCCCTTTTCAATTGCTCCCAAAAAGCTCTCAAGATTGTCAACAATGAAGGAAATTATTCTTGGCTCACGGACCAAAAATGAACTTTTAATAACCCTTCTACCCAGCCATTTTCGCATCTGCGGCTCCAATTTCACTTCTGCGACTTCCTCTCCTGCGGAAATCCTCAGCTTCTGCGGAGCTTCACTAATAGCCCAGAACCTCTATTATGGTCAAAACTCACTTCTGCTAACACCGCTAATGCGGTCAAACTCCTGCTTCTGCGGAGCCTCTCTCAAACACATGGACCACTTCTGCGGTCAACAAAACGCACCTTCAGGGACTGCACCTGCGTAAAACAATATGCTTATGCGGAAATACCAGGTATCAGCTGATCAGCACTGTCACAAATCCGAAATTCATTCCAATGGACATCCAAAAACACCCAGAGGCCCCCGGGACCTCATCTTAAAGCACCAACATGATCAAATACCTTATTCAAACTTGCTCGAGCCATAAAAACACCACCACTTAAACCATCAAATTACATCAAATTCAAGCCTAAGTTCATCCAAATCTTCCCAAACTCTCACTCGATCAAAAACCCAACCAAACCACATGCGAATCAACTAAAATTTCTCAACACATCCCAAATCTTATACCGAAGCAAATTCTATTCTAACTCTCGGATCAAAATGTCACCTATCAATCGGGAATCGCCGAAATAGTAGTTTCGCCAATTCAAGCCAAATTCCACACCGAACCTCGAAAACCAATTCCAATCACACTCCTAAGTCATAAATCACCCGACGAAGCAAACCAAATCAGAACTTCGATCCGAGCTCGTATGTACATATGTCAACTCTTGGTCAAATATTTCAAATTCATCCCGATTTTCCTGAAACTTGAAACCAACAATCCATGTCAGTCATAATGCATAACACGGGGAAGGTCATGCCCGAGAATTGGCGATAAAAATGCAGAAGCTCAAAACGACAGGTCGGGTTGTTATACGGCCCCTCTCCCGCATTCACGTAGTGTAATCCTGGAAGAGGGGCCATTTCCTCGTCGCGTTTGCATCAACCTCCCGCAATTGCGGGGCATGAGTAGTTTCCCTTTCGCGTTTGCATTCCCTATGTCGCGTTCGCATAGATCGAGACCCAAGGACTTCCCGTTCACAGTCCTCCCCTTGTCCAACAAATATTTTCATCTTCGCGAACGCGACACACCCTCCGCGCACGCGATGCTTCAAAAATCTGAACAATACTTAACATTTCAAAATCCGAGAGTTTACCATTTTCTTCAACATACAAGTTTGAAGCTCGGATTTGGGAGAAATTTCGAATTATCTTCAAAGGCAAATACTGGGTAATTATTCTCTTCTCCCTTAAGATTAAAACCCACTATTCTAATCATAAATTCATCCTTAATTTCATATTGTTGAATGCAAATTGGAGAAAACTTCTTAGACCAAACTATTGAATTTTGAGAGGGCATTCGACCTCCAATTTGGGAGATTTTTATATGGTTAGACTCGTGAGAGTACGAGAGTTTTGAAAATGTGAATATTATTCGATTCCGAGAAATTGTCCTAAGGGGTGTTTTGGTCATTTTACATATTTTTACGCCCCAACTTTAAATTTAAAAGTGGAATCAGTTGCTTGAAATTTTATTTACGATATGTAATTGAATTGAATAGATTTGGGCCATTTTGAGTCAGATACTCGTGGCAAGGGCATGATCTCTAGTTGATTTTTGGTACCGGTTCGAGGTAAGTTGCTTGTCTAACATTGTGCGGGGGACCTTCTCCCCTTAAGACTTGTTAATTGTTAATTAAGTGCTTTGTACATGAGGTGACGAGTGCGTACTTGAGCTAATTTTTGAAAATCCGCTTTTTAATTTAAAAGATCAAGTTGGCATCCTTTTCTTACTCGCCTTGTGTACTTGCAATCATACCATGTGTTAGCCTAGGAAAGCATGTTTAGTTGACTTAATTAGTTTAGCTGCTTATTTTGCCTTGGTTGTAGTATGTGAATCATGTTAGGCTAGAAAACCCCTATTGCGTGGTATTTAATTTCGGCTTTGATTACCTTCTTTTTGTGCTGTGTTTTTGCATTGGGACTACGGATGTGGGATTCCAGTAGCTCCCCCTTGCTTGTTTATTTTGGGACTACTTGTTAGAATCTAGGTAGAACCCCCTGCACCTTTATCTAAGGACTACAGACCGGATTCCGATAGAACCCCGCATATATATGATGGACTATGGGACAGTATCCCGGGAGATCCACTGGGCAGTTAAGAAATGACTACAGGACAGTATCCTGGGAGATCCTCAGGGCATCATTTGGCATTGAGCTGTAACTTTTTGTGTTTATTCTTATTTCGTTTATTTGTTGTTGACTTCTAAATTCTGTCTTATTCTACTGCTGTTTCCATTATTCTATCTATTTTCATGCCGTACATAATTATTATTATTATTATTATTATTATTATTATTAGTTTTACCTCAGTAGGGCCCCGACCTTCCTCGTCACTACCCCGACCAAGGTTAGGCTTGTCACTTACTGAGTACTGTTGTGGAGTACGCATGCCTTTTCTAAGATGTTTTTCATGTGCAGATCCAGGTGCTTCCTCCCAGGCATATCATTCTCATGGTGGAGAGATCTAGCTGAGACTTCGAGGTATATCTGCTACGTCTGCAGACCAGGAGTCTCTATTCTATTCCGGATTTAGGAGATAGTTCCTTTCTTTCCTTTCCTGTTGTTTAGACATTCTGGTGTAGAGCAGATTAATACATTCTATTAGCATGTGTTACTCGTGAATTTCCAGGTTTTGGGATTTATTTCAAATTTGTGATGTTGAGTTGTATATGCCGAGCGACATTCAGTACAATTTCCTTTCTAGATATTTAATTTGGTTTTCTCTATTTTCTGCAATTATTTTATTTTCGCAAAAGTTAGGCTTACCTAGTCGTGGTGACTAGGTGCCGTCATGACATGTTCACGGTTGGTGAACTAGGGTCGTGACACCTCAACATAGGCCCTCAGCCTTACTAATTCCAAAATCATATAAGCCGCTCAGGCTATAATAAAATATGATGCTCAGCCCAAAATATTATTTAGAATATCATTTCAAGTGTAAAAGCAGAGTAAACATAGCTGACTTTTGAAAACAGTAGAATCTAACATGATTGAGTACAAGTTTAAAGTCAAAATAGTGAGAAAATATCAATATAAATCTCCGAAGGGTTCAAATTATTGGTGCGAGGCCCAAATATGCCATTCAGCCAAAAGCATGATGATAGCAAATAGTTTTCAATCAAATACGCAGTAAAATAGTCATTCGGGATGGACTAAGTCAATATCCCCCATAGTGCATGACCCCACACTAGTCATCTAGCATGCGTGTCACCTCGATATAGCACAACGATGTACAATCCGAGTTTTCATACCCCCAGAACATTGTTTACAATCATTACTCACCTCGATCCTGTCTAAACACTGGCCCGCAATGCCTTTGCCCACACGAATCGACCTTCGGCTGCTCCAATTCTAGCCAGAACCAGCACATAATCATTAAAATATGCTAAGGAAACAAAGCTCACTCGAAAATATCCAATTCACATAAATAAAATCCAGAAATTTCTCAAACCCGGCCTCCGGGCTCACATCTCGAAATCCAATAAAATCACATTTATAAAATTTTCATTCACTCACGATTCTACCCATGTCAAATTCATCAAAATCCAACCTCAATTGCCCATTCAAATCCCCAAAAAAAATCTCAAATTGTTCTTCCACCTTTTCCCAAATTTTCACTCTAATTTCTCAATTTAAATGATGAAATTCTTGACCAAATCATGGAATTAAACCAAATATGAGTGAAGAATACTTACCCCAATAGCTCCACTAAAAATCTCCTCAAATTCCATCTTCTCCCGAGCTCTCCAATGGCTTTTATGATATTGGACTCAAATCCTCGATTTTAAAAAATATAATCTAGCTTCCCAGATTTTTCTTTAATTGCGATAGCGGAAAAATAAAGCGATCGAGAAGAAAAATTTTGCTACCTCGATATATAACTCTACACGACCGCGTTAATTAACACGCGAACGTGATACATAGACTCCTCTGAGCTATGCGATCGTGATTTCCCGTACGCGAACCCAAAGGGTAACACCTGATTCTTCCGCCATCTTAATTTCTTCTATGTGAACGCGTCCTGGCCCTCGCATTCACAAATCATAATTTCTCCATTGATCGCGATCACAACCTTACTTCTGCGATCACATAGAACATTTCTTCACCCTGCCCAACTGAGCCTACGCGATCGCGAACCCTCATACGTGATCGCAATGAACAAAAATACCTACAATTGAATGCTGAAAATCTACAAACTTCAAAACATGAAATTGATCCGTTTAGCTACCCGAAAATCACCTGAGGCCCTCGGGACCTCAACCACACATGCCAACATATCTCGTAACATCATTCAAACCTATTCCAACCTTAGAAACTCTCAAAACAACATTAAAATACTAAATTTGCATCGAATTCAAGCATAAGGATTCCAAAATCTTCCAAATTATGATTTTGATCTAAAACCCAATCAAACCACGTCCGAATGACCTGAATTTTGCACACACATCACAAATGACACAACAGAGCTACTTCAACTTCTAGAATTTCATTTTGACCCCGCTCCAAAGTCTCAAATCACATAATAGAGCTAACCAACTCATACAAATTCTGATCAGATCATATACAAACAAGTCAAATTTGGTCAAATTTCAAGCTTCAAACTGAGAACTGTTCTTTAGATTTTATTCCGATTACCCTGAAAATAAAAAATAATAATTTACATATGTCATAATACATCACAGAGGGCAAGTCATGCCAGAGAATTGACGAGCAAGGTGAAAATATTCAAAACGACCGATCGGGTCATTACACAAACCAACAAAAATATTTGGAGAAAGTAAGGATAATATTCTAGTACACAGAGGTTTTTATTCCATTTATACTTCTTAACGAGGCTTCAGAATTCAATGGGACAACCACTGCTAATGATTAGGTATGGAATTCCCCTGTTTTCTTTTAGTGAGACATTGTTTTGGTGGTATTATTAATCTTGATAATACAAAGCCATAGATTTCGTTGTGGTTCCTTAGAAAGTCATTTCTTTCTCTTTAGAGATAATACATGAACTACCCATCAAACTTGTCCGAAAAAATTATTTATACGCTTAAACTTTATGGGCGGCCTTTTACCCCACTATTCTAAACTTAAGTATATTAGATACCCCCTTAAAAAACTGAACCAATTTTTCGGGTGGCTGTGTATTACACGCACCTAAATTCCCATTTGTTAGTTTTTTCATTTTCTTTATAATTTTAGTTTTTAAAAAATAAAAATAATATGTTAAATAAATATGTTTTTACAAATTTGTGTTCCCAGTATACATAAAACAATTTTTTTTAAAAAAAATTGAAAAAAAATATTTTTAAATAACGAAAATATTTTGTTGAAAATAACTTTTTCAGTTTTTAAAAAACAAAAATATTTTGTTAAAAATGAAATTTATTTTTCCTGTTTTCAGAAAAAATCTGTTTTTACAAAAAGAAAATCTTTAAAAACTGAAAAAATAACATATTGCAAATACAAAAATACTTTTTTTGTGTAAAATCAGAAAAATGTTTTTCAAAAACAAAAACATTTTTCATAACAAATTGTAAAAACTTAAAAAAATGGGTTTTTAACAATTTTTTGTTTTATTTAAAATCTGAAAATAGTAAAAACTGAAAAAATAGCTTTAACAAACTATTTTTTCATTTTTTGAAAAATGTTTTTTTCTTCAGTTTTTAATTTTTTTAAAGATTTTATTTTTGTAAAAAACTGGAAGAATAAATTTTGTGAAAACTCAAAAACAAAAATTTTAACATAATATTTTCATGTTATAAAAGAAAAAAACGAAAAAGAAAAGTGGAAAAAACAACATTAAGTTAATTAGTTATAATATCCTATTAGAAAGTGACACGTGGAACACTAACTTAGTTTTACGTTTTTTTGCCTTCACGCGCTCCAAAACTGTGACTTACACGTTTTGGTTTAAGGGGAGTATTATATACACTTAAGTTTAGAATAGTGGGGTAAAAGGTCGCCCGTAAAGTATATGTGTGTAAATAATTTTTTCGGACAAGTTTGATGAGTTGTTTATGTGTTGGGGGCAACCCTTACAAGTTTAGGTGTGACCAACCTTGAAATTTGAAAAGATCTTTTACCTTAAAGTTGGGGGCCTCCATGCCGTCTAGATCGATTACTCTGCCATGGAAACGTGCTTCTCTTTGAGGATAATGAAGGAGTCTATATTCGGGTTATCCATAAATTGAGGTCTGACTCTAGTGAACTTGAGAAGTCTATCTTGGATTTCTTAGGGGTAAAAGATTTAGGAGGTTCTTCCATGGGTCATTTTCCAAGGGCTTTCTTATTCATTTGGTGAGTATGATCAGACGACTCTGTTTGAGAAGAGCCAAACCATTAAGAATGATAACTCTATATCTTCCTTAATGACATAATCTCTGATGAAATGATGCTTAATATCTCTATGCTTAGCTCTAAAATGATTCATATGATTCTTTGGAAGATATATAACACTAGAAATGTTACAAAATATTTGAATAGGCTTAAAAGATAATTCATCGTCACCCAGTTGATGTCCATCCAAAGTTATTGTATATACTACTGTCGAATGACAATATACTCTGCCTCAGTTGTAGATAATGCAACTGAGTCTTATTTCTTGTTGTTCCATGATATTAATGTCTTTCCAGTAATTGACATCCCGCTGGTTCTTTTCCTGTCTTCTTTATCACTTGCAAGATCAACATCTGAAAAACCTTTAAGTTTAAAATTGTTGGATCGTGGATACCATAGTCCATAAGAAATATTTTCGATGAGATAACAAATTATGCGCTTCACTACTGTCAAATGCGATTTCTTAGGAGACGACTGAAACCTTACACATTTACACACATTGAACATGATAGCTGGTCGACTAGCAGTTAGATAAAGTAAGGATCCGATGATCCCATGATATTTGTTTTATCCACTGAATTTCCCTTTTAGTCTTTGTCAAGACTTGTTAATGGGATCATTGGTTTACCAATTGCTTTAGCATTGCTCATGCTAAATTTTTGAATCAATTCCTTTATGTATTTGGTTTGGAAAATAAATGTTTTCTCCTTGGATTGTTGAATTTGAATTCCATGAAAAAATGTGAATTCCCCATCATACCCATTTGAAACTCACTCTGCATGAGATTAGCAAATTCCTTGCACAAGAGAGCGTTAGTGCTTCCAAAAATAATATCATTAACATAGACTTGGATAATAATATTACCTCCAGATAATCTTTTCATAAATAATATTGTATCTACTTTACCTCTTGTGAATCCATCATCAGTTAGAAATGAACTAAGCCTTTCGTACCAAGCATGAGGATCTTGTTATAGTCCATACAGGGCTTTAGTCAACTTATACATATGGTAAGGAAATTGTGACTTCTCAACATTAGGAGGTTATTTTACATATACCTCCACATCAATAAAGCCATTCAAGAAAGTACTTTTAATATCCATTTAAAAAAGTTTAAAACCTTTTAAGGATACATATGCAAAAAGAATACACATTGATTCTAACCGTGCTACCAGAGCAAAGGTTACATTATAGTTGACTCCTTCCTATTGCGAATAGCCTTGAGCTACTAAACTGGCTTTATTTCTGACTATATTTCCATCCTCATTAAACTTGTTTCTGAATACCCATTTTGTTCCAACAACAGTCGCATTTGCTTACTTATGTAACAGTTCCCAAACTTGATTCTTGTCGAATTGATCGAGTTCATCCTACATAGCTTGTACCCATCTGGAGTCTTTTAGGGCTTCATTCACTTTCTTTGGCCCAATTTGAGTAATAAGCGCAATATTTGTCTTTTTCTTGAGCTCCCTGGTTTTCATCCTACGCTAGGATCCCCAATGATAAATTTTTTTAGGGTATTCTGGTTCACTTCTCCATTCATTTAGTCGCGTTCTAGCTACAGGAGTAGTTGACTCTTTTTGTGGTTCAGTATGGTTGCTATCAGGATCACTAGTCGACTGTACGACTATGTCTGTACTGTCAATCGACTATTGTGACTTGTTTATTTGTGAAGCTTCTTGACTGGCATCTTCATCACATGAAATGATTCCTTTCTCGGCCGTAGTTTTATTTTCACTAAATATGACATGTACTTATTCTTCTACCGATAAAGTACATTTGATATAAACCCTAAAGAATCTACTATTAATAGAATAATGGAGAAAAATACCTTCATTACTCCTTCGATCAAACTTTTCAAGGTTGTCCTTACCATTATTGTGGATAAACTATTTGCTTCCAAACGGATGAAAGTAGCCTATATTAGGCTTTTTAACTTTCCATAGTTCATATGGAGTCTTCTTCAAGGGGTCTTACGAGACATTTGTTGAGGATATGACATGTTGTGCTTACTACTTCTCCCCAAAAATAATTTGACAATGAATGTTCTAGTATAATTGTTCTAGCCATATCTTACAGAGCTCTATTCTGGCGCTCAACTACCCATTCTGTTGGGGTGATCTTGGGGCTGAGAAATTGTGAGTATATCCATCATCGTTGCAGAAATTTTCAAATGCTCTACCTTAAAATTCTCCTCCATGGCCACTTTGAATGGTAGATATTAGTTACCCTTTTTCTCTTTTAATTATTTTGCAGAAAATCTCAAAAATTTTCAAGGCTTCATCTTTATGAGATAAGAAAATCACCCATGTAAAATGTGAGTAATCATTAATAATAACAGAAGCATATTATTTTCCTCCAATGCTGGCAGATTTGGTGGGGTCCAAACAAGTTCATGTGAAGTAATTGTAAGGGCTTGGTTATGGACACAATGTCTTTTGGTGAGAAAGAGTTTTTAGTTTGTTTACAATCTGACATGCATCACATACATGATTTCTAGAGAAATTGAGTTTGGGAAGTCCAATAACTGGATCATGTTTGGAGAGTTTTTTCTATTAGATGCATGTAGGGGTGTTCAAAACCGATCCGAAACCGAAAACCGATCCGAAACCGAAGCTTAATGGCTTAGTGGTAACGGCTTAACGGCTTAACGGACGGGGAACAGATTAAAATTTTTTTATTAACGGCTTATCGGATTGGGGGCGAATTATTCAATTTTCTTAACGGGTAATCCGTTAACCCGTTAAGAATATATATAATTTATTTTTATTTATATAATTATATATATTAAATATAAAAAATTAAAAACCTTAAAAAAAGAATAAGTATAGTGTTCTGTACAGTGTACTCAGTACTCACTGACTCACTGTCTCGGGTGGTGCTCTCCACTCCACTCAACCACAAAAAAAATTTCTTATATTCTAATGCCTAATTAGTAATTACTATTTCTCATTCTAGAGAAAGACTCAAAGACATAAAAGTGAGACTGAGGTCTGAGAACAGAGAGGAGAGAACTGAAACCCTAACACCTAAAGCAGCAGCCGTCAGCCAGTACCCAGTAGCCACCAATCCTTTCCGCCTTCGCTCGTTATCGTCTACTTCCACCAGTCGTCGGTCTCCCTCCTCTCGCCATCTCGTCTCTCCACTTCGCCAGGTACTCTTCTTATCCTCATCTAAATGATTTAGAGATGGCTTATCGTAGATTTTAACTTTTTTGAGATACAAATAAGTTATTTCAAGGAGTTGGGGACTTTAGTGGCAGGAGGCAGTTAGGGCAAAGCTTGAAAGCTATATGGAAAGCCATGAAATATAAGAAAGTGTTAGCTTTGGGGTTAGCACTACAGTTGATGTACCTTTTCTTTAACACAACACTCTTGTTCGGGTTTCCAGGGAACCTGATGGATTCACTTTGATGATTCATCATTTGGTGCTTTATTGCCAGTATTTTTTTGGAAAATCAGTTATAAAATTTGAGAAATGAATTTGTGAGACAGTAGGACAGAAGCAGTGATCAGCCCTCATGGTTTGGAAGTTTTTAGAAGCCAACAGTCAAGCTTTTCCTCAATGTTGCAATCAAATAGAGAATGTATGAGCTAATTAATTGTTTTACTATTTGCATACGTTGTGTTTAAAAAAAAAAACTGGACAGTGAGCTACTGAGCTCGCTGCTTGCATTATAAATTGAATGTATTGTGCGGACAAAATACATTTGAGCCCATAGGTATTAGACCGATAAACAGCCCAGTAACCGCCCGATAAGAGCTAACCCGATACCAATCCGCCCGACATCTTATCGGGTGGCTAACGGATGAATACATTTAAAAGCCGATAACCGTTAAGCCAAACCGTTAAAGTAAAAAGCCGCCCAATCCGCCCAATGAACACCCCTAGATGCATGCTTGCATGGACAAATGTTTTTGCCATAGCCATGGATCATCAGATATGGATGCAAGCAAATATGTCTATCTAGTTGTTCGATGCCATCAAGAATGTATACATTTCCATACTTTTTCCCTGGAAGAATGATTTTACCTGACTCAACTTCAATGGCACATCCCGTATTCTTGAATTCAATTTCATATCCTAAATCACATAGTTGACTTATTCTCAAGAGATTATAGTTAAGTCCATTCACCAGGTATACTCATGTAATATCACGGTTATTGCTGAATGGAACTTTGCCAGTACCAAAGATCTTTCCTTTTGAATTATCACTAAATTTGACATTATTTCCATTTATTATTATGACTTCTTTGAATAAATTCTTATCACCCATCATCTAACTGGAACATGCACTGTCTAAGTATTATTTCCCTTTGTGACTCTTTTAGTGGTGTCGTCACGACCCAATTTCCATACTCGGTTGTGATGGCGCCTCTTGTGAAGACAAAGCCAGCAAATTAACCCAAATCCTATCTTTAACCATTTTTAAATATAAACTAATAGAAATTACAACTTAATGGCATTAAAAAAATATTAGTTACAATCCAACACAACCCGACCGGGGTGTAACAAGTCATGAGCATCTAAAGAAGACTGAACACCGCTACAGGGCCAATAATATATATAAAATAAAAACTGGAGTTCCAAAGATGAAGTCTGGTGCCGCGAACGCTGGCGGTCACCTTGCTCAGCTACAATAATAATACCTTCCATCCGCTAATAACCCTCTTCCTGGCGAACAATACCTTCAACTGCACGTGAGGTGCATGGAGTAAAGTGAGTAATCCAACTCAGTGAGTAACAAGAGTAAATAATAACTGAGCGGCAAGAAATCACGTAAGAGCACTCCATCATGAATTATGGGACAGCACAACCCCTTTAGAAAACAGTAAGTCCGAGAAAAATCCTTTAGAAAATATCTGGCTCAGTTTAAAAACTCCTTTTGAAAATATCCCTTTTACAACAATCAAGCAAATGAACGCAAATTCAGATAGTGCAAGTCCGCACAAAAGTCAGCCTCTCGGGCACATCACTCCATTAACAAATAACGCCAGGGTATCTGGTAAAAGTGTAAGAAATAGCATGGATGTCAATGATATGAGAGTTCTGAATGTCATGCCACGTAGTACAAACAGGAAAAAATGTGTGAATACAAAGAAATGCACGTGACCACTGCGGTGTGCAACCCGATCCATTTCGATACCCGCGCTCATTGTAGGGGTTCAGACTCTGGAGGGGATCCTACAGACCAAGCGCAATATCAATATTACACCGCTGCGGTACGCAGCCCGATCCATGCATAGTCCAGAGATGCACATAAGCTACTTGGGCAATATTACAATAACAATTCTCAGCTCAAAACATTAGTAAAATATCATTTAAATTTTTAAATCTTAGAAGGCTGAGTTTGCAAAACAGTATTTAAAACCATGGATCGAGACCAAATAATATGCAGAGTAATGCAAATATTAGTGATATCGATCCTCGACGGACACAAATAATCGACACCAATCCCAACACATGGCAATCAGCCCGAATAATAATAATATCAATTAGGTTCAGCCAAATACGCGGTAAAATCAACAATTGGGACGGATCCATGTCACAATCCCCAATGGTGCTCTACTCCACGCCCCTATCCGGCATGTAAGTCACCTCAATACAGCACTATGATGTGCAAATTCGTAGTTTCAAATGCTCAGGATATCATGTACAAGTACTACTCACCTCAAACCGACGAAATCTCTACCCGCAAAGCCTTTGCCCCTCAAACCGGCTTCCACGCGCATCGAATCTAACCAAAATTGGATAGAATACACCACACAATGCCAAGGAAATAAAAACCAATCGAAAACAATAGAAATATAGCAAAAATCTCGAAACTAGCAAAACTCGAGCCCGGGATCACTTTAAAAAAAATTATGAAACTCACATTACTGGAGTCCTCGTCTCGCCACGAGTCCATACATACCAAAAACTCCCAAATCCGAGCTCAAATGACCTTTCAAATCCCAATTTGAAATATTGAAACTCAAGCCCTAGCTTTACCCCTTTTAATGCATTTCAACCAATTACCATGTTAATTCTACCATAAACTTGAATAATTAGGCCAAGGAACTTACTCCATTTGATTCTCAGTCAAAACCCTCAAAAGTTCTCGCCCAAAGCTCCAAAATCGCTCAACAATAGAGGAAAAATGACATAAGCTCGCAGATGAAATAATGATATAAAACTCTTCTGCCAACAACGATTTTTCGCTTCTGCGGTCGCATTTCCGCTTATGCGGGATCGCTTCTGCGGCCAAAATCCGCTTATGCGGTTTTTATTAAAGTTCACAAATTCCCTTTTTTGCGTCCAAAAATCCACTTATGCGGATCACCCATTACAACTTCTGGGGTTGAAAGTCCCCTCTTGCTGACTCGCTTTTGCGGACACTGTTCTGCTTATGCGGAAACTCCTCACCAGACAGAGAATCGTTTCTGCGCTCCTTCCCCAACTTCTGCGGTCCATTTCTGCAGAAGTGGAAATACCAGATGAAGAAAATCACAGACCTGAAGCAACTTCAAAAACTCTCATTTTTAATACTCGATCTTACCTCGAGGCCCCCGGGACCTCAACCAAAAGCACAGACATGATCTGTTACCTTATTCAAACGTGCTCGAACCATCAAAACACTATCGAAAACATCAAAATCCTCAAATATCATTAAATCAAAGCCTAAGTTTCTTAAAACTTCCGAATAGCACATTTGATAAAAAACTCGACCAAACCACGTCCGACCTAATATTTTGCACACATATACAAAATCACCTAACGGAGCTACTGCAACTCCCATAATTCCATTCCGACCCTCAAATCTAAATCTCACCGATCCACCAAAATTTGCCAATATACTAACTTCGCCAGTTCAAGCCTAATTTCATATCGGACCTCCAAAATCATTAGCAATCGCACTCCTAAGTCAAAAATCATCCCCCGAAGCTAACCGAATCACCGAAAATCACATCCGAGCCTTTAAACTCAATAGTCAACATTCAGTTGACTCTTCCAACTTAAGCTTTCCATAAGGAGACTAAATGCCTCGTTTCTTATCAAAACTAGTCCAAATCAACTCTAACAGACCACATACCAATGATGAAATGTGAAGAAGCATCGAATGGGGAAAATGGAGCACTGACACATGAGACGACGGGTCGGCTCATCACATCCTCCCTTACTTAAACAACCGCTCGTCCTCGAGTGTATCCAGAGTTGTACTAGAAGTGGACCAATAGTTTAATGACCTTACCAAGCATATACCTGGGCTGATCCCTCGTCACCCTATCTTGTATACAATATAGCTGAAATTTCACGGTCCATCTAAACCATAAAGCGTAGGACCGTATTATACTTTTCGAAATTATACACAAAACCAGAACCTCACATCTATACTTAGAATTAACCCGAACCAGCTGTAATATCCCACAACTGCAACCTCAGGTGACATCATACAATATACCACACAATACAACTTTCGAAACGACAGTCTCTATTCACAGCAGTTGCCCGCAATACCCAAATACCGATAGATAACCTCTTATTTAACCAAAGTCTCATTCCAACACTTTTTTATGCTGCCAATGATAAATGAAACACGCAATAACCTATAACAGTTTCTCAGGTGAACCATTCATGAATTCACTTCCTTTTTGACTACTACCACAACAGATTTCCGAGCCGAACCTCTATATGAACCTTCCAACAAGCTGAAACCAAATCCGTTCCTATTCATTAATGACTCCAATAACCACCTCGAATCCAACACACCACTCTGGTGATATGACACCTCCATACAGGCCTAAGCCACAACTTGCATAATACACGCGCCTATAAGAAATGGTCTGAACATACTCAAATAATGACAAATGGCTCAAATGAAAGAGCCGTAACTCAATCTCCTCAATACCATTTCAACACAAAGGTGAGACCTCGTCTCACATAATAGAAATAAAGTACCTGAATTCTCCTAGAAAGGTCATAACTTCACATGGCCCCGCCACCACGTGCGATCCTATCCAAACACTGTTTCACTTGAAGCACCTCAAGTCACTATGCTCCAAATCGCCAGCCACACATAATTAATGTCTGAAGCCAAAGCAATTCATTACACCCACGGTGAAATAAATAACATACGACACGCAACCCGATAGGTCATACACAATACTTTATTTACCGAGCAACACTCAATTACTCTTCCCGCTCGACTTCCTTTCTAAATCTTTAATAGAACCGCACCACATGTGCCCATATCCAATAAATCGTAACATCTCAAAGCACAGAAAAGCAACTCACAAATCTCCTTAGATCACTAACAAGCTCAATACGATCGGATCAGCCTATACCTCAGCAATACAACTCGGGACTATCCAAGCTAACTCAAGATAAATACGTAGCCACATTGGCCTACCAACGAACTCAATAATAAGAAGCCTGAAGCTGCTCCTCCCACTACTATAACTCATGCCGGAGCCGTACGATATGGTGCCTTGCACCAAATAAATACCAAATCCAAAATCTCGCCCGACAACATGCCCGACCACAAGAAACGCATCCAAAAAAGTCCGTCAATACCGGAACTGAATCAATGGTAGAAACCTCTGCACTGACATCCGCCACGAAGGCCCAATTAAGAAAAGCAATCTTTCCCAACCGTCCGTTGGTCTTTGAAATACAACCACTCTGCTGGAACATAATCCAATGCACTCCGCCACGTAACTTGTGGCATTTTCCGACATAACCCATAAAACATTAGTCTAGAATAACCCAATACGGAGGCGACCACTCCACACCCGAATACCATTTCCAAAATCTAATATACCAAGCAAAGAATGATCCACTCGGACCTCCAACTCCCAATAGCAACTAACGGTACCAACACATGCGATCCACAGCCATGTCATAGACTGTATCGGAGAACTCCTAGTCTCCAACTCCATAAAACATACAAATCACTATACCTGATCCCACATTCCGCCATATGAATACATATCACATTTCAAGTACCCATTCATTCTGTGAAAATATTCTAAAGTTTCCTTGTGCCATCAACAAAATCAAACATCAACAGTCGATCTAATCAAGAAAATGCCACAATCCCACCAAAGTATTATCAGTTTACATCACCTTCCCTTTTCGCTGAACATATGCCCCTACCAAATCACTAGAATAGTAATACCATTTCCTTAATCATCTGAAGGTCGATTCTTATATCACCTGCAATTGTCCGTGATGCTTAAGAATTTATTGACTTTCCATTCTGAACTGAACCGAAACCTTACACATACAAATCCCAATCCTCCACAACATATCGCATATACCATACCGCACTAGGATAATCATTAGAACTCATCTCCTTTTTTCCCAATCACAAACATCTATGTACTCAACTTGTCAAGACCTTTCATTGATCACATTTAGAAGAAAATCATTACCTACTCCATGCTCTACACGTCCATAGAAAAATATTCATCTCCAAACCACGATGAAACCCAACAAGAATTCTCTCCCATTCCATTTGCATAGGCTAAATTGTCAGGACTGAATCCTTCTAACTAGACCAAGCTAATCAAGCTGTCAGAGCTCAAGAGGTTTGCTTCAAAATACCTGTACGAACTCATTGCCTCGAACACACACAAAGAATTAATCACATCTTTACCATACCGATTCGGTCCACAACAAGCTACTTCATTTATCTAGGTTTCCTTCTGATTCATTTTCAACTTGATATTCCCTCTTGCTAAAGCACAGTTCCTCAATCCGGGCTCACTACACGAGACCCAAGCACAAGAACACATTTTCAACTTGATATTCCGTCTTGCTAAAGCACCATAGTTCCTCAATTCGGGCTCACTACACGAGACCCAAGCACAAGACCACACTGTCTAAGACCCATAAGCCACTGAATATTCTCTCAAATATTCCCAAAAACACTACATTCCCAAAATAATCTACTAGGAAGAAATTCCTATGAGTCCAACTCCGTTACCGTTATGTGTCCTGATACTGATGCATAGAATCCCGTAATTAACATAAAAATACCAAAGTCTTGACATTTTCCCAATGAAAACACCGTCTCTAACCCCATACACAACCTTAAAACACCTGATCATTACATGTAAAATCTGGAACACGTTAGAATCATTCTCGAAAGTCATTCACTCTTATTCAACTGCAAATTACCTGACTCAACGAACAGAACCACTCATGCCTTATTAGCACTCTGACACCGTAGGATATGATATCACTCCAATACGAACAAACATCTTGGTTTTCTATACACTGAGCATTCTGTATCATCAGCAGCTAATGACATCCTATTATTTCCAAACATCTACAAAGTACCATATAACCTTTGTCCGACTTGTGCCATCCTCCGCTCTTTTCACGACCAGAACTGATCCACCTGCATACCTTGAAACGGAATCACATAACACATATCCACGCAATCAGCTAATCAACAACAACCTCCCCAACTTGGCTCGAAGCGATATATCAGGACACACTCTAGAACTTATAGTACATTTACTCTAATGATACCACCATGCCATAATGAGATTAAACTCAAATCAATTACTAGTTTATGAAAACACAGATCATCTTAGTACTGTAATCCTCTACAAATCTCACATTCGTCCCCACATCAGTTGAGTCCACACTCTTAAGTGACCCTAGATTCTCATTTCAACACGTACCCTTCAATTACACATGATACGCATGAGGATCATACCACCTAAGAAGAACCCGCAGGAGATAACCCACATGCTTTGAATCAGTTTAGTACTTCGACATACCTTCTACCATCATATATGGTACACAATCAATTTAGTCTTGCTAAGTCGGAACTCATATAGTAATATGCTATTTACTTCACTCCCAACTAGGAGATATGAAAAGATTCTTCACGCACTCATAACTCGAGGTGACACATCCAATCACAATGGAAATAAAACACCTATTGATCCATCTATCACCTAGCAGACCTTCTTCAACACTTCCAAGTCACATAGACACATCACACAACACTAGTATACTCATCACGTAGCTATCCAGCGCCATTCCCACCGTTAGGGACAATACTGAACATATAAGTTCATAACACGAGCTCGCAAAATTAGCACCTCGGTGCTAAAGCCATAGGCGAAGATTCGGCCTCAAGTCCTCCAGACGGGCCAAACATCAACTCATAGAAATCACATCTCTCCCATCGATTGGGGAATCGCAAGCCATCAAGGCACATATAATACTGAGCGCTCATACGCGCATACAGACATGAGGAAGGAATTTCAAGAGTTATATTCCAAGCTGAATCAAGTACGCACGATAAGAATTCCACAAAAGTAAAGTTTTTCCTAATGTTTCTGCAGCCTCTCGAGGATAAATACGTAAGTCTCCGTGCCGATCCGCAAGAAACTACTAAACCTGCTCATGACTCGTGAGACCTAGCAACCTAGGCTCTGATACCAACTTGTCACGATCCAATTTTCATACCCGTCGTGATGGTACCTCTCGTGAAGAAAAGACCAACCAACTAACCCAAATCCTCTCTTTAACCATTTTTAAACATAAACGGATAAAAAGTACAACTTAATGGAATTAAAAAAACTATTAATAACAACCCAACAAAACCCAACCGGGGTGTCACAAGTGACAAGCATCTAAAGAAGATTGAACACCACTACAAAGCCAATAATATATATAAAAATAAAAACCGGAGTTCAAAAGATGAAGTCCGATGCTGCGAACGCTGGTGGTCACCTTGCTCAGCTATAATAATAATAATACTTTCCATCCGCTAATAACACACTTCCGGGTGAATAATACCAACAACTGCACGAGAGGCACAGGGAGTAAATTGAGTACTCCAACTGAGTGAGTAACAAGAGTAAATAATAACTGTTCGGCAAGATAACACATAAGAGCACTCCATCATGCAGTATGGTACAACACAACCCGTTTAGAAAACAGTAAGTCCGGGAAACATCCTTTAGAAAATATCTGGCTCAGTTTAAAAACTATTTTGAAAATATCCTTTTTCAATAGTCAAGCAAATGAATGCAAAATCAGATAATGCAAGTCCGCACATAGGTTAGCCTCTCGGGCACAACACTCCATTAACAAATGAAACTAGGGTATCTGGTAACAACTAAGAAATATCATGGATGTCGATGATACGAGTGTGCTGGATGTCATACCACGTAGTACAAACAGGAAACAATGAGTGAATGCAATGCAATGCATATGATCGCTGTGGCGCGAAGCCCGATCCATTTGGGTACCCGCATTCACTATGGGGGTTCACACACCATAGGGGCTCCTACAGCCTAAGCGCACTATCAATCACACCGCTGCGACGTGTAGCCTGATCTATGCACAGTCTAGAGATGCATATATGCCACTTGGGCAATAATAAAATAACAGTTCTCAGCTCAAAAGATAAGTAAAATATCATTTAAGTTTTCAAATCTTAGAAAGATGGCTGAGTTTGCAAAACAGTATTTAGTACCTTGGACTGAGACCAAATAATATGCAGAGTAATGCAAAAATAATGATATCGATCCTTGAAGGATGCAAATAATCGGCACGAAGCCCAACACATGGCAATCAGCCCAAACCATGATAATATCAAGTAGGTTCATCCAAATACACGGTAAAATCAACAATCGGGACGGACCCAAGTCAAAATCCCCAATGGTGCTCTACCCCACGCTCCTATCCAGCATACAAGCCACCTTAATACAGCATAATGATGTGCAAATTCGTGGTTTCAAACCCTCAGGATATCATTTACAAGTATTACTCACGTCGAACCAGCAAAATCTCTAGCTCGCGCTGCTTTTGCCCCTCAAACCGACCTCCACGCACGTGAAATCTAACCAAAACTGGAGCGAATATATCACACTATGCCGAGGAAATAATACCTAATAAAAAATAATTGAAATATAGGAAAAAACTCGAAACTAGCAAAACCCGAGTCCCGAGCCCACTTCTCAAAAAATTATAAAACTCACATTATCGGATTTCTCGTCTCGTCATGAGTCCACACATACCAAGAACTCCCAAATCCGAGCTCAAATGATTGTGAGCACGCGATTTTTGCCATATATATAAATTACTCCCAAAAAATTCAAAATAAAATAACTTTTATCTGTTTGCAATTGTTGTGAATGTTATGTTATTTTTCTTGAATTATTTATATTTGTTTGTGCATGTTTATTTATTAAATAAAAGTACAAAAATATATTGCATTTTCATTTAGGATTTAATTTTACAATTAAGGGTAATTTAGTTCGTTTTACAAAAATAAAAAAATCAAAAAAAAATAATGCACTTTGCATTTTTAGCATTTAATGTCAAATTTTGTGATATTTTTAAAAATTATGTATGATAATTATTAGAAGTTAATTAGTATATTAAAGTAATTTGACATTATAATGTGATCTAGGAATATTAGTATTAATTTTGGAAAATTAATTTGAAAATAAAAAAAGGTAAATAAAGAAGAGAGTTCGTAATTGGATCAAACCCCATATTCTTGAGAAGGCCCAAACCAAAACACACCCGACGTCGTTTCAAGACCAGTGAATATTGACCGTTCATCCATCCTTATCCAACAATCCAAGACCTCACCCCATAACCCGACCCATTTTCCCTGAACCGGCCTGGTCCACATACTAAACCAAACGACGACTTTCATTTCTCCCATTCAATCCTGATCGTTGATTGTAAATGATCCAACGATCCACAATTAACCCCCCTGCCCCGTACAAATACCCTAACACTATCCAGCCCCTTGTAATGACCCGGTCCGTCGTCACATGAGTTACCGGCCTGTTTTCCCCATTTTATGCTTTGATATGTTTCATTACATGTGTTTGGACAATTTGAAGTAATTCAGATAGAGTTCGGTTAGAAATGAGACAATTAGTCTCTTTATGAGAATGTGAGATTGGAAAAGTCAACCGAATGTTGGCTTATGTGTTAGAGGGATCAGAATGGATTTTCGATGATTCGACTAGTTTCAGGTGATGATTTGTGACTTACGAGTGCAATCGGAATTGAATTTGGAGTTATGGTGTAAAATTAGGCTTGAATTGGCTAAGTTTGAATTTTGGCGAATTCCCATTGACATGCGAGATTTTGATCCGGGGGTCAGAATGAGATTCTGGCACTTATAATAGCTCAGTTAGGTGATTGTGGATATTCTTGCACAGTTTCAGTCATTCGGAGGTGTTTAGGTCAGGTTTTGGATCAAATACAAGTTTCGGAAGTTTTATTTTAACTTAGGCTTGAATCCGTGGTAATTTGATGATTTTGATGTTTATGATAGTGTTTTCATATTATGAGCAAGTTTGAATGAAGTAATAGAACATATATGTGCTTTTGGTTGAGGTCCCGAGGGCCTCGGGGTGATTTTGGATGGCTAACAGGGATTTTTAATAAGATAGTGCAGCAGAAAAATTGCAGCAGAGATTTACTCTATGCGATCGCATAGGTAGGTCTGCGATCGCATAGGAGGTTTTGGAGGGGGCGTGGATTTCCCCTATGCGATCGTCTAAGTGGATCTGCGATCGCATAGAGGAGGGACCTTGTTCAGTGCGGTAGCATAAGGAAGAATGCGATCGCGTATTAGTGGGACTCAGTGCTATGTGATCGCATGGGGTGTTATGCGATCGCGTAAGAGGAAATTAGAGGGGCCAGATTTTTGGTCTATGCAATCGCAGGAGTAGGGATGCGATTGCAAAGAAGGATAACCAGGCGGACAGAAGGGTTTTATAATTAAAACATCCGCAAACTTCTTCATTATTTCCACCATTGATAACCCCCACACGAGCTTTGGGCAAGGATTCTAGAGGGAATTGACCTAGAATCAATTGGACGAAAGTTTCTTAGCCTAAATATCCAAGTTTATGGCAAAATCATTGTTGAAATCAGTGAAAAACCACCAAATGGGCTAAGTTAAGGCTTGAGAATTTGTGATGTAAAAATGGAATTTGAAGGGGCAGTTGAACTCTGTTTTCGACAAACTTTATGTGTACAGACTCGTTGCGAGATGAGGAAGTCGTTGATATGATTTTCAAATTTTTTCGAGAAGTGGGCCAGGGGTTCGGGTTTTACCAACTTCGTGATTTTTAGTGTTTTTCGAGTAATTTCAATTGGGTTATGTTTCTTTAACCTATAATAACATATTCATTGTGATTTGGACTATATTCGATGTGCATATAGGAGAACTCAAAAGGGAAAGGCATTGCGGACCAGTCTACGACCGGCCGGAGGTGAGTAGTTTCTATAGATGATGGCATGAAGGCTCGAAACCCTGGTTTATCACATCGTGACGCTATTTTAGGGCATGAATCGCACCCCATGGTAGGTGCGGGATTGTATATGATTGGGGATTGTGACTTGGTCCACCCAGAGAGCTAAATAAAATTATTGACGGCTGATACACACATTCTATTGTTGATAATTGGGCTTACTGACATGTTTGGGGCATTGTGCCGATCTGCAGCATCCGTCTAGAATGAGTATCTGTGTGATAACATGATTTACATAATCATTGATTTCAGTCGTGTGCTTAATCACTGTTATTAAATGCTAAGTCACCTTTTTCCAGAAATTAATTAACTAATTTATATTCACCTTAATAATTGGAATTGAGAAATTATATTGAATCTGTTATGTGACTCATATGCTTATTGTGGACTGAGTATGGGTCAGGGTGTATGCCGCAACATTGATATGATGATATTGCACTTGGGCTGAAGGAGCCCCTCCGGAGTCTGTACATACCCCCAATGAGCGCGGTCGACGTTAAATGGATCGGGCTGTACGCCACAGTGGATTCATGTGCATTGCATTGCATCTTTGCATGATACTTGACTGATAGACTTGATATTGTTTTGCTGTTAGTTCGCAGTTAAGGTGCCGGACTATTAGTTTTAGCTTTGCTTTGTGGCATTTCGTGGAGTTCTTATCTTCAGACATTTTATATGCCTATTACTCACTGAGTGGGTAGTACTCACCCCTATTCCCTGCACCTTGTTTGCAGATTCAGGTACACCGGAGGCTTAGCTGAGCAGTCGTTGTCTCCAGAGGTACTTTCAGAGTTGTTGAGGTAGCTGCTTGACGTTTGCATGACCTGGCTACTCTTCCTATTTCAGTTTCAATTATATACTTTTCAAGACATATATATTTTTTCATTCAGATATTATTATCCAATTTGTATTAGAGGCTCTAGATTCTTGACCCCAGATCTTATGGGAGTGTCTATCGGATTCCGTATTAGTAATTATTGGATTATTATTCTAAAATTATTGCATTTTTTTCTTTAATTGTCGGTTTTGAGAATTATTCTTAAGAAGTGAGCGATTGTTGGTTAGGCTTGCTTAGCTTTAGGGTTGGGCGCTATCACCATCGGGTTTGGGTCGTGAAAGTTGGTATCAGAGCCTAGGTTACAAGGCCTCGCGAGTCATGAGCTGGTTTAGTAGAGTCTCATGTATCGGTGTGTAGACGTCCGTATATATCCTCGGGAGGCTACAGAACCTTTAGGAAACACTCCATTTTCTTGAAGTCTTATCGTGCATCCTTGATTTAGCTTGAAAGAGTAACTCTTGAAATTCCTTCTACGTGTTCGCATGCGCGCATGAGCGCTCGGTGTTATATGTGTTGCGATAGCTTGCTATTTCCTGATCGAGGGGCGAGATGTCATCTTCGTGAGGTTGATGTTGAGTCAGTCTGGAGGACTTGAGCTCAGATCTTTCCCAGTGCTTGAGCACTGAGGTGCTGGTCGTCTGAGCAAGTGATTAAACTTAGATGTTCGGTATTGTCACTATTCGCCAGAATGGCAGTTTAGTATCCGTGTAATTAGTATGTTAGTACTACGTGATGCAATTATATGACTTGGTAGTGACCAAGAAGTCTGTTAGATAATATATGAACTGTCAAGTGATTCGTTTCCTAATGTGGTCCCATTAGTAGCCCGAGTTGTAGGCGCATGAAGAATCTTTCAAGTATCCTAGTGGAGTGAAGTAAATTGCATGATGCCATATGAGTTCATACTCAAGAAGACTAAGTAGCTATGTAATGTGTATGACGGTGGAAGGTACACGGAAATGTTTTATTGAGGCAATGTAGGTGGGTTATCTCCTTCGGAGTGATCTAAGGTGATGCTATTCTTATATGTGTATGTTAGAAGATCTCATGTGTAATTGAAAGGTATTTTTCCATGTGTTATGATTCAAATAAGTGCAACGCATGTCCATGTATTAATTTTTGATAATATAATACATGTAGTATTGAGATTAATGTTGTTTATATACATTTTGGTACTTTGTCAAGTTGTGGATGTTGTTAGGGTGGTTTTGGTGATTCTCTGGCAGGTGGATACGCTCAATTACAAAGGAAACTCTGCCGAAATTTTTTAGAAATTTGGGACTTAGTCAAAAAAATTTGTCGCCTACAGAGTAGACTTAACTTTTGTGTGAATGAATGCAAGAGTTGCAGAAGAGTTAATTTCTGATGATTCGTGTTTCCACAAGCTTATGGAAGAGTGAGTTTAATCTCACCATGATATTACAACAGCAATAGAGTATATGTGTTGAGATATATATGGCTTCGAGCTAAGTTGGGGAGGTTGCTGTTGTTTAGCTGATTGTACGGTTATGTACTATGTTAGTTTCGATTTTGTGCATGCGGGTGAATCGATTCTGGTTGCAGAAATTGAGCCGAGAATAGCACGAGTGAAGCAAAATTTTGACAAAGACCATATGGTTCTTAGTAGATGTGAGAAAAATAATAGGATGTCTTGGAAATAATAAGACCAATTTAAGAATGATTAACTATCCACTAGGGCCTAAAAAATCTGGAAAAGAAAAGGTGATTGAAATTAGAGAATGGAATACATGGGAGAACATTTTCTTCAAGTAGGAGGAAGTTTTTGGGCTGGCTTTTTTAAGGCAAAGAGTCAGAGTTTCAGAGTAAAAAAACAGGCTGGATTTTTAACACTTAAAAGTTTCGTGTTTGAGAGTTGAAGAACAGATAATAAGAAAGTACTGTCCCATTGCCTCTTTTCTTTCTAGTTCACCTTGTTTCTGCCTATGATTGCATTTGGCATTGCTGGGGTTCTATGTGATTTTTCCTGGGTTGCTATTTGGTTACTTGCCATTGTTTTATTGAGTGTCTTGGGTTTTCCGCTTAGTTTTCAATCTGTCCATGGGTTTTCTCCTACTATTTGCTACTGGGTTTCACTGGCTGTTGCCGAGTTTTGCTGCTGCTGTGTATGCTAATGTTGTTCTGCTAATCATTCTTATTCTTGTTTTGCTTATAATATCAGGTATACAACTTGTACACATTATTGTAAGCCGAAACATGGAAGCATGAAATATAAATTATGAAAATGTTGAAGTTGTAAACTTAACATAGTTTCTTTCATTTTACTGGATATAGTTAAGAGCATGATGTATACTTTGTTGTATAAAAAATTCTGCCATTAGTTTTGTGTAAATGGATAGTTCTATGAAATGTAGTCCAACAATGTTTTATCTTACTTTGACTGTTAAGTAGTAATATGTACAAATGCATGTCTGGCCCGTTGGACTATTCTTAAATGTCAAACAAGTTAAGTTGCCTCATTTAAATAGTTGCCTGTTTTAAAAGCTGTAGTAATATTACTTAATTAGATAACATTACTTCACATTTCTGCCACTTAAAGTTCTGAACATGTATATGATAATTTAGCTAGGCCTAACATTAGAATAAGACGGCCTAGGTCCCATTTAATACTATATTTGCTGAACCTGGGCCCAGGTTGGCAAATGGACTGTCCTTATTGCGTTTGGTTTCTGATTTAGCAAATCCCGTTTGGAATCCGACTATAACAAGTTTGAAGCATGTAATTAAATTATGACATTTCATTTTAGAGACGGACGAAAAATAGAAAAACATAGTCACTATAAGATGATACTTTAAAATAAAATGAGGCGTGCCTCGCCAAATAAATCCCAAATCGCGGGGCCCTTAATAAATGGATATAATAATTGGATAAACTTCAGGATCGACCGCTCACTGAATTTCATTGCTTTTCTTCAAAATAATAATACGTTAGTCTCCTTATACACATATTTAATTATCTTACCTTCTTAAACTCGGGTGCGCATTTATGTGACCCAAATCCAAATCTCAACAGAGTCGGAATGTATTAACAACCACGGGTGCGTTGTTTCCAACATGGTTCGAGATGTATTTTCACAATGTTATAATTTTGTCAAAAATAATAATAAAAGCGGCTTAAAGTTAAATAAAAGCACATAAGTTATAACATGTATTAAAAAATCAGATATTTATCCATTTACAACAATTTAAGCGACTGTGCTAGAACCACGAGATCCGGGGGTTCCTAACACCTTCCCTCGGGTCAACAGAATTCCTTACTTAGAATTTCTGGTTCGCTGACTTCATTTGGAAAGTCAAATATTTTCCTCGAGTTGGGATTAAGGATAAACCGGTGACTTGGGACGCCAAAAGCCAAACTTTTTCCAAGTGCCGACTCTAGCTAAATAAATAATCCCATTTCAAATATTGACACTTTATATTGGAAAAACTCCCTTATGCATCTATCCCTCGGGGCAGGCGCGCAAAAAGGAGGTGTGACAATGATCTATCAAATCCCAATTTGAAATATTAAAACTCAAGCACTAGCTTTACCCTTTTTAATGAATTTCAACCAATTTTCATGTTAATTATAACATAAACTTGAATAATTAAGCCAAGGAACTTACCTCCGTTTGATTCTTAGTCAAAACCCTCGAAAATTCTCGCCCAAAGCTCCAAAATCACTCAATAATGGAGGAAAAATGACATAAACTCGCGGATAAAATAATGATATAAAATCCTTCTGCCAACACTGATTTTCGCTTCCGCGGTCCCGTTTCCATTTACGCGGGACCGCTACTACAGCCAAAACTCTGCTTGTGCGATTTTCATTAAAGTTCACACATTCCCGCTTTTGTGTCCAAAATTCCGTTTATGCGGATCAGCCGTTACCGCTTCTGCGGTTGAAAGTCCGCTCCTGTGGACTCACTTTTGCGGACACTATTTTGCTTATGCAGAAACTCCTCACCAGACCAAGAACCGCTTCTGTGCTCCTTCCCCCGCTTCTGTAGTTCATTTCCGCAGAAGCGGAAATACCAGATGACAGAAATCATAGACCTGAAGCAACTTCAAAAACTCTCGTTTTTATCGCTCGATCTTACCTCGAGGCCCCCGAGGCATCAACCAAAACCAAAAACATGATCTATTACCCTATTCAAACTTGCTCGAACCATCAAAATACTATCGTTAATATCAAAATCCTCAAATATCATCAAATCAAAGCCTAAGTTTCTTAGAAACTTTCGAATTGCACATTCGATCAAAAACTCGACAAACCACATTCGAATGACCTGAAATTGTGCACACATATCCAAAATCACCCAACGGAGCTACTAAAACTCTTGGAATTCCATTTCGAGCCATAGATCAAAATATCACTTATCCACCGGAATTTGCCAAAATACTAACTTCGCCAGTTCAAGCCTAATTTCACACCGGACCTCTAAAATCAATTCCGATCGTACTCCTAAGTCACAAATCATTCCCCGAAGCTAACTAAATCACCGGAAATCACATCCGAGCCCTTAATCTCAATAGTTAACATTAAATTAACTCTTCCAACTTAAGCTTTCCTTAAGGAGACTAAATGCCTCATTTCTTGTCAAAAGCAGTCCAAATCAACTCTAAAACACCATATACCAATGATGAAATATGAAGAAGCATAGAATGGGGAAAACAGGGAAGTAATACATGAAACAACGGGTCGGGTCATTACAGGTGTTCCTATAAAATAAAATTATCACCTTCTTTTAGGTACCTAAGCTTGCTTGGGTCCTTGTTGGTTAGTTCTACTGGAATCATGGTTGTTTTTGAGTTTCCAAATCCATCCTGAAATATTAGATTTAAGAAATCTATAGAAAGAATATTTATATCCAACCTTATTACTATAATGACACACATGATTGATCCAGTTTTTGATCTACTACTTGTTTTAGTGCTTGTGGACTGAGTTCTAATAGGTCTTTTTCCAATTTACTTGTAAGTCCATTGGTTAGACTTGACAGAACTGTGACTGGTGGATTTGTAAATACCATTAAGTTGGATTTTCAATTCTTGAACTTCATCTTGAAGCACATGTCTTTAAATTTCACATACTTCAAGTTTAAGTTCCCGTCTTTCTTCTCCCTATTGAGTCTCTTTAATTCATTTAACATCTTTTTAGAATCCTTTAGGGTAAGGTCAGGAATATCGTGCAATTCGTTTCATCTATTACAACTATAAGATCTTACCTCACTTGTTTCACCACGTGCTATGAATCAATTTTCAATAATTTCTTTGCATTTATCGTCTAATGCATTTTCATCAGTCCAACAACGAGAATATTTGTTCATATCATTTTCAAAAATAGTCATGAAACACAATTTGCTATTTCTTCATATTCTGAGCTATTTTCATCACTCCAACTTCCGAATAATTTATTTTTATTGAAACCTCTAGAGACTTTTCTTTTAAGATCCGGTCATTCAAATTGAGCATGAACATACCTTCCACATTATCACTGGTTGGTTGTCCTGCTAGAATTGGATAATTTTCCTTTTTGATGATACAACATACTTTGACATTATAAGACTTTGTATAAATTTCCATTCACACCTTCTAATGAGAGAAGTGTTATCCATTAATATATGGTGGCCTTACTTGTGATGTCCCCTCATGAAATAGTGCTCCAAATAGTTACTTGGTTTGACATAATTTTTTATCACTAAGCAAAAAATAAATATGTTAAACTTGCTCTGATACCAATTAAAAATTCAAGAGGGGGATGAATTGACGATTTTTACTTTTGTAGCCTAAGTAATTAACTAGTTTATCAATAAGTCGACTGAAAATAAAATAGACTCTGAATAAAGGTAGATATAAAGATTCATAAATTAAAGACACTATTATTTTTATACTGGTTTGGTCTACGTCCAGTCCCATTGGGTTGTAGGTGTGTTCTTTTTCATGTTTTTGTAGTTCTTAAAATAGGAGAGTTGGTGTTGTTATACACCAACATCTTCGTCACTATATTAATTCTTTTCTCGCTTCTCGATGACTAGTGATTTTTCTTTCCCTAGTTATACAGTAGATCAAGAGTAGATTACAATATTTGTTTGGAGTATAACAAAAAGATTGATAGTGGTTCGATCAAAGTATGTGATAATTCCTTGATATACTCCATATTATATTTGAGCTTGGCTTGGCAAATCTTTGGCAGAACGTTGGGTCATTTGCAATCCAAAGGGAATTGATCCTTGGAATTGGATCTATTCATTCCAAGAATATGTATAAAGCTTCTAGTAATGGTCCATGACTGGCGGTCGTTTCCCCCTTTGAAATGGGATTTGTCATAATTTCTCCTTAAATTGTTCCTTGATTTATGAGATTGATAGTCTTCCTTTTTCGACAAATATCTTCAGCAATTAGAGTGGGCGTAAATCTTGGTCCTTCAACAGTTAAGGATACCATTAATACGCAACTATTTTTTGTAATTATCAATTTATAAGCTAATTAATCGCTAATATTTCTTACTGATATTACTAATACACTTCTACTCAGTGTAATTCTAAATGTATACGCTAATCAATCAGTAGTAGTTCTTAAGAATAAGATTAATACACTTCTACTTAGGTAGTATACTTATTACAATATAGTCTAATCAATCACTAATATTACTCAAGGGTATTACTAATACGCATCTACTTTATGTAGTTATCAATTTATAAGCTAATGGATCGCTAACATTTCTTACTGATGTATTTCTAATACATTTCTGCTTAGTGTGAGAACTAAGAATACAACTAATACATTTATACTTAATTAGTGTGTGTGTATATATATATATATATATATATATATATATATATATATATATAAAAAAAAAATTTATCTTTTAGTATTAATCAACAATAAAATTAATATTAATAATTTAAAATAAATCATAAGCTAATGTAATTATTAATTTACAAGCTAATTACTACTAAACCACTTTTACGTAGTTAAGTATAAATTAATAATCTAATCAATCATTAATATTACTTAAGGATATCACTAATGCACTTCTACTTAGTGTAGTTATCATTTTATAAACTAAACAATGAGTATTATTACTTAAGAATGCTGCTACTACACTTCTACTTAGTAGAATTTTTAGTGTATATGCTAATCAATCACTAGTTTTTCTTATTGGTATTACCAATATACTTCTACTTAGTGTAATTGTCAATGTATAAATAATCTATCAGTAATAGTTCTTATTAATACTATTAATACACTTCTACTTAATTAGTCTATTTATTAATACATGGGCTAATCAATCATTAATATTACTTAAAGATACCAGTAATATGCATCTACTTACTGTAATTATCCATGTACAAGCTAATCAATCACTAACATTTCTTATTGACATATTTCTAATACACTTCTGCTGAGTGTGAGAACTGTTGATACCAAATTTTTTTCTCTATATATTTTTTACACTCAAAATACTTTCAAAATAGCATGTCTATGAATATTTAAGCATGTCCAAAAGTTTTGATATTTTTCCCTAATTTTTAAGATTTTTAAAATTAATTTATTGTTTATTTCTAGCAGTACAAAATCCAATATTTGCTTTCAGGATTATTATTTTGGGAATAATTTATTTTATATTATCATATTTACACAGTAAATATAATTAAGGTAATTTTTCATATTTTTATAAATTTATTTGTCATTTTAAAGTTAATTTGCATATAATTGCAATTACAGTCTATTTTACAATTAATAGTATTATTTAATTACAAAGTCGTTCCAAGCATTTTTAGATTAGTGATTATATATTTTTAATTAGCTTAGTATTTTTACTTTATTTAAAATCAGTCTAATTGTTTATAAAAAATTAAAAAGGGAGAAATTAACTATTTAATACATAGCTATTTCCAATTGCAATTGTAGCCTCAATTGACCTAAATTCCACCCCAATATTAAAAGACCCAATTTTAATTTTTAACCCGGCGCCTTTACCCATTTCAGACCCGTCCAGATTTTTTTTAATCCTGGTTGTTGATTATTTTGATCAACGGCCCCGATTTTCCCTTTCCTTTATTAATCCCCTAACCCCTCTAACCTGACCCATTTTCACAAAGACGCTGCCTCCAAACTCCTTTCGTCTCCCAAAGCCTTTCTAGCCCTCCAAAACCCTAACCCTACTCCACTTATCACCATCACATTTCCACCAGAATCTATGGCAATCCTGGACCTGGATGGCTTGTGCTGCCTCTCCCTCACCATCAGCTTGAGTTACTTGAAGCTCGGAGGCCTGAATTCCATGGTTTCCTTTAGACCTGTCTCATATATTCAATATCTATGGCCTCTACGACCATTTTCCGGCGTGTTCAAGTTAATATGAGTCCCTTCGACTCATAATCCGACTTTTCTCAAGACCTTCTCATTATAGGGTCTTCTCTACCATTTTTAAGCCATCTAAGGATCTATACTCATTCATTTATTTTAGATCTGTGACATGTTTGGTCCTATGACGTTTTAAGGGTTTTCCCCAAATTTCCTTTCTCAAAACCATTCGAATCCAATTTTTTATGGTTTCTGGAAAAAGTTTCTTTTAACGTTCTCTGACTCTTTTTCTCTCTCTTATGTGTGTTAATACTCGCTTGTTTATTTATTATTATGCTCAAGTTTGTTTTCTTATTTCAATTTTTTGCAAGATCTTTTTGTTGTTCCTTGTTCACATGTTAACTGGGTTGTTTGTCCTTTACTCTTTGCTATGTGCTCGTGCTCTTTGATTCACTTTACTGAGTTTTGTTGGTACTCCTGCTAATTATTGATCTTACTTTCTTTATTTAAACTTCTGAGATCTGTGTTGAATTCCAAGTTTTTTTCAAGCATACATTTGAATCAATGTGTTTGCTATCATGTATGTTTGCCTCTCTCAATAATTTCTCACCTCTGATTCTAATTGAAACCCTAATATTTGGGGGTTTCTCTTTGAGTAGATGGCACTAGGGTTTTACTTTGGAACCCTAGGTTTCCAGACTCACTGTGAGCCTGGAACTGAATTCGGAATCATACTTGCCTGTGATTCTGAAATTTTCATTGTTAAACTTTCCTTTTGTTTGAATTGTATGCTTTATACATGAGGAAAAACTTCCCTTTCAAACATTTCACCAAGGATTGATTTTGAAATCCCTTTAATTATGCTAGTGAGTCATCACTGGTTTCTTTCGATTGAATCTCTTTCACTCTATTGGCTGTTTATTTTTATTTTTTTATGTAAAAATCCTAGGCTTGTGATGTTTTCCTTAAATGCTTGGCATTGTGTATCTCTTCTTTGATTCAGTACCAACGTTTGAATTACTCTTTCCTTATTTACATGAGGTTATTTGTGAGTACAGTTGAATCCGGGATCCTTTTGACTGATTTTCAAACTAATACCTTATTTTTACTTTATAAAGAAGACTACAACTCCACATTTCCTTAATTACCAACTATGTACTTGACCTTATTTGTTTACTATATGATATCCTTACCTTAATCAAGCATTAGTAAATTGATTTTTTTCCTCCTTATTCCATCTTGATTAACCGTTTGACCTAGACCCCTTAATTAAATGAGTCTAGTACTCTTAATGATACTAATTGATTGATTTCTATGCTTGTGCACTCTTTGCTTGCCTTATTTATTTTCAAAAACTATATATGGACCTAGTCCTCCCTCTTTCTATCATCAATCAATTCTCAGAAATCAGAAACACACGAAAATACACTAACTCACACGTTGAACTCACATTTTCTTGCAGTACTATTTTGTTACCCTGCTTTGCTTGAGATATTTTGGAACTGTTGTTTGCAATTTTGTTTTTTCAAGGCTAAATTTACTTACTTTTTTGTGAAACTGGTATGTCCTTTATTTATATGTTCTGCTTCATCCCCTATGTGTTTACTTTACAGTTTTAGACTTCTTGTTTATTTTACTGTTTATATGTTGTAATTTGTTCTCCATATATCCTTTCTTTGCTTCTATTTCTGTTATGAATCCTCTACTCCTATTCCCTTCTATGTGTTGAGTTAAGTTTTGGCTTGACAATATCTTCCTTACAGTCCAGGTCTTGGCTTGATCCACAATGGATCATAACTCTCAATACTTGACTAGCAGGTTGGTCAAGGGTGTGCTAGCATCCCACTTGCGGGGCATGACCACTAGCTTGCCCTGTCTCTCCCTAATTCCCTTCCCCTTTTGCACTTACACCTATTCCTAGAATCTTATGTTTTGCACCTCTCTTTCGTTCCTTGCTTTGGGACCTTGAGTTTCCTCTGAACTTGAACATCTGAGAGCTGGCACTTCCACAGTGCACTATATTCTTGATTTTGAAATGTGTTTGGGGTGTAAGCACTGCCCTGAGTCCCTTTGAGGCTCTTGGGAACTCTTATACACCCAAATATGAGAAAGTCTTTTGGAAATCTGATCCTGAAAGTTGGTTTATCTCATATTATTGGACTTTGAGTCAGAATTAGGCTGATTAGATGTAGCTAGAATGTTCTGATATAACTTCGACTTTCTTCCTCTTTCTGATTCAAATTGTAATAATTGGTAATAACTATGGGGTATATAGTAAAAAAAGGGAGGGTTGATTACCTATTGTATGCACAAGGGTAGATATCATGCTCATTAGGTATTACTTTCTTCAAATCATGTCAAGCTATGTATTTTTCAATACATTTTATATAGAGATCCTGCCTTAGATCATGCATTTTTCATTAAAAAAATCCTGTTTTAGACTCTGCATATATTTCATATAGAAAACCTGCCTATAGGATTGCATAATCTGTATATTTTTGCATTTAGAAAATCTGCTTATAGGATCCTTTTATAATTCTGCATTTAAGCATCTAGAAAGCATGCCTATAGGTATTTCGGTACTTCAACATGTATACGTCCCCAGGCAAACAACTTTAGGCTTAATAATAATTAATTAATTTAGAGATCATGTCTTTAGGATTATTGCAACAGTTAAAATCAATGACACTTAGAAATCATGCCTATAGGATCACTTAGCTGAATCAACCTCGTTTTTAATATAAAACCATCTAAAATCTGCAGATCCCTTTTCTAGAATCGGTAAAACTTTTCCTTTGAATCAGTATACTTCCACATTATTAGATATTCTGCCTATGAGTTTCACCTACGCAAACCGATAGGTAATCGACTAACTGTATTAGTTTTGATAACTACATCTAGTCAGGGCTAATTCGGACTCCTCATCTGAAAAATATGTGATGAATCAGCTTGTCCTACACTTTTCTTAATTAAAGACCTAATCAGTATTTGCAAGTCATGCTAAATAATTTGCTACTTTGAATGAGGAGGCGTACTTGAGCCTTAACTGTTATTTGCTTCCTTTTAGATGCTATTTGTCATTGTCTGTCGCCTAGCTTTTTATCCTTTTGAAATTCTGAAAAGCCTCAACTCCCTCCCCTTTAGGATTAGTAGTCTCAATACCTCCGAGACTGATAGAATTGGGGCGGGTAATAGCATGCAATAAGTAACGATACCATTCCGCGCTTTAATACCTTAACGGAACGGGAATGGTAGATATAGATATGATGACCGGTGCGCTAATATCACGTACGACACCTTTTCTGAGGAGTGATTGCTAGATATTGTATTGATATGATCCATATTAATTATAAACCTATGACCCTTCTCCCTTTATTTGCTTTCATCTCTTCTTGTAAAACTATTCACGTCTTTTATAAATTTCTGCCCTCTTTGCTTATCTTTAAAAGTTTCCAACTTATTTGCAATATCATATGCAAGCCCCTCTATTTGAAACCCTAGTTGCTTATTTGATTATATGAAGTCACAATTGTAACATGGCCGAGAACCACACTAGTGGATTCTGAGGGGTGCTCAACATGTTACCCTTAGAATAATTTCAAGCCCTTACCCTATCTCTGGTTATCCAAATCGAACTCCGTTGGTGTCCTAATGCACCTTTATCATTAATTGGCGAATCTTCAAATGAAAACCCAATTCCCAAAAGAAATGAGTTGCCATCCCAAATATCATAAACCCGATTTCGCCTTAGAAAAAGGGGCCATTGACAAGAACTAATAATATTACTATATATATATATATATATATATATATATATATATGTATATATATATATGTATATAGTATTCTTAGTTCTTCTCGATGCGCGCACACACACGTATCTACTTAGTGTCTACTTTAAGGATACCACCAATACGTATCTAATTTTTGTAATTATCAATTTATAAATTTATAACCAAATTAGTCGCTAACATTTCTCAGGTATAAGCTAATCAATTAGTAATAGCTCTTAAGACTACTACTGATCAACTTTCACTTAATCAATGTAATTACTGATATATAGGCCAATCAATCTTTAACATTAGTTAAGCATCCCACAAATATGCATCTGCTTTATGTAATTATCAATTTAAGCTAATCAATCACTAACATTTCTTACTGATATTACTAATACACTCCTACTTAGTGTAATTCTTAATGCTTAGGACTATACTAATACATACTTAATTAGTATAATTATCAATATATAGGCTAATGAATCACTAGCGTTACTTCAGAATACCACTAATATTACTTAACGATATCATTAATAAACTTCCACTTACTTTGATTATCGAACTAAATATAAATAATCACAAAGAAAATATCATTAATACACTTCCATTTAGTATATAATTATCAATGTATCGGCTAATCAATCACTAACGTTATCACTAGTTCACAAATTGTTAACGTTACTTAAGGACACCATGCATTAATACACTTATACTTACAGTAACCATCACTAATATTTCTTATAAAGACGACTAATACACTTCTTCTTGGTGTGTATTTATTAATGAATAGGTTAATCTATGTAGTTAAGGATACTAGAAATTCACTTTTACATTGAGTGATTGTAAATTACTAAGCTAATTACCACTAATATATTTTAAAGTATTGTATTACCTCCACGTAGTATAAATTTCAATAAATAGGCTAATCAACCACTAAGATAGACAAGTAAATACTTATCGAGGGACTTACCGACAGCCTCCTTCGGTATTGTATAATAAAAATATAAAATAATTATCTATAAGATTATATATTTAAATTACTGATGGAAGTCGATCGGTATTGTAAGAACAAAATTCACATTATTATCTAAATGCAGTAGGATTGACTACCTCTAACTTTATTTTATTTTTTTATTTTTTTTTTAAAAGTATCGAGAGATACCATAGGTACCTAAAAGAAATAATTTAAAAATATAAATACAAAATGTTTCGAGGGAGTCCATTGGTACAACCATTTAAATTTTGACCAGTCAAAACATGCCGACGAAAGTCCGTCGGTTCTTCTTAATAAAAAAATTAGAAATTAAAAAGTTCAAAAGTACCAAGAGACTGTCAGAAAACCCTTCGAAATATTGATGGAAAAAAGTCCGTCGATACTGCTGCGTCGGTAAATAAATATTTTTTAGTGGTGAATTCCTTCATTGTACCAATCATTCTAGTTGTCATGTTGCTTTAATCTTGAATCTTCCTTACTTGCTTCCATTGACAGATCTCTGCCTTGATTCTTTTACTCCTTACTTTTTTGACTTCGTCGTACATCATTGATAGATTTGTTCGTATTTTTTTCATCTCTCGTTATCCTACACATAAAAATATGTTATTTTTTGTCATTGAAATCTACCTCTAACACGAACCTATCTACCTTTCTCTTTTCCTCTGTACTTCCCTTTTCCATGTCGTGAAGATGCAACTAAAGCTTCATATCTGCGTTGTCTGTTACGTGTTCTCCTAATTTTGTTAGGTGTTCTCCTAATTTTCTTATTATGTTTGATTTTTCTATCTATTGAAGGAAAGAAAACATATTTATCATAATTAGGTTTTTCTTACTTCCATATTTTGCTAGTCTTTCTTCTTGTAGGAAAATGTTTAGACTTTTATAAATTGAGAATCCTTCCTTCTCATTCAGTAGCATTCACAATGTAGCCATATGGGGTTTCAGAGTCGTATTTAGGGGGAACATTAGGAGACAAATGTTAGTGTGTCACTTGTAGTTGCCTCTTCGTGAGGTTGTTCTCTCGATATTTATACTCTCTTTTTATAGAGTGGATTGCTCATCTCCGTCGTGGACATACGTTAGTTGGGCGAACGTCACGACCCTAGTTCACCAATCGTGAACTTGTCATGACGGCACCCAACCTTCGCGACTAGGTAAGCCTGACACGTTGCGGAAATTCAACAATCTTTACGAAAACGATAAATAAAACTGAATAACATAAAAATGTATAGAGTGTCGCTTGGCACATACACTTCGAACCAATAACGTAAAACCTCCAAGACCCGGAAACTCACGGGCAACACAGGCTAAGAGTAAAATATAACATACGTGTGACGACCCGACCCGTTGTCTCATGAGTTACTACCCCTTTCTTCCCATATTCTTCTTTCTTATGTTTCATTACCGGTATGAGGTGCGTTAGAATTAATTTGGAGTGATTTTGATAAGAAATGAGACGCTTAGTCTCTTTAAGGAATGATCAAATTGGAAAAAGTCAACCGGAATTTGACTTGTGAGTTAAAGGGCTCGTAATTTATTTCCGATGATTTAGTTAGTTTCGGAAGATGAATTAAGTCTTAGGAGAGCAACCGGAAGTAATTTTGGAGGTTCGGTGTAGAAGTTAGCATATTTTGGCGAAGTTAGGATTTTGGAGATATCCGATTGGTAGGCGAGATTTTGATCCGAGGTTCGGAATGAATTCCGAGAATTGCTATAGCTTCATATGTGATTTGAGATGTGTTCGCAAAATTTCATGTCAATCGGAGGTGATTTTTCTAGGTTTTTTATCATAATGCGTATTTTGGAAGTTTGGGAAGAACTTAGGAGAGAATTTGATGTAATTGATGGTTTTGGTGTTGTTTGAGGAGTTTTGTTGAATGGAACAAGTTTTATTAATGTTTTCATATATGTTGGAGCATTTAATTGAGGTCTCAGAGGCCTCGGGGTGATTTCGGATGGCTAACGAGAACTTTCGAAGTTAGAAAATTTCATAATAGACGGAATTGTAAATGAGTGTGCACAAGACCTCAAGTTGGACGATCATATCTCCTGCTATGTAAAGATTTATGTGTGCTACGACCTATCATATTAAATCTATTTGAGTCTAGTTTCCAACGCAACAAATCGTGCATCATTTGGAGGTGCATAGAGAAAGTTATGACAATTTTCTGGGCATATGTAACTAGCGCACCTAGATGCGCGGCCGCGCAGTGGCTAGCGCGCCCAAGATAGTACTGGGCAAACTAGCGCGCCTAGGTGCGCGACCGCGCTAGTAATGGGCCTATAAATGCCCCAAGATCGGCCTAGAGTGTTCCCATGTCATTTTTAGAGAAAGGGCTTGCTCTCTCAAGGGGATTTCGTCACACTCTTCATTTCTATGATCCAAGGTATTATTTTTGGAGTACTTTGAGTTGATTACTACTTCTAAACGCTTATATTAACATGGATTGATCTTGAAATCCTTAGATTTTCAAGAAATTTCATCAAGAACTCAAAGGAGGGTTTTGCAAGATTTCTTCCAAAAGGTAAATCTTACAGCTTAGACTTACATATATGGATATATTATGGGAATATGAGGATAAATTAAGTATTACAACTTATAGTATGGTGGTTGGAAGACATAAATTCCCAATTTAAATACATGAACATGGTAGGGATCTAAAGGGGTTTATATTATGGAATTTTTGTTGGTTTGGGTGTGAATGGTTGATCACACATGTGATGTTAAGAGTATTAATTGTCAAAGCAGAATGGTGGGATGAATTATTGGTAAATGGCACTAGTTGGATAAACCAATACTATAGTAAGGAGGTGTAAATATCTATGCCCACAAAGTGTTTGATAATATGCCTAAATAACATAAGTTATGGAAATTATTAGTAATATTGGACCTATTGAGTGTTTTATTGTAGATGGAAGTTACATAACACTATTGCATCATTGTTGTATCATTAAGGGGACGATTTTCGGTTATGTATGGTTAAAACCCCGTCTTTTAAAAATCGAACTTTATCGATATTTGGTTGACATTTGGGAGGATTCGACATGCAAGGAGGTCGATACAAGAGGAAAAGGTATTGCGGACCGGTCCACGACCGGCTAAAGGTGAGTAGTTGGTATAGATGATGGCCTGAGGGTTTGAAACCCCAGTTTATCACATCGTGACGCTATGTTAGGGCGTGACTCGCACCCCATGGCAGGTGCGGAATTGAAAATGATTGGGGATTGTTATTTGGTCCATCCCAAGAGCTGAATATGAATTATTGGCGTCTGATACGCACATTGTGTTGTTGATAATTTGTCTTGATGCCATGTTTGGGGCCTTGTGCCGATCTGTAGTACCCGTCTAGGGTGAATATCTGTGTTATAACATGATTTGCATAATCATTGATCTCAGTCTTATGTTATTCACTGTTAATAAATGCTAGGTCACCTTATTTCTGAAATTGACTAATTAAATTGTATTCACTTTAATAAATTGGAAACTGATAAAGAATCAGATTGAATCTATTATGTGACTTACATGCATACTGTGGACAAAGGATGGCTTGGGCTGCACGCCGCATCTGTTATATATTGATATTGTGCTTGGGCTGAAGGAGCCCCTTCGGAGTCTGTACACACCCCCAGTGAGTGCCGTCAACATTAAAATAATATGGTTAACTCGGGATGCACGTCGCAGCGTATTAATGTGCATTGCATTGCATCTGTATCTGATACTTGGTTGCTTTTGTGATACTATTTTGCTGTAAGTTCATCGCTAGGTTATAGGAATGTTAGTTATAGCTTTGTTTTGTGGAATTTGGTGGATTTCATACTTTCAGTCATTTTCTATGCTTATTATTCACTTAGTCGGTAGTACTCACCCCTACTCCCTTCACCTTGTGTGCAGATTCAGGTATACCGGAGGCTTAGCTGATTCTCGTAGTCTCCAGAGAGATTTCCAGAGTCGTTCAAGTAGTTGCATGACGTTCGCAGGACCTGACTGCTCTTCATTACTTTCTCATTTCATTATTATTATATACTTTCCCAGATTTTTATATCGATATTCAGATACTATTTTTATTACTAAGTTTTGGTTAGAGGCTCTAGACCGTGAACCCAGATCTTATGGGTGTGTTTTCGTTTTTCGTACTTATCTATATTAAATTATTAATATTCTTGGATTATTATTTTGTTAAATACTCGGTTTGAGACTTAAACATTAAATTAAAGCAATTGTTGGTCAGGCTTACCTAAGCTTTAGGGCTGGGTGCCATCACGTCCGGGTTTGGGGCGTGACAAGTCGGTATCAGAGCCTAGGTTACTAGGCCTCATGAGTCATGAGCCGGTTTAGTAGAGTCTTGTTTATGGGTGTGTCGTGCACCACACTTATAAGCAGGAGGCCATAACACATGGAAAATACCTTTCAATTACACATGAAATCTTCTCGCAATATACATAGGAACCGCGTCACTTCAGAACACTCTGCATGAGATAAGCCACCTGATTCGCCAATACATGTAGTATTGAGATTAATGTTTTTGATATACATTGTGATGCTTTGTCAAGTTATGGACGTGTTGTTTGGATGGTTTTGGTGATTCTCTGGCATGTGGATAGGCCCAATTACAAAGGAAACTCTGCCGAAATTGCTGAAAAATTTGGGACATAGTAAAAAAAAATTTATGATTTCTGATGATTCGTGTTTCCACAAGCTTATGAAGGAGTGGATTTAATCTCACCATGACATTACGACAGCAATAGAGTACATGTGTTGTGATATACAGCTTTGAGCCAAGTTGGGCAGCTTGCTATTGGTTAGCGGATTGTGCGGTTATGTACTATGTTAGTTCTGATTTGATGTATGCTGGTGAATCAGTTCTGGTTGTGGAAATTAGGCTGGGAATGGCATGGGTGAAGGAATGTTTTTGACAAGAAGTCATGAGCTCAGAGGAGCAGGATATAAGTTTAGATGTTTTAGATAAGTTGGCATTGTCTTCGGCGCCACCTAAGATCGGTGTTTTGTAAAAAGGATTTTGCGTCCTGGTTAATGATTCTTGATCGCTTTTCAGCATTAGTGCAATCGGTGGTTTGGCGGTACGCTCCAGATATTATTGTGGTAGGTTGTGGGAGTGTGTCCCACGGGAAGATTATATACGTGTGGAATGTGGTCACCTGAATGATTAAAAATGTAAACCGAGTATGAAGTGGTGATGGTGTCGTTAAGTTAAAGATTCATGACTGGAGGGCACTTGGCATATTGGGTTGTGAACTGGGGAAGATTACTCCGATTGTAATGGTTGTTCTTGTGTGTTATGAGAAAAAAATGGGAGTCATTATGGACCTTTGAAAGGTTATCAGACTAGTTCAATGTGATCATAATTGGCTTGAAGTCGATGGATAGACTTAATGTGAATAATGGCCCTATATCAGGCCAGATGTGTGCATTTTTGTAACACGATCCTCATGGAGAAGTAGTTAGGTTGATATTTCTTTATTAGTTATTTCGCGTAATGATGTAGTGCACTGTGCGAGTTGTGAGACAACTTGAGAAATTGCTATTTGTTGAGAATCTTTGTAGGAATGACGTTATATGAGCATCTTGGCTCTTGGAATTCAGATTGTACATTGCACCTCAATTGAGTTTGAGTTTTGTAGCTTATAACGCTATCTGTCCCTCAGAGATATTATTATGCACTTAGCATGCGGGCGATTGATACTCGGTATTATGTTGTAATCAGCAAATTTGTCTCGATGTGCATCTCCTTATGTGAGATCTATATGTTGATCGGGTGGCACGCCGCCATGGGTATGTTATCTAGATCGGGTTGCACGTCGCAACAGTGTGATACTTAGTATAGTTTACTATATGCTATTTTGTATGCCTTTTTCCTACTTTCTAAGGAAATTCCGTATTAATGTGTGGGATTGGTAATTCCTTTCAGAGATCATTTTCTCTTTGTATCGCGTTCAAATTGGTAGACCATTGGCATATTAGGGCACATATGCGGCTTTTTGATTATATCTGAGGTGGCTTATTACCTGAGCAGTTTGTAATGGGTGAGACGATATCATTGAATTCGAGATCAGTGAATCTGAGTATATGAAGTAAATTAAGGGGAGAAGACCATTGTTTGGTTTAGAATGACGCGATAGTTCTTTCCGTAAGTATAGACCCAATGAATTGTTGATTCGGCGGCGTTATGAGTATATACAAATCTTATATGTCGTGTCGGTACTGTAAGTATTTGAACAAGACCTATGTATGTCATGCAGAGCATGGGATGTGTAATAATTTTTCTTCTAGATGGGATCAGTGGAAGTCCTTGACTAAGTTGAGCACGTAAACGTTCATGGTTCAGAAGAGAGGTGAAGTCCTTATGTTACCTTAGAATGGTATGGTATATTTGTCATGTTGTGAAGGATTGAGATTTGCGTGTGTAAGGTTATGGTTCAGTTTTGAATGGAAACTCATAACATTCTTAGGCGGTACGGGAAGTGTAGGCGATTTGAGGTTACATGTTCAGAAAAAAAGGCCAATGTGATTAAGTTGATGGCGCTCAACAATATTGGAGTCAGGTATGATGATGTGTGTGCTATATGGAGTTAAAGACTGGGAGTTCTCATGTACAGGGTATATTGTGGTTGTAGATCGTATGCGTCGGTACTGTTTAGCGGTTATCAGGATTTGGAGGTGCGAGTGGATCTTTACTTGCTGGTATGTTAGATTTTGTATGTGATGTCATAATTTAGACAGGTTGTCTCAGCGTCGGGGAGTTTTGAACTGTCGTGCCCTGGATATGCCGGAAATGCCACGGGTTGAGTGGCGAGGTGAGATGGATTATGTTCTATCAGGTTTGCGTAGTATGTGTTATTTGGTTCACCGTGGGTGTAATGAGTTACTCAGGCTCCAGCCATCAATTGTGCATGGTTATCGATTTCAAGCATAGTGACTCGAGGTGTTTCTTGTGGAGTAGTATTTGGACAAGATCGTGCGTTGCAGCAAAGCTGTATGGAAACATGACCTTGCGGGTCAAATTTGTGTGTCCTATATCTATGGTATGAGACGGGGTCTCATCCTTGTGTTGTGATAGTGCTAGTGAATTTGAGGTACAACTCCCTCAGTCGAGTCATTTTCATGATTTGAGTATGTTCTAACCGTTTCTTATTGGTGCGCATATTATGCAAGTTGTGACTTAGTCCTGTATTAATATGTAATATCACCAGAGTGGTGTGTTGGATCCGAAGTGATCGTTAGGGTCATTAATAAATCAATCGGAGTTGATTTCAGCATGTTTGGTGGGTAAACATCAAGATTCGATTAAAAAAATTGTTATGATAACTGCTAGAGGAGAAATGGCATCATGAATGATTGATCTGAACAATGGTTATGATTTATTGGGTGACCAATTATCGTTGGCAGTATATGAAAGTTTTGGAATAAGAATTTAGCTAATAAGAGATTTCCTATATGTATTTGGTTGTTGTGGGCAATTGCAGTGAATAAAAGTTATCGTTTCGAGTGCTTGAATTATGCAGTATATTATATGATTTTGCCAGAGGTTGCAAGTACGGGTATTAAAGCTGGTTCGACATTCTTCAACTACAGGTGTGAGGTTTTGATCATATTGATGGTTTCAAAGTAAAAAGGTAGTTCTATGATTTATGGACGAAACTGGATTCTGTAAATTTGATTTAAATGTGTTATCGGACTTATATGAGATAGGGTGATGTGGAATCACTCCCGTATTTACACATAGTAAGGTTATCCAGTAATTGTTGGGTTTTTGGAACAACTCTGGGTACGTTCGAGGATGAACGTTTGCTTAAGTTGAGGAGAATGTGACGACCCGACCCATCGTCTCATGAGTTACTACCCCGTTCTTCCATATTCTTCTTTCTTATGTTTCATTACCGGTATGAGGTGCGTTAGGATTGATTTGGAGTGATTTTTATAAGAAATGAGACACTTAGTCTCATTAAGAAAGGATCAATTTGGAAAACGTCAACCGGAATTTGACTTGTGAGTTAGAGGGCTCTGAATTTATTTTCGATGATTCGGTTAGTTTCGGAGGATGATATAAGGCTTAGGAGAGCAACCGGAAGTAATTTTGGAGGTTCGGTGTAGAAGTTAGCCTATTTTGGCGAAGTTAGGATTTTGGCGAAATCCGGTTGGTAGGCGAGATTTTGATCCGAGGGTCTGAATGGAATTCCGAGAATTTCTGTAGCTTCATTATGTGATTGGAGATGTGTGCGCAAAATTTCATATCAATCGGAGGTGATTTTTCCGGGTTTTTTATCATAATGTGTATTTTTGAAGTTTAGGAAGAACTTAGGAGAGAATTCGATGTAATTTGATGGTTTTGGTGTTGTTTGAGGAGTTTTGTTGAATTAAAAAAGTTTTAATAATGTTATATGATATGTTGGAGTGTTTCATTGAGATACCGGGGGCCTTGCAGTGATTTCGGAAGGCTAACGAGATCTTTCGAAGTTAGAAAATTTCATAATAGACGGAATTGTAAATGAGTGTACATAAGACCTCACTTTGGGCGATCATATCTCCCGTTAGATAAGGAGTTGCGTGAGCTAAAACTATAATATTAAAGATCTTTGAGTCTAGTTTCCAACGCAACAAACCGAGCATCATTTGGAGGTGCATAGAGAAAGTTATGACCATGTTACTTGGAATATGTCACTAGCGCGCCCAAGACAGTACTGGGCAAACTAGCGCGCCCAGGTGCGCGACCGCTTTAATAACGGGCCTATAAATGCCCCAAGACCGGTCTAGAGTGTTCCCAAGTCATTTTCGGAGCAAGGGCCAGCTCTCTCAGGGGGATTTCCACACACTCTTCATTTCTATTATCCAAGGTAAGATTTTTGGAGTACTTTGAGTTGATTACTACTTCTAAACGCTTATATTAACATGGATTGTTCTTGAAAATCCTTAGATTTTCAAGAAATTTCTTCAAGAACTCAAAGGAGGGTTTTGCAAGATTTCTTCCAAAAGGTAAATCCTACACCTTAGACTTACATATATGGATATATTATGGGAATATGAAGATGAATCAAGTATTACAACTTATAGTATGGTGGTTTGAAGCCATAAATTCCCAATTTAAATACATGAACATGGTAGGGATCTAAAGCTGTTTATTTTATGGAATTTTTGTTGGTTTGGGTGTGAATGGTTGATCACACATGTGATGTTAGGAGTATTAATTGTCAAAGCAGAATGGTGGGATGAAATATTGGTAAATGGCACTAGTTGGATAAACCAATACTATAGTAAGGAGGTGTAAATATCTATGCCCACAAGGTGTTTGATAATATGCCTAAATAACATAAGTTATGGAAATTATTAGTAATATTGGATCTATTGAGTGTTGTATTGTAGATTGAAGTTATATAACGGTATTGCAGCATTGTTGTATCATTAAGGGGACGAATTTCGAATATGTATGGCTAAAACCCCATCTGTTAGAAATCAAACTTTATCGATATCTGTGTGATTTTTAGGCAGATTCGACTCACGAGGAGGTCGATATAAGAGGAAAAGGCATTGCGGACCAGTCCACGACCGACTAGAGGTGAGTAGTTTGTATAGATGATGGCCTGAGGGATTGAAACCCCAGTTTATCACATCGTGACGCTATGTTAGGGCGTATCGCACCCCATGGCAGGTGCGGAATTGAAAATGATTGGGGATTGTTATTTGGTCCATCCCAAGAGCTGAATATGAATTATTGGCATCTGATACGCACATTGTGTTGTTGATCATTGGTCTTGATGCCATGTTTGGGGCCTTGTGCCGATCTGTAGTACCCGTCTAGGGTGAATATCTGTATGATAACATGATTTGTATAATCATTGATCTCATTCCTGTGTTTTTAATTGTTAATAAATGCCAAGTCACCGTATTTCTAATATTGACTAATTAAATTATATTCACATTAATAAATTGGAAACTAGCGAAGAATCATATAGAATCTGTTATGTGACTTACATGCATACTGTGGACTGAGGATGGCTCGGGCTGCACGCCGCAGCGGTTATATATTAATATTGCGCTTGGGCTGAATGAGCCCCTCCGGAGCCTGTACACACCTCCAGTGAGCGCCGTCGATGTTAATCAAAAATGGTTGGCTCGGGATGCACGCCGCAGCGTGTTCATGTGCATTCCATTGCATCTGTATCTGATACTTGGTTGCTGTTGTGATACTATTTTGCTGTTAGTTCATCGCTAAGTTATAGGAATGTTAATTATAGCTTTGCTTTGTGGTATTTCGCGATTTTTTTACTTTCAGTCATTTTCTATACTTATTATTCACTGAGTCGGTAGTACTCACCCCTACTCCCTGTACCTTGTGTGCAGATTTAGGTACACCGGAGGCTTAGCTGATTCTCGTAGTCTGCAAAGAGATTTCCAGAGTCGTTGAAGTAGCTGCATGACGTTCGCAGGACCTGACTGTTCTTCATTAATTTCTCAGTTCATTATTATTATATACTTTCCCATATTTTCATATCGATATTCAGATACTATTTTTATTACTAAGTTTTGTTTAGAGGCTCTAGACTCGTGACCCCAAATCTTATGGGTGTGTTTTCGGTTTTCGTACTTATCTAATATTACATTATTAATATTCTTGGATTATTATTGTGTTATATTTTTTGTTTGAGACTTAAATGTTAAATCCAAGCGATTGTTGGTCAGACTTACCTAGCTTTAGGGTTGGCTGCCATCACGTCCGGGTTTGGGGCATGACGATATGGCTCTAACATCCAGGAGTGTCTACAACAAGTGAGTATATGAATGAAACTACTAGCTAAAGGTATAATAGAAGGAGACTCCTCGGCTCTGCGGACGCGGCAGATGCATACCTCGAATCTCCATGTGTAGCTGTGGGATCACTAATAGCATGCCCGTCCAGAAGCACGTGGATCTGCACAAAAAAAGTGTGCAGAAGAGTACCATAAGTACACCACAGCGGTACTCAGTAAATGCCAAGCCTAACCTTGATGGAGTAGTGACGAGGAAGGTCGAGGCCCTACTGAGACGAACATAAGAAATAATGTAGAATAAATAAACAGTAGATAATGAAGTAAATCCCGAATATCTAACAAGACAGTTATTAAAACAGAACTACTACAAATACAGACTACGAACACAAGGAAAGTCACTCAAAAGTCAGGATTTCCACATGGAGCTCCGGGAATTGAACCCGCAGTCCATTTATAGCAATATTAGAGGATCTTCTGGGAATCGAACCCGTAGTCTATCATATATCTAACAGAGGATCTCCGCGAATCTCGTAGTCCTTCATACCAATAACAGAGGATCTCCGGGAATTGAACCCACAACCCTTCATACCAACAACGGAGGATCTCCGGGAATTGAACCCGCACTCCTTCATACCAATAATAGAGGATCTCCGGGAATTTAACCCGCAGTGCCAAAAGTAAATATACCAACAAATCAATATTTAATTGAAGGTAAGCCAAATGCGAAGAACAAGTAAAGTCGAGAATACAACATGCTTTGCAAAAAAAAGACAAATATTGCAATTTAGTCAAATAAAGCAAATAAATCATTAGCTTGCTTACCAAGGAAAAACAGATATTTCCATTTAATCAAATAGGGAAAAACGTTACTAACATGCTTTCCCTAAGTAAAAAACAAGCGAAGTTTCATTTTTTAACAATTAAATATGGGAAGAAAACACAGTCTAAATAAGCCAAGTAAGGTGAATTTCCATCAACTAGTACAAGTACACACCCGTCACCTCGCGTACAAGACTTTTAAAAAATGACAAAGATATCATAAGGGGAGAGTCCCCCACACAATGTTAGACAAGCCACTTACATTGAATTGGTACAAAACAACTAAGAAACAATGCTCTTGCCACGAGTATACGACTTCGAGTGGCCCAAATCTATTCAACCTAATTACACATTGTAAATAACATCGCAAGTAGCTTATTACACTGTTAAAATTAAAGCTAAGGCGCGAGAACAGGTAAAATAACCAAAATGCCCCTCAGGTCAACATCTCGGAATTTATTAATTTTCACATTTTCAGAAACCTCATACTCTCACTAGTCCAACCATATAAAAATCTCCCAAATCGAGGTCAAATACCCCTCCAAATCATCAAAGTTAGGTCTAAGAACTTTACCCCCAATTTTCATTCAAAATCCTAAATTAAAGCTTGAATTCGAGGTTTGATTAGCGGGTAATAATCACAATGGAGTAAGGAATCGCTACCCAATGTTTGCCTCTGATAATCCCTCTAAAAATTTCCCAACACCGAGCTCTCTAGCTTGAGTTTGATGAAAATGGAAGAAACCTCATATTTGAAAAGTTTATAATTGTTCTGGGACTTTGTGCATCGCGATCGCATGAAGTCGTATGCAATCGCGGAGAAGAAAATTATAAGGCCCTGAAAATGGTCTATGCGATTGTGGAAAGGTTGGAATCTGGTCTTATGCGATCGCATCGAGGGCTATGCCATCGCATATAAGGAAGAAGGAACCTAGGACCCCAGCCCAGTTAACTCAATGCGAACGCATGGGTAAGGGGGTATACGATCGTGTACAAGGGAGTTCAGATGCTATGCATTCGCAGGATGGATGTTGCGATCGCATTCAAGGAAAAGAAGGCCTCTCCAAGAAGCATTACACGATCACATGAGCACTTATGCTTCGCAGAGAAAGAGTTTCTGCAACAAATCTGAAGGATTTTTCTGCAATCTTTTTCAACACAAACATGCCCTGTTGGGCATCCGAAACACACCCGAGGCCCCCGGAACCTCAACCAAACCTATGAACATATCCTATAACATCATTCAAACTTTTACCAATCCTTAAGCCACCTAAACAACGCCGGAAACTCAAATTAATCAATGATTTGAACTTAAAAACTTAAAAACTTTAACAAATTCGCTTTCGATTCAAAACATTACCAAAACACGCTCGATTGACCTGAATTTTTGCACGCACGTTCCAAATGACATGAAGGTACTATAGAAACTTCCAGAATTCCGTTCTAATCCTCGGATAAAAAATTCTCTATCATACTGGAAACTTCAAAATTCTAACTTTCGGCATTTATAGCCTAAATGAGCTCAACATCCAAAATACATTCCGAACACGCACCCAACCCCAAAATCACCTAACAGAGCTAACAGAACCATCAATTTTTCATTTCGAGCTCGTATTGAAATGTATTTAATTACGGACCATTTTTAACACTTATGTTCTCATTTAGGGACTAAGTGTCCCAAAACGCTCTGAATTATATTACCGAACCTCCCGGCAAACAAAAATAGGAGAAATGAACTTTGGGAAAGCAGTTAAATGGGGAAACGAGGCATAAATTCCAAAGACGACCGGTCAGGTTGTCACATCCTCCTACACTTAAACATTCATTCGTCCTCGAACGAGCATAACGAACATAATTGTAGTAGCAAAAAGATGAGGTTATCGACTGCGCATATCCCGCTCGGTCTCCCAAGTCGCCTCCTTTGCCGGCTGACCCCGCCACTGATTCATTACTGAAGCTATGTCCTTTGACTTGAGCCTTCGGACCTACCTATCTAATATTGCCACTATCTCCTCAACATAGGACAAATCATTGTCCAACTGGACTTAAGTGAACTTTAACATGTGAGACGGGTCATCATGATACCTCCGAAGCATTGAAACATGAAATACTAGATGAACCCCGGCCAAACTGGGAGGTAATGCTAGCTCATAAGCAACCTTCCCAGCCTGCTTCAAAATCTCAAATCGACAAATGAACCTCGGGCTCAACATTCCTTTCTTTCCGAACCTCATGACGCCTTTTTATAGGCGATACCCGAATGAAAACCCGTTCACCAACCATAAAAGAAACATCACAAACCTTCCCGTCCACATAGATCTTCTGTCTGTACTGGGCCGACGGAGTCTGTCCTGAATCACTCTAACCTTCTCAACCGCATCCTGAACCAAATCCGTGCCCAATAACCTGGCCTCACCCGGCTCGAACTAACCCACTGGGGACCTGCATATCCTACCATATAAGGCCTCGTAAGGCGCCATTTGAATATTAGACTGATAACTGTTGTTTTACGCAAACTTAGCCAGTGGCAAGAACTGATCCCAAGAACCTCTAAACTCAATCACGCACGCACGAATCATATCCTCAAGAATCTGAATAGTGCGCTCGAAAAGTCTGTCCGTCTGAGGGTGAAAAGATATACTCTTGTTCACTCTGGTACCCAACTCATGATGGATGGCTCTCCAGAATCGTGATGTAAACACTGAACCCCTATCCGAGATGATAGAAACTGGAATACCATGAAGACGAACAATCTCCCTTATATAAACCCATGCTAACCAATTCGCTGAGTAAGAAGTGCATACTGGAATGAAATGAGTGGACTTGGTCAGCCGATCCACAACAACCCAAATAGAATCAAACTTCCTCGCCGTCAGAGGGAGACCAAGCACAAAATCCATAGTGATATTCTCCCATTTCCACTCCGGAATCTCCATCTGCTGGAGTAACCCTCCCGGTCTCTGATGCTCAACCTTCACCTACTGACAGTTGAGACATCTAGCTACAAACGCAACTATGTCCTTCTTCATCTGCCTCCACCTATAACGTTGCCTCAGTTTCTGATACATCGTCGTGGAACCCGGGTGGATACAGTACCGCGAGCTACGGGCCTCAGTCAATATCAACTCCAAAATATCATCAATATATGGAACACGGATGCACCCCTGCATCCTCAACACCCTATCATCTCCAATTAGTCACATCCTTAGCATCGCCATGCTGAATTGTGTCCCTGAGGACAAGCAAATGAGGGTCATCATATGACCGCTCCCTGATACGATCAAACAATGAAGACCGAAAAACCACACAGGCTAGAACCCGACTGGGCTTCGAAAAGTCAAATCCCACGAACCGGTTGGCTAGAGCCTGAACATCCATTGCCATGGGTCTCTTTGAAGCTGGTGAATATGTAAAACTCCCCAAACTCTCCGCCCGGCGACTCAAGGCATCGGCTACCACATTGGCCTTGCCCGCGTGATAAAGAATAGTAATATCATAATCCTTCAGTAGCTCCAACCATCTCCTAGGAATGCCACAGAACTCAACCAAAACTCACATTTTGAGAACTTTGCATATAATTTCTTTTCCCTCAGAGTCTGAAGCACTATCCTGAGGTGCTTCTCGTGATCTTCCCGGCTCCGGGAGTATACAAGAATATCATCTATGAAAATAATGAAAAATGAGTCGAGATAGGGCCTAAATACACTGTGCATTAATTTAATAAAAGATGCTGGGGCGTTGGTCAACCCAAATGACATGACAAGGAACTCGTAATGACCATATCGAGTCCTGAAAGCAATCTTCCGGATATCCGGCTCCCGAATCTTTTGCTGGTGATAATCAATAAGAGGCAAAGGATATAAGTTCTTCTCTGTAACTTTGTTCAACTAACGATAATCGATACACATGCGCATAGAACTATCCTTTTTCTTCACAAACAAGACAGGAGCAACCCATGGTGAAACACTGGGTCAAATAAAACCCTTATCAAGCAATTCCTGTAACTGATCCTTCAACTCCTTCAACTCAGGAGGAGCCATACGGCAAAAAGGAATAGTTATGGGCTGAGTGCCCGGCAACAAATCAATACCAAAATCATTGTCCTGATCGGGCGGCATACCCGAAAGATCAGCTGGGAACACTTCGGGAAAATCCCGTACTACTGGAACAGAGCCAACAAAAGGGGTATCAACACTGACATCTCTCACATGGGCTAAATACGTGGCACACCCCTTCTCAACCATACACTGAGCTTTAAGAAAGGATATAACTCTACTGGGAGAGTGATCAAAAGTACCACTAGCGTGACAATAAAAAATAGCATAGTAGGGCAACAACCACTCCATGGCCAAGATAATATCAAAATCAACTGTAGCACCCCAAAATTTTTGTAATATTTGCATTATTGATTGAAGATTTTTTATAACGAAGAAATATTTTAACTTGCACTTTTTAAATATGAAACGGTCAATATGTGAAAAAATTTTTAGGTTGTGTTAATATTTGCAATGAAGTTCCATAGTGTTGCTATATGTAACACTTAGAATTTGTTTGACTAGTTGTTATTAAATATAGTTATAACTAAATATTTAGGTTTTCAACCTTTTGTATTTATCTAAGATTATTTAGTAGTTAGTGGACAATTTATTTTCTATCTAAACCCATTTGTTTTGGTTTAATCTACAAATGAAAAAAAGAAGAAGACTATCTTCCTATCTCTCTATTTCTCACTATCTCTCTATCTCTCTATCTCTCTATTTCTCCCTATATCTCTCTATCTTAATATCTCTCCTCCGTAGAAATATATTTTTCTTGTTAATTTAGTGATCTCCTACTAAATCAACAAGAAATTTCGTTTTTGGGTGAAGATCAAGTTGTTCCCCTTGGTAAGTTTCCAAACTTGTTTTTGTACTAGACATATACTAGTATCTTGTATATAACGTTTCGTACAGAGCTCCGATTTAAATGATGTAGGACTTTCTACAAAGGTATTTCATAAATATACAACTATTATGCTGGAAACAAAATCTAGTTATGTTTCTATATATTTGGAAATCGATCATGAAGTTCAGGGCAGGTGCTGCCAGATCTTCTGTTTTTAAAATACTCCCTGTACTGCTATTAGTAATTTTAGCATAACTTTTTGTACAAAGTTTATATTGGGATGATTCAAGATGTTATGAAATTATAAAACATAAACATAAAACTTTTATGATGACTATAAAATCTAGTTTGTCCATATAGATCTTTAAATCTGAGTCACAACTGGAAACAATGAATCTGTCCAGAATTTTTGTTCAAATGTTTTTAGGTAATTTTCGCCAATATCATGTTTATTTTACTTGTTAAATCACTGAATTTATATATATATATATATATATATATATATATATATATATATATATATATATATATATATATATATATATATATTTGATTATGTATTCAAGGTATATAAATCCTTGAGAAAACAAAGGAAAAATATTTAAGGAAGTGGACAAATTTGGTTTGTTTACGGCATAGACGAGGCGAACATCCCTAAGTTGTGATTGAATCGTGTTGTGGTAAAATAACAAGGTTTATGTATAAACTTGTACTCTTTTGATTTCTGGAATATTTTGGAAATAATTGATATTTATTTATTTACCTTTAATTTATATTGTTATATTCGTATTAGATCAAGTATTGTAAGATATTTGCTAAATCGCCTATTTGTGCGTATTGTTTGATCATTTTGCATTCTTGTTGGGACCTTGTCCTTCTTGTGACAGTGACTTTATCACTCATCTTGGCATACATCTTGATTCGGATCTTTTGCCATCTTGACTTTGGATTTGTAGTTCGTCTTTAATTATGGAACTTCTCCGTATTAAGTACGAACTATGAAGCCATTTTTAATATGGTTCTTGATTCTCTTGTGTATTGGGTTTTGAACCTACTTGATTTGGGGCTTCGGTCCATCTTGATATATGATTATGGCGTAGTGTGATGACATGACGTACATATTGGGCGAGGAAAAAAAATGAATATTTGGTATACTCTCTTAAATTGATAGTACTCACTTTCTAGACTCTTGAACATTATTATTTATATTTGGAAGCACTTCAAGGTTTGATATTGATATGTTTGATATATTTGTTCACTTGGCTGGGACAATGTCAGAACCTGGTGAAATAAATTTTGAAAAGATGAGAAAAATGGGTGGAGTTGAATTTGAAGGCACTACTGATCCCACAGTAGCTGAACAATGGCTCGAGCGCATGAAGAGGGTTTTTGAACAACTGGAGTGTACTAATGCTGCCAAATTTAAGTATGCTATCTCTCTTTTGCAGAAAGATGCCCATGATTGGTGGGTAAGTGTTCCAAATGCGAAAGCAAAACCTCCGGTACTGAGTTGGGATGACTTTGTAAAATTATTTCGAGCAAAATATGTTCCCCCTTTCTATCGTGATGCTAAGAAGAAGGAATATTTGAATTTAAGACAAGGGAGTATGTCTATTGCAGAGTATCAACAAAGCTTTCTAAGGCTTTCTCGTTATGCTGGAGGTATTATCAATGATAAAAGAGACAAGTGCAGAAGATTTGAATAAGGTTTAAATGGAGACATTCAAAAATTTGTGGAAATCTTACAATTGGATGATTTTTCACAAGCTACTTTCAGCTGCACTTATTGGGGAAACAATTGACAAGGAAGAAGCTAGTAGAAGAGAAAACAAGTTTATGAAGGGTAATTCACACTATGGCGGTTCATCCAAAAAGGGAAAGTTTGACTATTCCAGGACCGAGAGTACACATAAATCATCACATCATAAGCAGAGTAAGTTCAATTTTTCTACTGCCGGTAATCCAAGTTATGGCCAAGGAAAAGCTCATACACCTACCTGTGCACATTGCGGGAAAAATCATTATGATGCATGTAGACGAGCCTCAGGTGCTTGTTTTAATTGTGGAAGTATGGATCATAAGGTGAAGGATTGTCCTAATCCTAATCCTCTTTCTTATACACATACAGAAGGTTCAATTCAAAAGCCTGTCACTACTCATTCTCAAGCTAATAGCAATGCTAGATCTTGAAATATGCAAGAAGCGGGTTCAAGCGGAGCTAATCAAGCTAGTGGGTCAAGAGCTACCGCACGAGTTTATGCTATGAGACAAAAGAATGACCAGGATGGCCCGGACGTGGTTACTGGTAAATTTCACTTATTTGGCATACTAGTTGTTACACTATTTGATCTTGGATCTTCTCATTCTTATGTTTGCTCATCATTTGCATTTTCTGATATAGTTAAATTTATTAAACTTGACTTTGATGTGGTGGTCACGAGTCCATTAGGTCATCAAGCTGTTGTTAATAGGATTTACCGAGATTATCCATTCATGATACAAAATCTGGTCTTCCTTGCCGACTTGCTTGAAATGCCCTTCCAAGACTATGATGTTATTGTTGGCATGGATTGGCTCAATAGGCATCATGCGTTGGTTGACTGTAGGTTGAAGCAAGTGACATTTAGAACTCCTGCATATTCACACATGGTAGTTCAAGGAGAAAGATCATTGACATTTAACATTATTTCTGCAGTCTCGGCAAGGAAGATGATTTGTAAAGGATATGATGTATATCTTGCTCATACAGTCGATACACGACTGGGGAGTCCAAGTCCTAAGGACATACCAACTGTGTGCGACTTTCCTGATGTATTTCCTGATGATCTTCCTGGGTTGGCTCCACCAAGGGAGATTGAATTTCCTATAGATCCTGTCCCTGGAACTACTCCTATTTCTATCTCTCCTTATAGAATGGCTGCAGCTGAATTAAAAGAGTTGAAGGCTCAATTGAAATAACTTCTTGAAAAAGGTTTTATTCGTCCTAGTATTTATCCATGGGGAGCTCCTTTTTTATTTGTCAAGAAGAAAGATGGCACTCTGAGGCTTTGCATTGATTACCGGCAGCTGAACAAGGTAACTATCAAGAACAAATACCCACTACCAAGAATTGATGACTTTTCTGACAAACTAAAGGCTGCCAGCTTGTTCTCAAAAATTGACTGTAGGTCTAGATACTACCAGTTGCGTGTGAGGGAGAAAGATATTCCTAAAAATGCTTTTAGGACCAGGTATAGCCATTATGAATTTTTGGTAATGCCCTTTGGTTTGAAAAATGCTCCTGCTTCTTATATGGATCTAATGAACCCCGTATTCAAGCCTTATCTCGATGAATTTTTTGTGGTGTTTATTGATGACATTTTAATCTATTCCAAGAATAGATAAGATCGTGATAAGCATATCTGAATTGTCATGCAAATCCTGAAAGAGAAACAACTCTACGCAAATCATTACAAATGTGAATTTTGGCTGAATGAAGTGGCTTTCTTGGGCCACATTGTATCAGCTGAAGGTGTGAGGGTTGATCCTGGTAAGATTCAAGCTATTTTTGATATGAAAATCCCTAAAACTTCAACTGAGATAAGAAGTTTCTTGGGTTTAGCAGGATACTATAGAAGGTTTGTTACGGGTTTATCTATTGTAGCTTCTCCTTTAATCAAACTTTTGGGGAAAGATACTAAGTTTGTATGGGATGACAAATGTCGAGAGAGCTTTGAAAAGCTCAAATCCTTGTTGACACAAGCTCCAATACTTTCTTTGCCAGCTGAAGGGAAATACTATGTAGTATACAGTGATGCATCTCAACGTGGCTTGGGTGGTGTTTTGATGCAAGAAGGGAATGTAATCGCATATGCCTCTCGAAAGTTGAAATCACATGAGCTGAATTATCCCACTCATGATATTGAACTTGGTGCCATTGTTTTTTCCTTAAAAATTTGGAGTCATTACTTGTACGGAGGGAGGTGCCACATATTTACTGATCACAAGAGTTTGAAGTAGTTGGGTACATAAAAAGAGTTAAACTTGAGACAACATAGATGGCTTGAATTCATCAAAGATTATGATTGCATGATTGATTATCATCCTGGTATAGCCAATGTGGTTGCAGATGCGTTGAGTCGCAATTCCTTGCAAGTTTAACTCTAAGTCCTTTGCCTTTTCTTCTTGAATTAAGAGCCATGAACTTTCGCTTTTCATTTAATTCTAATGGCTCTATCATTGCTAATTTGCAAGTCAAGCCAGTCTTACTTGAGCAGGTCCAAGAAGCACAGAAGTTAGATGAGAAGCTTCTGAAACGGGTTGAAGATGTCCAAAATAGAAGAGAATAAGATTTTTCATTAAGGAAAGACGGTACCTTATTTAATAAAAATAGGTTGTGTTCCTAATGATAATGAATTGAGAAAGCAGATTTTGACTGAAGCACATACTTCCCCTTATGCAATGCATTCTGGAGGTATTAAAATGTATCAGAACATTAAGGAGCACTATTGGTGGAGTGGAATGAAGAAAGACATTTCAGAGTTCATTTCTAAATACTTGGTTTGTCAACAAATAAAAGTTGAACATCAAGTCCCAGCTGGTCTACTACTACCTTTGTCAATACCTGAATGGAAATGGGAAAGGATAACAATGGACTTTGTTTCTGGACTTCCACGCACTCAAAGAAATCATGATGCAATTTGGTTAATTGTAGATAGACTAACTAAGAGTGCTCATTTCTTGGCAATCATAAGGGACTACTCACTGGAACGCTTACCAGAATTGTACATTAATGAGATTGTGCAACTGCATGGAATTCCTGTTTCTATTGTGTTTGATAGAGATCCGAGGTTTACATCCAGATTTTGGTCTAGCTTGCAAGAAGATTTGGGTTCAAGGTTAAATTTTAGTACCGCTTTCTATCCACAAATAGACGATCAGTTTGAAAGGGTAATACAAATCTTGGAGCATATGCTTCGAGCCTGCATTATTGAGTTTAAGGGTAGTTGGGACAAACACTTAGCCCTCATTGAATTTACATACAATAATAGCTACCTATCAAGTATATGTATGCCTCCTTATGAAGCTTTATATGGGAGAAAATGTAGAACTCCTCTTTGTTGGAACGAGGTTGGTGAAAGAAAATTTGTGGGTCCTGAGATTTTGAACCAAAGTGAAGAAAAGGTAAAAATCATCAAAGGATTGTTTGAAAATTTATTAGGATAGACAAAATTCATGTGTTGATCTTAAAAGGGGTGACATCGAGCATAAGGTGGGCGATAAGGTATTTTTAAAGGTTTCCCCATGGAAGAAGATTATGAGATTTGGCAAAAAGGGTAAATTTAGTCCTCGATTCATTGGACCTTATGAAATACTTGAGAGAATTTGTCTAGCTTTGCCACCTGAATTAGGTAAGATCCAAAACGTCTTTCATGTTTCTATGTTTCGAAAATACCGCTCAGATCCATCTCATGTTCTTCCTATTGAGTCTATTGAGGTTAGTCCTGATTTGACATATGAATAAGAACCAATCGAAATCTTAGCGCATGAGATAAAAGAGCTTAGAAAGAAAAGAATCCCATTAGTGAAGGTTCTTTGAAGAAATCATTCAGGCGAAGAAGATACATGGGAGCGAGAAGAAGATATGCGAGTTCAATATCCACATTTGTTCCACGACTAGTACCAGGTAAATTTCGAGACGAAATGTTTTCTTAGGGGGGAGAGTTGTAATACCCCAAAATTTTTATAATATTTGCATTCTTGATTGAATATCTTTTTATAACGAAGAAATATTTTAACTTGCACATTTTAAATGTGAAACGGTCAATATATGAAAATTTTCTTACTTTATGTTGTATTAATATATGCAATGAAGTTCCATAATGCTGCTATATGTAACACTTAGTATTTGTTTGGCTAGTTGTTATTAAATATAGTTATAACTAAATTTTTGGGTTTTCAACCTTTTGTATTTATCTAAGATTATTTAGTAGTTGGGGAACCATTTTATTTTCTATCTAAACTCATTTGTTTTGGTTTAATCTTCAAATGAAAAAAAAGGAAGACTATCTTCCTATTTCTCTATCTCTCTATTTCTCTCTATCTCTCTATTTCTCCCTATATCTCTCTATCTTTATCTCTCTCTTCCGTAGAAATAGATTTTTCTTGAAAATTCAGTGATCTCCTACTAAATCAACAATATATTTCGTTTTTGGGTGAAGATCAAGTTGTCCCCCTTGGTAAGTTTCCAAACTTATTTTTATACTAGACATATACTAGTATTTTGTATATAACTTTTAGTACAGAGCTCCGATTTAATTGATCTAGGACTTTCAAGAAAGGTATTTTATAAATCTACAAATCTTATGAAGGAACCAAAATCTGGTTTTGTTTGTATATACTTGGAAATCGATCATGAAATTCAGGGCAGGTGCTGCCCAGATGTTCTGTTTTTAAAATACTCCCTGTACTGCTGTTAGTAATTTTAGCATACATTTCTGTACAAATTTATATTGGAATGATTAAAGATGTTCTGAAATTCTAATAAATAGACCTACAATGTTTATGAAGACTATGAAATCTACTTTGTCCGTATAAATCTTCAAATCTAAGTCACAACTCGAAATAGTGAATCTTTCCAGAATTTTTGTTCAAACGTTTTTGGGTAATTTTCGCCAATATCATGTTTGTTTGACTTGTTAAATCACTGAACTTATATACATACATATATATATATATATATATATATATATATATATGTATATATATATATATGTATATATATATATATATATGTATATATATATATATATGTATATATATATATATATATATGTATATATATATATATATATATATATAATTATGTATTTAAGGTATATAAATCCTTGAGAAAACAAATGGGAAGTATTTGAGGAAGTGGACAAATTTTGTTTGTTTACAGCATAGACGAGTCGAACATCCCCAATTTGTGATTGAATCGTGTTGTTGTAAAACAACGAGGTTTATGTATAAACTTTTACTCTTTTGATTGCTGGAATATACTGTAAATAACTGGATATTAATTTATTTGTTTTCAATTTATATTGTTATATTCGTATTATGTCAAGTATTGTAAGATATTTGTTAAATCGCCCATTCGTGCGGATTGTTTGATCATTTTGCATTCTTGTTGGGACTTTGTCCCTCTTGTGGCAGTGACTTTGTCACTCATCTTGGCATGCCTCTTGATTCGGATCTTTTTCCATCTTTCTTTGGATTTGTAGTTCGTCTTGAATTATGGAACTTCTCTGTATTAAGTACGAACTAGGAAGCCATTTTTAATATAGTTCTTTATTCTCTTGTATATTGGGTTTTGACCCTACTTGATTTGGGGCTTCGGTCCATCTTGATATATCATTATGCTTAGTGTGATGACATGAGTACATATTGGGCAATGAAAAAAACGATCATTTGGTATACTCTCTTAAATTGATAGTATACACTTTCTAGACTCTTGAACATTATTATTTATATTTGGAAGCATTTCAAGGTTTTATGTGGATATGTTTGATATATTTGTTCACTTACTTTCAATTATGTTAAATTGAGCTAACTATGACTGAAGAGGGGAATTGGAGAATTTAATGGATCCAAGCCAAAAGTTTATACACCACCAAGCTTTATGCTTAGCGATAGTTGTTTTCTATCGTAGGTAATGTTCGGGATGAAATTTGAGGATGACCATGATGCAGTAGTTTTTTGGAGAAGTTGAAGATCACAATTGCATATGCACCTTGGTTTTGCATAGTTTTGGGACATGTACCTGATATACATGATATACAGAATATACCTAATATATACATTAATATATATACATCACATTACAACAACAACAACAACTACTACCCAATATAGTCCCACAAAGTGGGGTCTGGGGAGGGTAATATGTAGACGAGCATTACCCTTACCCGAAAGGGCAAAGAGGCTGTTTCCAATCGACCCTCGGCTCAGTGAAGGAAAGTAACAACAAAAACAAAAAACAACAAAAGAGCATTAGTAACTTCAACATAAATAACGTAGATAATTATCTAAGCATAAAAACCTAAAAATAAAAAACATAAAAACTATAAATAAAATAGCATGCAATAATATCGGACAGTAACTAGCATAAGACAAAACCCAATATACAAATCATCTATGAATAGCCCTGCCAAGCCTCACTCAACCCTGGGTGTGGAGTATGAAAAACTCTAGGGGCCCCTATCCCACAACCCTTATACTAGACCTCCATACTTTCCTATCCACGGTCATGTCCTCAGAAACCTGCATTCTAGCCATGTCATGCCTAATCACCTCTCCCCAATACCTCTTAGGCCTCCCTCTACCTCGCCGTACGCCGACCATCGCCAGCCGCTCACAACTCCTCACCGGGGCGTCAGGACTTCTCCTTCGCACATGCCCAAACCACCTCAGCCTCGCTTCCGCATCTTCTCATCCACCGGGGCCACCCCCACCTTCTCTCGAATAACTTCATTCTTTATCTTATCTAACCTGGTGAGCCCGCACATCCACCTGAGCATCCTCATCTCCGCAACCTTCATCCTCTGAACGTGAGAGTTCTTCACTGGCCAGCACTCCGCTCCATACAACATGGCAGGCCTAACCGCAGCTCTATACAATTTCCCCTTGAGTTTCTGTGGAACTTTCTTGTCACACAGGACTCCTGATGCAAGCCTCCACTTTTACCACCCCGCTCCTATGCGATGAGTGACGTCCCCATCAATCTCTCCGCCCCCCTGAATCACTGACCCAAGATATCTGATATTGTTCCTCTTGGCGATGACCTATGATCCAATCATCACGTCCCTGCCTACTTCGCTCGGCTCGGCGCTAATCTTGCACTCCAGGTATTCTATCTTAGATCTGCTTAATCTGAAACCCTTAGACTCGAGAGTCTGTCTCCATACCTCTAACCTCTCATTTACACCGGCCTTCGTCTCGTCTATCAAGACTATGTCATTAGCAAATAGCATACACCAAGGCACATTCCCTTGAATATGTCGGGTAAGAGCATCCATCACCAAGGCAAACAAGAGAGGGCTAAGCGCCGATCCTTGATGGAGCCCCATAGCCACTGGAAAATGGTCTGAGTCGCCGCCCACCGTCCTAACCTAGTCTTAGCTCCATTGTACATGTCCTTAATTACTCTGATGTAGGCTTCTGGCACGCTCTTCGCCTCCAAGCACCTCCATAGGATCTCCCTTGGGACCTTGTCATACGCCTTCTCCAAGTCAATAAGAACCATGTGCATGTCCGTCTTCTTATCCCTGAACTGCTCCACCAGCCTCCTGACAAGGTGGATAGCTTCTGTAGTGGATATATACGTCACATTATGTATGTTATTTAGAGACTTGTTGGATTTCAAGATCAAAAGTATTGTAACTTAAATTTGAAAACTTATGTTGTTGTTTTAGTGTGTGTCAATAACTCAAGTCCTGTAATATGTTGAATTTATATTTGTCTTGTAAATATGTACAAAGGAGAAAACTAGTTTCCTTCTTTACATATACCCAATAGTTTGAAATTTTTGGATAATAAAAACTTGCAGAGATGTTGAATGAAAGTATAGATTTGTTAGGAAGTTGCTTTAAATCTATTGATTATTCAAGAATGGTTATATCATATTATGTTAATATTTTGACATTGAATTTTCATTTAAAGAATAAAAATTAGGGTGTATTTTCAGGAAAAAAAAAACATATTGCACTTTGAATCTTTTTGCATGGGCCTATTTCTGCTACTAAATTATTCTTAATATTTTTAATTAACATCTCTTTAATATTTTATAAGTAAGGAATTTGATTTGTTTCATAAGTAGTAGCCTCCCAAGGGGGTTGCTACATAAACCATATCAAGTAATAAAAGATCTGCCCTAGTCTCAAAACCACGAATAGTAACCAAACGCGATCCACAACAAGGGAATCTCCCACGGGAGTAGAAACATAAACAGGAGAGCTCAAGGTCTCTCAGACTGTACCCAAATGAGGAGCAAAATAAGATGACACATAAGAATAAGTAGAGCCTGGATCGAATAGAAACGATGCCTCTTTGTGACTAACCAAAATAATACCTTTGATAACAGAATCGGAGGCGACAGCCTCGGCACGATCAGGAATGGCATAAAATCTGGCTCAGCCCCTACCTCATCGATCTCCCCATCCCCGCCCCTAGCTGGCTGGGCAGGTGGGGTGGCAGCTGGAGCTGGAATAATGGCTTGCTGACCCTGTGGAACATGCTGAGGCTATGGAGTTTGAGAAGGCACACCCCTCCCACGTCTGGGGCACACTCTAACCAAGTGGCAGGTATCCTCGCACTCATAACAAGCTCTAGAAGGACACGATGGCTGTGACTGACTGGATCTACCCCTACTAGACTGAACTCTGGAGTTACCCTGCGCAGGAGGTGCGCTAGAAACCAGAGGTGCATAATAAGGCTCCTAAAATCTGGGAGGAGCTAGAGGACTGCTGGATGAAGGAAGAGCTGAGTGAACCGGGCGACCCGTATAGCCCCTACCATGACGTCCTGCTCCTGAAGTACCGGTACCAGAGAAATGACCAGACTCTCGAGACCTCTTGGCCTCCCTCTCCTCCCGCTCTCTGGCATGCATACCCTTTATCCTCCTGGCTATACTCACCACCTGCTGATATGGTATATCCATCTCCATTTCTCTCTCCCATGCCAGACTTGATAGAAGGAATTAGATCCTCTATAAACCTGCAAACCCTCTCACGAACAGTAGCCACCAAAGCAAGCACATGCCTGGCCAACCTAGTATAATGGATGGCATACTCAGAGACAGTCATAGGGCCCTATCGCAAGTGCTCAAACTCCACGCGCCATGCATCTCGGAGGCTCTGGGGAACAAACTCCCTCTGAAACATATCTGAAAACTGATTCCAAGTCAGGGATGCAGCCTCGTTCGGACTGTCTAGCTCAAAAGTGCGCCAGTCATAGGTGGCTCCCCGAAGTTAGAAAGCTGCAAGGAAACCCCACTCGAAGAAGTAATACTCATGGTGTGAAAAATGCGATAACAATCCTCTAAAAAACCCAAAGCATCGTCTGTAGCTAGTCCGCTGAAAATAGAGGGTCATACTTATTGAACTGCTCCAATCTACACTGCTCATCCTCCGAAGCATGTGCCCCATCCTCGGGCTGAACCGGCATTGTAGGCTGGACAAAAATAATATCTGGAATCAGCCTCATGTGCACCCTCTACTCTGGAGTGCGGGCTGCGGGAGTCTCGGCTCCTTCCCCCGCCTGGGACGTAGCTGTAGGAGGTGGATGCAACCCTGCTTGTGACAGCAAGGTATACATGCTCATAAACTGCACCAATGCCTCCTGAACGGTAGCAGTAGTGGTGGCTGTGGGCGTCTATGGTGCCTGAGTCCTGACTGGGTCTGCTGATGGCACCTTGGCTGCTCGCGCAGGTGCTCTGGCTGCACCCCACGCACATCCATGACCCCTTTCCCTAACTGCTGCAGGAGGGGGTACGGGTGCCTGATCTCTCGGGTCGTGCGTGTCCTCACCATCTGTGAGAGAATAGAAGACAGAAGATTAGAATCGAGGGAAAAAACATAGCACGACAGGAATTCAATGAAGTGAAGATTTTTCCTAAACAGTTACACAGCCTCCCGTAGATAAGTACAGACGTATCCGTACTGATAAGCGAGACTCTAAATAACCAGCCTGTGCCCCGTGACTCATGTGAACCTAGAGCTTTGATACCAACTTTTCACGACCCTTGTTCACTAATCGTGAACCTTCATGACGGCACCCAGTCTTTGCGACTAGGTAAGCATGACAGGTTGCGGAAATTCAACAGATAAATAAAACTGAATAACATAAAAGTGTATAGAGTGTCGATTGGCACATACACTTCGAACCAATAACGTAAAACCTTCAAGACCCGGGAACCCACGGGCAACACAGGCTAAGAGTAAAATATAACATACGGCTATAACATCCAGGAGTGTCTATAACAAGTGAGTACATGAATGAAACTACTAGCTAAAGGTAGAATAGAAGGAGACTCCTCGGCTCTGCAGACGCGGCAGACGCATACCTCTAATCTCCAAGTGTAGCTGCGAGAAGAATAACATGATTACACCATAGCGGTACTTAGTAAGTGCCAAGCCTAACTTTGACGGAGTGGTGACGAGGAAGGTCGATGCATTACTAAGACGAACATAAGAAATAATGTAAGAATAAATAAACAGTAGATAATGAAGTAAATCCCGAATATCTAACAAGACAGTAATTAAAATAGAATGGCGACAAGTACAGACTACGAACACAAGGTAAATCACTCAAAAGTCGGGATTTTCGCATGGAGCTCCGTGAATTGAACCTGTAGTCCATTTATACACATATCGGAGGATCTCCTGGGAATCGAACACGTAGTCCATCATATCGCTAACAGAGGATCTCCGGATATTGAACCAGCAGTCTTTCATACCAATAATAGAGGATCTCCGGGAATTGAACCCACTGTCCTTCATACCAATAACATAGGACCTTTGGGAATTGAACCCGCAGTTCTTCATACCAATAACAGAGGATCTCCGGGAATTGAACCCATAACCCTTCATACCAATAAAAGAGGATCTGCGGGAATTGAACCCGCAGTCCTTCATACCAATAACAGAGGATCTCCGGGAATTGAACCCGTAGTACCAAAAGTAAATACACCACAACAAATCAATATTTAACGGAAGGGAAGCCAAATGTGAACAATAAGTAAAGTTGAGCATCTAACATGCTTCGCAAGAAAGACAAATATGGTAAGTTAGTCAAATAGAGTAAATAAATCACTAGCATGCTTTCCAAAGAAAAACATATATTTCAGTTTAGTCAAATAGAGAAAATAAGTTACTAACATGCTTTCTGTAAGTCAAAACAAGCGAAGTTTTTATTTTTTAACAATTAAATATGGGAAGAAAACACAGTCTAAATAAGCCAAGTAAGGTGAATTTCCAAAAACTAGCACAAGTACGCGCTCTTCACCTCGCGTACAAGGATTTTAAACAATGACAAAGATATCCTAAGGGGAGAGGTCCCCCACACAAGGTTAGACAAGCCACTTATCTCGAATTGGTACAAAACCGCTAAGAAACAATATTCTTGCCACGAGTATCCGACTCCGAATGGTCCAAATCTATTCAACCCAATTACACATTGTAAATAACATCGCAAGTAACTAATTACACTGTTAAAATTAAAGCTAAGGCGCAAAAATAGGTAAAATGACCAAAATGCCCCTTTAGACAACGTCTCAGAATCGAATGAGTTTCATACTTTCAGAAACCTCGTACTCTCAAGAATCTAACCATATAATAATCTCCCAAGACAGAGGTCAAATACCCCTTTGAATCATCAAAGTTAGGTCTAAGAACTGTACCCCAATTTTCATTCAAAATCCGAAATTAAAGCTTGAATTCGAGGTTAGATTAGTGGGTAATAATCATAATGGAGTAAGGAATCGTAACCCTATGTTTGCCTCTTAAAATCCCTCGAAAAATCTCCCAACACCGAGCTCTCTAGCTTGAGATTGATGAAAATGGAAGAAACCTCGTTTTTGAAAAGTTTATAATTGTTCCGGGACTTTGTTCATCGCGATCGCATGAAGTCATATGCGATTGCGGAGAAGAAAATTATAAGGCCCTGAAAATGGTTTATGCGATCGCAGGAAGGGGCTTGTGATCGCGTATGGTTAGAAACTGGTCTTATGCGATCGCATCAAGGGCTATGCAATCACATATCAGGAAAAAGGAACCTAGGACCCCAGCCAGGTTAGCTCAATGCGAATGCATGGGGGGGTGGGGTTTGCGATCGCGTACAAAGGAGTTCAGACGCTATGTGATTGCATGATGGAAGTTGTGATCGCATTGAAGGAAAATAAGGCCTCCCCAAGAAGCACTACGCGATCACATGAGCACTTATGCGATCGCAGAGAAGGAGTTTCTGCAACAGGTCTGAAGGATTTTTCTGCAATCTTTTTCAACACAAACATGCCCCGTTGGGCATTCGAAACACACCCGAGGCCCCCGGGACCTCAACAAACCTACAAACATATCCCATAACATCATTCAAACCTGTACCAATCCTTAAGCAACCTAAAACAACGCCGGAAACTTGAATTAATCAATGATTTGTACTTAAAAATTTCAAAACTTAATCAAACTCGCGTTCGATTCAAACGCTTACCAAAACACGTCCGATTGACCTTAAATTTTGCACGCACGTCCCAAATGATATGACGGTGCTAAAGCAACTTCCGGAATATTGTTCAAACCCTCGCATAAAAAATTCACTTACTGACCGAAAACTTTAAAATTCTAACTTTCGGCATTTATAGCCTAAATGAGCTACGGACATCCAAAATACATTCCGAACACACTCACAACCCTGTAAAATTACCTAACGGAGCTAATGGAACCATCGGTTTTCCATTCCGAGATTGTCTTGGCACTGTTCTGATTACAGACCATTTTCCAACACTTAAGCTCTCATTTAGGGACTAAGTGTCCCAAAACACTCCGAATTCTATTATCGAACATCCCGACAAACCAAAATAGCAGAAATAAACTTAGGGAAAATAGTTAAATGGCGAAACGGGGCATACATTCCAAAGACGACCGGCCAGGTCGTCTCATCGAACCACGTTAAATAGTTGTGTCTCTTTTGATAAATTTCTCTTTTGTTATCTGATTTATCATCGTTGAAGGTTTGGCTTCCGTATGACACCTGCTCTTTTTGGTCTTTACAAGTGGTATTAGTGCAAGGTTCAAGATATGTTCATCTTAGCGAGTTGAGTTATAGCCGCAACATGTTTGATCATAATCGTGATTTTTCCTGAGAAATTTGACCAGAGTGCTACGCACATTGAGACAAACTTTGTGGCAGAGATTTGGAGTTGCGACTTGTTGAAAGCTATGTGAAGAAGGTGGATGAAGTTTATTTTGTCATAAAATTCAGGCCAATGTTAGGTGTTTATCCAGATTTTCTTACCGTAATTGTTTTTTCTATTTCAATAAGGAAAGGACAACAGATTTACTATAATTGGGATTTTCTTTTCCTAGAAGAAAAATATAATTCTTCCATATTTGGCTAGTCCCTTTTCTCGTAGGAAAATATTTAAAGTTCTATTAATTGAAGATATATCCTTCGCATTCAATCCATAATGTATTCATATGGGGTTTGAGAGTCTTGTTACGGGAAGAACTTTACGGGACAAGTGTTAGTGTATCACTTGTGTTTGCTTCTTTGTGAGGTAGTTCTCTCGATATTTTGTATTCTTTTTTATTATAGTAAATTGCTCATCTCCGTTGTGGATGTAGGTCAGTTGACCGAACCACATTAAATATTTGTATCTCTTTTGGTATATTTCTCTTCTGTTATATAATTTATTGTCGGTCAAGGTTTTCTTTGCTAGTTTTCGAATGACACCCGACTTTTTTCTGTCCTAACACCATTAGTGCAGTTCCCGTTACTGGCATAAATCGAAAAATAAATGACAACAAAGAAACTCACATGCATTGGACCCAACATTAATTATGACGTTGAATAGAACCATAGTTTTGTTTTCTTTTTGCTTTATTGAAGGAAATTCCAAGCCTGCATTAAAGGATAGGAGCATAAGTTTTGCACAGATTACAAACGAATATAGCACAAATGGGAAAAAACTTCGAGCCCCATGACAAAAGGATATGGGGATAAGATTTCTCTGCGTGGCACAGATGGTATCAATTGGAAAATTTTTCACTCGCATTCAATGTTAATTTACACCTATCAGGGAACGAAACACGTGTTCTTATAAGTTAATCATTTAACTATTTAATCGTTTAGTAGTTCAATGATATAGCTCTTACTCTACGATTAAATTGTTTGGTTTATTTGAATATAAGTGCGAGTATTTTCTATCTCAAGAATCTATTCTTCCTTTGAAAAATTGTACTGCTACCTCATAATTTGACATAATGTGGGTAGATATTTATTTGTAGTTCTAATTTGCTCTGACACTACTATGAAGATAAAGAAATGTGAATATGCATATATTTTTGTTTTAAGTGTAAAAAATGTCTATATTTAAAAATAAGGAAAATATTCAAACACAAAACAGTTAGGAGCTTAATCAATTGATACTCCAATGTATGAACAACTATTTGCTTCGAAGCAATTACAAATTCAACTTGTCAGTCGTCACCTCCTTCATTGACTAGCGTTGAAGAACGTTAATTTTCTTAAAATAGGGATTATTGAGCAAAAAATTTTAAATGTGAACATATTGAAGTTCATTCTCCACAAAAACAACATTGAGCAATGGCCACACAATATACTTATGCAAACCAAGATCTTGATTGACAAACATATGGGAACTCTTGTCTTGCCTTGTGAAAATGGCAAGCATTTCCCATTATCTTTTTCCCATGGGTTGCTTTTATTTGATCCGATGTTCCCACCATGTTGTCTGTTTGACTTAATGCATTTAATTTTTCTCCCGTTGAAAACATTATTTGTTCATGAAATATAATTAATTTTATACAAAAATTTAAAAACTTTCAAGTTTCCGGTCAAATTGTTCTGCTACTCACAAAATTTCAATTTTTTTTTCCAAATAAAATACATGTCCAAACACAACTTCTAACTCACAAAACTCTTTTTTCAAGTTTCAACTAAATCTATATCCAAACATTAGGTTCGTCTTTTCTAAAATCTTTTCTTGCTGCTATCTTTTTTTTTTTTTTTGAATAAACAGATTTTTTATTCCATTCCATCAAAAAAATTGTACAAATACAAACATAGATGCTGACCATCTATACTCTCATTCTAAACAGTCACTACATCTACTATCAGATGACAAAATTGTTGCTATCTTACTATATGATAGTATATGTAACAAACAGTCAAGCAGTAGTCCTAAGGGTAATGGTCTAAGCTTAACAGTGCAGCCTTTCATTTGTGAACTGAAGCTCCTTTTAAGTGTAGGTGAATGGCTATTTCCTTGCAGACATTATCGCATAACATTTTCCCTCCTTGAAATCTCTGTTTATTTCGCTCTCTCCATATCACTGTCACCAAGATCCCAAACAAACAGGCAGTGATTTCTGCTACACCAGTTCTCTTCCTTGCTAGTTTACTAACCCAATCACATTCATTGTTCCAATCAGAAATGGGTCGTTTATAACCCATCCAGAAAGTACATTCCAGTGGAATCAGAATGTGAAGTTCCTGGAGTCTGTCCACTGTTGCCAACCTCTTATGCAAAGCAAGCCATAATATGAATTTGTATTTAGGATGTAACTGAGCCTGCAGTATGATGCTCATCCACTGGACCTTATGGTATTGAGGGTGTTGGAACCTGTATAATTTCTTAGTGCTGAATGAATCTCCCCTTTGTAGTTGAAGCAGTCGACTGTCCAGATTACCTTGAAGAACTGCAATGCTTTTTATCAACTCTCTCGACTCAAAGATCTTCCTTATTACCCAAATAACAGATTTAGGAACTGGCATGTCGTCAATACTGTAGCTTTTTATATAGAAAGTATGCACCCATTTAATCCACAGACTGTCTTTCTTCTTGGTCAGTGCCCATAGATGTTTTACAACAACAACCTTATTCCACTTGATCAAGTTCAGAACATTAAACCCCTGCACTGTATGGTAAACAGAGTGTTTCGCAGGCAACCAGAGCTTTTCTTGACACTGTAGCTGAACCTGTGCAAAGCTAAGATCTGCATATTGCTTCAGTCATCCTCAGCACTGCTTTTGACAGTAGAAATATTTGGGACCAGTAGGTTTGTACACCAAGTAAAACTGATTTGATCAACTGAAGTCGACCAGCATAAGAGAGCATCCTTGATGACCAGCAGCTTATTTTTTGTGTGACTTTCTCAACTAATGGCCAACATTGAGCAGTAGTCAATTTTTTTGAATCCAGAGGTATCCCTAGATATTTAAATGGAAGTCTGCCTTCAGGGAAACCAAGAGCCTGTAAGATCTCCTCCTTCTGCCAGTTTGATACAACACCTGCTATGTACACAACACTTTTGTCAGCATTTGCTTGAAGTCTAGAAGCTTTGGAGAAGTTCTGGAAAGCCTGCTTCAGTAGTTTAAGAGACTGAATGTATGCTTTCCAAAACATAAGTAGATCATCCGCAAAGCAGACATTTGCCACACCCAGTTTCTTACATCTAGGATGGAATTTGAACTCTTTCTCATCATCATTTGCATGAATTCACTCTGTAGATACTCCATAGCAAGAACAAAGAGGTATAGAGACATAGTATCACCTTGCCTTATACCTCTTTTGCCTTTAAATGGAATAGTGAGTCCACCATTGATGTTGAGAGAATAGGTGACAAATGATATGCACTCCATTACCCACCCAATGAACTTATAAGGAAATCCCAAGTCCTACAACAGTCTTTCTAGGAAGCTCCACTCAACTTGTCATAGGCTTTCTGTAAATCTACTTTAAGAACACATCTAGGTGATATACCCTTCCTGGAGTAGCCTTTAAACAGCTCTTGTGTGAAAAAAATGTTATCTGTGATGCTGCGACCCTCAATAAAAGCTGACTGTGATCTTCCTACCAAATATCCAACAACTGCTTTCGGCCTAGCTGTAAGGATCTTTGTGATGATTTTGTATAGAGTTGTACAACATACTATAGGCCTGTAATCCTTTACTTCTCTTGGATTTTGCACTTTAGGAATTAGTGTTAGAGCAGTACTACTAACTCCCTTATGCAATTTTCCAGTGAGAAAGAATTCCAACACAACCTCACAAATGTCTTCCCCCACCACATGCCAATGAACTCAATTGGAAAACCATCCACACCTGTTGCCTTATCATGAAGCATATCCTTTATTGCCATTAGTATTTCCTCCCTTGTGATTGGTTTTACTAGTTCATCTTTCTGTTGCAAGCTAAGACAAGGACCTTGATGGATTACTGCAGTGTTTGGGCACTGGCAGATACTATTGTTTCCCCCCAATAACTTCTTGAAATATGTAATAAACTCTTCTTCCACCTGTCTGGGATCATACAATTTAATTCCCTCTTCAGTATATATAGAGTTTATAGTATTAGACTTTGTCCTCATCTTCAATTGAGCATGAAAATATTTGGTATTTGAATCTCCACATGCAATCCAGTGTGCTCTAGACTTCTGGTGTATGATCTGCTCCACTATGTTACTCCATTTCTCAACTTCCATAAGCTCCCTTCTTTCTTGATCAATCAAGCCTTAGTCCATATAATTCATCTGTAGCTGATTCTGTATAGCTTTCAGTTTCTGCCTAGCCTTCCTGAGGTGGATCCTATACATTGCCATATAAGTATTCAAATCCTTTAACCTCATTTTTAGGGCCTTTAATTTATTCCATACTCTGTGCATTTTCCCTCCAGGCTAGCTTTTTGCTCTGGAATTTTAAGAAAATTTGATGGATAAAGAGTGTGTTTGGTATATTGGAAAATATTTTCCGTGGAAAATATTTTCTTGGAAAACAAATAGTAATCTTTTTCATTTTTCGGTGTTTGGTATGCAAATTAAGGAAAATGACTTCTCAAAAGTATTCATAAATAATTTAGATATAATAAATATGAAACCATAAACTTTCAAAGTACTTCTGGACTCACAAATTTCATAAACTTGCGAACCGCTAAACACTCAAACTGCGAAATTCCGAACCCGTATACTTTCAAATACATAAATCTCTGAACCCATAATTTTGGAACTTGTAAAATTTTGAGCATTAAACCGATAAATAATAAAACTACTAAAAAATATATTTAAAATTTATTTTTCGGGAGGGGGGAGGGGGAGGGGATGTGGTAGGTGGGGGTGGGGGCAGTAAAACAAAAAAAATAGAAAATTAAATTATAAAAAAAGTAAAAAAAATTTTCGGGATGGGGGGGGGGGGTTGCGGGGGAGAGTAGTGCAGAAAAATAAAAAAATATAAATTTATGATAACAAAAAAAAATTAAAGTAAAAATATTTTTTTTTACTGGGGGGGAGGGGCTGGGGTAGATGGGGGCAGTAAAAAAAAGAAAATTAAATCATTAAAAAAAAGTAAATTTTTTTTGGGGGGGGGGGGGGGGGGGAAGCGTTGCGGGAGAGGGTGGTGCAGAAAAATAAAAAAAAATAGAAATTGCAAAAAAAAAAATTAAGGTGAAAAAATATTTTTTTAGGGGGGAGGGTTGGAGGTGGTGCAGAAAAATAAAAAAAATAGAAATTTAAAATTGCAAAAAAAAAATTAAGGTAAAAAATAATCTTTTCTACGGGGGGAGGGGGAGTGGGGTGGAAGGGTAGTAGGTGGGTAGTATCGGTAAAACTGAAATTTAAAAAAATATATCTTTTTTTGGAGAGGGGATGGAGTGAGTTAGAGGGGTGGGGAAGGTTGAGAAGGAGGTTTGGAAAATGTTTTCCATTTTCTTAATAAGCAAAAAATATTTTCCTCCAACTGGAAAAAATTGAATTGACAAGGAAAATATTTTCCAAAACATTTAAGCAAACCAAACATAAAAAAATTGAAAAATATTTTTCAAAAAATATTTCTAAACACACCCAAAGAGGAAATCTAACGGAAAATAAGATAGTAAAAAAAGTTGGACTTTGTATGTTTGAATAAAAATTATTAGATGAAAAGAAAAGAGAAATTTTCTGTTTAAAATTGGTTAACAATGTCAGCATGAATGCCTGAGTGTGAAATGGAAATACAAAAAACAAAAGCATAAATTCTCCAGATAAATAATTGATATCAAATGTGAACACCGGAAAAAGCCGAAAAGGAAACAGTGCGAAGGATTCGTCTATGAAATTGGAAAACAGGAAAATAAGAAATAGATGTCAATTCAAAGGCTCAATCTTGCACCAAATAACTTTCGAATATCAGTGATTTAGACCAGTTTAATTTTTAGAATTTGATCTGCCACACCAAGTTAAATCAAATTAATACTCCCTCTATTCCAATTTACGTGAACCTATTTCCTTTTTGGTCCTTTAAAAAAAAGAATGATCTTTTTGTAAATTTGGAAACAATTTAGCTTAAACTTATAATTTACCTTTAATGAGAAACTTTTGTCACCACACAAATATTCCGGGTCCCTTTTTAACTTGATTAGGACCACAAATTTCAAAAATCTTCATTCATTCTTAAACTTCGTCTCCAATCAAACATGTTCATATAAATTGGACGGAGGAAATAATATAAAAATTTCCTTATACATAATGTCATATGAAACCTAGACAACATTTATAATGTTTGGTTCCATCATGTGCGATTTAAATATTCAAGTGTTAGATCTGCCATAATGCCTAAGAAAGGAATCAATCAAATTTAAATATTTCTACATGTTTTTTGGAAACGGATAAAAATCAAAACTCAAAGGTATGGCCGGCCGTATTCCCAAGTATGGCCCAAAAACAGTATCTGATTTCTCATTTTTGTAAAATTCATAAAAGCTAGGGAGTTAAACCACAAGTTTCCCAAGCTATAGGATAGGGTATTTAAGTAGAAGAATAACTAAGGGACACACCACCGGAGGAACATACTCAACTGTTCGAGAGCAACAAAAAACCAATGGAGAAGATGCAAAGTCCTCCTTTTTTCTTTTGTTTTCTTTTTCTTCTTTTCAATTTAGAGAAGATACAAAGTATAGGCCCGTATATGGGCAATATAGCAGAAAGATGGAGGTATCTTAGTGGGAATAACAGTTGGGAAGGCTTATTAAATCCATTAGACAATGATCTTCGTCGATACCTTATTCACTATGGAGAAATGGCACAAGCAACTCGAGATGCCTTTAATACCAATAAGCTATCAAAATATGCAGGAAGTTGCAGATACTCAAAAAAGAACCTCTTATCTCGAGCTGGGATTGAAATGTCCAATCCATTCAAATATGAGGTGACCAAATATATTTACGCGACATCATCTATCCAAGTTCCAGAAGCATTGATCATAAAATCTTTGTCAAGAGAAGCTTGGAGCAAGGAGTCAAATTGGGTTGGTTTTGTTGCTGTTGCTGCTGATGAAGGAAAAATCGCATTAGGAAGGAGGGATATAGTAATTGCTTGGAGAGGAAGTGTTCAGTCTATGGAATGGTTTAATGATTTTGATTTTATTCAAGTCTCTGCCCCTGAAATATTTGGTCAAAAATCTATTCCCAAAGTTCATCACGGTTGGTATTCTGTTTATACTTCTAATGATTCACGATCACCATTCAGTAAGGCCAGTGCAAGAGACCAGGTAAATTCATCTTCCTCTTACAAGAAATGAGACTTCTTTGTTCGCTTAAAGGGCTAATAATTCAGTTTCTAAGTATAAATCATGTAAAACAAAAGATACTCATGCTCTCGTTAATGTGAACTTATTTGACTGAGCATAAAGTTTAAGAAAAATAAAGAATTTAAAAATTTATAGTCCTAATAAACAAGCAAAAATATTTATTTGGTTATAATTCTTTTGAAACTTGAAAGAAGGAAGTTACAAAACGAGGGATTGAAGGCTCGCGAAGTAGATAGCAAGCAGCAAGCAAGAGCTTCTCAGTCCCCTAACATTTACGTGGTGTTAAACATGAAGAATATTTGTATGACTGTAAAAACTTCTCATTGAGGATAAAAACAAAAGTTTATGTTAAATTATTTTCAAATTTAGAAATGGTTATTTTTTTAAATGAACTAAAAAGGAAATAAGTTCACATAAAAAAGGAAATAAGTTCACATAAATAAAAACAGAGGGAATACAATATCAATAATATTTGGATTCTCTTTTTAGGTGCTTGGTGAAGTTCAAAGATTGGTGGAGCAATACAAGAATGAGGAAATTACCATAACAGTAACAGGGCATAGCATGGGGGCAGCAGTTGCGACATTAAATGCAGTGGATATAGTTTCCAATGGATTTAACAAGGGCTTTCCAGTAACTGCATTTCTATTTGCAAGTCCTAGAGTGGGAGATCAAAATTTCAAGAAAACATTCTCCAAACTTGTAAATCTTCGAGCTCTAAGAGTCCGAAATGCCCCAGATATAGTTCCAAATTATCCATTGCTTGGTTACTCTGACGTTGGTGTTCAATTAGACATTGATACTACGAAGTCGACCTATCTAAAAGGTCCTGGAGATGAGAGCAGTTGGCATAATATGGACTGTTATATGCACGGAGTTGCTGGAAATCAAGGATCAAAAGGAGGGTTTAAGCTAGAAGTGCAACACGATATATCTGTTGTTAACAAATATTTAGACGCGTTAAAAGATGAATATGGTGTACCAGCTTCCTGGTGGGTTGAGAAGAACAAAGGGATGGTTCAACAGCAAGATGGATCTTGGATTCTAATGGATCATGAAGATGATGATCTTTAGTTATTTTTCTAGGAAAAATAGAATATAATATAAGAGGTTTTGAATTTTTTTCGACCTTTGTACCAACAGAACCTTCTTAAGATTTTAAAAAAAATCGAGGTATATTAAATATTAGGATGATAATTACTCGTGCGTCCACATCGGTTTATCAGGCGGATTGAGTGATTATTTACTCTTAACGGTTTGGCTTATCGGTTATAGGCTTATAAGTGTATTAATCGGCTAGTCACCCGATAAGATATCGGACGGATTGGTATCAGTTTAGCTCTTATCGGGCGATTATCAGATTGTTTATCGGCCTAATTCAATCTATATTGTGTACATTATATTCCAAAGCAAACTACCTTAATGCCTACTGTTAAAGCCTAACATATGCCCACTATTACTGCCTAGAATAGAGAGATGAGTATTTTATTGTATTGTATACATCACCGTTAGAGTCTCTTTTTTTTTTTAAGTAAAATATTTATTTCATTAACACAAAACATTAAGAATTACAATAGTAGTTATGATCTTGATGATCATTGGTAGAAGGTAATACATGCATGGAATACGAATTACCTAAAGCAGCAAGGATTCTACAACACTTAAAGAAAATAGTTTTTTTAAAACCCTCGCCACTCTTGTCTATCAGCATCCTGGCCAAAACAAAAGGTGGTGGATACAACCAAAACTCTAATTTATTTAAAACTAAGTTGGTCATTGCATGCTTTGCTAGATCGTGAGCTACTTCATTCTCCTGCCTGAAGATGTAGTGCATTTCCACGGTGCCCATTTCAGACAAAAGCAACCTATAGCATTTTATAATAGAATCGTAAGTTTTGCAGCTATCACGAATGAAAGAGATTACATGTGTAGCATCAAATCTCGATTTCCATGGGAAAGAGCTTTCTGTAGTTTGCAATACGAAGCCCCTAGTATAGTGCCATAAGTTGTGCGTGGACTGAATATTTTATTATAATTTTTGAAGCAAAGACAATTAGCCAGTCCCCTTGCTCATTCCTTATTATCCCTCCAATGCCTCCAACACATCTATCATTATTATAGGCACAATCTATGTTTAGTTTGTACCATCCCGCATGAGGTTTTATCTAGTTAATGGCGAGGTTGATTTTCCTATCTCAATTAGATCACTATTCGTCAGTTGAATGTATTCAACTGTTTGGTCAATGATCTTACGAAGTGATAAAGGAATAGTAGTGTTATTAATATTGTTGTTATTCCTAGTAATCCATCTCAAATAACAAAGAGAAATAAGGTATTCCAATTGATGAGTTTATCATGAATTATTGGAGTTTTTATTGGAGAGATGTAAGCCTCTAGAGGTATCAATACCCAGACTGAGCCAAAGGTTTTTTACATGAGAGCACATGAAAAAAATGTGCATAAGGGATTCTGGTTCCTTATGACGAATGGTGCACCTCTCGTCTATATTCATGCCTATATAAGATAAATGTATTCTGCATACATAACCACATAAAGTATTTAATTTTGTTAGCATATTGCAATTTCCAGATCCATTTGCTATTAGTATCAGGGTGTATTTTTCCTTCTAATTGTTCGTAGCAAGACTTAGTTGTGAAGAGACCATTAGGATTGTTATCCCAACAGAGTGAGTCTGTATTGATATTATTAGGGATGAAAGTTGATTGGGTATTTGTTATAATTTCCTTAGGGATAACCAAGAAAATATTGGCGAAGTTCCATCTATTTCTGGATCTAACATCACAGATCCTAAGGAAGAATTCTTCTTTGGTTAGGGGGCCAATGGCATAGCTTCTAAGGGAATTGGTGTTAGTTATTCATCTATTTTCCCATAAGTTAAGAGTAGATAAATTATGAATCGTCCAAGACATTCCTTTTTGGCATATTTCCCACCCCTTAATAATAGTTTTTTTCAAATGAAGGAGCCCTTCTCTTTTGGCCTACGAGAGTATCTTTTAAGAAGGGTAATAGCCAAAGATTGGTGGTAATTTTAGCTTATCTCCATGCTAGGCTTGCTAGTAAGGTTAGATTTTTTGAACGACCTTTCCTTACCCCTAACCCCACTTCCTATTTTGGTCTGGTAACCATGTCTCAATTGACTAGGTGAAGTTTCTTCCTATGATCAGTTATGCCCCATAGGAAGTTTCTTTGAATTTGGTCAATAGACTTATGGATTTTAGGGGGAAGCATAGTATATTGCATGTAGTAAGCTGGTAGACTAGCTAGAGTGATTGTAATTAAATTACTTCTTCCAGCTAGATTAAGCTTATCACATTTCACCCCGAGAGCTTAACCCTCATAGTATAAATTGGTAATATTTGTGATTTAGGGTTATTACTAACAGTAGGGAAACCCAGGTATTACCTAAATGATTTGCATTCCTTTGTTCAAAGGGAGTTGGAGATATTAGATCTAGCTGTTGTACCACAATTTTCATAGAATATTACCCTAGATTTTTTGAAGTCTGTTTCATGCCCTGAGATGTCACAGAATTGCATAAGGGCAGACTTAATAGAAGAGATAGTATTGTTATTGATTTTCCTTATTAGTACCAAGCATTGTAACGACCTGACCCGTCGTCCCGTGAATTATCGCCTTATTTTCTCCGTTTTATGTTTCTATATGTTTAATTATATGTGTTTGGAGAGTTTGAAGAAATTCGGATGGAGTTTGGGTAGAAGGGAGACAATTAGTTTCTTTATGAGAATGTTAGTTTGAAAAATTCAACCGAATGTTGATTTATGTCTTAGAGAGCTCAGAATGGATTTCTGATGATTCGACTAGTTTCAGATGGTGATTTGTGACTTAGGAGCAAAATTAGAACTGAATTTGGAGGTCCGGTGTAGAATTAGGCTTGAATTGGCTAAGTTAGAAATTTTGCGAAGTCCGGTTGATATGTGAGATTTTGATTCGGGGGTCATAATGGAATTCCAACAGTTGTAGTAGCTCGGTCAGATGATTTGAAATATGTTTGCAAATTTTCAGATCATTCGGAGGTGTTAAGGTCGGGTTTTGGAGCAAATGTACGTTTCAGAAGTTTTAGTTTAACTTAGGCTTGAATCCGTGAAAATTGGATGATTTTGATGTTTATGATAGTGTTTTTATGTTACGAGCAAGTTTGAATGAAGTAATGGAACATATCTGTGCTTTTGGTTGAGGACCCGAGGGCCTCGGGGTGATTTCGTATGGCTAACTGGAAATTTTGAAGTTTTAAATGTAGCAGAAAAATTGCAGAGTAAAATTGTTCTTTGCGATCGCGAGCTTGTGGCTGCGATCGCGTATTATGAAAATGGGACGCCAAAAACCTGTTCATCGCGATCGCGGTGGTGAGTTCGCGATCGCATAGAATTGAGGGGCGAAGCAGTGGGATCGCATTGCTCCGGTCGCGATCGCATATGCCAAATTGGAGGCCTTGGCAGTTGTTCTCTGCGATCGCGTGTCGGTGAACGCGATTGCATTGGGTTAAATTCAAGGGTCGGGTATTTGTTCCTCGCGATCGCAGGGCTAAGGCCGTGATCGCATAGAAGGAAGGTGCTGGGCAGAGAAGGGATTTTAATAACATTTCATCCGCGAACCAAACATAATTTCCTCCATTGTTAGCAACAAAGAGAGCTTTTTGAGTGATTGGAAGCATGTTTTCAATGGATGTTGATTGGTGGTAAGTCTCTTATCTTAAAAATACCATTTTATTGAAGAATCAATACCCAAATTCATGAAAATGGGTTCAAATTGTGAAGAACTAGGGATAGGTTTTTGAAAACGAATTTTGGAGATTTGAAAGTCCATTTGAACTACGATTTTGGTAAACTTTATATTTACAGACTCGTGGAGAGACGAGAAATTCGTTGATGTAATTTTTGGAATTTTTCGAGAAGTGGGCCCGGGTCTCAGGTTTTACCAACTTCGTGAATTTCAGTACTTTATGAGTAATTTCAGTTGGGCTGTATTTATTTAGCCTATAATGATATATTCATTGTAGTTTTGACTAGATTCAACGCGTGAGGAGGCCAATACAAGAGGAAAAGGCATTGCGGACCAATCTACGGCCGGTTAGAGGTGACTAGTTTGTATAGATGATGGCCTGAGGGTTCGAAACCCCGGTTTATCACATCGTGACGCTATATTAGGGCGTGACTCGCACCCCATGGCAAGTGCGGGGTTGTAAATGATTTGGGGATTGTGACTTGGTCCATCCCGAGAGTTGAATAAATTATTAGCGTCTTATACGCACATTGTGTTGTTGATAATTGGGCTTAACGCCATGTTTGGGGCCTTGTGCCGATCTGTAGTACCCTTCTAGGGTGAATATCTGTGTGATGACATGATTTGAATAATTATTAATCTCAGTCCTGTGTTATTCACTATTAATTAATGCTAAGTCACCGTATTTCTGAAATTGAATAATTAAATTGTATTCACCTTAATAAATTAGAAACTGGAAAAGAATTAGATTGAATATGTTATGTGACTTACATGCATACTGTGGACTGAGCGTGGATTGGGCTACACGCCGTAGCGATATATGCATTGGACCAGGCTGCACGTCGCAGCGGTTATATATGTATATTGCGCTTGGGCTGAAGGAGCCCCTCCGGAGTCTGTACACACCCCTGGTGAGCGTCGTCGACGTTAAATGGATCGGGCTACACGCCACAGCGTATTCGTGTGCATTGCATTGCATCTTTATCTGATACTTGGTTGTTGTTGTGATACTGTTATGCTGTTAGCCTGTAGCTAAGTTATAGGACTGTTAGATATAGCTTTGCGTTGTGGTCTTTCGTAGATTTCTTACTTTCAGACATTTTCTATACTTATTATTCACTAGGTCCGTAGTACTCACCCCTACTCCCTTCACCTTGTCTGCAGATTCAGGTACACCGGAGGCTTAGCTGATTCGCGTAGTCTCTAGAGATATTTTCAGAGTCGTTGAGGTAGCTGCATGACGTTCGCAGGACTTGGCTGCTTTTCATTATTTCTCCATTTGATTATTATTATATACTTTTCCAGATTTTGGTTTTGGTATTCAGATACTATCATTATTACTCAGTTTTGTGTAGAGGCTCTAGACTCGTGACCCCCATAGATCGTATGGGTGTGTCTTCGATTTCCATATTTACCTATATTACATTATTAATATTATTGGATTATTATTTTGTTAAATTCTCGGTTTGAGACTTATATGTTACGTTGGAAGCGATTGTTGGTCAGGTTTAACTAGCTTTAGGGCTGGGTGCCACCAGGTTTGGGTCGTGACATCCATATGCAAAGAATAAATGGGATAGGGGAGGATTGTCATTACTCATTAAGATAGGACCCAACTTTTAATGTCCACTAGATTGTTTATATAATTTGATAACATTTCAATGCATAAAATAAATGTGCAGAGGGACATAGGGTCCCCTTTAATCCCTCTACTTGGTTGAAAAAATATGGGTTTAGTCCCATTAACCAATATTGAAGTGGATGATTCCACTATACATGCAATAATAATTTTGGAAATATTGGGAGGAAATTTGAAAAATAGAAGGGTCATGTATATGATCGACCATTCTAATTTGTCAAAGGTCTTTTCAACGTTAATTTTGATCAATATTTTGCCACTATTTTCTTTTGTATTTTTTAAAGAGTGACTGAGTTCTTGGATAATAATTGTATTTTCACTAGCTCTCTGTGTTTTATAAAGCTAGATTGAATAGGGCTGACGGGATTATTAAGAAGAGGCTTTAGCTTATTTGCAATAATTTTAGCGATAGTCTTGTGAATAGTGATACAAAGACTAATATGTCTAAAGTTATTAAGGTTATTAGTATTAGGAAATTTTGGAATAAGGCAAATGTAGGTAGTGTTGATTTCTGGAGGGATTGCATGATCCTTAAAAATTTTGTAACAAAAAAGACTAATAGAATCTCCTATAATCTTTTAATATTTTTGATGGAAAAGTGGTGTAACTATCAGGCCCGGGAGATTTAAAAGGCTTAAAGGAGAAAATAACACTACTAATTTTTCCATCTATCAATGGTTTATCCAGAACTGATAGGTCAACTTTGTGGAAACTAGTTGTGCTACATAGTAAGCGAATCATATCCGTATAGGTGTGACCAGTGCAAAATAACTTAGAAAAATGATCAAGAGTATGGTTAATGATATCAAGGTGATTATCCATCCAAGCTCCTTCACTATTCCAAAATAAACTAATATCGTGTTGTCTTTTCCTATTGGAGGAATTAATTTGAAAAGACATAGTATTTGCATCCCCTTCGTTTAACCAATTTATTCTAGATCTTAGTTTCCAATAGTCTTCTTCTTCTTTGAGGATGTTATTATAGTTTGTGATCAGATCCCCTTCCAAATTTTGAAGGAAAGAACTATAAGTAAAATACGGGGATTTTGAATACAATTTATTCTTGCTAGAAGAATTTTTTTCTCCCTAAAGATATTCCCAAAGTGGTCACCACCCTATTTTTAAATATAAGTAGTAAAGGAATTGGCTGCCCCTATTATGTCTTTATTCCTCCATTGGTTTGCAACAATATTACCAAAATTTAAGTGGGTACACCAAATATTTTCAAGCCGAAAATATTTTTTACAACAGTGAGTGATATTATTTAATTTAACTAGTATAGGCTTATGATCCGAGTGGATTTTTGAAGATGAGTGATGTAACATTTGCATTTTATTTTAACCAATCGTCATTATCTAGGACTCGGTCTAATTTGTCCATTATTAGCCATTTCCTCTTCCTATGGTTAGACCATATAAACTTACAATTATTGAATCCAAGATCTATTAGATTACAAGAGTCAATATTTTCCCCTATTTTAGAATCCCTACAACATTTTAGAGGTCTTCCACCTATCTTTTCATTAGTACTAATAATATCGTTCAAATCACCCGTAGCATCCAAGGACCTTGTAATTTTGTGAGAGAGAGTTTAGATTATCTCACATAATATCTCTATGGTGAACCTGGGTACTAGCATAAATAACCATAAAAAACAAATTAAAATTGAAGGGACGAACCTGAAGTTCTTAGCCATTCCTAGTGAAGTATTCAACAGTTAACACATCGTGGTTATAGAGGACATTCCATGGCCTTCAGCAGGAACCTCTATAAGCTCTGAAAAATTAAATTCAATTAGAATAGGTGCATTCACATGCATCCTAGTCTCACGGAGATCCACTAAACAGGGTTTGTGAGTATCGATTAAGTCCCTAAAGTTATGACGAAATTCATCGTTATTGTCACCTCTGACGTTCCAAAAGATGATAGTAGTTGCTCTATTCATTAGAGATGTTTGAGGTTGGATCATAGTAGACTCCCTCTCCAGTGAGTTGTGGCTCCTCTTTCTTGATGGAACTAGGATAATTGCCTGCTTTCCTATAGTGGGGTCTTGTGGTGGTCGAACATGCATTTAGCATTTGTACATGGTGCTCGGGAAACTGAAGATGTGTTTCTTACTCAACAACTCTAGGAAGAATAGTATTTTTACTTTCTTTAGGCTTAAAAAATCTACACTCTGTTGAGTACCTTGTGGATGGTGTTCTTCTTCTTTCTCTATTGAATGTTGTGGTAGATCTTCTTCTGCCGCATTGGCTTGAATATTTGGGTCCAGGTTGACTGGGGCAAAAATTGGTGATTGTTGGTTACCTGGGCTGTATGGTGACCCCATGGCATGAAGATCAGATTGATCATCATGCTTTCCTACAATGGAAAGAAGGGTAGGGTCATTGTGAGATTGATATATTGGTTGTGTTTGAGGGGAGGTTCAATTGATTATGTATTTCCTTGATTATGGTGTGGTTCATGGGAGGGTCTAGGGGTTAAATAATGTTGTTGATCCATGCTTGAATTGTGTAGTTGTTCATTTCCAAGTGCATCCCCTTTGATATTAGTCGAGCTAGGTATAGAGTGTTCTGGATTATTATTACCATCTCCTGGCAAATGATCTAGATGTTAAAAGTTATTGCATAGCCTAGGATGCTTGACTCTACCCAAGAGGTTGGTTAATAATTTTGGGATTGAGGGGAGACGTGAACAATAGGGGTTGGTTCTTTATTTGTGGAGGTAGTTGTGGAGGGTTGGCCATTTGAGGAGATCTAAGTTAGTTTGGAATGTGAACTAATCGAAACCTTCTCTTTGTTGTGAGTGGGAGTCTTGGCATTATACTCTTGTGTGGTATATATTTGGCTAATATTGGCAATAGAAATTACAGCTTCACTAGGATTCTTGATTTCTATAGAGATCTTTAGTTGCATGGCTGAAAATAGGTATGGCATGTGATGATATATAAGGATTTTGGAGGATTTTGTGTTTGCCAAATGCTCTGAGTGTTCTGCTATTTTGACATCCTCCTTTGTATCCATGTCTATGTGTAATGTAGATTGGATAGGGGTAGTGGTATCATCCAGATTAAGATTAGTATTGTTAATTAGATTAGGGGTAACCAGGTAATTTCTATATTTGTCTTTAGTGGAGGCATCATCTAATGATTGGGGTGAGGGTTCCAAGGTATGATTAGTATTTAACACATGGCTGATTTTGTCTTATATATTTTGCATGCATTCGTCGTTAGGTATTATGCCCATATTTTCCCCTAAACCACTATCGAAAATCATGTGCTCCTTCGAGTTCAGAGCCTCAATTTTTTTTGCTTTGGACAACATTGGAGGAGCTAATTTTGTCCTTGTATTGTCTGATTTTTGCTCAGAAATAGGAGTGTTTGATGGTTCCTTCCCCGTATAATTAGAATTATGGTAGAGATCATTAGGCGATTTAGAGGAGATACCTTTGTCAGTGCCAATTATAGTTGGAAGAGTACCTTGAATGTTTACTTTTGCAGTGTTGATTTGCCTTGCTCCAGTAGGCTTCTTCTTCTTATTATTAAAGGTGACAGTCACCCTATCGTTTTGGGAGTCTTGTTTATGGATATCTGCTATGCCTCCTTTTTGATCACTGGTTTGAGGGGGGGAGATGAGGGAATTAAGCATTTTGATTGGTTATTACCTAAGTTCCCACACTTTGTCCATAAAAATTCTCACCCTCATAGTGTATATGCTATTTACAATTTCCAGTGCAGAGAAACGACTTGACTGAGTTATCCATAGATACTTCAATACATAGTCGAGCATATACACTTCTTAGAGTTCAGGAAGTACATGCATCGATCCTTGATAGTCGCCCAATGGTATTTTCAATTTTTTGAAGGATGATTGAATCATAAAATTCAGTAGGGAGTTGGGATAAATGAACACAAGAAGCTGGTTTCAATTATTTTGCCTCACTAGCTACAAAATGTGGCTCCCATTTTTGAACTGATAGGTGATAGTCATTGATAAACCATGGTCCGTTATTTAGGACTCTGGACATCCTCTTTAGAGAATTTTACTATGAAGTAATCAGGTCCATTATAGTAAAATTTTTATTAGGTTTCCATAGTTGATATATCTTCCTTCGAATGTATTGATGTAAGATACGCTTCCCCAAAAGTTTGATAAGAAGAGAATACCTCCACGATTGGTATATCCTTTGGAGGTCAACTACCGAGAGAGAGATTTGTAGGTTATCATTGAGCTCTTGTATTTATTGTGGGTTGGTTTTTTGGTTAGGCAAATCATAACGATAATAGTCTAATTGCATGGGGTAATCTTGAGTAGTTAGTGGTTGCATGGGGTTTTGAGGAACCTGACCACTAGTGGGATCCAATAAGAGAATTTTCTTATATGAAGAAACTTGTTGTTGGGGTACTTTTTCTAGCATACTTGTTGACGAGTGATTCCCTACATCAATCTTTTGATTTCTCCTACATGGAGTTGGTGTAGGTGGATTAATTCCCTCACGTTTATTAGGTATATCAGGTGGTTTGGGTGGGATTTGGGAGGTTGGGTGATTGAAGAGTGGAAACTTTTCCATAGAAGTGACGATAGTGAAAGTAGTGAGAAGACAGACCTTCTCACTCTAATACTTTTTTGTGATACTATATTGAATTTGATCTTCGAATGTGCTCACCGTTAGAGTCTTAGAGACAGATGGATTCTGATTTAATTCTAGAAAATGTAGTACATGAAAAACAAGTTGTAGTAGCCTCATAATGCTAACTTCAAAAGTTAGCACTAATATATATTTCCATTGTTGTGCATTTTAACACAAAATCTAGTTAGACTTAATAGGAAATAAGCAATTACATCGGAAGTCATATCAAAATATGGGGATTTGAATGTCGCCAATGAGTTGTGATGGTTAGTTCATAGCTCTACACTTTAATCTAGGACCATCAAAGAGACTAAATTTGACAGAAGAATCACTGTGTATACTCACACATATACATATAATTAAATAGTACTCCTTCAAACCCATAAGCCATTAATAACAATATTTCAATCAGTTTCTCGTCCGTTAAACCGTTAACCCGATACCAATAAGCCATTAAGCTTTGCTTTTGATTCGATTTTTGGTTTCAATTCGGTTTTGAACACCCTTCACGAATAGATAATGGACATATATTTTTTGGAGGATGAAAAAACTTGTAAAATCTTATTTTTACTAATTTGATACAACTGGCTGCACCAATCACCATTCATATTCTATTTTAACCAAATAGAGGCGTAATACATACGGAGACACCTAAAGTTGGCACGAACTTTCACTTAGACACTTAAACTAGACCTTTTTCCATTTGAACTTATTTTTTAGGCAATTCTCATACTAACTAGACACATTTTTTTCAGGTGGCATATAGCATGACTTCAAACCTATTTAGGCGCGTGGAGTATTCCAATAAGTGATTTTTTCTTTCCAAATTAGACACATAATGGTAATATCAATTGTCAATTATTATTTAAATCCTAATCCCTTTCCCAACTATTAAAAAGCTATTGGTTCTCTTCTCTTCTTTCTTAGATTTCTCCTGCAATTCTCCTTCTATCCTTGTCATTTTTTCTTATCTTCTCTTCGTTCTCTCATTTTGTTCTATCCTTGGTATCAATTAATTTCTTCTCTTCTCTTCTTCCTCTTTTTTGTATTGTTTTCATGTTTATTAATGTCGAACCTATTGAAATTGACGAACTCGTCAATGTCACCTTGTGTTGCTGCTCGAATATGTAAGTGTGATATTTCTCCAAAGTTGAATACTTCTTGGACCAAACTAAACCCAGGTCTTAGGTTTTTGGCTTGCAAAACTAGAAGGGTAAATTGTTTGTTCATAATTTGTAAATTCTATTTTATGAATTATTTTTTTGGATAAAAATTGATTAACAAGTGTTTTGTGGTATTTGTAGAAAAAGGGTGAATGTGATTATTTCTGTAGGTATGACAAAGAGATGCCTACTCAAGCGACGAAAATAATTTGGGGTTTATTAAAAAGAGTCAAAGCTTTTGAAGAGGAGAAAGTTCGAGAAAAAAGAAGATGGGCCCTTTTGATGATTGTTGTTGGATTGTTGGTCGTTTTATGGAAACTATATGACTTATGTACTTTGGTTGTTTTAGCTGTTGTAAATTGTTTTAGGTATTGTTGGTTAATATGTAATGTTGGCACTGTTGCTATAAACTTCTGTTTTGAAACTACTGTTGTAATATTCAACTGTTGCTGCTATAAACTTCTGTACGGCTGAATTTTGTTATAAGCTTTTGAATTTTGAAACTGTTGTTGTAATATACAGCTGCTGAATAATGAAACTACTGTAATATACAACTTCTGTACAAGGCATAGAACCATAAGATGCAGTTTCAAAATTCAGAACATATAGACTGAAGTTGCTGCTATATAGACTAATTATTCTACCAAAATAAAATAAGGCTGAAGTTGCTGCTACATACATATATCCAAAATAGAACAGTAAGATTATACAACTGGATACAGCCATTAAAGTTTAGTTCTTTCAAAAACTAGATCCCAAAATATAATAGGTTGCTTCTACATAACATATAGACAAAATAAATTCCTAAGATACTACTTCTAGCTGAAGATTGCCTTCATCTGCTGCAACAGGAAATTTGTGACAGCATCTTGACCCTTCCACCTTAAGCCTCTAGCCTTAAAACCAAGGTCAATTCATGTTGGAGCTGCACTCTTATAAGTTGAACCACTTGCAATAACTCGTTGGCTTGATGTTCCAGTTGCATTTTTTCAAATAATGAACCACAATCAGTAAGTTATTTTTAAGTAATATATAGATGAAATATGTATGAATATATATATATATATATATATATATATATATATATATATATATATATATGAGTTCCATTTGCAGCTGTATAGATGCCAACTCGAACATTTTTGGACCTTTTTTCTGCTCCTTTTTCAACATCTTCTTTACTTGCATCCCTTCCTCTCTTTTGGCTGGTAGTTGCTTTACTCTTTGGAGAAAGTTGAATACCTATTCCTCTTTTAGTAGGCCTGCATGAATTTGTTGAACTTTGTATTGGTTGGCTTGAGCTTCTAGCTTCATTAACCCTTCTAACACTGGTTGTATCAAAACTGTGACTACCCGGCCCGTCGTCACGTGATTTACCGCTTTGTTTTCCCCATTTTCAACTTCTTTATACTTCATTATCAGTATCGTATTTGATCACGTTGGTTTGGAGTGGTTTTTATAAGAAATGAGATACTTAGTCTCTTTTAAGAAGGCTAAAGTTCGAAAAATCAACCAAACATTGACTTATGAGTTAGAGAGCTCGAATGTGAATTCCAATGGATTGGTTAGTTTTGGGAGGTAATTTTTGATTTAGGAGTGTGAGCGGAAGTAATTTTGGATGTCCGATGTAGAATTAGGCTTGAATTGGCGAAGTTAGTATTTTGGCGATTTCCGGTTGATATGTGAGATTTTGATCCGAGGGTCGAAATGGAATTTCGAGAGTTTTTTTAACTTTGTTAGGTGATTTGGGATATGTGTGCAAAATTTCAGGTCAATCAAACATGGTTTGGTTCGGTTTTTAATCGAATGCGTATCTTGGAAGTTTTAGAAGAACTTAGGCTTGAATTCGATGTAATTTGATGGTTTTGGTATTGTTTGAGGCGTTTTGATGACTGGAAAAAATTTGTATGATGTTTTAGGAGGTGTTGGAATTTTTGGTTGAGGTCACGGAGGCCTCGGGATGAATTCGGATGGCTAACGGAAGGTTTTTAGGATTTTAGATGCTGCAGAAAATTGAAGGTCAATGCTGCAGAGTTTTGCTCTATGCGATCGCATGAAAGGCTTTACGATCTCATAGAAGGATTTTTGGGGTTCATCAGTTGTTCAATGAGATCGCAGGAGAGTAGTGCGATCGCATAGAGGTAACTTGGGAGTTTGGATTTTGTTCATTGCAATCGCGTGTGTGTGTATGCGATCGCGTAAGGTAAAGTGTTTGGTCATTACGATCGCAAGGACGCTTATGCGATCGCATAGTGTTAAAATCAGAGGTGAAAATTTTGTGCCATGCAATCGCAGAGGGGGTATTGCGATAACATAGAAGAAAATGCCTTGGCAGAATGTTAAGTTTTGAAAATGGGACTCCGTTCCCATTTTCTATTTTAGCAATTTAGAGCTCGGATAGGTTGATTTTTCGAGAGAGTTTTGGAGAGAACAAAGGGGTAAGTTTTCTTAACTCAATTTTGGTTGTATAACTTGAATCTATTACTAATTTTGGCTTTCAACCCATGAATTATGATACAAAAAGTTAGAAAACCCTCTTGATAGAATCACGGATTTGAGGGTCAAAATATTATGGGAATTGGATAATTTTAGTATAGTTTGACTTGTGAGAGAATATGGAACCCGTTGATGTAAAAAAATTTGTATTTCAAGAAAAGGGCCCGAGGTTCGGGTTTTTGCTAGTTTCGAGAATTTTAGCATTTTTCGATTATTTTGATTGGGTTCTATTCCCGTAACATATTATTACCTATTCGTTCTGATTTTGGATAGATTCTACGCGCGTAAAGGCCAATTCGAAGGGCAAAGGCATCGCGAATTAAAGAAATAGCCGGAACGAGATGAGTAATGGTGTTATATGATATATTGAGGGTTTGAAACCCCGGATTGCACATAGTAGTGCTATATTGAGGTGAAACACACGCTGGATAAAGAGCGTGGGGTCTTTTGCTACTGGGGATTGTGACTTGGTTCATGCCGATTGAGGAGTTTACTACTTATTTGACCGCGATGGATTTGTTATCATTATGATTTGGGTTGATTGCAATATTCGGGCTTCGTGCCAATTAATTGAATCCTTCGGGGATTTTTATCACTGTTTTGACTTATAGTTAAACTCGGTCCTGTTGATATTTATGGTTTTACAAACTCGGCCATTTTTATAGAGATGATATTTTTAAATGATATTTTGGGTTGAGAACCGTTTTTTTACAAATGCTCGAAGGGCTTATGATGATTTTCGGACTGAGTAAAGCTGAGGATCATATGTGAGTATATGTTGAGTTATGTGAGGAGGCTTTCAGGCCTTGTGAGTTATGTGAGGAGGCTTTTAGGTCTTATGAGTGATGTGAGAAGGCTTTCAGGCCTTGTGTTATTCTGTTAGAAGGCTTTCAGGCCTTATTATATTATGTGAGGAGGCTTTTAGGCCTTATGCTATTATCGCGCTTGGGTTGTAGCAGCCCCTCCGGAGTCTGCACACCCATAGTGAGCGCGTGTACCCATTATGCTAAGTGATTGATACTATGCTTGCGTAGCTGATATGAGTCATCATGAGATAGCCCGGGAGGCTGATACTATTCTGAATTACTGATACTGTGCCCGAGAGGCAGATTTCTACTTGTTATTTGATATTGAGCCCGAGGGGCAGATTTCTATTCGTTATTTGATACTGAGCCCGAGGGGCAGATTTCTATTTGTTATTTATTACTGAATTACCTATTTACTATCTTTGAATGAGATTTCATTTGATACTTCACTGATTTACTGATTTTTGGTGATTTTACTGCTTCTGTAGAGAATGTTGTGTGCCTTAATTAGTATTAAAAAATCCTTAAAAATTTCAAGATCTTTTGTGATGCTCATATATGCATACATATGCTATTTTGAGAGTATTATTAGTATAAAAATATATAGGGAAAAATTGAGTATCAACATTAATTGTTTTAAAAGGATGAATTAGGCTGACTAGCTGGTCTTGTCTTCACGAGAGGCGCCATCACGACCACGTTCGAGATTTGGGTTGTGATAAGTTGGTGTTAGAGCCTAGGTTATTAGGTCTTGTGAGTCATGAGCAGGTTTAGTAAAGTCTCGCGAATCGGTACAGAGACATCTTTATTTATCCTTAAGAGACTGCAAAACATTTAGAAAAAACTTCACATTATTGAAATTCTTGTCTTGCGACCTTGTTGATCCAAGAACTAGATTTCTATATTCTATTATCTCGCAGATGGTAAGGAGTCATGCTACCGGACGAAGTGGACGACCACCAGTGTCACCCACCGATGCCACCAAAGGCCGTTGACGCGATTGTTGTCGTGGTAGAGGAAGGGCAGTGAGGGCAGTACCTATTGACCTACCAGCTGCCCTAGTCCAGGATCAGGCACAAGCTGTTCCCATTGTGATTTCGGATCTTCGGGAGACCATGGCTCAGATCGTATCACTTTCTACTGGCCTGGCTCAGATGGTTTCATCCACTACAGCCACAGCTTCTTCACAAGCCAAGGAAGGCACCCAGACTCCTATTAATCACACACTTGAGAAGGTAGTGTGTGAGGAGGCTTTTTGGTCTTATGAGTGATGTGAGAAGGCTTTCAGGCCTTGTGTTATTCTGTGAGTAGGCTTTCAGGCCTTATTATATTATGCCAGGAGGCTTTCAGGCCTTATGTTATTATTGCACTTGGGCTGTAGGAGCTGCTCCGGAGACTCCACACCCATAGAGAGCGCGGGTACCCATTATGCTGAGTGATTGATACTATGCTCGTAGGGCTGATACGAGTCATCATGAGATAGCCCGAGAGGCTGTAACTATTCTGAGTTACTAATACTGTGTCCGAGAGGCATATTTCTACTTGTTATTTGACACTGAGCCCGAGGGACAGATTTCTACTTGTTATTTGATACTAAGCCCGAGGGGCAGATTTGTACTTGTTATTTACTACCGAATTACCTGTTTATTGACTTTGAAAGAGATTTCATTTGATACTTCACATATTTACTGATTTGAGGTGATTTCATTGCTTCTGTATAGAATGTTGTGTGCCTTAACGTATTTTCTTGCTTTCAGCCATTATTTATATTTATAAATCACTAGGTCGAAGTACTCACATTACTCGCTACACCATGTGTGCAGATTCAGAGAGAGCAGATTTCCACTCCTGATAGCTGATCCTTCCACTCCAGCCGGTGTTTCGGAGACTACGAGGTAGTTGTTGGCGTTCGTGGCCCCCGTGTGTGACAACCCTTTCTTCCTTTTTCCGTGCTCCTTAGGCTTTGAAAACCTTGCTTTTAGTTTCCTTGATTTATGTGCGTAGTCCCGGCACGAAGCCAGAAAGCTTTTATGTTGAAATATGTGAATTGTGTGAGAAATTTGAAAAATTTTGAAATTAATATGTTTAAATTTGACTTCGGTCAACATATTTAGGGATAACGGACCCGGACCCGAAATGTAATTGTCCTGGAATGTCCGTAGAAAAATATGGGACTCTGACATATTCTGCAAATCGAAATTCGAGATCCCAAGCCTGAGTAAAGAATTTTTGAAAGAAATTATATTTCTGAAAATGATATGAAAATTTAAATTAAAAATGAGGTAGAAATATCGGTATCGGGCCCGTATTTTGGTTCCGTTGCCCGGTACAGGTCTCAAATATAAGTTAAGTGCTTTCTATGAAATTTGGTCTAAATCGGACGTCGTTTGGCGTGTCTCGGACCTAGATATCTAAAGTTAGAAGTTTAAGAAGTTTGAAATGAAAATGATGATTTTGATGCTTGATTCGTTGATTTTGATGTTATTTTAGCAATTTGATTGCTCGACTAAGTTTGTAAGGCATCATTGAGTTAGTGTGTGTGTTTGGTTGGGAGCCCCAAAGGCTCGGGAATGATTCGGATGTGGTTCAGGGTGAATTTAGACTTAGAAAAATTGCAGAAAATCTGCAGCAGGTAATCCTTCAACGTGTTCGCGGCCCTACGCTCGCATTCGCATAGCTTCCCCTCCCCCTTCTTCGTGTTCGTGGTAAACAGAATGCGTTTGCATAGTTTTGGTATGCTCCTCTTCGCTTTCGCATGAGGCCAAACGCGGACGCATAGGACAAACGTCTTGGGCCTGCATTTTTCTTCTTCGCGTTCACAGTGTTCCTTTGCGAACGTGACGCCTTCCCTTTTTCTTCATCGCGAACGCAACCCTAGTATTGCAAACTCATAGAGTTAACTTCCTTCAATGATTTTAAAAACAAAACAGTGTTCATTACGGGATTTAGCCATTATTTCACTCGAGATCTTCACTTCAACACCCCATAAGTGATTTTCAAGCTTCTTTTCCTCCATTGCTTCTTAGGTAAGTGTTCTTAATCTCATTCTCTCTTAATTTCCTCATTTATACACTAATTTCCTAGCCTTAAATCATGAATTGAAGTTAGAAATTGGGGGTTTGGGTAGAGTTAGGGCTTTGTGAATTTTGGGTGATTCAACCTCAATTTGGGGTTCTTGAAACAAACTATATATTTGAACTCGTGGGGTTATAGGTGAACAGGTTTTGGTCCGAGCCTTGAGTTTGGACCATGTGGGCTCGGGATTGAGTTTTGGTACGTTTTGAAGCATGTTAGGAATTTTGTTTCTAGGATGTGGGATTATGTTTTTGTGCCCTTATTGATATTGAACTAAATTGTGCCTAGATATCACTGTTTTGTAGTTGGATTGTAGAGGAAAGACGGTATTAGAGAGTTGATTGCTATCATAGGACCGAGGTATGTGCTTGTTCTAACATTAGCTTGATGGAATAGGATTAGGATATTATTTGCTAATTGCTAAATGTGGAGTACGGTGTATAGGAACGGTGACGAGTATCTATACACCGGTGTCAAGCATGACCGTGGGTCCTTACTTGTACTTATTCTGATATGGTTATGACTCTTCCATGATCAATTGATGATCTTTATTTAATGTGAAGAGTGTGAGAAATAATTATGAATTGTAAAACCCTAGGAGTGTTGGCACGAACGATTAAAGAACTATTGAGTAGTAAATTAAAGAAATAGAAAGGGATGTGATTAATCCCTGTGGGGATATTTTGCATATATTGGTTATCTCCCTTGCCGGGATGTGTAGGTTAATGTTGTTGCTCCCTTGCCGGGAGGTTTATTGGTGTTGTTGATTTACTTCCTTGCTGGGATTTATTTTTTAGGTGATGTTATGCTCCTTTGCCGGGATTTCTTTACTGGTTATTCTTCTCTTGTTCCGCATTTGTGACTGTTGTTTGTATGAGAAGGTATGATATAAGTGGTCGGGTTGCACGCTGCAACAGTGTCAAATGATACGGATTGAGTTGCACGTCGCAACAGTGTCAAACAACACGGATTGGGTTACACGCCGCAACAATGTCACACGACACGAATCGGGTTGCTTGCCGCAACAAGGATAAATAATATCCACACGTATCGGGTTGCTGGCCGCAACAAGTATAATTTGTGTACACACTTATTGGGTTGCTCGTCGCAACAGAGATAAACGATATGGATCGGGTTGTACGCTGCAACACTGATATTTGATGATCGGGTTGCACACCGCGACAGTCGCTGTCTCAAGTGTGTTTTGTTTAAAATATTTGTTGCTTGATTGCTGTAAATTCTTGGCTACTTCATCATTATTGTGGTTTCTCTTAATTGTAACTATTGTTTTGCCCCTTAACATGTTTCCCTTTCCCGTTATTGGCTCTTACTTCCTGTATTATTGTCCGTTGTTTGTATGTATATTTGAACTGCACAGATTTATCTGGAGTCTGGTCCCAGCCTCGTCACTACTTTGCCAGGGTTAGGCCAGGCACTTAGCAGCACATGGGTTTGGTTGTGCTGATGCTACACTCTGTGCATCTTTTTGCATAGATCTAAGTGTTGGAGCAGTAGTTGAGTAGCAATAGCATTTCGGGAGCGAGCTTCCAGTCCAGGGACATTCGAGGTAGCCTTGGTGACGTCCGCACGCCCGGAGTCCTTTATATTTCATCCAGTTTATTATCATTGTACCGTAGCAAACAGTTCAATGCTTCATTCGAACCTTGTATTTAGTATTCTCTAGACGTCCTGAGCAATGTGACACCAATCTTTGGTAGAGGATTTGTTAAACTTTTGCATTTCTTTCAGTAAATTATATTTTACACTTCCGCTTTATTGTTTAATATATTATTGTTGTTAATATTGTCGATTTTTGTTAAAGAGGTATTTGATAAATGGCTGCCTAGATTCCATTAGTAGGCGCCATCACAACTCCCGAGGGTGAGAAATTCGGATCGTAACACCGTGACTCCTTTATCTTATTATTCCTATGTTATTCGAGCTTTTGTATCGAATTTCGTATTTATGTGAGTATTCCTTAGTTGCTCATGACTTGTGACACCCTGGTTAGTGCTTTTTTGGGTTGGATTTCTGCACTCTTATCTATACTTTCCGCTATTTGTTATTATTAAACCATGTTGTACCATAATTGTGTTAAATAATTTTTTTAAAAGGTGGAATAAGGTTGACTGGCTGGCCCTGTCTTCACGAGAGCTCCATCACAACCAGGTTTGGGATTTGGATCGTGACAAAAATACACAGAGTTTGTAGGTTGACTTGAGCTTCCAATTGCATTAAGTTGGCAATCACATTGTGAGCTTTGGCTACCTTGCTGTGAAGGCATCAAATTTTTAGCCTACATAACATTGAGCTACAGATTACATAACAGTTATGGAATCAAATTACATAACTGATTATTAGATTCATATGAACAACAGGAAACATGTGATGGAAAAAGAAAATATTTCATAAGAAATATTTACCTTACAACATCATTTGTTATATCCTTGTTGATGACACTTAGAACATGTCATTTTCACTCCACACTTTGACAACTTTTCATATTTCTTTTTTGGTTCATCTTTGTCTTTTCTTATGTTCCTCTGAGATCTGCCAGGCATGGGTTTAGGTTTGGAGGCTCTATCTTAGGATTGTTGGTTTCAAGCCACATCTTCATATTTGTCATAGACTAGATGAAATACTTGTATGCTTTTAAGAAGGTATCCCTCTTATACCAATGCTCCACTACCTGTTCATGTTCTTCATTTATGTGATAGTATGCAAGAACAGCATGTTGGCATGGAATACCCCTCAACTGCCAAGATCTACTAGTGGAAACCTTATCAGTCAGATTAACTACATGCTTATGCAGTCCTTCTCCAATCTCAAATCCAACATCAACATTCCAAAGGACATTACATTTTCTAGCAAGCTCTTTGCTATCCTCTAATAGTAGCCTTTCCATAGGTAATAAATAATAGATCTAAGTATTAGCAAATTTCAACGTATACACTTACCTAGTCATTATTTTACTTCTAATCTCCTCTAACATAGTTATAATTGATTTATGCATAGAAGCTAAAATTCGTGAATTAAACGTCTCACATATATTATTTTCAACAACATCACACTTGGAATGTACTTCAAAATAAGCTCTAACCCATGACTTTTATGGATAATATAAAAAATTCATACAAATATCCTTTCCAAGTATGTCCATTTCTCAAGTTCCTCCTTAAACTTAACTTCATAACTAGATTTAGAGCACTTCCAAATATGTTTTCTCCTTTCCTCTCCTTTCCATTTCTTATGGCAATTAGACTTGACATGCCTGACACACATCTTAAATTCAGCATTGAGTAAAACTTCATTCAAAGTTGCAGCAAATCCCTACACAGTAATAAATTTATATTACATCAGCATATTACTACAACACTAGAATACTTAAGAGCAAAATTACTTAACATCTAATTACTTAATAGTAGTAGAATACTAATGAACAGCTAGTTACTTAATAAATAATAGAATACTTAATTACTTAATAATATAGCAGAATACATAAGTACTTAACAACTGAACATATCACATTAATCAATAGCAAATACCATAATTACTTAACAGAGTACTTAAGAGATAACAGAACATTATACGTACCTTTTGCATATCTGCCATCACAGTCAATCCTTCTCCAATTCCCAATTGCAAATCATCTTTCAAGTAGTTGATAAAAAAACTCCAACTATTTTTTGTCTCCTGGTCCACACCTGGCCGTGCTATAGGAAATATTTATTAATTTTCATTCTTTCCAACATCAACTAGAAGCTCACTTTTACAAGCACCCTTTATGAGACAACCATAAAAACCTATGATTCTACGATGTTCTTCTAACCAACCTTTCTTCAATGCATCAAAGAACGCATAAAAGTAAATAAAGAGATTTTTCTGGCTCACTTTCTTCAGTAGTATCGGTTCATCTCCATCAGCAGAATTTACAGTTGGTTCAGAAGAATTTGTGAGTTGGTTTAGCATCATTCAAAGTTGATTCAATAGGCGGCTCAATAGGTGGTTCAGCAGCATTGTGAGTTGGTTCAGAAGGCGGCTCAATAGGTTCTTCAATATTTATATTACTCCCAGGTGTTACTCTAGATTTAATTTGGTCATTACAACCCCCACTTACTTCTGCCCCACATAAAATACCAACATTTTTTTCGAGTACTTCAGTCCTACTCACCCCATGACGCAAATAAACATCCAAAATATCACCATGTTTTAAATCTTTCACAAATTCATATACTTGAAAATGGGCGAAGACTTTGATAAAATCATTTTTATTCGTTTTGACAATAAAACCCTTCGAAAGCTGCATACCCAAGGTCTTTGGCATAAGCAGACAACTTGACAACACTAAAATGATCTTTATCGATAGCAACAACAAATACATCTAGTTCCCCTTTGTATATTGGGATAGGTTGCTTGATAAATGTGCCCCCATGATGAAAGAGAGTTAACATTTAGTCATCATCCATAACATTCTCTTACATAAGACGACAAGGGATCAGTACAAAGGAAACCCCCAAAAAAACCCTAGCTTTATTAATAACTTACAAATAAAAGCCCTATATGTAGCAATAGAAAATAAGGAGAGATTGGACCTTGAAGCGTTGTAAATAAGGTGAGAAATCAGTGAAAATATTTGATTCCAGCACCATTGACGGAAAGAAGAAGAAGCTTAACTGTGGTAGGACCTTTCTTCGTTTTCATCAATGGTAAAAGAAACAGTGGTAATATGTTTGGATCGTTTGTTTAAGGCTATTTATTTGTATTTTAGTAGAAATAATACTATATAGTTGATGTAGACAAAAAAATAATGTGGCACGATTTATAATGGATACTTTTTCCACGTAGATGGAGATTGAAGAACACGCACTTAGTTAATCAATAAGGTAGTAAAAAACATATATAATTGGTATGAGAATTGCCTAAAAAAATATGTTCAGATGGAAAGAAGCCTAGTTTAAGTGTCTAAGTAAAAGATCGTGCCAACTTTAGGTATTTTCCTATGTATTACACCCAAAATAGAAAGAGACGGAGAGACATCCTTTTCTTCTTATATAAGTTGAAACTCAGAATTTAAGGTCAAGATTTTAAAACAGTTGTACGAGATATTAGAATTAAATGACTGCAATCAGATCTGGCACCATGCATGATACCATAGGAAAAAACCTCTTTAGACCACCTCAAATCACTATGAGAGAGTGTATGTTTTTTAATTAGATATAAACAAGTTGCTATATATTATTTTCTACATTTGAAAGGAATCTACAGTAGGTCAACTGAAATTAAAGAAAAAAGATTTAAGTTATATAATGCTTTTTTACACCATTAGTATAATTTATAACATGTTATAGCATCTTAATTATCATATATTCTAGGTTACCAATAACTGCTACCAAATAAAGTTAATTGCAATTATCATTTAAATGATCTGATTGTATAAATAATTTTTATATTATCAGTAGAAATTACTTAAAGCCCCAGGCCCAGATAGGTTACATTCTGTCTTCTATCAGAAATATTAGCATATTATAAGTGATTCTGTCAAAAATTTATGTTACCAAGCGTTTGTTGATTTTTGTATTGACACCTTTATTAACAATACTTTTATTTGTCTCATTCCCAAAAATGATAATGTAGCAACATCTCAATAATGTCCTATTAGCCTCTATAATACTATTTACAAAGTTATAACAAAAATCATAATAAATAAATTAAAACCTTTTCTAGAACGCATTATTCATCCTAGTCAGTCTAGATTTCATAAAAACAAGAGAGCGGCTGATAGTGCCATAATAGTTCAAGAAATCCTACATAGTTTTGCGAAAAAGGAAAGGCCTTAAGCAAAATATGCTTCTAAAACTCGATCAAGAAAAAGCCTTTGACAAGCTAGAATGGTCATTCATTCACAATACTCCAGTGTCCTTAAATTTTCCTAATGCTATTATAAGACTTATGATGTCCTGCATTACGACTACCTCCACTCCCATTCTTATTTATGGTAGCCACACTGAATAATTTACGCCTACTCGAGGTATTAGGCAGGGTGATCCCTTATCACCCTATTTGTTCATACTATGAGTAGAAATGCTCTCCCGAAGTATTAGTTCAGCTGTTGACTACAACAAATGGCTGTCTCTTGCCATATCAAAAAGGGGACCACAAATCTCTCATTTGTTCTTTACCGATGATATCATCCTAACTTTACAAATTACTCCAAGTACTTGTCAGCCAATTGCCAATACCCTTAATCAGTTCACACACCAGTCAGGCCAAACAATAAATTTTGAGAAATCAAAATTATATTTCTCTAATAACCACCAACCTTCTCTTAGACAAGTAGTACTCCAGCTTTTTCAAATGCGGGAAGGTAAAACTTTCGGAAAGTATCTACGTTTTCTCATATTTATACAAAAATCCTGCAAAAGAAATTATCAGCTTTTATTAGATAATTTTAAAAATAAATTACAGGGTTGGAAGACTGCTTTCCTGTCAAGGACCAGAAGATTCACTCTAATAAAAGCCACCCTCAATCATCTACCTAATCATTTAATGCAATATATCAGAATCCCTGAATATATATTTACCTACCTTAATCGGTACCAACGTAATTTTCTTTGGGGTACTACTCCCCAACAGAAAAAACTCCACCTAATCAAATGGTCAACATTAACACAACCCAGGGGGATTAGTAATTCACAATCTTAGTATTAAGAATAAAACCTCACATGCAAGCTTATCCTGGAGATTATTCCATAATCCAAACCAATTGTGGGCACAAATACTTTTACATACTAACATCATACCACAATCCTCAGTAACACTTAAAGCCTCCATCATTTGGAGACTTATTATTAAAGCATGGTCCTACTTTCAACTAGGAGCTAAATGGAATCTCTCCACGGGATATCACGTCAAGGTTCGGAATGATCCCTGAATCACCCACAACAAAACATTATGCACCTGCATTCATGGATCTTTGCCACAACATGAAGAGACTAAATTAGTGTCAAACTACTTTCATGAGAACTCCTGGCATTTAAAAACATTACCTTTCCATATTCCCACTCAACTATATACAACAATTACCAATATTTATATGCCTACTATCCCAGCAATACCCGACAAACTTTATCGGGCTCTTACTGAACATGGGACTTTTAACTTTTGGTTCGCTATCCCGATCATGATTTTTCTACCCCCAGAGGGAAAGATACTTCCCTTTTGGGTCGGTTGTGGGCGAGGAGGGATTCGAACCCCCGACACCGTGGTTCGTAGCCACGTGCTCTAATCCTTTGAGCTACAGGCCCCACCCCGTATTCACTGGATCTTTTCCCGGGAGTACCCTAAGAAAAAGGTGGCTTTTCCCGGATGAAATAAAAATTGGATTCATGTAACAGGAGAAAGATTTAACATAATTCCATACTCGATCTCATAGATACATATAGAATTCTGCGGAAAGCCGTATTCGATGAAAGTCGTATGCACGGCTTGGAGGGAGAACTTTCATATATTTCGAGATCCACCCTACAATATGGGGTAAAAAAGCCAAAATAAGTGATTTTAGCCCTTATAAAAAGAAAACTGATTTTTGAACCCCTTTCACGCTCATGTCACGTCGAGGTACTGCAGAAAAAAAACAGCAAAATCCGATCCAATTTATCGTAATCGATTAGTTAACATGTTGGTTAACCGAATCCCTATCTACCAAAATCTTAGTTTCTGGTTCCGGCGAACGAATAATCATTGAGTCCTTTCATATCCGTAATAGTGCGAAAAGAAGGCCCGGCTCCAAGTTGTTCAAGAATAGTAGCGTTGAGTTTCTCGACCCGGCGATTACTAGCGATTCCGGCTTCATGCAGGCGAGTTGCAGCCTGCAATCCGAACTGAGGACGGGTTTTTGAGGTTAGCTCACCCTCGCGGGATCGCGAAAATCCATATACAGTGCATTATTATCAACTAACTCTGATGATACATCACCTTTTCAATCCTATAAATAGATATGGAAACTTCGCATCCCGCCAAAATTAAAATTCTTCCTATGGCTACTTTTCCATAATAGACATCCCACAACTTCATATTTGGCAAACCTGGGAATTATACGCTCTGATCTTTGTTCCCAATGCCACATAGCGCCTGAAACAATATACCATATCTTTTTTGATTGCCCTCACATATCTCCATTATGGAATATACTAGGGATCTCCCTGATAAATTTTTTTCCTCAAACACAATTTCACAACAATCTTGCTTGGCTACATCACCTGGTACACACCTCTTCCCCCCTTTACTCTTCATCAAACACCATCCATAACAGTAATCCCTTTTGTTCTATGAAATATTTGGATAGCCGGGAATAAACATCTTTTTGAAAATACTACATTTTATCTAAATATATCTCATATTCTGAAAAATGCAGCAAAATTTTATTTCCTAACACAATCTTCTGAACATCATTCAATTCCAACACTCCTTTATATAAAATGGTACCCTCCCACTCCAAATACTTTTTACCTTAATATTGATGGATCTTGTTCACCGGATAAAGAAAAATATGGCATTAGGGGTGTTTTCCGCAACAGTCATGGCAACTGAATTTTAGGCTTCGCAGGGATAGCTCAGGAGGGTACTCCTATTCATACTGAACTACTTGCCTTAATCATGGGGCTCAACATAGCAATACACCACCATCTCACACTATTTGTCATTGAGACGGATGATCATTCAATACTGGGTACGTTTTCTTCCCAGTCTTAAAATTTACTAACATAATTAGTGATCGCAGGTTCTTGCTCCAACAGCTTGATAGCCACCGATACACCATATCTATAGAGAGCAAAACAGTGTGGCGGATAAGTTAGCATCGTATGGAGCCCTCCAGTTAAAGGAAAAAGGCCGAATTTTTGGACAACTACCACCTTTTGTCAACTCACTCTTCCATCAGGATCAACAAGGCATTTACAAACAACGGCCTGTTAACAATAGTACGAGGGTTTCTAATCTTTTGCTCTCTAGTTCAACTACTTCGACCGGTTTGCTATCTCATAGTAATAGTTGTTTATTTAGGACTAGTAATGCATCCCATGACTCCTGTATGGGGCACTTATGTAATCTGATGCCTCTTATGCATCAACTATCTAGGTGTAATGCATAACTGTATATTTTAAGTAATAAGCATTATCTTTCCTACCAAAAAAAAGTATAAAACTACGCAGCATCTTCTTCTTCCTGATCCATCAAAACACAAGTTATTCTACCCTCCTGCTTAACCATTCCATCGTTCTTCTCATTCCACCAAGATTTTTGGTACACCATATTAATCCTTCAATGCATCCAAATACTAATTAACAAGTGAAATATCACGTTGTACTTCAAGATTAAATCCTGCTTTAGTCCCTTTGGTATCCAGCAATGCCGTTGCATGTGAGCCTCCAAGCTATGCCATGCTTCTAAAATATCCAGCTCCTTTTAGATAATTCGATTTCATGGTGTCGATGGCTAATTCAAGCTCGACTTATGATTATGAATACCCCTACCATTGGATAATTTGGCATGACATCCATGGCATTACGAGAACACGCAAGATTTTCAGATTTGCAAGCTTCGAAATTGCATTCTTGAAATTCGAATCCCCTACCTTGAGAGTTGAAAATACAAAGGCATGCAGTAACAAGACACCCCTTGATTATTCCCCTTTGTATTTGATGAATTCATTTAAAACTATGTAAGTTACATTTAGTGTCCCAACTGCTGCCCCCATGCTATGACCTGTGTTAGTTACGCTGATCTCCTCATTTTTAATTTGTACTCTTCCACTCTCTTACCTTCGTCAAGAACCTGACAACAAGCCCAAAGTTAGGAAACATATACAAAATATAAATAACAATTAAACCATATTAACATAGTTACATATATATTTACAATACTATAATACTCGTCATTTTAGATTTAAGAGAAAAAGACTTTGGTTATCACAAACTAAAACTAAAACTTGTAGTTTTCTATGTTTACAGCTATATAAGAGAGACTAAAAAGAAAGAATAACATATATGTTAAGTTGAGCTGGACAGAGGTAAGATTTACTCGTCAATGGAGGTTCTATGTTGTGTCGTGCTAGGCAGAGTAAATTACCTTATAAGCAGAGAACATTCTAGGGAAAGAAGAGTAGCAAGAAGAAATGTCACGACCCAATTCCAGAACCTGGTCGTGATGGTGCCTCTCGTGAAGACAAGGCCAGCCAACGGACAACATCTCTTTTAGCAATTAACTTAACATGAACAAGTCTGAAGCAAAGATATAAAAAAAAGTGCGGAATAAAAGTGATAATACAGGGAACCCCTCCCCCCCAACACAGCCCGAAATCGGGGTATCACAAGTCATGAGTTACTATAGAGTTTTAGTAAAATTCTACAAAGTCTGAAACTAGGAAAATAGTTTGAAGATAATATAAATAATAGAAGATAAGGGAGAAACGGGGCTGCGCACGTCAACAGCTACCTCGTCACTCCTACTCCGCCTGGTCTGGAAGGAAATCCGCACTCAGGAACGAACTCAGCTCTGCCTGTATCTGCACACACGCTGCATGGAGTAATGTGAGTACTCCGACCCAGTGAGTAATAAAAATAAATAATGACTGAAAGCATGAAATCTCATAAAGGCACAAATACGCTATATCAAGCAGTAAACATTAGTTAAGTAATAAAACATTGAAGTATCAAATAACTCTCTTTTAAAATAGTTAAAGACAAATAATTTCATTAACGAAAAATAACCAGAAACCTGTCCCTCGGGCTCAATATGAATGTCTCGGTACAGTATCAGCCCCACGTGCTCAATATTAGTCACACAGTACAACATCAGCCCCCCGGGCTCACTCTCAAATCACATGGGTACCCGCGCTCACTGTGGTGGTGGAGACTCTGGAGGGGCTCCTACAACCCAAGCGTTATAGCATCAAAAGGCCTGAAAGTCTCTTCATATCAACATGAGGCCTGAAAGCCTTTTTACATCACACTCGAGGCCTGAAAGCCTCCTCACATATCGTTCGAGGCCAAAAAGCCTCCTCACATATCACTCGAGGCCTGAAAGCTCCTCGCATCACTCAACATATCATCACATATGGCCCTCAGCCTTAATCAGTCCAAAAAAGTCACTAGCCCCTCACGTATCAGTAAAATAATAGTGCTTAGCTCAAACATCAGTTCAAATATCATTAAAACTCAAATTTGAGTTAAAATAATTGAGTTCATGAAATAGTGTAATTTGATTGGACTGAGTTCAAGTAATATTTCAAATAGTGAGGAAACCGTGATGAAAGTTCATAAAGGATTTCAAATAGTCGGCAATAAGCTCCAAGCATGGCAATAAGCCCAAATCATAGTGAAAGAAAACAAGTCTTAGTCAAATACGCGGTAAAATAGCAACAGAGATGGACCAAGTCACAATCTCCAATGGTAAATGACCCCGCACTCGGCATACAGCGTGTGTCTCATCTCAACATAGCACTACATTGTGCAATTCAGGGTTTCAAACCATCAGGACATCCTTTAGAATCATTACTCATCTCTAGCCAGCCAAAAGTCCAGCTCGCTATGCCCATGTTTCTCGAATCGACCTCCTCGCACGTCGAATCTGGCCAAAACCCAAAAATTACGTTGCAATAGGCTAAGGGAACATAACACAATCGAAAAAACTAGAAAAATATCGAAATTCATGAAATTTGCAAAACCCGAGTCCCGGGCCCACTTCTCGAAAGACAAAAATTTAACATCGTCGGATTCATTATCTTACCACAAGTCTATACGTATAAGTATCACAAAATCGGAGTCCAATTGGCCCCTCAAATCGCCATTTTTCCATCTCTTAAGTTCAAGCCCTACCCTCAATTTTTTACCTCTAATTCCTTAAATTATTTACCCTTAATTCATGTAATAACACTTTATGTTTTAGGCTCAAAATTCCTTACTTCAATGAAGTCCCTTGGTTCCCTCTCCAAAATCACACAAAAGCCTCCAAGTCCGAAGAAAAAATGTTAAGTTCTTTAAAAATTTCACGAAGAACTTATGCAGTTCCATTTTCGCATATGCAGTTCCATTTCTGCAGGCGCGAATACCGCTTCTGCGGAAATCCCTAGCTCATCCAGGTTCACTTCTGCGGTCAAATACCGCTTCTACGGGGCACCGACCGCTTCTGCGGAAGTCACTTCAGCCTCAAAAACCGTACCTGTGACTCCCTTCCCGCATCTGCAGCCCCTTTTCCACAGATACAGAAATACCAGACACCAGATATATCAGCAATCGCACAAGTCTAAAATTCACCCCGTTGGCCATTCTAAAGTACCCCGAGCCCCCCAGGACCTCAACCAAAAGTGCCAACCCATTCTAACATATCATTCAAACTCGCTCCAATCATCAAAACAGCACAACCAACACCAAAACTATCAAATTACATCGGATTCAAGCCTAAATTCTTCTAAAACTTCCAAAATATGCGTTTGATCAAAAACCCGACCAAAACGCCCATGAATCATCTGAAATTTCGCACACACATACAAACTCACCTAACGAAGCTATAGAATTTTGGCCCTCAGATCAAAATCTCATCTATCAACCGGAATTGCTGAAATACTATCTTTGTCAATTCAAGCTTATTTCTACACCGGACCTCCAAAATCATTTCCCATCACGCTCCTAAGTCATAAATCATCTCCCGAAGCTAATCGGACAATCGGAAATCATATCCGGGCTCTCTGAATCATAAGTCAATATCCCATTGACATTTCTAAACCAAAACTTCCTTAAAGAGACTAAGTGTCTCGTTTCATTCCAAAATCAATCTGAATTAACCCTAACCCACCAAATATCGATAACGAAGCATGAAGAATGATAAAATGGGGAAAATCGGGCAGTAACGCTTGAGATGACGGGACAGTTAGTCACATCTTCCCCTACTAAAAAAATTCTCTTCCTCGAGCGGGTCAAGAAATATACTGAAGTATCAAAAAGGAGAGTGTATCTGCTCCGCATCTCCTTGTTGGTCTCCCAGGTAGCCTCCTCTGCTGGCCGACCTCTCCACCGCATTTTCACCGAAGCTATATCCTTTGATCTCAATTTCCGAAGCGAACGACCTAAAATAGCTACTGGCTCCACATCATAGGTCAAATCATCATCCAACTGAACCGTGTTGAAGTCCAAAACATGAGACGGGTCCCCAACATACTTCCGGAGCATAGAAATATGGAATACTGGATGAACTCCCAACAAGCTAGGTGGAAAAGCAAGCATATAGGCCACATCTCCAATCCTCCTGAGTACCTTAAAAGGTCTAATGAACCATGGACCCAACTGTCCTTTCTGTCCAAACCTCATAACACCCTTCATGGGCAATACCTTCAGCAAAACCTTCTCACCTACAATGTTAGACACATCTCGAACCTTCTAGTCCGCATTACTCATCTGACGAGACTGAGCTGTACAAAGTCTCTCCTGAATCAACTTCACATTCTCTAGGGCCTCCTGGAACAACTCCGTCCCCAATAGTCTAGCCTCGCCAGGCTCAAACCAACCAATTGGAGATCTACACCGTCTCCCATACAAGGCCTCATACGGTTCCATCTGAATGCTGGATTAATAACTGTTGTTGTAGGCAAACTCTGCAAGTAGGAAGAACTCAGTCCAAAAACCTCCAAACTCGATAACACATGCACGCAACATGTCCTATTATATTTTTATAGTATGGTCGGACTGTCCATCCGTCTGCGGATTCAATGTTGTGCTCAACTCCACCTGCGTACCCAACTCTCGCTGAAAAGTCCTCCAAATTTGGGAAGTGAACTGAGTACCTCTATCTGAGACAATAGACACTGGAACACCATGTAATTGCATAATCTCCTTGATAAATATCCCTGCCAGCCGTTCCGAAGAATAGGTAGTACACATCGGAATGAAGTGCGTGGACTTGGTTAGTCGATCCACAATCACCCAAATCGAATCAAACTTCTTCGAGGTCCGAGGAAGACCACTCAAAAAATCTATAGTAAATTTGTCCCACTTCCACTCGGGAATAACCATCTACTGAAGCATACTACCCGGAATCTGATACCAGATTTCACCTGCTGATAGTTGAGACACCGAGATACATAAGCCACAATATCTTTCTTCATTCTCCTCCACCACTAGTGCTACCTCAAATCCTTATACATCTTCGCGGCATCTGAATGAATGGAATACTGCGAGCTGTGGGCCTCCTAAAGAATCAACTCTCTAAGGCCATATACATTGGGCACACAAATCCAGCCATGCATCCTTAACACACTATCGTCACATATAGTCACATCTCTAGCATTACCATGCTAAACTCTGTTTTTGAGAACAAGCAAATGTGAATCATCATATTGGCGCTCTATGATGTGATCATATAAGGAAGATCGAGAAACCACGCAAGCCAATACTCGGCTGGGCTCTAAAATGTCTAATCTCACAAACTGATTGGCAAAAGCCTGAACATCAACTGCAAAGGGACTCTTCCCAACTGGAATATATGCCAAGCTCCCCATACTGACTGCCTTTCGGCTCAAAGCATCAGCTATTACATTGGCCTTTCACGGATGATACAGAATAGTAATGTCATAATCTTTTAGCAACTGAATCCACCTTCGCTGCCTCAAATTAAGATCCTTTTGTTTGAACAAATGCTGAAGACTGCAATGATCAGTGACTACCTCACATGATATGCCATATAGATTGTGACTCCAAATTCTTCAAAGCATGAATTATAGTAGCCAACTTTAAGTCATGAATAGGGTAATTCCTCTCATAGGGCTTCAACTAATGAGAAGCATACGAAACCACTCTACCCTCATGCATCAATACATAGCCAATCCCAACTCTTGAAGCATCAAAATAGACGGTATAAGAACCTGAAGTTGATGGTCACACCAATACTGGATCTGTGGTTAAAGCTTTCTTGAGCTTTTGAAAGTTCTCCTAGCACGCATCCGACCATACAAACTGAGCACCCTTATGAGTGAACTTGGTCAAGGGAGAGGCAATAGATGAAAAACCCTGACCGAATTGCGATAATAAATCACAAAGTCGAGGAAACTATGAATCTCTATGGCTGAGGATAGTCTAGGCCAACTCTGAATTGCCTCAATCTTCTTCGGATCAACATGAATCACATCGTTGTACACCACGTGCCCCAGGAAAGCCACTAATTAGAGCCAAAATCACACTTGGAGAACTTTCAATAAAGCTTCTCCTCTCTCAATATCTGCAATACGACTCGCAAATGCTCCGTGTGCTTCTCCTGGATATGTGAGTATACCAGAATATCATCAACGAATACGATAAAAAAGGAATACAAATAAGGCCGAAATACACTATTCATCAAATGCATGAACATTTTTGGGGGATTGGTCAGCCTGAAAGACAAAACCAGAAACTCATAGTGACCATATCCAGTCCTGAAAGCAATCTTAAGAATATCCAACTCTCTGATCTTCAACTGGTAAAAACCCGAACGGAGATCAATCTTGGAGAACACCCTCGCTCCCTGAAGCTGGTCGAATAAATCATCAATACGAGGCAGGGGATACCTATTATTCTTACTTTGCTAAACTGCCTATAATCAATGCACATCATCATTGTGCCATCCTTTTTCTTCACGAATAGAACAGGTGCACCCCACTGTGACACACTAGGCTGAATGTAACCCCTTATCTAGGAGTTCCTGAAGCTTCTCCTTCAACTCTTTCAGCTCCGCTCCGCTGGTGCCAGTGATACGAAGGAATGGAAATAGTCCGAGTGCCCGGCACCAGATCAATACCAAAATCAATGTCCCTGTTCGGTGGCATGCCCGGCAAGTCTACAGGAAAAACATTGGGAAACTCCCTCACAACTAGAACAGAATCAATGCTTGGAGCCTCAGCTCCGACATCTCGCACAAAGGCTAATTATGACAAAAAACCCTTCCCAACCATACGCTGGGCGTTTAGCAAAGAAATCACTCTACTAGGGACATAATCAGTCACACCACGCCACTCGATCCTCGAAACACCTGGCATCGCCAAAGTGACTGTCTTCGCATGACACAGAGATATCCAATCCAAGCCCAGAATAACATAAAAGTCCACCATGCTCAATAGAAAAAAGACAACTTAGGTTTTCAGACCCCCAATAGTCATAATACAAGACTGATACACATGGTCCACAATAATAGTATTGTTCGCCGGGGTAGATACGTGCACCGGTAAAGAAAGACAACCTCGGGCCGTACCTAAATGATAAGAAAAATATGAAGACACATAGGAATAGGTGGAACCAGGATCAAATATGACAGAGGTATCTCTGTGGAAGACTGAGATAATACCTGTGATAATAGCATCTGATGTAAGGGCATCTGTCATGTCTGAGATAGCATAAAATCGAGCTTGATCGCCACCTGATCGGCCTCTACCTCTAGGGTGACCCTAGCTGCCAGACCCCCACCCCTAGGTGCCTGGGTGGGTGCTGAAGAAACTAGTGTAGAAGATGAGGGCTGACCCCTCTACTATGATGAACTGGCAGCATGACAAAGACACCGCCTCCACATGTAACCAAACTCTCCAAACTCATAGAAGCTCCCAGGTGCTGGAGAATGGGACTGAAGGGAACCCCTCACATCACAGTGACTAGTTGATGTGCTTGGCGTGGAACATGAAGAACTCTGAGATGGAAGGGTGCTGAATAAGGACTGGCCATACTAATACCCCTGATAACCATGACCTATAGATGTGCCAAGATACGGGATGAGTCGACTATGGAGGTCGGATGGAATAACCTCTACCCTACTGGAACTGGCCCCTAGACGAAGCAGAATTGAAACCACCAGAACCTCGAGATCTCTTAGCCTACCTCTCCTCTCTATCCTGACGGCAAGCCATCTCAATATAATGAGCAATATCAATTTCATCCTCAAAGGAAATACCCAGAACTCTATCTCAAGTCATCAGAACATGAAGGTGATAATTCAGTCCATCCACAAGCCTTTTAATCCTCTCCCGATCAGTCGGGATTATCCAGGAGGCATGAAGCGCCAATGCAGAAAACCTCGCCTCATACTGGGTCTTAGTCATATCTCCCTGTCGAAGCCACTCAAACTGTCTACGCAGCTCCTCCCTACGAGACTGCAGTACCCATTTCTCCAAGAAGATAGTGGAGAACTCATGCCAAGTCAAGGGTGCTGCACCTACCGGCCTACATTGCTCACACGCCTCCTACTAAGTGAAGGCAACCGTAGTGAACTAAAATTGTGGTAAATGCTACACCACTTGACTCCAAACTCCTGGTTATCCGAAGCATATACTGACACTTGTCGAGAAAACCCTAGGCATCCTTGCCCTGAGCACCGCTGAAAGAAGGAGGATGAAGCCTACTTAACCTATCAAGATGATGTTGCTCATCGTCTCGCATAGCTAGAACAACAAAGTCTTGAACTGGTGCAACCGGATGAGCTGGAGCTGCTCCTAGTGTCTATAATCCCTGCACTACCTGCTCAGGTGTGCAGACAGCAGGGGTCTAATTGCCTCCCCCATCCTGAGAAGTAGTTGTTGCGGTAGTGACTGAAACTGCTTGAGCCAGGCCAGAGCAAACTGATAATATATGAGCCAAGGTCTCTACCATGACCACGACCGCGTCCACGACCTCTAGTGCCCTCCGTGGGTGGAACTGGTGGTTGTCCGTCTCGTCTTGGAACGCGAGTCCTCGCCGTTTTAGTGGAAGTCACCTCAGCCTCAAAAACTACACTTGCGATTCCCCTACCACATTTGCAGAACCGCATCTATGGCCCCTTTTCCGCAGATGCGGAAATACCAAACACCAGATATATCAGCAATTGCACAAGTCCAAAATTTACCCCGTTGGCCATCTGAAATCAACCCGAGGCCCCCGAAACCTAAACGAAGAGTGCCAACCCATTCTAAAACATCATTCAAACTCACTCCAATCATCAAAAGATGAAAACCAACACCAAAACTATCAAATCACATCGGATTCAAGGCTAATTTCTTCTAAAACTTTCAAAATACGCGTTTGATAAAAAAACCCGACCAAAACACCTCCGAATTATCTGAAATTTTGCACATACATATCAAATAACCTAGCAAAGCTACTACAACTCTCAAAATTTCATTTCAACCCTCGGATCAAAATCTCACCTCTCAACCGGAATCGCCAAAATACTAACTTCGTCAATTCAAGCCTATTTCTACATCAGACCTTCAAAATCACTTCCGATCATGCTTATATGTCACAAATCATCTCCCGAAGCTATCCGGATCACCAGAAATTATATCTGAGCTCTCTAACTCATAGATCAATATCCGTGTGACTTTTTCAAGCCAAACCTTCCTTAAAGAGATTAAGTGTCTCATTTCCTTCCAAAACCAATCCGAATTAACTCTAACATACCAAATATCGATAACAAAGAATGAAGAAGCATAAAATAGGGAAAGCGGGGCAGCAACACATGAGACGACATGCCGGGTCATCACAAGAAATGATTTTCATTACTCAATTCTGATACAAGTGAACTTGTTATATAGAACAAGGCGCACTCACTGAATTCTAACAACAATGTTCATTCATTTCCCTCTAGTTTTTACTTATTACAAATTGACCCCTCACTCATTTAATTGAGTTGTTCCTCTAGCTATGTTGACACTCCCCCTCAAGCTAGAAGGAGGAAGACATTCTACACTCCCAGCTTGGAGAGTAACAACACATGTTGAGTTGTCCCCAGTTCTTTTGTCATCAAGTCTGCAAGTTGTTGTTTTGTGGGTATATACTCTGTCTTGATCAATCATTGTTTGATTCTTCCCCTGACGAAATGGAAATCTATCCCTATATATTTGGACCTTTCATGAAAGATTGGATTGGCAGATACTTGTATAGCTGCTTTACTACATAATGTAAATGTACATGCTTCTACATTATTTCCTAACTCCTTTAGTAAGCATGTAATCTATATTACTTCTGCAGTAGATGCAGCCATGCTTCTGTATTCTGCCTCTGCAGTGCTTTTACTCTTTGTCTGCTGCTTTTTTGACTTCCAAGATAACCATGAGTCTCCTAGTTTAACAAGATAGCTTGTTAAATATCTTCATGTATTTGGGCATGTTGCCAGTCTGAATCAGAATATACCATGAGAGTATTGGTTTGTCCACTGCTTAAAAGAATTCCCAGTCCAGGGCTTCCTTTGATGTATTTGACCACTCTTAATGATGCTTCCATATGGGACTCCATAGGAGATTGCATAAACTGGATCAATACTTGGACTGCAAAACATATGTCAGGTCTTGTAATTGTCAGATATAGCAACTTACCAATGAGCCTTTGATAACCACATGCATCTTCCAATGGAGCATCTCCAATATTACCAACATGCTTGTCATAGTCAACAATATTAATTTTGTAATTTTTCTCCATATATGTTGAGACTAGCTTGCAGGCACTCAATCCTACCTCTGAAATCAGCTAAAACATATATTTTCTTTGGTTTAGAAGAATGCCATTAACTGATCTCATCTCTTCAATTCCTAAAACGTAACTGATCTCACTTAGATACTTCATTTTGAATTTCCTGTGTAGTATTGTCTTTGCCTTTTCAATAAGACTGTTACTGCTTTCTGTTATTAGTAGATCATCAATATATATCAAAACAACCATAATATTTTTTTTGTTTTTATTATGAATAGGGAATGATCATAACTGCTTTTCATTAAAACAACTTAAAGAAGTGTAACTGTCAGCTATATATTCCACTGTCTTGAGTCTTGCTTCATGCTATACAAGGATTTCAGTAGCCTGCATACTTTGGATTCCCTTGGTTGTGAAATCTTTTGGGAAGCTGCATATAGACTTCTTCAAATAAGTCAAATTGGAGTAACGCATTGTTGACATCCATTTGAAAAAGAGGCTATCATTTGGATGCTCCAATAATAACGACTTCCCTTACTGTCACCATTTCTACCAAAAGTAAGAAGGTTTCATGATAGTAAGAACCTCTTGTGATGTGTAGTCTTTGGCCACTAATCTTTATTTGTACATGTCTATCTCACCTTTAAATTTATTTTTAACTTTGTAAACATATTTAGAGCTTATAGGTTATTTCCCAGCAGGAAAATGTACTCTCTCTCAGGTGAGATTATCCTCAGGAGCCTTGATTTCCTTTTCGATTGCATGAATTCAATTATGATCATTTGCAACTTCCTTGTAGGTCTTTAGTTCAATGACAATTGAGAACACCTTCAAATAGGATTGATATGTTGGGGTAAGTGATCATAAGTAACATTATTTGAGATAAGATATTTTCCCTTTTCCTGATAGATTGCCAATAATGATGTAATCTTTGAACCAAATTGAGGTCCTACATGTCTTTGTGGTCTTGAGGCAATCACTGCTGGTAGAGAAGATGGCTAAGAAGGTGTAGAATTAATTGTATCAACCTGTTAAGTCAATAAGGGATCAAAAATCTCTTCATTTTCTGGAATTTAATCCTTTTCTACAGAGGTTATGTTGGTATCTATTGTAGAAGGTGCATGAGGTTCACGAAAATTTGGATGAGGTTCGGGTGCAATAGCTGGAGATGTTGGTGTATTTTGCTCACTATATGTTGAAGTGCGTGATGGTTCTGTGAATTGAGCATTTTTTGAGAGTTATAGAAATAGTTCCTTATCATCAAGAGAGTTGTTTTAGATGGAAAATACATATTAATGAAACTTGACATCTCTACTGACAAAAAAGGTTTTGTTTCAAGATCATATAATCTATAACCTTTTTTGAAATTCTAAATACCCAATAAATACCGCCCTTAATGCTCTAGCTGCAAATTTATCCCGTCTGGATAATACACTAAAATAACATTGACATCCAAACACCCTTAGATGATTTGTTTTGGTATCTTCCATACAATATAATATAAGAAGTTTTACCTTCCAGGAACTGTGTAGGTAGGATGATGTTCTAACACATTCACCAAAAACTTAATAGGAATACTGCTTTAAAATCATAAGGCATTAGCTATATTCATAGTGTATGTGTATTTTCTTTCTACAATCCCATTCTGTTGAGGTGCATATGAACAACTGCTTTGATGAATAATGCCATGTGAGGAAAGCAATTCATTACATTTGGAATTGAAAAACTCTATACCATTGTCACTTCTCCGAATCTTGATATTCATATCAAACTGAGTTTTTAGTATAAAAATCAAATTCTTCAGAACAACATAGACTTCATACTTTGACTTTATTAGACAGACCCATGTATATCTACTGAAGTCATCAATAATACTATCAAAATATTGCTTTCTATAATAGGTTGGAGTCTTATAAGTGAACAAGATAAAATATATCAGTGGACTTAGTATTGCTAGCAGGAATTGTAATCTACATTATTTAGCAAGAGGACAAACATTTTAACTTTTTAATTCCTTTCCACTAGTATCATTTTGAAGTGAAGCTATATACTGTATAGATTTTATAGAAGCATGTCCTAGTCCGAGATGCCATAGCCTGGTGCTTTCCCTCTTCTTTGTAGCACAGACTGTTATTTCTGTTGCCTTTACATATTTTCTCAATATATAAAGACCTTCTGATTCCTTATCAATCCCCAATACCTTACCCCTATAGAGACCCTGCAACAAACAAAAGTTAGGCTAGAATTTGACTGTGCAATTGAGGTCTCTCGTGAGATTAGCCACAGATAAGAGATTGAATATTACATCTTTTATGAACCGGTCTCCTAAAATTACTACATCTCATGTACATGGTATCCCTGCCTTGTTACCTGTTGGCAATTACACACACCATTATTTTCTTGTTTCCTACTTGTTTTAACATTATTTAGTACTTTTTTTATTATAAGTAATGTGGTGAGTAGCTCCTGAGTCTACCACCCAACTAGTTATGGCAGCATTAGATAACAAGGATACAATACATGCCATATTAGTTGAACGTTCGCCTTTTGCAGGTTTGTTCAGTAGTCCTACCAATTATTTTTATTGTTCCTCTATGAGATAATGTCCTTGTGGTTTATTAGTGCTCCTAGTTGCATCATCTGCACTAGCAGTGTTGGCATAGGTTTTGTGTCCACCAAACCGAAGCTTCTTCTTGCTTTTAAAATCAACTGAATATCCAACTATTTTATGGCAATACTCTTTTAAATGATCTTTGTATCCATAGTGTTCATAAATCAACCCAATTTTCCTTGGCTTAAACCCCTAAGTCTTCCCTGTTAACATAGTCAAGGGGTCTCTATTGGTGTCTGTCACACCTAATATCCTCTGACTCTCTTCCAGTGTAACAATGGCATATACATCATTTATAGACACCACTGGACGTCTTATCAACACATTACTACGTACATTATTGTATCTCTCATTTAGCCTCATGAGAAACTGAAGCAATCATTGCTGCTGCAAATGTACCAAAAAAGGCTTGTATTCCTCACAATCACAAGAAGGTTTAGGTTCCAAGACATCCAATTCACTCCACAAATATGACATCTTTGAGTATTAAGAAGCCATTGTATCAGTGCCTTGTCTTAGTGTGGCTATTTCAGTCCAAAGATGATAAATCCTTGTTAAGCTACATCTATCAATTTTTTCTTCGAAATCACTCCACACTTTTCTAGCAGTAGATGCCGAAACTATGCTTGGCATTAGCTCACTCACAATTGTACTTCTAATCCACGAAAACATTATTGTGTAACATTTATCCCGTTGTTCTGCTAATTCTCAAATATACATGCTCTGAACACAACTTTCGTACACAAATTCAAGCTTACTTTTTGCCCCGAAGAGCTAGTTTCATTTCCCTACACCATAGGGCATAATTTTCTGGCCCAGTCAGTTTAATAGGAATCAAAAGTAGTCTTGTAGCATCGGATGCTTGTAGAAAAGTGGATGATTGTGTTCGAGTAGGGTTACACATTTCCTGCCATGTCTGAAGCACTGGCATTTCTTTATGACTTCAATTTGCCGCAATTTCGTCGGACCACACACTGGAGCTTCTGCAAATCACGATTGCCGCTCTAATACCATGTTTAGTTGAGCTGGAAAAATGTAAGATTTACTGATCAATGGAGGTTCTATGTTATCCATTCAGACAGAGTACATTGCCTTAGAAGCTGAGAACATTCTAGAGAAATAAGAGTAGCGAGAAGAAATGATTTTCATTACTCAATTTTGATACAACTGAGCTTGTTATAAAGAAGAAGGCGCACTAACTGAATTCTAAAAATTTTCTTCTTTCGGCTGCCTCTAATTTTACTAATTACAAATTGACCCCACTCATTTAATTGAGTTGTTCCTCTAAATATGTTGACAATATAAAATAAAACATATGAAATTAAGTACAAGCAATTATGCCAATAAGGACAGCTAACCTGATCCCTGGCACTTTTCTTGCTAAAATTGGCAGGATAGTGTTAGCTTCTTGTCTTCTACAACTTTCTAGGTCACCATATAGTTAGTTATGCCTAAAGAAATTAAATGTTTCTTGAACTTTTATTGTGCATAAGTGCCATTCTTTAATCATTTTGCTTTCAATTAGTTCAGCAAAAGAAATTCATGTGCGCATATTAATTGCATTCTAAATTTCATCCAGATGCAGAGAATGCATGTTTCTTAAATTTTGATCTTCTATTATTTAATTTGTTGCAGCAAGTGAAATTACTTCTTTATAGAAGCTTTTGTTAGGGGTAACAAAAGGAAACATGACCTTTCTATATTCAACCTATATACGGAAGGTTAAAGTACACTACGTTTTCTCCTGACTTCTAAATAGACTTTTTACTGCAAACTTTTCAAGAGTTGGAGCTCTTACTTCGACTCCTAACAGAAATTAGGTCCTTGCTTTCAAGTAAAACCAATAAAAATCAACCACGGAATTGTATAATTAGGCTTTGTAGGTCTGACAAGTCAAGAACTGTAAATGCTTCAACATGAATTTTAACAATATTCATTTAAGACGAGTAAAATTTCGTTAAATTTAAAATTTTAGGATTCATACGCTAGTGGTCAAAATTGCATTTTCTTCGTCCAGAAGCAGAATATAGGAGGTTCTTGAGTTTTGGATTTTCTATATTACTTAATTTGTTGCAGTAAGTGCAATAATTACTTCGTTATAGAAAAAGCTTTTATTAATTTACTAAAATGGAAACAATGCCCTTTTTTCAACAATGTGACACAACGTTTTCTCCTCAATTGTAATTTAAGTAGAGTTTATACAGCAAGGGGTCATGTATTAACTCAGGTTCCTTTTTTTTTCTTGCTACACTCCTTGCTAATCGATATCGAGGTATGTATCATTTATATATTTGTTATTGATCTTAATGAGCTAATTTAAATATTGTTATGGGTGAATTTAAGAAAGGACTGAATGATAAAACATCAAGTTAGACTCAACACGAATTACAGCTCAAAAATAATTCATAATTATAATAATTTTGTAAATATTAATACAAGCTAATATAGACAAATGGTTTATACTTATCATGCTCAAGAGTCGAAATGGTTTGCAATTGGATTAAAAGGAGTAAATATTTTAGGGAGGGGAGGAAAAGTGAAAGTGCCTTCTAAAAGACCTCTGGCTATCAATTTATAGGCAGCTTCTGTAAAATGCACTCCATCCCAACTAGCATACACTGAAGTGTCACTGCAAATATTTCTTGCTGGTGGATCCCCACATACTGCAGAAAATTTGAAATTATATGGCCCTCCTGCTCCACAGCATGCATCTAAAGCTCCTTTTGTGAAACCTGTAGTAAATTTCATAATTAATCATAAGATTTTCACACAAACACACAAAAATACCATTAATTTGTGAATTTGAATATAGATAGGTTAAAATCCTTAAATATGAAGACAGTTAAGTGCTCCAAAGTGAACAGGCAATTTTTTGTCAATTCAAGCTCAACTAAAATTATTTGGAATTGTTGATTACAGTTATTATACATTTCGTAATAAAGAAAGAAAATTACCATGGCTCATTGGATGCACATAAAATTGCATGGCTGCATTGTAGTAGTCAGCATAGATGATTGTAGCAGAAGGATAAAGCTCTCTAAGAAGATGAAGTTCCTTTTGAAGAAGTTCATTATAATGTTGGGAGAACCGGTTTAGCCAATTGATACAACCAGTTTTAGGATCATAATTTTCCTTATCTGAATGCATAAATTTTGTCAAATAAGCTGTTGAGCATCCAATTGGCAAATCCCCTGGAACTACCAGTGTGCTTGCTCCTAACTCGATTAGTTCCTGCACCATATATAAATGACTTAATTAATGGTAGTTGTTATGAAGCAATAAAAGAAGAAGAAGAGTATTGCATGGAAAAGTAGGGAGAGAGAATTCTTATTGATTTGGGATGAATTACAATGTAATAGAACCCTTTATTTATAGGGAGAGGGTGACTTAGCCACCAACTAATAAACCCTAGAATCTCTCTAAATATAGACATTCGCCATAAATAAAATTCTATTTATAACACTCTCCCTCTACTCAACAGATAATGTGGCTCGTTAAAACCTTAACTAAATAAAACTCAATGGGAAAAAAAATTCCAGAGAAGGAAAAAGAGTAGACATATCTAACAATACGCCTTTTGGTTGCCTCGTTAAAAACCTTGCAAGGAAACCCAGTGAGACAAAACCTTGTAAGGGAAAAAGAGTGCAACGCGCATTAAATCCTTCTTATGAGAGCATCAATTCACATCTTTGAGCCTTCATTCGAATCTTGTGCACTAGCTTCTTGAAGGTTGACATCGGCAGAGTTTTGGTGAATAAATCAGCCATGTTAACTCCAATGAATATATTGCACCTTGAAAATCCTCACTATCACAATATCATGCTTATAGTTATAGCAAGATACAAATGTGCACAAACTGCACTAAGCATGTGGTACTTCAAGACCAAAAATTGTATATGCTTTAAGCGATTTAAGTCCTTCAAGGATTGTCATATAAGTTAAGTCATCTAAAAAGACTTTAGCGAATACCAAGTTTTTATGTCTAGCATAGATATATAAGATATCGAAAACTGATTGCACATACCATTGACTTTATATTTTCAAGTATTTGAACTACATGTCCAAACCTACATGTCTTTCATATGGAATCAATTCTACTTGAACTGTATCTCTTCCATTTGGCCAATACTTTTGTGTTTATATTCGATAGACTTAAGATCCTCATATATACTTAGCTCTATGATAGATGTCGTCGACAAACATTTTATATTGGTTCCAATAAATTTTCATAAAGACATAACATAGAGATCTCTTCATTCATATATTCAGGTACTTGAATCTCGCATAAAATTTTATGAAGTGTTATGTCATGTGATCTTCTAGATCATTTGCCTCCTTATTATGATCACTTTGATCATTTGCTCATCTTCTTTATCGAGAAGTTCTATTTGAAACTGATTTGTATACACACTTTAAGCGTACTACAGACTTGTCTTTCTAGGACTTAATATGAGCATTTCAATGAGAACATAGTTACTTTCTTTGGGTCAACAAATGCGCATGGCATGCTTTGCAATATATTGCGAATGAATAATTCTTTTATAAACTTTAAGTTCATATTATCATATCCAAGGAGCTATATGTATAAATAACAATTCATTCCATGTAATGTTTTTCTCAACTGTTGTACTTTCTCTCCCCCTCATGTTAGAAAAATTAACTTGCTTCCTCAACCTTGGAAATCCATCTTTGTGCATTATGGTGTTAATGAAAATATACATCGCAATCAATAATAATAATAAGATTAAATTATTTGGTTCCTGACCCTGAACCATTTGTGAGGGGAAAACCAACTGTGGAGGCACTCAATAAATTATTTTGCTAAACCAACTGTGATGTAAACCAACTTATCAAGATAAACTTCTTGAATAGAAAATATGGAAATTATGCTCGAAATTAATGCAAGTTACCTCGCAAGCATCGACCATGTTGCAGGTTAATAATAATCGCACATGTAACCATCTCATATATGCATCTTATGTAGTATACATAGCAGGTGAATGAGCCCATATTCACCTTCGATATTAGTCAATTAATTCATGAGAACAAGCAATATAAGAGAATCCGTAAAGTACTTTCTAGTTTTTTAATATCTACTCTTTTGTTTTTGCACATCATACTTAAATTGATATGGTTAAACTAATTATTCCAACTGAATAAATTATCAATATTGATAAGTTCAAGTTTACACCATGACGTGTGCAATTATCAATAAACTTCAAGTTTCTTATGATATGAGTTTTTATATCAATAAACATCCACTTTAGTGTGGTGTTATTTTATTTGTGTAGTACAAACTGGAGATAAAGCAGGTAGCTTTTCACATATATATTATTTCTCTACAAGTTGTAGTAATAGAAGATATTTAATCTTTTCTTTATTTAAAACCTCAATATAATCAACTGCTTTCGTGTTTACTTTGGAAACTGAATAAGTTTCTTTGAGACTTAGTACAACACAATAAATTGGAATGATAATCAATTGTATTCCTCCAAAATAGTAATAATTAGCTCTTCCAGAGCTCTCAATTAAATTTGCACTATCACAGATTCATCAACATCCATGTAATGAATATCTCTTTTAAATAAAAAAGTATACCATTGTGGTCATGGTCAAATTATATGCAAGATCTGTTTCTTACATTACCATTATCTTTTAATAATCATATTGCCATAATACTTTGACATACAATAAGTACGTGACTAGTGATCATTCATGCCATAATGACATTATTTTCTTATTTCATCTCAAACATCTATCTAAAGGTGAGTGTGATATATTCACTACCACTAGCACGTTCATATTCTTCCAAGATTGAATATGTATTCATAAATTAGATGTCACATTCACATCATGAATGGACTGTCATCTATATGTCCTTTATAAATCTCATGTCAAATCGTTGACAAATATTACTTTCATACAATGCAGGATTATTTTTAGAATCCTTATTATTCTCAATATCACAATAATAACGATTATAATTTCGTCTATTATCACGTCCACATCCATTGATACATTCAAATAGTAATTTTGTCTTCTTTCAGACTTATCACATACTGCTATCACATTCTCTAAAAAGAATGAGAATGGAGCAAATTCAATTGGACGGGTTTTCAATTCTTTGCCCGCAATGATACATGAATTTGATCATGTCTTACTAGAAATTTTACCACTTTGGATAGTTATAATTTCTTTCAAACTCCATTAGAGTTGCAATCAAAATTTATCGTCTTTGAATGAGAAAAGTAAAATACTTACCTTAAATTCAGGATTTAATCATGAAGGAAGTTCATAGAACGATTGAGCATTATTATGCTCAATTCCAAAACTTCTACTCAATTGGTTAGAGTTTCATGCTGATAACGTATTATAAAACAATAAAAGAAGAAGAATATTGCATGGAAAAGTAGGGAGAGAGAATTCTTATTGATTTGGGATGAATTACAATGGAATAGAACCTTTTATTTATAGGGAGAGGTTGACTTAGTTACCAAGTAATAAACCCTAAAATCTCTCTAAATATAGATATTCACCATAGATAAAATTCTATTTATAACAATAGTAATTTTCTTAAAATTATGTTTTATTATTTCGAAGCAATGTTTTCCTCATAGTTATGCCCTGGTGTTTGATACATGTTGCTATGAGACGTATAAGAACTGACAAAAGCAAATTGTCAAGTGACACGAACAAAAATCATTCCGTCCATCATCAAAGATAGATGTAGGATTCCTAGAAAATAGATGCACCTACTAAAACAGGGAAAAGAAAGTAGTAAGTGAAAATTAATCCATGTTAGTGCACCATTCGCGTAAAATATCTACCATGTGACTTAAGGTATAGCATGACGAAAATGCATATGTGAATGCTATAATTTGACATGTGTTATTGAGGTGAAAACACAAATTGTTAGACATGAAGATATGTACATTTGTTGTAAGAAACTTTGTAACAAGTGAATAACTGGAGTTATGCTAGTGTAGTTAATATGAGAAAACCCTACCAAACTTTTCAATAATTGATTAGGCTCGCTATACGTTGTACCGTCCAATGCACCAGTAATAATCCGATTATAGGTACTGGTAAACCACATGAGAAGTAATACGAATGATTAGGGGTAAAAATAAAACCGACAAACTGCATCAATCCGATAATTCGAGTTAAATCAAGAAAAGAAATTCGATTATGATTTAATTTGATTTGGTTTGGTGTTGGAAGAAAAAACCCAACCATAATTGGTTTGGTTTGGTTTTAGCTAGAGAAAGTCAAACCGAAACCAAACCAACCTGACATTAAATATATAGAAATTTTAGATATATATAAATACACTTATTGTAATGTAATTTATAAATATTTTTTAAAAAATTTCATAGTTTTATTTTTTAAGTTATTATTTCAAGGTTGAACTTAAAACTTTTGAATGCTCCAATAAATTTATAGTCATTAATATTAGTAGATTAAATAATGCTAACAAAATTCGAAACCAAAATAAAATCAATATGAGTGATAACAAAGGACATTCAATATTACAAACGAGAATTTATTGAATATCTATTTTTTGTTTTGCAATAATTTGGATAAAAATGCAAAGTCTATTTTTATTTTTCTTTAGCTAGCATTTAATCATGTAATTAATACTCCCTTATTAGTTTATTTATGTTAGCATGACTTAGTACTTTTAGATTATGTTTATTTTTATTATGTCTTTTTAATTAGCAATATTTATATTACATAATTTTATTGTCTTTATTATTGAATATTTTAGGATAATGCTATGACACATCTCATATTTTATATTATTTTTTTGAAAAATACTTTATATAGTTGTATCTTACTAGGATTAATGAAATACTTTGAGCATACATTATGTATTTTATTCTACCAAAATTTACCGGAAAAAAACCCGAAAAAAATCCGAATAACCCGAAAAACCAAGAAAATCCGACGTTTATTGGTTTGGTTTGGTGTTTAGATTTAATAACCCGACACAATTGATTTGGTTTGGTAAATGTAAAATTCGAACCAACCCGGTCTATGTATACCTCTAAGAAGGATTTCTTTACAAAAAAAAAAGTTCCAATTTCTGCAAATTATATCAGACAAGAATGCTAATAGTACTATATCCCACATGTGCAGTATTTTTGGTATTGATCTTACCTGTATAGCTGAGCTAATAGTGTTGATGACTGCTGGAACATATGATTCAACTTCTTCCTTAGTGCTATTTCCAAGAAAACCATAGTTGAAATCATTGCCACCAATTTCTCCCACCAATATCAATGACTTCTGTAGAAATTCCTTGCATTCTATGTGCGATAAAAAGAATTAGTAATTGACAAATGTTGAATAAAACTTATACTAACACATTATAATTAAGCGTCTTTAATATTTATTAATGCCTTTTAAACTCTTGATCTTTTTTCTGTTCTTTTGCAAATAGCAAATCGTTCTTCTTTCCAAGTATAATATATAAAATTAAATATTAATTAATTTTATACTACTTTTATGTCAGTAAATGACATTATTACCTTTTTGGTTCATACAAATTAATTTAATCTCTTTCCTCGTGGAACTTTTTATTCTGACAATTCAAACTTGTATAATTTAGCATGTATACTGTATGCAGTATACACTAAAAATTTAACAATATCAAATTTAACAGCATATTTTTACCCTTCCCACCACCCTATCATGACCTTGACCACTCTGAGCAGGGCGGCTCAAGCACATATGTGGTCTAAAGCCAATGTTAATGTGATGCCTGAATTTTGAAAGTATTATTGAATGCTTGAACTGATGACGTTTTGGAGAAAAAAGGTGAGTAATAGGATCTTGGATCGAAGAAAGGAAGTGAGTAAGCATATCAAAGAAAATAATAGAAAAAGTATAAGCATTTTCTGAAATATGAAGAGAGCGAGGAAAAGAAAGATTTATTTGGACAAACTAAGGAAGATAAGTAAAAATTTACAAGTTATTTAAAAAGTGAGTAAAAAGTGAAATTGTCAAATCTAACTTAAATTGTAATGTTGTAAAAACTATTCATCTACCCATTTTTAAGTAAGTCAAATAATTATTTTATCTATATATTTAAAAAGTTTTATTTTCTTTATATGAAAAATTCTACTTTCTGTATTAAAAGTATTAAATATTATTTTTTAAATATCTATAAACCTTTCCAAATTTGGAGATTTAATGAACAAATCGTACTTGTAATAACATTAGAGCCGGTCCGACGAGGATCAACAACAATATAAATATATTTTCAAACATAGATATATTTACGTAGAAGTTAAAATTAGGCGAATTCAAGATTTTAAAGTCATGGGTGCTCGTCGATTAAAATTTCAAAAGAAGAATAAAAAAGAATTTTGTTATGAGTGCTTACTCAACATTTATCTAAATATTTGTATAATTATATATGTTAATTACTAAATATGATCAAAACTAATGGGTGCTTAGGCATTCATAAGTGTGTAGATCCGCCAACTTAAGCTAAAAATGTGTTGTTTGACAATGATAAGTGAGCTAATCCTCATTGATGGCCATTACATTCATTATCTACTGCCGCAGGTATCCACATAATGTTACACCAATATTTGTGCATTTCCGTTTATTTTCTTTAGTGTTTTAGCGATATAACAGTACTAGTACTTTGTTAACGTGCATTAATTGCCATATAATTTCGACTTTCTCAACAAACTGAAAAGGACACTATCACTCGTCGTCATCTGTGACAGCTGACAAGTTCTTAACATAACGGGCTTTTCTTGAAAATGGATATTGTAGTTTTTAGAAATACAAAAAAAATAATATTGTATAATCGCTTTTAATAATAATTTAAAAAATATATTTTGTGTTATATATAGAAAATAAGCAAATTTTATTTACTTTTGCCGCTGCCAAATATTAATAGTTTTGATCGCAGATTAAAAGTAATCTTTGCACTATGAGAGACGTCACTTCGGGGCATAGCTTTTGCTCATACCCTATAATTGTATCCCAAAAATTATTAAATATATATAAATAATAAATTTTCATGAACCCATTAAATTAGATGAGATGTGGTAGAATTGCGAATCTTAACCTATGAAGTATAAATTCTGGATCCGCCTCTGAGGACATCCGATAAAATTAAAACGAGACAAGAAAAAATTAGCATAGCCCGGCCGTGTGCAACGATTAAAAGAGAAAATTAAAAAGAAAAAAAAAAGAGAATATAAGAGAACTTCGACCTCTTTAGGTTCAAGGTAGGTAATCCGTTGCAAGCTGATGAAAGAAAAAGGCAAAAGAAGTAACATCTCCAATCATTCCTAAATAATAATTATTCCATGCCGTGACGACCTTCGAATTATTAGGATAACATATTTTATATTGGATTATACTTTCAATGTGGTCTTGCGAAATATATACGTACCGGGCAGGAACCTATGACTCCTTGAAAAATGCCAATTTAGACATAAAGGAAATGTGATTAAGAATTTGTAGATTTTGTCCGTAATTAATTCTTTAAAAACAAAACTATCGTAATTTGTAGGAACCTGACTATGAGATTATCTTAGAGATTAATAAAGCAGGCAAGTGGATAATTATATATAATACTACCTGAAGGGAATTTGCAAAGGGAAGAGAGCATTTCTTTGAACCAACTCAGTTGAGCCCCCAAAGACACATTGTAACCGGGCCTTACTCCCTTCTCCAACAAGTAGGCATAATCAAGTGCAGTTGCTCCTCCAACTGCAAAATTTACACCTTGCTTGAAACTTTCATCTTTTCCTCCCAAATATGGTGGCACTAATGGGAGTCCCAAACTCTCAGCTACAAATCAATCAAGAAAAAATTATAAATAAAAAGAATATTTAATGTAATTTTTTGAAAATGTTGTACGTACCAATAAAATCTATAACAAGACGGCCATCGGAAAACCGACCGGTGGGATGATGAAAAAATGTTTCACCGTAAGGTCGCACGGCGAAATTGGGAAGATGGGTTTTGTTTTGAGAGAGATGAAGTCTATTTCCAGTGTCAGCAAGCGAATCACCAAAACTAATAATGGAGTTGAAGCATCCCTCAGTGGCTGGAAAAAAGTTCAATACTAAAATGATTGCTGTGTTCCAAGAATATAATTTTGACGATGAAGAATGAGAAGATGAATAAGAAGAAGCCATGAGAAAAACCAACGAATGGCTTTCTCTTCGGGATAAAAGGGCACATATACTCTTAATTAGAACGTTGAAACTAGTCGCCACCTAGGCTGTGAACAATCTGACCAATCATCTTATGCCAACTAGGCTACTAACATTTAATATATGAGACCGACTATAAGTCATCCTTGTAATTAAAGCAACGAGTAACAGAATTAGTATAAGATTATTTTATTTTTTTACAAAATTGGATCTGTAATGATTTCTTTTTGTTCGCTGATGTAACACTATTTGTTAATCTGTTAACATCTCTTTTATTTCCAAATCTTTTGTAAGACCACGGTAAATGTCAAATTCTGCACATTACGTCTCTACGTTTGTAAGAACGATCAACGAATATATGATAATCGAAGTACGGGCACGACTAAGAGTGTGAGAGTGAAGCGCATCATCAGCCTCGTCGTCCCCTCGAAGGGACGCGACCAACTTCGGTTCTAATTTTATTATTTCGAGGAGGTTCTCCTATTATATAAGGGAGAACCCCAATGTTGTAAAGGGGCATATGATATTTCTATTAAAAACTCTCTCTCTCTCTCTCTCTCTATCTATCTATCTATCTATCTACCTCTTCTTCTCTCTTGAATATCCGATCTGTTGGAAGCAACAAAAAACATACCACATATTTCTATGTCTCATTATCTTCGATTACGATTTTCCTTTGCTTTCCTTTGATTTTTTTCACTTATAAAGCATTTAATAACTTTTGAGTCAAACAATTTGGCACCTTCTGTGGGATTTCGGCAATTGAAGTTATAGTTTGCACCTAGAACACCAAAAAGAACACCCTACAGAAGCCGAAGATGGTAGAAAATGATGCAAGAATAAAAGCAATAGCAGGCGTCACAGCTAATATCATAAGCCCTCTCAACGAGGCCAGTAGAGAAAACATCTTGAGTACAACACCTGGTATTGCACCGGACGGGGAGATCTCAACTTCTCCATCTAAAGATCTGACAATATTGCATGAAAAAGGAGCCTCTACATCTGCAGTCAAAGAAACACCGCCTCCGATGGTCAAGAAACTAACGGAGGAGTGGTTGATGAACACTTTAGGTAACTTGCTTGAAAAGTCACCCCAAGGCAACATCAGAAATCCATCAGTGGCAGACATCATCAGCGCCACCGGTGAACCTGATATTGCACGAACAAGTAACACTCACATTGACGTCTAGGCCAACGATGGTGCACTCTCAGCCATAATGGAGAATGTGAACAAAGCACTTCGAGACCAAATGAAAGAGCATCAGAAAAAAGTAGATAAGATTCTCGGGGCTCCTAAGTTAATGCCAAAACGCGACATACGAAGGTTTGTCGAACAGCCATACAGCAAGGCGGCTTCCCCTTACCCAATCCCGAAAACCTTCAAAATTGCACCCTACCTGAGGATATATGATGAGACTACGGATCCCGGGGACCATCTAATTCACTATGTGACCACTGTAAAGGGCAATGATTTGTCAAAAAGAGCAACTACCCTCCGTACTCCTATAAAAGTTTGGAGAAACAGTGACAAGAGGGGCCCTGACATGCTACTCTCAACTACCAGCTAGGACAATATCAACATTCGAAGAAATGACGGATACGTTCGCCACCTCCCATGCAGGAGCGAAGAAAGCAGAGTCCAGGGTCAACGACATCTCCGCTGCCAGGCAATCCATATGAGAGGGACTCAAGGACTTCCTGGCTAGGTTCAACAGGGTAAGGATGAGTCTACCAAATGTATCCGAATGTATGACAGTCGCAGCTTTCCAAAATGGACTGAACAGAGATGGTTCAAAGGGGACCAAAAAGCTATTGAGCCGAATCATGAAATCTCTCCCCACCACATGAGAAGAGATTCATAACGCCTACTATGCCGAAGTACGAGCGGATAAGGACGACCTCAATGGGTCGACCCAGTGGCTAACGACGATACTATCAGAAACAAGGAGGGATCGACGCACCGACGGGCGACGGGAGCAACTTCTGCGTTTGAACAAAGAAAGGCATCATCCCTATAGTAGATCCTCCCATCCACCACCGTTGAGGCATACAGAGGCATTGTAACGATATGTCGCTCCGCTCCAGAATGAAAAAGGTATGCCCCTTTGTTATCTGCTCATAACTTTTGCGTGTCTCCTTCAGAAATAGTGTACCACTAAAAAAGCTGGGCACCAAGGTGCAATGGCTGTAGAAAATGAAATCAGATCCCACCAAAAGGAAGTCAAATGTCCTGTGCAAGTTCCATCAGGAAAGAGGAAATAGGACCGAAGATTGCATAGGTCTACGACAAGAGGTAGGCAGAATACTAAGCCAAGGATACCTGAGAGAGCTGCTTAGCAACAAGGGAAAGACCAACTTCTCACGAGGACGGGAATAACCCCAAGGGCCGTCAAAACCACCTTAGTCAGCACGCACCATAAACATGATCGTTGAAAGTGGTGATGACTCAGCAATCAACCATGTAAAGTTCACCACCACGCACAAATTGAAGCGAACTATTTGTCACGAACGGTATGACGACTTGAAAGATTGTATCACCTTAAATAAGTCCAATGCCGAAGCGAAACCGACCTCCAGGGATATATCATTGCCGGTTTTAGCGGGAGGAACCACACTAGAAACCACTTTCCACGTCATGAACCAGAAGATGGCCTATAACGCCATCATAGAACGCCCGTGGATACATGCCATGCAACCACTCCCCTCAAGCTTCTACCAAGTGATCAAGTTCCCTACGGGTCCGTCAGAGAATCAAAGTACCCCCACTGGGTCGCCAACGTCACCATTGTCAAAAACAAAAACGGGAAATGGAGAATGTGCGTGGATTTCACTTACCTTAACAAGGTATCCCCGAAAGATTCATTCCCATTACCCTACATCGACTAGTTGATCGACGCCACCGCTAGACATGAACTGCTAAGCTTCTTAGATGCCTACTCTGGCTACAACCATATCATGATTGCCGATGAGGACCAAGAACACTTTTATCACCCAACAAGTGACATATTGCTATAAGGTTATGCCATTCAAACTCAAGAATGCAGGGGAAACATATCAGAGATTGTCTACCAAGATGTTCAAGGAAAAGCTTGGCAAGACCATGGAGGTTTATATCGATGATATGCTAGTAAAGTCGGCAAAGAAAGAAGACCACATCGACCATATAAAATAAGCCTTCGAGATACTAAGGCAATACGGGATGAAGTCAAACCCGGAAAAGTGCGGTTTAGGCGTAGCCTCGGGAAAGTTTTTAGGTTTCCTCATGTCACAATAAGGTATCGAGGTCAATCCGAACCAGATCAAGGCAATAGATGCAATACCCGAGACATTAAACAGCAAAAGGTAGGTACAAAAGCTAACAGGACGAATAGCCGCCCTGTCCAGGTTCATCTCGTATTCCTCCTATAGGTGCCACAAGTTTTTCAACATGTTGAGAAAAGATCACGGATTGAAGTGGAACATGGAATGCGTTGAGGCTATGAGAAAAGTAAAGGAATATTTATCTTCGCCGCCATTTCTAGTCAAAGAAAACCCAGGCGAACCTTTGGTGGTATATCTGGCGGTGTCCGAAGTTGCTATTAGCGCCGAAGTGATCCGCGAGAACAAAGGTGCACAGTATCCTATTTATTATGTCAGTAAAACCCTAGTGGATGCCGAAACACGGTACCCACACCTCGAGAAGTTGGCCCTGGCACTGGTCGTAGCTTCACGAAAGCTTAAACCCTATTTTCAATGCCGCCCCATAAAGGTAATAACGACCTTCCCCCTGAGAAGCATCCTTCACAAGCCTGAACTGTCAGGCAGGCTCGCCAGATGGGCAATAGAGCTCAGCGAGCACGACATACCCTATCACCCAAGAAACGCCACCAAGTCAAAGGTACTTGCCGGCTTGTAGCCGTCTTCAGCACAGAAATATTGCCAGAGGCGAAACTGGAAGCCATTCGTGCTTCTCCTAGTACCGACCTTTGGACCCTTTACATTGACGGCATCGCTAATACCTCGGGATCGAGATTGGAACTCGTTCTCGAAATCCCCACGGGCGAAGTGATTCGTCAGTCCATACGATGTCCCGAGATGACTAACAACGAGGCCGAGTATGAGGTTGTGATTGCAGGTATGAAGTTAGCCATCAAATACGGGGCTCGACGACTCATACTCCATTGCGATTCTCAACTCGTAGTGAACCAGTTCATTGGAAATTACCAAATCAAAGAATAAAGATTACAAAAATACCAAGCAGAAATCCATAAATTAATTCTCGAGTTCGACGAGTTCCGCTTCGAGCAAATCCATCGAGAAAAAATGTCGAAGTAGACAATTTAGCAAAACTGGCAGCAACCACCAAATATATCAACAAGGACAACGTAGTCACCCTCCTCCATTCAGCCATCGATCACGTTGAGGTACTCTCTTTAAATTTGAATTGGGACTGGCACAACCAGTTTGTATCCTATATATAGGTCGGAACACTCCCACTCGACAAAAAAGAAGCCAAGAAGCTCCACGTACAAGTCACCTGGTACTGCTTGATAAACCATGACCTCTACAAAAGGACATTTGGCAGACCCCTCTCCAAGTGCCTAGGGCCGCACCAAACGAGGCAAGTACTCGAAGAAGTGCACGAGGCGCACTATGCTGCCCATACGGGTAATTGCACCCTCATCCATTGCATCATCAGAGCCGATTATTACTGGCCCACTATGAAAAAAGAGGCAGTAGAGTACGTTCGCAGGTGGGAATAATGCCAAAAATATGCTCCCATGATACATCAACCGGGAGAGACCCTCCATTCAACATCCTCAACTTGGCCTTTCATCAAGTGGGGAATGGACCTAATCGGTCCCCTAACACCGGGACGAGGAAAGGTATGATTTCTATTAGTTTTAACTGACTATTTCTCCAAATGGGTGGAAGCAGGTGCCCAAATACGCAAACAAGAAGTCATTGCCTTCATATGGAAGAACATCATATGTCGTTTTGGCATCCCCAAAGAAATCAACTGTCATAATGGCCACCAATTCATTGGCAAGAAGACAACTGAGTTCTTCGAGAAATGACACATAAAGCGAATACTCTCCACGCCATATCACCTTGTCGCCAACGGTCTAGCAGAATCTGCCAACAAAATAATACTGTACATACTGAATAATAAACTCGAAGAAGCCAAAGGGTTGTTGCCCGAACTACTACTGGAAGAGTTATGGGCGCATCAGACCACACCCAATTCCAGCACGGGAGAAACACCATACTCACTGGTCTACGGAACAGACGTGATCATACCCGTCGAAATCAGAGAACTAAGCCTAAAGTTTAACATACCAGCAGTTCAGATAACGACACAAATAGACTTCAAGACCTCGACGAGGCCAAAGAACGAAGGGACATGGCTCAAATAAGAATGGCGGCTCAAAAACAATAGGTCGAAAGGTATTACAACAAAAAACCCAAAATAAGAGCACTCAAAGTTGGTGATTAAATCCTCAAAGCCAAAACATCAGCGTCAAGAGGCCTTGATTGAAGGAAAATTGGGCACCAATTGGGACGGACCATATAAAATCAAAGTTGTAGCAAGCAAAGGAGCATTCCAGTTGGAGACAATGGAACGAAAAACGCTCCTAAACAACTAGAACGTCGCCCACCTCAAGTACTTCCATTTCTGAAAGGCTCTCTGGAGTCTTACTATTTTTCCCTTACCCGAGTTTTGTCCCATTGTGTAGATGGCTAAGGCCACCTGTTTATTGTGTAAACGGCTAAGGCCACCTTCTCCATTGTGTAAACGGCTAAGGCCACCTTCTCCATTGTGTAAACGGCTAAGGCCAACTTCTCCATTGTGTAAATGGCCATGACCATCGCCATCAAACGTCGACCTAGTTCGATGACGACGGATAACACTCCGACAATAGTTGAAGTTACATTCTATTGGCCAAGGCTATCGCCATTGGACGTCAACCCAGTTCGATGGCGACGAACAACACTTTAACGACAGTCGAAGTTACATCCTATTGGATTCAGCGATTGCCATCAAATGTCGACCTAGTTCGATAACGATGGATAACACTTCGACAAAAGTCAAAGTTACATCATATTGGCTACGACCATTGCCATCAAATGTCGACCCAGTTCAACGATGACAGATAACACTTTGACAACAGTCAAAGTTACATCCTATTGACCAAGGCCATAGCCAATGAACATCGACCCAGTGCGAAGACGACTGACAACACTTCAACGACAGTCAAAGTTACATCATATTTTCTACGGCCATCTCCATGAAATGTCAACCCTGTTCGATGACGACGAATTACACTTAGACAACACTCAAAGTTACATCATATTGGCTACGACCATCACCATCAAATGTCGACCCAATTCAATGATGACGCATAACACTTTGACAACAGTCAAAGTACATCCTATTGGCTACAACCATCGCCATGAAACGTCGGCCCAATTCGATGATAACGCATAATACTTCGACAACGGTCAAAGTTACATCCTATTGGCTACGGCCATAGCCATCAAACGTTTACCCAGTTCGACGATGACGGATAACACTTCGACAACAATCGAAGTTAAATCTTATTGGCCAAGGCCATCGCTATTGAACATCGACCTAGTTCGACGGCAATGGAAAACACTTTGACGATAGTCAAAGTTACATCCTATTGGCTACGACCATCGCAATGAAACGTTGACCTTGTTCAATGATGATGGATAACACTTCGACGACAGTTAAAGTTATATCCCTTTGGCAAAAGCCATCTCCCTTAAGCGTTAGTCAAGCTCGACTACAACAAACAACATTCAGACAATAGTTAAAATTTCATCTTGTTTACCCACTAAGATTGGGTTTTGATGTGTCTACAAATATAATCCTACGAAGGTGAAGTTTCGAAAAACAAAAACTAACACAAAAAGAATAACGGCAAAAGTATGATTCATATATCATGATAAAATGATATGTACATCCGACGAAAGTATGATTCATATATCGTGAAAAAAAATATACACATTCGGTCCCGCAAACGACCCCCATTACATTCTACAAAAAGCAAAATATATACAAATTTCAAGAAGCCTCTCCATCTCGCCCTTCGCCCCCTGTCTGTTCACCATATCGGCCATCACCATAATGGAGGTAGGCTTCATTATACCAGGAGCTGGAATCCAACCGGTTAACATCCTCAGAAGCATAGCCTTCCTGATCAGGAGAGTAAGAACTATGCCACAGGCCGCTCGAGCGGCACGAGCCGCGCACCACCGCTCCTGAACCTCCTCTGCAGTGGCACGACCCGCAACGAGGAGTTTTTTGTATACGTCCAGGTGGGCCTCCATATAAACTCACATCTCATGCACTTTATGATGCACATCCTCGTCACGAAAGAGTTGAGAAGATAAAGGTCGAGCCTCGCCTTCAGGCCTTGATGGGGCAGTCCGCTTAAGAATATAAACCTCTGCCACCTTGGCTTCGAGTTCGGTAGTCAAGGCCGCAATTCTACGGTGAAAATCGGCAACCTCTACCGCCACCCCATGACTAAGCTCCAACTCCTCTTCCTTCGATTTGAGGAGCGACTCCAGCTCACTATTACGAGCCACAACCCTCACCAACTCCTCATCGGCCTTTTCCATCTCGGCCACCCTACTCTCCAATTGCGCTTCCTTCTATTCTAGACCTTCCCAGAACACCCAAAATTTGGGGTCTTTTTTGAAAAAGTCTACCGCCGTCTGATGTTTGGAGCGACACCTCTTGTACTTCTTCACCATTTTATTAAAAATGGTTGCTTTCTTCTGCTCGCGACACCTCCTCTCCACCTCCAAAACAAGGGCCTAAGGAGAACACATGAGTTAGTACACATAAAAGCTAACCCCACAACACGTGGAAGGGAAGAAGTTTACTTGTGAAGGCATGCCGGCGACCCTTCGAGATAACTACGCATCATTGATAGATTTTACCATTTCATGCTCGGGAGCGGCACATAGCAAGGCAATCTCCAACGTCGCTTGCTCTCTGTTCTATGACATATTATAAGCCCCCGCGATCACGATTCGGCGGCTGAACCCGTCTACCGTAATCTCCACATATGTGAGACCTTCTGCCAGCCCGTCTGCATATTCTTGGGCGACCTTATGGTCTGATCCCTCACATCCCCGCCAACGATGAACGATGAGCCACCCTTAGCACCACGAACTAAGCTGTCACCTACAGCAAATTCTCCTGTTGAGCCGACCTCCCCGAACGAATGAATTTGTCCATGAAGACAGGTCTAGGCGCTTGACGAGGTATGTTGCTCCTCTCGTCCTCAAACACCACCGCCTTAATTGTTTCAAGTCTCCGCCTTTTTCTCTCTTCGGGCTCCTTGCCCTCTAAATGCTCATCCGTATGTCACTTCATTCATATCCGCCTCCATAGGTACGACCTCTTATAAAGGAAATACAGGAACGCCCTCCCTGACGGATGCGCAAAGTATCTCCTGAGCCGCCAAGGCGACATCCGATCGAGCGGAGGTAGATACCATTGCCTTCCTCTTAAGAACATTGCTAGCTGACGATACAAATAGTCCAGTCGATGAAGTTCGTGGAGATAACCGACTAAAGTCCAAAAATTACCCGAAGGGCCTACGGGGTCGTAGCATTGAAGAAAGGTGGACCATGTACGTGTTTCTTCCGTGTAAGGCAGCAAACCGGCTACCCATTGCTTGATACCCGTGATGAACCGGGGTGTGAGAGCTATTGGTGCAAGGTAAAAAATCATTATAATGATGGTTGTTGATAGCCAATTTTTCCATTTATATGTTTGCATCCAAAATACTTTCCAAATAGTATATTTATGCATATATATGCATGCCTAGATATTTTGGTATTTTTCCTTAGTTTTTAAGATTTTAAAATCAATTTTGCCAATTTTTTACAGAATAAAGGCCAAAATTATTTCTAAATTATTATTTTTAATGTGCTTCACTCTCATATTTACAACAAGATATAATTTATGTAATTTTTGTATATTTTTTATAAATTTATTTGGAATGTTAAAGCTAGTTGCGTGAAATTGTAATTATGGCCTACTTTTGCAATTAATTATGATTTATAGTTACAAAATTATTTATAATATTTTTAGATTATAATTTATATGTTATTAATTAGTTCGATGCTTTCAATTTGACTTTTTAAACTATTTTAGCTATTTCATAAATTTAATTGGGAGAAATTGGCTATTTAAAATTAGCCAGATTTTTTTTAAATTATAGCCTAAATTGAACCCCCATGTCAGCCCATTTTTTGAACCCAATTAGACGACCCAGTTCATAAAATAACCCGGCCCATACCCATCAATTTACCTGACCCAGCCTTGATTAAATCCGAGTCGTTGCTCAAATGAGATCAATGACCCAGATTTAATTTCCTAAATTAAAACCTTATGACCCTATCCCCTCACCCTCATTTGCAAGAGACCGGTCTCTCTCTCTCTCTTGAACGCTTTGTCTCTAAGTTCTCTCCAGAATCTTATGGTTCTCACTCTAATCTCCGATGGTCTTCATCGTCGTTCCGGCCACCTCCACCCTCACTATTCTCGACCACAATTCACCATGAGCCCCACCTCATTATTCTCTCTAAGACTCGAAGTCTAGAAGCTTCTCCTATGGAAGATAGCAACTGAAGCTTCGCCTATGTATGTGTCGACTTTTCTCCGGTGGTTTAGTTCGATGATTCCTTAAACCTCGTTATTGATGAATTTCACGGCCAGGTTCTTCCTTTCTCTAATTCGTTCACCAACCCTAATTTTCTACTCAAATCTCTTTAATTTGGTTCTTTTAAAATGATTTTTAGTTTAAGTTTTGTTTCCTACTCAATATCTCTGATTATCTCAAGTTTTCGGATGATTTTTCTCTTTTTCAAGATTAGGGTTTCTGACCCCTTTTCAAAATCGTATGTCTTCTGCTTTTCTTGAGTGTTATGTGTTTGTTCATGATTGTTTGTGCTACGAGTTTGTTTGGTTTCCTTGTTAACCTGAGTTCCATGCCTTAATTTCTTGCTAGGGTTCCTACCCTTTGTTTCTCCCATGCTTTCTTGCTTAGGGTTCTCTGATTTTCATGTCTATTGTGATATAGGCCTAAATGTTTATCGTTCGTGTAATATTATATTAATTTTGTATATCTTTGCAAATCTTTGATTTGTATTTGATTTTCCTTAGACTTTTTACACTAATTTCTTTTGAATTACTTCCTTAGTTAGATAGGTTTCTTTAGAAACAATTCCCTCTAATTTTTTGGTCTTGTCCGTAATTCTTTAACTAATTGTCAGAATTAATTTGTATTCTTACCATATTTGTGCACGAGCAGTCATTTGAATCTTCAACATATATTTTCCTTACTTGATTTATTATGTATCTAACCCCTATTGCATATTATATGCTCTACTACTCTTACTAGGGTAAATGCAGAGTTTGATTGATTCTTTTTATTTTTAAACCCACTACTTGTTACCGCTGTCTTTGATTCCTTAGTTAAAGGGGAGTCTTTATTTTAGAAAATCATTTTATCCATGATGTGTGTGCTTTGGTTGTATTAGCATGATTTTCAGGTATAGGTTTTGATGAATGACAAACAATGAAGTCAAGTGTCAAACAACGTTATTATATGACAAACAATCAAGATTGAATGCCGAGAAGCATATTGATGAATGGATTGCATGGAAAAGCCAAAGACGAGCTCAAAAGTTCAAGACCGAAGACCCAAGGCGTAGGTCATTAGGTAGAACCAATGTAAGAGCAACGTTTAAGTTATCTCGTCTTTTGGCTCAACATAGGTCATCATAAATATGCATAATATCATTTTATCAAATCATATTTATCATAAACATATTTCAAATACTTCAAACAAAATCATTTTAACGTTTTCATTTTTAACCAAAATGATTTTCAAAGTAAGTTTTCAATTCTGGACAGCATAGCCAGATAATCGATTATCCATATGCTGATAATCGATTATGCTGAATTTCCAGATTAAACTGGAAATTCCGCAAGGCAGAATAATCGATTATCTAAAAGAGCATAATCGATTATTCTCTGACCGTTGCCAATGTTTTTGAAAGCAGATAATCGATTATCAAAATCCAATAATCTATTATCTAGCATAAAATCAGCTTCTGATTTTTGAACGTTAAAGCCAATTATCAATTATCAAAATCCAATAATCGATTATCTTGCATAAAATCAGCATAATTGATTGTCAATTAAGCAACAGACATACAACTTATAACACCTATAAATGGAGGTCTTTTGAGCTGATTTGAAAAACACAACACCTCTCATTATTCATATAGATATTGATATTATTTGTGCATCATTTTAGAGCTTTTGTTGAGCCAATTGAGAGACAACTTTGAGTTGTTCATAGAGCTAATATTGTATCTCTTTATCTACTCTTTTTAGAGAGTTCTTGTTGTAAAAGAGAAAGGTGTTTGAGAAGACCATATCTTCTCATTGATTGTCGGGTTTGCTAAGTACCCTCAATCTTAGTGTGTGAAGTCTTGTGGTGCGGTATCCACGAGCAAGGTGAAGTCTTGAGGTGAGGTATCCTCGAGCAAGTTGAAGTCTTGTAGAGTGTACATCTTCGAGCAAGTGTAACGGTTTGTTAGGCACCCGTAAGCTTAACGGAGTTAGTGGAAACTCGAGAGAGTCTCTCGGGGACTGGACTAACCACACGTTGTGGTGAACCAGTATAAATTCGGTGTGTCCTTTCCTTAATCTTTTAATTACTGCATTTACTTTACTCCTGCAATTTTAATTCCGCAATATTTATCAATATTCTCGTGCCGCACTATTCACCCCCCCTCTAGTGACGGGCATAAATACTAACAATTGGTATCAGAGCCTAACTCTCTTAAAGCCTTAACCGGTTGAGAGAGCGATATATTTTTGTTGAGAATATTGAACGCAGGAATGATGAGCGAAGGACACTCCACCAATAGGCCTCCACTATTTGACGAAACAAATTACACATATTGGAAAGAGCGGATGAGAATTTTCATCCAATCAAATAACTTTCGTCTGTGGCAATTCATCAAGAACGGTGAACAAATGCCGACAAAGAAAGTTGGGGAAACCACGGTTCCAAAGGAGGAAGATGAATATACTGCCGAGGACATCAAGAAAGTTGAAAATAACGCAAAGGCCGTCAATTTATTATATTGTGCAGTGAATCCGGATGACTATCGGAAGATTTCTTGCTGCACAACCGCCAAGGAGATGTGGGATAAACTTGAAATCACTTATGAAGGTACGCCTCAAGTCCGAGAATCAAAAGTTGATTTTCTAACACATGAATATGAACTCTTTAGAATGAGGGAGAATGAAAGCATCGATATTATGTTCGAACGGTTCTCAATGATCATCAACGATCTCCATGCTCTCGGTAAAGTATACTCGAACAAAGATCTAGTTTGAAAAATCCTACGGAGTCTCACTCCCGAATGGCGTTCCAAAGCCAATGCCATCCAAGAGTCGATAGGAATCACGGACGTCACAATTGATGGACTACGAGGTAACCTCAAAACTTATGAAAGCACTATTCTTAATCTTTATCTTGGAAATAAAGGTCCAGGTATTGCCTTCAAAGCCTCATCCTCTAAAAGAGAAGAGGTAAGTGATTCGGATAGCGATGATGATAATATTTCCAATGCCTTGATCCAAAAGTTTTATAAGTTTATGAAAAAGGAAATAAAGAAAGAAGAACCAAGTCCTTCATGCCAAAATTGTTGAAAACTTGGCCACACCAAATCACATTGTCCAAAATCCAAGGACAAGAAGAAGAACAAACACCAAAGGCATGTGACATGGGATTCGAACCGCTTGGGCGATGAAACTGCCGCATTATGCCTCATGGCCAACGAGGAAGAAGAGGTAAGTAATTCTAACTCTTATTCTTATGAAGAATTACAAGAAGCTTTCCAAGAATTATATGATGAATTGAAAAAGTCTTCAAAAATCTCCAAAGAGGCCAAGGCTAAAATTCAAGTTTTAGAAGAGAAAAATAAATTTTTGGAAAATGACAATATTGATCTTAGAAATAAAATTAAGGAGATGAATGAAGCCTCTTCAATTGATCAAAGTTCTAATTGTTCTTCTTGTAGTTCTTTGAAAATAGAGAACATAGAACTTAGGAACACACTAGAAAAACGTAGTGTAGATGATCCTAAAACAAGTGAAGAAATTAAGAAGAATATTAGAAAGGATGATAGAAATGAGGTTGGGCCACCTAGAAACGACTCTAGGAATTTCATTAATGAGTCTAAAATTAATCACTTTAGACCACCTAGAAACAACTCTAGGAATTTTATTAATGAGTCTAGAATGAATCATTTTAGACCACCTAGAAACGACTCTAGGAATTTGGTTAATGAGTCTAAAATGAATCATTTTAGACCACCTAGAAATAACTCTAGGAATCGCAATACGTCTAGGAATAACGACTTTAGATCACCTAGAACGTTTTTGGCTCAACCAAGACATATGCACAACCCGAATGTTATATGTCATTATTGCAACCGGGTAGGACAAATAGCACCCATATGTTTTGCAAAACATAGGGATTTATCTTTGAGCTATGATTATTATTTGCCTAACCCCCAAGGACCCAAAAGTGCTTGGGTACCTAAAACCTATTTTTAGGTACGATTGCAGGTGTGCTTGAAGACTACAATATCGTAGTAGATGCACCAAGCACGAAACATTATTGCATCGGGGGGGGGGGGGGGGCGGGGAATGTCGGTTAGTTATCATATTTTTTATAAAAACGTAATAGTTGATTTGTGTTAACAATTAATACATCTTTGATAACAATTGATATTAATTATTTTTGTTGATTCATGTTTTGATAACTTTTATCTTGAATAACAATTGGTATCAATTATTTTTGATAAAATAATAATTGATTCATGTTTTGATGAATATGATTTTTGGTTTGAATAACAGTTGATATATTCTTGAAAAATAAATGATTCGTGTTTTTAATACAACTATTGGTTTGTTAAAAATTAACTGTTGATATGTTCTTAAGCAATATGATCTGCGAAAATTAACCGTTCTTATGGTTGTTATGTTTTTACTAACATTTGGTATTATTTCATGTTGGTATGATTGTTTAAATATCGTCAATGTATATTCCTCACTGTATTTCCTATTTTATTCTTGACACTAACAATTGATATACCCAAAAGGGGGAAGTGTCGAAAGGGGAAAGTAGCCTTTGCATACTCTCTTTTTGCTAATGCCGAAAGGGGGAAGAGTTTAGGCGATATGCATCAAATAAGGGGGAATGTATCTACGTTATAGTATGCCTTATTTGAGGGGGAATTATCATTAAGGGGAATCGTTTGCATGAATTATATGTTGAGATATAGCATGAATTTAGAGGGAATCCGATATGCATATCTCCTGTAGTTTGTCATTATCAAAAAAGGGGGAAATTGTAGAAAATCATTCTATCCATGATATGTGTGCTTTGGTTGTATTAGCATGATTTTCAGGTATAGATTTTGATGAATGACAAACAATGAAGTCAAGTGTCAAACAACGTTATTATATGACAAACAATCAAGATTTAATGCCGAGAAGCATATTGATGAATGGATTGCATGGAAAAGCCAAAGACGAGCTCAAAAGTTCAAGACCGAAGACCCAAGGCGTAGGTCGTTAGGTAGAACCAATGTAAGAGCAACGTTTAAGTTATCTCGTCTTTTGGCTCAACATAGGTCATCATAAATATGCATAAAATCATTTTATCAAATCATATTTATCATAAACATATTTCAAATACTTCAAACAAAATGATTTTAATGTTTTTATTTTTAACCAAAATGGTTTCTGAAGTAACTTTTCAATTCTGGATAGCATAGCCAGATAATCGATTATCCATATGCTGATAATCGATTATGCTGAATTTCCAGATTAAACTGGAAATTCCGCAAGGCAGAATAATCGATTATCTAAAAGAGCATAATCGATTATTCTCTGACCGTTGCCAATGTTTTTGAAAGCAGATAATCGATTATCAAAATCAAATAATCGATTATCTAGCATAAAATCAGCTTCTGATTTTTGAACGTTAAAGCTAATAATCGATTATCAAAATCCAATAATCGATTATCTTGCATAAAATCAGCATAATTGATTGTCAATTAAGCAACGGATATACAACTTATAACACCTATAAATAGAGGTCTTTTGAGCATATTTGAAAAACACAACACCTCTCATTATTCATATACATATTGATATTATTTGTGCATCATTTTAGAGCTTTTGTTGAGCCAATTGAGAGATAACTTTGAGTTGTTCATAGAGCTAATATTGTATCTCTTTATCTACTCTTTTTAGAGAGTTCTTGTTGTAAAAGAGAAAGGTGTTTGAGAAGGCCATATCTTCTCATTTATTGTCGGGTTTGCTAAGTACCCTCAATCTTAGTGTGTGAAGTCTTGTGGTGCGGTATCCAAGAGCAAGGTGAAGTCTTGAGGTGAGGTATCCTCGAGCAAGTTGAAGCCTTGTAGAGTGTACATCTACGAGCAAGTGTAACGGTTTGTTAGGCACCCGTAAGCTTAACGGAGTTAGTGGAAACTCGAGAGAGTCTCTCGGGGACTGGACTAACCACACGTTGTGGTAAAGCAGTATAAATTCGGTGTGTCCTTTCCTTAATCTTTTAATTACTGCATTTACTTTACTCCTGCAATTTTAATTCAGCAATATTTATCAATATTCTCATGCCGCACTATTCAACCCCCCCCTCTAGTGACGGGCATAAATACTAACTTTTATATTGATTGGATTTTGATTGATGTCAGTTCCTTAATTATAATTTGCTGCCTTTTTTATTTACTCATTTTAGTACTATAAGTACCCTCTCCCATTCTCTTTGAGAGACACCAACACACATTGCATATCTCTCATAAGTTCAAACTCTCTCTACTTCCTCTCACGTTCTCTACTGTTTCTATACTCTCTCATTCTTCTATTTGAACACTCAATCTGCTAAAAGCCAAGATTGAGTAATCTTGGTTGTTTATTTCTACACTACAGGGTTCCACTGCATTAATTACTTCGGTTTGGCTGCTACTTGCTTCTCTGCATTGCTGTTCTCACACTGTTGCTCTCATTCTCTGCACACTTTGCTCTCTTCTTGTGCACTATTGCTCATCGCGTTTGTGTTCTATTTGCCTGCAACTGGTATGTCATCTATTTATTATACAATTTCCAAAACAACATGCTTCTGTTAGTTCTGCACTTCATCTTGTTCTTTATGTGTTTTTACCTGTGGTTCTGCTGCTCTTATTGTCATTAGCATGTGTTTATTAGTCTTCCTAGCTTAACTCAGCATGCTCCCCTTACCCTATTCCTCATCTCAATGAATGTTTACTTTTCCTTGTGTATTACTACCATGTATCCAAGTCTGCTTGGCTACTTGATTAACCTAAAACCTATTCCTGAGGTTGATTTTATTAGAGTTTGGTGCAGTAAAAACTGAACTCTTATTTTACAACCATGTATGATTACTTTGCTCTAATGTGTTGCCTGTGTAAGTGGTATACTTTGCTTATTTGTTCCCTTCCCCTTTGCCCTTGTTTGTGTGATGCTCTATTTTAAACTAGTCAGTCCAAATGATTTCAAAAGAACTTTTTCAACTGTTTTCTCAAACTCTCTCATTTATTTTCAACTCTCTTAGTCCTACCACAATCTCACTAGTCTTAGAACATTAGGTTCTTCCCCCTTAGTGTAAGCATTGCCTTGGGAGCCCTTGAGCACCCATTGAACTTTAATGCACAAGGCTGACACTTTTACACTTGCACTCATCAAATAATGATATTTAGGGTGCTTGGTATTGGCCGGGGGTTCAAACGAACCCTTATGGAACTTTGCCGCACCCAAACCTTGGTACTAGCTGTGAAAATGTAATGAATTGAGGTTGGAGATGTTTGGCCTGGCTGAAGGCTCCCTATAGAATAACTTCTTATTTTCTTTTTATCACTGTTGTAATTAATTATTTGGGCTGTACTAATTTGTAAAAAATGATGGGGTTTATAATGAATTGGGAGGGTTATGCATGCTTAATTTAAGGTAATGGGTAGACAACATGTCCATAGGTCTTTATTTCTTGCTTGTTCAATAGATAACATGTTTTAGGACATGCATCCCTGCATAGAGAAGTCATGTTCCTAGGATTTTCACACTCAGTTGTTACTTTGCACGTTTTCTTAATCACAATCAATCAATAATCAACAAGTCATTACCATCACATTTAGATACCATGTTTATAAGACTTTTGTGCATTAGATATCCTGCCCTTTAGAATTTTTATTTGCAACTGTTTAAACACTTTGCTAAATTGGTAAAATTGGTTAAAGACACTTCTTTTAAAACTGGAAGCAAATGTGCATGATCACCATCTTTAATAACGCTTAGGCAAGCCTTAGGCCGGATAAAAACTGACTAATCACCCTTTAAGTCGTGTTCAAATTAACCCGCCTCTGTCTAAACTCGTTTGTCTCTGAAGCCCTCTAATTTAATACAAACTTCTGCACTATTTCTAAACTATCTATGCAAAAGGTTTTTACTGTATTTCTTGTCCAAAATTGGACTAATATTTCAACTTTCTGAATATTGCAATTTTCAAAAGCTCAAAATCTAGTATGTTTACTGTCTCTCTTTACACTTCTACAATTTCAAAATATTTTCGTATTTGTCCTTTCACTCCGCATGTCCGAAAAACTGTTTTATCATATGTCCCATAAATGTTTTTCTAAGCAATTTCTACAGATTACTAAAACTGTCACTGGCTTCTTAAAGTTCTGAACGCTTTTCTTACGACCTCTTTTCAGCAAAAACTCTCCAGCTTCTATTTTTTTAACTTATACTCCAGCTTTCTAAAACTCTCTCTCTTTATTAAAACCTTAAATGTGTCTGAGACGTGCTAATTATGTGTTTATTCTTAGGGGGTATTTGAGCCTTTTATATGTTTATATGATCCTCTCATGTGCAAGTCATATTTGTTCTTGTATGTCGTCTAGCATTTTAACCTTTAAACTTAAGGGATCAGCCTAGTTCCTACCTTATTGGAATAGTGATCCTAAATGCCCTCTAGGATCTATAGAATGGGATGGGTAATAGCACGCAGTAAGTATCCGTGACCAATCCACACGCTTAAATAACCTCTATGGGGCGGGCGGGTAGAATATGGAGATGATGACGATGCGATAATATCATAAAGCGACCCCTCTTTGGGAATATTTGCGGGATATTGTATCGAATGATCCATATTATAGTTAAACCAAGGACCCTCTACGTTTGTTTAAATATTTTCTCTAAAATTCCCTTTTACTTATACTATTCTTATTTCAAAATTGGCCATCAATTTTTGTATTCTTTGTATGCACACTTGCCTATCTATTTCTATGCTCCCTAAAGTCACACCTAAGCAAGGCCGGGAACCACACTAGTGGATCTTTAGGGGTGCCTAACACCTTCCCCTCGAGATAATTTCAAGCCATTACCCAAACTTTGGTTTTCATTCAAAATCTTTTTCATCTTAAAAGTGTCTTAATGCACTATAATCATTAGGTAGCGACTCTTCAAACTCCATAACCCAATTCCCACAAGGGAATAAGAGTTGGTTTGTCTATGATGTCGTAAACCCGATTTCGCTTCTTTTAGGGGAGGGGAAAAAGGGGGCGTCGACATCACTCTGCTGGGGATTTCCTCTAAGGCTTTTACCATTACTTGCATTTGTGACTTTACCTGTTTACTTTAATCGAATTTATTTCCCGTTTTGATTATTCCATCACAAATTACTAACTTGACTCTTCATGTTTTCTCTTTCCTTTAACTGCTTTCTTTACCGCTTTATCATTTCAATACTGTTTTAGTTTCGAGCAACCATTGTAATCATTTATCTTATGAATGTGAAAATACATGTAACTTGTTTCATTATTGTAATTTCATTTCTCAAAATCATATTCCACTCGTACCAAAACAAATCCTATTCCACGCTTACAATGAGTGGTTGCGCCCTTCCAATATTATAAACCCCCTAAATTTCGCGAAGGCATATTTGCGGTAAAACTAGTCGATCAACGGTGTAGTCGACGGTTCCGCGTCTTTCCCTCTAGAGTTGTCCGCCCAAGGGTACATTGTCTAGCACTTCCAAAAAAATAGAAACTTTACTCTATTGAATTGTTCATGCATCATGGTCAACCCTAGCCGAGTCATATGTTGTCCGCATAATGACTCATTAAGATAGCCTAATCCAAAGTCCATCTGGTTTCCTCAAACCCAAACGGACATTCACGTTATGTGCATTGATTTGGAGAACTAAATGGCTTTTACTAATTATTGATTTAAATAGTTGAGTTTGGTGGGGTTAAGGGCCTAACACTTTTCTTTGCAGAAATGAGGCACGAGGCCTCCAGATTCGGTATGGTATCCAACATCCACCCAAGGTTGTTGAGCTGGTGGGAGGATCTTCATGCCAACGATTATCTCTTTTTAGGAATGCGTGATTTGATGCAGCTATACGAGGGAGGCAAGAGTGCTGAATCTGGGGAAAGTCCTTCTGGGACCAAGTAGTTAAGAGTCATTTCTTTTGCTTTAATGATGTAATAAGGCCAATGGACATTAGTGATATTTTATTTAGTGTCGCTTTGGGATTCATCTTATTTTTATCAATAAAATAAGGCACTTAGCATTATAAGTTCTCCAAATTTTATTGTCGCTAGGCCTACCTCGGGCACAACGAGGCACCCAACTTAGGAAGCGATTTATATTCCCGCACAATGTGTTTAAATATTGCAATATTATTTATCAGAATCCGCACTAACATTTTACATTTTTGTTTTTCTTTTATTTTTATTCCCCTCCCCAAAGGTTCGTTCGTGCCTTCTGGCACCATTAGCATACTTCACAAGATCAAAGGGTCCTCCACCTCTTCCCCCTCTAAGTCCTCCCACAAACAGGAACAAGAACAAAATGGAAGATACCAATTATATAAAGGAAGTCGGAGAAGCTTCAATCACCAAAGAAACTGCTGCTCATCTTGAGCAAACTTTGCTGAGGTTTCGAGAAGAGTTGGAAAAAGTCCAAAATTTGGCAAGTCTATCGATCACCCTTGCTGATGCTGATGCCAACAAATTACCACCACCGCCACCATCCCATCCTGCTCAGACCCAAATCCGCAACACATGCAACAATGCTCCACTGCTTATCCCGGAGGCCCAAAATACCACAGATAACCAAAACACTCTTGTCTTTGTCGATGTTGTGCCACATTATAGTTAGCCAATCACCAATGTAGCCGAGTCAGACACAAAAGTACCCTCATTCAGAGTTTGGTCGCTGAGATTAACAAGTTGACTAGCCGGGTTCAAGGTTTTGAAGGTAACAAAGGTGTCGAAGTGTTGAATTATGAAGATCAATGTGTTCAGCCAGATGTTAAGCTCTAGGAGGGGTACAAACTTCCCAAGTTTGAATTGTTTGATGGTATTGGGGATCCCAGGGTTCACTTGAGAATGTATTGTGACAAGCTAGCAGGAATCGGCAGGGACGAGAAGATCCATATGAAGCTAGTCATGAGGATTTTGAAGGGTGATGCCTTATCCTGGTATATTAGCAAGGATGCAAAGAAATGGACTAGTTGGGTAAGCATGGCATCTGATCTCATGGATCGGTTCAGGTTCAACACTGAGAATGCACCAAATGTGTTCTATATTCAGAATCTTAAGAAAAAGCCCACAGAGACCTTTCGCGAGTATGATACACGTTGGAGGTCGGAAGTTGCTAAGGTCAGACCGGCCTTGGAAGAAGAACAAATGAACAGATTCTTTGTCCGTGCTCAAGATCCACAGTACTATGAAAGATTAATGCTGATTGAGGGCCAAAAATTCTCCGATATCATCAAGTTGGGAGAAAGGATTGAAGAACGCATCAAGATTAGTATGGTCACTAAACTCGAGGCATTGCAAGCTACAAACAAGGCTTTGTAGTCTGGTAGCTCTTCAAAGTAAAAGGATGTAAATTCTGTAATGGATGCGCAAAGAAACAACTCTCACAGGAAGTAGCAAACCTATCCTCAGCCCCACTCACATATCAGCCCACCCTAATTTACCAAGCACCATCACCCACACCAAATTCAACCACTTGCTTACCAATCACCTCCACCACCCACATATCGATCCACTTCACCCATGTATTCCCAACCTGCACCCGTATACCAAGCATATAACTCTCAAACTTCTAACTACCCATCATCGCCTACTTGCCAAAATTTCCCTCGACCTAGACAAAATTTAGACCGCAAACCTCCTAGACAATACATCGCCATAGCCGAGCCGATTGACCAACTGTATGAGAAACTCAAAGCAGCAGGTTACATTACCCATATCCCAGTCGTAACTCCAGAAAACCCTTCCCCACGGATCAACCCAAACAAGACTTGCGCATACCAATCTGGGATAAAGGGCCATACCATTGACTAGTGTCGCTCGTTAAAAGACAAGATTATTATAGTAAAGGAGCCCGCTCCTAATGTCTGCAACAACCCTCTGCCTGACCACAAGGGTGGAGGAACTCACATGATTGAGATCGAAGATGATTGGGACCCCAAAGGTTCAATCGGTTTGATAGCTAAGGAGAAGAGCCTATGAAGCCAACGGTTACTCTCAATCCCATTATTTTCCAGATTCAGCCCTCTGAGGGCGACATGGTAAATGTATCAATGCCACTCAAATTTGAAGTACCTTCTGCAAAGATGCCAAAACCAATTGAGGTTGAGTCCGGAGTTCCAAAACCACCTACACCGTTTGAAGTTGATGTGTTGCCTTCCAAAGGACCTATTCCGGTCTCCATGACAAACATGACCCCGTTCCAAACAAATTCTATTCCTTGGGATTACACCGCTGATGTCATATCAGAGGAAGATGAGACGCTAGCAGCCATGAAAAACCTATTTCTGGAGGATGATATGGATTGTTGTATTACCTTCGAGGAGGAAGGGGAGGAAGGCCCTTCCATTCAAGATGTGAACCGGGGAGAACACCTCACCAATTGGTAGATGGAGCCAGGTTAGGTCACTTCGATCGCTTAAGCCCTTACTGCGGTAGAGTAGGACGCTTTAGTTGGCAAGGTTATATGGTCTATAATTCTGCCACCTGTGAAAGAAAGGTTGCCAAAGATGTTATGAATGGCATTTCCACCGATTGAGGAGAAAGAGCCAGCCGTAGTCCCACTAATCTAATATAATAAAGGCCAATGGAACATGCTTATACTCGGTCAGGAGGGAATTAGGCTCTCTCAATCAGGACCACCAGTGCCCGTAGAGCTTCGGGGTAGCAAGGCTAAACAACACACATGCATCCCACTTTACTTCTAGTTGATTTTACTTTTCAGCATTGTTTTTACTTTTGAAAAGAGCAACAATGTTTCAGACAATTATCAAAAGAATTTTCCAAGTTTATCTTCATATTTCGCTCTCATTTATTTTCTCTACCATTAACTTTATTTTACACAACATTACTATTACATATCTTGATGATGAACCTACGACTGTAACTTGCAATGAGACAATGCGACAAATGGACATCCAATTTACACAAAATTGAGGTCATTAATTTGGGAGACGCAGAAAATGTCAAGGAAACACGAATCAGCGTACACTTGTCACCATTAGAAAAGGAAGAATACACAGAGTTTTTGAAAGAGTATGAGGACAAATTTGCCTGCTCGTATGATGATATGACCGGCCTCAGCACATCCATTATGGCTCATAAGTTGCCGACAGATCCGACATGCCCACTAGTCAAGCAGAAACTCAGAAAATTCAAGCAAGACATGAGTTTGAAAATCAAATAAGTAGTAACCAAGCAAGTCAAAGCCAGGGTTCTCAGAGTGGTAGAGTATTCAACATGGTTAGCCAACGTTGTACCGGTGCCAAAGAAGGATGGGAAGGTTAGAGTCTGTGTTGACTACCGAGATCTCAACCGGGCCAGTCCTAAAGATGAATTTTCTTTTCTAAATATACACATATTGATCGATAACTCGCCAAACATGAACTGCAGTCGTTCGTCGATTGTTTTGCTGGGTACCATCAGATATGGATGGGTAAAGAGGATGCGGAGAAAACTGCATTCACAACGCCGTGGGGAATGTATTGTTATAGAATGATGCCTTTCGGTTTGAAAAATGCTGGTACTGTCTACATGAGAGCCATGACCACAATCTTTCATGATATAATACACAAGGAGATTGAAGTATATGTGGACGGAATCATCATTAAATCCAGAAAAGCTGGATATCACATGGAAGATTTGAGAAAATACTTCAACAGACTGAGAAGATACAACTTGAAATTGAACCCCGCCAAGTGTGCCTTCGGGTCCCAGACAGAAGATTATTGGGTTTCGCTGTGAGTCGTCGGGGTATAGAGTTGGATACGTCAAAAGTCAAGGCCATTCAAGAGTTTCCACCACCAAAGAACAAGAAAGAGGTAGTGAGTTTTCTCGGGGGCTCAACTACATCATCCGATTCATAGCTCAGTCCATTTTCATTTGTGAACCCATCCTCAAGATGCTAAAGAAAGATGCTGCCACTAAGTGGAATGATGATTTTCAAAAAAGCATTTGACAGAATCAAGGAATACTTGTCAACGCCGCTAGTCTTAGTCCCGCCTGATCCAGGGAGACCTCTATTGCTTTATCTTGCAGTATTGGATGGGGCATTTGGTTGTGTTTTGGGAAAATATGACGAATAACGGAGGAATGAGCAAGCCATCTACTACCTCAACAAAAAGTTTACCCCTTACAGGCTCAGTATTCCTTATTAGATCGCATTTGTTGTGCTTTAACCTGGGTAGCTTAGAAATTGAGGCATTATTTCTGCACTTACACCACTCATCTCATATCCAGGATGGATCCGTTGAAGTATATTTTCCAGAAACCTATGCCTACTGGCAAGCTCACCAAGTGGTAGATTTTATTAAGTGAATTTTACATCATTTATGGTACCCAGAAGACGGTCAAAGGACAAGCCCTGGCGGATCACCTCGTCGAGAATCTTGTAGGAGGAGAATACAGACCCTTAAAGACGTATTTTCCTGATGAAGAGATAGCCTTCATAGGAGAAGATATTGCAGAATCATATGATGGTTGGACGATGTTTTTTTACGGAACCGCAAAGTTCAAAGGAGTGGGTATTGAAGTGGTTTTGGTATCAGAAAATGGTCAGCATTACCCGGTGTCCGCCAAGCTAAGATTCCCCTGCACAAACAATATGGCCGAGTACGAAGCCTGCATCTTAGGGCTTAAGCTGGCCATTGACAGGAAAATTCAGGAACTATTAGTGATCGGACACTCGAACCTACTCACATCAGGTCCGAGAAGAATGGGCAACCAAATATTCCAAGATACTCCCCTATCTACACCATGTGCAGGAGTTGAGGAAAAGATTCAGAAAGACGGAGTTCCATCATGTTCCTAAAACACAGAACGAGTTCGCCGATGCTTTAGCCACTTCATCATCCATGATCCAGCATCTAGATACAAACTTTATTGATCATATCCCGATCAAGATTCACGACCAGCCAACTTATTGTGCTCACGTCGAGGAAGAGGCCGGCGGAAGACCTTGGTTCCATGATATCAGGGAATATTTAACGACATGAGAGTACCCAGAGCTTGCCAATGCTACTCAGAAACGAAAACTTCAGAGATTGTCCAATAATTTCTTTCACATCGGAGGAATCCTATAAAAGGAGGACTCCTGATTTAGGATTATTAAGTTGTGTCGAGGCAAAAAAAGCAACCAGACTATTGGAGGAAGTGCACGTAGGGATTTGTGGACCATATATGAATGGTTTCGTTTTGGAAAAGAAGATACTTCGAGTAGGTTATTTTTGGATGACAATAGAGACGGACTGCATTCAGTACGTCTGAAAATCCCATCGATGTCAAGTACATGCAGATATAATAAAGGTGCCTCCAAACAAGCTTACTGCGACAAACTCACCACGGCCGTTCGCCGCTAGGGGTATGGACGTCATTGGACCAACTGAGCCAGCCGCGTCAAATGGGCAAAGGTTCATCCTAGTGGCAATCGATTACATCACCAAATGGGTTGAAGCACCATCGTACAAGGAAGTCACCAAGAAGATAGTTGCAGATTTCATCCGAGATCGTATGGTTTGTCGGTTCAGGGTTCCGGAATCAATCATCACCGGCAACGGTTCTAATCTCAATGTGACCTGATGAAGGCAATGTGTGAAACATCCAAGATCAAACATAAGAACTCTACGGCTTACAAAGCTCATATGAATGGAGCTGTAGAAGAAGCCAATAATAACATCAAGAAGATACTAAGGAAAATGATTGAAAAGCACAAGCAATGGCATGAGAATTTGTCGTTCGCTTTATTGGGTTACCGTACCATGGTTCACACATCAATCAGAGCCACTCCTTACATGATGGTTTATGGTACGGAGGTGGTCATTCCCGCTGAGGTAGAAATTCCATCCTTAAGAGTCATACAAGAAGCAGAATTAGATGATGCATAATGGGTCAAAAGTCGCTACGAGCAGTTAGCCCTCATCGACGGGAAGAGAATGAATGCTGTCTGTCATGTTCAATTATATCAGAACAGAATGTCCAGAGCCTTCAACAAGAGAGTTCGACCAAAGAAGTTTACACCAGGCAGCTGGTGTTGAAGAAGATATTTCCACATCAAGATGAAGCCAAAGGGAAATTCTCTCCCAATTGTCAGGGTCCATACATGATTCACTGGGTTATAATTGGAGGAGCCCTTATTCTCGTAGAGATGGTGGGAGAAATCTGGCCGAAGCCTATCAACTCAGACGCATTAAAGAGATACTACATTTGATCACATGCTTTCTTTTATTATGTAATTTAAACTACGCCTGACCTGATTCCCGTTTAAGAGGGGATACGTAGGCAGCCATATGGGTTCGGTCACATTGTTAATAAAAATTCATTTTCCCCACTATTGGAACTGAGGCAGAATTTTGAGGAGGACCCTCAAAATTGTGAAGTCAGTTTTTCAGTCTCTTCCTCAGCACCGACCTAGTAAACTATCATATGCCTTTCGAGACTAAGCTCCACCTCCATCGGTGTTATGCATAAGGCTACTTTTTGCCTTCCGAGGTTAAACTCTACCTCCACATTGAGTAAGGCTATCATCTGCCTTTCGAGACTAAGCATTGTCTCTGCCCTGCATGGCTGAAATATCGCCGCTTTATTCTTCGACTGGCTGAAACACCGCCACCTGCATTTGAAATTCTCATCCGAATGAAATATCGCCATCTGTTTTAATTTCTCACTCGGGGTGAAAGATCGCCACCCTTTGCATTTATTTGGCTGAAAGATTGCCATTTTCTCATGGGCTAAAAGATCGCCAACTCGTTCAAAGGCGTCATAGTTCGAAGGCACCATCTGCATAGCCCTAGAACATCATTCCATGACCTACGAAAATTTTCTTTTATGCTTTTCATGGCCCGGGACGTCATATTCTGAGGGCATCATCCTAACCGTCCTAGGACAAACATTCATGGTCCAATGGGAACTTGCATCACGTTTAAATTATGATATCCGTATGTGCATCGCCCATTTCAGGTGTCCTGGTTAGCTCACGGCCATCTCAGCAGGAGCAATCTCGCTCTAGTTCTTCGCAGTTCGTCCAACCTACAAATCTATTTTAAATCTAACCACGCGTCCGTTATTTCGAATTTCCTTCGACAATATTCTGCCAATGGTTTCTGAACTACATATGGCCCGATTCTTGTAAAACTAGGGATATGTAGGCAGTTCAGAAACTAGGCGCAGTCAAAATTCTTCTACAATCGGCGATTCTGGTCAAACTTGGATATTTTATCTTTATCCGACAACTCTTTCATCCTGCTCAAGTAAAAAGGGGAAGTTGTTGATGCCTAATTTTTACCTATATATTTTTGCATCCAAAATACTTTTAAAATAGTATATATATGCATATATAAGCATCCCTGGAAATTTTGGTATTTTTCCTTAATTTTTAAGATTTTAAAATCAATTTACTACCTATTTTTGACAGTATAAAGGCCTAAATTATTTCCAAATTATATTTTAATGTGCTTCACTCTCATATTTACAACAAGATATAATTTATGTAATTTTTTCACATTTTTTATAAATTTATTTGAAAATGTTAAAGCTAGTTACGTGAAATTGCAATTATGGCCTACTTTTGCAATTAATTATGAGTTATAAATATAAAATTATTTCTAATATTTTTATATTAATCTTTGTATGTTATTAATTAGTTCGATGCTTTCAATTTGACATCTTAAACTATCTTATCAAATAAATTGGGAGAAATTGGCTATTTAAAAGTAAGCCAGATTTTATTTAAATTATAGCCTAAATTGAGCCCCCATGTCAACCCAATTTTTAACCCAATTCGACGAACCAGTTCATAAAATAACCCGGCCCATAACCATCAATTTACCCGAACCAGCCTTGATTCAATCCGAGTCGTTGATCAAATGAGACCAACGGCCCATATTTAATTTCCTAAATTAAAACCTAATGACCCTATCCCCTCACCCTCATTTGCAAGAGGCCGGTCTCTCTCTCTTGAAATATTTATCCCTAATTTCTCTCTAGAACCTTCTGGTTCTCTCTCTAATCTTCGATGGTCTTCATCGCCGTTCCGGCCACCTCCACCCTCACTCCTCTCGACCACCATTCACCATGGAGCCTCACCTCATTATTTCTCTCTAAGACTCGAAGTCCAGAAGCTTCAATCATGGAAGATAGCCACTGAAGCTTCACCTAAGTCTGTGCCGGCCTTTCTCCGGTGGTTTTTAGTCCGATGATGCCTTAAACCCCGTTATTGATGAGTTTCATGGACAGGTTCTTCCTTTCTCTAATTCGTTCGCAAACCCTAATTTTTCTACTCAAATCTCTTTACTTTGTTATCTTAAAATGATTTTTAGTTTAAATTTTGTTTCCTACTCTATTTCTCACTCAATATATCTGATTATCTAAAGTTTTCTGATAATTTTTCTCTTTTTCAAGATTAGGGTTTCTTACCCCTATTCAAAATCGTATGTCTTCTGCTTTTCTTGAGTGTTATGTGTTTGTTCATGCTTGTTTGTGTTACGAGTTTGTTTGGTTTCCTTGTTAACCTGAGTTCTATGCCTTAATTTCTTGCTAGGGTTCCGACCCTTTGCTGCTCTCATGCTTTCTTGCTTAGGGTTCTCTGATTTTCATGTCTATTGTGCTTTATAGGCCTAAATATTCATCGTTCGTGTAATATTCTACTAATTTTGTACATCTCTATGAATTTTTGATTTGTATGTGATTTTCCGTAGACGTTTTACACTAGTTTCTTTGAATTACTTCCTTACTTAGATAGGTTTTCCATACTTAGAAACAATTCCTCTTATTTTTTGGTCTTGTCTGTGATTCTTTGACTAATTGTCAGAATTAATTTGTATTCCCTTACCATATTTGTGCATGAGCAGTCGTTTGAATCTTCAACATATATTTTTCTTACTTGAATTATTATGTATCTAACCCCTATTGAATATTATATGCTCTACTACTCTTACTAGGGTAAATGTAGAGTTTGATTGATTCTTTTTCTTTTTAAACCCACTACTTGTTACCGTTTTTCTTTGATTCCTTAGTTAAAGGGGAGTCATTATATTAATTGGATTTTGATTGATGCCAGTTTCTTAATTATAATTTGATGCCTTCTTTGTTTACTCGTTTTAGTACTATAAGTACCCTCTCCCATTCTCTTTGTGGACACCAACACACATTGCATATCTCTCACAAGTTCAAACTCTCTGAACTCTCCCTCACTTTCTTTACTGTTTCTATATTCTCTCATTCTTCTATTTGAACACTCAATCTGCTGAAAGCCAAGGTTGAGTAATCTTGGCTATTTATTTCTACACTACTAGGGTTCCACTGCATTAAGCTTGCTACTTGCTTCTCTGCACTGCTGTTCTCACACTGTTGCTCTCATTCTCTGCACACTTTGCTCTCTTCTTGTGCATTATTGCTCATTGCTCTTGTGTTCTATTTGCCTGCAAATGGTATGTCATTTATTTAGTATACAGTTTCCAAAACAACATGCTTCTGTTAGTTCTGCACTTCAACTTGTTCCTAGTGTGTTTTTACCTATGGTTCTGTTGCTCTTATTGTCACTATCATGTGTTTATTAGTTTTCCTAGTTTAACTCACCATGCTCCCTTACCCCATTCCTCGTCTCAATGAATGTTTACTTTTCCTTGTGTATTATTACCATGTATCCAGGTCTGCTTGGCTACTTGATTAGCCTTAAACCTCTTTCTGAGGTTGATTGTATTAGAGTTTGGTGCAGTAAGAACTGAACTCTTATTTTACAACCATGTATGATTACTTTGCTCTAATGTGTTGCCTGTTTAAGTGGTATACTTTGCTTATTTGTTCCCTTCCCCTTTTCCCTTGTTTGTGTGATGCTCTATTTTTCTAAAAACTAGTCAGTCCAAATGATTTCAAAAGAAATCTTTCAAATGCTTTCTCAAACTGTCTCAACTGTTTTCAACTCTCTCAGTCCTACCACAATCTCACAACTCTTAGAACATTAGGTTCTTCCCCTTAGTGTAAGCATTGCCTTAGGAGCCCTTGAGCACCCATTGAACTTTGATGCACAAGGCTGACACTTACACACTTGCACTCGTCAAATAAAGATATTTAAGGTGCTTGGTATTGGCCAGGGGTTCAAACGAACCCTTAGGGAACTTTACCGCACCCAAATCTTGGTACTGGCTGTAAAATTCAAAAGAAGTGAGGTTGGAGATGTTTGGCCTGGCTGAAGGCTCCCTATAGAATAACTTCTTATTTTCTTTTTATCAATGTTGTAATTAATTATTAGGGCTGTAATATAATAATGATGGAGTTTATAGTGAATTGAGAGGGTTATGCATGCGTAAGTTAGGGGAATGGGTAGACAACATTTCCATAGGTATTAGGACATGTATCCCTGCATATAGAAATCATGTTCCTAGTATTTTCACTCTCAGTTGTTACTTTGCATGTTTTCTTAATCACAATGAATCAATAATCAACAAGTCATTACCATCACATTTAGATACCATGTTTATAGGACTTTTGTGCATTAGATATCCTGCCCTTTAGAACTTTTATTTGCAACTGTTTAAACACTTCGCTAAATTGGTAAAATGTGTTAATGACTCTTTTTTTAAAAATGGACATAAATGTACATGCTCATCGTCTTTAGTAACACTTAGGCAACCCTGAGGCCGGATAAAAACTGACTAATCACCCTTTAAGTCGTGTTCAAATTAACCCGCCTCTGTCTGAACTCGTTTGTCTTTGAAGCCCGCTAATTTTATACAAACTTCTGTCCTATTTTTAAACTATATATGCAAAAGGTTTTTACTGTATTTCTTGTCCAGAATTGGACTACTATTTCAACTATCTGAATATTGTAATTTTCAAAAGCTCAAAAGCTAGCATGTTTACAGTCTCTCTTTTTACTTCTGCAATCTCAAAATATTTTCATATTTGTCCTTTCACTCTGCCGGTCCGAAAAACTGTTTTACCATATGTCCCACAAATGTTTTCTCAAGCAATTTCTGCAGATTACTGAAACTGCTACTGGCTTCTTAAAGTTATGAACGCTTTTCTTACGACCTCTTTTCGCATCAGCTTTTGTTTTTTTAACTTATACTCCAGCTTTCTAAAACTCTCTCTCTTCCTTAAGATCTTAAATATATCTGAGACGTGCTAATTACGTGTTTATTCTTAGGGGGGTATTTGAGCCTTTTATATGTTTATATGATCCCCTTATGGGCAAGTCCTATTTGTTCTTGTATGTCGTCTAGCATTTTAACCTTTAAACTTAAGGGTTCAACCTAGTTCCTACCTTGTAGGAATAGTAATCCTAACTGCCCTCTAGGATCTATTGTATGGGACGGGTAATAGCACGCAGTAAGTATTCATGACCAATCCACACGCTTAAATAACCTCAACGGGGTGGGAAGGGTAGAATATGGAAATGATGACGATGCGATAATATCATAAAAGCGACCCCCCTTTGGGAATATGTGCGGGATATTGTATCGAATTATCCATATTATAGTTAAACCTAGGACCCGCTCCCTTACTTTTGTTTAAATATTTTCTCTAAAATTTCCCTTTTACTTATACTATTCTTCTTTCAAAATTGCCCATAAGTTTTTGTATTCTTTGTATGCACACTTGCCTGTCTATTTCTATGCTCCCTAAAGTCACATATAAGCAAGGCCATGAACCATACTAGTGGATCTTGAGGGGTACCTAACACCTTCCCCTCGAGATAATTTCAAGCCCTTATCCGAACGCTGGTTTTCATTCAAAATCTTCTTCTTCTTAAAAGTGCCCTAATGCACTATAATCAATAGGTGGTGACTCTTCAAATTCCATAACCTGTTAGGATTTATGCCCTTTACTAGAGGGGGGGGGGTGAATAGTGAGGCAAGAGAATGTCGGTAAATTTTGTGGAATTAAAATTGCAGGAGTAAAGTATGTGTAGTAATTAAAAGAGTAAGGAGAGGACACACCGAATTTATACTGATTCACCACAACGTGTGGTTAGTCCAGTCTCCCGAGAGACTCTCTCGAGTTTACACTAGCTCCGTTAAGCTTACGGGTGCCTAACAAACCGTTACACTTGCTCGTAGATGTACACTCTACAAGACTTCAACTTGATCGAGGATACCTCACCTCAAGACTTCACCTTGCTCGTGGATACCGCACCACAAGACTTCAAACACTAAGATTGAAGGTACTTAGCAAACCCAACGCTCAATGAGAAGGTATGGTCTTCTCAAGAACCTTTCTCTTTTACAACAAGAACTCTCTAAGAAGAGTAGATAAAGAGATACAACATAAGCTCTATGAACAACAAAAGTTGTCTCTCAAATGGCTCAACAAAAGCTCTAAATATGATGTAAAAATATTATCAATATGTTCAAGAATAATGAGAGATATTGTTCATGTGAAATGAGTCAAAAGGACCTCTATTTATAGGTGGTAGAGGTTGTATGTCCATTGCTTAATTGACAATCAATAATGCTGATTTTATTCCAAGATAATCGATTATCTACTTTACATAATCGATTATCTTCTCAACGTTCATAAAACTGAACGTTGGAGGGCAACGGTCAGTGAATAATCGATTATTCCCTAGCTGATAATCGATTATTTACCTTCTCTGGAATTTCCAGTTTAAGCTGGAAATTGAACATAATCGATTATGCAGTTTGATAATCGATTATGTGACTATTCTGGAATTTCCAGTTTAAGCTGGAAATTTCAGATAATCTATTATGCACATTGGATAATCGATTATGTAGCCTTTCTGTCCAGAATTGAAAACATACTTCAAAAACCATTTTGGTTAAAATGAAAACGTTGAAAATCATTTTGTTTGAAGTATATGAAAATGTCTATGATATTTATGATTTGATAAAATGATTTTATGCATATTTATGATGACCTATGTTGAGCCAAAAGACGAGATAACTTAGACGTTGCTCTTACATTGATTCTACCTAACGACCTACGCCTTGGGTCTTCGGTCTTGAACTTTTGAGCTCGTCTTGGCTTCTCCATGCAATCCCTTCATCAATATGCGTATCGGCATTCAATCTTGATTTTTTGTCATATAATAACGTTGTTTGACACTTGACTTCATTGTTTGTCATTCATCAAAACCTATACCTGGAAATCATGCTAATACAACCAAAGCACACATATCATGGATAGAATGATTTCCTAAAATTTCCCCCTTTTTGATAATAACAAACAATAGGAGATTTGATTATCGGATTCCCCCTAAGTTCATGCTATATCTCAACATACAAGTTATGCAAAACATTTGAGAAGATAATCGATTATGCCCCTTAATTGAGTATTCCCCCTCAATTAAAGCATACTAGAAGGTGGAGACATTCCCCCTTATTAGATGCATATCGCCTAATTTCTTCCCCCTTTTGGCATTAGCAAAAAGAGAGTATACACAGGCTACTTTCCCCTTTTGACACTTCCCCCTTTTGGGAATACCAACTGTTAGCGTCAAACATAAGATATGAAACACAATGAAGAATATACATGATGACGATTTTCAAAGAAAATCATACCAACATAAAATGATACCAAATGTTAGTAAAAACATAACAACCATAATAACGGTTATTTTTAGCAAATCATATTACTTAACAACATATCAACTATTAATTTTTGACAAACCAATAGTTGTATTAAAAACATGAATCATTTATTTTTCAAGAATATACCAACTGTTATTCAAACCAAAAATAATATTCATCAAAACATGAATCAATCATTATTTTTAACAAAAATAATTGATACCAATTGTTATTCAAAATAAAAGTTATCAAAACATGAATCAACAAAAATAATTGATACCAATTGTTAATAAAGATATATCAATCGTTAACACATATCAACTATTACGTTTTTATCAAAAAGTATGATAACTAACCGAAATTTCCCCTCGATGCAATAAGGTTTCATGCTTGGTGCATCTACTACGATATTGTAGTCTTCAAGCACACCTGCAAACGTACCTAAAAATAGGTTTTAGGTACCCAAATACTTTTGGGTCCTTGGGGGTTAGGAAAATAATAATCATAGCTAAAAGATAAATTCCTATATTTTGCAAAACATACGGGTGCTATGTGTCCTACCCGGTTGCAATAATGACATATAACATTCGGGTTGTGCATATGTCTTGGTTGAGCCAAAAAACGTTCTAGGTGATCTAAAGTCGTTATTTCTAGAAGCGTTGAAATTCCTAGAGTCACTTCTAGGCGGTCTAAAATGATTAATTCTAGACTCATTAATAAAATTCCTAGAATCATTTCTAGGTGGTCTAAAATGATTAATTCTAGACTCATTTACAAAAATCCTAGAATTATTTCTAGGTTGAGCATCGCAATTTCTAACATGATTCTTACGCCTTTTATTTTTCCTGGGCCTTTTCTTTTTAATTTCTTCAACTATTTTAGGATTGTCTACACTATGTTTTTCTAGTGTGTTCCTAAGTTCTATGTTTTCTAATTTCAAACAATCACAAGATGAACAATTAGAATTTTGATCAATTGAAGAATCTTCATGCATCTCCTTAATTTTATTTCTAAGATCAATATTGTCATTTTCCAAAAATTTATTTTTCTCTTCTAAAACTTTAATTTTAGCCTTGGCCTCTTTGGATATTTTTGAAGACTTTTTCAATTCATCATATAATTCTTGAAAAGCTTCTTGTAATTCTTCATAAGAGTAAGAGTTAGGAGTACTTACCTCTTCTTCCTCGTTGGCCATGAGGCATAGGGCGGCAGTTTCATCACCCGAGCTGTCCGAATCCCATGTCACGCGCCTTTGGTGTTTCTTCTTCTTCTTCTTGTCCTTGGGTTTTGGACAATGTGAGTTGGTGTAGCCAAGTTTTCCACAATTATTGCATGAAGGACTTGGTTCTTCCTTCTTTATTTCCTTCTTCATAAACATATAAAACTTTTCAATTAAATCGTTGGAAATAGTATCATCATCCGCTTTCCGAATCACTTACTTCTACTCTTTTAGAAGATGAGGCTTTGAAGGCAATACCTGGACTTTTCTTATTTCCAAACGAAGGATTAAGAATAGTGCTTTCATAAGTTTTGAGGTTACCTCTTAGTCCATCAATTGTGACGTCCGTGATTCCTATCGACTCTTGGATGGCATTGGCTTTGGAACGCCATTCGGGAGTGAGACTCCGCAGGATTTTTCGAACAATATCTTTGTTCGAATATACTTTCCCAAGAGCATGGAGATCGTTGATGATCATTGAGAATCGATCAAACATATCATCGATGCTTTCAGGCTCCTTCATTCTAAAGAGTTCATATTCATGTGTTAGAAAATCAACTTTAGCTTCTCGGACTTGAGGCGTACCTTCATAAGTGATTTCAAGTTTATCCCACATCTCTTTGGGGGTTGTGCAGCAAGAGATCTTCCGATAGTCATCCGGATTCACGGCACAATACAACATATTGATGGCCTTTGCGTTATTTTCAACCTTCTTGATGTCTTCGGCATTATATTCATCTTCCTCCTTTAGAACCATGTTTTCCCCAACTTTCTTTGTCGGCATTTGTTCACCGTTCTTGATGATGTGCCATAATCGAATGTTATTTGATTGGATGAATATTCTCATCCTCTCTTTCCAATATGTATAATTGGTTCCATCAAATAGTGGAGGCCTAATGGTAGAGTGTCCTTCGCTCATCATACCTGCGTTCAACATTCTCAACAGAAAGATATATATCGTTCTCTCAACCGGTTAGGGCTTTCAGAGAGTTAGGCTCTGATACCAACTGTTAGGATTTACGCCCTTCACTAGAGGGGGGGGGGGGTTAATAGTGAGGCACGAGAATGTCAATAAATTTTGCGGAATTAAAATTGCAGGAGTAAAGTAAGTGCAGTAATTAAAAGAGTAAGAAGAGGACACACCGAATTTATACTGGTTCACCACAACGTGTGGTTAGTCCAGTCTCCCGAGAGACTCTCTCGAGTTTACACTAACTCTGTTAAGCTTACGGACGCCTAACAAACCGTTACACTTGCTCGTAGATGTACACTCTACAAGACTTCAACTTGCTCGAGGATATCTCACCTCAAGACTTCACCTTGCTCGTGGATACCGCACCACAAGACTTCACACACTAAGATTGAAGGTACTTAGCAAACCCAACGCTCAATGAGAAGGTATGGTCTTCTCAAGAACCTTTCTCTTTTACAACAAGAACTCTCTAAGAAGAGTAGATAAAGAGATACAACATAAGCTCTATGAACAACAAAAGTTGTCTCTCAAATGGCTCAACAAAAGCTTTAAATATGATGTAAAAATGTTATCAATATGTTCAAGAATAATGAGAGATATTGTTCATGTGAAATGAGTCAAAAGGACCTCTATTTATAGGTGGTAGAGGTTGTATGTCCGTTGCTTAATTGACAATCAATAATGCTGATTTTATGCCAAGATAATCGATTATCTACTTTACATAATCGATTATCTTCTCAACGTTCATAAAACTGAACGTTGGAGGGCAACGGTCAGTGAATAATCGATTATTCCCTAGCTGATAATCGATTATTTACCTTCTCTGGAATTTCCAGTTTAAGCTGGAAATTGAACATAATCGATTATGCAGTTTGATAATCGACTATGTGACTATTCGGGAATTTCCGCTATAAGCTGGAAATTTCAGATAATCGATTATGAACATTGGATAATCGATTATGTAGCCTTTCTGTCCAGAATTGAAAACTTACTTCAAAAACCATTTTGGTTAAAATGAAAACGTTGAAAATCATTTTGTTTGAAGTATATGAAAATGTTTATGATATTTATGAATTGATAAAATGATTTTATGCATATTTATGATGACCTATGTTGAGCCAAAAGACGAGATAACTTAAACGTTGCTCTTACATTGGTTCTACCTAACGACCTACACCTTGGGTCTTCGGTCTTGAACTTTTGAGCTCGTCTTGGCTTTTCCATGCAATCCCTTCATCAATATGCTTCTCGGCATTCAATCTTGATTGTTTGTCATATAATAACGTTGTTTGACACTTGACTTCATTGTTTGTCATTCATCAAAACCTATACCTGGAAATCATGCTAATACAACCAAAGCACACATATCATAGATAGAATGATTTCCTACATAACCCAATTCCCACAAGGGAATAAGAGTTGTTTTTTTCATGATGCCGTAAACCCAATTTCGCTTCTTTTAGGGGAGGGGAAAAAGGGGGAATCGACAATGGTCGATCAGAAACGCCGATCACGTATGACAATGAATTCGAAAAACAAAAATGCTTACATTTTGGATTCCACCTCTCTGGGAACCCCGCAGGGTCAGACACCAGGTGTTCTGTTTTGATAAAGAAGTACCTATGCCAATAATCACGGCTGGCTTGGTCATCGGTCCTGACGACCACCCCCTTCGAGCCGCGACTCTTCAGATGCAACATGGTACCCCTTAGATAACTGGCACTGAATAACTGCAAAAGGTGGTGAACAAAGATCTGTCACCTCGCCAACTCTGCGTATGTAGACATTATCCTACACATCTTTAAAGTGTACGGAGTCATTTGAGATGGACACATGTTGTAAAAGCGGCGAAGCTCCTCCGCCAAAGAAAAGATGGGAAGACCATAACTAATTAAAAGTGGATATCCGTAGAATGTGCAATATACCGATCGGTGGACATTCGCATAGTACGCTCCCGCTGGGACCATCTCCACATGAGCAAGAACACCGAACAACGTGCAAAGACCATCTAAGTGATCCTGCGTCAACTCAAAATTCTCCGAAAGTGGCACAGGGGAGTCCTTTTGAAAATCTTTTCTAACGAGAAGTTTTTTTTGGCAACACGTTGTCCACATTAAGAGGGGTGAGATCCTCTTCCCCTTCTCCCTCATCACCGCCAGAGGGAGGCGGTGCATTGGATGGGCAATCTATTTTGGTTTTTAATAGAAATTATTCGACACGAGTCACTATCAAGGTTGTAACAAATTAATGACACTCCTTTCCATTTAGATGTCTTACTTTCTTTTATTCTGTTTTAAAAGGTATTTCAGTTTTTATATTAAACGAAGACACCTTAAATGAGATGGAGGAATTACTATTTTACTAAAAGGTCAACAAGTTTGCCATTGCTTTGAAGCATAGTTGCTTATATTTGGGATACTTAAAGGTATTATGAATAAGCTTCCATCCCTTTCGTGTTTCTCTTCTTCAAACTACATATATATATATATAATGGAAGCCAAATGTTTATAGTGTGAATGAGTCACAACTACTATACAAAAAATTATGGAAGTCACTAAATAATAAATAAGACTATAAAACAACAATGAAAGCAACACCTGAATTTAACGAGGTTCGGTCAACTTTGCCTACTCCTTAGACACAACTAATATTTTATTCGACTCCAAAAATACAAGTGAAATAATACTAAAAAGAGAAGATACAAATGCCTTAAACATATGAGAAGGAAAATGAGAGATGTGTTTAAATCCTAAACATTAGACCTTCTTTTATAAGGGGAAAATCTCCCCAAGCTTCACTTCCCAACTGATGTGGGAGAGTGAAATGTTTGACATTTCAACAAATCTCCACCTTGGCAAAATTTCACATCTTCAATTTTCTCTCTATAACAAATTTTGGTTGTGTCTGCATCTTCAATCATCAGTATTCAACAATGTTGATCAAATCCAAACAACGTTGAAACTTGATCGCAGTCACCACTTTTATTAGCATATCAGCAGAATTCTCCGTAGTATGAGTTTTCTTCAACGTGACTCCACCTTCTTCTATGATTTCTCGTACGAAATGATATCGAACATCAATGTGCTTTGTCCTTGCATGATAAACTTGGTTCTTCTCTAATTGAATAGCACTTTGACTATCAAAAAAAATTGTGATACCCTTTTGTTCAATACCAAGCTCTTTTAGCAACCCCTGAAGCCAAATTGCCTCCTTCACAGCCTCTGTAATAGCCATATACTCTGCCTCTGTTGTAGACAAAGCAATTGTTGACTGCAAAGTAGACTTCCAACTGACTGGTGCCTTTGCAAAAGTAAACACATAACCAGTAGTTGATCTTCGTTTGTCTAGATCACCTGCAAAATCCGAGTCACAATATCCAACTACAGACTGATTGCATTATTTCTCAAAACTAACCCAACATCTACAATATTATGAATATATCGTAGAATCCACTTCACAGCTTGCCAATGCTCCATTCCTGGATTATGCATATATCTGCTAATAACTCTAATAACTTGTGAAATGTCAGGTCTCGTACATACCATTGCATACATCAAGCTACCAACAACATTTGCGTGTGGTACCTTTTACATATACTCTTGTTCAGCTTCATCCTATGGCGACATACTAGTACTCAGCTTGAAATGGGGAGCAAGTGGAGTACTAACTGGCTTAGTCTTGTCATCTATGCCAAAACGTTATAGTACTCTCTTCAAATATTCTTTTTGAGATAAACAGAGTTTCTTTGAACGTCTATCTCTTATTATCTCCATGCCAAGAATTTTCTTTGCCTTACTTCATCTCGAACTCCTTCTTTAGTTGAATCTTCAACTTATCAATTTCTTTCGAATTCTTGGAAGCTATCAACATATTGTCAGCATATAGGAGAAGATGTATAAAGGAACCATCTTTAAGCCTGCGCAAATACACACAATGATCGTATTTGCTTCTCTTGTACCCTTGCTACAACATAAACTTGTCAAATCATTTGTACCATTGTCTAGAAGATTGTTTCAAAGCGTACAACGATTTTTCAAGTTTAAACACCATATTTCCTTTCCAGAAATTTTGAATCCTTCTGGCTGAGTCATGTAGATTTCCTCCTCCAAGTTTCCATGTAAAAACGCAGTTTTTACATCCATTAGAACTAGTTCCAAATCCAACTGTGCTACCAAAGCCAACATCATTCGAATGGAGGAATGTTTTACAACTAGAGAAAATACTTCATTGTAATCAATTCCCTCCTATTGAGCATATCCTTTGGCCTCCAATCTTGATTTGTAGCGAACATGTACTTGGTTAGGAAATCCTTCCTTCTTTGCAAATATCCATTTGCACCCAATTGCTTTCTTTCCATTCGGGAGATTGGCCAATCTCCATGTATGATTCTGATGAAGGGACCGTATTTTATCATTCATGGCAATCCTCCACTTATCTTCTTCTGAACTTTGGACTGCATCTTTATAAGTGGTAAGAACATCATCAGCTATAATTGCAGTTGCAGAAGCAACTGTCTCTATGAGACAAACAGGTTTCGTTATTGTTCTTCTTGGCCTGCTGGTTGCTATTGATTCAAGTTATTGTTCAGGTTCCTGAGTTGGAATCTCCTCTACTTGCTCTCCATCTAGAGGGTAATCTTCATTTGTTTCCTCCTCTGCTTCTTGTGTAGGAAAAATAAATTTTCCCTCAAACTCTACCTGCTTAGAAGCATCATCATCTTGTTTGGTATCTTCACTTGTTACCTTATTTACCGTAGCAGATTCATCGAAGGTAACATCCCTGCTGAATATTACTATCTTTGTCATAGGACACCATAAGCGATATCCTTTGACTCCAGAAGTAATCCCTATAAAAATAGCCTTCTTTGCCCTTGGATCCAATTTTGACTCTGTCACATGATAATATGCAGTTGAAACAAACACGTGAAACGAGTCATAATCTACATCAGGCTTCCTATTTCATTTTTAAAACGGTGTCTTTCCAACAATAATAGCAGATGGTAGACGATTAATGAGGTGGCATGCATATGTAATTGCTACAGCCCAATATTCTTTGCCCAAGCCAACATTGGACAACATACACCGTAGCTTCTCCAGCAAGGTCCAGTTCATGCGTTTTGCCACTCCATTCTGTTGTGGTGCATGTCTGAAAATGAAGTGTCGGACGATGCCATCATTTTCACAGACCTTGTTGAAATGATCATTTTTGTATTCACCCCCATTGTTTGTGCTAATACACTTGATCCTCCTGCCTGTTTGATTCTCCACGATCGTCTTCCATTTGAGAAAAATTCCCAGCACTTCATATTTGCTCTTCATTGTATATACCCATACTCTTCGAGAAAAATCATCAACAAAGGTTACAAAATAGTGCTTCCTACCCAATGAAGGTGTTTTAGAAGGACCCCAAACATCAGAGTGTACATAATCCATAATGCCTTTCGTATTATGGATCGCTGTACAAAGTTTAACCCTTTTCTGTTTTTCATTGACACAATGCTCGCAAAATTTCAAGTTGCAAGTCTTTACTCCTTTCAACTATCCTTCATTTGATAGAGTCTTTAGGAATTTTCCTCCAGCATGTCTCAAGCGCATGTGCCATAGCCTGATTGTTTTTGCCTCTTTGTCGTCACTGGACGTCACTGTTGCTGTCCCAATAACTGTACTACCACGATAGCGGTACATGTTATTGTTCTTACGATTAGCCTTCATTACCACTAGTGCACCAGAGGATAACTCTTATCACTCCATTTTTTGCAACAATTTTGAACCCCTTTGATTCTAGGGCTCCCACAGAGATGAGATCTTTTTCAAATCCGGTACATATCGAACATCTGTTAATGTTTGAATCATTCCATCATGGTTCCTTAATCGTATTGAACCAATGCCATATGAAGCAAGAGGGCTATTATCCACTATGTGGATGACTCCATATTCTCCTTCTTGAAATTTCATGAACCAGTCCCTGTTGGGACACATATGATAGCTACAAGCTGAGTCCATCAACCATATGTCTGATGATGTTGATGGCTCTGTTGTAACTAATGAGAAGTCTGAATCATCACAATCAGCCACATTTGAATCCATAACGACCTTTCCATTGTTATGTTTGGTCTTATTCTTCAACCTCGGATAGTCTTTCTTCCAGTTCCCCTTTTCTCGGCAAAAGGCACATTCATCTTTGCTGGGTTTAGATCTTGACTTAGATCTTCCTTTCTTTGTCCTCGTTTGATTTTGAGGACGACCCCTCACAAACAGTGCTTCTCTTTCTCCGCACTTCTGTTTTTCTCGCTTCCTTTGTTCGTAGCTATACAAAGCAGAACAAACTTCTCTGAGAGAAACTTCGTCATTTTCATGGAGTAGAGTAGTTTCAAGGTGCTCGTACTCATCAGGAAGTGACGCCAACAACATCAAGGCCAAGTCACCATCATCATAAGTTGTATCCATATTTTGCAAATCTGTGACCAACTTATTGAAACTGGTGATATGTTCATTCATCGTGGTACTAGGAACATATGTGAAGTGAAACAGTCTCTTCTTCATGTACAATTTATTTTGACTGTTTTTCTTCAAAAATTTATCCTCAGTGCTTTCCATAATCTACTTGCAGAATTTTTCTTTGTGTATGAATATTTCTACTCTCTAGCAAGGTAGGATCGAATGGTACCGCAAGCAACACGATTGAGAATCGTCCAATCTTCTTCTCCAATAATATCTGGTTTCTTTTCTTCAATGGCCAGATCTAGCCCTTGTTGAAAAAGGACATCTAGAACCTCACCTTGACATATCCCAAAATGACCAGACCCGTCAAAAATTTCTACCGCAAATTTCGCATTTGACACAATTCTTATCATAAGAGAAGATGCCAATTATGACGTACTGCTGATACTTGATGTAGATTCTTCTTGTTTATTATCTTCCATTTTGACACAAATATTATTTAACAGCTGACGACACAAATCAAGATTATTTCATTTCTGATATAGAAGATCAGATCTAGCTGGAACCACAGAACATACTCAGACAAAACCTTGACTCAGTTACCAAGATAAATCTTTTCTGATGTGGAAGATCAAAGTAGCTGCAATCCACATAGCATACTTAGACAGTACCTTGGCTCTGATACCAATTATTGCGAAAGTCAAATGTATATATTGTGAATGAGTCACAACCACTATGCCAAAAATTATGGCAGCCATTAAATAAAAAATAAGACAATAAAGCAACAATAAAAGGAACATCAAAATTTAACGAGGTTCGGCCAACTTTGCATAGTCCTTGGACACAAATAATATTTTATTCCACTTAAAAAATACAAACAAATGCCTTAAACAGATGAGAAGGCAAATGAGAGATGTGTTTAAATTCTAAACATTAGGCTTTCTTTTATAGGTGGAAAATCCCCAAGCTTCAATTCCCAACCGATGTGGGAGAGTGAAATGTTTGACATTTCAACATATATATATATATATATATATATATATATATATATATATATATATATATATATATATATATATATATATATATATAATTCCCCACAAGCAATAATATTTATTTATGTTGCTTTATTTGGGGCCATGATCTAATTGTATTCGTGATCAGCAACGACCTCTAAAAACTGGACCTAATTAACTACTCTACAGTATATATAGTCTTCTACTAAAGCATCGCCAGATTTGAATCTTGGCTTGTCAATGATATGTATAAGCAGTCCAACTTGTATACACACTTTTTCTTGAGATTTCTTTCTTAGGAAAAGAAAAAAAAACTGCCATTTGAGCTAAATGAATATAACGATGAAATTAAAAAGGATGAACTTTCTATACTTTAAAAGATCTGACAGTATAACTAGGGGACTTATTTTAAAACTTTTACTATCCTTTTTTTTAGGTTTAGATAATTTAGATTTTGATGTTATAACAACACATTGTAACAACTACCAAAGTGATAATATTGTGAGACAGAAAAATAGAATGAGTATAAGACCTTATGTCTCCTTCTTTATGCGTTAATATATTGGACTAAAATCTATATGGATAGGGGTTTGTGTAATTGTGCCATATACATAAACGAACTTTTGTTTTTAAAAAAATAGAACGATGAGAGATAAACAAAAAGAAGAGAGAATAAAAGGAAGAGACAAATAGATTCGGATTGTACGACGAATTAGGCTGGCAACGAAGTTTGGTGGCTTGCTGCCTCTGTGTTACCTATGTTTTTAATTTCAATACTGTTATAATTTCCAAGCATTATTGGCTTATTGCCATTGTCCTCTCAGTGTCTTATCCACAAGCTTAACAGATGGTTATAATTAATGCATATAACTTCATCTTATCAACATGGAACTTCAAAGACGGACAAGAACAACTAGATGAACTAAAAAGACACTATATCACCCACCGCTCCACCTAATTTTGACTGAATTAACTCATCTTCCTCCAACTAAATCTTAAACAAGTTTAGTTACGACCCATTTTATTGAGACAAATTTAAAAATAGTCAGATTTACCACGGGTCACTGAAAAATAATCAAGTTTCAAAAATCATCAAAATTTAATCATATTAAATTTGAGCGAAAACACTGTTCAAAATCCGGAAAAATACGCCGGTAAATTTTATGGGAGTTCAAGCATAAGTATGCTTGAACTACCCTAAATTTTACGAGAGTTCCAGGATAACTATGCTGAAACTCCCGCAAATTTTACGGGAGTTCAAGCATAATTATGCTGGAACTCCGCAAATTTTATCGGAGTTCCAGCAAGTATAATTGTCCAGATAATATACCGGAGTTTGTAGCACTGGTGCTCCAGTCTCCCCCGAATTTTACAGGAATTAGCAAAGAGTATAATTATCAAGTATAATATACTGGAGTTTGGAGCACTGGGCTCCAGTCTCTCGCAAATTTTACAGGAATTAGCAAAGCATATCGGACCAGTATAATATGCTGGAGTTCGTACACAAACGCACCAGAACTCCGGTATATTATACTGGACCGCTCCCTGTGCAGCAAAATAGTGGCTATTTTTCATTGACTTGATAAATGGTTGCTATTTTTCATTAACCAGTGTAAAAACTGACTATACCATAATATTTTAACCATTTTATTCGACCAGTTTTATAGCCCGTTTGACCAAGCTCCTCCAAAGTCAAAACCACTTTCTTTTTAAAGTTAACGTGTTTGGCCAAACTTTTAGAAGAAAAAAGATATTTTTAATTAGAAACAGAAGCAGTTTTGGAGATGAAAAAAAAATGTTTCTTTCCAAAAATACTTTTGACAAAAATACATTTAATAACAGTTAGGCTCATTTCCAAACAGGCTATTAGAAGGCTATGTTCATGACCAGTCCATGGATCAATACCAGGTGCATAGTTGGTAATTTTATTATAAAACCAGGAGATTATCAGACAAGTTATGAGCTCAATATCCATTGTTGTGCAAAATTTTTTTGAAAAAATGGAAGCAAGAAAATGATAAAAAAAAAAAATTCATGGTATCAACCCCAGTAGCTAAATTTGTTTTTTCACCCAACAATCTTCATCTAGTCCTCAAGGTGTAAATAAACCAATACATATGCAGGTATTTCTCAGTGGAACTCATTCTTCGTCATCAATATTTCCGGATTACCTCATACTCATCCAAAGACATATTGCAATCATCATCTTCATTGACAACAAATTCCACAGGTTCTGCGATTATGATTTGTATACGATGCTCTACAGCTAGCCTCATGAAACCTCGATGCATTTGGATTTTTGCACCATAAAGGAGGAGGATGCTACCTGGCTTCATCAAGTCAAATACATGGTAAAACCAGAGCTATCATAAGCATAAGCAATAGGTATTGTGCTAACAGAAATCAAATTTGTGAACATCCTTTAGTGTTCCTTGATGGTGGAGAGCCAGATGGAGCAAATGTAGGACTCAGAATGCAGTCAGTTCATAAAGATTAAGGCAACGAAAAGAAGAAAATTGACACTACCTTGTTCGTTACGAGCGGTGAATATGATAGTTCCGGTTTCATCTCCAACAAGGCTCTCAGCTACACGTGTTATTTGCGGTTGAGAATATACACATGGCGATTGGGACTGCCACCTTTGTTTTGGTTCTTGTCAACGACCACATCAGTAGTTAGGACTTTGACAATTAGATTCTTGCCCGCTATCCCTGGCTTCAACTCATCCACCTTGACAAATCCTAAGTAGAGAAAGTGTAACTCATTACACATGCATACTTTTCATATATCTCTATTACACCAATGCATACTTTTCTATTAGAGAGGTGAATACTTACTGCATAATTCAAAAACATTTAACACAGCCATGCTATTTTCTTTCAAAGATGGCACCCAAAAATGTCCACACGCATAACTGTAGGCCAATTGTCTTCCTTCATGGAGGGAAGGGAGTTGCATGAGCTTTTTAAACAAAATGAAAAGGTTGATAATGGTGGTGTTCACTGTTCAAGTCACGCACGCACCTCGAACTATTCTGACGGCTACCTCCATTCTTCCTTCCACCAGTACAGGTACCACCTAACTTCGGCCCCCAAAGCTTAGCCAGACTGAGAATAAATCACCTAATTTTTCCTCTCTATAGGGACTTGAATTCTGGTCTCTATTTGTCTTTAATTAAGAAAAATTTAACTTGGCACTACTGATCTATCTCATACACAGTGCTCCCTTTCCCTATGGCCTGTAGTATCCATACATCCAATGAAAATTCACTTGTATAAAAAGGGCGGTCAAACAACAAACAAAAATACGGTACATCCCTTAGGGTAAGAATCTTTTACTTGTTTTTTCCCCCTCCAGTTGTAGAATCAGAAGCAAAGAGAAACCAACTCAATCAAAAGTGTAGAGCCCAGAATTCTGCTACCAGATAGGTTGAAATTTTATGATAGGAGTAGATTTCGAGCAGTGCTAATAGCAATGATCTGAAAAAAAATGATCTTAGGTTCTCAATCATAATGTCAGGGGCAAAGGGGAGAGCATTCAATAAAACCCTTCTCCTTATTTGCAAAAAGAAAAGATAGTATACTAGCCCTTTCGAACAATCAAACTTCCCCGAGTATAATACAAAGGTACAAAGCTTAATACTCCCTCCGTTCCAATTTATGTGAACCCATTTGACTGGGCACGGAGTTTAAGAAAAGAGAGAAGACTTTTGAACTTGTGGTGTAAAATGAAGTACACATATTTTGTATGGCTATAAATTATTGCATAAAGGTAAATTATTTCCAAATAAGGAAAGTGGTCATTCAATTGAAACGGAGGGAGTACATTTTTCTTATTTTGCTATTCAGATACTTATTTCTGTTATATAAAATCTGCTTTGGTGTTCCTCTTAATCTTATCTGGCAACAAAACGGCAACTCAGAGCCTATCATTACGTGTTTGATTGAGCTCAACGAGTCACATAACAAGGTGTTTCTAAGACTTAGAACACTTCAAAGCAAAGTTGACTTGAACCTACAAACTGAAGGAGAATGCAGCATTGCAGCATAATAAGATTATAAGACACTCAAAGCATACCTGTATCTTTGATCTTTGCCTCCTTCAATTTTTTCCCAATTAACCAAATGGCTTCTTTTAGCGTAGCTTTCCTACCTTCTTTGAAATTCCAGAGCTGATGAGTCGTGGTTCTGACCTTCATATTATACTCTTTAATTTCTTTCAAGGCTATGGCAACAGCTAAATATACTTCATATCCCCACTCCTTCCTCAGCTGCTGGAGATGCTTGTCCTCTTGGTCTATCATTTCCTAAAGCACAAATAATGGTTTTAAGCATGCTTGAGGGGTTGCTCTGATGGTAAGTAACCCTCACTTCCAACCGAGAGGTTGTGAGTTCGAGTCTCCCAAGAGCAAGGTGGGAAGTTCTTGGAGGGAAGGATGCCGAGGGTCTATTTGGAAACAGCCTCTCTACCCCAGGGTAGGGGTAAGGTCTGCGTACACACTACCCTCCCAGACCCCACTAAGTGGGATTATACTGGGTTGTTGTTGTTGAGTATGAAATCATGTGATTCAGAGTAGAAAGAATTCAGTTGAAATAGCCTCGGAGGGGACATCCGATAAATAGTTCAGTTGGAATTCCAGGGAAGGAGAGAAATTCAGAGCAAACGAATTGTATCAATAACTTAATTGTTGTTATTTAGACCATAGAAAATAGAGAAATCAGTTCGAACATAATCTTTTTGTAGCACAATGTCACTCATTTATTATGACAGGGGTGCATTTCTTGCATCATCTGACAACATGAGTTACTTGACTTCCAAGAACTTATGTTCTGAAATTAAGAAACCAAAGTTTTCTATTTCAGTTGGACAAGTACCAACAGATTGAAAATATCTCTTAAGAAATTAAATTTAAACAAGTATAAGGAAAGAAGAAAGGATTCAGATACGTACTGCTCAAACCTCCCCGTTTGAGGTGATAGTTTTGAATGGATTCCATTTGGGGTTTTCCACAGCTGTCTGACAAATAGAACACAATTCTGTTGCTTTTTCTTCGGCAACTTGATGCGAGAATTTCTGCTTGCATGCACTATGAAAAGGAGAACAATCAATGACACCAAATCTCTTTATGCCAATATCCATGTCACCATTGCACATGTCAGAAAGAATCTGGAAAAGAAAGAAAGCATGTCAGTTATTATCTCATAAATCCAGAGTTGAAAGTGAATTAGTAAGGTGTTTTCCAGATCTTGTAAAGCGAGGAATAGAGCACAGAAGGAGATATTTCTACCTCAATGGTCTACACACTGTACACAAAAGAATCCAACAGAGAAGCAAGAAGGGAAACATTACTAGCATAAACAAATGGTGGTAAGGCAACATTCCAACAAGCAGGTATTTTACTTTGGTTAAGTGCCTACAGAGCCACACCGTTTTCTTCACCTATAAAATTTTTGACCTGCGACTCTAATGTATGCTCATCTGAATTGATGTACACCTGCTACAGAGTGTTCATCTACTTATATGTAGAATGTTAAAACAGGTAAGAATTTCCAAATATATACTGCTATCAAACTACATAAACATATAAGAATTCCATACAGGTGCTGCTATCAAACTTCAGATAATTAAAACCTTGTGCATGTTTTAGGAGTTACCTCAGCGCATAGCCTCTAGAATTAATAGGAATGGTTATTCTTCCAAGTTTCAATAAAAGCTAAACTAAATGGTTTGTGCAAAATACATGAGGCATCCATTGTCAATGATGATTTAGGAGTTTCAACATAGGGAATTTTTCAGAATGAAATGCTATACCAAATACTTCCAAATTGCTTTCTAAAGAGTGGTATCGTGACCAATTTTACATATATGTACTTAGAGAAAGGGAAACAAAGAAAAAAAGGGTAGAAAGTTGTTGTCTTAGATGCTGCAGGTTGGGATAATTCTGAACATCAAAAACTTATTTCCTTAGGAAAAAACCACATAGCCTGATGCCTGATCATTTTCTTTTTTTGCACCGCGTGTCCGAGCCTCTTAGAGACCCGACTAATCCCGGGGGTGCACAGGCCCTCGGCAAGGAGTTTCCTGCAAGTGCACCACGGTTAATTCAGGTCTTACCCAGTCCGATGGCACTCAGAAATTGTTTGCACCCAGTGGATTTCGATCCTGATGCCTGATCTAATTAATTGAATATTGTTTAAGGCGTAGCTGTAGAAAACATATGCTTCAAAGAAATATGCAAAGGCCCATACCTTAATCATCTCTTTTCGAGCTTCTACTAGCTCAGTAGTCTCGCTTTCTTTGTCCTTAAGCTGCTTAACTAAATTTTCCCAATAGTTTCTTTCCTCGGTGATCTTTTGCACAGTTATTGTCAACTCTTTCACCTTTTCCTTTGGTTCTTTATCTTCAACGTAGATCTGCTTTAAAGCTCTTATAGCTTGTTTATACATTCTAACTTCCATTGTTTCCAGCTCCTTCTCAAGCACAGCTATCTTACTCATTGTAGCTTCTTTCTCTTTTTCACGCTCCGTATTAGTATGCCTTTTGAAATCCACAAACTTGGTTCTTAGCTTCTTCTCCTTCTGAAGCTGAGCATTCGTAGACTGTCCAAATATATATTCCTTGGTTTTTAGCTCCTTCTCAAGCTCTTCCTGGCTGCATATTCTTTCTCCTTCTCAAGCACAACTAACTTACTGAATGCAGCTTCTTTCTCCCTCTCAAGCAAATCTACTTTATTCTCTGTGCATTCTTTCTCGTTCTTAAGCTTGTGTATCTTAGCTAATGCAGCTTCTCCTTCCCTCTCAAGCTGAGTTATCTTGCACAATGCAGCTTCTTTCTCCTTCTCAATCTCAGCCATTTTACTTGATACCCATTCAGTTCCCCTCTGTAGATCAGATATCCGAGCCATCAGAAGCTAAATCACATAGAAAAGGACAATATAACCTACTAATAATTTTTGATACCAAGTGGTCAAAAATCTAGAACCACCAGCATTGACGCACCTCAAGCCCTTCAGCTTTTATTCCAATGCTGTTAATGGCTAATCCACGAGTACAGGTGCGATTAAGGAAATCTACTCTTTTGTAAGCCTGTAAGAGATTTAGAAAAAATCAAAGAATACATTAGCAGCACCTTTGGCCCAAATTCTTTCCGCAAATTTGAAATAACATAAATCTATATAAATTGTGGTTGAGTAAAAGTCAACATGGACACAAATTTTAGGATGGATAAAAGTTCCCACCGAATCGGGTAAGACCTACCTATCAAATAAAGGAATACAACTTCACAGCAATGGAACTGAATTAAGGAATACAACAAACTGGAACAATTATCCTCTCCCAAGCCACAAGAAAAAGACACAATGAGCTCAACTTACAAAAGCATAGAGTAAGGGAAACTTACAGGAATTGAACAACAAAAGCTGAATATAATGGAGCTCAAAGAAGAATATTACTCCCTCAACTTATTCCATACTTTTTCCATCAAAAAGCAATACATTTCATTAAGAATTCAAATTCATTAAATTAAATAAAGTTTAAACTTTGATATGACACTTTTCTCTGTCAAACTAAATATTCAACTATTACAACAACTACTAAGCCTACTAAATATTCAACTATTACAACTACTAAGCCTCCAAACAAGTTGGGGTTGGCTATATGAATCCTCACCGACCTCGTTAAGTAAAGAATCAAACGTCTAAAACACATTCTTAGCTAATCTGTCTCGCCTATATAGATATTTTTCTTCCATTATGCCATATCTTTTTCTAAGTCTGCATAGATCTCCAGAAATTATCGGGCATTCAAGACAACTTGGTTCCATGTGTTTTAAGTCTATCTCGTCCTCTCTCACCTACCGGAGTGGACGCAAGACATGACCAAAGTATCACTTTAACAATTTTTCTTTACTATCACTAATATGATATAGAAGTCCTATTTTTTGGTAACTGCCATACAAGTCAAATTAACATTTTAAACTCTATTTCCGTTCGAATACCTTTTGATTTTAAGACCATATATAAATTGGGATAGAGGGATTAGTACACAATATTATTATCCAGGCCGTTCTTTTATTAACTATGGCGCCCAAGCTAGCCTGCGCGCACCTACTATTCCCACCCAGTGAGCATTTTGAACCATGGCCGTGTCTTCATCCCATCTCATTGACAGCTAAACCACACCTTTGTATGGGTGTGTTATCTATTATTTGTATTATTGCTTACATGGGTGTTTGAACTTTCAGAATTGTGATGATCGCTATTTCTGGGTAACATTCTCTTCGGTATGGCAATGAGCAAAATGCAAAGGTTGACAACCTGAAATTACACAGAGAGCTGTTTATGAAGCAACCCTTTTCAGTTTGCACTAACCAAAAGTGAGCCACTAGAAGAAAAAATACAAACGAAAGTTGACTAACCTTTGCGACAAAACCATCAAAGAAGCAACCTTCAACTATCTTCTACATTAGCTGGTGGAATTTTAAACTGCTATAGAATTTTGAAGAGCAAACCCTAAAATCTTTTCCAGTTCAAGTGCTTTTTTATTTGTTTGCCACAGTTCCAAGTACTACGCGGCAAGCCTACATCAGTTATACCCTGTATTTGAAATAATTGTTTTTATTAACATTGTTGCCACTAGTTAATTAAACCATCCCAAACGAACTAGTCGATGAAATTCAGTCTACAAGAAGCTACAGGACGCCGTCTCAGCTCTAGGCCTCTAGCTATTGGGCCACATCAATCTTATTATATAGTGCTAGTCGTAAACTTTTTTCTTGTTGTTGTTCCAATGACACTAGTTAAGACTAACTCTTCTTTATGAATTGAAAATACAGTACTATTTGCTATGTTATTTTAGATCATGTTTGAATAATCACAATAATAACTATATTTAAAAACTCATAAAAAGAACTCAAAGGCAGATTCATGATTTAAAACGTAAACTATAATATTTTTAGTTGATTAACTCTTATCATCTCCTAATTATAGTAATGTTTGCAGAATTTAGAATTACAAAAAGATATCAAAAATAAAATAGTCCTTTGGTTTTAAAAGAGAATGCAATTCCCTGAAAAATACTTTTCGTAATCCCTCGTAGAAAATCATTTTCTCCAAGAAAACATTATTTTAGAAAATGAATTACATCATACTCCACACGCACCATAATGTATCCAAAATTTAAATTCCTTCCCTTGTTGTCACATCATATACTTCCATACGCTGTCCGCCTATATATATATATACAATTCAGGCGCGAAAGGATAATTATCATTTCAAACGCACATTCTCTGTTCTCTCTCTACACTCCGCATACGCAGAAGCAAAGGAAAAGCGGGCGATCGAAACTCGATGCTTTCGAAATCATTGGGAATCGAAATTGAAGTCGTTCTTTTCATTCGATCGTACACATTCACCAGGTTTCGCAGATTCGGGTTGTTTTTGCTTTTACTTCGATCCGTCCATAAGTATCAAACTGTGAAATGTTTAATCGAGGAAATTCGGCGATTTATTATCGATTTTCGCAATATCTGCCCTGTTAATAACTTTGCTTTTGTAATTTTGATGAATTGGTGAAGAGATCAAGTCCTTCTACTTGTGACGTTAATTTTTATGGTATCGATTTACTAATCCTCAAGTTTATGAGACATTTTTGCTGTCATTTACTTTCGATTCATCAATTTGAGTATATTTATGCTGCGATTTGAAACTTTAGGATAAAAGTAGTGGATGTACTCTAAGATGATAAATATACCTCAGGAGAGCGAGAGAGAGTCCAAGCTGTGTTACTATCTGGATTATCTTTAGAGAGTCAAATAATTTACTTACATGCGTTTGCACAAAAGGCATGTATACTGTGTGCTTCAGTATAAGTTAGAATGCAATTTATTCTCGTGTAGCTTTGTTATTGTATTCGGACCAGTAGGTTTAATGTAGAATTTTTGAAGATCTCATTTATCATCTGTCTTTAAACTTATTCATTTTTTCTTTTGCAAGACAGAGTTAATCATGTTATTTAACTTCAGGAATTCGTTAAAATTTGTCCGAATAGCAATATCATTTAGAGTCTCCTTTGTAACTGGCAGGAAACTTAATCTCTGATCCTACCGAGGCAAATCTCCACTTGGCTAAGTGCACAGTGACTAGTGTGCTTTGGTTGGAGCCTTAAAGCAGAACTTTGATATTAGCTCTGAGATTTGAAAAGAGATAAGATACATATGGTTCTCTTTTTGTGTCATACTGCCTTCAAATAGCCTCTGTAATATGCTGCTTTCTTGTTTAGTTTTAAATTTCATAGCATTTAGAGCCCGTTCGGATTAGCTTGTTTTAAGTGCTTCTAAGCCAAAATAGCTTTTAAGCCATTTTGTAGTGTTTGGATAAAGTAAAAAAGTGTTTTTAAGTGTTTGTTTTTAAGCTAAAATGACAAAAATAAGCCAAAAGCAAAAAGTTAGAATTCCTAACTTATGGCTTAAAAGCTATTTTAGCTTTAAAAAGTCACTTAAAACAAGCCCATCTAAACAAGCTCTTAATTGTCCTATGAATTGCATTTTCTCCAACCCCTTAAAAGTAGTTACCAAAAAAGGTCGCTTTCAGATTTCAACATTCAAATCAGATATTTTGTTACAGACAGAGGGAACTTAAAGTTTTGCATAAAATGAGTGTGCTTGTAGATTTACCCTGGCACTCCTTTTTATTCCACCTTTCTATTTGTGTTCTTCATGGCGCCGTGTATGTTACTCCTTTGCAATATAAATTTGTGCTTGGTCGCCTTGCTAGGAGATGATGCTTTGATTCCATATACCATATTGCAGATGTTTTCTGATGCAAAAATGTTGAAAGAACCATTTAAGGTTTATGACTTGATAACAGTCTTATATTAAACTACTTATCACCTAAAGAAGTCTTAGTTCAAACTATCAGAGTGCCGTGCGAGAGATGTGGTTCTTTGCTTCTAGTTTTCTAGTTATGTGATATGTTCTCTTCGAATTACTTCTCCTTCACCTAACTTCTTGAAGCCCTTTGAGATCCCGACGCTTTCTGTGCAGATGGCAGAATCTCAGAAGGGAGCAGCTTCGACTGTCAAATCAAAAGAGAAAGATTCATCACTTGGTACTTATTGTTTCTTTTGGGTTTACACTAGATGTAAACCTATTTGTAGAATTAAACACTGAAAACTGCACTTCTTAAAGCTTAAAAAATATTTGATTTCAACATGAAATACCTATTAGAACAGATAGCTTCCTTGAACAGTAATGTCATGTAATACTAAATCTGTTTAAATAACGTTACAAGAAACAATCTAGATGAGATTCACAATGTTTAGTTTTTTGTACTTGTATTCAAGAAACGTTCAGATATAAAGCTTTTTGAAAATGAAAATGTCAGGATCAACAGTATATGACGCCAGTCTTAAAAATAGGAATGCTACATTGAAGTATGGCAGCTTGATGGATTGTAACGTGCAAAATGTCCAATAATATACATAGTGGGGGAACAAAGTAAATAGAGATACATTCTTCGTTGCAGATAATTGTCAATGAGTTTATGTTTATCCATACCTTTCTTTATACATCTCGAGTACTGCAGATATTGAAATCTTTAATAACCTGTCACTTGGATAATTACTATTTACGCTATGTTGTGACAGATCTGGATATTGGAGATGACTTTCTTAAGTCATTGAAATCGATGTCTATGGGAAATGATGCAATGAATTTCGACTTTGGGCCTATATCCAAAAATAAGAAAAAGACATTCAACTTTGACAAAGAGTAACCTCTGCATTGCCTTGTGTTGTTATTTCTGATTATGTAGTTAATTAATTTTGTTAAGCTACTGCATCGGAATACTCGCATTTATTATTTTCATTTATTTTGTCTATTACTTTTTTGTTGGTACTTGGATCTAAGGTTTCTGTCATTAACTTGCAAGTCTCTCTGTCTCTCTTTTGGATGCGATCATACCAGCACTAACACACCGGATCCCATCAGAACTCCAAAGTTAAGCGTGCTTGGGCGAGAGTAGTACTAGGATGGGTGACCCCCTGGGAAGTCCTCGTGTTGCATCACTCTTTTCCCAGACCCCACTTTGTGGTACTATACTGGGTAGTTGTTGTTGTTGTTTTGTGACAAACAATTTTCGCGAATTTATTCTAGACATGCTATAGAATGTTGAATAGAGAAGGAATGACACATTACCTAATTCTGGCATTGAACTTTCTTTAGGGATATGGATTTCAATCTTGATAGTGATTTTGGCAAGATATCATCCTTCAACATTGACATGCCAGATCTTGATATCTCTTCGCCATGTAAAAAGGATCGAAAATCAAGGGAGACATCAATAAAAGAATCAAAAGGTTCTGACAACAAAAAGAAGGGAGATGACTTCAGTTTTTCATTTGATTTTGAGTATGTACTTTTATGCTCCTTTTTACTGTGCTCCATATTGTTCTAGCTTCAGTTCATCAAATATCAACATGGCTCAACAGTTCGACTGTAACTAAATGGAGTATCCCCAACTGTTTTGATCCAGGTTGGATAATTTCGGTTTTGGGTCAAGCCAGGAGAGTAGCGAAAAGGCAAAGAACAACCAAGAAAAGGATAGCTTCAGTTTTGGGTCAAGCGGGGAGTCTGGAGAAAAGGTGAACCACCAAGAAAAGGAATGTTCTTCTAAGAAAAGTGGTAATGAAGGCTCTGGAAGTCATCTGAATGAAGACCTTGGTTCTTTAGAGGACAGGACAGCCCAGAAACACAGTGCATCCGAGGCTGGGATGAATTTGACTATTGATTCTCATATTGACATAGATAAAAACCATAACACCACAAAACATATTTTACCTTCAAACCATACTATGAGCAATAATGACACTTCAAAGTTGCAATCAGTTAGCAGTGAAGTTGCACTGGAGAAAGCAAAAAGTTTGTTGCGGGAAAATATATCCACTAGCACTCAAGAAGCAGTTTGCCAAGTAGAGGGAACTTCTTTGATATCACGGAGTGAATCAAGGAGTGATACTTCTTCTGGTTTACAGCAACATGTTAATTTGGCTGTGGATGTTACTTTCTTTGGTGTAGGAACAGACGTAAACAAAAAGCTGCTTTTAGACTCGGACAAAAACTATGAGAAGACAGTTTTAGAAAGTTCATCTTTGGAGGATGTTGCAACATCAATGAAGAATGCTAGTGAAAAGAGCATCCTTGAAAGCGATAAGCATGTTTTGGAGACCAATAAGGACAGGACTCAGACACATTCCAATAGTATGCACATTGCAAATGCTACAGAAGACAAAATGCAAGACGTGAAAGTCGGTAACGAGATTCAGAGCCCAACTTCTGAACTTTCTGCATCCTCATTAAGCAAGTAGGTCAATATGCACCAGCTCCCTTCTGTTCATTCAGCATTACTGTCCATGATGTCTAACTTGGAAACTGCAAATCTTACCTTTCGTAGAGAACAGTGTAAAATAAGTCTTTGTGCTGCATATTATGAATGTGGTGCACTTGCTTTATCTGAAATTGTTGCAGTGGGATAGTAGCTGAAGATTTGACAGCAGAGAAAAGAAGAGACACTGATGTCATCAGGTCAAAGTTTTTTATGCCATCAATTAAACCTGCAGCTCAGATGCAGAAGACAACATCATTGACTGAGACAAAAGTTTCTGCATTTGGTAACAAGAGAGTTGGCTCCATAACACAGAGTCCTTCAGATGAAATAATGTAAGCCAATGGTGTAAACTAGACAAATTCTTTAGACAGTTTATATGATACAATTTAATACAGATCTCAAGATAAAAAAGATGATGAAACTGGGAGCAAAGCTGATTTCCCCACAGACTCTGGATCACTGCCAATGATTAACCCTCTTCAGACAGGAAGTCAGGAGAGCCACCAAGTTTTAGGCATTACTATGTAAGTTTTTAGTAACTTACATTTGTATCATGCTTAAATTTTCAAGCGTTAGTTTACTTTACCTGATTGTAATTTCATGGAAAACGCAAGAATTCTAACATTTTTTGTTGATAACCCAAATACTTTAGGAAGGACTCCCAGTTGGATGGTGAGAAAAACATAAGAACGTTGATTGGTTCTTTGAGGACAAATGAACAAAAACCAAAACAAGGAAAATCTGTTCCTGAGAAAAGCAAAGCAAGCAGTAAAGATCTTTTTACTTTCAGGTCTCGCCGTCTCGCCCATCAGATTGATGTTTCCAACAGATTATGCCATTCAATTCACCATGTAAAATGCTTGAGATTCACAGAAAACTTTTCTTAGCATGCATGGACTACTTTAGCTGATCTTGTTTCTTGGTTTCTTTTGCAGTATCATTTCTGTTTGGATGCCAGCACCTAAAAGAATTTCACATATTTATCTGATTTACTTGTTTGAACTTTTTCTCTCAAACTAGTCATGTTTGATGTATATGGAGATCACTTCACCCAAAACTATTAGTTATATAAGATATTGTTTGGCATTCTAAGTAGATTAAGAAATCATCTTATATGTTATGAATGATAATGCCATATTTCTAAGCCACATACACAATTCTCTGATATTGTGCTTAAATCCAGTTAAGTGCCTCTCTTGATCAATGAAAATAGAAATATTTTCCAACAAAAAAAAAAAAAAATCGTTGGCATGTTTTCCTTCAGTTCCCGGGTAAGTCCTCCTAGCAAAAGTCAACAGACAACTACATCCACCCCATGCAGCACTGCTGTAACAAGAAACATGACTCCTATTCCAACTGCAAAGAATACTCTCAACGAAGGAGACAAAACGCTGCCTATTAAATCTGCCAGGAGGACTCTAGACACATCCAGCCTGAAAATTTCAGCGTACCATACTGATTTTCTTTCTGCTACCTGTCAAATTCTTCAAATATGGAGACCTCATTTTTCTGAAATCTTTCAATCAATCACATGCTCCGAATGCAGAAAACTTGATGCAAAGCCCGAGACATCTCGGACAGTGTTGCAAAAAATTATGAAATCCTCAAAAACTGTGGACCAGCATGGTGGTTTTAAATCTATTTTACAAACCAAAGACAATAATTGTAGAGAGAGGCTGAAGCAAATGCCTGCTAACTCATCCATCAAGAGGAAAGTACCGGAGGTCTGTTTTCATTTTCTCCACCGCTTTCCCTTGCAAAAGAGTACCTTGTCTGCATAGTCACATAACATGTATGGGACATCTTTGTCACTTGTGATAGCACCTAATGCAGGCGAATTTGGATTTGACGATCCTACTTCCGCCAAAGCGTATTTCGCACTCACCCAGTGAAAGCAGGTTCTTCTGTAAAATTAGATAAGACACATCTTTTCTTCATCAATGCTGAACTTAGGTGTGATTACTCCTCAAAATTCTACAGGGGCTCCTCTGAAGGTACAGAAAGGATATGGCACAAACAGGTGATTGATAGAAAAGGAATAGATATAGATGTTTGATATAGCTTCCGAAGTGTCTCCCATACATAGGAATGTAGAAGCATGTCAACCTTTTAAAGTTCTCCATTATTCTTCATTGATAGGTTAATGATCATGAACATTCTGGAAATGGTAATAAGACCAGCGATTATGAAAATTGCCAAATCTCTTCACGTGATGTTCCTATGGAGATGAACATCAAAGAGTTAGCACGCCCTTTTGCGATAGAAGATGATGACAACATAAAGAAGGCTGAGGCTCTTTGCAAGGATCTCGATGATGTAAGGAGTGCTTCCTCTCTATTTTTGGTTCTTCCTTGTTTTCTGCTTGCTGGTGTAGTATCTTTTCAGATATTATGAGAACTCATGAAGTAAATCACAGCTCTAAATTGTGGAAGAGGTAAATGCTTTTTTAGCCAGTGCTTTTCTACTCTAAACAAGTAACCAGACAGCATACACTTCATATTTTAAGTTTCTCTGAGACTTAGAATTGCATGAGATATACCACCTTCCCATTTTATATTTCCTACACGAACAATGAAAAAAATGCTGCATTCTCTCTCAACTTGTTTTCTGTTGGTAACTTTGAGATGTCCTCTTTGGTCCTAGAAATTGTTACAGTTGTTCCTTTTAGGTTTATGTATTTGGATCTGAATTTTCTTAACATCCTTTTCGTTGTATCAATTTTAGCTAGAGTTCCACTTTAGTGAAATCTTCAGTATGCTCGAAAGCAGGTTTGCTCTTTTTAACTGCACCTCGGAATTTCAAGAGGCATCCATAAGTTTGACAAAGAAAAAATGGACACGAGAATTACAAGCCAGTTTAGATGGTTATTCTGATTTTGTTGGTGGAATTTTATGTCTCCTATAAGCGGAATGGAAATGGGGTCCCCAAAGCCAATTGGTGGATGCATTAAGTAGTGTCCTAGCCCACCCTCTATTAATGCTTTCAAGCCGATAATTGAAAATTCAAAGGTTATGTGGTGCAATAAGTCTATATGCTTCAACTCAGTTAGCTCCTTTTTCTCCGAACAAGCAACAATTTGTTCTTTGTTGATGCCTAGACCGAGGCAGGTGAGAAAGTGTCATGCCTGATCATTGTTTATTATGTTTCCAGATGTGCAGCATGCTGAGGAAAAAACAGGAGGAGGCAAAAGAACTATTAGTTCGTGCTGTGGTGAACAACAATAAGCTGCTACTGCTTAACCATCCCATTTATGAAGAGAAGATATCCTTGTTACTGAACTACTGTCGCACCCTTTCCTTTTCACAATTTTCAATTCTTTATTCTAAAAATGGTCATGTATGCCTTCACCACCTAGAACATACACAGGATTCAGAAATTCGCTGCTGAGTTGATGACAAGGTACCAACTAGCAATATCACACTAAGACAACATAGAGGTATTTTTCTCCTCTCTGTGTGTGTACATGCTGCAAAAAAGACTTGAGTAGTTAAATACGTATAACTACTAATACCATGTAGTTTCAGGCAGAGCTTGCTGCTGACTGTTCTAATGCAATCTCAAAGAATCTCTTTTCCTTGCATTCCTCCGGATGAAGAAGCATTGAGTTCACAAGTGCCAAAGATGACTTTGGTGCTAATAACAAACTAAAGTGATGTTTGAGTTAGGTTACTCTTGTAGGCAGATCTCCGACTGTAAGGAGAAGTCGAACTTTTACTAGATTTCAAGTATCTCATTGAACATTCGCATCTTAGAATCTATCCTTGTACAGTTATTGGCAGTTTGCTTATATTCAGATCACCTGAAGATATTGAACATCTTAGTATGCTTTTTGCCTATCATCTTGTGCTTCTTTACAGATTTCCCCCTTTGGAAACCTTACAAAGCATCACTAAATGAGATAATAGATTTCTGTGGATATTGTGAATACATATGTTATTCATATCCAAATATGGGTAGTCAGCCCACGATCTGAATAAATTCTTAACTGTATGAGCTAAAAGTTGGGTAAACACAAGGAACAGGTTAAACTATTGGGGAAGGAGATAACCGTGTTTTCTGGGCATAAATCTTTATGAAATTTTGGAAGTGAAATGAAAGCAAACTCTAGAATCTTTGTCAAACTATCAATTAAGTATAGATTGCTGTAATTTTATCTTTAGGGGAACCATCTACTCACATCGCGGAGCTCTAGATGGGACATTTTATTACAGATAATAAGAGGTAATATGTGTTGCAGAATAAGGCAGCACATTGGATCATGCTTTACCAAATCTTGTTGCAGGAGAAAGAGGTTTCCCTTTGCAAAGATGTAGGAAACAAGAGTAGAGAAGATTGAATGAGGTTTCCCCTTATCAGAGATGAAGGAAACCAGAGTGGAGAAGATTTAAAGAAAACACAACTATAAGTCTTAGCTTTATACTCCTCAGGCTATATTGCAATATAAATGATGGAATTAAAAGTTGTATAGAAGTAAAATAAATATTCTGAAAACTTATTTACCTAATTGAATATCCAAAATTAGGGATACCAGGATTGTCATATTGAGCAATTTACGAGCATGAGAGTGAAGTTGCATGAAGTTATCAAAATCCCGTGAAAACATGTTAACTGCATATGTCTCCAGATAATCAACCATTGAGTTGCCTCCCTGCAGATATGTTGAATCTGCACCATGATATGTCTAATGGGTCCCGATATTTGTTCAGTCAAATTCATCAATGGCTATGGAGGTGCTCATTTCGTATTGAGGAGTTTGTTCAGCATCCTACAAGTGTCAATAATAATCTTGTCCGCACTATTGTTCAGCATTATAAATGAATGAAGCCTTTGCAAAGTTGGTTTAAAGCTAGCAAACTAATCTTGTTGAACCATTTATCAAGTAAATATTCCTATCTCTGATAATAATCCAGTATCCACATAATCCAGGGTTGTCGTTAGAAGCTCCATCAGTATTGCACATTCATTTAGAAAATATCTAAATAAAAAGAGAGTATTTAACGTAGAAGTTGAAAGAATTGTTTGTGGAAGCTGAGGATTCATCCAACCTCCATGAGGTCTCAGCGATGTAACTGCAGTGTATCTGATCAGTGAATGACGGTCAATAATATTCAAAAATCTTATTATTGTTACAAGTCATCTATGCGTGGATAATAAAATGGCCAGCAGATTTGTAGTTCACTTTCTTAATAACACCGAAGAGAAAGAGGGAAGTGTTTGACCTGGGATTTATAGTTTCTTGCAAGAGAAACAGGGTTATCTAGAATGTTAAATTTATATGTACTTTCTTATTTTATGGAAGCTTAACTTTGAGGTATGCATAGGTCAGTGAACATCCTAAATTCTTGATCAGAATATAGTTCTAATAGAAATAGGAAAAAGGAAAAATTGGAAGATTCTGATTGCAATCTTATTCTATTTTCATTCCCCTGCTATGCTGAATCTTTCAAGACTAAAAAGATGCCGGATAAGTGGAGGTGGAGTACAGTGGTGCCCCTGTACAAGAACAAAGGGGACATCCAGTGTTGCAACAATTACAGGGGCATCAAATTAATAAGCCACACGATGAAGGTTTGGGAGAGGGTGATTGAGGCGCGTGTGAGGGAGGCGACAACTATATCTGGGAACCAGTTCGGTTTCATGCCGGGACGCTCCACCACAGAGGCGATTCACTTAGTCAGGCGGATGGCGGAACAATTCAGGGATAAGAAGAAGGACCTTCATATGGTGCTTATCGACTTGGAGAAGGCGTATGACAAGGTCCCGAGGGAGGTGCTATGGAGGTGCTTGGAGGCGAAGAGTGTGCCAGAAGCCTATATCAGAGTAATCAAGGACATGTACAATGGAGCTAAGTCTAGGGTTAGGACGGTGGGGGGCGTATTAGACCATTTTCCTGTGGTAATGGGGCTTCATCAAGGATCGGCGCTGAGCCCCCTGTTATTCGCCTTAGTAATGGATGCTCTGACCCGACATATCCAAGGGGATGTGCCTTGGTGTATGCTCTTTGCTGATGATATAATATTGATAGACGAGACGAGGGCCGGTGTTAGTGAAAGGTTAGAGTTATGGAGACAGACCCTTGAGTCTAAGGGTTTCAAGATTAGCAGATCTAAGACAGAATATCTGGAGTGCAAGTTTGGCGAGGAGCAGAGTGGGGTTAGCGGGGAAGTGATGCTTGGTTCTCAGGCCATCGCCAGGAGGGACAGTGTGAGATATCTTGGGTCGGTGATCCAGGGGGACGGAGAGATTGACGGGGACGTCACCCATCGGATAGGAGCGGGGTGGTCAAAGTGGAGGCTTGCTTCAGGGGTCCTGTGTGACAAGAAAATCCCGCACAAACTAAAGGGGAAATTCTACAGAGCCGTGGTTAGACCTGCAATGTTGTATGGGGCGGAGTGCTGGCCCGTGAATAACTCGCATGTTCAGACAATGAAGGTTGCGGAGATGAGGATGCTTAGGTGGATGTGTGGGCACACCAGGCTGGATAAGGTCAAGAATGAAGTTATTCGACAGAAGGTAGGGGTGGCCCCGGTGGACGAAAAGATGCGGGAAGCGAGGCTGAGGTGGTTCGGGCATGTTCGGAGGAGGGGCTCCGATGCCCCGGTGAGGAGCTGCGAGCGGTTGGAGTTTGTTGGTGGGCGGCGAGGGAGAGGGAGGCCTAAGAAGCATTGGGGAGAGGTGATTAGGCAGGACATGGCCAGAATGCAGGTTACCGAGGACATGACTCTGGATAGGGGAGTCTGGAGGTCTAGAACCAAGGTTGTAGGTTAGGGGCTCATAGGTGATTAGTGTTTTAGTATGGTAGTTCCTGCTTGATATTACTACATGCGACTGTATTTATGTTGCTTATGTTTTCATAACTATTTACGTTACTTTTGTGGGAGTACCTATGCTTTATTATTTGGTTTTGTCTTGCTTGTGTTTCTAATTTTATCTATGTTTCTTAATGCAGCTTTCCCATTTTTACTCTACTCGCCGAGGGTCGATTGGAAGCAGCCTCTCTGCCTTTCGGGCAGGGGTAAGGCTCGTCTACATATTACCCTCCCCAGACCCCACCTGGTGGGAGTATACTGGGTAGTTGTTGTTGTTGTTGTTGTTGTTGTTGCTATGCTGAATCTATGTTAATTGAAGAAGGCTATTGTCTGCTCAGATAGTAATTTTGGCTGCATTTAAGTATTGGCATGTTAATCTTGAATTTGTGTACTTCATCACAGTTGGACTTCTTAATTTTCTGGACAATGAAATTGTAAAGAAACAAGTCTCTTAAATTTTGACAGAGATTATTAGAATACTTAATTTAGATAATGTTGTTTCAAAGATCTTAAAACTTTGTTCTGATCCACAACTTTATTGCTGATGTTGAGATGCTGTTTGCATGTCAGTTCCTATTGGTTATTGCATTTATAAAAGCTCTTCTCTTGATTTTGCTTGGCTCACTGTATGAGTTTCATGTTTATCAGAATGAGCCGTTGAGCCAATGAGTTTACATCCCAATCAGCATCTATTCATATTACATGAAGTACATGCTGTAAATTCACTATTTTTATCAAAGTCATCCTCCACCATCTGTCCATGTCATTTCCTAGTTGTGGTCCTAAGTAAATCCTTATGCATTAACTAAAAAAGTAAACCTAAAAACCTTTTAACATATAGTAGGCTGACACAAAGAGGGTTGACTTTTGTCTTAGGTATCTCTTGGGAATTAAATTCATAAATGGATTGTGCAGGCCTCATCCCTAAACATTACTGGATAAGTGAATTTCGTTTGGATTCAACTGTAAATAATGTCGTTAAAAGTATATTTTTCAAGTTATAACAAAAAAAGATAATGCTTCTTGAATCAGTTCCCTCTTATTAAAGCTTTACACCTATATAAAGATATATCGAACATTACGAGTAGTCACAGAAAGAAATGTATATAATGATAACTCTCTAGCTCTTCTGAAACACTTGAATCTTGTAGCTAACTGGTTGCAAATACTTGAATGATAAATACAATGTCTAGCTTCACTTATTTAGCTTGCATTATCTTGCTCTTGTTCTCATCCGCATTTATAGAGGCTCGTTCCTTCAGGTCTATTAGGATTGCCAGGGAAGCATTGGAGGAACAATTCGAAAGAAAGAAGGCGAAATATAGCACCCGCGATTGGCCCGAGCGAGTGATTCCAGGAGGACCTGACCCTCATCACCATTTTAAACACTTCTGATCAGAACCTTATATTGCCTTACCACATCTGAAGAGTATAACTAGGGAAGCAGCAATCAAGAATCCTGATCTTGCATTAGTGTCCAAAATTGGTGTCTAGATGTGTGATTATATAACTTTTTACTTTTGTAATAATGTGATCTGATGCTTTGGACATTTCCCTCGAACCTTTTCTAAAGGCAAAGAAATGAACGTTAGTACACTGCCGCCCTTTTTGTAATAAACTTTTTATATGTTAAGGAAAGTATTTCACCAGAGTAATTTCTTAAATTGTCCTTTTCGGTCAAATTTCTCTTTATTTTGCTGAACTAATTCTGATATTTGTGACTTTTACGGCTTTCTTTTTGGTCAGTTTAATGTTCTTCAGCAGACTGTGAACTATATGTTTGTCGAATACATTCAAGCATTGTTCAGCTGAGCTGCTTGAGAACATTGCTGATAAATTCGTATTCTTTTGTGTCGATTATTTCTTCTTACGTTTGATTCACTTTAATTTAATACTAGAACTGTCAGGTCCCCAAATACTGATCGTGATGACGACGGTCACATTACTAGGCAAGCCGGACCAACTGTCAAACCATTTACATTTTAAATAAATCATTTGCTAACACGGTGTAATTACCAATTATCATAATAAATGTTAAAAACAACAAGTTAGATATGCGGATGTAAATAAGACATAACAACTACAGCCTACACTGATCTGGTGTTACAAGTCTAGAGTCTCTAATACAAGTCTAAACAACCCACTACATAGATAGTCTGGGAATGCGGAAAAGTAATAAGATAGAAGGGAGAAATCAGGGCTGCGTACGCCATGCAGCTACCTCGAAATCTCCGGCAATTGTTGAACGACTGAAAAGCTCTCACTCAACCCCTGGAACACCTGGATCTGCACATAATGTGCGGGGAGTAATGTGAGTACTCTGACCCAGTGAGTAATAAGCATAAATAATGACTGAAAGTAAGAAAACACGGGAAAACAGAACACATTCTACATTGACGCAGTAAAATATCATTTGAAAACAGATAATCAGTGAAAACCAAGTAAAATCTTCTTTCAATATGTACAACAGATAATTGAAACATAAATAATGTAAAATAAGAAAGGGAAAGGTTCGCCCCTCGGGCTCAGTACCCACAAATCAGCCCCTCGGGCCATGTCTCCATACAATACCAGCCCCTCGGGCTCAATCTCATACCACAACTGGGTGCCCGCGCTCACTGGGGCGCCCTTACGACCCAAGCGCAATAACAAGCCATCTCGTGGCATCAAATCTAGGTCCTCGGCCTCATATCAAGCAAGCCACCTCGTGGCGTATACATGTATCTCAGCCCATCGGCCTCATATCAGTATCAGCGTTCCTCACAATATAGGCCCTCGGCCTTACTCAGTCCAAATATCATCACAAGCCCCTCCAGCGATAGTAAAATAGTATTTTCAGCTCAACATCATTTGAAATATCATTTAAGTCTTAAAAACCGAGAAAGAATGGCTGAATAGTAAAATAGTGGAAATTATCAGGACTAGGTTCAATTAATAAGTCAAAACAGTGAGAAAATAGAAACGAAAATCCCCGAAGGGTTCAAATAGTTGGTACGAAGCCCAAATATGGCATCCAGTCCAAGTCATGATGAAAACAAATAAGTTTCAGCCAAATACGCGGTAAAATCATCAATCGGGTCGAACCAAGTCACAATCCCCGATAGTAAACGACCTCGCACTCATCATTAGGCGCGGTCTCACTTCAATATAGTACTACGACGTGCAAATCCGAGGGTTTAAACCCATAGAACATCATTTACAATAATTACTCACCTCGAACCGGCTAAATCACTAGTTCGCGATGCCTTTGCCCTTGGAATCATCCTCCACGCTTATCGAATCTATCCAAAATCAGAACGAATGCATCGCAATATGCTAAGGGAACAAATCCCAAGAGAAAACAATCAAAAAATACCAAAACTCTCGAAATTAGCAAAACTCGAGCCCCGGGCCCACTTCTCGAAACTCATAAATTTTCATATCAACGGGTTCCTTATCCTCCCACGAGTTCATACAAGTCAAAATTTCTCAAATCCAACCCCAAATTGTCCTCACAATCCCCAATCAAAGAATCAAAATCCCATGCCCTAGTTCTTCCATTTTTAGGTTGAGCTTCCATGATTTTCTAGGTCGATTTCACAATAGAATCGAGTTTTAGGTCCGAAATTCCTGCCTCCAAACATTTCCCCTTGAATCTTTCTTTAATCTCCTTCAAAAAGCTCTCAAAATGATCAGCGATGGAGGAAATGAGCCCCAAAATCGCGGATGAAATGACTTAAAACATTCTGCCCAGGTTTGTTTTTCCTTCATCACGATCGCGGCACTACCCTCGCGATAGCGAAGAACAAATCATCAAGACCCCAAAATTACACTACGCGAACGTGACATAGCCTACGTGAACGTGATGCCTCTGTCTCCTACACCTTCGTGAACGTGAGCTCCCTCACACGAAAGCGATGAACAAAACACCCTGAGCCCCCCAGATCCAAATTACTCTATGTGATCGTGAGTGCCCTCTCGAGAACGCGATGCACTGAACCCCAGCCTTCTGCGAACGCGAAGCCTCTCACACGAAGTCTTAAATTTGTACTTCTTCAACTCTTTATACGCGATCGCGAGACACCGTACGCGTTCGCGAAGGGTTAATTCTCTGCAATAGCTGAACTCAAAATCTGCAATCTTTAAGGCAGAAAATGGTCCGATTGACGACTCGAAACTCACCCCAGGTCCCCGGGACCTCAACCAAAGGCACCAACACATCCTAATACTTTATTCAAACTTGTTCCAATCATCAAAACACCTCCAACAACATCAAATCACTCAAAACACATCGGATTCAATCCTAAGTTTCTAAAATCTTCCGAAATACGCTTTTGATAAGAAAACCCAACCAAACCATGTGCGAATGACCTGAAATTTTGCACACACATCCCAAAATGACACAAAGAAGCTACTGCAACTCTCAAAATTCTATTCCACACTTATATCAAAATCTCACCTATCAAGCAGAAAATTGCCAAAATATCAACTTCACCAATTCAAGCATAATTCTACTCCGGACCTCCAAAATCAATTCCGATCATACTCTTAAGCCATAAATCAACTCCCAAAATTATCGAATCATCGGAACTCCCATCCAATCTCTCTAATACATAAGTTAACATCCGGTTGACTTTCCAATTTAAACCTTCTTAAAAGAGACTAAGTGTCTCATTTCTTAGTAAATCCTCTCCGAACACAAACTAATCAACTCGATCACATAAAATCAGAATAATGAAGCATAAAGAAGTAGAATTGGGGGAAACAGAGAGGTAACTCATGAGACGACTGGCCGGGTCTTCACAACCTCCCCCACTTAACCAAACCTTCGTCCCCGAACGAGTCAAGAAACATACCCGAAGCCTCAAATTGGTGAGGATATCTGCTCTGCATCTCCCGTTCGGTCTCCAAGGTAGCCTCCTCCACGGGATGACTTCTCCATTGAACTTTTAGTGAAGCTATATCCTTAGATCTCAACTTCCGAACCTGACGACCCAAAATAGTTATTTGATCCACATCAAAGGTCAAATCATCATCCAACTGAACCGTGCTGAAGTCCAAAGCATCAGACGGATCCCTAATATACTTCCGAAGCATAGAAACATGAAATATCGGATGTACACTCGACAATCTAGGTCGCAAGACAAGCTCATAATCCACTTCCCCGATTCTTAAAATCGCTCAAAAGGCTCAGTGAACCGAGGACTCAATTTCCCTTTCTTCCCAAACCTCATAACACCCTTCATGGGTGAAACCTTCAATAGAACCTTCTCGCTAACCATGTAGGACACATCTCCAACCTTCATATCAGCATAACTTTTTTTCCTCGACTTCGCTATACAAAGCCTCTTCTGAATCACTCACCTTCTCCAAAGCATCCTAAACCAAATCAGTCCCGGATAGCTTAGCTTCACTGGGCTCGAACCAACCAAGTGGATATCTACACTGCTTCCCACACAAAGCCTCATATGGAGCCATTTGAGTACTCGACTAATAGCCGTTATTATAAGCAAACTCTGCAAGCAGTAGAAACTCATCCGATGACCCTCCAAAATCAATGACAAAAGCATACAACATGTCCTCTAATATCAGAATAGTACGCTCAGACTGCCTATCCGTCTGAGGATGAAAAGTTGTGCTCAACTCCACCTGAGTACCCAACTCTCTCTACACGGCCTTCCAAAACTGCAAAGTATATTGAGTACCTCAATTCGAAATAGTGGAAATCGAATTCCATGCAAACGAACAATCTCTCAAACATAAATCCCTGCCAACCACTCTGAAGAATAGGTAGTACACACAGGAATGAAGTGAGCGGGCTTGGTCAGCCGATCCATAATCACCCAGATAATAATGAACTTCTTCAACGTCTGTGGAAGTCCAACAACAAAGTCCATAGTGATCTTCTCCCACTTTCAATCAGGAATAACCATCTATTGAAGCAAGCCAACCGGTATCTGATGCTCATATTTCACCTGCTGACAATTGAAACACCAAACCACAAATCCCACAATATCTTTCTTCATTCTTCTCCACCAATAATGCTGCTTCAAACCTTAATATATCTTCGCGACACCAGGATGAATGGAATACTGCGACCTGTGGGCTTCCTCCAGAATCAACTCCCGAAGCCCATCCACATTGGGCACACAAATCTGGCCCTGCTTCCGCAACACCCTATCATCATCGATGGTCACATCTCTGGCATCATCATGATAAACTCTATCCATAAGGAAAAGCAAATGCAGATAATCAAACTGGCACTCTCGAATGTGATCATAAAAGGAAGATCGAGAAACCACACAAGCTAGCACCCCGGTGGGCTCTGAAATATCCAACCTCATGAACCGATGGGCCAAGGCCTGAACTTCAACAGTAGGGGTTCTCTTCCCAACTGGAATATATGCCAAACAACCTAAACTTACTATCTTTCGGCACGAAGCATGTCACGTCCCATTATTGGTAGCAAGATCTTCCTCCTCCCTATAAATAGAGGTGCTCTCTACCATTGTAATACACCCCTCTCAACTCAATAAGAAGAACTCTCTCTACTCTTCTCTCTATTGCTATTGTTCTTGCTCTATTGTTCTTGTCTTTTGCTTTAGTTTATAACACGTTATCAGCACGAGACTCTACCGTCTCAAGTATCATTCTCGAAAATCCAAGGTATTTTCCCTCTTCCTAATTTAATTTTCGAGTATGTCTGACATTATGAAAAGAAAGTTCGTTGCCCTTGAAATTTCGGGCAAGAACTATATGACATGGGTGTTGGATGCTGAAATCCACCTAGATGCTATGGGTCTCGGAGACACCCTCAAAGATAAAGAAAAAGCATCCACCCAAGATTGTGCGAAGGCCTTGATTTTCTTGCGCCACCACCTTGACGAAGGTTTGAAGATTGAATATCTCACCGTCAAGGATCCACTCGTTTTGTGGAACAGCTTAAAGGAGAGATATGACAACCTGAAGTTGGTCACTCTGCCACAAGCACGATATGATTGGGCCCATCTGAGGCTACAGGACTTTAAGTCCGTTTCTGAATATAATTCTGCTATGTTCAGAATTACTTCTAAACTGAAGCTATGTGGAGATAACATCTCCGATTACGATATGCTTGAGAAAACGTTTACAACGTTTCATGCCTCCAATATGGTACTGCAGCAACAGTACCGAGAGAAAGGCTTTACGAAGTACTCTGAACTGATTTCTCTCTTACTAGTGGCTGAGCGAAATAATGATCTGCTCATGAGAAATCACGAAAATAGACCAACTGGGTCTACACCACTGCCTGAAGCAGATATGGTGCACTCGCATTATGCCAAACATAAAAGGGACCATGATCACGGTCATAAACGGGGTCAAAGCCAAGGACGTGGACAAGGAAGAAATTCCAAAGAAGTCCGTCACCCCCCAAAGAGAGATAACCACCGAAAGCAGAAACGGGATCCCGAAGATCCTAAGGCAAATAGTTCAGAAACTATATGTTATCGTTGCGGTGGGAAAGGGCACTGGTCAAAGATTTGCCGTATACCAAGACACTTGGTTGACCTTTATCAAGCATCTCGAAAGAGAAAAGGCCCTGAAACAAACTTTGTCTATGACGACAATGAGGACATCACCCACCTGGATGTGGCAGACTTCTTTGAGCAACCCGATGGAAAAATAGACCACCTAATCGGCGATGGATCCGTGATGAAAGAAGATGGAGTTATTTGATTTTGTTCTACTTATTTGTATTAGTTAGTGAATAAACTAATAGTCATTAGCATTAGCTCGTATTAGTTAGTTCATAAAGCAATGTTAGCAGTAGTTCTTTAGAATATCTTCAATATGTTCAAATATCAATAAAACTTTTATTTTCCAGTGGGGGTAATCGACTAGCCTGAAAAACTAGTCGATTATCAACTATTTTCACATTAAAGTTGAAAAACAATTGATCAACAATCGATTGTCTTTGGCTAACAATCGATTGTCTTGAAACAGTGTTCTGGAATTTTTTCAAAAATAGCCAACAATCGATTGTCTTTGTCTAACAATCGATTGTCTTGAAACAGTGTGCTGGAATTTTTTCAAAAATAGCCAACAATCGATTGTCTTTGTCTAACAATCGATTGTCTTGAAACAGTGTGTTCTGGAATTTTTCAAAAATAGCCAACAATCGATTGTCTTTGTCTAACAATCGATTGTCTTGAAACAGTGAGGTCTGGAATTTTTCAAAAATCACCCACAATCGATTGTCTATATCTAACAATCGATTGTCGTTAGGCAGTGTAATCTGGAATTTTTCAAAAATCATCCACAATCGATTGTCTATGTTTAACAATCGATTGTCTATGTTCCAACAATCGATTGTGTGTGTTTAATAATCGATTGTCTCATGAAAAACGCTGAAATTTTCAAACTGCAAAGTAATTGATTATGGATAACATATCTGATTTTGTTAGCCAACTGTTAGTAGCAGATTTTGAAAATATTATGTGACACAAAAGAATTGAACTTGTTTATTCTTATGTTCGTGTATTTCTTTTGTATGTTAAACTATGGGATAGCAAATATAGATATCTCACAAAGCAAACTTGGACCAACGTCCAATTGTAAAAGTATTTGCCTAGTTGATTCATGTACTACACATACAATACTCAAAGAAAAGAAGAGTAATTGTGTAAGGCAAACATTACTACAATCTATGGAAGTAGTAAATTGATTGAAGACTCCGGAAGAGCAAATCTAACTCTGCCCAAAGGCATGACGTTAATCATTGAGAAATGTTCTCCTCCAAGTCTAAGAAGAACTTGTTGAGTTTTAATGATATCAATCAAAACGTTCTCCTCCAAGTTTAAAAGGAACTTGTTGAGTTTTGAGAATCTATCTTAGAGAATGCAATGTTCTCCTCCAAGTCTAAAAGGAACTTGTTGAGTTTTAAAGATATCATTCAAAATGGATATCATATTGAGACAATAGATGAGAATAATCTTGAACTCTTCATGAAAACGAGGCTGCCCGCTTCGACTTGGGTTCACGCCATTTTGCATGCAACAATACTAGTTTGTCGGCTGCCTACTTCGGTTTGGGGTCACGCCATTTTGCATGAAGCAATGCTAGTTCGTCGGCTGCCCACTTCGGTTTGGGGTCACGCCATGTTGCATGCAGCAATGCTAGTTCGTCTCTGACTGACGAATTGACACAAATATTCCCCATTGCAATTGGTTTTGGGTCATGAACCCAATATATCCCATTTAAGAAGCTTTGGATGCGCAGTATATGTGCCTGTAGCACCGCCATCCCGCACCAAAATGGGTTTGCAAAGGAGGTTAGGAATATATGTTGAGTTTGACGCGTCCTCCATTATTCGCTACCTCGAAACATTGACAGGAGATTTGTTCACTGCACTATTTGCAGACTGTCAATTTGATGAGACACTTTTCCCAAAATTAGGGGGAGAAGTTGGTGAAACCAAACGGGAAATTTTGTGGAAAAATGCATCATTATCTCATCTTGATCCACATACCTCTATTTGAAAGAAAGAGGCACAAAAGATTATCCATTTGCAAAGAATAGCAAATCAAATGCCTGAAGCATTTATAGATTTGAAAAGGATAACAAAATCACATATCCTCGAAGTGAATGTGATTCACAAATACATATTCAATGTTGGAAGAATATGAACATGAAATTGGTATTGAATATACCACACTCACTCCTAGAAGGAGGCTTGAGATGATACCACCCTCACCCCTAGAAGGAGGTTTGAGATGATATATGGCATGAATGATCGTTGGTCGCGTACCTATTGTACGCCAAAGTATTTTGGAAATATGACCATTAAAGGACAACGATAATGCAAGAAACATATCTTGCATATAAGTTTGACATGACCATAATGGTATAACTTTCTCTTTAAGAAAGATATTCACCACACGGATGTTGATGAACCTGTGGTAGTACAAAGTTAATTGAGAGCTCTCGAAGAGCCAATTATTACTATGTTGGAGAAACACAATTGAGTATTGTGCTGTAGTAAGTCTCAAAGAAACTTATCCAGTTTCCAAAAGTACACGCGAAGGCGATTGATGATATTGAGACTATAAATAAAGGAAGGCTTTGATTCTCCTATTACTACAACTTGTAGCGGGGTAATTTGTATATGAAAAGCTACCCGCTTTGTTCTCCAGTTTGTACTACACAAACGAAAGAATGCCACAATAAAGTGGATATCTATTGGTATAAAACCCATGTCATAATAAACCCGAAGTTTATTGATAAGTGTACATGTCATGGTGTAAATTTGAAGTTTACCAATATTGATAATTTATTCAGTTGACATTCGTGTTAGCCATCTCATTTGAAGTATGATGTGCAAATTCACATAGGTGAATATCAAAGAACTAGAAGTTCTTGTTCTCAGTAATGAACTGACCAACTAAAGAGTTCGGGTTGAAGCCCCTTGATTCTGGAAATATCAAAGGTGAATATGGGCCCATTCACCTGCCATGTATACCACATATGATGCATCTATGAAATGGTTACATGCGCAATTGTTGTTGACCCGCAGCCTGGCCGGTGCTTGCGAGGTAAAACGCTCAGTAATCTAACTTCGAGCATAGTTTCCAGATTCTCTACTCAAGAAAGTTCATCTTGATAAGTTGGTTTATATCAAAGTTGGTTCAGCAAGATAATTATTGAGTGCTTCCACTTAATAGCTAAACTGTTCCTTATGAGAACGAAATTGTATATATCAGTTTGATATAAGTTGTATACGAGAGTATATTCTCCCCTCAAAAGTGGTTCAGGGTCAGGAACCAAATAATTTCATCTTATATTAAGGTGCTGTGTATATTGACATAATGCACAAAGATGATTTCCCAAAGTTGAGGAAACATGTTAGCTTTACTAACATGAGGGGGAGACATGATAAACACTTGAGAAAGTGTTACATGGGATGAATTTTCATTTGCATATGTATATCCCCGAATATCATGATATGAACCTGTAGTTCATAAAAAGGAAATGCAATTGCAACATATTGCAAAGCATGCTATACGCATTTGCTGACTCAAAGAAAGTAACTAAATGGAAGAGATACAATTCAAGAAGAATTGATTCCATATGAAAGACATGTAGTTTTGAACCTATAGTTCATATGCTTGAAAGTATAAAGGCAAAGGTATGTATAGTCAGTTTTCGATATCTTATTTGTTCAGTATCACTAATGAAAGCTTGATATGCAGCTAAAGTTTATTATGTGACTTACATGACTTAACTTGAAAGATTTAAGTTGCTTGAAGCATATGCAATCCTTGGTCCTGAAGTACCACATCCTTAGTACAATTTGTGTACATATGTATCTTGCCATAACTATAAGCATGATGGCATTGAGAATGCATCTATGGAGATATTGAAGTGTTATTCCACGACATTATATGAAGATGTTCATATCTATCAAGAATGATGATTTCCAGGTGCGGAATATTTATTCAAGTCAATATGGTTGATTTATTCATCAAGCATCTACCAAAGATCGTTTTGAAGATGATGCACAAGATTGGAATGCAAATGCTCAAAGGATATAAATCGATGTACTCATTAGGGGGAGTCAATGCGCGTTGCACTCTTTTTCCCTTACAAGGTTTTGTCCCACTGGGTTTTCCTTGCAAGGTTTTTAACGAGGCAACCAATAGGCGCATATTCAAACATGTGTACTCTTTTTCCTTACTTTAATTTTTCCCATAGGGTTTTGGTTTTAAGGTTTTATGAGGCACATCATTGAATAGACATTCAAGGGGGAGTGTTATGAAATAGAAGATTCTTACACTTCTATTTAAGGTGAATGTCTTTAATGTACTTAATTAGAGAGATTTTAGAGTCCTATTATTGGTAGCAAGATCTTCCTCCTCCCTATAAATAGAGGTGCTCTCTACCATTGTAATACACCCCTCTCAACTCAATAAGAAGAACTCTCTCTACTCTTCTCTCTATTGCTATTGTTCTTGCTCTATTGTTCTTGTCTTTTGCTTTAGTTTATAACAGGTTGCTTATTGTTGTTGTATTATATAGAAAATAGAAGTTGGTCGACCAAGGGTAGTTTTGAAATTTTGCATATATTGAGGGATAAATTGGTAAATTTTCCACTTAGATCATAGATACTTCTTTGCATCATCCGTATCTTTCCCTTTGAAGTTTGAATCAATGTCTCTATCTTTTAAGAAGCACTCCCTCGATCTCTTTCTCTCCATAAGCTATTTTTTCTGAGTATACTTATGGATAGATACTTCTTCATCCTAAAGTACTTCTTTTCTTTTTCATTGTTTGTTATGTTCTTTTCTGCTTTTCTTCTTTATCTTTGTACACCCTTATTTAAAAATATATGGTATTACACCTTCCCCACCTTATGAAATTCGATCCCCTGATTTTACTCAAGTACATACCTATAGACTGAAACAAATGGGGGTACTTGACTCGCATAGTGTCTTCTGTTTCCCAAGTAGCTTCTTCAACTGTATGATTTCTCTATAAGACTTTCGCGAACATGATTTCTTTTGACCGTAGCTTTCTTATTTATCTATCAATAATAGTCATTGGCTCCTCCTCATACGACAACTTCTCATCGAGTGGTATAGTCTGTGCTTCAATAACCTGAGATTAGTCTGATATACATATTCTTAGCATTGAGATGTGAAACACTGGATGAATAAAGGAAAACTCAGGAGGAAGTTCCAAACGATATGTCACCGCTCTCACTTGGTCTAATATCTCATACGGTCCTATAAACATGGGGCTCAACTTGCCTCTTTTCCTAAACCGCATCACACCTTTAATAGGAGAAACTCATAGGAACACTTTGTCCCCAATTGTGAACACTAAATATCTTCTTCTCTTTTCAGCATAAGACTTTTGTCTACTTTGAGCTTCAATCAATCTTTGTCTGATCAACTGGACCTTGTCCATTGTTTTTTGTACTAAGTCGGGTCCCAATAAGTTAGTCTCACTAGCTTCAAACCATCCGATAGGAGAACGACATCTTCTACCATACAATGCTTCATATGGTGCCATTTGAATACTGGCTGGAAGCTATTGTTGTAAGCAAATTCAGCTAACGGTAGATAAGTGTCCCAACTACCTCCAAACTCAAGAGTGCAAGATCTTAACAAATCCTCCAAGATTTGAATAGTACATTCAGACCGCCCATCTGTCTGTGGATAATATGCAGTATTAAGATCTACTCGTGCACCCAATGCTTCTTGAAAAGATTTCCAAAAGTGTGAAGTGAACTGTGATCCTCTATCAGAGATGATGGATATTGGAACTCCGTAAAGTTGGATAATTTCATTCATAAATATCTGTGCATACCTGACTCCACCATATGTAGTCTTTACCGAAAAAAAATGCGCTAATTTCGTCAGTCGGTCTACAACCACCCATACCAAGTCATAACCTCTAAGGGTTCATGGTAGCCTAGTGACAAATCCATAGTAATTATTTCTAGTTTCCACGCTGGAATTTCAATTTGTTGTAGTAGTCCTGCGGGTTGCTGATGCTTAGCCTTGACCTGCTGACAAGTTAAACAACTAGAAACAAAGTTAGCAACATCTTTCTTCATACCTTCCACCAATAAAGTTATTTCAGGTCATGAAACATTTTTGTGGATCCAAGATGCATAGTTTATTTAGTGTTGTGAGCTTCTTTAAGAATATCATGTCTAAACCAATCTACGTCTACTACACATAGCCTATCACCCATTCGAAGAACACCATCACTTTTAATAGTCATATCCTTGTTTTTACCAGCTAAGACATCAACCTTATATTTGCATAATCGTTCATCCTCATATTGGATGGCCTTAATGTGCTCAGTTAATGAAGACTTTGCCTAAGCACAAGCCAACAATGCCTCTGAATTTCCGATACTAAATCTTATGCATGTATCTTCTAGTCTCTAAGTATCTTTTGTTAAAAGTCGCTTTGCAGGGGCTATATGTGCCAAACTCCCCATAGATTTTCTACTCAATGCATCAGCCACCATATTGGCTTTTCCAGGATGATACAAAATAGAGAAACCATACTCTTTGAGTAGTTCCATCCAACGACGCTGCCGAAGATTTAGATCTCTCTGCTGAAAGATACACTTCAGACTTTTATGGTCAGTATAAATCTCACATGTTTCACCATATAGATAATGTCTCCAAAGTTTTAGAGCAAATACCATTGCAGCCATTTCCAAATTATGTGTAGGATAGATTTGCTCGTGCTTTTTCAATTGTCTCGAAGCATATGAAATAACACGACCATTTTGCATGAGAACACATCCTTATCCCACCCTCGAGGCATCACAGAATACTCTAAATCCTCCAGAACCTGATGGTAAGGCTAATATTGGTGCATTTGTCAAACATTTTTTGATTTTTTGAAAGCTCTGCTCACATTCCTCCGTCCACTGAAACTTTGCATTTTTCTGTGTTAGCTTGGTCAGTGACGTTGCTATTCTTGAGAAATCCTGCACAAAATGTCTGTAATAGCTTGCTACGCCTATAGAGTTGCGAATCTCTATAGGGTAAGTAGGTCTGGACCATTTTTGCACAACTTTATTCTTCTTAGGATCTACAATAGTTCCATCTTTGGATACAACATTCCCCAAAAATGCTACCGAGTCTAGCCATAATTCTCACTTCAAGAACTTAACATAAAGTCGATGTTCTCGTAATGTCTGTAACTCAGTCCTGGGATGATTCTCGTGTTCTCTTTGGCTACTAGAATAGTAGAATATATCAGGATATCATTAATAAATACTACTAAAAAAATATACTTAAACTGCTTGAATACCCTATTCATTAAATCCATGAATGCAGCTGGAGCATTTGTCAGTCCGAAAGGCATCACAAGGAACTCATAGTGCCTGTATCGAGTTCTAATAGCAGTCTTAGAAATATCTTCATCTTTCATTCTAAGTTGATGATAACCAGAACGGAGATTAATTCTTGAAAAGTGGGCAGCTCCTTGTAACTGATCAAACATGTCATCTATACGAGGCAAAGGATATTTATTGCGTATTGTTATCTTGTTCAACTGCCTGTAGTCAATGCACATTCTCAGGGATCCGTCTTTCTTCCTTACAAACAGTACTGGTACACCCCATGGTAATACGCTAGGTCTAATAAAACCCTTATCTAATAAATCTTGTAATTGTTGTTTTAGCTTCCTCAACTCTGTTGGTACCATTAGATATTGGGGTATCGATATGGGATGTGTGTCGGGTAGCAAATCAATACAAAAGTCTATTTCTTCTATTGGAGGAAATCCTGGTAAATCCTTAGGAAATACATCAGAAAATTCTCTCAATACTAGTACATTTTCTATGCTAACTGTTTCTTTTCTTGTATCATATACAATAGCTTATAGATCCAAGCAACCTTTCTTTTGAAGTCGTTGAGCCTTCATAAAAGATATAATTTTTCAAGTCTCTAGAACCTCACTCCCTCTTAGAATATAACTGGGTTCATTTCTCAAACTTAACTATCTTTGCATGACAATCGACTATAGCATAGCAAGAATATAACCAATCCATTCCCATCAGCATGTCGTAGTCAATCATATCAAGTACAATAAGGTCAGCTATAGTATATGTCGATGCCCCTTTTTTCCTGAGGAAAACAAATCGGGTTTACGACATTATGGATGGAATGACTCCTTTATCGTTTTTTGGGGGAATTTGGCCTATGGAGTTTGGAGAGTCGCCACCTAATGATTATAATGTATTAGGACACTTTTAGAGAAAAAAAGAAGGATTTGAAGGAAAACAAGAATTTGGGTAAGGACTTGAGATTATCTCGAGGGGAAGGTGTTAGGCTCCCCTCAAGATCCAGTAGTGTGGTTTCCGGACTTGCTTAGTTGTGACTTTAAAATGAATAAAAATAAAAAGTAAAATTTGCATATATAAAGCATAAACAAGTTGAGAATTTTGTAAGAAAGACGACACAAGTGATTTTTAAAAAGAGAGAAGCTTGGTGGAAGAAAACGTTAATGTAAGAAAATATTAATAAATAAAATAGACAAGGGGGTCCTAGGGTTAAACGTAATATGGATCTCTTCGGTGCAATACACAGCAACCATTCTCACATGAGATATTAGCGCACCGGTCATCATATTCATATTCTACCCTTCTCACCCCATCAAGGTATTTAAACGCGATAAGTATCGTTTACTTATTGTATGCTAATACCCGTCCCGACCTATCAGCCCCAGGATATTTGGACTTCTAATCTTAAAAGGGAGAAAGGGATGGTGGCATATATGGAGTTTAAAAGGATAAAATACTAAGGTGTCAATCAAAACAAATAGCAAATAAGTGGGGTACAAATCAAATGATTAAAGGCTCATACAAAACCCCGTAGATAACAACAATTAGTTTAGCATGACTTACACATACTGGTTCGGTCTTTTATTAAGAGGCGGACGAATCAGTTTAACTCATAAAGTTGGATAAAAAGTCTGCATCGAGCCCCTCGGGTCTGATTTGTTAGTTATTGAGGTCTTAATGCAGAAGAGTTTAAAAAAAGTAAATTTGTAGTAAATTGTAAAGGGATCTGAAATCAACAGACCGTTTGAGTAGGGAAATGCAGAAGTTGTGAAAGAATTTTAGAGGAAGGAACATATTATGAAAAGAGTGAGTTACAGGACTGTTTTTAAGAAGCAGCTTCATGGACTAAGAAAAACATTTAGGCAGATTGTTTGAAATAGTTGTTTAGAAAAGATTGATATGAAACATTTTAAAAAATATACTGGTTTACAGGAGTTTTATTAGGACATAAAAGGCAGATTAACGGACTGTTGTTACTTAAAGCGAATCAGAAAAGTTGAGACGAAGTCCTATAGGCATGACATTTATATCGAATTCACCTGATTCGCTACTGCTTTTTGAACATTCAGGAACTGAGTAATTAATTAACCTGCTTTTTGCCTAGCATTTTATGTGTTTCCTATAGGCATGATTTCTATGTGCTTACAATGCAAAGTCCTACAGATATGATCTCTAAACGACCTGCAATATCAAAATCCTATAGGCATGGTTTCTAAATGATTTGCAATATTAAAGTCCTATAGGCATGATGTCTAGATGATTTGCAATATCAAAATCCTATAGGCATGGTGTCTAGATGATTGAACATGAGAGATCCTATAGGCATGGTTTCTATATGACATGCAAGCAATATAAACCCATCCCACGCCCTTTACTAATGTTTCCCCGAGTTTTATTACATAGTTATTACAAAACTAAAAGAAAAGGGCTGAAATAAGTACATCAAAACTAAAGCCAGACCTGAGGAGGCTCAATGCAACCTTTAACATCCAACACATATGTTTCACCAAATCCGGATTCCAGATTCCAAGGCCTTCTCTCACAGTGTTTCAAAGTTCCAAAGGCCATCAGGAAGCCCAGACAATGCTTACACCCTAAAGATTGAATGTGGTAACAGAGTAGTGCAATGTGTGGAATTACCTGCCCTTGGGCATCCAAATTCAGAGGGAACTCTAGGGTCCCTAAGCATGGCTTACCATAAATGGGCAGAACTTAAAGAACTAAGAATAAGTTTAAAGTGAGGGGACTAGAGGAAACCAAAGCAAAGGGTGGTCACACCCAGCCATGGGTAAGACTGGAACACCCCTGACCCTCCATTTGGTTTTAAGCAGATAAAAAGCAGACTTTAGAAGTCAGACAGGGGTCTAGGTGGTGATTAGGATACCACCAGACCCTAGTCAGGGCTCATCACATAAAGGGGGTTAAGGGAATTGGACCGATTTAAGTAAAGGTTTGAGAGAACCCTGTCGTAGGTCAGGGATAGCAATAGGGTGCTACCCCCAGCCTAGAACCAATACTCATACATAAAAGGGGGTTAAAGGGAATGAGATCACATGAAAGCACTCACATAAACATCAAGGGGGGATAAGCAAAGCATAACAGAACTTTAAAGATGCAGAAGCATGAAGAAAGAACGTAACATACTAATGTATAGTCACATAATGCAAGAAAGCTAAACATGTAGTGGGAGGTTATGTAAAGGGAGAAGTAAACACATAGTTTTGGAGAATCGTATTTAGATGGTAGAGACATACCAGTTGCAAGTTTTTTGAAATAAAAGAATAAATAAAGCACAAAATCAGCCAGAGAATTCACTAAAGCTTTAGCAAATACTTGAGAAAACAAGCAGGATTCTATAGTCTAGCCTTGGCTTTTAGCCGGTTAGACACAAACAGTAGTACTGGTAGCTGAGAAGAGAAGAGAGTTTAGAGAGTGTGTGTGTGTGTGTTTGTACTCTAATTGTTCGTGTCTTTAAAGAAGAATGAGTGGGGCATTTATAGTTTTAAGACAGCCAAGTAAGTAAGGAAAATACTAATTTAGTATCAATCATAATGAATCAGGAGAAGGGAACCCCTTTAATTAAGGAGTTCGAACTAGAATAATAAGGGCAGAGTTTTATTTATGGAACGAAAATCAAGTATCTTGTTATGAAATAAAGGGTAAATACGTAAAAGAAATTTTAAAGTACTCGGTTTAGGAAAATAAGGTAAGAATAAAATCAATAATCACATAGTAAATCAAGGAATTTAGCTTCGAACTTAATAATGAATTAAGTCGGAGAATAGGTCCAAATCAGACAAGCAAAAAAATCAAATAATCTTACATAATTATCGCATGAAATCAACCCCCAAAATTAGGGTTATTTTGAGAGAAAAAGGTTTGACTATAAAAGATGCATAAACTTAAACATGAAAGGCTAAGATTAAACAAACAGAGTAGTCGTGTAATCAAAAGTAGAAGAACATAGCCATGAATGAAATCAGAAGTTATTGCAAAACTCAGCAAGAATAAAAAACATGAGATAAACTTAGAAAATTAGGGTTTTGAAAACAGATAGGAAGCAAAACATTCACACACATGTAATTTGAAAAGAACCCCAAAATCTAGGGTTTCTTCCAGAGATCTAAGTTGAAAAACGAAAGAATAGAGAATCAGGCAGAGAAACTCAGGAAAATTCAACAGACCAAATATTTCATGGAAGACATAAGGAAAGAAAAGTACAATAAATAAATTACTCGAAAACCCTAGGAAGAAAATACAGTAAAGAAAATACATAGAATTCATAACGAAAACACTCATGACTTACAGCAAAGTAGAAATAATGTAAGAAACCATAGTAGAACAAGTAAAAGCCAAGGAAACCTAGGTTTTGAGAAGATGAATAGTTTGAAAGAAAAAATCGGAAAAGATGTGGAAAATGCTTTAAAAATATAATAAATGGCACATATCGAAAGTAGATATCAGAGGAAAACAAGAGAAACTCAAAGGCTTAGGGTTTCAGAGAAAACCCTAGAAGATGAGAAAGGGCTGGAAAGGGGCTGGTCCTTAGTCGGAGATGGACTCACCGGAGATAAGCCGGAAGTGGCCATGGAACCTGAATCGGAGAACCTCTGAACCAGGTCTTCAAGTTCAGACTATGAATCTTCGAATAGAATGAGTATAAAGGCGAGTGGGGGTGAGTACAGGTTTCATAGGGCCTGAGAGGCCATGGTTTCCGGTGAAATAAGGTCGGAGACCGGTGTAAAGGGCTAGGGTTTCGGAGAAGGATTTAGAGAATTTGGGAACGAAGGGTTTTCAAGGGAAGCTATCTAGTTAGAATGATTAGGTTTAGGGGGGTCGTTGGTTTAATTAAGGAAGGATAGACGGGGGCCGTTGATTAAAACAATCAACGGCCCTAATTTAATATAGGATCCGAGCGGGTTAGAAATAGGGTCAGGGGTCGGGTAATTGGGTCGTATAATTGGTTAAATTTGGGCTGGGATTAGGGTTTAATTTGGGCTATAATTAAAGAGGTATAATTGAAATAGCCAATTTTCCCCATTTTGAATTTACAAAAATTGTAAAAGCTGTTTAAAATTAAATTATAAATACTGGCTTAATACATAATATGTAAGTATTAATTTAAAAATATCGAGAATGATTTTGTAATGAAAAATTCTATTAAATCGAGAAATAAGCTAAAATTGTAAGTTCATGCAATTTTGGTTTAAAAATACCAAATGAACTTGTAAAATTGTGTAAAAATTATATTTTAGTGTAAACGTAAGAATACAATGAATTATTCACCAAAATAAAATGTTTTGGGAATAATTATTTGTTTTATAGTGCAAAATATAAATTGGCTTTAAAAATCTTGAAAAATTTGGAAAAAATACCAAAACCTTAGGGGAAGCTTGTATATGCATATACATGCTATTTTGAAAGTATTGTGAGTGTAAAAATACATAGAAAAAAATTGGGTATCAACAGTATCTCTAGCCTCAACCCGAATCTGACAAGCACGATACACATATTCAGCTAACAGAGACTCTCCAACAGGAGTAGCAGCTAGAAGATGAACATTAATAACTCAGGATGTCTACTTATCTCAAATCAAAGTACGAGGACACATAAGAGTGGGTAGATCCCGGATCATTCAACGCAAGTGCATCAGATGAACAGACAAAAAGAATACCTGTAATTACTGCATTCGAGGCTTGAGCATCTTGTCTAGTAAATGCAAAAACTCTCGCCTGACCTCTACCACAATTTCTTTTTCTTTGATTCACAGTAGCACAGTTTCCAGCACCTCGACCTTTATTTCGGGTACCTGTAGCACTTGAAGTATTACGAGTAATCTGAGTTGGTGCAGCTGACTGAATATATGCCTGGCTGAAATTTCTTAGAGGCTAAGGGCAATCCCTCAAGTGATGTCCCAACTGGCCACACCAAAAGCACTCTCCAGTTAGAACACGACATTGGCCCAAATTTGATCTACCACAAGTTTGGCAGACTGGAGTAGTGGCATATGTCTGCATAGAATTACGATGTCCAGAAGATGATGGTCCCCTATTACCTTGTCTATAAGGTGGTCTGTATGTAGAGTGTGAAGACATGTGTTTCCCTGATTTCCTTCTCTTCTATTTTCACTAAAACCACCATTGAAAGCCCCTTCTATGGTGGCATTCTTACGTAAATCACTAGTTGTACGCTCCTCGCGTCCTTTGTTTTCAATCTTTCTAGCAAGTTCGACTATATCAGAGTAGGATAAAGTCTTCATTTGTGGGGCTATTGCAGTGTATAGATGACCAACCAACCCATCAATAAACCTCTGAACTCGAGCTTCTTCGGGATGCACTAAGTGAGGAGCATATATATAGCCAGCTTACAGAACTTAGTGTTATATGTTTACACATCCATATCCGGAGTCTGAACCAATCTCTCAAAGTCATTGGCATATTGTTGCATCATACTGTCTGGAAGAAAATGATTCTTGAACAACTTAGTGAATTCATCCCATGTCAATGGTATTGCTCCTGCTAGCCTTTCTAGCATATACAGTTTCATACCATGTGTTGGCCATATCCTCTAGTTTGTATGCTGCGAGCTCCACGGCTCTCTCACTAGAACATCTAAGAGCACGTAATGCCTTGAGTGTCCCATCCAAGAAACCTTGGGGATCTGCTGAATTGTTGGAACCTGTGAATATTGCTAATTTCAATTTCAGAAACTCTTGTAGGGATACTTCCTTATTTCCGAAAGTCTGAGCCTGTGCCGGTGCTTGTGTCTGTAAGTAGCCTGAGGAGCTGAACTTTCTCCCTTAGTAGGAACTAATGCCTCTAACACATTTAATAATCTTGCCATTGCATCTACAGGTAAGGCAACAGTAGGTACAATAGTTGGCACTGGTGATGGAGTGTTCTGAACTCCCTGCTGCTGCAGTTGATCTACCATAACAGCTTGGGTTTCACCCATGTTCCCAACTTGAGGTTGACGAGCAGTCTGTCTTCTAGTTTGATGAACCCCAACTTGACCGCCACCCCGAGTAGTACCACGTCCAGCATCATGTCCAGCAGATGAGGGTGTGCATGTCCTAGCCATCTGTGGAAGAAATATTCCAAATTCAATCTCAAGTTATCTCAACGCACGATCAAAGAATGAAAGAAGAGAAAACATTCCTAGATGTTCAGTAGCCTCAAGATCATAAGCATGGGCGCCTACATACCCATGAACAAGACTCTACCAAACATTGCTCCATGTCTCGGGACTTAAACCCTAAGCTCTGATACCAACTTTGTCACAATCCAATTTACGCTTGTGACCGGCACTTAGGAGCAAGTTCTCCTAAGTAAGCCTTATCGATAATTTTTCCGAAAATCGGGCAAATTTTCCCCTATTTTTGGATCATCCCAAAAATTTCATGTCTCATATCAGCAACCAAACAACCTAATAGCAATTCAACTGGCAATTGACATCTTACCAATTAGTCAAAATAAGTATCCACCATTACTAATTAACACACTAACAATCAGAAATGCTAATCTACCTCCAACTTTCATAATAAAGGACGATACTCAATATAAGACTATAATAAAAAAAGAATACTCATGACACTAAAATATTGACTATGGAGCGACTCTAAGAGTTTAATGAAACGACCATAACAATTGATAAAAATCTCCGCCCATGCAAACAAGTGTGAGGCTCACCAAGAATTCTCAACCTGTGCGCTCTAATTAACGAAATTCTCGCTTGGGTCAAGTGTTCTCTCTGTAAAAAAATTAGCGGGGAATGAGTCGCTAGCTCAGTGAGTTATAACACTTAGCCACAAATATTTTTATTTGAGGACAAGTTAGAAACATGCTAGTATATCAAATAGAAAACAACATAAAAATGCCCTTTCAGAAATAATAAATAATTTTCAGTCTCATCATGCTTTTCTTGTAGTAAAATATAACTAACAATTTGGCAATAAACTTGGTAACAACAGAATAATATCAATATTTACATTTTTGGGAGGTTTCAACGAATGGATCATGTAATTAGTATAACTGCAGAATTTTTCGCAAGAAGTCAAATATAACGGTAGTCCCTACTCGAGGTAAATAGGTAACTGTATGCTAGTTCTACCTTCCCACTAGCGAGGGCTATAACGGTAATCGGTAATTACAAGGTGCACCAGGTCTAACAAACCCGCTGTTAGCTGTGAGATCCTTCAAAGCCTACTCCTATTTATACTTGTCTCTGTATCTGTATATACTCATAGGAAATATTTTAAAATAACATAGGGCATTACGGTTCTTGTCAAATCATATAATTTCCTTTAGATAACAATAAATTTGAGTAATGGTCAAACAGATCTAGTGACAACGAAATTATTTAAAAACACGATATTCATCTCAAATAGCTATTTCGGTATCATATTGAGTAAAATACTTGTCCCACATGCAACTCAAAATAATCGGTAACATATTCATATTAAAAATAAAATCATGCGTAAATCATGCAAGTTATGAATACACTGCACCCACTTCTTCCTCCTTCTTTTTCTCATTTCCTTCTTTCTTTCTCTGCTCTTTTTCTTTTCGGTTTTTTCGTTGTTTCGAAGCTTTCTGCTCCATTTTGAAGTTAATAAAGCTTTCTAATTCGTTTGTTAACCCTTTACAAAGCCAGTGGGCCTTTTCGACCCCCTTATGTTTTGCTTTTCTTATATATATATATATATATATATATATATATATATATATATATATATATATATATATATATATATATATATATATATATATATATATATTGCTATTAGTTCTTATTTTATTTTTAATTGATGGTTGCTTATTATTATTATTACTATTAATATTATTATTATTATTATTATCAATATACCCCTATTTAAAATATAGGGTATAACAAAGCATCGTCCACCATAGCCTTTCCCGGATGATACAATATAGTGATATCATAATCCTTAAGCAACTCCAACGATCTCCGTGCCTCAAATTAAGATCTTTTTTCTTGAAGAAATGATGAAGACTGCGATGATCAGTGAACATTTCACAAGATACGCCATACAAGTAATGCCTCTAAATCTTCAATGCATGAACTATGGCATCCAAATTCAAATCTTGAACGAGGTGGTTCTTCTCATGGGGCATCAACTGATGAGAAGCATAAGCAGTAACTCTACCCTCCTGTATCAATACACAACAAATCCAAACTCTCGAAGCATCACAATATGCGGTATATGAACCTGAAGTTGATGGAAAAACCAATACTAGAGTTGTGGTCAAAGCTGTCATGAGCTTCTGAAAGCTTTCTTCAAACTCGTCCGACCATACAAATAGAGCACCCTTCTGAGTCAACTTGGTTAAGGGCAATGAAATAGATGAGAACCCTTGAACAAACCGGCGATAAAGCCTAGTAAACCAAGAAAGATGCGAATCTCGGTGGCTGAGGACGGTCCAGGCCAACTCTGAACCGCCTCTATCTTCTTCGAATCAATTTTAATACCCCTGTAGGAAACCACGTATCCCAAGAAAGAAATTTAACTGAGCCAAAAATCACACTTGGAGAATTTTGCATATAGCTTCTCCTACCTCAGTCTCTACAACACAACTCTCAAATGCTCCGCGTGCTCCTCCTGACTACGCGAATACTCCAGAATATCATCAATGAGGACTATGACGAACGAATCCAAATAAGGGCAAAATACATTGTTCATCAATTGCATGAATGTTGTTGGGACGTTGGTCTGCCCGAAAGACATAACAAGGAACTCATAATTATCATATCTGGTCCTGAAAGCAGTCTAAAGAATTGCGAGTCCCTGATCTTGAACTAGTGATAACACGAACGGAGAACACTCTCCTTCCCTAAAGCTGGTCGAATAAATCATCAATGCGAGGCAAAAGATACTTTTTCTTAATTGTTACCTTGTTCAATTGCCTATTATCAATGCACATTCTCATTGTACTATCCTTCTTCTTCAAAAACAGAACCGGCGCACCCTAAGGTGACACACTAGGCCGAATGAACCCCCTATCTAGGAGTACCTAAAGTTGCTCCTAGCTTTAATTTCTTCAACTCCGTTGGTGCCATACGATATGGTGGAACGGAAATGGGCTGCGTGCCCAGCACCAGATCAATACCAGAATCAATATTCCTATCCGGTGGCATGCCCGACACATTTGCAGGAAACACATTGGGAAAATACCTCACAATTTGAAAAGAATCGATACTGGAGTCTCAGCTCCAACATCTCTCACAAAAGCTAGATATGAAAGGAAACCCTTCTCAATCATATGTTGGGCCTTCAAGAAAGAGATCACTATGCTCAGAACATAGTCAGTCACACCACGCCACTCAATCTGCGACACATCCGGCATAGTCAATATGACTGTCTTAGCATGACGGTCTAAAATAGCACGATATGGAGATAACCAGTCCATGCCCAAAATGGCATCAAAGCGCACCATGCTCAATAGAAATATATCCCACTCGGGTCTCTAGACCCCCAATAGTCACCACACATGACCGGTACAACGGTCCACAACAATAGTATCGCTCACCGGGGTAGACACATGAATAGGTAAAGCAAGAAACTCTCGGGGCATACCCAAATAATGATCAAAATATGAGGACACATAAGAAAAGGTAGAACCGGGATCAAATAATACATATGCATCTCTGTGATAGACTGAAACAATACCTGTAATGATAGTATCTAAAGCAATACAATTTGGCCTGCTTGGGATAGCATAGAAATTAGTTTGGACACCGCCTGATCGGCCTCCCCTCTAGGGCGAACCATGGCTAACTGACCCCCACCCCTAGATGGTTGAGCGAGTGTGATGAAGAGACTGGTGCCTGATCTCTACCGACTAAATACTACAAGAATGTAGGAAGAGCGGGTCGTAACACCTTTTACCTGAATAGTGGTTCGGGATCGAATTTCCACAGGGATCTAGTAGTAGAGTTATATTATCCGTTTAGCCTAGAATTGCATTTGTATTTCTAATCGCACTTCAAATATTTTTGGATTTTTATATTTATAACTACTATTGTGAACCAAGGATTAAAGCTAAATTATGCTAAAGAAATATTGCTAGGTTATAATTAATAGGGAGAAAGGCATTAGGGTCGTGGCATCACCTAGGTAGTTAACTAACGAGTAGAAACTACTAAGGATAGATTGACATATTTGGGACTTATGCTATAACCGTTGCACAATTGTACCCACTCTCACACCTCTCGGTAGAGAGAGTGATTTTGCCTAATTGAGTCTCCCGAGACCAATTGGGTAGGCCAATTAGACCAAGCAACTAGGGTTCAAGTAGGGTGATTACTCTCTCGAGATTTAACCCGCTAAATGGGACTACCATTTCTCATGGGTCCATCCCAATTCCTTTTTGGGTTAATTTTGGGGTCATGGACTCTCTTTCTCAAGAAGAGTTAGACCCACAAAGCTAGAATCAGTATTTGCAACCACCAATCCTTAATTGAAACATAAAGTCAACCCAGATAACAAATAACCAATATCAATCTATCATTAGGATGAAACACTCATCTATTACCCATGCCAATGTTGAGCCACAACCCTAGATAATGGGTTTAGCTAGCCATAATTAAAGAGAAAAACTGAAGAAATAGAAGAAAAACTAAACATATTTATTAATTACTAAAGAGAAACTACAAGAATCTATTGAGAAAGTAATGCTAAAATGCCCAAAATAGGCTAAACTTTGGTTCTCACGAGCTAATACAAAACTTAACCTAAAATGGAAAATTGTTCTATTTATAGTGGGCTGGAAAAACTTGACAAAAATACCCCTGCGGGGTTAGTGCAGGCCGCGCAAAGACGACCGCGGCCACACAGGCTCTTTAACTTCACCTTTTTATATCTCTGAATCGTCTGGCGTGGGCCACGTAAAATGGTAGCACGACCGCTGACGGCTCGAGCGCAGACCGCGTGAATGAGATCGCGGCCGTCTGGCTTGCTTTTGACCAAAATAGCATCTCTGTGAAAGCTCTTGATGCGGGCCGTATGAATAGGCAGTGCAGCCACATAAGCTTAATGTGTGCTGCATAGATCTGACCGCGGCCGCGTGGTGAAAGCTCTGAATATACACCATCTCTGAATCTCCTAGTGCGGCCGCGTGCACTTTTGTGTTGTCCGCACTAGGCTCTTTTTCCATCAATTCACTTGGCCTTTGATACTTGAGTAGTTTTCACTCCGTTTTAAGTCAATCTTTGATATTTTGTCACTTTTTTGCTCAAACCTGCAATCAAGAACAACATATGAGCATTTTGGGACTACTTTGTAGCAAATTATACTCAAATCATAGGCAAGTAGGGGCATAAAATACGTTAAAATCCTACGTATTAGAGTTGAAGCCGATGTCTGGCCCCTTTGCTGGGATGAACTAGCAACCCGGCAAGGACACTGCCCCTCACATATGGCCTATCTCACCACACTTATAACAACTACCAGTGGTTGAAGAAGGGGACTGAAGGGAACCTCTCGCACCGGAGTGACTAGCAAATGCACTCGGCATAGAAGAACTGTGAGCTGAATGGGCACAAGATGAACTTTGAGCTGGTAGGGCGCCGAGTGATCGTTGGCCCTACTGAGATCCATAATGACTGTCCCTCCGATACTATGGGCGGGCCGACTAAGCAGGCCTGAAAGAACGACCTCTACTCTGCTGAAATTGGCCCCTCGAAGGAGCACTACTATAGTTGCCCGATCCTCGAGGCCTCTTGGCCTCCCTCTCCTGTCGCTCTTTAAGGCGAGCCGTCTCTATCTCACAAGCGATATCAACCACCTCCTCGAACGTAGCACCCATCACTCTATCTGGTCATAAGAATATGGACATAATACGTAAGGCCATCAACAAATCTCCCGATCCTCTCACGATCTGTCAGAACCAACCAGACGACATATTAAGCCAACTCAGAAAATCTTGACTGATACCATGACACAGTCATATCCCCCTATCGCAACCACTAGAACTATCTACGCAGCTCCTCTCTGCGGGACTGCAACACATACTTCTCCAGGAAGAGAATGGAGAACTGCTGCCAAGTAAGGGGCGCTACTTCAACAGGCCTACGCCTCTCATACGCCTCCCACCAGGTGAAGGCAGCACCAGAAAACTGAAAGGTGGTAAATGCCACACCATAGACTCAAGAATCCCTGTAGTACGAAGCATCCTCTGGCACTTATCTAAGAAACCCTACGTATCCTCGCCCTCTGCTCCACTAAATGTCAGAGGCCGGAGTCTACCAAACCTCTCAAGATGACGCTCCTCATCATCTAGCATAACTAGCACAACAAACTCCATAGCCGGTGAAACCGGCTAGGCTGGTGGTGCCCCCAGCGTCTGAAGTCCCTCAGGTGTACGAGCAGTAGGGGTCTGATTGCCTCCCTCGGCCTATGAAGTAGCTGCTGCTGTGGTGGCTGAAATTGCCAGAGCCATGCTAGTGCAAACTGATAGATCTATGTCAAGTCCTTCTGAAGACACGAAATCACGATGGGCACAGCAGGTGCCTGAAGTGGTGCTGCTGGAGCATGCATAGCTAGAGCCTGATCCTGAGCTAGGGAAGCTAGTGGAACTATAGGTGCTGCCCTTGCTGCTCTGCCTCTGCCACGACCACGACCGTGTCTATGGCCTCTGGTGGCACTGATAGTCGTCCACCCTGTCCGGTAGCTCGTATCCACACCAGCTATGAGAGAATAGAATAACAGAAGTTTAGTACTCGGATCAACAAGGTTGCACGACAAGAATTTCAAGAAGATGAAGTTTTTCTTAATGGTCCTGCATCCTTTCGAGGATAAATACAGACGTCTCCATACCGATCTGCAAGAATCTACTAAACCGGCTCATGACTTGCGATACCTATGTAACCTAGGCTCTGATACCAACTTTTCACGACCCCAAATACTGGTAGTGATGGCGCCTATCACATTACTAGGCAAGACGGACCAAGTGTCAAACCACAACCCATTTACATTTTTAATAAATCATTTGCTAACACGGTGTAATTAGCAATTATCATAATAAGTGTTTAAAATATAAAGTTAGATATGAGGATGTCCATAAGACATAACAACTATACAGCCCACACTGATCGGGTGTCACAAGTCTAGAGCCTCTAATACACGTGTGAATAACCTACTACATATATAGTCTGGGAATGCGGAAAAGTACTAAGATAGAAGGGAGAAATCATGGCTGCGGATGCCATGCAACTACCTTGAAATCCCCGGCAATTGCTGAACGACTGAAAAGCTCTCACTCGGCCCCTGAGGAACCTGGATCTGCACGCATTATGCAGGGATTAATGTGAGTACTCCGACCTAGTGAGTGATAAACATAAATAATGACTGAAAGTAAGAAAATACAAAAAAAATACAAGGCATTCTATAATGAAGCTGTAAAACATCATTTGAAAACTATTAATTAGTGTAAACCAAGTAAATCTTCTTTCAATATGTACAACATATAATTGACAGATAAATAATGCAAAATAAACAGATAGAAGTTTGCCCCTCAGGCTTAGTATCCACGAATCAGCCCCTCAAGCCATGTCTTAGTACAGTACCAGTCCTTCGGGCTCAATCTCATATCACAACTGGGTACCCACGTTCACTGGGGGTGTACAGACTCCGGGAGGGGCCCCTTGGCCCAAGCAATTACAAGTCATCCCGTGACATCAAATCTAGGCCCTCAGCCTCATATCAATCAAGCCACCTCATGGCGTATATATGTATCTCAGGTCCTCGACCTCATTTCAGTATCAGTGTTCCTTACAATATAGGCCATCGGCCTTATTTAGTCCAAAATCATCACAAGCCCTTAGGGCGATAGAAAAATAGTATTTTCAGCCCAATATCATTTAAAATATCATTTAAGTCTTAAAACAGGGAAAGAATAGTTGAATAGTAAAACAGTGGATATTATCAGGACTAAGTTCAATTAATAAGTCAAAGCAGTAAGAAAATAATAATGAAAATCCCTGAAGGGTTCAAATAGTTGGCTCGAAGCCCAAATATGGCATCCAGCCCAAGTCATGATGATAACAAATAAGTTTCAGCCAAATACGCGGTAAAATTATCAATCGGGATGGACCAAGTCACAATCCCCAATAGAAAACGACCTCACACTCATTATCAGGAGCGTGTCTCACCTTAATATAGCACTACGATGTGCAAATGCGGGGTTTCCAACCCTTATGACATCATTTACATTCATTACTCACCTCGAACCGGCTAAATCACTAGCTCGCGACGCCTTTGCCCCTCGAATCGGCCTCCACGCACGTTGAATCTATCCAAAATCAGAACGAATACGTCAATATTCTAAGGAAACAAGGCTCAAGCGAAAACAATCAAAAATTCCAAAAATTCTAAAATTAGCAAAACCCAAGCCCCCGGTGCCACTTCTCAAAAACTCAGAAATTTTCACATCAACGGGTTTCTTATCCTCCCACGAGTTCATACATATTAAAAGTTCTCAAATTCGACCCTAACAGGTCCTCAAATCCCCAATCAAAGATTCAAAATTCCAACCCCTAGCTTTTCTATTTTTAGCTTAAGTTTCCATGATTTTATAGGTGGATTTCACAATAGAATCAAGTTTTAGGTCCGAAATTCTTACCTCGAAATGTTTCCCCTTGAATCTCTCTTTAACCTTCTTCAAAAACCTCTCAAAATGATCAACTATGGAGGAAATGAGCCCCAAAATCGCGGAAGAAATGACATCAAATATTCTGCCCACGTTTGTTTTTCCTTCATCGTGATCGCGTCACTACCCTCGCGATCGCGAAGAACAAATCTTCAAAACCCAAAAATTACACTACGTGAACGCGACATAGCCTACACGAACATAATGCCTCTGCCTCCTACATCTTCGCGAACGCGAGCTCCCTCACGTGAACATGATGAACAAAAGACCCTGGGGCCCCCTAACCCAAATTACTCTATGCGATTGCGAGTCCCCTCTCGCGAATGCGATGCAGTGAACCCAACCTTCCGCGAACGCTAAGCCTTTTACGCGAATGCGAAGGCTTAAATATGGACTTTCTCAATTCCTTCTACGCGATCGTGATGCACCCTACGCGATCGCGAAGAGTTAATTCTTTGCAACAGCTAAACCCAAAATCTGCAATCTTTTAAGACACAAAATGGTTCGATTGACCACCCGAAACTCATCTGAGGACCCCGGGACCTCAACCAAAAACACCAACAGATCCTAAAACATTATTTAAACTTGTTCCAATCATCAAAACACCTCAAAGAGTATCAAATCACTCAAAACACATCGGATTCAACCCTTAGTTTCTAAAATCTTCCGAAATACGTTTTTGATCAAACACCCAACCAAACCACATCTGAATGACCTAAAATTTTGCGCAGACATTTCAAATGACACAACGAAGTTACTGAAACTCTCGGAATTCCATTCCGACTCTTATATGAAAATCTCACCTATCAACCGGAAATCGCCAAAATATTAACTTCGCCAATTCAAGCCTAATTCTACTCCGGACCTCCAAAACCAATTCAGATTATACTCCTAAGGCATAAATCACCCTCCGAAGCTAACCTAATCATCGGAACTCCCATGCGATCCCTCATAAGTCAACATCCAGTTGGTTTTTCCAACTTAAACCTTCTTAAAAGAGACTAAGTGTCTCATTTCTTAGCAAATCCTCTCCAAACACAAACAAATTAACTCGATCACATAAAATACGAATAACGAAGCATAAAAAAGTAGAAATGAAGAAAACAAAGCGGTAACTTATGAGACGACTGACCGGGTCGTCACAATAAATTAGCTGAATAATTGAAACATCTGGATCACGAAAGTGTTAATTTCATGAAAATCTTTTGTCTGGTATGATTTTTGATAATCTTGAAACAATATCTAAGTAGGAATTCAAATAAAACAATGGAGTATCAGATTATCTGATGCTATATTACGATGAGTTTAATTGACAGTGTAAAATAATTTTTATATTATTATGTTACCTAAAAAATAACTAAGCTACTTTTTTCATAAAACAGAAAATTTGCACAACGAAGTAAATAACACTAAGGGGTTGTTTGGTATTATGGGTAAAGTCAAAATAGTTTTGGGATAAAAATTTACTACTGTCTTATCTCTTATTTAGTTATTAATCCTTGGATAAAATTATCTCTGAATTAAAAATAATACCAAAATAGCTTATGCGTGCCAGAGAATAAATTATTAATTTCAGGATAAAACAGTAAAATTGACAATCACATTAATGCAACATACCAAAAAATCAATAAAAAATCATCCCAAAATAACTAACCCCAGCATAACTTGTCCTCAAACCGAACTAACCCTATACAACAACAACAACAACAACAGCAACCCAGTATAATTCCACTTATTGGGGTCTGGGGAGGGTAGTGTGTACGCAGACCTTACCCGTACCCTTGGGTAGAGAGGCTGTTTCCAAATAGACCCCCGACATCCTTCCCTCCAAGAACTTCCCACCTTACTTTTGGGGAGACTCGAACTCACAACGTCTCGATTGGAAGCGGGGGTTGCTTACCATCAGAACAACCCCTCTTATCTTCGAACTAACCCTATAATAGTGTAAAAAATGCAGTACCCTATATAAGTTAAATCCTATTATGATTCAACCAAACATTGCTTTTTCTTCCTCCTCTTATTGGAGGATAGGCCGGATAATGGGTTCTCTTTGGGAGCATCCAAGGGGCATGAATAATGGAATAAGTGACCATTTTCTCATAGATGTATTGGAAGACTACTTTAGGAAGATTGTCCAAAGAAAAATTTGCAGATTATTTGGGAAGATCAGATTTAAGTAATTGATGATTAAAAACTCTAATTAATTGAAGATTAGCAAAACATCTAAGGACTGAGTGTATGATTCGTTAAAATTCAGATGCATGCCAGAGCACATTGCTTTCATTCTACTGGAAACTTAATAAAGCAGGCCACTAAACATTGCTACATGCTTTGTTAGGATATTACTTTTATTTTTATTTTGCTCTTATAGTTATCTATAAAATATCCTCTTACTTATCTGATTCGAAGTATTGCTGTACTCATTGACTTGTCATTAATTTGGAACTTCGATTAAGAAAAGAAAAAAGAAAACACGTAGCAGGGTTTTGAGTCATTTTTAAAAAGTCATATATATTCAACTTATAACGTGTGACTCTTATTAAGATTGATGAAGCAACTAGTTATCATGCAAAAACAAAATAAATTTCGAAGCCATAAATCACAAAATGGAGGTAAGCAACTAATTGCTCTTTACCGTAACACAATCCAACATAACCGATAAGGTTATTAATTTCTTGATGAGGAAAGTGACAGTGAGATAAGAGCTGATAAATAATTTGGTGTCAACTTGCCATTCCATATATATAATCCAACTTTACTCACTGCAAGTGATGCTATGTGCAATTAATTATCATAAGAGCATCCAATTAAAGCCGCAATGGTTTGATAAGAGCTAATTAATCAGTCAACAAATAAGCACTACATATCAAATGTTAGTTGTCACTACAAAAGGTAATCTGAGCCCAAACACATTTAACACGCCCAACTAACCCAGAGATTAATGGGTTGAGCTACAATATTTTAGTTCATGGGTCAATTTGGGTTGAGCTCAAGTTAACACATTATTTTTTATAGCCCATTATGAACTATTTAACATCCCAAATACAACTCATGACTCTCACTCACAAAAGATCTCAACCCAACTTATCTAGAAATTTACTTAATTTTTTTTTGTGATTTTTTTTGTTTCTGCGCCACCCACCCTCCCTCCTAACCCCACCTCCAATCCCCCCTAATCCCCTAAAAACAATTTCACTTTTTTTCTGTATTTTCAATTTTCTTTTTTTATTTTTTTATTTTTATGCACCACCTACCCTACCCTCACCACCACCACCACCTCCACCCAGGCGCAAACCCCCTCAAAAAAATTTTACTTTTTTTTACATTTTTAATTTTTTGTTTTTTTTAATTTTTATGCACCCCCACCCTACCCCACACGTACAAACCTCTCAAAAAAAAATTTTACTTATTTTTTGTATTTTTGATTTTCCGTTTTTTTATTTTTATGCACCACTCACCCCGGCCAACCCACCCCACCCCTCATCCCCAATTTATAAAATATTTGTCAACTTACATATTTTAAGATAAAATAATTTTTTTATGCAAGATTAGCATAATTCTAAAACATGGGTCAAGATAGGGGATTGTCACTTGCCGTAAAACTTCTTCACTTTAATGTGCTACTATCATAATAAGTTGATGGTACAATTGCGGGTCAGGACTATTTGACTTCTATAAATTGTTATTATTACTTGTCAAAAAAGCAGCAAATGAACAATATAATTTGAGATGGATTAGAACAATCTTTCAGATGCCAAAAGTCACACATTATCTACTGTAAACCCATCTTTTGTTCTTATTAAAATAGGATAAGTCTTTCTTTTAAGGATTTTATCAGGGCTTTTGTGCTTGCTCCATTTTAACTTTCGCAGTATGGGTTTTTGTTCACCAAAATTTTGTATGGGAAACACTTGAGAATCAAAGATAAATCACAAGAATCCAAAATTAACTCTACCAAGCTAGACAAGGAGAAACAATGCAAAAAAAAAAAAAAGAAAAGGCTAAAGAAGAATAACCAAAAAAAATGAGACTTTTTGTGGCACAGAATCTTTTTTGCTATAAATCTCCAAACACGATAACCATCAGCTCAATATATCCAACCGGAAAACACAATTTCAAGGTGGCTATTCGTGCAGAACTTTTGTGCAGTGAAAAGACATCTCTTCTCTCTTCTTTTGCTTGTCAAAACGATAATTTTATTTTTGTTTTTTGTATAATAGTTTGAAGCTCCAAAACCTTCTTGTAATTGAAAACCAAACCAAAACCAAAAAGGAATTGGAAGCCAATATACCCAAATCAAAAGGGATTGAATTTAGCCATTGACTGGAAAAGTAGTTGTGAAGGTCTTTCTTTAATGTGTGACAAATCTTCTCAAAGAACTTTTTAGAGCAAAATTAGTAGCTGTACATGCGCAGGTGTTGGTTGCTGATCAACCACATGAACAACGTTCAATATTGGAACATTTATGATATATGCACGACAATCATTCTGAACCTGATCACGTCTTCATTATATACTACTACATATCATTTAGGATCTCATCATTATGAAGAACTTATAATTCAGGTGCATGATTAGTGGTAAGAGCTAGATCAAGAAAACTAAGTTCTCACTTAATTCTTTGAGAATTTACTTTCCCCCAAGTTATGGTGATTTTCACAAAAACAGCAAACTCAATCATTTGCAAAATCATTCAATCGCCTACTTCACCAAACATTAGGTGATCATTAGATTATTTTCCATGAGAGCAATACAAAAGCCATAGCATCATTCAGCATTACGTGAAAAATAAAAGACATTTCCACCGCCGACGTACGATAAACGGACAAAGGCCGCCTACAAATAACCAAAAAGAAGTGCTTTAATAATACCGATAATATCGTTAAAGAAAAGACACTTTAGAAGAAAAGGACACGAATCTCGTTATTTTGTAAGTTTGTGTTTTGTCTTTACACATAAAGAAGATAATGTCAAATGATTCATGTTGTCGTCTAAACTATGTAATTCGTGGTACAATGTTGACTCACCAAAAGATTATAGTAAACCATGTACAATCTGTCATTTGGCCTCCATATCCACTAACTATTTATTTAATCTTCCTTGTCTTTTCCTCGATGTTATTAGAATTTTTCCCTGAAGTTTTAATGTATTAGGACCTTCTTTTTTAAATGAAGGAAAAAACACCTCTAAAAAGGAATAAATCTTCATAAACTTGTCATTTTCTTGGAAGAGAAGTTTTGTACTTCTATAAATTGACGTCTTCTTACAATTAGGACAACAATCTCCACAACGTAGTCTTTACGTGAATTGTGTTTAAAGGAAATTATTCTCTCAAAAAATGTATATTTTTTATTTTTATATTAGTGATAAATTATATATGTAGATTGATTGACCAAACCATAATAAATTTATATGCCTAATTTAGTATACTTTTCTTTTAAACTCTGTTTTATCATCCACCAAACTTTACATTATTAATTTACGCATGTACCATATTATACTGATCGCAACAAATATCCTCAGGCACCTTGTAGACAAGAACAAGCCTCATCATGAGATCCTTATTTGAAAAGGTACAAGACCCCAAGATAATTGTTAGTTGGATAAGAACATTCTCAAGATAAAATAATATACTCCTTCGTTTATTTTTACTTGTTAATAATTTATATTGTACTTCCCTTTACAAATAGTAACTGACATATATATTTTATCATAATAACCATAATAATGTAGCATTTTAAAAAGTCTCAGAGAAATAGTTTGTGAAATGAGTAGTTAATGCCTTAATGGTTAGGATTAAGGAAGAAGGAAAAAGTATCTTTCTCTTGATGTGCTAATAGAGAAGTAAAAATAGACAAAATATTAGTACAGTGAAGTAAACGGGAAGAAATAATTACCGACAACTTGCCCTATTTAGGAACTTGAAGAATGATGATTGTTATAAAAATCATCAAAAGGTCTTCCAAGACCACCAGATTCTTCAATTGTCTATTTGGCGTTTCTAAATGTTGAACGGCGATTCGATTATAAAGAAAATATTTAAAACGCAACTAACAATATGACAATAAAAACTTTTAGGCCTACGCATACCTTTTGTCTTATGCTTTAAAGGATTAAAGTAAACAATCTCTTATAAATATTTCCTTTTGATTAATTACATCAGAAGGAATTGGTACATCACTTAATATGTGTAAGAAAAATGATACTATATATATAATTGTTGTAAAAATAATGGTCGAAACAATATATATCTTTTTGTATATATATACATTCTGTATATTACATACAAAAAATTATAAATTTAATATATTTTTTCAGCTACTAAATATAAATAGTTTCTGATTTCTGGCACAGAATAAAAGCAATAATAACACATGTGTAAAGCACACCATCTATTTTTCGGTTACCATGCATGCTCCCGACTAGTCCATCTTAGGCTATATGTATCACGCCACTAACATGAGGCGAATTGATATGGGCGGATCGAAGAGATAGACGGACGGATGTGGAGGAGTACTTACAACACGTGAGGCATATTTCAGATTGGAAAGAAGTTATTAAACAGTGAGGTTTTATAGGTTTCTTTTTGAATCTCTCTTAGACTGAAAAGAACTTCTCTCCCCTTTCTGATTTTCTAAATTCAGTTTTCAATTACTAATCCCCAAAAAATTCCCCCTCTATTAGTCCCAAATGACCTCTATTTATACCAAAGGCAGTCCCCTTTTTCAGCTCATTTCCTTTTACTTTTACCTTATTATTATTACTCTTTTACTCATTTTACTTTCCAGCTCAATATTCTCCTCCTTAAGTCTACTTTTTACCCTTTTATCATTACTGATAATGTTTCTAATTCCAATTAAGCAAACACTCTAATTACTTTGTGGCCCCCCTCTACCAATTAGTTCGAATTAAAGTCGTTGGGCCCTTACTACTCAGTCAAACCAGATTTTCCTTATTTTTCTACTCCTAAAACACCCATGGATCCTACTAACTGCTACTGTTCTGATTCAGATCATCAGCAAACAAAACCAAACTTAAAACTATCTAAGACTAAAATTTGATTACCAGCTATAATCAATCCTTAATACCAATTTGAACAAAATCAAATAACTAAACACTATCAGAAATACTTATTTCAAAGCATTAATCATGAAAAATCATCCATTACTGGAAAATCATGAATTGAACTGATCAGCTCAGTTCTTCAATTCAAGTAATTAGAGGCTCATCTAATTGCACACTTGGAACAGAAATGAAATAGGCTAGCAATGCCACTGACACTTTGAACAAAATCAACTATTATCCTGTTTTTCCCTTCGACTTTTAAAACTAATTAATCGACGATACTTAACGGATCGATTACACATAATTGGTAATAAATAAGCAGAATCAAATATACAAACAGGCACACATGTAATTTCAATGACATTTTGATAGTGACATTGAGTTACCACACATTCAACTGATCGACGACATTAATTGAATCGACTTTACGAATTTACAACACACGTAATCAGATAGCAAGCAAACAGAATAAAAATAGAAGAACTAGGTGATTCATGTGGTTTTGGACAGCATAGGGAACTTATGACTAATCATTCGAGGATGTTACTCAAGTCGAATATGTATTCTATAACAACCACAACTGGCAACAAATAGAAGTAAATGACCAAATAAAAGGTCTATGAAGATGATAGATTTAAAGGAAAAATAATTAAAAAATCAAATAAATTAAAACAACATGAAAATGAACACGAAAATAATCACAAACGAAATAGAAGGACAGGAAAACTTATCTTCTAAAGCTTATGAACAAACGACCTAGTCTCGAACCAGATTTGCCGATTTGAGGTCGAACGGGCTTTAATTAGGGTGTTCTCACCTGAGAACATCCTGATTAAAGTCTATTAGACCCCAATACTTTGTTTAATTGGACAAAACTCTATGGTTTTTGGATTTTAGGGTTCGTAGAGGTCTATTTGGGGTTCGACTCTTTCTGGTTAGATTCGAACCAAACCAAGCATGGTTTGGTCACGAGGGAGGTCAGGGGGGTAACTGGCATGATTTTGGGTTGGTTGCTGAAGGCTGAAGTTTGACTCAAATCTTCAAATGAATATTCGAGAGGATGTAGTTTGATTCGAGAGAGATTGTTTGTGGATTCGTGTTCAGGGGGTTGAGGTGTATTAGGGGTGTTAATTTGGTGACCATTGGCATCAACGCCGCCGGGTTTCGAGCTTGGGGTTTCCATGGCGGCTGCTAGGGATTGGGGTATTCCCTGTTCATCTTTGAGAGAGATGATGGAGATGGGGGGTTGGCTATGGGGGTGTGGGGTGTGAGATAAGGTTTATATACGGTGATGGATATAAGATCCTGGTCATTGGATCAAGTTGGACTGATGGCTAGGATCTATTTGCTGATAAGGAACGGCGTCGTTCAAGTTAAATAAGGCAGGGTCGATCTCAGAGTTAAACGGGTCGGGTGCTGGGGAAGGTTTGGGGTCGTTGGATGAGATTGGATGAACGGCCCGGATCCCGCGTCTTTATACAATGTCGTTTGGCTTAGTGAACGGTCTGATCTGGGCCATTTTATTGATTTTATCAACGGCTCAAAAATGGGGTTCTGAAACGGTGTCGTTTGGGGAGGCATCTGATGAGAGACCTTGTCTTTGGACTGGGTCAATATACATTGGGCCTAAATGCTTTTGGGTCCAAATGAGTCCAAGTCCGATTTTTCTTCTCTTTTCGTTCTTTCTTTTATTAACCAAAATCATATAAATTCCTAAATAATTTGTAAAATCAAAAAATGAAATTACACAAATATTAATTTAACACTTATAAAAATAAAATCACACAATGACAAAAAATGCATATTTTTCGATGATTTTCCTTTTAACCAAACTATGGTAAATTGATTTCTAAATGCACAATTAACTCCTAAATGCATGCGACATGTATTTTTTGTATTTTTTAATTGACTATAGCAAGGTGAGTGTTTACAGAAAAAATAATTACCAAAATCGTCACGTATATTCTCATAATTGTACCCAAAAGTAACTTGTTTTATTTTTTTCGATTTCTTTTGGAATTGTTTCTGTGAAGTAAAAATCATGTGCTCATAGCTGCCCCTCTTTGTTCGATAATATGAAGGCTTTTTGTGCAAAGAGAAAGTGAGCAGACACGAGCGATTTTTGCCCGTTCGAGTACTCCGTGTGAAGCATTTTTTTTTAAAAAAAAGATTTGACCGAACCTTTGCTTCGAAGGTTTCCTACATGTCCTGGGCTAAACAGGAATCAGGTCAATGTAGTTCGGGAACTTTTGGTAGCTGGGACTACCGAAAAGCTGTGATTTTGCTGTTGTTGCTGCTGTTTCTGCTTGCTGAGCTCCTTTTTACACCAAAATAAAAAATAAAAAAACTAAGCTAGCTAACCTATCGACTACGAGTTACAAGGCTCCTATCTATAAATCTCTTGAAGCTTGATCTTGAGTCTTGGCTGGTTCTTGAAGCAGACTATGATCTGAATCTTGATGCTCGTCAGCAGTTACGTCTGGTGCATTCTTCAGCTTTGGATCAAGGCGGGACATGCGAAGCTTGTGACTTCAATCATATCTTGAGCAGTCCAACTCCTTCTCCACTTCAGAACTTTAAATTCACTTCTTTTGTTCTTTTATTTATTCCAGATTGAGACTCATTCTTTTGGTCATGTCGAATCCTTTGTTTTGAGGTCAACCTGCTTAATATACCAATACAAACAAACGAACGAAATTTTCTGCCCCAGTTTTTGTTAGAAAAATTTCGTGAGTCAGTTGTGACACATATCTAAGTGATCAGATTAGGATTGTGTATCCTTGTGAATGAATCCAGGTTATGCTAAGAAATGACTGGGTTATGCCAGAAAAAAACATGGTCAACGGGTTATGCCAGGACGGAAAGAAAAAGCTCCCTAGGTTATTCTAGGGAGAACCTCGGTTTTTTTTTCGGGATTTGGAAAAAAAAAAGTTCCGAAATTTTTTTGCCGAGTTTTGGAAAGAAAAGGCTCCTTGGGTTGTGCCAGGGAGATTCTCGATTTTTTTTTTGGATAGAAAAATCTCCGCGATTTTTTGGCCGGGAGATCCTCGATTTTAGCCAGGATTTGGATAAAAAAAGTTCCGCGGTTTTTTAGCCGGGAGATCTTCAATTGTTTTGCCGAGATTTAAATATATAAAGCTCCAAGGTTTTTATGGCCAGGAGATCCTCAATTTTTTGGTCGGGATTTGGATAGAAAAAGCTCCACGATTTTTTGACCGGGAGATCCTCGGTTTTTTGAACGGGAATCGGATAGAAAAAGCTCCACGGTTTTTTGGCCGGAGATCCTCGGATTTTTGGCCGGGATTTGGATAGAAAAATCTCCGGGGTTTTTTGACCGGAGATCCTCGGTTTTTTTGGCCGAGATTTAGATAGAAAAGGCTCCACGTTTATTTGGCCAGGAGATCCTCGATTTTTTGGCCGGGATATGGATAGAAAAATCTCCACCGTTTTTTGGCCGGGAGATCTGTGATTTTTTGGCTGGGATTTGGATAGAAAAAGCTCCACGGTTTTTTGGCCGGGAGATCCTCAGTTTTTTGTCGGGAGATCCTTGATTTTTTGGCCGGGATTTGAATAGAAAACGCTCCACGATTTTTTGGCTGGGAGATCTCGGTTTTTTGGTCGGGATTTGGAAAAGGAAAAGCTCCATGATTTTCTGGCCAAGAGATCCTCGAGTTTTTGTCCGGGATTTGGATAGAAAAAAGCTCCACGATTTTTTGGCCGGGTGATCCTCGATTTTTTTGGCCGAGATTTGGATAGAAAAAGCTCCACGATTTTTGGCCGGGAGATCCTCTATTTTTTGGCTAGGATTTGGATAGAAAAAGTTCTGCGGTTTTTTAGTCGGGAGATCCTCGATTTTTTTTTTGCCGGGATTTGGATAGAAAAGCTCCACGGTTTTTTGACCGGGGTATCCTCGGTATTCTGGACGGGATTCGGATAGAAAAAGCTGCATGGTTTTTTGGCATGGAGATCCTCGGATTTTTTGCCAGGATTTGGATAGAAAAAGCTCCACGGGTTTTTTGCCGGGAGATCCTCGGTTTTTTGGTCGAGATTTGGATAGAAAAAGCTCCACGATTTTTTAGTCAGGAGATCCTCGGTTTTTTGGCCAGGATTTGGATAGGAAAAGCTCCACGGTTTTTTGGTCGGGAGATCCTCGATATTTTGGCCGGATTTGAATAGACAAAGCTCCACTGTTTTTTGGACGGGAGATCCTCGGTTTTTTGGCCGGGATTTGGAAAAGAAAAGGCTCCTCGATTTTTTGGCCGAGATTTGGAAAAGGAAAGGCTCCACGGTTTTTTGGCCGGGAGATCCTCAGTTTTTTGGCCGGGATTTGGATAGAAAAAGCTCCACGATTTTTTGACCGGGAGATCCTCGATATTTTGGCAAGGATTTGGATAGGAAAATCTCCACGGTATTTTGGCCGGGAGATCCTCGATTTTTTGGCTGGGATTTGAATAGAAAACTCTCCACGGTTTTTTGGCCGGGACATCCTTGGTTTTTTGGCTGGGATTCGGAAAAGAAAAAGCTCCACGGTTTTTTGGCCGGGAGATCCTCGATTTTTTGACCGGGATTTGGATAGAAAAAAGCTCTACGATTTTTTGGCCGGGAGATCCTCAATTTTTTTCGTCGGGATTTGGATAGAAAAAGCTCCACGGTTTTTTGGCCGGGAGATCCTCGATCTTTTGGCCAGGATTTGGATAGAAAAAGCTCCTTTGTTTTTTGGCCGGGAGATTCTTGATTTTTTTGCTGGGATTTGGAAAAGACAAAGTTTCGCGATTTTTTGGCCAGGAGATCCTTGGTTTTTTGGCCGGGATTTGGATAGAAAAAGCTCTACGATTTTTTGGCCGAGAGATCCTAGGTTTTTTTGCCGGGATTTGGATAGAAAAAGCTCCACAATTTTTTGGCCGGGATTTGGATAGAAAAGGCTCCACGATTTTTTGGCGGGAGATACTCAGTTTTTTGGCCGGAATTTCGAAAAAAAAAAGGTTGCTTGGGTTATGCCAAGATATCCACGGTTTATGCCGATGTTTTGGAAAAGAAAAGTCTCTTTGGGTTATGCCAGGGAGATCCACAGGTTATGCCAGGATTTTTATAGGAGTGGGATCCTATGCTATCATGATTTCCTTTGGGATTTTCATTTTCATTTCCTTTCTTTTTTTTCTTCTTTATTCCAGATTGAGACTCACCCTGTAGATCATCTCGAATCTTGTGCCTCAAGGTCAAACCTGCTCAAACACCAAAACAAGCAAGGACGAAATTTTTCTGCCACAGTTTTACTAGGAAAATTTTTTGAGTTATTTGCAATAAAAATCTGCGGGAATGATGGGGGGATTAGAAAGGCGCAACTCAGGGATTGGAGCTCCAATGTTTGCAAAAGGCAAAACACTCAACTCAGGTAATGGAGCCCTAATGGTGGCTAAGGAAAAAACACTTAACTCGAGGATTGGAACCCTAATGTTGGCTAAGGAAAACTGCTCAACTCAGGGATTGGAGACCTAATGTCGGCTAAAGGGGAAAATGCTCGACTCAGGGATTGGAGCCCTAATGTTGACTAAAGGAAAATCGTTCAACTCAGGGATTAGAGCCCTAATGTCAGCTAAGAGAAAATCGCTCAACTCAGGGATTGGAGCCCTAAGGTCGGCTAAAGGAAAATCGATCAACTCAAGGATTGGAGCTCTAATATTGGCTAAAAGTAAACCGCTCAACTTAGGGATTGGAGCCCTAATTTTGGCAAATGCAATTGGGAATGGAGGCCCTATGTCTAAAAAGCTCAACTTAGAGATTGGAGCCCTAATATTGGCGAAGAAGGTTGATATCAGGGATTCTAATCTAAACCCTTTTTTTTTTGAAATTTTCTTCTTATTTCTCTTTTCATTTTTTTTTGCTTAGTAAAAATGCAGGAAAGAATTCGGAGAGAAACTTCCCATTTGCATTGATTATTTGCTACAAAGTTGTTTCTAGCATTTGCGCACTTCTTTTTCCTCTTTCGTTGGACCTGTTTCAAATTTTTCTAACAAAGAACAATTGTTAGTTTGAAACAGTGGTTGATTATGTGGCCTTGATTATTTTTGATCACTTGATCTCGGCCCTTTCGACTACAACTGGTTGCTTCCTAAATACCAATTGCATTTCAACATTTGGAGAAACTCCAACTTTTCCAGACTTTGTCATGACGATTGGTCGGTGGGACTCAACCGTTTGACTTTATTTTTCCTTTGTAGACCTTTCCTTTCTGACATTCTTGCTTTTTCTCTTCTTCTTTTTTTGGTTTTTTATTCCTTTTTTTGGACATCTGGGAACTTTTGGCTCCTCAAACTTGTTGCAACGGATAGTTGTTTGGGACTTACCTTTTCCAACTTTATTTCACCTTCGTAGGCCTTTCATTTTCTGGCTTCTTTTTTTTCAACCTCAGCTTCAAAGCATTTGGGATCCTTTGGATTTTCAAATCTTTGCCGAGATGGTTAGCCACGTGGGACTTGACCTTTTCAATTTCAATTGCCTTTTTACGTGCTTTAATTTGATTTTCTCCTTCCAAGAGTTTTTTATTCCGGAGCATCGGCCGTTTTGGCCAGCCGAGGTCAAATTGATGCACCTGTTGAGGCTGGGTGCTTTTTGCACATTAGCGTGTATCAAACGAAAGCCATGTAAATTAGTCGTGCCATCCTTTGTTTTTCTTGGTTCCGGAATAGTGTTAAACCAAAAGGGATTCAAAGAGAAACAAACAATTGAATGGAGAATGAGTTTAAAACTAGATGTGTCCCTTTCGAGGAAAGGAGAGAAGGACTTATCTGGAGTACATGCGGACTTCAATGGACATGACATGCCTTTTGGACTGTATGTCTGATCTGTGTAAACCGTCCGACTCAGAAATTCATCACAACTTTGCCTTGAAACCGAAGAACCTTTCCAGGACTCTGTTAATGGCGATAGCTGTGAGGATCTTATTTTTTATCATGGGCGCCCTTTCTGGGTTTTTACGAGCTGACTGATCTCACTTCTCTTCTCACCGTTGTCTTATAGTACTTTTTGCGAGTTTTTACTAACAAGACTCTCTTATTTTCCATTTCTCTACTTACCATCGCCTCACGGTGCCCATGTGGGCTCTCTGTTGGAAACACGTTTCAAATGCAATATACTAAACGTGTGTTCTTTTGTAGGTTTTGATGAATGTCAAACAAAGCAATAAGCGATATATAGCAGTGCTCAAGGACAAGCACATAATGGATGCATTACAAGAAGCTCAAGACAATGCTTGGAAATGTTATAATTGAGTCAATATTAATTGTGATCTTGATTCCTCAATCTTGGCTCATAACATGGCTTCTCTACTAAAATTATTTTTTCCAAAATCATGCATATTTAAAGTAAGTGTCAAATGATTTTAAACTATGCATATTTACATTTGTTAAAATGTTTTCCAAACATGCCTCAAAAATCTGGGCTAAGATAATCGATTATGTACTTATGATAATCGAGTATCTCTAAGCCAAGACTGCATGACAATCGATTATGAATTAATGATAATCGATTGTGAGTAAGCCAGTTAACATCAGGTTTTTTCAAACTGCATAACAATCGATTGTGTACTTTCGATAATCGATTGTTAACTGAGGCAAAGTTTTCAAAACTCATAAAAATCGATTATGAACTAATGGTAATCGATTGGAATGAGAAAAATGTCTCCCAGTGATTTTAAGTAAATTAATAATCGATTGTGGCTTTTGATAATCGATTATATATGAGACAGTAAGTTTTGAAATTAATTAATAATCGATTGTGGCTTTTGATAATCGATTATATATGAGACAGTAAGTTTTGAAATTAATTAATAATCGATTGTGGCTTTTGATAATCGATTATATATGAGACAGTAAGTTTTGAAATTAATTAATAATCGATTGTTCTATTTGATAATCGATTGTTGAAGCTGACCGTTGTCATATTTTTTTCAAATTACCTTCAGGTAATCGATTGTGATATTTAACAATCGATGTTTTAGCGTAAAATCTGGAAAAGATTTTCTGAACGTTGTTAAAATAATCGATTATTGATTTCCTGATAATCGATGTTTTATGCCAAAAATTGGAAAGGATTTTTTAACGTTATAATTAATCGATTATTGATTTGAAGTAATCGATTGTTAACGTAAAATCTGGGATTGATTTTTTGATCTGATAGGCAAACAATCGATTGTTTAGTCCTGACAATCGATTGTCACTGAGTAATTTCAGCAATCCTTAATTGGCAATTAGACAACGGTAAGACTGAGTTTTTCACCTATAAATACAGGTTTAACTCAGTGTTTTCACAACAACAACACATACAATTTAAGTATTTTCATTGCTAAAAGCTTTCTTACATTGATCATCATTTTCATTCATCTATAAAGCTTTTTGAAGAGCCATTCTATTGAGCTAAGTTGTTGTGATCTTGAGCGTACTATTTCTACTCATATCTACTCATTGAGGAGTACTTTGTAAAGTGAGTGTGTCTTTGTGTTTGTAAGAGAATTGCGATTCTCGTTTGTTGAGGAACTTGTGTTTCCTCGGTTGAAGTCTTTGGGATTGTTATCCCCGAGCAATTGAAGTCTTTGGGATTGTTATCCCCGAGCAATTGAAGTCTTTGGGATTGTTATCCCCGAGCAATTGAAGTCTTTGGGATTGTTATCCCCGAGCAATTGAAGTCTTTGGGATTGGTATCCCCGAGCAATTGAAGTCTTTGGGATTGTGATCCCCGAGCACCTAGGTGAGGCTTGTGTCCTCAGCTGTAACGGTTTGTTAAGCACCCGTAAGCTTGACAAGTTTAGTGGAAATCTCGAGAGAGTCTCTCGGGGACTGGACTAACCACGTTTGTGGCCAACCAGGATACATCTTTGTGTAAGTTTATTTTACTGCACTTGTCTTAATTTCTGCAAAGTTTTTAAATTCCGCACTAAAACGCTTAATAATTTTAAAACGCTATTCACCCCCCCTCTAGCGTAAAGCGTTATTTCCAACAATTGGTATCAGAGCCATACTCTCTGAAAAACTTAACCGTTTGAGAGAACCATCGATGGCTTCTACTCTAAATTTCTTTGCAGGAATAGGTGAAGGAGAATGCAGCATGTCGCCTCCAATATTAGACGAAAACGACTACTCAGTCTGGAAATATCGGATGCAAATTTTTACAATGGCAAACGATTTGTATCTATGGCAAGCTATTAAACACAGTGATCAACTGACGACAAAAGTCGGGAAAGATAAGGTAAGTAAATACAACACTAAAGCTATGAATATATTACATAACGCCTTGAATCAGGAACTTTGGCGAAAAATCTCCCACTATAAAACTGCTAAGGAAATGTGGGACAAACTTGAGGAATTGCACGAAAACACGCCTCAAAAAGCGGTCAGCACAAACGATGAATCAACTGGTCGGTGCCTCATGGCAGACGAAAAAGACGAGGTAAGTACATCTAACGATATACAAATTGCTTATAACAAACTGCATGATGAGCTGGTAAATGCTTCTAAGACTATTAAAGATTTACAAAGAACTCTTTCTCTACAAGAAGAGGATTTTCAAAAACAACTCCTTTTAAAAGACAAGGACTTTGAAGAACGTCTTTCTTTAGCTCAAAAAGGTGTTGAAAATCTGTCTCGTGATAACGAGAATCTTGCAAATGAAAATCAATTTTTGTTAAATGATAGTATAGAACTTAGACAAGTCATCAAGACCATGCATGAAGCCTCTTGTGTTGAAAATTGCCTTACCTGTACTACTTGTGAGTCCTTAAAACTAGAAAACACAGAACTTAGGAAAACTTTAGAAACTCGTAGTAAAAAAGTTCTTAAAGTTAGTGAAAAAGAATCGCCTAAGAGAAATCAACGGCATAAAAACAAAAACTCCACTACTCCACCTAGAAATAACTCTAAGATTGTAAACAAGCCTAGAACAAATTCTTTTAGACCACCTAGACATTATGCTAGAATGTATGAAGATAAGGGTAGAACTAATATCTTTAGACAACCTAGATCCGAATCTAGGATTCTTGCAAACAAGCCTACAAATAGTAATTTTCGGCAACCAAGAAATTACTCTAGGAACGAGCTTAGACCACCTAGACATGACACTAGGTCCTTCAACAAGTCTAGCACTAATAACCTTAGACCATCTAGATATTATACTAGAAATGGGAACAATATGTCTTGTGTTAATCATTTTCATTCGCCTAGAACCTTGTTGGCTCAACCTAGGCATCAACACAACCCAAACGTAGTATGTCATTACTGCAATCGTATAGGTCATATTGCACCTATGTGTTTTACAAAGCATAGAGATTCTTCATATTATTATCATTACTTGCCTAACCCCCAAGGACCCAAAATGGTATGGGTACCTAAAGAATATTAATTTGCCTTGTAGGTGTGCTTGAAGGGATCAAGTGTACTATGGTACCTTGACAGTGGATGCTCCAGACACATGACAGGAGACGAATCCAAATTCCTTCAACTAGAGCACAAAGAAGGAGGAAGCGTTGTATTCGGTGACAACAATAAAGGACAAATTATTGGCATCGGATCGGTCGGTAAGAATGAAAAATCCTCTATAAAGCATATATTACTTGTCAAAGGTTTAAAGCATAATCTCTTGAGCATAAGTCAATTATGTGACAAGGGAAATCTTGCTTTGTTTGATTCGGATGAGTGTTTAGTGTTTAGACGCAGTGACTTCAAGATTATTCTACGTGGTTTTAGAATTGACAATATTTACATGGTTGATCTTGAAAACTCCTCATCCGAGTATGTTGATTGTTTGTTGAGCAAAGATGAAAATGTGTGGTTGTGGCATCGTAGAGTAGCTCATATGAACATGCATCTTTTAAATAAATTGATTTCTCAAAATCTAGTGATTGGTCTTCCCTTCTTAAAATTTGAAAGTGATACTATTTGTGATTCATGTCAAAAGGGGAAGCAAACAAGAGCATCTTTTAAAACCAAAAATGTTGTTTCAACATCTAGACCTTTACAACTATTGCATATGGATTTATTCGGACCATCCCGTATCGAAAGTCTAGGAAGAAATAGATATGCTTTTGTAATTGTTGATGACTTCTCTAGATTTACATGGACACTATTTCTTGCGCATAAAAGTGATGCATTTATTAGCTTCAAGCTTTTTCTTAAAAGAGTTCAAAATGAAAAGGAATCAACTGTCACTTCCATTAGAAGTGATCATGGGGGAGAGTTTGATCACAATCTCTTTGCGGACTTTTGTGATGAACTCGGAATCGAGCATACCTTTTCCGCTCCACGTACACCACAACAAAACGGGGTGGTGGAAAGGAAAAATAGGAGCCTCGAAGAGATGGCTAGAACCATGCTCGACGAAGCTAAGATTCCCAAACACTTTTGGGCAGACGCCGTGAGTACCGCATGCTATGTTTTGAATAGAGTAGCAATTCGGCCGATACTCTTAAAAACCCCATATGAACTCTACAAAGGTAGAAAACCTAACATTTCACATCTACGCGTTTTTGGTTGTAAATGTTTTGTGCATAACAATGGAAAGGACCAATTAGGAAAATTTGATGCAAAGTCGGATGAAGGTATCTTCATTGGCTATTCTTCTCGTAGTAAAGCTTATAGGGTTTTTAATAAAAGAACCCAAGTTGTAGAGGAATCTCCTCATATTGTTTTTTCCGAAGATAATACTCGCTTGGCGAGAAAGGATTGTGGTCTTGATCTTTCAGGTATTCTGGAAAGCCTAAAGGACAAAATTCAAGAAGAACCACCAAGGAAAGAAACTGACAAAACGGTGGAACCACAAATTGAAAAAGCTCCTCAACCAGAAAATGAACCAAAAGAGCAAATAGAATGGAGGACAGTCAAAGATCATCCTCTCGATCAGGTAATAGGCGACGTTGGAGGGAAGGTAAGTACCCGGAGCTCTCTTAGAAATACCTTAGATCTTACTGCTTTTGTTTCTCAAATTGAACCCAAAACCATCTCTGAAGCAATTGGGGATGAATTTTGGACCTTGGCAATGCAAGAGGAGCTTAACCAATTCAAACGTAACAACGTTTGGGATTTGGTGCCAAGACCCGAAGGTCATACCATAATTGGTACGAAATGGGTTTTTCGAAATAAATTAGATGAAAATGGCATAATCACTAGAAACAAAGCTAGGCTTGTGGCTCAAGGCTATAATCAAGAAGAAGGGATTGATTATGATGAGACATATGCTCCGGTAGCTAGATTAGAGGCCATCCGTCTGTTGCTTGCTTTTGCATCTTCTATGAATTTCTTTGTATATCAAATGGATGTGAAAAGTGCCTTTTTAAATGGTTTTATCCAAGAAGAAGTTTTTGTAAAACAACCCCCCGGTTTTGAAGACTTTAATTTTCCCAATCATGTTTTCAAACTCAAAAAGGCCCTTTATGGTTTAAAACAAGCTCCTCGAGCTTGGTATGAAAGGTTGAGTAAATTTCTTTTAGAAAATAATTTTATTCATGGAAAAGTTGACACAACTTTATTTGTCAAGCATGAAAACAATGATATCTTGCTAGTTCAAATATATGTAGATGATATCATTTTTGGTGCTACTAACAATGCTCTATGCAAGGAATTTTCAAACTTAATGACTAGCGAATTTGAGATGTCCATGATGGGTGAGTTACAATTCTTTTTGGGATTACAAGTAAAACAAATGAAGGAAGGTACATTCATTTGTCAAAGCAAGTATTGCAAAGATCTGCTTAAACGTTTTGACATGAACAATGCAAAGGAAATAGCAACTCCCATAAGCACATCCGATCATCTCGACAAAGATGAAAAAGGTAAGGAAGTCGACATCAAAAAGTACCGAGGTATGATTGGCTCTCTTCTTTATCTTACTGCTAGTCGTCCGGACATCATGTTTAGCGTGTGCGTCTGTGCCCGTTATCAATCATGTCCAAAAGAGTCTCACCTTACTGCGGTAAAGCGGATTCTAAGGTATCTTGTCGGTACTACCAATGTGGGTCTATGGTACCCCAAAGGTTCTTCATGCCAACTTATTGGCTATTCCGACTCCGATTTTGCTGGATGCAAATTGGACCGCAAGAGCACTAGCGGCACTTGCCACTTGCTCGGTAGCGCTTTAGTTTCTTGGTTTAGTAAGAAGCAAGTTAGTGTTGCGTTGTCCACAACCGAGGCTGAATATGTAGCCGCGGGGAGTTGTTGCGCTCAAATCCTATGGATGAAACAACAACTCTTGGACTATGGCCTACGTCTTGATCACATTCCTCTTAGATGTGACAACACTAGTGCCATATGCTTGACGAAGAACCCCATTCTTCACTCGCGAACAAAACACATTGAAATTAGACATCATTTTATTAGAGATCACGTTCTAAAAGGCGATGTCGAAATTGAATTTGTTGAAACAAAAAGCCAATTGGCAGACATCTTTACAAAGCCCTTAGATAAAGAGTCCTTCTTCTGAATTCGTAGTGAACTCGGGATCCTTGACTCCACGTTGATCTAAGTCATGCATTGCATTTTATTTCCTACATAATTTCTAACTTGAGCGTCGGAGGCGTCTAACATTTTGTTGCAGGTATCACCCTAAAGAAAAGGGGATCATAAAAAGCATGACGCAAGATACTCAAGTATTCTACAGGAAAATCGCCGTCAAACAATCGATTACTGTATCAATAATCGATTACTTCCGTTATTTTTTTCCAATAAATAAACTTGTGTTTATTTCATATTTGTTATTCTTCCCTTGTGTACATTTTTTTTGCTAATGGCAAAAGGGGGAAGAAACGGGATATCAAGAAGTATGCTATATTATGCTATATGCTCTCAACTTCATTCATGCTTAAAGTGAGGGGGAACATGAATTGAGGGGGAACATGACACTTGTCTTGGTTTATCAAAATAATTATTGCATATATCCCGCCTATGTTTGCCATTATCAAAAAGGGGGAAATTGTTGGAAACACGTTTCAAATGCAATATACTAAACGTGTGTTCTTTTGTAGGTTTTGATGAATGTCAAACAAAGCAATAAGCGATATATAGCAGTGCTCAAGGACAAGCACATAATGGATGCATTACAAGAAGCTCAAGACAATGCTTGGAAATGTTATAATTGAGTCAATATTAATTGTGATCTTGATTCCTCAATCTTGGCTCATAACATGGCTTCTCTACTAAAATTATTTTTTCCAAAATCATGCATATTTAAAGTAAGTGTCAAATGATTTTAAACTATGCATATTTACATTTGTTAAAATGTTTTCCAAACATGCCTCAAAAATCTGGGCTAAGATAATCGATTATGTACTTATGATAATCGAGTATCTCTAAGCCAAGACTGCATGACAATCGATTATGAATTAATGATAATCGATTGTGAGTAAGCCAGTTAACATCAGGTTTTTTCAAACTGCATAACAATCGATTGTGTACTTTCGATAATCGATTGTTAACTGAGGCAAAGTTTTCAAAACTCATAAAAATCGATTATGAACTAATGGTAATCGATTGGAATGAGAAAAATGTCTCCCAGTGATTTTAAGTAAATTAATAATCGATTGTGGCTTTTGATAATCGATTATATATGAGACAGTAAGTTTTGAAATTAATTAATAATCGATTGTGGCTTTTGATAATCGATTATATATGAGACAGTAAGTTTTGAAATTAATTAATAATCGATTGTGGCTTTTGATAATCGATTATATATGAGACAGTAAGTTTTGAAATTAATTAATAATCGATTGTTCTATTTGATAATCGATTGTTGAAGCTGACCGTTGTCATATTTTTTTCAAATTACCTTCAGGTAATCGATTGTGATATTTAACAATCGATGTTTTAGCGTAAAATCTGGAAATGATTTTCTGAACGTTGTTAAAATAATCGATTATTGATTTCCTGATAATCGATGTTTTATGCCAAAAATTGGAAAGGATTTTTTAACGTTATAATTAATCGATTATTGATTTGAAGTAATCGATTGTTAACGTAAAATCTGGGATTGATTTTTTGATCTGATAGGCAAACAATCGATTGTTTAGTCCTGACAATCGATTGTCACTGAGTAATTTCAGCAATCCTTAATTGGCAATTAGACAACGGTAAGACTGAGTTTTTCACCTATAAATACAGGTTTAACTCAGTGTTTTCACAACAACAACACATACAATTTAAGTATTTTCATTGCTAAAAGCTTTCTTACATTGATCATCATTTTCATTCATCTATAAAGCTTTTTGAAGAGCCATTCTATTGAGCTAAGTTGTTGTGATCTTGAGCGTACTATTTCTACTCATATCTACTCATTGAGGAGTACTTTGTAAAGTGAGTGTGTCTTTGTGTTTGTAAGAGAATTGCGATTCTCGTTTGTTGAGGAACTTGTGTTTCCTCGGTTGAAGTCTTTGGGATTGTTATCCCCGAGCAATTGAAGTCTTTGGGATTGTTATCCCCGAGCAATTGAAGTCTTTGGGATTGTTATCCCCGAGCAATTGAAGTCTTTGGGATTGTTATCCCCGAGCAATTGAAGTCTTTGGGATTGGTATCCCCGAGCAATTGAAGTCTTTGGGATTGTGATCCCCGAGCACCTAGGTGAGGCTTGTGTCCTCAGCTGTAACGGTTTGTTAAGCACCCGTAAGCTTGACAAGTTTAGTGGAAATCTCGAGAGAGTCTCTCGGGGACTGGACTAACCACGTTTGTGGCCAACCAGGATACATCTTTGTGTAAGTTTATTTTACTGCACTTGTCTTAATTTCTGCAAAGTTTTTAAATTCCGCACTAAAACGGTTAATAATTTTAAAACGCTATTCACCCCCCCTCTAGCGTAAAGCGTTATTTCCAACACTCTCAACAATAAGACTCGCTCATTTTATTTCTCTAATTTGGATTGAATTACTACTTTGGAACCAATCAGGCGGGATCATCGCCGAACCATTATAACACTTGCCCCAGTTTCACTTTCGGGGAACTTTGGATTTTTATTTTGGTGTGGCTGAACCCCAGAGAGAGGTTGTCTACGTATCCTTTCGAAATTAATTCGGACGTAGTTCAGGCAACTTTTGTTTTTGGATTTCTTTTTTGTTTTACCTTTTATTTTTGTTTTCTCTTTCTTTTTACTTTGCCTTTCATTTTTTCCTCTCTTTTTTTTTTCAATTTCTTTTTCTTTTTTCAATTATTTTTTTGTATCTTTCTTTTTCTATTAATTCGATCAAACCTTTTTCAGTAACACTTTCAAGTTCCAAAGAGGGTAATCAAAGAAGAGTAACCGGCTCAAAAGGTTTGCAAATGATTGATAGTGTTTGGGTAGCGAGAATGAAAGCCTTTTGACTGCATTTGCATTGACAGTTGTTTCGGGGACATTTCTTCTATGTGTCCCAAGTTCAACGCACTCTTTTGGCAGCACTCTTGTTGCAATGTATGGACATTTCCAATCTGGACCCAATTTTCTTTCAGCCTTTCCATATCTTAACTATGATCTAATCCTTGATTCATTATTTCGCGGTCAGACAACATTCAGGATCCGGGCATAAAGTCTGCAAGCATGTCGTGTTATTGAAATCTGCATTTAACAGAACTAAAAAGAAAATGAGAAAATTTACAAGATTATGAAAGAGATATTCATGGAAAATGAAATATTAATTTCATTTGATTTTTTATTTTTTTATTTTTTTGTTTCAATTTATGAAGACAGAAGGGTTTACATCGGAAAGTAAGACAATAAAGTAAAACATCGGGGTAACACCCTGAGATAATCCGAATGCATAAAAGCTAGCAAGACTGGCTACTCAGACTCCCGTCTGATTGGGGAACTTTCAGGCTTGGCGACCATTTTTTTTTTTGGATTTTCTTCTGTCTCGGCAATAGCTACAATGGTTTTCAATGCTGGATCAAATTTCTCAGCTTCACAAATCATTCCGACCATTGGCATGTTGTTGTGGGCAGACAAAAAGGTTGTTCATCACATCAGTAGCTTCATCATCCCAAAAAATGATTCTTTCAGCTTCAATTAGATCCTCGATTGCCCTTTAGAGGGTCCAACAGACCTTTTTACTGTCCCTCCCTGCTCCAGAGTGGTATTCACATATAGTGTCAGCTCAGTGCGGTGGGGACTCGGGGTTCAGCCGAATTTCGTCCACAGGTCGTGGTAGACCTCGCCCGATTAGATTTTGGAACAAACCCGAGTATATTTCACCAATACGAGTGAGCTGATTCCTTTTGAAAGGCTTGTATTGGGGATCATTTGGTTGAGGATTATATGGAGCTTGGTAAGGATGAGCATTTCTGGAAGGTGGAGCTCGGTTTTGTGGATAATGTTGCGGTCGCGAGCAAGGTTGCGCATTCTTCAGCGCATACCAACAAAACCAATCACCTGAACAGAACCTGTCTAATTTGCTCATATACACAACCTTGTTAGTTTTGAGGAATTTAACATATAGGAAATCGCACGTTAGGATGCAATGCACCTAAACAGTTAAACGCTTTTACCATGTGTTTGAACGGGTTGCATGTTTCATCCCGGCCTTAACTAGCCCTTTTTCACTTTGCACCTCTTTTCTTTTAATCCTGCCCCTCTTTAACCACTCTTGATCTTGTTTTTGCCTTTTTTTTTGCACTTTTGTTTAATTTCTCTCTTTTTTCCCAATTTTTACTCAATTATTTTATGGCTATGATCGAACCCGATGGGGATTGCCTACGAATCATTACCCCACATGAATCATATCTTGCGTAGTTCAGGAAGATCGAGAATGGAGTAAGTAAACTAACTCCTTTTTTAAAAAAATGCTTTAAAAGAATAAAGGTTTTTTTGGAATTTTCTAAGAAATAGCTTTAAAAGAAGAAATGGTTTTTTTTTTTGAATTTAACTATATTTTTATTTTTGAAAGAAAGACTTCTAAAAATTCTTTTTCGTTTGATTGGAACTTTGGAAATTTTTAGAAGTAAAAAAAAAATATTTCTTTTTTGAATTTTCATTTGTTTTACCTTTTTCTAAGGAAGAAAGAAAATATTTCTGGATTTTGGATATTGCCTCTTAATTTTCAACAGAGGGATTTTTTAGAAAATATTTTGGATTTCTGAGTTTTTGTTTATTACAAAAGTACATCTAAAGAAAAGCGAAAATATTTTTTGACTTCAACTCTTCAATAATTCTTTTTGACATTTACGAAAGAAACACTTTTAAACAAGGGGAAAATATTTTTTAAATTCTTTTTATTTATATTTTTTTTGAATTTTCTAAATAAGGAACAAAGGAAAATATTTTTTTAGATTTTTTGAAATTGGGGTCGGAACCGATGAGGTTTGCCTACGTATCTCACTTCCAGTGAGAATCAGACCCGCGTAGTTCAGTCCGATAAAACTAACTATTTTTAAAAACAAGACTTTTTTTTTGTATTTTTGATAAACTATTTAATAATAAAACCCTTTTTTTTCTTGACTAATAAACAAACCACTTTTTTTAAAAACAAATTTTATCTTCACCTTTTTTTCATTTTTCTTAAAAATTCGACAGAGTTTCGATACTATTTTGACATCGGTTATTTTTTCTAAAACAGATAATCAACTCTTCGCACTCTATTTCTCTTTTTTCAGTATTCAAAGTCGGTCAGCATGCCAGTCCAAAGCAAATAAAGCATAAAACAAACAGGATGCAGCAGGATGGTCTTTTTATTTCAGATTGCTAGTCCTAGACGGGCCCAACCCCTGTATTGAGTCCCCTAATTCAAAATGCACGTGATGCAGATAAATGTTCCTACTAGGGATCCGACATGAAGCTTTGTCATACTAGGTTAAAAACCTGGGTTTAATGTTCTAGACCTGGCTTACCCGAGTGGATGACTCGAGCCGAAGCGGGCCAGTGTAGCAGGTATCATTGCTTTTCGGCTTAACTGGCAGCGCTCCCCGCCTAAAACAGATGTGACTAAAATCCTTCACCGGGTGCCAAGCACCTCAGCTATCTCAAAGAAAGCGGGCTATGTCAAGCAAATGCCCAATTATGATTTCAAGAAGACTCATATGGAAGATGTATTTTGTAATAGTTTATATACAATTCACCAATATCAAAGCGGTGAAGAATTTAACATATTAAGCATGAAACATGTAGGAAAATCAGATATAACCAAATATAACAATTTATCAAAGCTCGTTCTGAACCCTGAACAAAACATTCTGGGTTCTTTTCCTCAGCAGAGTCGCCAGAGCTGTCACACCTCCTTTTTGCGCGCCTACCCCGAGGGATAAGATGCATAAGGGAGCTTTTCCAATTTAAGTGAAAATATTCGAAACGGGATTATTTATTTATTTCACAATCACCACTTGGGATAGGTTTGGCTTTTGCTGTCCTAAGTCACCGGTTTATTTTTAATCCCAATTCGAGGAAAATATTTGACTTTCCAAGTGAAGTCTGCGAACCTGAAATTCTAAGTAAGGAATTTTGTTGACCCGAGGGAAGGTGTTAGGCACCCCCGAATTCCGTGCTTCTAGCACGTTGGCTTAAATTGTTGTAATGGCTAAATATCTGATTTTAATACATGTTATAACTTATGTGCTTTTATTAACTTTGAAATGTTTTTATTATTATTTTTAGAATTGCAATGTCGTAAAAACGCATCTCGAACCACGTCGAAATCAATGCACGTGTAGTGTGTTGACGCATATCGACTTCATCGAGTTTTGAATTTGGGTCGCATAAATGCACACCCGAGTTTAGGAAACTAAGATGAATTAAGGCGCGTCCTAAAGAGACTAACACGTTATTATTTCGGGAAAAGGCTGTGAAATTCATTAAGCGGCCAATTTCCGAAGTTTATTCGCTTATTATGTCCTTTTAGTTTGAGGGACCCCAATTTGTAACTTACTTTGGCAAGACACGCCTCATTTCATTTTTACAGGATATCCTAAAGCGACTATGTTTTCTATTTTGTTGTGCCTCTAAAATAGAAAGAAAATTCCTAGTTTATTTACATGCTTACGAGTTATTATGGATAAATTTCGAACCTATACCCATTAACTCTAAAAACGGATAGGAACACATGTAGAACAGTTTTTGGGCCCGGGCCCAACGTGTATGGTACAAAATCGGGGCCTGGGCCATATTATTCTGATTTTTTTGGGGCCTAGCTACATTATACTACATATGTTCAAACTTTAAGAGCAGAAAAATGACAATCTTGTATAATTACATAAGTTCTTGCAAGTTTGATTATGCATTTTATCCACTGAAACGGCTTAAGCTAACTATGTATTAATAACTAAGGCATGTTCATGCTTTTGAATAAAATGGACCAAAGTGACAGAAAACGAATTACTATGTCATTGGCTCGTTTAAACTAGCATGCGAGAGAGACGGTTTACTATCTAAGCTAATGCAGATCCGTACTTAGGTATACATAACAAATATTTTACATGATTCTAACAAAGGCTACTAATTGAACTATGCACGACTTAAGCTACAAAAACAACTAAATAAACTCTAAGCTCTAACGCTTCATTTTATTCATGCTTTGAATTTCAGCTACATTGAACCAATGTAACAGATGTGTGTACCTGGTATTTTGAGACAAATGAAAGAGCGAGATCAATAGTGGCCAGCAATAACACAACACAGCTACACAGATTTCAGCAACAACAGGACAACCAACAAAACCAACAAGAACAACCCAGGAATAGATTCGAAACCCGGCAGGAAACTTAAGCAAAATCCAGCAAACACTTCAGATACTTTCAGGCAGAAAACCAATCACTCAGTGATGACCCAAAGGGCCATCACTGTAATTCTCCCTTTTCTTGCGCTTCTGAGGCCTTGAAAACCTTTTATTTGGTTGCCTCGACTTGTGTATGCAGTCCGGGCACGAAAACAGAAAATATTTATGTAGAAATATTTGAATTCTGTGTTAAAAACTATGAATTTTGGTAATAATATTGCTATAGTAGACCTTGGTCAATGTTTTGGGGAAACAGACTCGGACCCGTGATGTGACAGTCCCAGAGTGTGCGTAAGAAAATTTTGGACCCGGGCATATTCCCGAAATCGAAATCCCAGGTCCCAGGATCGAGTACGAAGCTTTTCTGTGAAATTGTTTTCTAGAAATGCTTAAGGAAAAATAAAAATGAAAATTGATCAAAAGTGATAGTGCCAAGCTCGTATATTTGTTCCAATGCCCGGTACAAGTTTTAAATGAGCGGTAAGTGCTATCTGTAAAGTTTTGCTGAAAACGGACGTCGTTTGACGTGTTTCGGACTAAAATGGAAAATTTGAAAGTTTTGAACTTTGGAATGAAAATCATGAGTTTTGAAGGTTGATTCTTTGATTTCGATGTTATTTGGCGATTTGATCGCACGAGTAAGTCTGTCGGATGTTTCGGAGGTGGGGTGCATGTTTGGGTTGGAGCCCCGAGGGCTGGGGTGAGTTTCGGATAGGTGCTACGCTCATTTGAATTTTTAACTGTTGGTGTCTGCAGTCTTCGCATTTGCGAAGACTTATTAGCAAATGTGAACTTCCCCCTTTAGCCTTCTTTTTCGCAAATGCGAGGAAAATCTCGCAATTGCGAACCCCCTTGTTTGGCTAGACATCGCAAATGCGATGATTTTCTCGCAAATGCGATCATTCCCCTTTGCATCCAAACTTCGCAAACGCGAAGTCAATCTCGCAATTGCAAACCTCCCCAGCCTAAGTGTGTGTTCGCATTTGCGAACCTTTTCTCGCAAATGCGAGTTCCTCCATTTCCCTGCTCAGTTTGCATTTGCGAACTATCTCTCGCAAATGCGAGGTTTCCTTTTTTTCTACCCAGTTCGCAAATGAGAAGTCAATATTGCATTTGCGACATCCGTAGCTGTGCAACTAATACATAGCCGATTTCAAACTTCATTTTTCGTATTTTCAAAACCCAAACCTCCATTGGCGATTTTCTCTCGACTATTTCTCTCCCAAATCACTTGTAAGTCAACTTTTACTCAATTTCTTCAAACTTTAACATCTTTTATCATGATTTCAACATAAAATAAAAGCTTTCAATGGGCAAAAATGGGGATTTGGGGTAGAATCTAGGTTTTCATAAAATTGGGAATTTGGACCTTAATTTGGGGTCCGATTTCAAAACAAATTGCATATATGAACTCGTGGGGGATTGGGTAACCCGGTTTTGGTTCAAACCTCGAGTATTGACCCCGTGGGCTCGGGGGCATTTTGAGAGTTTTTGCGTAAAACTTGGGAATTTCATTCTTATGCATTCAAATTTATTTAACTAGAATTTGTTGATACATTTGAGTAAATTGTGGTTATATTCGACCGGTTTTGAGGCGAATTCGAGGGGTAAAGATATTCTAGAGGTGTGTGTTAAGTTGGAAGCTTTCGAGGTAAGTGTTTGATCTAACTTTGACTTGAGGGAATAGGATTAGATTGTTATTTGCAGTGCTATGTGGAGTCGGTGTATAGGTATGGTGACGGTTACCTATGCGCCCGAGTCAAGCATGACCGTGATGTCATATTTGCTATTAAAATTGCGAAAGAAGTGAACAATTGTGAAAATTACGTGTTACAAGAACTATGAAAAGAAGGTTGAGAAGTAAATGAACTAAAGAGGAATTTTTGGTACTTTTCCCATGCCGAGATTTATTGTTGAGTTGTTTTCCCTTGCCATGACCTATTGTTGAGTTGATTCCCTTGCCGAGATTTATTATTGAATTATTCTCCCTTGCCGGGATAGTTTGTTTTGATATATATTTCCTTTCATGTTTGGTTGTGACCATTGATTGGGTGAGGAAGAGAGAGTAAACGCACGAAGGGTGATGTCGTGCACTATGTGTTTGAGAGTAAAAACACGAAGGATGATGTCATGCACCTTGTATTGAGAGTAAAAGCATGAGGGGTGATGCCGTGCATTATATTGATATTCTTGGTGAGAAATGAGAGTAAAATCACGAAGAGTGATGCCGTGCATTATATTTGACAGTTTTGATGAGGAATGAGAGTAAAAGCACAAAGGGTGATGTCGTGCAATTGTCGATTCATTGGCTTTCTTATTTAATTATTATTTATTCAGTTCCATCTCTTGATTGTAGAAGTTATAATTGAACTTCTACTCCCCCAGCATGTCCCCTTTCCATTTTATTTGTTTAAATTCTTCTTCTCCTTCTGTTATTGCATATATCTGTAAAGGTTGTTTGTGGTAGGTCCGGTTTAGCCTCGTCACTACCTCGCCGTGGTTATGCCGGGAACTTACCAGCACATGGGGTCGGTTTTGCCGATACTACGCTTCTGTGCCTTTTTGTGCACAGGTCAGGACACAGCCTACGGATCGCAGCAGTAGTTAGTGGGCGATCCTTCAGTCCAGAGACTCTGAGGTAGTTCGCTGATGTTCGAGGGCCCCGAGTCTCCTCTATCAATTACTCTCAGTTTGTTTAATTTGTTGGAAACACGTTTCAAATGCAATATACTAAACGTGTGTTCTTTTGTAGGTTTTGATGAATGTCAAACAAAGCAAAAAGCGATATATAGCAGTACTCAAGGACAAGCACAAAATGGATGCATTACAAGAAGCTCAAGACAAAGTTTAGAAATGTCATAATTGAGTCAATATTAATTGTGATCTTGATTCCTCAACTTGGCTCATAACATGGCTTCTCTACTAAAATTATTTTTCCAAAATCATGCATATTTAAATTAAGTGTCAAATGATTTTAAACTATGCATATTTACATTTGTTAAAATGTTTTCCAAGCATGCCTCAAAAATCTGGGCTAAGATAATCGATTATGTACTTATGATAATCGAGTATCTCTAAGCCAAGACTGCATGACAATCGATTGTGAATTAATGATAATCGATTGTGAGTAAGTCAGTTAACATCAGGTTTTTGCAAACTGCATAACAATCGATTGTGTACTTATGATAATCGATTGTTAACTGAGGCAAAGTTTTCAAAACTCATAAAAATCGATTATGAACTAATGGTAATCGATTAGAATGAGAAAAATGTCTCCCAGTGATTTTAAATAAAATGATAATCGATTGTGGCTTTTGATAATCGATTATATATGAGACAGAGAGTTTTGAAATTAATTAATAATCGATTATTCCATTTGATAATCGATTGTTGAAGCTGACCGTTGTCATATATTTTCAATTACCTTCAGGTAATCGATTGTTGATATTTAACAATCGATGTTTTGCTTAAAATCTGGAAAAGATTTTCTGAACGTTGTTAAAATAATCGATTGTTGATTTCCGGACAATCGATGTTTTATGCCAAAAATTGGAAAGGATTTCTTAACGTTATAAATAATCGATTATTGATTTGAAGTAATCGATTGTTGACGTAAAATCTGGGATTGAATTTTTAATCTGATAGGCAAACAATCGATTGTTTAGTCTTGACAATCGATTGTCACTGAGTAATTTCAGCAATCCTTAATTGGCAATTAGACAACGGTAAGACTGAGTTTTTCACCTACAAATACAGCTTCAACTCAGTGTTTTCACAACAACAACATATACACTTTGAGTATTTTCATTGCTAAAAGCTTTCTTACATTGATCATCATTTTCCATTCATCCATAAAGCTTTTTGAAGAGCCATTCTATTGAGCTAAGTTGTTGTGATCTTGAGCGTACTATTTCTACTCATATCTACTCATTAAGGAGTGCTTTGTAAAGTGAGTGTGTTTTGTGTTTGTAAGAAAATTGCGATTCTCGTTTGTTGAGGAACTTGTGATTCCTCGGTTGAAGTCTTTGGGATTGTTATCCCCGAGCAGTTGAAGTCTTTGGGATTGTTATCCCCGAGCAGTTGAAGTCTTTGGGATTGTTATCCCCGAGCAATTGAAGTCTTTGGGATTGGTATCCCCGAGCAATTGAAGTCTTTGGGATTGTGATCCCCGAGCACCTGGGTGAGGCTTGTGTCCTCAGCTGTAACGGTTTGTTAAGCACCCGTAAGCTTGACAAGTTTAGTGGAAATCTCGAGAGAGTCTCTCGGGGACTGGACTAACCACGTTTGTGGCCAACCAGGATACATCATTGTGTAAGTTTATTCTACTGCACTTGTTTTAATTTCTGCAAAGTTTTTAAATTCCGCACTAAAACGCTTAATATTTTTAAAACGCTATTCCCCCCCCCCTCTAGCGTAAAGCGTATTGTCCAACAATTGGTATCAGAGCCATACTCTCTGAAAGACTTAACCGTTTGAGAGAATCTTTCCATGGCTTCTACTCTAGACTCTTTTGCAGGTATTGATGAAGGACAGTGCCCCACAAGACCTCCTTTGTTTAACGGGACTAATTATTCATATTGGAAGAAAGGATGCAGATATTCGTCAGATCAAACAGCCCTTACTTGTGGAAGGTGTACACCAAAGGAAATGAGGTTCCTGTCAAAAAGGTGGAAGGAGAATGGGTGCCAAAATCAGAAGAGGAATTCAACGCCGAGGATAATCGAATGGTCCAAAATAATTTTAAAGCTATTAATTTATTACTTTGTGCTGTTAATGCTAATGATTACAGGAAAATCTCCTGCTGCAAAACAGCGAAAGAAATGTGGGACAAGCTTGAGGTCACTTACGAAGGGACTGACCAGGTAAGAGAAGCTAAAATTGACTTTTTAACTCATGCTTACGAATTGTTCCATATGAAGGAAGGCGAAAAGGTAGACGAGATGTTTGAGCGGTTCTCATCAATAGTGAATGATCTCCACGCGCTCAAGAAGACGTTCACAGACAAAGAACTAGTTCGAAAAATCCTTAGGAGTCTAACACCGGCATGGCGACCAAAGGCCGATGCGATTCAAGAGTCAATTGGAATCACGAACGTCACCATAGACGCTCTTAGAGGTAATCTTAAGACTTATGAATCCACTATTCTTAACCCTGTTATTGATGAACAAAGAAGGCAAAAGATTGCTCTAAAGGCGAGCACAAGTCAATCACCAATTGAAGAGGATGGAGATAGCGAATTCGGACTCATCATCAAAAAGTTCCAAAAATTCATGCGAAAAGAATATGACCGCAAAGGGAAAAAGCAAGGTGAGCAAGTTAAATGTTATGAATGTGGTGAAACTGGGCATATCAAAACAAACTGCCCAAATCTTAAAAAGGAGAAGAAACCCTTCAAGAAGCAACGAGCATACATATCTTGGGGAGGAGATTCCGGAGACGAATCCAGTGAAGAAGAAAATGAAGAAGCGGCAAATCTCTGCCTCATGGCACAGGAAGAAAATCAAAGTGAGGTAAGTCAAATCTCTTCTCAAAATTTTTATACTCTTGATGACATGAGAAATGCCTTTGATGAATTGTATGCTGAATTTCTCAAAGTTACAAAAACCGTCACTAGTTTAAGAGAAAGTGCTTCTCTAAAAGAACAAGTTTTTCAAAAACAGTTTTCATTAAAAGAAAAAGAATTAGAAAAATTGGTTTTGGAAAATGAGAAGCTACTAGAACAAAACAAGTTTTATGGGAAAAGAAGTTCTGACAAGCCCGAGAGTTCTACAAAAAATTGTGCTTCTTGTGTAGACCTTAAGAATGAAGTAGGTAGATTAAAAGGCACACTAGATAAATTCAACTCCTCTCATAAAAACTTGAATGTGGTGCTTGATAACTTGAAATCAACCAAGCATGGAATAGGCTTCATAAATGAAGAAGAGGTTGATGCAAAAACCCAACCACCTAGAGCTCAATCTAGGATTAATAACAAAAATGCCTTTCCTAAAACAAACATGCATGCTAGACAAAATATTAGGAGACCTAGACATGACCTTCCGCCTAGCAATCGTCACCATAGACATGATGCATATTTTAGGCACAACAGTGATCATGCTAGAAGATCCCGAAATGTTCAACCTAGAAATGATTATGGTGCTCAAATTAGGAGAAATGAAAATAGAGTAAACAATGTGCATTATTCTAGCTACTATGAGCCTAGACGCATGCATAATCCAAATGTGACATGTCATTATTGTAGACGAATTGGTCATATTGCTCCCGCATGCTTTACTAGACATAGACATGCTACTCAAACATATCATTATAGTATGCATAACCCTCAAGGACCCAAAATGGCATGGGTACCAAAAGAGCATTGATTTGTTTTGCAGGTGTGCTTGAAGGAATCAAGTGTAGTGGATACTCCAAACACTTGACGGGAGACGAATTCAAAATTCCTTAAATTAAAGCACAAAGAAGGAGGAAGAGACGGAAAAGTCGATTTAGGCATTTTTTTTCAAAATCGGAAGTATTTTCGAAAAATTTAAAAGACAAAATACAAGGAAGACAAAGGCAAAATTGTGGAAGAAGCTTCTTAAATTGAAGAATGAGCCAAAAGACCAAAATGAACGGAGGATGTTCAAAATCAGGTAATTGGCAAAGTCGAAGGGAAGGTAAGTACCCTAAACCCTCTTAAGAACATCCTAGGACAAAATTCTTAAGAGTTCACGTTTTTCACCCGACTACACTAGTTTCAAAGTTATTATTTCATTTATAGATTACTGACTTGAGCGTCGGAGAGGTTTAATTCTATTTTGCAGGTATCCCCCAAAAGGTAAGAGGAAAGTATAAATTGTCTTGATACAAGAAAAATCGATCATAATCGATTATTTATGCTTACAATCGATTATCAGTATCAATAATCGATTATTTGTTGATTCAATTTTTTTTGTCATGAAATCTTGTTGAATGTTTACATTGCTTGATAGAATTAAGTCTCATCATTTTAGCATCCCCCTTCCAAACAATCGATTATTTGTTCTGCCAATCGATTATTTGCCAAAATCCAAACTCTCTGTGAGTGAAATAATCGATTACTATATATTGACAATCGATTATCTGTTTTAAACTTATGTTACCGGTTTGGCTCTATAATCGATTCCTGTCAGGTCATAAATATGAAAAACAATCGATTACCAAGTTTGACAATCGACTATCTTTTTCAAATTTTTTTTTCGTTCTGGCGTGTAATCGATGTGTCAGATCATTTTCATTAATGACAATCGATTATTCTATTCAAACAATCGATTATTGAACGGTCAGTGAATTTATTTTTACCGTTTCAGACTTCAAAGCTCTTCAAATCTCTTCAAATCTTTTCAAATAAGTGTAAGATTCATTCCTTCTCTATATATAGGCTGCACATATGCTCTTGTATACTCACTCAAGCCTCCCAAGCATCAAATTATCTTGTTATCTTTGAAAAATCCTAGCACATCTTTTTCAAAAATGTCAAGCCGCAACTCCAAACGTGCTCGTTCCAAACAAGGTGCTTCTTCTTCTCGCCATCCATATCAAGATGGATCGGTTCTATTCTTTGAATCCGATGAAGAGCTCACCCGTTTCTTAACCAAATTTGAGAAACGCCTTATTCTCCCTCCTCGCTTTTCAACAAACGCTCTTGTTGCACCATTCATTCCAGCCGCGAATATGCTAAGAGAGTGCCAACTTTTCAATTTCCTACTCCTTACTCACCCCTACTACAACATTACTTTGGTTGAAGATTTTTACTCCAACCTTCACAAAGATGATGAGGGTGAACTCGTTACCAATGTTAACGGCATTTCCATTCTAATTTCTGAAGATAACCTCCACCTCATTGCCGGCATTCCGCATGATGGTGAAGACATCTACCAGTACATAAATGATGCCGGGGACATGATTGATGAAGCTAATCTCTTCCGCCAAGCCGGAGTCGCCTATGATGAGTCTTCTTCCCGTCGTCCCACCATAAAGGGTATGGACCCGAATTATCGTTTCATTCTCTATTTCATCACTCGTGTTCTCAAACCCCGTAAACTCAATCACACCACCATTTCCCAAGAGGATGCCAAATTTCTTCATGCCATTATCACCGGTGTTAAAATCAATTGGTGCAAGCTTATTCAATCTCATATGTTCAATGCCACCAGAGATGACATACCTCTCCCCTATGCCCTCTTAATAATGAAATTTCTTGAAGCTTCCGGGGTCAATATTGCTAATGGTCCTCTCAAAAAGAGCACCAAAATCTGGGAAATTTCGGAGTCTTCCTTTCATCATGATGGTGATCATGCTCCCGCTCCTCCTCAAAATCGACAAGCCCGTCGTGCTCATCCTCCTCAGGAGCCTACCCTCCGGACTATCTCTGACCAAATTACTCAATTAACCCGTGAGGTCCATGGTTACTTTGATCACGTGCATTATGCCTATGCTCAGGTGGTGCCATATCAAGCGCCTCCCAATGATGATGAAGGGGATGGGGGTGATGAATGATGAAATTGTTGTTTTTGATGATGTGAAATTGTTGTTTTTGATTTGTTTTTCCTTGGTTGGTTAGTTGTTGTTCGTTTTATTGTGTTTGGCTCCACCCATGTAATGTTATTTTCCAATAAATAAACTTTTTTTTATTTCATATGTTTTTTTGCATATTCTTCCCTTGTATATATTTTTGCTAATGGCAAAAGGGGGAAGAAACGGGATATCAAGAAGTATGCTATATCAAGAAGTATGCTATATCACTCTCAACTTCATTCATGCTTAAAGTGAGGGGGAACATGAATTGAGGGGGAACATCAAATTGCATACTTTACACTTGTCTTGGATTATCAAAATAATTATTGCATATATCCCGCTTATGTTTGCCATTATCAAAAAGGGGGAAATTGTTGGAAACACGTTTCAAATGCAATATACTAAACGTGTGTTCTTTTGTAGGTTTTGATGAATGTCAAACAAAGCAAAAAGCGATATATAGCAGTACTCAAGGACAAGCACAAAATGGATGCATTACAAGAAGCTCAAGACAAAGTTTAGAAATGTCATAATTGAGTCAATATTAATTGTGATCTTGATTCCTCAACTTGGCTCATAACATGGCTTCTCTACTAAAATTATTTTTCCAAAATCATGCATATTTAAATTAAGTGTCAAATGATTTTAAACTATGCATATTTACATTTGTTAAAATGTTTTCCAAGCATGCCTCAAAAATCTGGGCTAAGATAATCGATTATGTACTTATGATAATCGAGTATCTCTAAGCCAAGACTGCATGACAATCGATTGTGAATTAATGATAATCGATTGTGAGTAAGTCAGTTAACATCAGGTTTTTGCAAACTGCATAACAATCGATTGTGTACTTATGATAATCGATTGTTAACTGAGGCAAAGTTTTCAAAACTCATAAAAATCGATTATGAACTAATGGTAATCGATTAGAATGAGAAAAATGTCTCCCAGTGATTTTAAATAAAATGATAATCGATTGTGGCTTTTGATAATCGATTATATATGAGACAGAGAGTTTTGAAATTAATTAATAATCGATTATTCCATTTGATAATCGATTGTTGAAGCTGACCGTTGTCATATATTTTCAATTACCTTCAGGTAATCGATTGTTGATATTTAACAATCGATGTTTTGCTTAAAATCTGGAAAAGATTTTCTGAACGTTGTTAAAATAATCGATTGTTGATTTCCGGACAATCGATGTTTTATGCCAAAAATTGGAAAGGATTTCTTAACGTTATAAATAATCGATTATTGATTTGAAGTAATCGATTGTTGACGTAAAATCTGGGATTGAATTTTTAATCTGATAGGCAAACAATCGATTGTTTAGTCTTGACAATCGATTGTCACTGAGTAATTTCAGCAATCCTTAATTGGCAATTAGACAATGGTAAGACTGAGTTTTTCACCTATAAATACAGCTTCAACTCAGTGTTTTCACAACAACAACATATACACTTTGAGTATTTTCATTGCTAAAAGCTTTCTTACATTGATCATCATTTTCCATTCATCCATAAAGCTTTTTGAAGAGCCATTCTATTGAGCTAAGTTGTTGTGATCTTGAGCGTACTATTTCTACTCATATCTACTCATTAAGGAGTGCTTTGTAAAGTGAGTGTGTTTTGTGTTTGTAAGAGAATTGCGATTCTCGTTTGTTGAGGAACTTGTGATTCCTCGGTTGAAGTCTTTGGGATTGTTATCCCCGAGCAGTTGAAGTCTTTGGGATTGTTATCCCCGAGCAGTTGAAGTCTTTGGGATTGTTATCCCCGAGCAATTGAAGTCTTTGGGATTGGTATCCCCGAGCAATTGAAGTCTTTGGGATTGTGATCCCCGAGCACCTGGGTGAGGCTTGTGTCCTCAGCTGTAACGGTTTGTTAAGCACCCGTAAGCTTGACAAGTTTAGTGGAAATCTCGAGAGAGTCTCTCGGGGACTGGACTAACCACGTTTGTGGCCAACCAGGATACATCATTGTGTAAGTTTATTCTACTGCACTTGTTTTAATTTATGCAAAGTTTTTAAATTCCGCACTAAAACGCTTAATATTTTTAAAACGCTATTCACCCCCCCCCCTCTAGCGTAAAGCGTATTGTCCAACATAATTGTATCTAGTAGACATGATATGTATTTCTTTCAGGCTACTAATTTTAGGACTCTTTTTGTCGTCCGTGAGCGGTGACACCAGATACTGGGTAGAGGCATGTTGTTAATTTCCACATTTTGGCATTTCTATTGTTACTAAATGTTTTTCGCGTAGTATTAATTAATTATTTCAGTATATAATTTGCTTAGTTTAAGGTTATTGTGAAAATGATTAAGAAGGAGTTGGCTTGCCTAGCTTCGACAATAGGCGCCATCACGACTCCTGATGGTGGGTAAGTCCGGGTCGTGACAAGTTGGTATCAGAGCTCTAGGTTACTTGGGTCTCACAACTCATAGACAAGCTCGGTAGGGTCTAAGGGATCAGTACGGAGATGTCTGTATTCATCCCCCAGAGGCTACAGAGTTAGGAAAGTTTCACTTTGTTCATTCTTGTCGTGCGATTCTGTTTCTCAAATATTGATTGTTGTTCTACTCTATTCTTTCACAGATGGCGAGAACACGTGCATCTTCTTCTTCCGCGCAGTAGCCTGAGCCCCCAGCACAGCTCCCGCGAGGGGCAGGGCCAAGGCCATTCGAGAGGTTGTGGCAGGGGCAGAGCTCAGCCCCAAGCATCAGTTCTAGAGGTGGAGCCTCATATTGACTTTGATGAGGAGGTTCCAGCTACACCAGCTCCACTGGGCCCAGATCAGGTCCCAGGAGGAGTGATTTTTTCTTCGGATCTTCAGGATCCTCTTGTCCGCATAGCAGGATTTATGGGCAGTGTCGCTAAAGAGGGATTGCTGCTAGTAGCACCAGCCACTTCTCAGGCTGCAGGAGGGGTTCAAACTCATGCTACACGTACTCCGGAGTAGGTAGCTCCCCAGACTCAAGTTCCATTGGTTCAGCCCGCGGTGGCAGCTCAGACAGGCATTACACCTCAGGCCAGAGATGGGATGGCCATGTCTTCGGATGCTTTGTGGAGACTTGATCGGTTTTCCAAGCTTTTCACTACTACTTTCAGCGGTGCTTCATCGGAGGATCCCCATGATTTTCTATACAATTGTCACGAGATACTCATGACTATGGAGATAGCGGAGACCAATGGGGTCAATTTTTGCACTTTCAGGCTTGTGGGATCCACCAAGACTTGGTAGAGGGATTATTGCATATCTAGACCAGCATGGTCACTAGCCTTGACATGGGATTAGTTTGCATAGTTATTTGTGGAGAAGTTTCTCCCCGTCGCTCAGCGCGAGGCACTTCGTAGGCAGTTTGAGCGCCTTCAGCATGTCTCCATGACAGTTACACAGTATGAGACCAGATTGGTTGACTTGGCACGCCATGGAGTAGTGATACTCCCTACACATCGAGAGAGGGTCTGGAGGTTCATTGATGGATTGATTTAGCCCATTCGCCTTCAGATGGCTATGGGAGCTGGTAGTGATATTACTTTTCAGGAGGCGGCCAATGCGGCCCGCCGAGTAGAGATAGCACTGGCTCGATGAGGTAGTCAGGGTACAGACGAGAGGCCTCGACATTCTGGCAGATTTAGTGGTACCTCATCTGGAGGTAGGGATTTCCATGACCGAGGCCAACCCTCGAGACCTTCCAGTTGGCACTTCAGGTTTCTCATGGTTTACCGGGCGGTAGCAGTCATCAGCAGTATTATTCGGGTCAGTAGTCTTTCAGCGTGCCACCAGCCACATCGGTGCACTGCCACTTCAGAGCTTTAGGGGAGGACATACCGATCGATAGGGCGAGTAGTCTCAGCCGCCAAGGGCATGTTATGGTTTTGGTGAAATAGGTCATGTGGTCAGATTTTGCCCCCGAGCATCGAGTAGTTCTCAGTAGCAAGGTCCTTGCCCTACGATTCAGGAAGCAGGTGATCCACAGGCCGCCCATCCAGTTAGAGGCGGGGGTAGGGATCATAGAGTTGGAGGGAGAGACTATAGAGGTGGAGCCCCGACAGCCAGAGGTAGGGGTCAGCCCGCAGCAGATCCTCCCAGAGATGCAGTTCGGAGAGGTGGGGGCTAGCCCCGTTGTTATGCATTCCTAGCCAGGCCGGAGGCCGAGTCATCTGATGTTGTGATTATAGGTACTATACTAGTCTGTGATTGGGGTGCTTCAGTATTATTTGATCCGGTACTTATTCTTATGTGTCATCCTATTTTGCACCCTATTTGATCATGCCTAGTGAGGCTCTAGGTATTCCTATATATGTGTCCACACCGGTTGGTGATTCTATAGTGGTCGACCGAGTGCATCGTTCTTGTGTGTTGATATTTGAGTGTCTTGACATGGTGCACTTCGATATTATATTGGGGATGGATTGGTTGTCCCCGTATCATGCTATTGTCACGCCAAGACTGTGACTTTGGCCTTTCCCAATTTGCCCCGACTTGAGTGAAGAGGGACCCCAGGTCATGCCACCCGTAGTGTTATTTCGTATGTCAAGGCTCGATGTATGGTTGAGAAGGGATGTTTAGCATATTTGGTGTATGTTCGCGACTCCAGCGCAGAGGTTCCATCTATCCATTCTGTCCCTATTGTTCGGGAGTTCCCCAAGGTTTTTCCTTCAGACCTGCCGGGTATGCGGCCTGACAGGGATATTGATTTCTGTATTGACCTGGCTCCTAGAACTCAGCCTATTTCTATTCTGTCGTATCGCATGGCCCCGTCAGAGTTGAAAGATTTGAAGGAGCAGCTTCAAGACTTGCTAGATAAGGGTTTCATTAGACCCAATGTATCACCTTGGGGTGCACCAGTGCTGTTTGTGAAGAAAAAGGATGGGTCGATGAGGATATGCATTGATTACCGGTAGTTGAACAGGTGACGATAAAGAACAGGTATCCATTACCGAGGATTGACGATTTTTGTGATCAGCTCCAGGGTGCCAGGGTGTTCTCGAAGATAGATTTAAGTCTGGTTACTATCAACTAAGGATTAGGGCATCTAATGTCCCTAATACAGCATTTCGTGCTCGGTATGGGCATTACGAGTTTTTGGTCATGTCGTTTGGGTTGACCAATGCCCCAACAACATTCATGGAGTTGATGAACCGAGTGTTCAGACGTTACTTGGATTTATTTGTGATTGTATCCATTGATGATATCTTGGTATACTCCCGCAGTCAGGAGGAGCATGAGCAGCACCTCAGAGTAGTTCTTCAGACTCTGAAGAAGCCAATTGTATGCCAAGTTCTCAAAGTGTGAATTTTGGTTGAGTTCAGTCGCATTCCTTGGTCATGTCGTATCAGCAGAGGGTATTCAGGTAGACCCGAAGAAGATAGAGGCAGTTAAGAACTAGCCTCGACCAACTTCAGCTACAAAGATTCGGAGCTTCTTTGGGTTAGCTGGTTACTACTGACGTTTTGTGGAGGGGTTTTTGTCCATCGCAACCCCGAAGACTAGATTGACTCATAATGGAACCCAGTTCAGGTGGTCATATGAGTGCAAGGCGAGCTTCCAGAAGCTCAAGACAACTCTAACTACGGCACCGATATTGGTGTTTCCCATGGGATCTGGGCCTTATACTGTATGTTGTGATGCTTCCTGCATCAGACTTGGCGCAGTGTTGATGCAGAACGGCAAGGTCATAGCATATGTTTCGAGGCAGTTGAAGATCCACGAGAAGAATTATCCAGTTCATGACCTAGAGTTGGCAGCCAGTGTTCATGCCTTGAAGATCTGGAGGAATTATTTGAATGGTGTGATGTGTGAGATGTACATGGATCACAAGAGCCTTCAGTACTTGTTCAAGCAGAAAGAGTTGAATTTGAGACAGCGGAGGTGGTTGGAGTTGTTAAAAGATTATGATGTTTCTATTTTATACCACCAAGGGAAGGCCAATGTGGTGGCCGATGCATTGAGTAGAAAGTCCGCCAGCATGGGTAGTCTTGCATATATTCCGGTCAGCCAGAGACCGCTTGACTTGGATGTTCAGGCCCTGGCCAATATATTTGTAAGATTGGATAATTCTGAGCCCATCAGGATGTTAGCTTGCACGGCTGCTCGCTCGTCATTGATGGAGCGTATCCGGGAGCGGCAGTTTTATGATCCCCATTTGTGTGTCATGAGAGACACGGTGCAGATGGGAGGTGCCAAGGACATGACTTTGGGAGATTATGGTGTATTGAGTTGCAGGGGCGAGTTTGTGTGCCCAATGTTGATGGTATTCGAGAGTCGATCTTAGCGGAGTCCCACAGTTCTCGGTAATCTATTCACCCGGGCACTGCGAAGATGTATCAGGATTTGAGACAACGTTATAGGTGGCGTAGAATAATGAAAGACATTTTTGCATATGTGGCTCGTTCTCTAAGTTGTCAGCAGGTTAAGTACGAGCATCAGAGGCCTGGTGAGTTATTTCAGAGGATTGAGCTTCCCAAGTGAAGTGGGAGAGAATTACCATGGATTTTGTTACTGGCCTTCCGATGACTCGGAAGAAGTTTGATGCTATATGGGTTATTGTTAATAGGCTGACTAAGTCAGCGCATTTCATCACAGTTGCCACCACCTACTCATCCAAGAGGTATGCTGAGATTTATATCAGGGAGATTGTTCACCTTCATGGGGTGCCCATATCTATTATTTCAGATCACAGTCCGCAGTTTACTTAGCATTTCTGGAGAGCGGTGCAGCATGATTTGGGTAACCAGGTCCGGCTGAGTACAACATTTCACCCCCAGACGGACAGTCAGGCCGAAAAGACTATTCAGATTCTTGAGGATATGCTCCGAGCCTGCGTTATTGATTGTAAAGGCTCGTGGGACCAGTTCTTGCCATTAGCGGAGTTTGCCTACAACAATAGCTACCAGTATAGTATTTAGATGGCTCCATATGAGCCGTTGATGGTCGGCATTGTGGGTCCCCAGTCGGATGGTTTGAGCCGGGTGAGGCTCGGCTTTTGGGTACATATTTGGTGCAAGAGGCCTTGGATAAGGTCAAGATCATTCAGGACAGACTTCGGTCAGCTCAGTCTAGGCAGAAGAGTTTTGCAGATCGTAAGGTCAGGGATGTTGCTTTCATGGTTGGTGAGCGGGTATTACTCCATATATCGCCAATGAAGGGCGTGATGAGGTTCGGGAAGAAGGGCAAGCTTATCCCTAGGTATATTTGCCCATTTGAGATTCTTGACCGTGTGGGGAATGTGCCTTGTAGACTTGCATTGCCGCCTAGCTTGTCAGCTGTGCACCCAGTTTTTCATGTATCCATGCTTCGGAAGTATCACAGTGATCCCACCCACGTGTTAGATTTCAGTACTATCCAATTGGACAAAGATCTGTCATATGAGGAGGAGTCGGTGGCTATTTTAGACCGCCAGGTTCAACAGTTGAGGTCTCGGAGTTTTCCTTCAGTGCGTGTCCACTGGAGAGGTCAGCCTCTTGAGGCATCGACCTGGGAGTCTGAATCTTATATGCGGAGCCGTTATCCCCATCTATTCCCCGACTCAGGTACTCCTTTCTTTTGTCCGTTCGAGGATGAACGATTGTTTTTGAGGTGGAGGTTGTGACGACCCAAAGGGTCATCACTGTAATTCTCCCTTTCCTTGCGCTTTTAAGGCCTTGTAAACCTCTTATTTGGTTTCCTGAACTTGCGTGTGCAGTCCGAGCGCAGAGCCGAAAAATGTTTATCTGGAAATATTTGAATTATGCGTTAAAAACTATGAATTTTGGTAATAATATTGTTATAGTTGACCTTGGTCATCATTTTGGATAAACAGACTCAGACCCGTGATGTGATGGTCGCGAAGGGTCTGTAAGGAAATTTGGGACCCAGGCGTATTCCCGGAATCAAAATCCGAGGTCCCAGGCCCGAGTACAGAGCTTTTTTGTGAAATTATTTTCTGAAAATGCTTAAGGAAAAATAAATATGAAAATTGATCAAAAGTGATAGTATCGGACTCGTATTTTGGTTCCGACGCCCGGTACAAGTTTTAAATGAGCGCTAAGCGCTATTTGTAAAGTTTTGTTGAAAACGGACGTCGTTTGACGTGTTTCGGACTAAAAATGAGAAATCTGAAAGTTTTGAACTTTGAAATGAAAATCATGAGTTTAGGAGGTTGATTCTTTGATTTTGATGTTATTTTGGCGATTTGATCACACGAGTAAGTCCGTAGGATGTTTTTGAGGTGGGGTGCATGTTTGGGTTGGAGACCCGAGGGCTCAGGTGAGTTTCAGATAGGTGTTGGGCTCTTTCGACACATTTTTAACTGTTGGTGTCTGCAGTCTTCGCATTTTCAAAGACTTATTCGCAAATGCGAACTTACCCCTTTAGCCTGCTTCATTGCAAATGAGGGGAAAATCTCGCAATTGCGAACCCCCCTTGTTTGGCCAGACATCTCAAATGAGATGTTTTTCTCGCAAATGCAATCATTCCCCTTTGCATCCAGAATTCGCAAATGCGAAGTCAATCTCGCAATTGCGAACCTCCCCAGCCTAAGCCTTTGTTCGCATTTGCGAACCTTTTCTCGCAAATTCGAGTTCCTCCTTTTCCCTGCCCAGTTAGCATTTGCGAACTATCTCTCGCAAATGCGAGGTTTCTTTTATTCCTTCCCAGTTTTCAAATGAGAAATCAATATCGAATTTGCGACATCTGCAACTGTGCAACTTATACTTAGCCAATTTCAAATTTCATTTTTCATATTTTCGAAATCCAAACCTCCGTTGGCGATTTTCTCTCGACTCTTTCTCTCCCAAATCACTTGTAAGTCAACTTTCACTAAATTTCTTCAAACTTCAACATCTTTTATCATGATTTCAACTTAAAATCAAAGCTTTCAATGGGTAGAAATGGGGATTTGGGGTAGAACCTAGGTTTTTATAATTGGATATTTGGACCTCAATTTGGGGTCTGATTTCAAAACAAATTGCATATATGAACTCGTGGGGGAATGGGTAACCCGGTTTTAGTTCGAACCTCGAGTTTTGACCACGTGGGCCCAGTGGCATTTTGGAAATTTTTTGGCAAAACTTGGGAATTTCATTCTTATGCATTCAAATTGATTTAACTAGCATTTGTTGATACATTTGAGTAAATTATGGTTATATTCAACCGGTTTTGAGGCAAATTTTAGGGGTAAAGCTATTCTAGAGGCGTGAGTTGAGTTGGAAGCTTTTGAGGTAAGTGTTTGATCTAACGTTAGCTTGAGGGAATAGGATTAGCTTGTTATTTGCTATGTGCTATGTGGAGTCTGTGTATAGGTATGGTGACGGTTACCTATGTGCCCGAGTCAAGCATGACCTTGATGTCATATTTGCTATTAAAATTGCGAAAGAAGTGAACAATTGTGAAAATTACTTGCTACAAGAACTATGAAGTGAAAGTTGAGAAGTAAATGAACTAAAGAGGAATTTTTGGTACTTTTCCCTTGCAGGGATTTATTGTTAAGCTGTTTTCCCTTGCCGGGACCTATTGTTGAGTTGTATTCCCCTGCCGGGATTTATTGTTGAATTATTCTCCCTTGCTGGGATAGTTTGTTATGATATATATTTCTTTTCCCGCTTGATTGTGACCATTGATTGGGTGAGGAAGAGAGAGTAAAAGCACGAAGGGTGATGCCGTGCACTATGTGTTTGAGAGTAAAAGCATGAAGAGTGATATCGTGCATTGTGTATTGAGAGTAAAAGCACGAAGGGTGATGCCGTGCATTATACCGATATTCTTGGTGAGAAATGAGAGTAAAAGCACGAAGGGTGATGTCGTGCATTACATTTGACAGTTTTGGTGAGGAATGAGAATAAAAGTACGAAGGGTGATGTCGTGCAGTTGTCGATTCATTGGCTTTATTAATTAATTATTATTTATTCAGTTCCATCTCTTGATTGTAGAAGTTATAATTGAACTGTTATTCCCCCGGCATGTCCTCTTTCCCTTTTATTTGTTTAAATTCTTGTTCTATTTCTGTTATTGCATATATCTGTACAGGTTGTTTGTGGTAGGTCCGATTTAGCCTCGTCACTACCTTGCCAAGGTTAGGCCGGGCACTTACCAGCACATGGGGTCGGTTGTGCTAATACTACGCTTCTGTGCCTTTTTATGCACTGGTCAGGATACGGCCTACGGACCGCAACAGTAGTTAGTGGGCGATCCTTCAATCCTGAGACTCTGAGGTAGTTCGCCGGCGTTCGCGGGTCTTGAGTCTCCTCTATCTATTACTTTCAATTTGTTTAATTATATCAAACGGACATGTTATGTATTTCTTTCAGACTATTGTTCTTAGTACTCTTTTAGTCGTCCGTGAGTAGTGACAGCAGATACTGGGTAGATGCATGTTGTTAATTTCCGCATTTTGTCATTTCTATTGTCACTAAATGTTTTCCACATTGTTTTAATTAATTATTTCAGTATGTAATTTTCTTAGATTAAGGTTATTGTGAAAATGATTAAGAAGGAGTTGGCTTGCCTAGCTTTAACAGTAGGCGTCATCACGACTCCCGATGGTGGGTAAATCCGGTTCGTGTCACACTCAAATTAAGAACGGTGTTCAGCAAGTATAGAACCCAGGAAATATTAACAGTCTCAGAAGAACAACTGAAGAACTTAGTAAGATCAGATGAATATCAGTAGCACCAGAATACACTCAATATCCCAGCAGAAAAGAGTCAGTTGCTAGGAAAGCAATAACTTCTAGTTTTTCAAGAGCTTATAGAAGCTATTATTTAGTTATAGATTAAAAATTAATTCAAGAGGAAACAATGAAACACTTCTTTTCTCTCTAAGTTTTCACTGATTTTCCAAAACCTCTCTAAAGAAGTTATCAAACACTGAGGTTTTTGTTATGTTTCTTTTTGAATCTCTCTTAGACTGAAAGGAACTTCTCTCCCCTTTCTGATTTTCTAAATTTAGTTTTCGATTTCTAAATCCCCAAAACATTCCCCCTCTATTAGTCCCAAATGACCTCTATTTATATCAAAGGCAGTCCCCTTTTTCAGCTCATTTCCTTTTACTTTTACCTTATTATTATTATTATTATTCTTTTACTCCTTCTACTTTCCAGCCCAATATTCTCCTCCCTAAGTCTATATTTTACCCTTTTATCATTACGGGTACTACTCTTATTCCAATTAAGCAAACACTCTCATTACTTAGTGGTCCCCCTCTACCAATTAGTTCAAATTAAAGTTGTTGAGGCCCTACTGGGTAGATTACTCAGTCAAACTAGATTTTCCTTATTTTTCTATTCATAAAACACCCCTGAATCCTACTTACTGCTACTGTTCTGATTCAGATCATCAGCAATCAAAACCAAACTCAAAACTATCTAAGACTAAAATTTGATTACCAGCTATAACCAGTCCTTAATACCAATTTGAACAAAATCAAATAACTAAACACCAGTAGAAATACTTATTTCAAAGAATTTAAACATGAAAAATTATCCACTACTGGAAAATCATGAACTGAACTCATCAGCTCAGTTCTTCAATTCAAATAATTAACAGGCTCATCTAATTACACACTTGGAACAAAAATGAAATATGCTAACAATGTCACTGACACTTTGAAAAAAATCAACTATTATCCTATTTTTCCCTTCGACTTTTAAGACTAATTAATCGACGATACTTAAAGGATCAATTACGCATAATTGGTAATAAATAAGCAGAATCAAATATACAAACAGGCACACATGTAATTTCAGTGACACTTTGACAGAGACAGTGAGTACAACACAATCAACTGATCGACGACATTAATTGAATCGACTTTATGAACATACAACACACACAATCATATAGCAAGCAAACAGAATAAAAATATAAGAACTAGGTGATTCATGTGGTTTTGGACAGAATAGGGAACTTATGACTAATCATTCGAGGATGTTACTCAAGTCGAATACGTATTCTATAACAACCATAACTGGCAACAAACAGAAGTAAATGACCAAATAAGAGGTCTACTGAAGATGAGAGATTTGACAGAAAAATAAAAAAATCAAATAAATTAAAACAACATGCAAATGAATACCAAAATAATCACAAACGAAATAGAAGGATATGAAAACTTATCTTCGAAAGCTTATGAACAAACGACCTAGTCTCCAACCGAATTTTCCCACTTGAGGTCGAACGAACTTTAATCGGGGTGTTATCACATGAGAGTATCCTGATTAAAGGCTATTAGACCCCAATCCTTTGTTTAAATGGACAGAACTCTATGGTTTTTGGATTTTACGGTTCGTAGAGGTCAATTTGGGGTTCGACTCTTTCAAGTTAGATTCCAACCAAACCAAGCATGGTTTGTTCACGAGGGAGGTCAGGGGGACTAGCATAATTTTGGGGTTGGTTAGTGCAGGCTGAGGTTTGACTCAAAACTTCAAATGAAGATTCGAGAGGATCTAGTTTGATTCGAGACAGATGGTTTATGGATTCGTGTTCAGGGGGTTGAGTTGTATTTGGGTTGTTAATTTGGTGACCATTGGCATCGCAGCTGCCGGGTTTTGAGCTTAGGGTTTCCATGGAGGCTGCTAGGGTTTCGGGTGTGCCTGGTTCATCTGAGAGAGACGAGTGAGAGGGGATTGCCTATGAGGGAGTGGGGTGTGAGATAGGGTTTATATACGGGGGTGGATAATAGATCCTGGATGTTGGATCAAGTTGGACTGATGGCCAAGATCTATTTGCTGATAGGGAACGGCGTCGCTCAAGTTTAATGCGACTGGGTCGATCTCAGAGTTAAACGGGTCGGGTGTTGCGGAAGGTTTGGGGTCGTAGGATGAGATTGGATGAATGGCCCAGATCCCGCGTCCTTATACGACGTCGTTCAGCTTAATAAACAGACTGATCTGGGCCATTCAATTAATTTGATCAACGGCTCAAAAATGGTGTTCTGAAACGGTGTCATTTGGGGAGGCATCTGATGAGAGACCTGGTCTTTGGACTGGGTCAATATACATTGGGCCTGAATGCTTTTGGGTCCAAATGAGTCCAAGTCCGAGTTTTCTTCTCTTTTCATTCTTTCTTTTATTAACCAAAATCAAATAAATTCTTAAAAAAATTTTAAAAATCAAAAAATGAAATTACACAAATATTACTTTAACACTTACAACAATAAAATCACACAATGACAAAAAATGTATATTTTTTGATGATTTTCTTTTTAACCAGACTATAGCTAATTAATTTCTAAATGCACAATTACCTCTTAAATGCATGCGACATGTATTTTTTTATATTTTTAATTGACTATAGCAAGGTGAGTGTTTACGGAAAAAACTAATTACCAAAATCGTCACGTAAATTCTCAAAATTGTACCCGAAGGTAACTTGTTTTATTATTTTTTTTCGATTTCTTTTGTAGTAGTTTCCGTGAAGAAAAAATCACGTGCTCACATATGCGACAGCAGTGAGCAGACAAAAAAAACAGTTCCTACGTCATCGTCACCCTTCCAAACGACCACCTGCTGCATCGTCTATCTTCTCCAGTCAATCAGCGAAAAAAACAAACCAGCTGCTGCCCGCTTCTGCCCAGTTGTGGCTCTGTCCATTTTCGAACTCTCCGGCGAGCTTTATAGTTCTCTGTGGTCGTTGTCGAAGGTTCCGTCGCAGTTCCAACGCATTAGACGTTAATCAAAAATTCAACGTGCGAGGAGGTCGATACCAGAGGAAAAGGTATTGCGGACCAGTCTACGGCCGGTTAGAGGTGAGTAGTTTGTATATATGATGGTCTGAGGGTTTGAAACCTCGATCTATCATATCATGACGCTATGTTAGGGCGTGACTCGCACCCCATGGCAGGTGCAGGATTGTAAATGATTGAGGATTGTGACTTGGTCCATCCCGAGTGCTAAATATAATTTATTGGCGGTTGCACCCTGTAGAGAATATGTCTGTCTTGTCGTGTTTGGGGCCTTGTGTCGATCTGTAGCATCCGTCTATGATGAATATCTTTGTGATAACATGATTTGCATAATCATTGATCGCGGTCTTGTGTTTAATCACTGTTATTAAATGCTAAGTCGCCTTTTTCCTGAAATAAATTAATTAAATTATATTTACCTTAATAATCGGAAAATGGGAAATTAGATTGAATCTGTTATGTGACTCATATGCATACTGTGGACTGAGCATGGTTCGGGTTGCACACCGCAGCGGTGATATAATGATATTGCTGAATGAGCCCCTCCGGAGTCTGTACACACCCCCAGTGAGCGCCGTCGACGTTAAATGGATTGAGCTGCACGTCGCAGCATATTCATGAACATTGCATTGCATCTTTATCTTATACTTGACTGTTATATTTGATATTGCTTTGTTGTTAGTTCGTAGCAAAGGTATAGGACGGGTAGTTTTAGCTTTACTTTGTGTCGTTTCGTCGATTTCTTACCTTCAGACATTATATATGCTTATTACTTACTGAGTCGGTAGTACTCACACATACTCCCTGCACCTTGTGTGCGGACTCAGGTACCCCGGAGGCTTAGCTGTCACTCGTCGTCTCCAGATATTTTCCAGCGTTGTTGAGGTAGCTGCTTGACGTTCGCAAGACCTGGCTGCTCTTCATATTCTAGTTCATTACTATTATTTACATTTCCAGATTTTATATTTTCATTCAGATATTATTATCCAATTTTGTTAAAAGGCTCTAGACTCGTCACCCCAGATCTTGTGGGCGTGATTATCCCTTTTCGTATTTTTCCATATTACTCAATTAATATTTTGGGATTTTTATTCTAAAATTACTATAATATTCTTAAATTATCGATTTTGAGATGTAGTGTTAGATTGAAAGCGATTGTTGGTCGGGCTTGCCTAGGTTTAGGGTTCGGCGCCATCACGACCGGGTTTGGGTCGTGACATACGCTATATTATGCACTAAGTATAAGGGTATTAGGTAATACCGTATCGAATACGACTATATATATATATATGTGTGTGTGTGTGTGTGTGTGTGTGTGTGTGTGTGTGTGTGTGTGTGTACTTACGTTATATTATCCACTAAGTATAAGTGTATTAGGTAATACCGTATCGATACAACTTATATATATATATATATATAATATATGTACTTACGCTATACTATGCACTAAGTATAAGTGTATGAAGTAATATCGTATCGAATACAGTATATATATATATATATATAATATGTACTTACGCTATACTATGCACTAAGTATAAGTGAATAAGGTAATACCATATCGAATACAGCTTATATATATAATATACGTACTTACACTATGCTATGCACTAAGTATAAGTTTATAAGGTAATACGTATCGAATAGAGCTTATATATATATATATATAGAGCTAATATTGACTATTTGACCAGTGGTTGCTATTTTTGACAGTTTGACCAAAAGGCGACCAACTGTAACGATCCGACCCGTCGTCTCATGATTCTTTGCCCCGTTTTCCCTGTTCTATGCATCATGTTTCATTATATGTGTTTTGTGAATTTGAGGTAATTTGGATAGAGTTCGGCCAGAAATGAGACAAATAGTCTCTTTTTAGAAGGCTGAAGTTGGAAAAGTCAACCTGACGTTGACTTATATGTCATAGAGCTTGAAATGCGTATTTTATGGTTCGAATAGCCTCGTTAAGAGATTTTGGACTTGTGTGCAAAATTTTGATTGATTCGGAGGTGTTTTGGTCGGATTTTTGATCGAATGCGTGTGTCGGAAGTTTTAAAAAATAAATAAATAAATAATAAATAAAAGACTTGGACACACATTTTGAGTTGTTACACGTGAGACCCATTATATTTATTGAAGATATTAGAGGGCAAGAAAACAAACCAAAAATATTAAAACAAACCAAAAAAACATAAAGAACAAAGAGGACAACTAAAGAAAAAAAATCTCCAACCACCTTCTCTGTCCACTGCCTGCGTCGACCACTCCAGCAACACTACCAAACAGGCCCCACGTCGGCTATTCCGTCCAAAACGATACCCCTCCGAACAAAAAAAAAACAATCACGTTCATAAAAAAACCACCCTAAGGCCATCCATTCTCATGTCCAAATAACCTCACCAGCTTCTCACGCCCCCACGGCAGTCGTCGACCAGCAGACCACCAAGCTGCTTCCTCCACGACGCGACAGCAACAAGCAGACCGCCAAAAACACTTCCTGTGTCGTCCTCACCCTTCCAATCGACCACCTGCTGCGTTATCTATCTTCTGCAGTCCACCAGCGAAAAAAATGAACCAGCTGCTGCCCGCTTCAGCCCAGTTGAGGTTCTGCCAATTTCGAACTCTCCGGCGAGCTTTATAGTTGTCTGTGATCATTGTCCGAGGTCCCCGTCACAGTTCGCATTAGACATTAATCACAAATTCGACGCGTGAGGAGGTCGATATAAGAGGAATAGGCATCGCGGACCAGTCTACGGCCGGTTAGAGGTTATGTTAGGGCGTGACCCGCACCCGGACACATTGTAAATAAAATGACCAAAACGCCCCTCGGGCCAATGTTTCGGAACCTGATGAATTTAACATTTTTAGAACCCTAGTACTCTCACGAGTCTAACCATATAAAAATATCTAAAATCGGAGGTCAAACACTCCCTCAAAATCCAATAATTTGGTCTAAGAAGTTTACCCATTTCATTCAAAAACTGAAATTAAAGGATGGAATTAAGAGGAGATTCATGGAGGTTGGTCTAAATCGAGTGAGAAACACTTACCCAAGTTTCCCAGGTGAAAATCCCTTCAAAAATCACCAAGAACCGAGCTCCGTAAGTCAAAAAATGTGAAATAAGGGTGAAACCCTCGAAATTGGGATTTAAATCTGTCTGCCAGTTATTTGTTCATTGCTATCGCGGAAGAACGGTCGCGATCGCATAGAGGAATTCGAGAAAGTCCAGAAAATGTACATCGCGAACGTGATGAAAGGGACTCGAACGCGGAGGAAAGGTAGACATAGATTCGCGATCGCGTGGATGAGAGTGCGAACGCGTAGAAGGGAAACATCACGGCCCAGACGTTACTCTACGCGAACGCGTGAGAGTGTCCGTGAACATGAAGGGCGGATTGGCACAGGTACGCGAACCTGAATGATTCCATGCGAACGCGGAGAAGAAATTGGGCTTTGCGAATGCGGGAATGGTTATGACAATGCGAAGAGAAATTTCCCAGGGGGGTCAGGGTAAGACATCGCGATTGCAAAGGCCACATCGCGAACGCGATGAAGGAAATACCAGAAGAAGCAGCAACAGTTCAACAAAAATAGAAGAAAATGGTCTGTAGCCCATTCGAAACACACCCGAGGCCCCCGAGATCCTGTCTAATCACTCACACAAGTCATATAACCTAACACGGACTCGCTCAAACCTTCAAATCACATAACACAACATCGAAACGATGAATCGAACCAAAAATCAAGCTTATGAACTTTCAACTCTTCAAATAACAAAACTCATGCCGAAACCTATCAATTCAACTCGGAATGATGCCAAACTTGTAGACAAGTCCAAAATGACATAACGGAGCTGTTCCAACTCTCGAAATTGCATTCCGACTCCGATTGCCAAAAAGTCAACTATAAGTCAAACTTCTTCATTTTCCAACTTCAACTTTCGCCGAAATGCCTCAATTTACTCTACGGACCTCCAAATCTGAATCTGGACGCGCGCCTAAGTTCAAAATCACCATACGAAGCTATTGAGATCATCCACGATCCATTTCGGGGTCGTTTACCCAAAAGTCCAGTTCCTGTCAAATTTTGACCGATATAACTTCCAAAGTAAGGTTTCTTCTCTAGAATTTGTTATAATCCATCCGTAAACTAAATTTCACCATGCAAGCAAGTCGATACTCATGTTCCAAAGCTGCTCCAGACCTTATGTCGTTGAGCAGAGCTAAATTTCTCAAAACGACTGGTCGGATCGTTACAGGTTTGGTGATTATCTGGCAGGTGGATAGGCCTAATTACAAAGTAAACTCCGTCAAAGTTTTTGAATAAATTTGGACTTAGTAAAAAAACATTTTGTCGCCTAAAGAGTGGGCTTAACCGTTGTGTGAATAAATGCAAGAATTGCAGAAGGGTTAAAATTTTTGATGATTCGTGTTTTCACGAGCTTATGAAAGAGTGAGTTTAGTCTCACCATGTTATTACGACAGAAAAAGAGTATATATGCTGTGATATATATGGCTTCGATCTAAGTTGGGGAGGTTGTTGTTGATTAGTTAATTGTACGATTAGGTACTATGTAAGTTCTGATTTGATGCATGCGGGTGAATTAGTTTTGGTTGCAGAAATTGAGCCGAGGATAGCACGAATGAAGCAAAATTTCGACAAATGTTATATGGTGCTTCATAGATGTGAGAAAATAATAGGATGTCTTGAGTTGTGGATAAAGAATTCTTAGTGTAAAGAGAAATAAGTGGTTTGGTTATATTGGAATGAGGTCATGTACTGCGGTGTCAGAGTGCTGATGAGGCACGAGTGGTTCGATTCGTTAAGTTGAGTAATTTGCAGTGTGTGTAAGAGTGGATGACTCTTGAGAATGGTTTTGGTGTGTTCAAGATTATATATGTAGCACTCAGGTGTTTTAAGGTTGAGTAGGTGACCAAGTCATTGTTTTCATTAGAACAAGACAAAACTTGTAAAAATTTTACGTTAATTATGGGATTATATGTATCATTATCTGGGAAGCAAAGGTAGTGGACTTAAATTCACAGGAAGTCCTCCAAAGTAGGGTATTTTAGAAGGTGGTATTTTTGTGAATCTCTGAGAGAGTATTTAATGGCCTAAGTCTTAGACAGAGTGGTCTTACATTCGAGTCTCGTGTGGTAAGATAGGGTGAGGAATTGTGGTGCTACAGCAATAGAGTATATCAAGTTGAAAATGAATCAGAAGGAAATCCAGACAAATGAAGTAGCTTGTTAGTGGACCAAATCGGTGTGGTAAAGGTAGAAGGATTTAGTCCTGGCAGTTTTGCTTGTGGTTAGGAAAAAGGAGATGGATTTCTCAGGTTATCCTAGTATAGTATGGTATGTTATGTGTGGTATGTTGTGAGGATTGGAATTTGTGCATGTAAGCTATGGTTCAGTTATGAATGAAAAGTTATTAAATTCTTAAGCAGCACGGGTAACTGCAGGTGATTTAAGAACCGACCCTCAGATGATTAAGGAAAATGGTATTACTATTCTAGTGATTTGATGGGAGTATACGTTCAGTAAGAGAGGAAGGTGATGTAAACTGATAACAACTCGGTGGGATTGCGGCAGTTCCTGTTAGACCGACTGTTGACATTTGAGTTTATTGATGGCACAGGGAAAATTCAAAATATCTTTCATGGAACGAATGGGTACTTGATGTGTAATATGCATTCATATAGCAGAATGTGGGATCAGGTATAGTGATTTGTGTGTTATATGGAAATGGGGACTGGGAGTTCTCCGATACAGTCTATGTCGCGATTGAGGATCGTGAGTATTTGGCACCATTTAGTGGCAATTAGGATTTGGAGGCTGGAGTGGGTCTTTATTTGTTGATATGATAGATTTTGGATATGAGATTGGGCATAGACTGGGTGCCTCAGTGTTGGGTTAATCTAGACTATTGTTTTATGGGTTATGCCAGAGGATACCACAGGTTGTGTGGCGTGGTGCATCGGGTGATGTTATAGCGAGAGTGGGTTGCATCCCAAAGACTAGTGGACGACTGAGAAAGATTTCTTGTCTTGTTTGGGCCTTCGTGGCAAATGTCAGCGTAGAGATTTTTACCATTGATTCAGTTCTGGTATTGAGGAACCTTTGCGGATGCGTTCCTCGTGGTCGGGCATGCCGCCGGGCGAGATGGTGGACTTCAATATTTATTTGGTGTCGGGCACCGTATCGTACGATTTGGGCATGAATGATAGTAGTGGAAGAGGCAGCGTCAGGCTTCTTATTAATGCGCATGTTGGTAAGCTGGTCGGTTACGAGTTTAGCTGGGGTTGGCTTGGATAATCCCTAATTGTATTGATAAAGGATGGGTTGATTCGACCGTTATTATATCTGCTAGTGATCTGGAAGATCTATGAGTTGCTTTTTTTTTTGCTGCGAGGCGTCATGATAGTTGGGCAGTGGCACATAAATTGCGGTACTAGCGAGATTCATAGTGGGAGTTGAGCTTTGTAGCTTACACCGCCATTAGTAGATATGATAATGCACTCAGTGTGCTTATGACCGATACTCGGTATTCTGTGTATATGAGCAAATTCGGCTCGATGTGCATCTCTCTATGTGAGATATTTGAGTGATCGGGTGGCATGCCGCGACAGGGTATGTTACTCGGATCGGGTTGTGCACCGCAACAGTGTGATGTTTAGGATAGTTTTCGTGTGTTACTTTGTATGCCTTGTTTCCTGGTTTCTTAGGGAAGTCCATATTGGGAGTTACTCGGCGAATAGAGCATCGATTGGGTTCTTTCAGGATGTAATGGTGTATATCTTGCTTCACCGTGGGTGTGATGGATTGCTTGGTTTCAGACATCAATATGTGCGTGGTTGTCAAGTTCGAGTATAGTGACTTGAGGTGTTTCATGTAAAACAGTGTTTGGATGAAATCGCGCATTATAGCGGGGCTACGTGGAGATTAGACTCTTCGGGAAAGATTCATGTATTTTATTTCTATAATGTGGGACGGGGTCCCAGCCTTGTGTCGTAATGCTATTGATGAGCTTAAAGTACAGCTCTTTTGTTTGAGTCGTTTTCATGACTTGAGTATGTTCAGACCGTCTCTTATTGGTATGGGTGTTATGTAAGTTGTGTCTTAGGCCGTATTGATGTGTCTTGTCCCAAGGATGGTGTGCTTGATCAGAAGAGACCTTTGGGGTCATTAATGGATACGAACGGATTTGGTTTCAGCTTTTCAGAAGGTTAATATCGAGTTTCGGCTCGGAGTTCTGTTGTGATAATAGTCAAAAGGGAAGAAATGTCTTCGTGAATGATCGATCTGAGAGATGGTTATGTTCTACTGCGTGTTCATTATCATAGATAGAGTATAGCAGTGTTGGAATAAGACTTCAGCTAATAAGTGGTATTACAGCCGGTTCAAGCTTATTCTGAGTATAAATTTGAGGTTCTGATCTTGTGTATGGTTTCGGAGGTGCAATGTGACTCTACGGTTATGTTCTAGACGGCCTGTGAAATTTTAGCTGTGCTGTATTATCGGGCATATGTATGTTAAGGTGACGTAGGATCACCCCGGGTATATGTTAAGGTCATTCAGAGATTGGTTGGCTCCTAGTACAACTCTGAGCACGCTCGAGGACGAGCGTTTGTTTAAGTTGGGGAGGATGTAGTGACCCGACCCGTTGTCTCATGTATCTCCGTCATGTTTTCCCCGTTTTATGCTTCTATATGTTTCATTATATGTGTGGTGAATTTGAGGTAATTCGGATAGAGTTCGGCCACAAATGAGACATATAGTCTCTTTTAAGAAGGCTTAAATTGGAAAAGTCAATCGGATATTGACTTATGTGTTAGAGAGCTCGAAATGCAAATTTTATGGTTCGGATAGCTTCATTAGGAGATTTTGCACTTGTGTGCAAAATTTCGGTTGATTCAGAGGTATTTAGGTAGAGATTTTTATCGAATGCGTGTGTCAGAAGTTTTAAAAAAATTTAAAAAATAACTAAATAAATAAAATAAAAGACTTGGACACACATTTTGAGTTGTTACACGTGAGACCCATTATATTTATTGAAGATATTAGAGGACAAGAAAACAAACAAAAAATATTAAAACAAACCTAAAAACCCTAAAGAACAAAGAGGACAACTAAAGAAAAAAATCTCCAACCACCTTCTCCGCCCACTGCCTGCGTCGACCACTCCAGCAACACTACCAAACAGTCCCCCACGTCGGCCATTCTGTCCAAAATGATGCCCCTCCGATCAAAAACCAAACACAACAAAAAAAAAACCTCATGTCCGTAAACCAAACCAACCTAACGCCTACTGCCTGAAACCAGGGAGCAGCGAACCAAGCCAGCCATTCTCACGTCCAAACAATCTCACCAGCTTCTCACGCCCCCACGGCAGTCATCGACCAGCAGACCACCAAGCTACTGCGTCGACTAGCTTCCTCCACCACAGGACAGCAGCGAGCAGACCACCAAAAATAGTTCCTGCGTCGTCGTCACCCTTCCAAACGACCACCTGCTGCGTCGTTATCTTCTCCAGTCAACCAGCGAAAAAAACGAACCAGCTGCTGCCCGCTTCTGTCCAGTTGAGGTTCTGTCCACTTTCAAACTCTCCGGCGAGCTTTATAGTTGTCTGTGGTCGTTGTCCAAGTGTCCATCACAGTTCCAACGCATTAGACTTTAATCACAAATTCGACGGGCGAGGAGGTCGATACAAGAGGAAAAGGCATTGCGGACCAGTCTACGGCCGGTTAGAAGTGAAAAGTTTGTATAGATGATGGCCTGAGGGTTTGAAACTCCCGGTTTATCACATCATGACACTATGTTAGGGCGTGACCCGCACCCCGTGGCAGGTGCGGGATGGTATATGATTGGGGATTGTGACTTGGCCCATCCCGAGGGCTGTATATAAATTATTGGCGACTGATACGCACATAGTGTTATTGATAATTGGGCTTAATGCCATGTTTGGGGCCTTGTGCCGACCTGTAGTACCCGTCTAGGGTGAATATCTGTATGATAACATGATTTGCATACTCATTGATCTTAGTCATGTGCTTAATCACTATTATTAAATGCTAAGTCACCTTATTCCTGAAATTGATTAATTAAATTACATTTACCTTAATAATTGGAAAAATGGAAAATTAAATTGAATCTTTTTTGTGAATCATATGCATACTGTGGACTGAGCATGGGTTGGGCTTCACGCCGCAATGATGATATAATGATATTTTGCTTCGGTGAGCGTCGTCGACGTTAAACTGATTGGGCTGCATGCTGCATCGAATTCATGTGCATTGCGTGCATCTTTACATGATACTTGACTGCTATATTTGATATTGCTTTGCTGTTAGTTCGTAGTTAAGGTATATGACTGTTAGTTTTAGCTTTGCTTTGTGGCATTTCGAGGATTTCTTATCTTCAGACATTTTTCTATGTTTATTATTCACTGAGTTGGTAGTACTCACCCCTACTCCCTGCACCTTATGTGCAGATTCAGGTACACCGGAGGCTTAGCTGACATTCGTAGTCTCCAGATATTTTCCAAAGCCGTTGAGGTAGCTGCTTGACGTTCGCATGACCTGGCTCCTCTTCTTATTTCAGTTTCATTATTATATACATTTTCAGACTTGAGTATTTTCATTCCGATATTGTTATCCAGTTTTGTTTAGAGGCTCTAGACTCATGACCCCAGATCTTATGGGTCTGTTTATCGGTTTTTGTATTTTTATCCATAATACTCTATTGATATTTTTGGATTATTATTCTAAAATTACTATAATATTCTTAAATTGCCGGTTTTGATACTTAGTGTTAAATTGAAAGTGATTGTTGGTCAGGCTTGCCTAGCATTAGGGTTGGGCTCCATCACGACCGGGTTCGGGACGTGACACCAACTTTGGTCTCTTTTGTAGTATATATATATACATATATATATATATATACATATATATATATATATATATACATATATATATATATATATATACATATATATATATATATATACATATATATATATATATACATATATATATATACATATACATATATATATATATACATATATATATATATATACATATACATATATATATATATACATATATATATATATATACATATATATATATATATACATATATATATATATACATATATATATATATATATATATATATATATATTATCAAAATAGAAAAAAATTATTTTATTTATTTATTTTGAAAAATAGCAACTAATGTTCGTTGCTTTTTTGGTCAAACTGTCAGAAATGGCGACCAACTTTGGTCGCTAATTTGGTCAAACAGTCAATACTTATATAGCTACCAAAATAGCGACCAAAGTTGGTCTGTTTTTTTAATTCTAGATCTCAAAATCGGGTTTCCCCTCCCAAAACCTTATTTTCTCTCCCAAATTTTCCCAAACTCTCTCTACTCCCCTTCTCTATTTCCATCACACAAATCAATCCCCCCACCCCGTGCCTCTATTGTGACCTCGTGCTACCACCACCGGAATCGCCGCTATTGAAGTCCTCCCTCTACGCCACTGTTGAAGTCGTCTTGCCACCACCGCCGCTACCACTGTCCGCCGGAGCACCACCACTGCTTTTTAATCCTATTTCATCTAGCAAGGTTAGTAATCTACCTTATTAGCTTTTTAATTTATAGTTTTTCTATATAATTTATGTAATTGGTTAGTGTTTTGTCTATTTAGTATTAGGGTTTTGTATAAATTATGAACTTATGGTAGAAATTAGGAACTGCTTTAAATTATGAATTTATGGTTCTTAATAGAACTCAAATTAATGTATTAAACTTTTGGATATGAATTGAACTTTTAGTTAATGAATTGAACTTTTAGGATATGAATATTAATGTACTAAACTTTTGGATATGAATTGAACTTTTAGTTAATGAATTGAACTTTTAGGATATGAATTAACTAATTTAATTTGTTCTTGCTTTATATAAATAGATGGAACATCATTCTTGGATGTACAGTAGGAATTATCCTAATCGGCGGGGATTGAGGGAGGATTTTGTAGAAGGAGTTGAGGACTTTATTAGACATGCAATGTCACTTCCACCATACATAAAAAGAAGGAGTAATTAGGTGCCCTTGTGTTAAGTGCGACTGTATGAAGTTTGGAAAATCGGAGGAAGTTAAGGTTCATCTTTATAGGAAGGGGTTTATAGCGAATTACTTTTTATGGACTAATCATAGAGAGATGGATGGTAACCATGGGATATTTCATAACATGGTTGTTGGTGAAAGTAGTAGGTCGAGGGAGAATAGAAATAGTGATTCCAGAATCCATGATATGGTTGCGAATGCTTTTGGAATTCACTTTGGGGGTGAGCCCAACGAAAATGTTGAACAAACTCCTAATAATGTAGCAAGACATTTTTATGAACAATTAGAGGAAGCTTGTCGTCCACTATGTAAAGTACGTCCTCACTCCGAGTTGTCTGGTGCAGTTAGATTACTAAGCATCAAATCTGATTGGAATATTTCTTAAGTAGCCATGGATTCTTTCATTGACCTTATGCGTGAACTATTTGACGAGAAAATCGAATTACCTGGTGATTTTTATAAGGCAAAAAGATTAGTTTCTAAGTTATGACTTTTGTCAATGAGAATTGATTGTTGTGAAGATGGTTGCATGTTATATAATAAAGATGATGCAAATTTAAGTTGTTGTAAATTTTGCGGAACGTCTCGTTTCAAGAGGTTTTCCAGTGGGAAGATGGTCACTATCAAGGTGATGCATTATTTACCTCTTATACCTAGGCTAAAGAGGTTATATATGTCGATGAGTTCTGCTCCTCACATGAGATGGCACTTTGAAAATATAAGACCACCTGGTGTTATGTTTCATCCTTCAGATGGAGAAGCCTGGAAGCACTTTGATAGGACATATCCAGATTTTGCTAGTGAACCAAAGAACATTCGGTTAGGTCTGTGTGCGGATGGATTCACGCCTTTTCTGTATCTGCGACACCGTATTCATTTTGGCCTGTCTTTCTTACACCTCATAATCACCACTCGAGTTGTGCATGAATAGTCCATATATATTCTTAAATTGTATTATTCCCGGTCCATGTAATCCGAATAGTTTGATAGATGTATATTTGCAATCTTTGATTGATGAGCTAAAACAATTGTGGTACGATGGTGTTGAAACATACGACATATCAACCAATCAGAAGTCAATTTGCGTGCTAATTTAATGTGGACAATTAATGATTTTCTTGTGTATGGAATGTTGTCTGGGTGGATGACTGGTGGGAAGCTAGCTGTACTGCATGAAAAATAGTAAAGCGTTCACTTTGAAACATGGCTGAAAGCAATCATTGTTTGATTGTCATCGTCAATTCTTGCCCGGGGGTCATGAGTTTAGAACGACAAAAAATTCTTTCAAAAAGAATAAACTGGAATATGATTATCCACCTCCGATACGTTCAGATGATGAAATTTGGGATAGGGCCCAGAACTTCAGTAAAGTTACTGAAGTTCCACCGCATAGATTCCACAGATACGTTGTTACTCATAATTGGACCAAGCAGAGTATATTTTGGGAGTTGCCTTATTGGGAGGATAATCTTCTCTGTCACAACCTTGATGGCATGCATATTGAGAAGAACTATTGTGACAATTTGTTCAACACAGTGATAGATGTTAAAGGTAAGACAAAGGATAACCCGAAGGCTAGACTGGGCTTACTAGAATATTGCATGCGACCTGAATTACACTTGCAGACATCAAACAATGGTAAGTTATTCAAGCCCAAAGCAAGTTACGCATTCACTTTGGAGGAAAGACGGCAGATTTGTGATTGGGTAACGAAATTGAAGATGCCTAAGGGTTATGCGTCGAATTTTGAGAAAAAAGTTGATATGGAGATAGGGAAGTTGAGCCATTTGAAAAGTCATGACTGTCATTTTTTCATTGAGACCTTAGTGCCTATTGCCTTTTTCTTGTTTGCCTGAAAGAATCTGGAAACCCATCACTGAGATTAGTTTGTTTATCAAAGACTTGTGTTCTTCCACATTAAGGGAAGAAAACCTACGCCGGATGGATCAGAATATTCGTGTAACTTCAGGTAAGATGGAAAATATATTTCCATGTGGATTTTCTGATGTGATGGAAAACCTTCCAATCCACCTTGTACGTGGAGGGTCTGTTTGATGCATATGGATGTATCCCTTTGAGAGGTAATATTATAGTCCATATATAATTTTTTATTTTATTTGAATGTTCTTGGCTAACCCGAAATTATGTAGGAATTGGAAAATGCAAACAATGTGTTACGCAGAGGAATAAAATTGAAGGATCTATATGCGAAGCTTATCTTGCAAAGGAAACTGCTCATTTTTGTTCTTATTATTTTGAGAGCAGCGTTCCATGTGCTAGGAATTGGCCCAACATGCACACGGTCGACCTTACGAATGATCCATTATATCCGCCTATGTCCATATTCAATCAACCAGGCCGATGTTCTAAGGATGGTAGAAAGAGAAGTTTGAGTGATATGGAGTTCAAGTTAGCTACACTTCATATGTTGCTAAATTGTCCCGAAGTATTACCATTTCTCAAGTAAGTATTGATTTAATAGTTATCAAAATATAAAATTCATGGCGATTACATCTCAATTCAACTACTAAAAATATTTGATGTGCCACAGTCACTTCGTGGGTCAATTTGGTCAAGATGTTGTATATACGGCATTTCCTAGGTGGTTCAAATAATTTGTAAGTATATCCTTAAAATATTCTAACACTATGTAGGTAAACGATGTTTGAAAGTTATGTTAACTTATGAATTTTGATAACAATATGTAGGTAAATGATCCAAATAATGGTGTAAATCAATTTTTGAAAGATATATCTTGGGGACTTGGGGTTGAGGTCACAACATATTCCAAGTACGTTGTGAATGGTTATAAGTTTCATACAGATGGATGCTTTAAAAAAAAGCAACAACAGTGGGGTGTAGGTTCAAGGTGGTGATGGCAATCAAGTTGGAGATATTGATTATTATGGTGTACTCAAAGAAATAATAGAACTAGAATATTCAGATAGGTCATTTAAAAAAATTATTTTCTTTAGATGCAAGTGGTTTGACCCAAATCCAACATAAGGTTCGAGGGTACACAATTAATACAATAATTGAGGTTAATCATACGAGGGAGAATGATCGCTATGATCCTTTCATAATTGTACATAATGTCAGGCAAGTGTATTATGCTCCTTATCCATTTCGGCGGAATAAGTCCGGTTGGTGGGTTATAATCAAAACTAAGCTTGTAGGTAGGGTCGAAGTCGAGAATGTGTTGGATGTTGCATATCAAAATAATATCTCCAGTGTTCACCAAATAGTGGACAAACTTTTAGAAAATAATTTGGAACATCGTGAACACATATTGGAAGAAGCTGATATAAATGAAGTAAGAATTATAGACAACGAGGAAGAAGAATCAACTGATGAAGCCCAAACTAGTGAGGAAGAAGAATCTCTGACGAGGAAGAATACGTCGGTGAGTTTTAAAAAGTTTGTTTCTTCGATAATTCTTATTTATAGATAGTTTCCTTATATGTTTCAATCTAAATATGTATTATATTATGCAGATGACAGGCAAAGGTTGAGGTAACAGTGAAGGTAGTTGTTCTCGGGGAAAAGAAAAGGCTAGGAAGCAAAAAAGGAGGGTAGAAGATACTACTTATCAATCTTTTCCACCCTCTTCTGATTTTCCTATCACTATGCCACAGCCACTACCCCATGGCTATATTGAGCTGTCACAGCATTACCAGCCCTACACCTTCGTGCAGACCCCTGATGTTTCTTTACAAGGCCATCGGACTGTGCGTCCGACATACCGTCCACCTGCCTCACTACCATATGGATCCCAGCCAGCAGCATCACATGGATCGCATCGATCTATGTCACAGCCACAGGGATCACATCCATCAGTGTCACAGGCACTCGGGTCATAGCCACTCGGATCACAACAGTCACTATCACAGCCACTTGTGATCCGTGCAGCTATGTCGCAGCCACAGGGATCACATCTATCATCATCAACAACTCCACCTATTGGAGGCCTTCGCTTGCGGAATAGTAGCTCTGACCGCCTACTCCTTCCACACATGACTTTGATACGCATGTTTCGGACGATGATGTTGATGTTTCTACTGTTGCTGATGAGGAGGTGCATTATGATCAGTATGGCGCGATCATCATAGTCTCTGAGGGTGGTGGGTATGTGTTATTTGTTATTTTTATGTTTATTATTTTGTACAGTTCTTACTGAGATATTAATTTGTTTTATTTAGTAAATTTCAGGTTCCTCCCGAGTAATATTACTACGAGGATAATCACCAAGCAACTAGAAAGCTTTATGATACCCCTTATGTGTCTTGGCATTAATTCCCATTCTCACTAAAAGAGAAAATTTTCAATGAATTTAAGGTATAAATGTTCTTTTAAGCAGTATAATTATTTATGTTTATGATATTTCCATATAATATTTAACTCTTGAAATACAGAGCAAGTGTGTATAGAAACGCCAGTATAGTGTGGACGTGCCTGCAAATTTTAATCTCAAAGCTCGCAAGCGGTTGTCGCATTCTTTCTCCATAGCTAGACAACTGAACCAGAAGCCTGGTTGGTTGCTTCAGGAGTTTTGGGATGATTTGCAAAGGCAATGGCTTACTGTAGAGCTCTTACAGAAGAGCGAAACGGGAAAGAAAGCTCGGGCATCTGAGAAGGGAGGATCCTTGCACACTGGAGGTTCGGTCAGCCAGGGGACAATAAAAAGAAGAATGGTACGTAAATGCTTAATATATTTTAATTTTCAAAGTATATCCATTCTATTTATTAATGAAAATTTATGAGTTTTCAGGAAAAGAAGTTGGGCTGTCCGATGAACCAAGATGAGTTATTCAAGGAGAATCATAGAAGAAGAAAAAGACGGATGAAGAAAGGTGGGTCGAGGGACGTGCCTCGACTGTACATATAAGTTTTCACTTTTCATTAAGTATTTTCATTTACTTTTATATAAATTTTGAAATACTAATTCAATTTACTTTTTCTTATAGGATCGCTTCAAATTTGAAGCTGAGGAAATCATACGTAGCCAGCCACCTAGTGAGTCGGGCGAGCCATTCCAACTTTCGGTCGAGGATATTGAAAAACTATGGATGCGAGCTGCAGGCGGTCAAAAATGTGGGAAGGTATACGGCCTTCCTACTAAGACATTCCATCGCTATAGGTGTGAAATGCAAGGAATAGGGACTTCCTCTCAAGCTGAGAAACTTGATGGGGAAAGCCTCTCCGCTATGCGGGAGACTATGTCAAATCTCACATCCAAGCTAGAAGCGTCCAAGAATAGAGAAAAACTTAGAGATGCTCGGTATGTTGGCGTGGTCGCTCAATGCCAGGACATGTAAGAGCAGATCAAAAATATCCTAGCTGGACCTTTTTCGATTCCCCATTCTCGGCCATCATTACCAGAGAATGCCCGTCCCCGTGCTTGTTCGTCCCGTCCTCCAAGTGGCCTTCCTCCCGTCTTTCCCGTGATCATTCTTCCCGTCATCGACAAGTAGACCCTTCTCAATACCGTGATGATGATGAAACTTTATCAAACGGTGATGATATTGATATACCAAACAATGAATGAATTTTAGACAATTCGAACTAGACAAATACAATTTGTTTTCCATTGGGTTGTAATAAGAGTTAACTTAGTTTGTTAATTCTATTGACATTTATATTTTCTTGGTTTCAATGTAGCTTTTAATGTTATTTGTGTGTTGTTGTTGTTTGGTATTGTTATTGGAATTTTTGTTTGAATTGTTGTTGGTGCTGCTTGTTAGGGTTTGGCATGACTGGTAGGTGGTGTAGCTGCCGAAATAGGCAGTTTCTGCCAAAATAATACACAAAAAAGCGACCAAAGTTGGTATGTATTTGGTCGCTTTTCAAGTTAAAAAAATTTCTGGAGAATAGCGACCAACTTTGGTCGCTATTTTCCCACATTTCTACAAAAAGAGACCAAACTTGGTCGATATTTTATTAAAAAAATCTGGTGATATAGCGACCACAGTTGGTCGCTATTAATTAAAAATAAATTAAATTCATGTATTTAGGGATCAAAGTTGGTCGATAGTTTAATAAAATAAATAAATAATTGAATAAAACAGCGACCAACATTGGTCACTAGTTTTCATATTTTAAAATATAATATTTGGATTAGAGACCAAAGTTGGTCGTTTTTTAATGATTAATAATAAATAAATAAATAATGTATTTTTTATTTAGAGACCAACTTTGGTCGCAAAAATTATAATATTAAATTAATAAAGCGACCAAAGTTGGTCTCTATAGTCAATATCTGAAAAAATGGGTCCATTTAGCTTAGAGACCAAAGTTGGTCGCTAATTAGCGGCTAACTTTGGTCCCTAAATAAAAGGAACCATCAATATAGCTACCAGGCACTTTTGGTCGTTTTTTAGTCAAAAAGCGATTAAAGTTGGTTGCTTTTTGCGATCGCTTTTTGGCCGAATTCTAGTAGTGTCTGTTGAATTAAAGTGGACAATACATGGCATGTGCCTGAACTTTAACAATATAGTGTGCCGTTACCAAAAAACCACTCCCTACCAAGGAGGATCCTATTAATTTTCAAAATTCAAACCCTAGATCTTAATATAAGGATAGAGAATTCTTTTCCATTTCACCCCATTCATTGGTGGTTGCCATCAACTAGTTAAAACGAGTTAAGGGGTTTGGAGTTCAGGAGTCATTCTTCTACATAACAACCTTAGCTTTAAAAATGAGATTTTTAGGAATAATCTCGATAATGCTTTACTCCATTAACGGCTATGGCGCATCTAGCAGGAAATTTGAAGTCCTCAACTTCTGTTGACTTATGGAAGTTAGACACCGAGTTGATATTGAGAACTTAAGAATTGTTCTTGGTGGATTAAGAACCATTTACCTCGTATAATTAACAGACAATCTGTATTCAGCAGGCCCCTCTGATGATCTACTATATATTGGGCTGGCCAGCTCTCTTTTAGTAATGTGCTATTTTTAATGTTGATTTTGGGTGCCAGAATCTATGTTCAGAACCATCCAAAGAAACGATGACAAAGAGATTAGTCATCCAAAACCAATGTGATAGTGGAAGGAACGGAAAAATAAAGAGGAAACAATGGAATTAATCAACAAAAGTTGCAAGTGTCATTCCCCGACAATAATAAGAAATTTAGTATAAGGTTTTTGGAAGATGGGGTACACGCCGACCTTATGGAGCAGAGAGGTTATTTCGATATACCATCGGTTCAAGAAAAGTATTTTTTAAAATATATTTAAAAATTCAAGATTAAAAGAGTTATGATCAAAATACTACTTCTTCCGATTCACAATAATTGATCAGTTTCCTTTTAGCACGTCCATTAAGAAAACTTTTAAATCTTATACAAAAATACCTAGTATGACTAAATTATACTTACTAAATATTGGTCACTGTTATGAAATAATATAAAGACAAGAACAATAATGCAAGAATAGAGAGAATAGAGAGAGAGAAGTATTCTTATTGATACTTAGGGGTGATTTACAATGGGGTAAGACCCCTCTATTTATAGGAAGAGGAATGACTTAGCTTTAAGCTAAAACTCTTAGACATTCACTCTAAATAGACTTCTATTTTATAACACTCCCCCTTGAATGTCTATTCAATAATGTGCCTCATAAAACCTTAAAACCAAAACCCATTGGGAAAAATTAAAGAAAGGAAAAAGAGTACACATGTTTGAATATGCGCCTATTGGTTGCCTCGTTAAAAACCTTGCAAGGAAAACCCAGTGGGAAAAAACCTTGTAAGGGAAAAAGAGTGCAACGCGCATTGACTCCCCCTAATGAGTACATCAATTTATATCCTTGAGCATTTGCATTCCAATCTTGTGCATCATCTTCAAAACGATCTTTGGTAGACGTTTGACAAATCAACCATATTGACTTGAATAAATATTCCGCACCTTGAAATCATCATTCTTGATAGATATGAACATCTTCATATAATGTCGCGGAATGACTCTTCAATATCTTCATAAATGCATTCTCAATGCCATCATGCTTATAGTTATAGCAAGATACATATGTACACAAATTGTACTAAGGACGTGGTACTTCAGGACCAAGAATTGCATATGCTTCAAGCAACTTAAATCTTTCAAGTTAAGTCATATAAGCCATATAATAGACTTTAGATGCATATCAAGTTTTCCATGTCATGCTAGACAAATAAGATATCGAAAACTGACTATACATACCTTTGACTTTATACTTTCAAGCATTTGAACTATAGGTTCAAAACTACATGTCTTTCATATGGAATCAATTCTTCTTGAATTGTGTCTCTTCCATTTAGTTACTTTCTTTGGGTCAGCAAATGCGTATAGCATGCTTTGCAATATGTTGCAATTGAATTATCCCTTTTATGAACTTCAGGTTCATATCATGATATTCGGGGATATACATATACAAATGATAATTCATTCCATGTAACCTTTTCTCAAGCGTTTACCATGTCTCCCCCTCATGTTAGTAAAGCTAACTTGTTTCCTCAACTTTGGGAAATCATCTTTGTGCATTATCATGTCAATATACACAACACATTAATAATAAGATGAAATTATTTGGTTCCTGACCTTGAACCACTTGTGAGGGGAGAATATACTCTCGTATACAACTTATATCAAACTGATATATATAACTTTGTTCTCACAAGAAACAGTTTAGCTATTAAGTGGAAGCACTCAATAATTATCTTGCTAAACTTACTTTGATATAAACCAACTTATCAAGATGAACTATCTTGAGTAGAAAATCTGGAAATTATGCTCGAAGTTAGATTACTGAGCAATTTACCTCGCAAGCACCGGCCAGGCTGCGGGTCAATAACAATTGCGCATGTAACCATATCATAGATGCATCATATGTGGTATACATGGCAGGTGAATGGGCCCATATTCACCTTTGATATTTCCAGAATTTATGGGCTTCAACCCGAACTCTTTAGTTGGTCAGTTCATTAATGAGAACAAGTGATACAAGAGAATTCGTAAAGAACTTTCTAGTTCTTTATTATTCACCTATGTGAATTTGCACATCATACATAAAATGAGATGGCTAACACGAATGCTAACTGAACAAATTATCAATATTGGTAAACTTCAAATTTACACCATGACATGTGCACTTATCAATAAACTTCAGGTTTATTATGACATGGGTTTTTATACCAATAGATATCCACTTTATTGTGGCATTCTTTCTTTTGTGTAGTACAAACTGGAGAACAAAGCGGGTAGCTTTTCATATACAAATTACCCCGCTACAAGTTGTAGTAATAGGAGATATCAAAGCCTTCCTTTATTTATAGTCTCAATATAATCAATCGCTTTTGCGTGTACTTTGGAAACTGAATAAGTTTCTTTGAGACTTACTACAGCACAGTACTCAATTGTGTTTCTCCAACATAGTAATAATTGGCTCTTCTAGAGCTCTCAATTAATTTTGTACTACCACAGATTCATCAACATCCATGTGGTGAATATCTTTCTTAAAGAGAAAGTTATACCATTATGGTCATGTCAAACTTATATGCAAGATATGTTTCTTGCATTATCGTTGTCCTTTAATAGTCATATTTCCAAAATACTTTGGCGTACAATAGGTACGTGACCAACGATCATTCATGCCATATATCATCTCAAACCTCCTTCTAGGGGTGCGTGTGGTATCATCTCAAACCTCCTTCTAGGAGTGAGTGTGGTATATTTAATACCAATTTCATGTTCATATTCTTCCAATAATGAATATGTATTCGTGAATCAGATGTTGTCACATTCACTTCGGGGATATGTGGTTTTGTTATCCTTTTCAAAAAATGCGTCAGGCATTTGATTTGCTATTCTTTGCAAATGGATAATCTTTTGTGCCTCTTTCACAAATAGAGGTATGTGGATCAAGATGAGATAATCATGCATTTTTCCACAAAATTTCCCGTTTGGTTTCACCAACTTCTCCCCCTAATTTTGGGAAAAGTGTCTCATCAAATTGACAGTCTGCAAATCGTGCAGTGAACAAATCTCCTGTCAATGTTTCGAGGTAGCGAATAATGGAGGGCGATTCAACCTCAACATATATTCCTAACCTTCTTTGCAGACCCATTTTGGTACGGGATGGCGGTGCTACAGGCACATATACTGCGCATCCAAAGATTCTTAAATGGGATATATTGGGTCCATGACCCAAAACCAATTGCAACGGGGAATATTTGTGTCAATTCGTCAGTCAGAGACGAACTAGCATTGCTGTATGCAAAATGGCGTGACCCCAAACCGAAGTGGGCAGCCGACGAACTAGTATTGCTGCATGCAAAATGGCGTGAACCCAAACCAAAGTGGGCAGCCGACGAACTAGCATTGCTGCATGCAAAATGGCGTGAACCCAAACCGAAATGGGCAGCCTCGTTTTCATGAAGAATTCAAGATTATTCTCATCTATTGTCTCAATATGATATCCATTTTGAATAATATCTTTAAAACTCAACAAGTTCTTCTTAGACTTGGAGGAGAATATTGCATTCTCTAAGATAAACGTCGTGCCTTTGGGCAGAGTTACAGTTGCTCTTCCGGAGCCTTCAGTCAATTTACTTCCCATGGTTTGACATATAAAAGAAAATATACGAACATGAGAATAAACAACTTCAATTCGTTTGTTTCACATAATATTTTCAAAATCTGCTGCTAACAGTTGACTAACAAAATCAGATATGTTATCCATAATTGATTACTTTGCAGTTTGAAAATTTCAGTTTAAGCATTTTCTTCAAACAATCGATTGTTAAACACAAACAATCGATTGTTGAACATTGACAATCGATTATTAAACACACACAATCGATTATTTGCTATTTTGAAAAACTTCAGAGCAAACTGTTTTAAGACAATCGATTGTTAAGTATAAACAATCGATTGTTGGCTATTTTGAAAAATTCCAGAGCACACTGTTTTAAGACAATCGATTGTTAAGTATAGACAATCGATTGTTGGCTATTTTGAAAAATTCCAGATTACACTGTCTAATGACAATCGATTGTGGATGATTTTTGAAAAATTCCAGAACACACTGTTTTAAAGACAATCGATTGTTAATCATAGACAATCGATTGTTGACTGTTTTTGTAAAATTCCAGATCACACTGTTTTAAAGACAATCGATTGTTGATCATTGACAATCGATTGTTTTGCAGTTTTTATGCGAAATATGAGATAACCGACTAGTTTTTCAGGTTAGTCGATTACCTCTACTGGAAAGTAAAAATATTATTGATATTTGAGCATATTGATACATTCTAAAGAATTAATACTAATATTATATCATGAACTAACTAATACGAGCTAATACTAATGGCTATTAGTTTATTCATTCACTAATACAAACAAGTAAAATAAAATCAAATAGCTCCATCTTCTTTCATCACGGATCCATCACCGATTAGGTGGTCTATCTTCCCCTCGGGTTGCTCAAAGAAGTCTGCCACATCCAAGTGGGTGAAGTCAAAGTTGTCGTCAGAGACAAAATTCGTTTCAGGGCGTTTACTCTTTCGAGATGCTTGATAAAGGTCAACCAAAAGTCATGGTATACGGCAAGCCTTTGACCGGTGCCCGTTTTCACCGCAACGATAATATATAGTTTATAAACTATTTGCTTTTGGGTTCTTATCGTATCGTGCTTGTGGCAGAGTGACCAACTTCAGGTTGTCATATCTCTTCTTTAAGCCATTCCACAAGATAGGTGGATCTTTGACGGTGAGATATTCAATCTTCAAACCTTCATCAAGGTGATGGCGCAAGAAAATCAAGGCCTTAGCATAGTTTCAAACCTTCATCAAGGTGATGGCGCAAGAAAATCAAGGCCTTAGCATAGTTTTGGGTGGATGCATTATTTCTGTCTTTAATGGCGTCTCCAAGACCCATAGCATCCAAAATGGATTTAAGTATCCAACACCCATATCATATAGTTCTTGCCCAAAATTTCAAGGGCAACGAACTTTCATTTCATAATGTCAGACATAAAACAAATTTACATCAAGAGCGTGTTCATACTTACGGGCTCTATTACAATTATCACATTCACTTCAGGGAATGGATCATAATCATGTGCTTTACACAATCTCATGTCAAATATTACTTCCATAAAGTGAAAGATTATTTTGAGAATCTTTATTATTCTCATTATCACAATAATGACGATTATAACTTCGTCTATTGTCATGTCCACATCCATTGATACCTTTACAGTAATTAGTCTTCTTTCAGACTTATCACATACTGCTACCACATTCTCTAAAGGGAATGGAGCAGATTCAATTGGACGGAATTCTTTGCCACGTCCACATTCATTGATACCTTCATGGTAATATTTTAGTCTTCTTTCAGACTTATCATATACTGCTTCCACATTCTCTAAAGGGAATGGAGCAAATTCAATGGGACGGATTTTCAATTATTTGCCCACAATCATACATGAATTTAATCATGGCAGGACATAGAGATTTTACCACTTCATGTGGTTATAATTTCTTACAAACTCCATTAGAGTTATAATCAAACTTTGTTGTCTATGCTTTGTATATAAAATCAAATTATAGAATTCCAAGAATTTGAAAGGGAAAAGTAAATTACTTACCTTTTAAGGTATACCAATTATATTTTCAATGTTTTCTTCCTTTTCTCTTTTGCTTTCCTTCTTTTGAAGCAAAACCATTTTGTCACAGCTATATAAACGACCTTGGCAGCATTTCTTCTGCCTGTTTCTTTGACTTTGCAGCATCCTCATGAAAGACTTCTCCTTCAATTTCTTTTGAAAGGAAACTGTTGCCGGTGTCATTAATGCAAGATGTGAAACATAATCTTCTGCTTCCTCTGCAGTCCAGTATGCTCCAGGAGGACCATTGAACAGTTCACCAGCCAATGCTGAGAGCACGGGCTTAACTTCAGTATACTTGCGATTCTTGAGGCCACAATCAGGGTTAAACCAAAGTATATTGGTATCCTGCAAGCATCTTAGATTTTTCGAGAATTGTTCTTGAGACGGTAGAGTCTCGTGCTGATAACGTGTTATGAAATAATATAAAGACAAGAACAATAATGCAAGAATAGAGAGAATAGAGAGAGAGAAGTATTCTTATTGATACTTAGGGGTGATTTACAATGGGGTAAGACCCCTCTATTTATAGGAAGAGGAATGACTTAGCTTTAAGCTAAAACTCTTAGACATGCACTCTAAATAGACTTCTATTTTATAACAGTCACATAGTTATAGTGAGAAATGGTAAAACTTTTTAGGGATATGCACATAAGGATAAAAGAGTAAAAATAAATTGAATTTTTTCTTGATTACCTAACTGGACAATTATTTTAAACCAAAATAAAAAATAAACTGGTCACTTATTGTGAACGGGAGGGAGTATACAATAGAAAAATAATGACAAAAAAAAAAGGAAGTAAAACTAACCAAAGTACAAAAGAAACAAAAGCTGGAAGTGTGGGGCCTAATTAATGAAAGCTTGATTACGTAGTTTTCATGTAATCTGCTTAACTTGAGTGGAAAATAGTCAAAATACCATTAAACAAAAGTTAGTATCCGAGTAAATTGGTTCATTATTTGTTGAGCTACAAGATTATTTAGCTTCAAATTCCATACACATACATTAAGTTTTTGCTGTATATTTAGTGTATATTACTTGTATATCAGGTATACTTTGTAGTTGGGCTAATATTTATATTTCAGCCCATGTGTTTTGGGCTTTAATTCCGGGTTTTATTCTCTGGTCCGATTTGGCCCATTTATGTAATTATATACACTACCCCTTGTAAGAATAAGGGGCAGTCGGATATTTTCATTACAATCGAGATTATCTCTCTCTCTCTAAAACTCTCTGGAAGCTTCTACCTAACCAACTCTCTCTCATCTTGTTCTTCGATTTCGTCTGGATTTCTTGATGTTTTCATTATTTTTTTTGTATACGTATGATCATTTGAAAGAAAAGGTTACTGTTTTTTGGACACTTCTCTTTGGATTGCCTTATATGTTTGGATAATATTTGTTGATCTCTAACTTGATCAAGCTTGCAACTTTTAGCTTATTGCAAAGTCTCTTTGTCTCCAATATCTCTTGAATTTTCCTATAAAACATATGGCCAACTCCAAGTCTATACTAAGCCCAATATTAGTCCTTCTACTAATATTCTCTTCGCATGTAAATATTTCAGTTTCAAGAGCTACGGCTTATCGAGGATTTGAGAGCATGAGGAGAAAAATATTAGAAAATATTGTAAATATCTTTTGTGGTAGGTCTTGATTTTCCTTCATTATTGTACAATCCTATAGTTGGTAGGTCTTGATTTCCCTGTACTCTATATATACCTTTGTAAGCAATATATTTTAATGAGAAGCCTCAAACCAATGAACTTCTCCCAAAACTCTCTACAAAGAGAGAGTAGCACCTGGAGGTCCAGATCCTCAATATCATTAGCACATAGTTTCCGAATCTTGTCGCATGAATGTACATGTGAAACATTATTACTTAGCCTTCAAATTTCAATAAAGATTTTCACACGTCTTTTTTCATCTGTGGGTGAAAATTACTCTTCGCTTTGCTTCGTGGGAAATGTCTCTTTCTTTTTAAAATAACCAAAATCATTTTCTTCCAGAATATATCACTCTCTAAACTTTCTATTTGCATTTTGACAAGACATGCAGAGGCTCATTGTGACCATCATTAGAAGGGGCTGTTCAGTTGTCTAATTTACAAAATCGGACGAATAGTAGTACGTAGCATTTTAGAGCCTTTTCCTTTTAATGCAAATATGCAATTGCAAACCTAGAGTTATTACGGAGACGCTGAACGATGAATGTAACAGCTTACTACATGAAAAAAACAAAAAAAAAAAACTCTTTCTAATGCAACACAACATTTTTTGGGGTTTGACACGTCTTTTTTATATTATTCAAATTATCTAAAGTCAGCCATATTGAGTAGCTTTCTGGCAGAATAAGTCGAGAGAAAAATTAATAGTTGGCCACCACAGGCCTAAGTTAAGGATACATAGATGAAAAAGAGAAGATAATTATTAGTTAAAATAGAAGGACGTCTTCGTTCACCCACAAATATGTTTGTACCGCAAATATATCTCCTATTATATTTACTTGTATACCTAACTCATATAAAAATGAAACCACAATTAGTAGAATCTTCCTTGTCCTGCTTCTATTCTCTTATTTATAATACATGAGATGCACCCTGAAATTGGCCTGATAAATTAGTTTCCTATTTAACCTTTACGGGTATTTCAATACCACCCTATGTTTGTTACGATTGATTTTTTGTGCACCCTTATAAACCATCTCCTAGTAATTCTATGTTGTGTTGCATACACGCGTCATCTGGTGATGTCACTTATTTAAATGAAGACTTAAGAAAGTATTATTTGATTGACTATAATTAATTATTTTAACCAATTTTTACATTTAAAAAGGACATCGTTTTTGTTAAAAATTTACCCCAACCTATTTTCTTTATCAGTTCATTTCACCCACACCGTAAAAAAATTCCAAGTCGAAGAAAAAGCCCTATTCTCAAATCCGTCCGAAATTCATACTTTCCGACTAAAATTGAAGGGATAAAATGAATGTTTCTTTGATTAAACCTAGTTAGAGCCTCAACTTGTCGTTATACTTCACTGATATTTTGGATTGATGAGTCGTTGGATTTGTTTGAGTTGCAAAGAAAGGGGTTCAGTCACTGTTACCAGTCGTTGATTCTACAATCTTTATTCGATTTGGATTTTGGACAGAACATATGCTTTTTAAAGGCTAGCATTATTCGTCATCTTTATGTTGTTTTGAGCTCTAGGATTTTCTTCGTCACTGCTACAGTAATAATACTGAATATGTTGTTGCATGTGGTTTGATTTTGTAGATACTGGACTGATATAGTTATATATCTACTTTGCATTATGTTTAAAATGTCTTTTGAATAAGTCACGGTAAGATTCTTCCTACGAAAAATCTCCATGGATAAGCTAAACTCCTTTACGAAAAAGAATTATATAGGCGACGTTATTACTTCTGCACTTGATGTTGATGTAGATAAGTTCTCCAACATTAAATTTCTAGGTTATGTTGAAGTTTTGGCTATAATTCTTCTTCTGCTCGTATTTATGTAAGGCCATCTTATTGTCCTAATTTGGTATAAAGTAAAGTGGATAAGGGTATTTTTCAAGTATTATAAATGGGGATATCTTGGATGTATTTGTGGAGCACATGGCTGATGAACTAGTAGTGGTCCCCCCTCTCTAAGAATTTGGTCAAGACTTGGGGGGAAGGGAAGTGAGGATATCGGCACATATGAAGAGGCATTCACTAGTGTTCCTGCTGAACGAAGTGCTCCTTTTGATACTACTTCCGCTGATATTGCTAGCCCTCTGAACCTACTGCCCCTCATGAACCTACTGGCCCATCTGAACCTGCTGAATCTGAAGATGGTTTTAGTAGTGAGAATAGATCATATTCTGATCGTCTAGAGTTATTTGAAGAAGGAGATAATGATTATGACAATAATATGCATGAGGAGTATAGGTCATTGAGGAAAGAAAAAAGAACTTAGTAGAGAAAAAAGAAAAATGTTAGAATTTCTGTGTTTGAGGGTATTAAGTTGGGCAAAAAAATATACATGTGGGTTACAATAAATATGAAGCTAGGAGAGAGTGAGGGCAAAGAAATCTTTTGGATAGTAAAAAAGGAGGTGATGAGCCATTTTATTCTTCTGATGAGGCTATCAGCTTTGAAACAGATACAAATGATAATGATGATGAAGGAGAGAGTGAGAGGTTAATTAAAGAAAACCCAAAATAAGAAAAAGAAAGGTTTAAAAAGAGTGATATTTGACCCAAAATATAAGAAAATTATGTGGGAACTTAGTCTTGCATTTGAGAGTCTGGACAAGTTTAGAGAAGCTTTTACTAGGTTTGTTGTTGAAGAAAATTTCTGTAGAAAAATATATTAATGAACCAACAAGGTTGAGGTATAAGTGCAAGGATGGTTGTCCTTGGAAATTGTTTGCTAGCCATGACTCTAGGACTAAAGACTTTGTTGTGAAGAAGTACATTCCAAGACACACAACAAATTGTGCAATAACAAGTACTTGATTGAGAAATTCAAAGACAAAATAAGAGAGTAACCTAACATCAGGATATTCAAGTTTCAGTAACTTGTAAGAAAAGAATTAGGTTTGTATATTTGGAGATCAATAGGAAAGCAAGGAACATAGTTTTGAATGATATAATGGGTAACCATGTGCTGGAGTTTAGTTAAAGATTAAACTATAGAGATGAAATGCTTAGGTCTAATTTCGGTAGTACATGTGTTGTTAAATTAAGTGAAGTGACCTCTGAAGGTGGCAAAAAAATATTTGTTGGCTCCTACATATGTTTTAATGCATTGAAAAGGGCCTTCAAGGCTGGCTGGAGGCCTTGTATTGGATTGGATGGTTGCTTCTCAAAGGGTATTTGTAATGGACAGTTGCTTGTGGCTGTCTATAATGATAGTAACAACTAGATATTACCTATAGCTTGGGCAGTGGTTGAGGTTGAGAATATATTTAATTGGACATGGTTTTTAAGGTTGCTGAAGGATGACCTTGAACTTGGAGATGGAACAAATTTAACATTCTAACAGACATGCAGAAGGTCAGTATTATGTTCTTTATTTTATTCTTATGTTATCTTTGTGTTTATTTTCTTTTGTTACTTCCATAAGTCTTACTGATATATTATTTTATTTTATTATTTTCTATTGTATTGTATTTTACCAAGCAATCGATGAAGTACTGTCAAACTGTAAACACAGGATGTGTGATATACACATCCTAGAAAGTTGGTCCAAGAAGTGGTGAGGCATTAAAAAAATTATTTTTGGAAGAGTACTAGAAGTACTTATGAGGCAGAATTGAAAAAGAATCTTGACTTCATGAAAATATTAGGTAGTAAAGAAATAATTGATGACTGTTGTGGTATAACAAAGAAAGATGGTTTAAGGTGTACTTCAAGTTCTTCAGCAACTGTGATAGTGTGTACAACAACAGGATGAAAGCTTATTAGAGCTATGACACAAGACAATTATAATAATGCTTGATAAAATCAGAGTAAAAATGATGAACAGGAATGGGTAACTTAGATAATTTGCTAAGGGTTGGGTTTATGATATCTCACCAATAGCATTGCAAGTTTCTACAAGACAACATAGCCAAGTCAATGAAGTGTGATATTATGTGGAATGCAGACACATGATATGAAGTGAAAGAAATATCTGAAATATTTGGTTTCTTTACAAACCATGACATGCAGTTGTAGATCTTGGATGCTAAATGGCATACCTGTACTCATGCAGTAGATGCCCTTCAATTCAAAAAGCTAGAGCCAATTAACTGACACAACCCAGAATTTCATCACCGGGACTGTGATAGCGCTTAATATTTCACTTGCTATGAAAGCCAATGTTAGAAAAATTTATCCATTCTAAACAGTTTAAATTAAATAATGAGAAAGAACTAAAATAACGAAAATAATCCAAAGTAAAAACGCGAAATCTAAAATAGCCAAACATCTGATACAATCCTGGACCAGATATCACAGGTGGACGAACTACTTAGAATAGTACAAACAAGGGTCTGAAATAACATAAAAGTAGTCTGAAAAGGATGTATACATCCAAATAAAAAAAGTAGAAGGGTACTCCGGGAGTTGCGGGCGCTGAGAAGCTGTACCTCAAGTCTCCACCGGCTGTCCAATCTGAGCATGCAAATAACCATCGTTGGGACCGACTCCAGAATCTGCATAAGAAATGCATAGTGTAATATAAGTACAATCGACCACATATACCCTGTAAGTACCGATCCTAACCTCGACAAAGTAGTGACGAGGCTAAGGCAGGTCACATGCACTACAGCCTGTATGCATTATATAATAAAGGCAGAAAAGGAAACGCGTAGGTTGTTGCAGCACGCAATCCGATCCCACCGTACAACATAAATTCTCCCTTATTTTATTGTAATACCCTCAACAAAATAAATTATTTACTATTGTTGAGGATGTTACGGTGAAATAATGGAGGATTCTATGTTGTACGGCAGGATCGGGTTCTGTGCCGCAACAACCTACGCGTTTCTATTTCCTTGAGTTGTGTTGATTTTCAGTATTTTCACTTGAAACTCTAAGGATTAGTAATTCTTATCATCATTAGCTTTTATATATATATATATATATATATATATATATATATATATATATATGTGTGTGTGTGTGTGTGTGTGTGTATGTTTGTGTGTATATGTATATATATATATATATATATATATGTATAGTATGGCACACAATTCGATCCCACCATATAACAATATCAGTATTATAATTTATCCTTATTTTACCATATCAATCCACCCTTATTCCACAAGTTGCGGCGTGCAACCCGATCTCACCGTATCAGAATCTTTATTCCACCAAATCAATCCGCTCTTATTTCACCTATTGCGACGTGCAACCCGATCCTATCATATCAGTACCAAATACTCAATGTGCATAGTCATATCAATTATTCAAATCACAAGAACCTTTACGATCAATAATACTAAGCTGGACCAAAAAGGAAACCTTGCATAACACGAGAATTCATATAGGTAATACTACATAGCAAGCCAAGTCGAGTAAATGACAATTAGAAAGTGCAAGTAAGTCAGTAACGTAAGTAGCAACGAATCATGAAAATATGATAGGATCTAACATTATTAACAGAAGGAAACACTGATTTACAGGTAGCAATGAAGCATGGAAGGCATTTAAAGCATATAACATTTAAGACATGGACGGAGATAATTAAGGAAAAGTGGAAAATCAGGGAAAACAAGTAATTTGGTGGGTATAAGCACTTATCACCTCGCATATATGCCCGCAACATATGAAATTCAGATAGCACGTAGTCCGAAGATTCCTAATTCCCTCAAGTCAAGGTTAGACTCAATACATACCTCACTTCGTCGTCAATTCAGAGTTCCATTGGGGCCTTTCCCCTAGAATATGTCTCCAAACCACTCGTATCTAGCCACAATTGACTCAATAAATTAAATATTGCTAAATGAATGAATTACTATGCATATTTAGAATTTCCCAACTTTACTCTGAAAAGCCAAAAATTGACCCTAGACTCGCATGATCAAAATCTAAAATTCGGACCAAAACTCGATTATCTATTCACTTTGACCCTTGGCCCGATTATGTAATTATTTTCGTAATGCGATATCAATTTGAGGTCTAAATTTCAATTTTACAAAATATCTCAATTCTACCCAAACTCTCAATTTCTACCATGAAAATTCTAGATTTTTGGTGGAAATTTTATAAAATGTAATGGGTAACTAAAAGGAAGTAGGCTAGAACAACGTACCAACAATTAGAGGAATAAAAGCTCTTGGAAAAATCTCCTCTAGGGTTTTCTAGTGTTCGAATTTTGAAAGAATGGGCAAATCCCCTTTTTGGACTGTATTAATCACTGCGTCAGGTGTTCATCGCGTTCGCATGAACCCTGACGTGTTCGAAAAGAGCAGATCTTGCTTGGCCTACGCAATCGCGGGAGACGCCACGTGTTCAGGAAGGTATGCACAGCCTAACCTCCGCATTCGCGAGACTGGACTCGCGTTCGCATCCAGTCACCCCAGATTCCTTACCCAACCTCAACACAATATGCATTCATGTGTGACTGGCTACGTTCACATAGAGCAGGCCCCCTAGTGTTCCGCATTCGTGACCATTGTCTCACATTCGTGTAGAAGAGAAACACATCCAGCCCAGTTCACTTTTTGTGATCTCGAAGAAGAAAACCAGATGGCAGCTGAAATTTAGGAAAACATCAGATTTTCTAAGTCTAAAACCATTTGTAGCATGTTGGAAATTCACCGAAGCCCTAGGGACTCCAAACAAATTATGCACACAAGTCCAAAAATATCATACAAACTCGCTCGTGCAATTAAAATGCCAAAATAATGTCTAGAACTACGAATCAGACACCTAATCAAATAAAATTTTTAAGAAAACTTTAAAACTTGTAATTTAACAATCGAACGTCTGAATCACATTAAACCAACTCTGTTTATCACCAAATTTAACAGAAAAGTCATAAATATAGCAATAGACATGTACAGGTCTGAAAAAATACAGACCCAGGATCAACAAAATCAAATATCAGTCAATTCTTAAAAATTATTAAACCATTAAACTTTCAAATTTCGATTAAGATTATAACTCAAGCTAGGGACCTCCAAATTCAATTTTAGGCATATGCTTAGGTCCCAAATGACGATACAGACCAGCAAAAACATTAAAATATGGATCCGGATCTATTTGCTCAAAACGTTGATCGAAGTCCAATCAAATGGATTTTTAAAGCAAAATTTCATATTTTATCAGTTTTTTAACATAAAAAACATTCGAAAAAAATACTTGGACTGTGCACGTAAATTGAGGAAGTCTTAATGAAGCTATTGGAGACTTCGAAACATAGAATTAGGTTCTAAAACTCTAGATGACTTATCAAATCATCACATTCTCAACTTTTAAAACAATTGTTCATCCTTGGACGAGCAAAGAAAAATACTTAGGCAGGTAAAAAGGTATGGATATCTACTCTGCATGTTGAATCGGACTCCCATGTAGCTGTCTTGATTGGTTGGGCTCTCCACTGCACTCAAACTAAAGTAACTCTTTAACCTCAACTGTTGAACCTACCGGGCTAGAGTAGCCACCGGCTCGTCCTCATAAGTCAAATCCTTATCCAACTGGACTGAGCTGAAATCTAGCACATGGGACTAATTATCATGGTACTTCTAGAGCATGAATGCATGGAACACCGGATGGACTGCTAATAAACTAGGTTGCAATACAAGCCTGTAAGACACTTCTCCCACTCTCTCAAGAATCTTAAATTCAAGAATCCGGACCCACCGGGACCGTCAAAATAGGGATCCGAGTCCATTTACTCAAAACGTTGGCAGAAGTCAACTAAAATAGATTTTGAAGTAAAATTTTGTATTTTATTAGTTTTTTAACATAAAAGCCTTCCGAAAAAATACTCGGAATACGCATGTAAATCGAGGAATACTTAGTGAAGCTATTGAAGGCTTTAAAATACAAAATTAGATACTAAAGCTCTAGATGATCTATCGAATCATCACATTAACTATGTTGGTCACTGGTATGCCAACGAGAGTTATTTGAAAGTGTATTGCCATTTCATTCAACATGCCTTTAATATGTCAATATGGCAAGACTCTCATAATGTATCTGATATTCCACAAACACTTAGAAAGATTCGATGGAGGCCAAAGAAAGTTAGAAGAAAAGAGCAAACTAAAAACAAGACAGGTAAGTTGTTTAGGATAGGACTGGAGATGACATATAGAGCATTTAATGAGAAAGGCCATAATTAAAGAGGGTATAATAAGACTAAAGTAGCAACTTCAACTGCAGCAGCAAATGGAGCAGCAACTGTAGGAACGAGTGCAACAACTAGTGCAGCATCAGTGGGCAGTTATAAGTCTACTGTTAGAAAATACGCTTAACGCTAGAGAGGGGGTGAATAGCGTTATAATAAAATTTAGCATAAACTTGCGGAAATTAAAATTTGCAGGAAATAAATAAGTGCGTTAAAAAAACAAAAAGGAAAGAACGCACCGATATATTCTGGTTCACCACAACACGTGGCTAGTCCAGTCCCCGAGAGACTCTCTCGAGATTTTCCACTAACATGTTAAGCTTACGGGTGCTCAACAAACCTTTACAACTTAAGGACACAAGCCTTAACACCTTTGCTCGGAGATACAACACTCCAAGACTTCAACCAAGGAAACACAAGTTCCTTACAACAAGAGAATTACAATTCTCTTACAAGTGTATAAAACACTAAAACACTCAAACAATATACTCCTTAATGAGTAGATATGAGTAAAAGAAGTAAGCCCTAGATCACAACAACTTTGGACAAGAATATGGCTCTCAAAAGCTTTATGAAATTGAATATAAAATGATAAACAAAAGTATGCAAGCTTATAGCAATGTAATGATCAGTTGTAGTATGTTGTTGTGTTTAAAACACTGAAATGAAGCTGTATTTATAGTTGAAAAACTTGGCATTACCGTTGCCTAATTGCCAATTAAGAGTTGCTGATTTTACTCACTGACAATCGATTGTCAAACCCCAACAATCGATTGTCTGCCAGTCAGATCAAAATTCAATCCCAGATTTTACGCTTGATAATCGATTACTTTCAATCCATAATCGATTACTGGCAACGTTCAAAAAATCCTTTCCAGATTTTACCACAAACAATCGATTGTCCAGAATCAACAATCGATTACTCAGCAACGTTCAAAAAATCTTTTCCGGATTTTAATCAAAACAATCGATTATACAGAATCAATAATCGATTACCCAATAACGTTCAAAAAATCTTTTCCGAATTTTAATCAAAACAATCGAATATACAGAATCAATAATCGATTACCTGACGGTATTTGAAAACTTTACGACAACGGTCAGCTTCACAATCGATTGCACAAAGTCAACAATCGATTACTTATCAGCTTTTGAAAAACATTTTAGACACTGTCTCTTTGACAATCGATTGTCCAATGTAACAATCGATTATTTAATAAATTTGAAAATCACTGGAAGACACTGTCTCAACATAATCTATTACCATTAGTTCATAATCGATTATTCTGAGTTTTGAAAAACTTTGATGGACATTGCCTCAGTCACAATCGATTGTCATTAGTTCACAATCGATTGTCATGCAGGTTTGAAAAACCTGATGCTCACTGTCTTACTCACAATCGATTGTCATTAGTTCACAATCGATTGTCATGCAGTCTTGGCTTAAAACAATCGATTATCATAAGTACATAATCGATTATCTTAGTCCAGATTTTTAAGGCATGTCTAAAAATTATTTTGACAACTGTAAATATGCATGATTTAAAATCATTTGACATTCAATTAAATATGCATGATTTTGGAAAATAGTTTTATGAGAGAAGCCATGTTACGAGTCAAGTTGTAGGATCAAGATCACAATTAAGAATGACTCAATTAAACTATAAAACTTTGTCTTGAGCTTGAATCTCGTTGTCTATCAATTGTGCGCTTGTTTCTTGAACTTCGTCATATATCAATTTTCGCTTCGTTTGTCATTCATCAAAACCTATACAAAAGAACATACGTTTTAGTATATTGCATTGAGAACGTGTTTCCAACAATTTTCCCCTTTTTGATAATGGCAAACATTAAGCGGGATATGCAAGACAAGCAATTTATAATGACGATTCAAGACAAGTATATACATGCAACAAGTATGCAATTTGTTCCCCCTCAATTTGAGAATTCCCCCTCAATTTAAGCTTATAACTTGAGAGTGCATCATACCCGTTATCTTCCCTCTTTTGCCATTAGCAAAAATAATAATAAGATGCCAAAGATGAAATAAACCTTGTTTATTTATTGGAAAGAAGGTGTGATTATTTAAAGAGAGTATAATAGCTCAAATGATAGCATTACAATCGATTATTGATACTAGATAATCGATTATTAGATGAGGGAAACAGATTTTTCTGAAGAAGACTCGATTCTTGCGCGTCATGCTTTATAATTCCCCTTTCCTTTGGGGCGATACCTGCAAAAATCGTTAGACGTCTCCGACGCTCAAGTTAGAAATCATGTAACAAGAAAATGCAATTCATGACTTAGATCAACGTGGAGTCAAGGATCCCGAGTTTACTGCGAATTCGGAAGAAGGACTCTTTCTCTAAAGGCTTTGTAAAGATGTCTGCCAATTGGTTTTTGGTTTCAACAAATTCAATTTCGACATCGCCTTTGATAACGTGATCTCTAATAAAATGATATCTAATTTCAATGTGTTTCATTCGCGAATGAAGAACGGTGTTCTTCGTCAAGCATATGGCACTAGTATTATCACATCTAAGAGGGATATGATTAAGTCTTAGGCCATAGTCCAAGAGTTGTTGTTTCATCCATAGGATTTGAGCGCAACAACTCCCCGCGGCTACATATTCAGCCTCGGTTGTGGACAACGCAACACTTACTTGTTTCTTGCTAAACCAAGAAACGAGAGAGCTACCGAGCAAATGGCAAGTGCCACTAGTGCTCTTGCGGTCCAATTTGCATCCAGCAAAATCGAAATCGGAATAGCCAACAAGTTGGCATGAAGAGCCTTTGGGGTACCATAGACCCACATTTGTAGTACCAGCAAGATACCTTAAAATCCATTTTACCGCAGTAAGGTGAGACTCCTTCGGACACGATTGATAACGAGCGCATAAGCACACGCTAAACATGATGTCCGGACGACTAGCAGTAAGATAAAGAAGAGAGCCAATCATACCTCGATACTTTTTGGTGTCGACTTCCTTACCTTTCTCATCTTTGTCTAGATGATCGGATGTGCTCATGGGAGTTGCCATTTCTTTTGCATTGTTCATCTCAAATCGTTTCAGCAATTCTTTGCAATATTTGGCTTGACAAATGAATGTACCTTCTTTCATTTGCTTTACTTGTAATCCCAAAAAGAATGTTAACTCACCCATCATAGACATCTCAAATTCGCTTGTCATTAAATCGGAAAATTCCTTGCATAAAATATTGTTAGTAGCACCAAATATAATATCATCTACATATATTTGAACTAACATGATATCATTGTTTTTATGCTTAACAAAGAGAGTTGTGTCAACTTTCCCCCTAATGAAATCATTTTCCAAAAGAAACTTACTTAATCTTTCATACCAAGCTCGGGGAGCTTGTTTTAAACCATAAAGAGCCTTTTTGAGCTTGAAAACATGATCAGGAGATTTAAAGTTTTCAAAACCGGGGGGTTGTTCAACATAAACTTCTTCTTGAATAAAACCGTTTAGAAAAGCACTTTTCACATCCATTTGAAATAAAATGAAATTCATAGAAGAGGCAAATGCAAGCAATAAGCGAATAGCTTCTAATCTAGCTACGGAGCATATGTTTCCTCATAGTCAATATCTTCTTCTTGATTATAGCCTTTTGCTACAAGCCTAGCTTTGTTTCTAGTGATTATACCATTTTCATCTAGTTTATTGCGAAAAACCCATTTCGTACCAATTATGGTATGACCTTCGGGTCTTGGCACCAAATCCCAAAAGACATTGCGTTCGAATTGGTTAAGCTCCTCTTGCATTGCCAAGGTCCAAAATTCATCCCCAATTGCTTCTGAGATGGTTTTGGGTTCAATTTGAGAAACAAAAGCAGTATGTTCTAAGGTATTTTTGAAAGAGTTTCGGGTACTTACCTTGTCTCCAACGTTGCCAATTACCTGTTCGAGAGGGTGATCTTTGATTGTCCTCCACTCGTTAGGCATATTCATTTCTTTTTCCAATTGTGGCGCTTCTTCCGTTGGATGTTCCTCAGTTTCATCTTTATTTTCCTTGGTTGGTTCCTCTTGTATTTTGTCTTTCAAGCTATCTAAGATACCTGCAAGATCAAAACCGGAATCCTTTCTCGCCAAGCGAGCATTATTTTCAGAAAATACAACATGAGGGGATTCCTCCACAATTTGGGTTCTTTTATTAAAGACCCTATATGCTTTACTACATGAGGAATATCCAATGAAAATACCTTCATCCGACTTAGCATCAAATTTACCCAATTGGTCTTTGCCATTGTTATGAACAAAACATTTGCAACCAAAAACTCTAGAATGGGAAATATTTGGTTTTCTACCCTTATAAAGTTCATAGGGGGTTTTCATGAGTATCGGCCGAATAACTACTCTATTTAGAACATAGCAAGCGGTACTCACGGTGTCTGCCCAAAAATGTTTGGGTATCTTAGCTTCGTCGAGCATGGTTCTAGCCATCTCTTCGAGACACCTATTTTTCCTTTCCACCACCCCATTTTGTTGTGGTGTACGTGGAGCGGAAAAGGTATGCTCGATTCCGAGTTCGTCACAAAAGTCCGCAAAGAGATTGTGATCATACTCTCCCCCATGATCACTTCTAATTGAAGTGACGGTTGTTTCTTTCTCATTTTGAACACGCTTAAGAAAATATTTAAAATTTTGAAAAGCATCACTTTCATTGGCAAGAAATAAAGTCCAAGTAAATCTCGAGTAATCATCAACAATCACAAAAGCATATTTATTTCTTCCTAGACTTTCAATGCGAGAGGGACCAAATAAATCCATATGAAGCAATTGCAATGGTCTAGAAGTTGAAACAATGTTTTTAGATTTGAAAGATGTTTTTGTTTGCTTCCCCTTTTGACACGAGTCACAAATAGAGTCATTTTCAAATTTTAAATTGGGAAGACCAACAACTAAGTTTTGAGAAATCAATTTGTTCAAAAGATGCATATTGATATGTGCTACTCTACGATGCCATAGCCAAGTATCATCCTCTTTACTCATTAGACAATCAACATAATCGGGTGAGGAATTAGCAAGATCAACCATATAAATATTATCCACTCTAAAACCACGGAGGATAATTTTGAAATCACTACGTCTGAACACTAAGCATTCATCCGAATCAAATAAAGCAAGATTTTCCTTGTCACACAATTGGCTTATGCTCAAGAGATTATGCTTTAATCCTTTAACAAGTAATATATTCTTAATAGAGGATTTTTCATCCTTACCGACCGAGCCAATGCCGATGATCTTTCCTTTATTATTATCACCGAAGATAACACTTCCTCCTTCTTTGTGCTCTATTGAAGGAATTTGGATTCATCTCCCGCCATATGCTTGGAGCATCCACTATCAAGGTACCATAGTACACTTGATCCCTTCAAGCACACCTACAAAACAAATTAATGTTCTTTAGGTACCCATGCCATCTTGGGTCCTTGGGGGTTAGGCATATTATAATGATGCAATTGAGTAATATGTCTATGACGTGTAAAGCATGCAGGAGCAATATGACCAATACGTCTACAATAATGACAAGTCACATTTGGGTTATGCATCCTTCTAGGTTCATAGTAACTAGACGGATGAAAATTTCTTACTCTATTTTGAACACTATGACTATTTCGCATTTCATGAGAATTATTTCTCCTACTATGAGCTCTAGGATGGGCAGCATTTCTAGAGTGATTGTTTCTCGGTTGAAGGCCATTTCTAGGTCTTCTCAAAGGTTCAACATTTGGCCTAAAATATGCATCATTTCTAGGGTAACTATTTCTAGTTGGTAAGTCATTTCTAGGTCTCCTAAAATGTTCAACATTTTGTCTAGCATGCATATTGGTTCTAGGATTGCTATTTCTAGGATAAGCATTTGTTTTATTAGTCCTAGGTTGAGCCTTAGGTGGTTGGGGTTTGGCTTCAACCTTTTCTTTAACCTCATTCGTAAATCCTATGCCATGCTTGGTTGATTTCAAATTTACAAGGACCTCATTCAAATTCTTGTGGGAAGAATTAAACTTATCTAAGGTACCTTTGAGTCTATCTACCTCATTTTTGAGATGCAAGCAAGAAGAACAATTTTTTGTTGAACTTTCGGGCTTATCGGCGCTTCTTTTTCCAAAAAAATTGTTTTCCTCTTTCAGCTTTTCATTTTCTAAAACCAGTTTTTCTAAATCCTTTTCTTTCAAAGAAAGCTGTTTTTGAAAATCCTTTTCTTTTAATGAAGCATTTTCTTTTATGCCCTTAACAGTTTTTGAAGCCTTAATAAACTCAGCATATAATTCATCAAAAGCAGTTCGCATTTCTTCAAGAGTAAAGAAGTTTTTAGACGAAATTTGACATACCTCATCTTTGTTGTCTTCATGTGCCATAAGGCAAAGATTTGCTGCTTCGTCTTCTTCTCCTTCGCTTGACTCATCTCCGGAGTCGCCTCCCCAAGAAATGTATGCACGTTGCTTTTTAAAAGGTTTCTTCTCCTTTTTGATGTTTGGGCAATTTGATTTGATGTGCCCGGTTTCATCACATTCATAGCACTTGATTTGTTCGCCTTGCTTTTTGCCCTTGCGTTCATACTCCTTGCGCATAAACTTTTGAAATCTTTTGATAACGAGTCCAAACTCGTTGTCTCCTTTCTCATCAATTTGCGGTTGGCTTGTGCTCGCCTTTAGAGCTATTCTTTGCCTCCTTTGATCATCAACAAAAGGGTTAAGAATAGTAGATTCATAGGTCTTAAGGTTACCTCTTAGTGCGTCGATGGTGACGTTTGAAACGCCAATGGATTCTTGAATTGCATCGGCCTTTGATCTCCATGCCGTTGTGAGACTTCTAAGAATTTTTCGCACGAGCTCTCTATCCGTGAATGTTTTCTTGAGAGCATGTAGGTCATTTACGATTATTGAAAATCGCTCAAACATTTCGTCCACCTTTTCACCTTCCTTCATGTGAAATAATTCATAAGAATGGGTTAGGAAATCAATTTTTGCTTCCCTTACCTGGTCCGTACCTTCGTACGTAACTTCTAGCTTGTCCCACATCTCCTTTGCCGTTGTGCAACACGATATTTTCCTGTAATCATCAGCATTAACAGCACAATATAATAAATTAATTGCTTTAGCATTATTTTGAACCTTTCGGATGTCATCCACGTCATACTCATCCTCGGACTTGGGAACCCATTCGTTTTCCACCTTCTTTGTTGGAATTTGGTTTTCCTTCATTATCACCTTCCAAAGGTGAAAGCTGTTGGACTGAACGAAGATCTTCATCCTCTCCTTCCAGTACGTGTAATTTGTACCGTTGAATAGAGGTGGTCGTGTGGAGCACTGTCCTTCATCAATTCCTGCAAAAGAATCACGAGTAGAAGCCATGGATGGTTCTCTCAAACTGTTAAGTTTTCACAGAGTTGGGCTCTGATACCAATTGTTAGAAAATACGCTTAACGCTAGAGGGGGGTGAATAGCGTTATAATAAAATTTAGCGTAAACTTGCGAAAATTAAAATTTGCAGGAAATAAATAAGTGCGTTAAATAAACAAAAAGGAAAGAACGCACCGATATATTCTGGTTCACCACAACACGTGGCTAGTCCAGTCCCCGAGAGACTCTCTCGAGATTTTCCACTAACTTGTTAAGCTTACAGGTGCTCAACAAACCTTTACAACTTAAGGACACAAGCCTTAACACCTTTGCTCGGAGATACAACACTCCAAGACTTCAACAAAGAAAACACAAGTTCCTTACAACAAGAGAATTACAATTCTCTTACAAGTGTATAAAACACTAAAACACTCAAACAATATACTCCATAATGAGTAGATATGAGTAAAAGAAGTAAGCTCTAGATCACAATAACTTTGGACAAGAATATGGCTCTCAAAAGCTTTATGAAATTGAATATAAAATGATAAACAAAAGTATGCAAGCTTATAGCAATGTAATGATCAGTTGTAGTATGTTGTTGTGTTTAAAACACTGAAATGAAGCTGTATTAATAGTTGAAAAACTTGGCATTACCGTTGCCTAATTGCCAATTAAGAGTTGCTGATTTTACTCACTGACAATCGATTGTCAAACCCCAACAATCGATTGTCTGCCAGTCAGATCAAAATTCAATCCCAGATTTTACGCTTGATAATCGATTACTTTCAATCCATAATCGATTACTGGCAACGTTCAAAAAATCATTTCCAGATTTTACCACAAACAATCGATTGTCCAGAATCAACAATCGATTACTCAGCAACGTTCAAAAAATCTTTTCCGGATTTTAATCAAAACAATCGATTATACAGAATCAATAATCGATTACCCAATAACGTTCAAAAAATCTTTTCCGGATTTTAATCAAAACAATCGATTATACAGAATCAATAATCGATTACCTGACGGTATTTGAAAACTTTACGACAACGGTCAGCTTCACAATCGATTGCACAAAGTCAACAATCGATTACTTATCAGTTTTTGAAAAATATTTTAGACACTGTCTCTTTGACAATCGATTGTCCAATGTAACAATCAATTATTTAATAAATTTGAAAATCACTGGAAGACACTGTCTCAACATAATCGATTACCATTAGTTCATAATCGATTATTCTGAGTTTTGAAAAACTTTGATGGACACTGCCTCAGTCACAATGATTGTCATTAGTTCACAATCGATTGTCATGCAGGTTTGAAAAACCTGATGCTCACTGTCTTACTCACAATCGATTGTCTTTACTTCACAATCGATTGTCATGCAGTCTTGGCTTAAAACAATCGATTATCATAAGTACATAATCGATTATCTTAGTCCAGATTTTTAAGGCATGTCTAAAAATTATTTTGACTACTGTAAATATGCATGATTTAAAATCATTTGACATTCAACTAAATATGCATGATTTTGGAAAATAGTTTTATGAGAGAAGCCATGTTACGAGTCAAGTTGTAGGATCAAGATCACAATTAAGAATGACTCAATTAAACTATAAAACTTTATCTTGAGCTTGAATCTCGTTGTATATCAATTGTGCGCTTGTTTCTTGAACTTCGTCATATATCAATTTTCGCTTCGTTTGTCATTCATCAAAACCTATTCAAAAGAACACACGTTTTAGTATATTGCATTGAGAACGTGTTTCCAACATCTACTACAGCACCAATATCTAGAAGAATGAGTGGTATACCAAAAGGTTCTACCAATAAGATAAGGCCCTACAGGAGACCAAGAGTGGTTGGAATGTCGGTGTTTCAAATAGAATGTGGCTACACCATCTTAAATGTAAGGCCTCTTATTACCTTTTGTATATCAACTATGTTGTACTATTAATTTAGACTAACAAATAGTATCTTTCTTTAACAACATTGAATGCCTCTAAGTAGGCCCAGAAAATATTATATCTTCAGCAGATGTCACTAAAGATGTTGGACACACATATTAACTAGAGTAAAGTGGAAAGGAAAAACAGCAGTGATACAATGACAACTCCATTAGATGAGAGGAAAAAAGGTCATCCATACAAGGTCAAAAACTACAGAGTTAAGTCAACCAAGCTCCACAACATAGTCCTCACAACCTTGAAAACCTTAGGAACATCTTCTGTACTTTGGCAAATTATTAGCAGTTGTGACTGCAATATTTTCTATTACCAGATGTGACTGCAATCTTTTGAGTTAGCAATTATGACTGGTGCAATTATGCAATCTTTAGTGCTTACAGATGTGACTGCAATATTTAGTATTCTGTGACTAATTAATGGTATTATTAAGGAGCAACAATGACTGTATTTTAGTGGTGATTATTGACTGCAATTATGCGATCGTTCTATTATGAGTTATCACTATATATTCATTTTCTTTCAATACATTTGAACAAAATAATTTAGAATCAAAACAACCACCAACCTTATTCCAAAAGAGATAATGCATAATATAAAAATAATTACCCATATTGATTTGTATCATACATCAAAAAGTACAACAAAAAGATTGCAGTACAACAAAAAGAGAAATAAAGGGTATATGGAAACTTCAAATTCATCCTCCTTCACTTGAAACATACTACTAACATCGATAATTAAATAACACAAAATTATAAACCAAAGAACCTTCTCCTTTTTCCTTGATGAGCAACTTTGCTCCTCCATTTTTTCTCCCTTTCTTTCATCTTCTCCATTTCGTAATCTAGTTGAATGCCTATCTTATCAATCTCAAGTTCATCTTTTTTTGTTGCCATCGGATTGTCTAGTTTTTCAAAAAATTCAACTTGGCTCTCAAGTTTTCCAATCTCTTCTTTCAATTTAGGAATAGCAAACTTTGATCTAGGATTAATTTCTCCATCCCTTCAACGCCAAAATCACATGCTCTAGCACCCTATCATGAATAACAATAAATTGGAATTTCAGAGTTCTATTTCTTGATATCTTAACTTATTTAATCTTGAAAATTAAATAACTTACCACATAGTATGGACAAACCCGATACCTTCTACCAGGACTCCTAAGGGTCCAAGAAGTCAACAGTGACAGCAAATATTTATGATTACATCACACGTATTCAGTAGATGCATGATCGTTATCATCCATACAAAGCTTACTCGTGTGGCTGATTTGGTAGCAAAATTGAATTAGGATTAGTGAGGTTGGTATGGTGGGAGAAGAAATAAGGTGGGTCGGATATTAAATCATAGGAAAGAGGAATATATTACTGTTGAGGTTTGTAATTAGTGCTGACAATTTTTTTTCGTTTTTACGATTAAACAATAGCAATAAACACACCCCTTTTTAGTTAGACACAACCAAGGGCGGGCCCATATTGGATCGAGAAGGTTCAACTGAATCTGCTTCGTTAAATTTCTTTAATATTTTATATGGGTTAATTTCTATAAAATGATTATATAATATTATTTGAACCTGCTTGGTACAAGGTGATCTTGTGGTAAAATAGTTTAGCGAGTTCAAAATTAATAAAAAAGTCTGAAGTTCTAAACCTGTCACCAGTTTTTTGCATAGATCTGTTTTGAGTCACACTTTGCATCACAAGTGCATGTGGGCCTAATAAATAGGCAGCTAGCGTATTTTGTTAATTCATTTTTTTTAATGAAGTGCTCGCCAGTTTATTCCTTTTGTTTGTTCAATTATTTTTTATCTCTATCTTCTAATTTATTTCTATTTTGATTTTATATTTGATCTTCTACTCAACCCAATAATATTAATCTACAATCTATATAACTTCATGAGATTAAAAAAATTACCAAGAAAAATCTTACAATATTTTTGATAAAACATGCAAATACATATCTTGAAAATATTTATAATTTGTTATTTCATATTAAACTAGTTTATCATAAGTTGTTTTTTTTTTCACGCAAATTATTAGTCCAGTTATCTTCTCTTATAGTTTCTAGAAGTTTATTTCTAGTTATAACTCTTTATTTTTTTGTTGTCCTATTATTTTTCTAAATTAACAACTTTATTATTTTTAAAATTTATTAGAGTCTAATAAAACTCTAGTTGTGTAAATAGAATTTTTTTTTTAAGTTTAAATGAAAATATAATATTAGATACATAAATTGCTAATATTATTAGTTAAAGTAATTATTTTTGTTAAATTTTTTATGGTTCGCATTACTTTTTTGAAAAAAGTTCAAACCTTTTTTTAAAATTATTCATTTTGAGGTAGCATCATAAATCCCGCTTGTCCATATAACCCATATAATCGATTAAGGCTGTTTTTAATTAAATTTGCTTGTGTAAAAATGTCGGGGAGATGACTTACAAGGATGCAGAAAAAATCAGCCCTAAAATGTATAGGATGAAATTGGGACACCCGTAAAGATTGGGTATGAAACTCATCTATCGTGACAAGTTTGGAATGTATTTTATGCATCATCTCTTTTTATTCATGGTAAATCCTTGTACTATTATTTCCTTATGGGCTTGAAAATATTCTACATAACTTTAAGATTGTTGCGGTCTTGTGCATTGTTTCAAGAAGAATGACAGGATCAACATCCTCAGTGGGTCAGTATATCTAATTTCTGTGTGAATTAGGACATCATTTATTAGAAACTGCATGTATAAAATTGCTAGATATCACAACATTTTAAAATTAAAAAAATACTTAAATACTGTTTGGAATATCATGATCAAAGAAAAAATTAGCAAGTGTGTTTGAATTTGGAATGGATGGCTAACATCGCTTATTCACTGTCCAAAATAAAAATAAAAAATTTAAGAAGAAAAAAGATTTTTATTTTAAAAGGAAATTGAGGTATCTTGTTACCCATACTGTTAGGCATGTGATGGTCACATGATAATTATTAATGGCGAAGTGCCACAGAGTAGAAATGTTAGCTTATGGGAGAAATGTATATTTTTAGCTCTTTTAAAAATAATAGTTAATAATATATATATTTTTTATTAGTAAATGTAATTAGTGTTGATTGACCGATTAATTTTATATTTTGCTCATTGTTATAAAATGAAAGCAATTTAGTAAAATATGAACAAGAAATATAAACAACTTAGTGAAACATGAACAAGAAATGTAGATAGAGAGAAGGAAGAGATTTTCTTCTTCAATTGTGTGTATCTTTCCATTGCACTTACATGGCCTTTTATAGGCATAAAAAGTAAAGATGATGAACATAAAATAATCTTTAAGATATTCACAATATGTGCATCCAATGTAGTATCTAATATAGTATACAATGTAATATCCAATGTACAAATTATTCATAACACTCCCCCTTGGATGTCCATAGATAATGTGCCTCGTTAAAACCTTACTAGGAAAGAAAACTCTATAGGAAAAAAATTCGAGTGAAGGAAAAAGAGTACACATGTATAGAAATATGCCTTTTTGTTGCCTCGTTAAAAACCTTGCAAGGAAAACCCAGTGGGATAAAACCTTGTAAGGGAAAAAGAGTGCAACGCGCATTAATTCCCCCTGATAAGAGTATCAATTCACATCCTTGGGTATTCGCATCCCGATCTTGTACACTATCTTCTTGAAGGTTGACGTTGGTAGAGATTTTGTGAACAAATCGGCTATATCATCACTTGAACGAATCTGTTGCACGTTGATATCACCATTCTTTTGAAGATCATGTGTGAAAAATAACTTTGATGAAATGTGTTTTATCCTATCTCCTTTTACGAATCCTCCCTTCAATTAGCTATGCATGTTGCATTATCTTCATACAAAATTGTGGGTAATTTGTCACATTTCAAACCACATTTATCTCGAATAAGATGTATTATAGATCTCAACCACACACACTCTCGACTTGCTTCATGAATAGCAATTATCTCAGCATAATTAGATGAAGTATCCATGATTGATTTCTTAGTCGATTGTCAAGATATGGCAATGCCCCCATATGTAACACATAGCATATTTGAGATCAAGTTTTGTATGTGTTAGATAAATGCCCCGCATCAGCATACTAACAAGATCGGTGTTGTAATCATTACCATAAAATAATCTCATATCGGTAGTCCCTTTTAGATACCAAAAAATGTGTTTGATCCCATTCCAATGCCTCCTTGTAGGGGCAGATCTATATCTTGCTAAGACATTAACTAAAAGGGTTATGGCTTGTAGTGTTAGCAAGATACATTAGTGCATCAATTGCACTAAGATATGATACTTCAGGATCAAGAAGTTCTTCATTATTTTCATGAGATCGGAATGAATCTTTATTTATATCAAGTGATCACACAACCATCAGGGTACTCAATGGATGTACTTTATCTATATAGAATCGCTTTAAAATATTTTCAGTGCATGTTGATTGATGGATAAAAATTTCATCTTTCATATTTGTAGACCAAGATAAAATTTTATCTTTCTAAGATCTTTCATTTCAAATTATTTCATAAAACACTCTACTGCTTTATGATGCTCCCCAGGAGTTCTAATGATATTTGAATCACCAACATATACGGCGATTATAACATATTCAAATTCAGGTCCTTTTATAAAGACACAAGGACAAATTGAATTATTCTTGTACCCTTCTTTCAACAAATATTTTCTCGGGAAATTATACCATATATGACCATATTGTGTCAATCCGCATAAGGATTATTGAAGCCTTATTTAATAAATTTCTTGAAAATCATAATATGCTTCAGAACAATTTAAATCCTTCAATAATTTTCATTATACGCATATCAAGTTTTTTTTTATGTATTGCCAGATTAAAACCTGAAATGACTACATCCACCACAAGAGAATATGTCTCTATATAATCAATGCCAGGATATTTTCAATATTCTTGTAACACAAGTCGTCTTTATGTTTATCGACTTGACCTTTTTCACACAAGAATACATTTATACCTCCACTGGCTTTATACTTTCATGTGTTGGGACTACCCGTCCAACTTCACATTTTTCGGGTGAAATCGATCTTGATTGCGTATTTTATTTTATTTTATTTTGGCCAGTCATTTATCTGTCCAAATTTCATGATAGATTTGAGTTCAATATCCTAGCCAATATTAATAATATTGAGCGCTACATTATATTAACAATATCGTCAACGATCACTTTATGTCTGTTCCATTATTACCTAATAAAGACATAACTTATTGAGATCTCTTTATCTCATTATTTCAGGTACCTGAGCCTCTCCCATGAGGTCTTATGAAGTTTTATGTCGTGATGCTCTTCTAGAGCATTTGCCTCCTTATTATGACCATTTTGAATATTTGCCCCTCTCCTTCTTCAAGGAGTTTATCTTTAGAACCGATTGGTCTGTTATGCTTTATGCATAACATAGACTCTGTCCCCATGCACTTTATTCTATTTCGAGCATTAGCAGCTGAAATATGATATTTAGCTTTGGGTCAGCAAATATGTCTGGCAATAATTTGTAAATAAATTATCACTTGAACTTCAAGTTCGTATTTTCTTGTACGAGGATCTATATGTATTCATAATAATTCATTTTACGTATTACTTTCTCAGCTGCCATTTTCTCCCCCTAATATTGGGATCGCCAACACATTTCACAACCTTCCGTGGGAATCCATCTTTGTGCATTATGGTGGCATAATTAAATCATATAGCACATACATATTTCTATATAGAAATTATTTGGTTCCTGACCTTGAACCGATTGTGATAGGGAAAGTTTTCATAACTTGGCTAGATGCGAGCAAGTGTTGCTGTATATTAAATAATACATCTCATACAAAATTTCATTTTTGAGAGTTTTGTTCTCATAACCAATGATTTAGTTATAATTGGAGGCATACAATGTTTTTGCTAAACCAAATTGGATTTAAACCAGTATTATTAAGATAAATCATCATAATTTATATTCTGCAACTGTGCTCTAATAATTTGAGCAATCAATCTTGCAAAAAGCAAACTGCAAGTTGATACAAATGCACATGTAACCATAGAATAGATGCATCTATTAAAATCATATAATAGTAAACGGTCCACATGGCAGGTGACTGGGCTCATATATTTATCACCTTTTATTCTTTTCAGAAATCAAGGGATTCAATCCCAACCTTAACTGGTATATCATGAGAATTAGCAGCACAAGAGAATTCTTGAAGAATCTTCTATTCTTCAATATACGCCAATGGAATTCTCAATTAATTTTTTTCGCATCATAATTTAACCGGGATGGTCAACCGGTTATGCCAACTAATATTTATTTTAGTAAACCTCTACTTTAATTGTGGCATATGTTTCAAGCATCATGCTTATATTTGTGCAGTACAAATAGAAAGAAAATCGGGTAACATTTCATATTTACCAGGTATGATTATAGAAATATGAAGATATTCAATATTCCTTTCATTTATAGTCTCAACATGTCAACCACTTTGACTTATACATTTGAAACTCAAAAGGTTTCTTTTGAGACTTTTCAATATCAATATCATGAATAATGTTATTCCTTAGGATAGCAACAAATTAGTTCTTTCGGATCTTTTAACAACTTTTGTACTACAAGATCTTTTATCATATCATTCATATGGTAAATGTCTCCTTCAGGGAGAAACTTATATCATAATAAATTGTCATGGTCAAAATCATCATAAGCAAAATCATTTCTTGCTTTAATTTTTCCTTTAATAGCTTTAATAAGGCATGCCAAATATTTTGGCATATCACATTTACAAGACCAACGACATACTCATGTAACCACACAATAATATTTATTCTCTTTATTTCATTGAAACCTCTTTCAAGGGCGAGTTGTGTGGTATTCATCCAAGCATGCCTTGCATGTGTTTATTCATTACTTTTATCACATATTACCACATTCACATATAGGAATAGGTCTGCATTTTCAATGCTTATCAAAAGTCACATTTTCTTTAAGGAGTGGAACATAATCAGTGACGTGCTTTATTAGTTTCATACCAATTTGATGGTAAATATTGTCTTCACATTTTAAGGACTATTTTGAGAATCTTATTGTTCTCCTTTTATAATCATAGTGAAGATTATTATTGTTTTGATCTTTGGAACGCTCACGTTCATTGTTCAACCACTTCTCTTTATTCAGACTTATTATGCGTCGTTGTCACATTCACTTCAAGAATGGAGCAAATCAAGTGGGACAATCTTCATGCCTTTAATGAAAAATATATTATTTTTATTTAGTCATCACTATATCATCAATATGGTACAGTGGGACTCAAACCCAATGTCTTACCAATATAAAGTCATATTAGGTCATAATGAATCGGGGCCCATACCCAACTCTTATTATTATGGCGCATCAGGATTTAATCCCGGTGTCTTACCCTCAATCAAAGGTATAATATGTTAAACGATATTGAGATTCATTTTCAAGCCTTAATTTCAATTACATTTTAAGAAAATTGTACACAAGTAATTTGCAACTTAGCAAATCAAATTTGCTTTCTTAAATAAGTAAAATCTCAAATCATTGTAAATCTTTATCAATTATTTGTAGCATCTATAAAAAAACAACCGTTTGTATGTCTAGTTAGTGCATGCATCATTAAATTATTCAAGTTAATTAGCATAACTTAAAGTGTACCATGTAGGACAATACTGGCTAATATGAATACCCTTATTGCACTAAGGTCTTTATCAAGCAATTTTAGTAATAATTTGGCTAAGTGATTTGACATGCTACATAACTAGTATTGTTACTTTTCTAGATTGACCATATAAAAGAATTATATGTGCACCTAAAGAATATAAAAATTTTAACATCGTAAAATCTGTACCTACATAGCATCTCCATGTGTACTAATATTCTGTATTTAGGCTTGTCAAAATAAATAGTTAAATGTAGCTAGTGTAGTATATCATGTTATACTACACAATAATGTATAATCACGCATTATGTTAGGTGTACCCAAGTACTTAAGCATGTAACTAGATATACTTGAATTCAATAAGAAAATAGACTTGAAAACAAAAACAATTTCAAGTAACCTCATTATTACTAACATGTTTTATTTCTACAGAGAAGAAGATGAATAATCAATAAAAACTTCTTGGATTTAGTTAAAGTAGGATGTAATATTTTAATGATGCAAACACTATTTATATTCATATTTTGGATACGTACTACTGTCAAGAAAATATTCTTGTTATCTAAGTTTATTGTTGATTACTTCTATTTATATTATAATAATGTAAATAAATTAAGAAGCAGTTTATTAAAATTATTACATCTTTATTCATAAATAAAGAGATCATGGTGAAGTATGAGTATCTTTCTCTTTCTATTTTTTTGTTTTTAAACATAATTGAGAAAAACTAAGTATCCAACAAAACATATCATTATTCTTACAAAAGAGAGAAATATGTTGTACTTCATAATTTTAAATGAGAACTTTAAAAGAAGATAACCTACCATGATGGTTAGAGGCTCGTGCTGATAACGTGTTATAAAATGAAAGCAATTTAGTAAAACATGAACAAGAAATATAAACAGAAATGTAGATAGAGAGAAGGAAGAGATTTTCTTCTTCAATTGTGTGTATCTTTCCATTGCAATTACATGGACTTTTACAATGATGAACATAAAATAGGAGATTTAATCTTTAAGATATTCACAATATGGGCATCCAATGTAGCATCCAATGTACAAATTATTCATAACACTCATGTTAATTTCGTTGTGTGTTTAGGAGTATTTCTTTTGAAGCCCCATGCCCCAGAAGGCCCACAAGCCCACTAGGCAATAGGTCCTAAGGCTCGCGAGTCTATTTAGGGCTGCTATGATTTCCGTTCGTGATTTTGGCATTTTATAATCTTTAATATATTCACAATATGGACATCCAATATAGTATCCAATGTACAAATTATTCATAACACTCATGTTAATTTCGTCGTGTGTTTAGGAGTATTTCTTTTGAAGCCCCATGCCCCAGAAGGCCCACAAGCCCACTAGGCAATAGGTCCTAAGGCTCGCGAGTCTATTTAGGGCTGTTATGATTTCCGTTCGGGATTTTGGGATTGTATAACAACCTAAACTAATAAATGGCATAAAAAAGTTCAACTTATTGTTATTGGCATCTTATGGCCTACATTTGTATTTTAATTTAAAAAAACAATTTTGTATAATAAACTAGGTTAGAGCTTTTTCCGTAAATTACTCTCTCTCTCTTCTCCATATCTCCTCGTTCTCTCTCTTGATATTAGAATTCTTTAGAGCAATTAGCATAAATAAATGCCTAAAAGAATGAATCAACCATGAAACTGAATTCTTGCCCGTTTTCGAAGTTGTCGTAAGTTTTTTTTTTCATTCTCACTTAGTATTAATGGACAAAATCAGGCCAACTTTCTACAAATTTGCACAAAACAAATTATCTAGAAAAGAAATATTCTGTTTTGAATCAAAAGAGGAATGAATTTGAGTGATTATACATATTCCAAGTTTTTTGAACTATCGAATTTGAGTGAATGCATATCTCAGTGTATATCAACTGATATATCAATATATATCAGTTTGTGTATCTGTTTATTTCATGTATATCATGCATATTTATATACATGTCTATATATATCAATAAAAATATTGTGTGATATACACTGACATGGATTGTGATTGATATATATATATATATCTATATATATCAATAAAAATTTTGTGTGATATACACTGGTATATAACATCCAAAATACATATTGGTTATTATTAGCGAAATGTATTCATAATTTTATTGTCGCTCTTTGTGTAAATCAAAATTAATATTACATTTGATTTTCCTTCTTTGTACATCCAAACTATGAATTTATAAATATAGTTATTCAAAATTTTTTTGTTATGTCAATACTAGTGTATATCATAATAAAAATTATATTATTTGTATATCACATTGTATAACATATCAAATAATGTGTATACCAAATATATATATCATAAATTTATTTTCCTTTTTGTGTATATCAAAAAATTATTTTCCATCTTTGTATATCAAATATTATTTTCTCCCACAATTATATTTATTATTTTTATGTCTTAGAAATTGCTCTAAACTTATATACATTGTTACAGTGAAGAAGAAAAGTAAAAAATCAGAAAAGGGATATAAAGAGATTTTGGAAATTTTTAGATACTTTGAAAGGAAATAAAACATAATTTTTAGGAGGATGGTTGCAACCAATTAGAAGAGAGAAGAGAAGATTGATTCTTTAATAAAGAAAGCTAAAGAGAATAAGGCATCAATTATGAGAGAGGATACATAATGCAGTAGAGGGAAAAGGGTTGCCTTACATGATGCACAACGAAGTAAAGGAGAGAAGAGACAGAGCAGTTTTTATTGCTATTTTGAAGGAAAATAACTTTGGTTATTGGTTGCCAATTTTTTGGGCTACTATTGTCAAATCTAATATAAGACCAAAAAATTGTCAATTCTCCTTATGTGTTATTATACCATGTCATTTTTGGAGAAACGTTGTTGAAAAATTGGCATCCTATAACAATATATAATAAAAATTGGTAATTTTTAGTCTTATATTACGTTTGGCAAAGATAGCCCCAGAAAATTAACATTATATAGTCAAATCTTAAAAAACTACTCTATTTTATACACTCTCAAAAAAAACTACACGCTTATTTTGGCTTCCCTCCCTCTTTCTCTGCTTGTATTTCTTCTTCTATCTCTTCTCTTTTGTTCTCATAATTTAGCAAAACTTCTTGCAAATTATGCAAAAAGAATCAGGAGGATGAAAAGGGTAAGGTTGATCTCACATCAGAAAAAATAAGAAGCAAAAACTAAGAGAGAAAAATATATTTCAACTTCAATTTTCTTTTCTCTTCTTTTGTTTTGGTTGGATTGAATGAGTTGGTGTGATTGAAATTGGTTTAGAACGCCGAAACAAGATTATATACAAAATTTGAGCAAGATTAGCAAAAACTAAGAGAGAACAAAATATATTTTACTTTATTTTTTTCTCTCTTCCTTCTTTTGGTTTGCTTAAATGAGTGGGTACGATTAAAATTAGTTAAAAATATCTAAAAGATGCTATATACTAAATTTGAGCAAGATTAAAAGTGATTTAGACTAGTTTCAGGTAAAAAAATAGATCTAAAAATACAACTCTGATATGTGTAATATCGTGTTATATATCATGTACATTAATATATATCACCCACAAGTTATGAAGGGCGTCTGTATATATTACTTTGTATATCATGTATAACACAATTATTTTATGGAAGTCCGTATATATCACATTGTATGTCGTATATATAACACAAATTTTATGGATATACACAGATACACATAATATATATGAGATATCACCGGCGTACATAGAGATATACATGGGTCACAATAGGGGATACACAAGTGGAGTCGTCTTAAACTTGAATTTTCAATCTGAAATGTGTTACAGAAAGAAGAAAAATAAAATTTTAATAATTATTTTTGATATACACATTATTATTATGTTATACACTGTGATATATAAAAAATATAATTATTACTTATTAATCAAAAAAGGAAAATAAATTTTTTACATACCATATTTAAGCAAGTTCTAAAATATAAAAATAATAAGTATAATTATTGGAGTAAATAATATTTTAGTATACATAATTTTTTATATACACAAAGAAGAAAAATAAACTTATGATACATATTTTGGTATACACATGCCCGGTGTGTCATACACTGTGATATACAAATAATACAATATTTTTATTGTGATATACATTGATATAAATGCAGCAATTACTATATATATAATTTTATATTACTGATATATAAACAATAATATTATTTATATTCAAAAATGAAAATAAAATTTTAATATACATGTTGATATAAACATATTATTATTGTGCTATATATTTATTGGTTGTTTGATGTCAATATCTTAACTAGGGCTATTTTATGTCAATTATATGAGTATGTTGTTATACCATGCCAAAATCTCATCTTTGTTCCTACTCTGCTTGAGTCAATTGCTCAAATAGTCACTCAACTATCCAAATTTATCTTTTAAAGTTACCTTTCTTTCGTTTGCAACAACAAAGTCATTGAACTATGCCTATTGCACTCAAAATGCCACTCAATTGATTTTCAAATTTTGAATTGCCAAATACTTAATTTACTCTTTAAATTATAAACTTTTATCTTCTTTTTTTAAAAAAAAACTTTGTAGTATTAACAACTACAATTCAAAATTTTCTTTACACAATTCAGAGTGAAAGAAAATAAATATTATAAAATATGTATTCCTTACACGTAATATAAAAATAATTATTGAAATAAAGGTATTTTTATAATATTATATTCTTGAAAAATTTGCTCAATTATATCATTAGGTTTCTACCAACTTCTCGACGACTCAAAGTTATGTCATCGAAAAGTAGGGAGACTATCTGTGTGACGACCCAAAGGGTCATCACCTGTTCTTAATCAAATTATGTGATTCCGAGGCCCTGAAAATCTTATTTAAAGTCACCTCGGTATCTGAGGCCGCGCTAGAGACTAAGGTAGGAGCAGAGCTCAGCGCCGACCAGCACTACCAGTGGCGGAGCCTCATGTTGATTTTGATGAGGAGGTTCCAGCCCCAGCAGTTTCGATGGGCCCAGCTCAGGTGCCAGAGGGGTTTATTACTACCCCAATTTTTCAGGATGCTCTGGTCCAATTAGTGGGCCTCATGGAGAGTGTCACCCGGGCAAGCTTGCTTCCTGTAGAACCAGCCACTTCTCAGGCTAGAGGAGGAGCCCAAACTCCAACTACTCTAACCCGGAGCAGGTACCTCCCCAGATTCAAACTCTAGCGGTTCAGCCATTTAGAGCAGTTCAGCTGGGTGTAGTAGCTCAGACCGGCGATGGAGCAGCCATGTCTGCCTATGCTTTGTGGAGACTGGATAGGTTCACCAAGCTCTTCATTTCCATGTTCAGCGGTGCATCTTTTGAGGATTCCTAGGATAATGTGGATAGTCGTCACGAGATTCTTTGGAACTTGGGGATTGTTGACACCAATGGGATCGATTTTTCTACATTTCACTTGTCTAGATCCGCCAAGACTTGTTGGAGGGATTTTTTTCTTAGCTAGACCAGCAGGATCACCAGCCTTGACCTGGGAGCAGTTCACACAGCTATTTTTGGAGAATTTTCTCCCCATTACTCAGAGAGAGGCCTATCGGAGGCAATTTGAGCACCTCAGCAGGGTTCCATGACGGTTACCCAATATGAGACCAGGTTCATTAACTTAGCTCGCCATGCTCTTGTTATACTCCCTACCGATAGAGAGAGGGTTATGAAGTTTATTGACGACCTTATTCAGCCGATTCATCTTCAGATGGCTTGGGAGGCTGGGAGTGATATCACTTTTCAGGAGGCGACCAATGTGGCCCGGAGGATTGCGATGGTACTATCAAAGGGGGATGGTCACAGGGAAGACAAATGGCCCTATCATTCAGGCAGATGTAGTGGCACCTCTTATAAAGGTAGAGATTCATATGATAGAGGCCATACTCATAGGCCTTTTCAGTCAGCACATCAGGTTTCTCACGGTGCTTCAAGTAGTCGTGGTCCCCAGATGCAGTTTTTTTATCAGCAGCCTACAGTGCATCACCTGCTACTATCAGCGCACCACCGCTTCAGAATTTTCAGGGTGGTCATTCAGGTCATTACGGCCATCAGTCTCAGCAGCCGAGGGCTTGTTACACTTGTGGTGATCCTGGTCACATTGCCAGATTTTGCCCTCGAGCACCAAGTAGATCTCTGCATTAGGGTTCTCATGCCATGGTACAGGCACCAGGGGTTCCATAGCTCACCCAGCTAGCTAGAGGTGGGGGTAGAGGTGCTAGAGGTGGAGGTAGAGGTCCTAGAGGTGGAGCTCAAGACGCCAGAGGTGGAGGCCAGCCAACAGTAGGCCGACCTAGAGATATGGTTCAGGGTGGTGGAGCTCAGCCCCGATATTATGCTCTTCAGGCTAAACCCGAGGCTGAGGCTTTAGATGTAGTTATTATAGCTACGGTTCTGGTTTATGATAGAGATGCTTCAGTGTTATTTGATCCAGGATCTATGTATTTGTATGTGTCAACTTATTTTTCACCGTACCTGGCCATGCATAATGATTCATTGAGTGTTCATGTTTATGTGTCTACACCAGTGTGTGATTTTATTATGGTCGATCGATGCCATCGTTCTTGTATTGTAGTGATCTAGGGTCTTGAGACTCATGTAGATCTGTTGCTTTTAGACATAGTTAACTTCGATATTATATTGGGGATGGAATGGTTATCACCTTACCATGTTATGTTGGACTGTCATGCCAATACTGTGACCTTAGCTTTACCGGGTATGCCTCGTTTAGAGTAGAGAGGTACTCCAGGTCATTCTACCCGCAGTTTTATCTCGTATGTGAAATCTCAAAGTATGGTCGAGAAGGGGTGTTTGGCCTATTTGGATTATGTTCATGATTCTAATCCTGAGGTCCTTTCTATTGATTTTGTGCCCATTGTTAGGGAGTTTCCAAAGGTATTTCCTTCAGACCTGCCAAGTATGCCACCCGATAGGGATATTGATTTTTGCATCAATTTGGCTCCCGGCACTCAACCCATTTATATTCTGCCATATCGTATGGCCCCGCCTGAGTTGAAGAGCTAAAGGAGCAGTTGCAGGATTTGCTTGATAAGGGTTTCATTAGACCTAGTGTTTTGCTTTATGGTGCGCCGATGTTGTTTGTCAAGAAGAAGGATGGGTCAGTGAGATGTGTATTGACTACTGACAATTGAACAAGGTAGCAATCAAGAATAAGTATCCGCTACCGAGAATTGATGATTTGTTTGACCAGCTTAAGGGTGCCAAGGTCTTTTCAAAGATTGACTTGCGATCTGGCTACCATCAATTGAGGATTAGGGCCTCTGATGTCCCAAAGACAGCTTTTCGCACTCGGTACATGCATTATGAGTTCATGCTCATGTCATTTGGGTGGACCAATGCCCCAACAGCTTTCATGGATTTGATCAACCGAGTGTTCATGCCTTATTTGGACTTGTTAGTAATAGTCTTCATTGGTGATATTTTGATATACTCCCGCAGCTAGGAGGAGCACAAGCAACATCTCAGAGTGGTTCTTCAGACTTTGAAGGATAGTCAATTATATGCTAAGTTCTCAGAGTTCGAGTTTAGGTTGAGTTCATTTGCATTCTTGGGTCATGTTGTATCAGTAGAGGGCATTCGGGTTGATCCGAAGATGATTGAGGCAGTCAAGGACTGGCCTAGACCAGCATTAGCTACAGAGATTCTGAGTTTCTTGGGGCTGGCAGGCTACTATCATCGGTTCGTGGATGGGTTCTCATCTATTGCAGCCCCGATGACCAGGTTGACCAAGAAGGGTGCCCAGTTCAGATGGTTGCACAAGTGTGAGGAGAAATTTCAAAAGCTCAAGACAGATCTGACCACAGCACCAGTGTTGGTTTTGCCCACAGGTTCACGGCTTTATACAGTTTATTGTTATGCATCTCGTATTGGTCTTGGTGCAGTGTTGATGCAGGATGGTAAGGTCATTTCCTCTACTTCGAGGCGCTTGAAGATTCATGAGAAGAACGATATGGTTCATGATTTGGTGTTGGAAACCATTATTCACGCATTGAAGATTTGGAGGCATTATTTGTATGGCGTGGTGTGTGAGGTGTTCACGGATCACAAGAGTCTTCAGTATTTGTTCAAGCAAAAGGAATTGAATTTGAGGCAGAGAAGGTGGTTGGAGTTGTTGAAGGATTATGATATCACCATCTTATATCATCCAGGGAAGGCCAACGTAGTTGCCGGTGCTTTGAGTAGGAGGTCAACTAGTATGGGCAATCTTGCTTATATTCCGGATGATATGAGACAGCTTGCTTTAGATGTTCTGGCTTTGGTCAATCGGTTTGTGAGGTTGGATATTTCTGAGCCTAGTCGAGTATTAGCTTGCACGATCGCTCGTTATTCCTTATTGGAGCGTATCCGTGATCGACAGTTTGATGATCCCCATTTATGTTTCCTCAGAGACACGGTGCGGTGTAGAGGTGCCAAGCAGGTTACCTTAGGTGATGATGAAGTTTTGAGATTATAGGGTCGAGTTTGTGTGCCCAATGTGGATGGGCTTCAAGAGTTGATTTTAGAGGAGGCCCATAGGTCCCGGTACTCTATTCATCCATGCACCGCGTATCAGGATTTGCGGTTGCACTATTGGTAGCATAGAATGAAGAAGGATATTTTTGCATATGTGACTCGGTGTTTAAATTGTCAGCAGGTTAATTATGAGCATTAGAGGCTTGGAGGTTTATTTCAAATGATTGAGCTTCCCGAGTGGAAGTGGGAGCGGATCACTATGGACTTCGTTACAGGACTCCCGCAGACTCGGAAGAAGTTTGACGCATTATGGGTTATTGTTGATAGGCTGACCAAGTCAGCATATTTCATTCCCATGGCAATCTCCTATACATCCGAGAGATTAGCTGATATTTATATCCAGGAGATTGTTTGTCTTCATGGTGTGCCTGTGTCTATCATTTCGGACTGAGGTATGCAGTTTACCTCGCATTTTTGGAGAGCAGTTCAGTAAGAGTTGGGCACACGGGTCGATTTGAGCACAACATTTCATCCCCAGTCGGACGGGCAGTCCGAATGGACTATTTAAAGTTTGTAGGATATGCTTCGCGCTTCTGTCATTAACTTTGGAGGTTCGTGGGATCAATTTTTACCCTTAGCAGAGTTCGCCTAAAATAACAGCTACCAGTCGAGTATCCAGATGACTACTTATGAGGCTTTATATAGTAGGTGGTGTCGATCTCCGGTTAGATGGTTTGAGCCGGGAGAGGCTCGGTTGTTGGGTACAAATCTGGTTCAGGAGGCCTTGGACAAGGTTAGGATCATTCAGGATAGTCTTCGTACAGCTCAGTCAGGAAAAAACGTTATGCAGACCGCAACGTTCGAGATGTGACTTTTATGGTTGGTGAGTAGGTATTGCTCCGAGTATCGCCTATGAAGGGAGTGATGAGATTTGGGAAGAAGGGCAAGCTTATCCGTAGGTTCATTGTTCCGTTTGAGATTCTTGATCAAGTGGGAGAGGTGGACTATAGACTTGCATTGCCTCCGAGATTATCAGCCGTGCATCCAGTGTTTCATATGTCCATGCTTCAGAAGTATCACCGCGATCCATCCCACTTGTTAGATTTCAGCACTGTCCAGTTGGAGAAGAGCTTGTCTTATGAGGAAGAGCCGGTAGCTATTCTTGACTGGCAGGTTAGTCAGTTGAGATCCAAAAGTTTCCCATCTGTTCGTGTTCAGTGGAGAGGTCAGCCTCATGAGGCATCGACCTGGCAGTCTGAGTCCGATATGCGGAGTCGTTATCCCCATCTTTTTTCCGACTCAAGTACTTCCTTCTTCTGTCTGTTCAAGGATGAACAATTTTTTTAGAGGTGGAGAATGTGACGACCCAAAGGGTCATCACCTGTTCTTAATCAAATTCTGTGATTCAGAGGCCTTGAAAACCTTATTTAGAGTCGCCTTGATTTGCATGCGCATTTCGGGCGCGTAGCCGAAAAGTTTAAATATGAAATTCTATGAAAAATGCTAAATTTTGACTTTAAAATAAATAAATTTGACTTTGGTCAATATCTTAGATAAACGAACCCGGACCCGTGATTGGTTGATCTCAGAGGGTCCGTAGAAACATAAGGGAGTCATGCATCACAAATGCGAGAAAAGGGACTGTGCAGGCTTGATCGCAAATGAGACCGAGTGGTTGGCAAATGCGGAGAAAGGCCAGTCGCAAATGCGAAAGTCCGGGATTTTCGAAATGTTCGCAAATGCGAACTACACTTTACAATTCCCACATTAATAGGACAGGGTTTGCATTGCGAATCCCTGTTCGCATTCCCCATAACTGAGGCCTGCATTTTTTATACCTAGCTGATTTTCACCCAATTTTTAATATTTTTTCAAACACAAACTCCTTTGGGCGATTTTCCAAGAACAACTCTTCTTCAAAATCGATTATAAGTTAGCTTTTACTTATTTCCTTCAATTATTAACATCTTTTATCATAATTTCAACTTAAAATCAAAGATTTTCATGAGGGAAATTGGGTGTTTTGGGTAGAACTTAGTTTTTTCAAAAATTAGGGATTTGGACCTCGATTTGAGGTCTGGTTTCAAAATAATTTATATATTTGGGTTCATGGGTGAATGGATAATCAGTTTTTGGTTAGAACCTCGAGTTTTGACCATGTGGGCCCAGGGCAATTTTTGACTTTTTGGGCAAAACTTTGGAAAATTCACTTTCATGCATTCAAATCGATTCATTTAGTGTTTATTGATGAAACTAAGTAACTTATGACTAGATTCGAGTTGATTGGTGGTGTAATCAAGGGGTAAAGCTATAATTGAGACTTGAGTTGTGTTCACGGCATCGAGGTAAGTGTTTGGTCTAACCTTAGCTTGAGGGATTAGGAGTTGAGTCCTATTTTCTATGTGGTATTGATTGTGTACGACGTATAGGCATGGTGACGAGTATCTATACGTTGGTGTCTAACATGACCGTGAGTCTTATAATGATATTTTCATGATTTCGTTGAATAATTTATGCCTTATAAGTGATTTCTATTTGTTGTGAAAAGTTAAGGAAGCATTTGTGAGTTTCGAACATCAAGGAGCAGTGGCTCAAGTTATATTACAAATTTGTGAAAGTAAGTGAGTTGATTGAACCCTCTGGAGCATTGACTCAAGTGGTAAAGCGAGTTGTGAAGTAAAAGTGAAAGGAGAAAAGGTTATTAAATTGTTCTCTTGCTGGGATATTATTGCTTATTTGGTTATCTCTCTTGTCGGGATGTTGATATTGTTGATATTATTCCATTGTCGGATTTAATTACTTAATTATTGCTCCCTTGCCGGGATTTCCTATTATATACTTGTTCACCCCCTCGCCCTATTGTTTGTGACTGTTGTTTGGGTGATGAAGAGTGATAAAGCACGAAGGATGATGTCGTGCATTATTGTTTGTGAGGAAAGAGTGTAAAGCACGAAGGGTGATGCCATGCCGCATGATGTACCATTCCGTGCCGATTCTACTGATTATCTAGTGAGGAAAGAGAGTAAAAGTACGAATGGTGATGTCGTGCACGTTTCTATTATATATGTTTGTTTGGGTAAGGACGAGAGTAAAAGCACGAAGGGTGATTCCGTGCACTTATTGATTCCTGATTTCATATTGGTATCCGGGTTATGTTGTTTCATTCCTTACATGATGCCTTTCTATTCAGAACTGTATCTCCCCCAGTGCATGTTTCCCCTTCCTACATTTACTGGTTATTTCTATATTTTCCTTTCCGATGTATATATTTAAACTGCAGAGGTTTATTTGATAGTCTGGTCCTAGCCTCGTCACTACTTCACCAGGGTTAGGCTAGACACTTACCAGTACATGGAGTCGGTTGTGCTGATACTACACTCTGTACTGTGTGCAGATCCCAGAGCAGCTTTCGGACAGTAGTTGGAGGGCTTCCTTCAGTCCACCCGGAGATCCAAGGTAAACCTGCTGGCATTCGCAGGCACTGGCGTCTTCCTCTATCTCTATTCTCTGTTTCATTTTGTTTTGTTCAGAAACAATTTATCGTACTTTCTTCAAACCTTGTTTGTAGTGACTCTTCGACAGTCTGTGACACCGAATTTTGGATATTGAGGTTTTAAAAGTTGTAATGGACGCAATCTTGAGTTATATAGTTGTTGACTTCCGCTTATTTATTTAAATTCCGTTGTTATCTTATTATCGCCTGGTATTTGTTAAAAAGACGTAATATGAAAATGTATTATGTAGTTAAGGTTTGGCTTGCCTAGCTCCCATTAGTAGGCGTCATCACGACTCTTGAGGGTGGAAAATCCGAGTCATGATAATTTGTATATGGTAAATTATGCTATGTTAAATTGTGCATGAAATATATATAAAAAAATTGAACATAATTTTAAAGAATATATAATGTATATTATAAGATACCTTTATTTATACAATTATTTTTATATTACATGCATGGAATATATATTTTACAACCTTTATTTTCTTTCATTCTAAATTGTATATGTAAATTTTTGAATTTTTGTTGTTAATACTAAAATTATTATTGCTAACAAATTATTCTAATTAATTTATTACTATACTAATTATTTTGTTATTCCAACATTATATATACTTAAATATTTATTTTTTAAAGATATAAATAATATTTATTTACTTTATATGTAAGTCCATAATGTAAATTAAAAAGGGGAAAATCATAATATTAAAAAGAAAAAAACAGATAAATGTTTATAATTTAGTGGGTAAATAGATATTTGCCATCGAAATTTTTAAAATCTAGTTGAGTGACCTTTTGAGTGTAATAGGAAATAATTTGGGATAGTTGAATGATTATTTGAAGTAATGGATTCACTTTGCTTTTGACGCAACTATCAAAAGACTCACTTTGCTTTTGACGCAACTATCAATATGTATACTCCATTATTTATCCAAAAGATCTCTTAGGAAGAGCCTCAACAATTCTTTAATTTAATGTGTAAGAAAATTACGTATGATGCATATTGGTTACTGCATATCAATCTATAGCCTGTGCTTGTAGTTATAAATGCAGAATGCTCAACCACATGTAATGCAAGTATGTAACCAATCACACAGGCCAAGTTGTAGCTCACCCTATAGTAACAAGAGTTAAAACACATTGTTTTGAGCCAGGGTATGAAATTAGTTGTACATCCATACCTTTAAGTCAATAAACAATATATTTTTGCTAAAATAGGAAACAGCTATTCCAAAATATATTATAGCCTGTAAGAAATGGAGGAGAGGGGCTTCATCATATATATGCTATATTCCTTCAAAAGACTTGAGAGGATCATTTGGATCAATTTCATTAATCACTGGCAGATCAACTGCTAGAGTTTCCACACTCAACCCTTTCTTCTTAAGAGCCTCCACCACCTCCTCAAACACAATCTCGTTCCCAGTTTTACTCAGGTGCAAACCATCACTGCGAGATAGATAATCGAATTACAATTTTATACCATCAGGTCACCTACATTCATAAAAGTTGGTGATCTAAAAAATAAGGCATGTTAATTCCTACAAGTTATAGTACTTTGACAGTTTAAAGTATACAAGTCAATTCCTAATGAGATGCTACTTATATAGATTGTTACGCAAGAGGTATAGAAAATAAAAAGAGAATCCTCTGGGATAAAACAATGAGTTTAGTGTATATTTGGTTAAACACTTCAGTTTTTTAGACTGAATTTTAACATATGAAAATCTAAAAAAAATGTCTGTGGTCAAGTAGCGACGGCGTCCTAGTTGACGTTAAGTGTATTAATGCATATAAAAAATACTAAGAAACTGATACATTTAGTTAGAAAGCACCCAACAACAACCCAGTATAATTCCACTTAGTGGGGTCTGGGTAGGGTAGTGTGTACGCAAACCTTACCCCTACCCTTGGGTAGAAAGACTGTTTCCAAATAGACCCCCGGCATCCTTTCCTCCAAGAACTTCACACCCTACTCTTGGGGAGACTCGAACTCACAACCTCTTAATTGGAAGTGGGGATTGCTTACCATCATAGCAACCAAATATTTGATTGACTGCTTTGGTTAAGAGTGAGTGCTTCAGTCGCGCAATGACGTCGCTAAAAGCATATGATTAAATAGCAGATCTATTTTATTTTATTCATTCCCCCTATCTCCTCCCACCCGAACCATTTTTAGGTCTTCTTTTCTGCTCAATTGCTTTTCACTAGCGATTTATTTGTCTCAATTATAGTTTTTTTTATTTCTTTTATTTCTCTCTAGTACTATCGACTTTTTGCTTACTTTTTGTTTTAGTATTTTTTTTCTTATTTGATCTAATTCATTGATGCAAAAGGAGGAAAAATCAGCTTCCAAAAAGACCCCAAATTAGCCTTCTTGAAGATTCAAACAATTTACAGAACCACATAATAGATGAATGTTTTTAACAACATTGGTGGTGAATTTTAAATAATTATTTAGTTTACTAGGCAGAGGGTAAAATATTTGCAAGTGTAAGCAATGGAAAAATTATTTATATAGTTTTCAAAATGTAAAAAATTCTCGAGTACTTTATGATTTGTGATTGGAAATTTTTTTATAGCAGTAATACTAAATTTAGTTTCCTCATTAACTTTTAGTTCTACATTTATGCGATGTGATTGATAGAAACTTTATGTTCAAAGAAAGTGAAGCACCCACCACCTTAAAATCAGAATAACATCCTGTTAGTATTAACAAGTACTATCCTATCTGGCCAGAAGCATACAACTAAGATTGATGAAAGTTCAAATAATGTGGATGAAACCTCTGTTACAGTTGAGAAAATAAATGAAGGGGAACGAATCATTGGAAAGTAATATCATAAATTTCTTGTACTACAGGGGATACCTTAAACAAGCTGTTTGCCAGCCAGGAATTTGCTGCATTCTGGTCCATAAATCCACAGCCAAAACCCCACATTCAGCTGCTACAGTTAGACTTGCTTTAGCATAGTTTCCAGCAGTTTCATTAGTCCTCTCTGGCAGGCCCAATTTGTTCTCGATAAAAGGATATCTACATTTGTTTGGATTAAACATCAGACTTTCAAGAAAAGTGCACTAATAGTCATAGAATCAGGAACATATATATGGAAAGAGATTTACAGGAGTCGCGCAGGTTCATCAATAGGAGGAGGTGAGATGAGGACAATTTGAGTTGTCGGCCATCGCCCCTATAAACAGAAAAGTGAATCTTCAACATGAGTATATAGTCTCATTACTATATGTCAAGAATATAGAGTTTTACCTTTTGTTGCTGTGGAACTGTCACACACACTTGTGGATGGGCGATGATTTAAACTAATCAAGTAAAGACAAACTACTGCTCGCCTTCTCTCAACCAAGAAAGTTCATCCAAAGGAAGAGGTGGCTTTATGATTTAAAAATGGATTACGTTCAAAACTAAAAATACGTAAGATACTTTTCAGAATTTTTATATGTTTACCATGTTCAGATAATAGGTCTGCTCCTGTCCAAAAGCCAGACTCAAATGACTAAATGACACTAGTTTTACATGCTTAATTAACTGACAAGTCAACATGTACTGCAATACATAAGGTATGAACAGTCAATATCATTAGAACGATACATATTTGAAAGATAGTGATTAATGATCCAAGAGTTACAATTATTGTAAGAAATCTTTATAGGATCAAGTCGAAAAGGGCAGCTCAGAATTGATTATGACATGAAAAAAGGAAAGGCGATAAATACAGGCAATGCAGACGAGCGATATTACAGAAAGAAGTATATAGAAAGGCTAGTGAAAATGACAGGGCACGACATGCATTGCATAAATAGCAATAAAATTAGTAAAAATGGACAAAGTGGGGGGAGCAACAAAAGCGACTACTGGGCTTACGTCTGTACATTTTTAATTGGCACTGCATTATTAAGCTCGTGCTTTTACCTTGAGAACTACATTCACTAAGTATCCATCAAAGGCCCACTTTGAATACTTTCTTTCCTTTGTTTTTTACGTCTTGTAGTGTTTTGACACGGAAGAGAAGTAGATAAAGAAGATGCGAAAAGGAAAGAAAAGTCATAAAGAAAGGTGAAAAACACAAACTTTGACACTTTGATTGGGTGAAGGCACATCAAATGTACATAAGGAAAGAGCATCAAGAACCAAGGTAAGGAATAACCAGTTACGCCAAAAAATGAGGTTAATACAGTCAGAACCACACCTCTAATTCAAGTCAATTCGCAAGGTTTTTCAAAATCCGCCTGTGAGATAAACACAAAATACATGCAGGATTATCATTAGGACCATCATACTTGCCGACCATCGATGAACTGATCGGATTAACCAATCAAAGTTGGCTTCAGTCATTATGTATTGAACAGAAGCAAAAGCCTCAGTAACGGTCGGACAATAATTAAAAGTCATAAAAATCCAGTAGCTACTTGTATTAAAAAACAAGTAAGCGTAATTCCCCCTAAACAATAAAATATATTGACGTGGGGAGGAACGTATTTACTACTCCCTCCGTTTCATATTGTTTGAGCTAGTTCGACTCGGCACGGAGTTTAAGAAGAAAGAAAAAAACTTTTAAAACTTATTGTCTTAAAAGATTAAGGGGTAAAAGGTTTGTGAGACCATACCATTTGTGTGGCTATAAAGGCTTCTCACTAAGGGCAAAAAGGGTAAAATAAAGAGTTTAAAGTTGAATTATTTACAAATTTAGAAATATGTCATTTATTTTGAAACAAACTAAAAAGAAAAGTACCTCAAACAATATGAAACAGAGGATTGCCTCATTTTTTGTCCCAAACTTTTTTATATTCTTCTCTCTTCTATATTATAATATTATCTTTCATTTCAATTTCATTTTTTAATTTTCATTAAACAAATTCCATCTTTTATTTTTATTAATTTGTAATTTTCATAATGAAAACAATTACATAAAATTTTAAATAATATAACTTGTAAGTAATTATTATAGATTAACTAATAATTCAGTGAAATCATTACGATAGAAGATTAATTAAGACATATTACATAACGATAAAATTCATTCGAAATACTAGATAAATATTCAACTTCAACCTCTAGTATCCCATAAATGATCTATTAATGCATTACGAAATGCAAAATGAGCATCTTTGTCCTTAATTCTTCTATGTGGAGCTAAAATTTCTTGAAATCGTTGATTTTACTTATCAATTTTAGCAACATATTTTATTTTATATTCATACTTTTCAATTTGAACAAAATCTAATATTTTATTTTTGCACCGTTCATTTTTTGAGATAATTATATATTTTTTGTACAATTAACTTATAATAAAGTTAACTTATAATTTTACATAAAATAATTAATACATGAAAATTAATTTATCAAAATTATACACCAAAGTTAAGATATAATATTAATATCATAAAGACATTACATAAACATAATTAGGTACATATATAAAGATAAATTAAATGATTAAATAATAAAATAATAAAATTAAAAAAATGATAAATAGTAATGGGGGATGAATAGTGTACCCGTATTTGAAGGAATACTATTCATCCCCTATTTTAGGGACAAAAATGGGGAGGTTTGGAGCAAAATTTCCACAAAAATTCCCCCATTATGAGGGATGGGGAGAAAGTTGGAGATGCCTTAAATAGGAGAAGCTTGATCAATAATTATGTAAATCTTCCGATGAATAATATAGTAATCTAATTTGATATATTTGACAGATAAGGAATAGGTGACGATAACAATCTCGACACACCAGATGCATATTAGCATGAAACTCACTCCCCTTTTCCTATCCACCATAGTTATAAGCGTATAAATGTGCAGATTCAGAAAATGTTTAAGAAAATGAAAAAAGCTCAGAAATAGTTTTTGTTGATCCATTAAAAACTACTGGCTTCTATAGAGTAGTATATTAGAGCAACGGCAGCCGTATCAAATTAACCGATTTTCTTTCACCAAGAAAACAGCTAGAATTAGGGATGGCAGCTGGGGCAAGATAGGGCGGGGCAGGGCAAGCTTTGGCCTAATAAGTTTTTAACCCACCCCGCCTTACCCTATTTAGCATTTTTTCAAAATTTGTCCTGCCCTGCCTTGCCACGCCCCGTTTAAATTCTTCTTTATTTTTTTTTTATTTTGTAATATTCTATTTAATTTTTTTAAAAAATATGTTTTACAGAAAATGTAGAATTATTAGAGCAAAAGGAAATCAAAAGAAGATTTTCTCATATCTTTATTATGATATATTTGAAATAAGGTAAAAGTGGAAAAATTAAAACACTCGTGAATGAAATGATGCGATAAAATATGTTATGGAGATTACAAATCAAATAATGAAATAGTTTGTATTCGAAGAAATCAAATAATGACAAATTTCCTTTCAGTTTGGAGGACATCAACGATTTTGGCATTTAAAGAGTTCATGCTAGTCATTTTATCTGGAACAAATTTCAATTATCTGTCATTTAACTTCTTTCTGGGAGATAAAGAAAATATTTATTAATAATTAGTTAAAAATAATTGGAAAGGTGAACTCTACCGCAGCAGTTGAACTTATACATGAAATGAAATGCATTATAATGTGTATATTCAAAATAGGAATTGGGAAAAATGAACAAAAATAATCTAACCCAGATATTAATTTGGAATTTGCCCCTGCCCTGCCTATTAAGATTTTTTTTTTTTTAGAAAAAAACTTTTGCCCCGCCCCGCCCTGCCCCATTTAGATTTTTCCCTGCCCCGTCCCACTAAGAGTTTCCCCTGCCCTATTCCGCCCGTCCCAATTGCCGTCCCTAGCTAGAATTCTACAACTAAAGTCGAAAGACGATTCAACTTTGAACTTAATATTGCATACAAGAATTTAGAATTAAATATAACTTGGTACGATTACTTTCGATGGTAATAATCAGAGGGTCAATAGAAGCACAGCATATATTAGACTATCCAAGATTTTGGTGCTTATTGCGAATAAATCCAGTTGGATCATTCACTACCAAACTAATTTTAACTGGTCAAAATTTCATAGGTGACTAAACGAAGGTCATCATAAAAACACACAAGCACAAGAAGACAATATTTAAACAAGGCCAAAAAAAAATCAGCGTTTCACATAGCTTATTTAATAATAGATGCAATTGATTGGCTACCTAACAAAATTAAAAAAAAAAACAATCCACGCACGTGATCCAGCGTAGTCACAGCTGCCACCGCTACCATATTTTATTTAGCAACAAAATACCATTATCAATTTTCAAGAAGTTCAAATCCCCAGACTATGTATGATCAGATTGAAGAAGGTGAAAACAAAGAGGTTTATGAGGTTTGCACGTGTGGAGAGAGGATTGATATATATACCTTGAGGAAGGAGACGATGGAATGAAGATTCAGCTTGTACTCATCAATAGGGACATGTTGAAAGGCAGAGCATCTATCAGGGAGACAAGCATCATTTGCTCCAAAGAACACTGTCACTGCCAATGGCGCTGTGACTGCAGTTTCCTCGTCGAAAACTTTCTCTATCACCTTCAATGCCCATCTTGTGTTATACCCACTATACCCTCTTAACACCACATCCACCTAAAATAAAAAAATAAAAATCCATAACAAGAGAAAAATAAGAAGACAAACTAAAAGGGTATTGGGATATAAATACCGCGCGGTTGAAGTGGTTGACAAGAGAAGCACCCCAGCCACCATCCTCAAAGGACATCTCAGTGATGGAATCTCCAAACAGATAAATCTTGGGTCTCATCTTCCTTTTGTTGTTTCTCAAAGAATGATCAAAGGTTGTCTGAAAAGAAATGGGAAGATTTTAGCTATAGGATTATGTGAAACAAAAAGGAATGGCCTATATGCGAGAATGAGTTATGATGGTAGGAGAGGGTCTAGAAGTAGAAAGTTGCAGCAACTGCTGTACTTTAAAAGCTGCAATTACTGTTTTTTCTTTTACCTAAAAGCTCATGCTTCAAGATGTAATTGCCTTGCTACTTATGTCTAAAATAAATGATTTTTTGATTTTTTTTGTCCAAAATAAATAATTTTTTTATATTTTAAGAATAAATTATTTATTTTTTCTTATATTGTCTTTGAATTAAATAGTGTTAGAAGTATTTATGTGAGATAGTAAAGATTAATATTGTCAATTTCATTACAAATTAATACTAAAAGTTGAATTTCTTAATCTGTATAAAACATTCAAAAAATTACTTATTTTGAACGGGGGAGTACTATATACGTGATCAATTTATTACTTCATTCAGTCCAAAATAAGTGATTTTTTGGACTTTTTTTATGGTTCAACATAAGTGATTTTTTAAAATTTCAATAGTGCATTAATTATTTTTTTCTATATTGTCCTTGGAGTAAATATTGTTGAAATATGTGTCAGAAGTATTTATGTGAGATAGTAAAAATTAATATGGTCGATTTTATTATTAATTAATACTAAAAAATAGATTTTTTAATCTGTATGAAAATACTTTAAAAATTATTTATTTTGGACAAAAGAGAATAGTATATTATTATAGTACAAAACGTGATGAGGACGTGGGGGAGAGGGTAAAAGGTGTTAGGTGGGTGGGTTGTGTGGGGAAGTGTGTGTACTAAAACTGAATTAACTTTATCCTACTATGTGACGTTGGAAGACTATTTCATTCTTAGTTCCTCCCCTCGTGAATCCACCTATTTCCCATTGTTGATCAATTGTTAAACTTGGATGATAAAGTGAACTTAAAGTTTATTTTTGATGTTTAAAAAAAATTATTTTTATTGGTATTTTATAGTATTTTACTGCAAAGTAGATTGATAAAATTTTTACTGTTAACTTAATTCGCAGTAAAATACTACAAAATAATAAAAAATTATTTTTTAAATGTAATTCGCAGTAAATTACTGCGAATTACGCTTACATTATAATTTTAATTAAGCATACATGCCAGGCCAAAAATAAAGATGCAATTCATAGTAAATTACTGCGAATTACCTCTTTATTTTTGGCCCCACCTAAATATTTTAACTGATACAACAATAATAATTCAAAGATATAAAACGCAGTATTTTATTACGAATTCCTTTGAAAAATTCTGTGACTCGAGCTCGGACTTGCCTTATTTATGGGCGTTTCATTTTCATAAACATTCATTCAATAAACTTCTCTTTTCTTCTTATCAATCTTTTTTACAATATCTGAAAGTGCAAAAAATAAAGGTTTCTCTATATTGGGGTGGTGAGGTTGTACTGGAGAATAACTCTGTGAGGTACAGCTCACCTCTACAGTGTCACGTTAAATTACCACTTAATATGGAGTACGATTGTCACGACCCCAAACCCGATCGTGATGGCGCCCGGCCGCGAGGCTGGGCAAGCCCGACCAAACCACAACCAAGAACGGCATTCCAGCCAAAAAGGAACAATTTAAGATAACACAGCTGAGCAAGAATAATAATCCTTCTAAAACCGAGAAGTCACGAGTACAGAGCTTCTAACAAAACAGGATATAAGTCTGAACGGAAATGATACAAAGTCTGTCAAAATAGCAAAAAGAAACATGGCTGATGGAAACAGAGAAAGTGGTCATGCGGACGCTGGGCAGCTACCTCAATACTCTGAATAGCTCGAGAAATCAACAGCAGTAGCACTAGGTCTCTGGAGCACCTGAATCTGTACACAGGTGCAGGGAGTATGGGGTGACTCTACCAACTCAAAGCATGTATAAAAACTTGAAAGCATGAAATCCATAATAAAGCACGGAGTAAAGCTAGTTAAACAGTTCTATACAGCACAAGTCTCAAATATATCCAAATAAAGCAATAGTAAATAAATGCATGAGATGCAATGCAATGCATGAACACTGAGACTGTGCAGCCCGATTCATATGGATACCCGCGCTTACTGTGGGTGTTTAGACTCCGGAGGGGCTCCTACAGCCCAAGTGCCATATCATACAGTGCCAATAGTTACCACTGTTTACATCACAAAATACACGGTGTCCTTTGTTACCACTGTTTTCATTACAATACGCAGTGTCCTTAGTTACCATCGTTTCCATTTAAAATATACGGTGTCCTTAGTTACCACCGTTTCCATTTAAAATACATGGTGTTCTTAGTTACCACCATTTCCGTTTAAAATACACGGTGTCCTTAGTTACCACCCTTTTCATCTTAAAATAATATATAGTCCAAAAATAACAAGAAAGTACTCATCAGTCCGAAATATCATTTAAAAATCATTTGAGTTTTCAAAACGTATAAAATATGGTTGAGTTTGCGAAGATAGTATTTAAACCTGGACTGATATCAAATAATATGCAAATCATGTAAATTCTAAGATAACAATCCCTGGAGGGTCCTACAAGTCGGCACAAGGCCCCAAACATGGCATCAAGCCAAGATATCATCAATATAGCATGCGAAGAAATCACCAACATAGTACAATATCCCTCGGATTGGACTGAGTTACAATTTCCAACATACACGACCCCGCACTAGCCATGGAGTGTGTGTCTAGCCTCATAATATAGTCACAATGTGATATACCGGGGTTTCAAACCCTTAGGTCATCATCTACACCCATTACTCACCTCGAACCGGCGGAATCTCAAGCTCACGACGCCTTAGCCTCGAGAATCAACCTTTGCGGCTGCCAAATCTTATCAAAACCAATAGGAATACGTCACAATAGGCTAATGGAACACAACCCAATCGAAATAACTCGAAATACACCTAAAAACACGAAGTTGGCAAAACCCGAGCCCCGGGCCCATTTCTCGAAAAATTATGAAATTCACATTTCCAGAATCCTCGTCTCGCCACGAGTCCGTACATAAAAAACCATCAAATTCCTCAAATTCAAGCCTAAGTCAAACTACAACTTTTTCAATTTCGCATTTGATCCAAAGTCCAACCAAACGACGTCCGAATGACCTGAAAATTTGCAGACATATCCAAAATCACCTAACGAAGCTACAGCAACTCTCGAAATTTCGTTCTGAACCCTGGATCAAAATCTCACCTATCAACCGGAATTTGCTAAAATTCGAACTTAGACAATTCAAGCCTAATTCTTCACCGGACCTCCAAATTAAATTCCGTTTTCTCTCCCAAATCACAAATCACTATCTGAAACTAGTCAAATCATCAGAAATCCATTTCGAGCCCTCTAACTCACAAGTCAACGTCCGGTTGATTTTTTCCAACTTAAGCTTTCCTTAAAGAGACTATTTGTCTCATTTCTATCCAAATTCTATCCGAAACACTTCAAATTCATCAACCACATATAATGAAACTCGGGGAAGCATAAAACAGGAAATTCGGGGCAAAAATACAAGACACCACGGGTTGGGTCGTCACATCCTCCCCAACTTAAACAAACACTCATCCTCGAGCGTACCAAGAGTTGTACTAGAAGCAACCTAATAACTGAGTGACCTTACCAAGCATATACATGGGTGATCTCACGTCACCCTAACTCACATAGGTACCGATAACACAACACAGCTGAAATTTCACAATCCATCTAGCCCATAAACTGTAGATCCACACTGCACAACCCAAAATAATACACAAGATCAGAACCTCACGTCTATACTCAGAATCAACCCGAACCAGCATTAGCAACCTACACCTGCAACCTCAGGTGAATTCATACAAGATACACCATATTCCAACACCCGGAACAATAGTCTCTATTCATAGCAGTCACCCACAGTACTCAATTACCACTAGGAAACCTCTTATCTAGCTAAAGTCTTATTCTGACACTTTCGCATATTGCCAGCGATAACTAAAACACGCAATGAACAGTAGTTCTTCAGATCGACCATTCATGAAGTCGCTTCCAAGTTGACTATTACCATATCACATTTTTGGGCCAAACCTCGATATTAGCCCTCTAACCAGCTAAAATCAAATCTGCTCATACTCATTAATAACCCAATGATCACCTTGAATCTAACAGACCCCTTCTGGTGATATGGTGCCTCAATAAGGGCCTATGCTACAATTGCATAATACACGCGCCAATAAGGAACAGTCTACACATACTCAAATCAGGCAAATGATTCATCCGGAAGAGTTATACCTCACGCTCATCAATACCTTCACAAGACCAAACTGAGACCTCGTCTCACATCATAGGAATAGAGTACTTGAATCTTCCTCGAGAGGTCATAACTTCACGTGGCCTCGCCATAACACGCGATCCTATCCCAACATTGTTACACATGAAACGCCTCGTGTTACCATGCTCACAGTAGACAACCATGCACAGATCTATGCCTGAAACCAAATCTCCCATCACACTCACGGTGAAACTAGTAATATACACCATTCAGTCCTGAAAGAACACAACCCATACACTATCCGCCAAGCGATTCTCAATACGGACTTTCCTCATAAGCCAGGAAGCAAGGAATACAAAGCAACATATGGAAGACCATTATTAACATCACATTGTTGCGGCGCACAACCCGATTCAGATAACATACTCGTGGCGGCGTGCCACCCAATCAACACAACTACCTCACATAGGGAGGTGCACATCGAGCCATATTTGCTCATAATAACAAAATATCAACATCAGTCGTAAGCAAACTGAGTGCATAAAGATATCTATTTTTGCGTTGTGAGCCACAAATTCCACATCCGCTACTATAACTCATATCAGAGCCGTACGATATAGTGCACGGCACCAAATATTTACCGAAATCCACAGTCTCGCCCCGCGACATGCGCGGCCATAAGGACACATCTGAAAAGTCCCTCAATACCGGAACCGAAATCAATGGTAGAAACCTCTATACTGACATCCGCCTTGAAGGCCCAATTAAAGAACGCAATCTTCCCAGCCGACCGCTAGTCTCTAAAACACAACCATCCGGCTAGAACATGGTCCGATACACTTCGCCATGCAACCTGCGGCATTTCCCAACATGACTCGTAGCACAATTGTTTAGAATACTCCAACACTGAGACAATAACTCTACATTCAAATGTCGTATCCAGAATTTAATATACTAAGCAAGGAAAGATCCACCCGGATTCCAAACTCCCAATAGCAGCTGACAGCACACACAGCACCCATGATCCATAACTACTACATAAACTGCACTGTAAACTCCCAGTCTCCAACTAACCATAGCACATGAATCACTAAACCTGAACCCAAATACAAATACAGATTACATCTCGAGTATCCAATTATTCCACGAGAGATATTCAAAAACTCCCTTGTACCATCACACAACTCGGGTATCAGCAATCAATTTCATTAGAAAATGCCGTAACACTATTGATGTATCATTTGTGGAATTAACCTTTTTCTGAGACATATACTATCGCCAAATCACTTCCAATTAACAGTACCAGTTGATTACCTGAAGCTACTCATTACCTAAGACATAGCCAAATCCACCATACCTCTCAGAACTGAGTCGAAAACTCGCACACGCCCATCTTGGTCCTTTACAACATACCGGATACCCAATATCCTCCAGGAATAACACGAGAACCTTCATCTTCCTTTTGCGCTGCAGACATCGATGCACTCAACTAGTCTAGAAGTTTCATTGATCCCATTTAGAGGAAGAAAAACTATCATACACTCCATGCTCCACATGTTCATAGAAAACATACATCTCTAACCCATGATGAACTCAACAAGAGTTCTCTCCCAAATGTATTTGCACAAGTTAAACTGCCAAGGACGAAATCTCTCTACCTGAACCAAGCTAAGCAAACTTTCAGTACTCAGGAGCTTCGCTGCCCAATGCTTGTAAGAACCCATTAGCTCAAACACATACCACGATTGATCATATCTTTACCATACCGATTCGGGCCCCTAACAAGTTACTCTATTTGTCTCGGTCCCCACTTGATTCATTTTCAACTAGATATACTCTCTTGCTGTAGCACCACAGTGTCTCAACCCAGTCTCACTACACGAGACCCAACACCAGACCACACCATCTAAGCCCCATAGGCCTCTGAATACTTTCTCAAACGTGCTCAGAATTACCACATTGCAAAAATACTTTACCCGAAGAACTTTTTGCGACCCTGAATCGATTACCCTTACTTTCCTAATACTAATACCAAGAATCCCGTAATCAACATAAAAATGCCACAAGTCTTGACCTATGCTAATGAAAACACTGACTTGGCCACATACTCAGCCTCAAAACACCCGAGTGACACCTATCGAATCTCGATCACATCAAAAACCATTCTCAAAAGTAGACCACTCTTATACACACAGCAATTCACTTGACTTAATGAGTCGAACCACTCGTGCATTATCAGCACTCTAACACCACGGGACGAGATCTTATTTTGATACAACCAAACAACTTCTTTCTCCTTGAGCCAAGCGTTCTTCATCAACAACTCGAGACATTCCCTTATTTTCCCACATCTATGAAGCACCATATAACCTTTGGCAAAAATTCGCTTCACTCGCACCACCCTCGGCTCACTTTCTGCACCCTGAACTGATTCACTCATGCATCGAATCAGAATTAACACAATACATAACAATACGACTAGAACATCTGCAGCAACCTCCCCAACTTAGCTCGAAGCCATTTACACCACAACACATATGCTCTATTTCTATCGTAATATCATGGTGAGATTAAAATCACTCTTTCACAAGCTTGTGGAAACACGAATCATCAGAAATTCTAATTTTTTCCCAATTCTTGCATTCACGCACACAACTGCTAAGCCCACCCTTAATGCGTCAAAATTTTCTACTAAGTCCCAAATTTTCAAAAATTTTGGCAGAGTTTCCTTTGTAATTGAGCCTATCCACATGCCAGAGAACCACCAAAACCATTCTAACAACACGTCCGCAACTTGACAAAACATCACAATGTGTATCAATAACAGAAATCCCAATACTACACGTATTATATTACCAGAATTGATACTTGATCATGCGCTGCACCTGTTTGAATCATAACGTATAGAAAAATACCTTTTAATTATAGATAGGATCTTCTAACGTACACATAATGATCATATCACTTATGAATAATCTGCAGGAGATACCCACCTGTTTGCCTCAAAATAAAATTTCGGTACATCATCCATCATCATACTCCTCACGCAATCAATTGATCTTCCTGAGTCTGGACTCATACCACAACAAACACACTCCCGGCTGGGATACTCGAAAGGATTCTTCATACCCCCATAACTCGGGCCACAACTCCATTTCACAATAAGAATCAAACATTTAATGGTTCGTCTACCACCTAGCAGACCTTCTTCAACACTTCCAAGTCATATGGACACATTACACGGCACCAGCATACACACCAAATAGCTATCCAACCGCCATCACCACAATTAGGGAAAATACTAAGCTTATAAGCTCATAACACTAGCTCGCTCAATCAGCACCTTGGTGCTCAAGCCATAGACAGAGATTCGGCCTCAAGTCCACTAGACCGGCCCAACATCAACTCATAGGAACCATAATTCTCCCCTTGATAGGGGAACCACCAGCCATCAAGGCACATCTAGTACTGAGCACTCGCGTGCACATACCATCGCGTGGAAGGAATTTCAAGAGTTCTCTTTTTCAAGATGAATCAAGGACGCACGATAAGATTTCAAGAAGGTGAGGTGTTTCCTATTAGTTTTGTAGACTCCTGCTTATAAGTGTGGTGCACGACACACCCATAAACAAGACTCTACTAAACCGGCTCATGACTCGTGAGACCTAGTAACCTAGGCTCTGATACCAACTTGTCACGAACCCAAACCCGGTCGTGATGGTGCCCGGCCGCTAGGCTGGGCAAGCCCGACCAAACCATAACCAATAACGACATTCCAGCCAAAAAGGAGCAATTTAAGATAACACAGCTGAGCAAGAACAATAATCCTCCCAAAATCGAGGAGTCACAAGTACAGAGACTCTAACAAAACATGATACAAGTCTGAACGGAAATGATACAAAGTCTGTCAAAATAGAAAAAAGAAACATGGTTGATGGAAACAGAGCAAGTGGTCCTGCGGACGCTGGGTAGCTACCTCAATACTCTGAATAGCTCAAGAAATCAACAGCAGCAGCACTAGGTCTCTGGAGCACATGAATCTGTACACAAGGTGCAGGGAGTATGGGGTGAATCTACCAACTCAGCGAGTAATAATCATGTATAAAAACCAGAAAGCATGAAATCCACAATATAGCACAAAGTAAATCTAGTTAAACAGTTCTATACAATACAAGTCTCAAATATATCCAAATAAAGCAATAGTAAATAAATGCATGAGATGCAATGCAATGCATGAACACTGCGGAACGTGCAGCGCGATCCATATGGGTACCCGTGCTCACTGTGGGGGTTCAGACTCCGGAGGGGCTCCTACAACCCAAGCACTATATCATACAGTGCCAATAGTTACCACTGTTTTTGTCACAATACACGGTGTCCTTTGTTACCACCATTTCATTACAATACGCGGTGTCCTTAGTTACCACCGTTTCCATTTAATATACATGGTGTCCTTAGTTACCACCGTTTCCATTTAAAATACACGGTGTCCTTAGTTACCACCGTTTCCATTTAAAATACACGGTTTCCTTAGTTACCACTGTTTTCATCTTAAAATAATATACAGTCCAAAAATAGCGAGATAGTACTCATCAGTCCGAAATATCATTTAAAAATCATTTGAGTTTTCAAAATGTATAAAATATGGTTGAATTTGGGAAGATAGTATTTAAACCTGGACATAAATCAAATAATATGCAAATCATGTAAATTCTGAGATAACGATCCCTGGAGGATCCTACAAGTCGGTACAAGGCCCCAAACATGGCATCAAGCCCAAATATCATCAATATAGTATGCGAAGAAATCGCCAACTTAGTACAATATATCCATCGGATTGGACCGAGTCACAGATTACAACATACACGACCCCTCACTAACCATGGAGTGCATGTCTACCCTCAGGTCATCATCTACACTCATTACTCACCTCGAACCGGCGAAATCTCAAGATCGCGACGCCTTAGCCTCGAGAATCAACCTTTGCGGATGCCAAATCTGATCAAAACCAATAGGAATACGTCACAATAGGCTAATGGAACATAACCCAATCGAAATAACTCGAAATACACCCAAAAATACGAAGTTGGCAAAAGTCGAGCCCCGAGCCCACTTCTCAAAAAATTATGAAATTCACATTTTCAGAATCCTCGTCTCGCCATGAGTCCGTACATAAAAAATCATCAAATTCCTCAAATTCAAGCCTAAGTCAAACTAGAACTTTCCCAATTTCGCATTCGATCCAAAACCCAACCAAACGACGCCCGAATGACCTGAAAATTTGCAGATATATCCAAAATCACCTAACGAAGCTACTGAAACTCTCGGAATTCTGTTCTGACCCCCGGATCAAAATCTCACCTATCAACCCGAATTTGCCAAAATTCAAACTTAGCCAATTCAAGCCAAATTCTTCAACAGACCTCCAAATTAAATTCCATTTTCTCCCCCAAGTCACAAATCACTATCCAAAACTAGTTGAATCATTAGAAATCCATTCTGAGCCCTCTAACTCACAAGTCAATGTCCGGTTGACTTTTTCCAACTTAATCTTTCCTTAAAGAGACTATTTGTCTCATTTCTATCCAAATTATATCCAAAGCACTTAAAATTCATCAACCACATATAATGAAACTTGGGGAAGTATAAAATAGGGAATTCGAGACAAAAATACAATAGATGACGGGTCGAGTCGTCACAACGATACATTGGTATCGTTGTTACGCAAAAAAATGAGTGAGAAGAGGCATTCCGTTAACTTTGAAGTAACAGGTAGATTTCTGTATTCAGTGACTTCGTAGGGGTTTGCTTATTATTCAGAGTTTAACATCGAGGATGATGATACTCTTAGAGATTTTTTGCAGATTCCGGAGGAATACAAGGAATTTATTGTAATAAAATTATTGGAAATTTACGTCAAGGTGAAAGAGGGTGTGCATAGCAGGGATAACCCAGTCATCGGGTTGTTATTCTGGAGCAATTTTTGCTGGAGAGATTGGTGAAGAAAGAGCTTTCCTTGGTTTAACTTATCATCACCGGCGAATTAACAGCTACAAAATAATCTATCGACTTTATATTATCAATAAGAGGATTTGTAAACTTCAATTTTGCTACGCTTTAGCACTGTTTATTTTATATTTGAATTGGATTTTTATTAACGGTCATATTCTTCATAGGGGGTACCGTCTGAATATGAATTTTACGAGTTATGAGCCAACCCCTATTTGGAATATGCATAGTTCTGGAGTATTGGACCACGGTGGTCCATCCGGGAGTCATCATCAACAATAAATGTCAAGACAATAAAGACTTGTAAGTTAAGTGATATAGCTGTATCTAAAGTATTTTTCTGGAGTATTAGGTAACTTATCTTTTTTGTTCTTTTTGTGCAGTGAAAACCAGCTTCTTGAAGCTCCTGACCTCACACAACTTCCCATAGACAACATATTTACTCGTGATTTGGCAGATGCGCAGAGTCAGGAAGGTGATAGTGATCACGACAATAATGCGGATGAGTCTGGGGATGACACACCCTTCCCTTTTGAGGTTGGTGATGAGGAGGAGGAAGTGAATGTTGAACCTGAACCGGTGAGGGAGCATGTTCCTCCACCTCCCGTGCGACCTAGAGTGTACGAGTCCCATGTGCCATTTCATGAGAGGAATATTCCCTACCTTGATAATTTTCCAAGCGTGCCAAACGTGGATTCCCTTACAAGGGATGATGATGGATTTCGATCACAAATGTGGGATGAGTCCAGGTTATCTGTTGTGACTAAGGGCATGTATTTCCCCCATAAAGCTTGCCTATTTTGGGGTGTAAAATCTACATCATAAATGAGTGCCATGAGATGACGGTACATGAGTCAACTATAGAGAAATGGAATGTTGTATGCCGTAGGTGATTTATGGGTTGTCACTGGATATTGTGTGCCACCAAGAAGAAATTAGGTTTGTGGAAAGTGGGTAAATTTATCAGCGAGCACAGATGTGAAAGGTACACATACAATGAGAATCACTTTAACATGGATGTCGACTTGATTTCTCTTATCTTGATTCGATATTTGGAAGTGTCCATTAGGTTCAAGATTAAAGAGTGTATTATAGTTGTCCATCAGGAGTATGGTTGTACTGTAACGAAAAGAAAGGCATATCTCGATCGCAAACGTGATTATTTATGGCGACTGGGATAAGTTTTTTTCAAATCTGCCCAGGTACATGTCTGCTTGCAACACTTTAACTCCGACACTGTTGTTGAATGGAGGCGTGAGCGAAGTTCGGACAGACCCGAATATATATTCAACTATGTGTCCTGGTCATGTAAACCGACAATTGATGGTTTTGTGCATTGTCATCCTGCTATTTTCATAGACAGTACTCATGTCTATGGAAAGTAAAATATTAAGCTTTTGATTGCAGTTGCTGTAGATGCCAACGGTCAAATATATCCATTAGCTTTTGCCATATGTGCCAACGAATGCAAAAAAACGTGGACACTTTTTTTGAGCCGCTTGAAGCAGCACGTTGTAAAACAATGTTCAGGTATTTGTCTAATATCTGATCGGCATGGTGGTATTTTAAGTTCTATGCGTCACTTGCCTGAATGGCAGGAACCATATGCATACCACCGTTACCGTGTGAGGCACCTGAAGGCCAATTTTCAGAAGAAATTTCCTGACAAGACCTTGCATGACTTAATATGGATGGCTGCAACTGAGCACCAGCAATGCAAATTCACTAAGCGCATGGAAGCGATCCGACAGATAGAACTAAGAGCCTATACTTGGTTGATAGGGCATGAGCTTCACATGTAGACATTGCATGCTGATGGTGGTAGACGATGGGGAGCCCTGATTACAAACGTGTCAGAGTTATTCAACGATTTGCTGAAATCTTCCCGTGGACTTCCTGTCACTGCCATGGTCCGCATGACATTCAAACAGAGCGCGGAGAGGTTTGTTGAAAGACATGCAACTGCCTCAGCATTGATTGAACTGGGTGTTGAATTTATGCCAGTACCCATGAGAAGATTTAAAAGGTTCACAAGGCGAGCACAATGACATTAATTTCTTCAGTACGATCATGAATGGGGTATTTTTGAAGTTAAGACAGCTATCAGCGGACACCATGGGAATAATCTACATACGGTGAATAAAAATAGAAGGTTGTGTTCGTGTGGGAAATTGACAATCTACCACATGCCGTGCGCACATGCGTTGAAGTGCTTTCAACAAGTTGGATATGGGGCAACAAACTATATTGATAGGCAATACAGTGTTGCTGCATATGTAGATACATATAGTGAAACGTTGCAGCCAGTAGTTGCTGAGCATTTTTGGCTGCCGGAACCTTTTAAGATGGTATGTAACAAGGACAATTTGCGTAAGCTGCAAGTGAAAAAGAGAACGCACATACGAAACCAAATGGATATTGGTGACACAATTTATGCGCGTAAATGTGGCATATGCTCGCAAATAGGACACGACCATCGTAAATGTCCTTCAGGTAGTGTGCGTGGCGGTGGTAATCCTGGTGTTAGTTCGTCTAACGTACCCAACTATCAAGGAAACCCCTAGTATATCATTTTAGATTATTTTAAAATTCATGTTTGTACTTGTGTAAGTTTCAATTTATATGAAATAAAATAAAATTCCAAAATATTGTTACATCTATTTTTTAACGTTATATTTTGATATGGTTGTTCAAATATTAAATTTGTTTGTGTTGGAAAAGCGTGTGAAAAGCTAAATATGTAATTCGCAGTGAAATACTACGTATTATGGGACTGGCCTACTGTAGTTGCCTCGAAAATGGGGTGGGGCAAAAACTTTATAAGAAAATTAAAATTAATCATTAATGTCATATTAAGGAAAAGAAAACAAATTTTAAAGTAATACAAACATACCGTCGCCTGTGATAGATCCACCTGAACCGCCGGGGATGGGGATAACTCAACCTGCACCCACCATCCACGCCCCGAATCGGCCGATCCTCAGCTGCGGAAGATGGGCATGCGAAGTACTGATCTACTAGATGGGCATGATACCTGACCCAGGTCTACTAGATGATGAATGAATCACATGCTCACTTTACTTTCCGACTGTGTCCGGGAACAAGACACACCCGAAGAGCAAGAGCAACGCACACCCCGTGTACCTTGATATCCAGAGATCTGTCGTCTCGTGGGTAATATCAGGGTGAAAATTTGCCATATGATCTCTAATGGCTGATAAAGCAACGTGAACGCCCCTGCTGACCCTCAGGTCCAAAACCAGTCCAATGCCCCATCAAATTCGCCAACTGTGCACGTGACGCTCCTCTAACATAGTCGGGAAGTGTCAAGGCGCGTCCCTCTATATATAGTCTAAATAACACCTGGACATCCTCCAGTTTGATAGTGGCCTCTCCTGTGGGCAAATGAAAATTATGCGTCTCTGGTCGCCACCGCTCTACCAAGGCCGTGATGAGCGACCAATCTAGCTGCATCCGTCCTAGCTCAAAAATGGTATATAATCCCGTACTCTTGAGGATCTGTACTACGCGCTCGTGTAAAAGATGGCCAGCAATGTGTATTTATAGTGCTCAAAGTCACCAAGACCGTTGCTTAATTTCCAATCACTAATTGCTGATTTTGTGCTTGCATAATCGATTATCTGCAGATCGTTCAAAAATCATATGCGGATTTTAAGCATAATAATCGATTATTCAAGTTACATAATCGATTATCAGTTAACGTTAAAAAATCGGATGCAGATTCTGTGCAAGCATAATCGATAATAGCCTTGTGTATAATCGATTATATTTCAGATTTAAAAATACTTTGGCAACGGTCTTAACATAATCGATTACCTAAAAGACATAATCGATTATTTCGTTGCTTTGAAAATCCGGTTATACACTGCCTCAACATAATCGATTATTAGAAGAGACATAATCGATTATTTCGTTGCTTTGAAAATCCGGTTATACACTGCCTCAACATAATCGATTATTAGAAGAAACATAATCGATTATTTTGTTGATTTGCAAATTTCGGTTAACGCTGTCTTAACATAATCAATTATAAGAAATACATAATCGATTATTTATGTCCAGATTAGAAAAACATGTTTGAAAATCATTTTGGCTAAAATGAAAATGTTTGAAAATCATTTTGGTTTAACTCAACGATTGCATGAAAATGATTTTACGAGAGAAGCCAAGACTAGAATAAGTTGTCGGATCAAGATCACACTATAAAGTGACTCATTTATAACTTTGTTGATATTCTTGATCTTGCTCTTTGTTTCTCATGTTCTTGGACTTTGGCATATGTCAATGTTCCATGCGCGTCGGTTTGTCATTTATCAAAACCTACATAAATGAACACACGTTTAGTTTTAGCGACTTGAGAACGTGTTTCAACAAGATCAAGGATGGGGCCATCAACGTCAAAGCTATTGATGGTTCCCAAAGTTCCACTATTGGAGAAATCAGTTTGCGTTTGCAGATGGGACCAACTTGGTTCGACGTTGATTTTTAAGTGATAGACGTCCTAGCATCTTACAACTTCTTGTTGGGACGACCCTGGATCCATGCAGCTGGAGCTATAGCATCAACCCTATATCAAGTAGTGAAATTTGATTGGAATCACCAAGAGTTAATTATTCATGGCGAAGGTAGCAATCCCATATACAGTCACCAGACTATCCCGGCAATCGGAGGAAGAAGGAAGATAAGCGAAGAAACTTACAACCACATTGAATGAGTCAATGCCGTGGACAAGGTAAGTGGTGGGAACACAAGATTGAGAGAATATTGAATTGGTGTTGATAGGAACCTGGAAAAGGACTTGGCAAGAACCTCCAAGGGAATTGCCAAACCTCTCAAATTAAAAAAACACGGTACCACTTTTGGTTTGGGATATGAATACACCTGGAAAGAGTTCAATTAATGGTCGCCATCATGGCGTGAACCTTATTGCCCACTGGAGCATCCGATACCTCACCTGGAGCAAAATTTCCAGCCAGTTGATGTCATATATGGGTCAGAAGAAGAGGAAGCATTGGAGGTAACGAGAATCTATTTCTGGAAGACGACAATATGGACTGCTATGCCATTTTCGAGGAGGAAGGGAAGGAAGTCCCTTCTATACAAGATGTGAGCTGAGGAAAGTGTCTCAATAATTGGTCCATCAAAACCACTAGGGCTCAGAGAGTTTCGGGGTAGCCAGACTGAACAAAGCTCATGCATTATCTTTTACTTCTTGCTAGTTAATTTTCTTTCCGTATTTTCTTTAAATTCGAAAAGAGCTCTAATGTTCCAAACAATTATGAAATTTGTCAAAGCATTTTAGTTTCTTATAAATATCGCTCTTATTATTTTTCTATCATTTACTTTATTTACACAGCATTACTATTACTTATCTTGATGAACCGGCGATTGTGACTTGCAATGAGACAATGCAACAAACGGACATAGCCTCAAAAGATGATGATATACCAGAAGAGATCGTTAAAGAGGTTGAGGATTTTGAAAATAGACCAAAGTATAACTTGGACGAAACTGAGATTGCCAACTTGGGGGATACAGAGAATGTCAAGAAAACGTGCATCGGCGTCCACCTACTACAGGCCATATACTATCTCAGCAAGAAGTTCACCTTATACAAGGCCCGGTATTCGCTATTAGAGCGCACCTGTTGTGCTCTGACATGGGTAGCTCAGAAGATTAGGCCTTATTTTTGAGCCTATACTACCTATCTCATATCCAGAATGGACACGCTGAAGTATATCTTTCAGAAGAGGACAAGCACTGGCAGATCATCTTACTGAAAATCCCGTGGACGGGGAATATGAGCCTCTAAAGACATATTTTTCTAACGAAGGGGTATCTTTCATAAGAGAAGATATTCTAGAATCATGTGATGGTTGGAGGTTGTTTTTCGAAGGAGCAACACATTTCAAAGGAGTTCTCATAGGAGCAGTCCTAGTATCAGAAACCGGCCAACATTATCCGGCGTCTGCCAAGCTCAGGTTCCCGTGCACCAACAATATGGACGAATATGAAGCCTGCATCTTAGGGCTGAAGCTGGACATTGATATGAAAATTTAAGAATTGTTATTAGTCAGAGATTCATACTGGCTCATACATCAGGTCTGAGAAGAATGGGCAACCAAGAACTCTAAGATACTCCCTTATCCGCATCATCTACAAGAACTGAGGAAGAGATTCACAAAGACAGAGTTACAACATGTTCCCAGGGTCCAGAATGAGTTTGCAGACGCATTGGCTACCCTATCATCTATGATTCAACATCCAGATAAGAATTTCATTGACCCGTTCCGATATAGATTCATGATCAGCTAGCCTATTGTGCTCATGTCGAGGAAGAAGCAGACGGAAAGCCGTGGTTTCATGACATCAATGAGTATTTGACAATAGGAGGATATCCGGAACTTGCAAATGCAACTCAGAAACGCACACTGTGGAGGTTATCTAACAACTTCTTTCACAGTGGAGGAATCCTATATAGGAGGACTCCCAATTTAGGGTTACTAAGGTGTGTCAAAGCAAATGAAGCATCCTGGTTATTAGAGGAAGTGCATGCAGGGACCTGCGGTCCACATATAAATAGATTTTTTTTAGCAAAGAAGATACTCCGGGCAGGATATTTTTGGATGACTATGGAAACGGACTGTATCCAGTATGTCTGAAAGTGCCATCGCTTTCAGATACACACAAATATGATAAAGGTGCCTCTAAATGAGCTTACTGCAACAAGCTCAACATGGCCATTCGTCGCTTGGAGAATGGATGTTATCGGACCAAGCGAGCCCGCTGCATCAAATGGGCACAGGTTCATTGTAGTGACAACTGATTATTTCACCAAATGGGTTGAAGCAGCATCATATAAGACAGTGACTAAGAAAGGCATGGCAGACTTCGTCTGCGACCGTGTCACTTGTTATTTCGAAATTCTGGAGTCAATCATTACTGATAATGGTTCCAATATAAACAGTGACCTGATGAAAGCAATGTGTGAAAAATTTCAAGATCAAACACAAGAATTCTACAGCATACAGACCTCATATGAATGGAGCTGTAGAAGCGACCAATAATTATATCAAGAAGATACTATGGAAAATGACAGAGAAACATAAGTAGTGGCATTAGAAGTTGTCAATTGCTTTGTTGGGGGTACCGCACCACAGTTCGTACGTCAAAAGGGGCAACTCCCTATATAGTGATTTATGGTACAGAGGCGGCCATTCCCGCCGAGGTAGAAATTCCCTCCTTGAGGATCATACAAGAATCGGAACTAGACTATGCACAATGGATAAAAGGTCGCTACGTACAATTAGCCCTGATAGACGGAAAACGAATGAATGCAGTATGCCATGGTCAATTATATCAGAACAGAATGTCCAGAGCTTTCAACAAGAGAATCAAGACGAGAAAGCTTACACCAGGGCAGCTGGTGCTGAAGAAAATATTCTCGTATCAAGATGAAGCTAAAGGGAAATTCTCCCAACTAGCAAGGTCTGTACATAGTTCACCGGGTCCTAACCGGAGGAGCCCTCATACTTGCAGAATTGGATGCAGATGTCTAGCCGAAGTCGATCAATTTAGATATAGTGAAGCGATACTTTATGTAGCCATTAATGATTTCTTTATAGTGTAATTTGAACTACGCCTGACCTGATTCCTGTTTAAGAGGGGATACGTAGGCAGCCCTATGAGTTCGGTCACAATTCAGTAAAATTTTTATTTTTCCCTGCCATTGAAAACTGGGCAGAATTTTGAGGAGGACCTTCAAAATTCCAAAGTTGATCTTTATTCATTCATCACACGCAGCCGTTGGAAGCACCAGCCCAATAAACTGGGGCAGAATTTTGAGGAGGACCCTCAAAATTCTAGAGTAAGAGAGGTTGCAATGTTTTGAACCACGTCGCAGTCGTCGATTCATTTAAAAGAAAACTATTTATACAATTACGTATTTACATTTTTTACCAAATCATGAATGAATACTATCAAAATTGCTTTGTTGGCAACGCTACCCAATGATGCACAACGTCAAGCAGGACAAGTAAAGACCACAGGAAGACGAACTAATCTTCCCTCTTTTGCAAAATTCACAATTTTTCTTTGGATGCAGCACTCAATTCGCAAAATCATCTATGCACTCATACTTTTTTAGGAATACAGCTTATCAGAATCATCACCTATGTACAATTGCTATCCGTACATGACATCCCCAGAAGCCACAATATCGCAATCGAATATCAGCTATAAAGCTATCAGCTAAGAGATTTTACCATTACTCGCCTTTTACGTTTCTTGCAATGCATAAGGTTACCTTTCTGCCTTCCGAGGTTAATGTTAGAATACGTGCTTAACGCTAGAGGGGGGGTGAATAGCGTATTATAAAAAATCACAGGAATTTAAAACAATAATGTGGAAATTAAAGAGTAAGGAGAGAGTGCACCAAAACGTATACTGGTTCACCACAACCTGTGGCTAAGTCCAGTCTCTTGAGCAACAGCTCAAGGTTCAACTATCTTCGTTAAGCTTGCGGGTGCTTAACAAACCGTTACACTGCTCAAGGATACCGCACCTCAAGACTTCTGTTAAGTTTTCGGGTACCTAACAAACCTTTACACTTGAGAACTTAAATCACATAAGCCTCAAGAAACCCTGCTCGAGGATACCTCACCCCAAGACTTCTCAAGAAGAAATATACCCTTTCTTCTTGCAACAAGTGTATACAAACACTTGCTACTCACTTAAACAAATACTCTCTTAATAGAGTGGATAATGAGTAAACAAGTACGCTCAAGAACACAACAATAAATTCAAGAACTTGGCTTTCAAACTATAAAAATGATCAAATATGATATTGGAAATGTTTGAGAGCTTATGTATGTTTATATCAGATGTTGTGTGTTCAAATGAGAGTTTTTGGGGTGTATTTATAGCCCCAAAAACTCTTGTATCCGTTGCTCATGTTTAAACACTAAAATCTGATTTTTCAGCAAGATAATCGATTATCTTACCACGATAATCGATTATCGTAGTTCAAACGTTCAAAAAACTAGCCGTTTGAAAGGCAACGGATATGCGATAATTGATTATCTACTTTGGTTAATCGATTATCTAGCCTTGCGTAAAAATATTCTTTAAAACAAAGCTGGAATATACCTATTGATATACCATTGATATACACAAAGTATACCAGAGTATACCAGAATTGAAAACTTACTTCAAAAACCATTTTGGTTAAAATGAAAACATTAAAATCATTTTGTTTGAAGTATTTAAAATATATTTATGATATGCATATATTGTAAAATCATTTTTGATATGCATATATTGTAAAATCAATTGTGATATGCATATACATGCATATATTGTAAAATCATTTATAATATGCATATGTTGTAAAATCACATATATTGTAATATTAATTTTATGATATGCATTGTAAAATCATTTTATGATATGCATTGTAAAATATGATTTATGAGAGAAGCCAAGACTCAAACTTAAAGTCGGATCAAGATCACAATAAAGACAATAAAAATAAGACTCAACAAAAGTCTTCAATTTATCTTCATTGCTTCATATCTTCTCTTGATCTTGTCTTGAACATCTTTGGACTCCAATTCTTGTCCGCTCATATAATGTCGCAAGACAAATCTTCCCCTTTGCGCATATCAACTTTGCATACCTTCCTCCTTGTATGCTATTGCATATCTACAAAATAAATACACTTTAGTTAAATATAAATTAAAAAGTATTTCAATAATAACTCACATATATTTTGGCATATATTATTTTCCATCTAAATTGGTTTGTCAATTATCAAAACATATAATTATGAACATACATATGTTCCAACAATTTCCCCCTTTTTGATAATGGCAAACCTATATGGGAATATGCATATTGCTCTTAAAAATATGCCAAATTTAAGACAAGTTATTATTGAGTTCCCCCTCAATTTATGCAATAAGTATTTAAAATAAAATTGCATAAATATGCATATAGAAGGTATCTTCCCCCTTTCAATAAAATATGCATATAAATAAATAAGTATGCATATACCCTTATCTTTCTTAATGCATGGAAAATAAATATACCCTTTATCTTCCCCAATGCATGAAAAAGATAAATATGCATATACCCTTAATCTTCCCCCTTTTGACATTAACAAAAATATAATTTCATTAATGAAGAAAGAAAATTACAATAAGAGTAATTGAAAATACATTTCAATAAATGAAAATACAATTCAAATAATGAAAATACAATGATAATACAAATCAAGAGTTTTCATTGTCGTCAAAATCATCGTCATCGCTAGAAGTACTTGCGGATTGTAAGATTACGAATAATTGACATGGTCAAAATATCCGTGGATTTCGTCACTAAGTCTTCGCACATTTCTTTCCGTGCTAGACACATTTCTTTCAATTCGATTGATTGATGTTGATAGAGAAGCAAGTTGATCCAAGATGGTTTGAGACACATCCGGTTGAGCACGAGGACGACGAGCTTGAATTGGAGAAGGAGGATTTGGAATTTGATCATATTGTTGATCATGGCCATGAAAAGAGGTCTCTTGAATTTCCCAATATTTGGTACGATTTTTCTTGGTACCAATATTGGTGTTGACTTGAGACGCTTCAAGAAGATGCATTATAAGTAATGCATAAGGAAGAGGTTTGTCACTTCCTATTGAATCAAACATGCATGTAAGAACAAATTTACACCAATTTATGCGTGCTTTAGAAATGATAGCATGCAAAATTTTTGTATCTTCACGGCCAATTGATGCGTGATTGCTCTTTCTTGGTTTGAGAATCCGAGTGACAACATAAAGAATCAAATGAAATTCTTGAAAGATTCCTCTAATGGGAGCTCTATTTTGAGCTTGAGTGAAATCAAAATGTCCAATTCCAATAAGGTTGAAGAGGACATGTTCATTATAGAGTATTCCTTCGACACCAGTATAATGTTCGATGTCTTCTCCATCACGAGGAAGATTTGTGATGGCTTGAGTATTTTCTTTACTAAGAAGAATAGGAATACCATTATCTTGAGTAGAAAGGACTCCATCTTCATCTTTTTTAAGATTCGAATAGAATGCTTGAATCAAAAGAGGATGAATGAAATCATACTTCAAATAAACAAAGTTAAGAATTGAACTTTCGAGAAGTATATTGGAATGAGAATAATCCGCGAGATATCTAGCGGTTGTGAATCGAGGTGGAAAAATAACCCGATTCTCAAACTTTTGAACAAATCTTTGAAGTTCGATTTCATGTTCGAACTAAAGAACCGAACCATCATCATAGCCGAAAATTGATGGAGGGGTATTGGAAGAATAACTCGATTTTCAAATTTTTGAATGAAACGCTGTGGCTCATTTTCTTGTTCAAACCAAAGAATGGATCCATCTTCTTAATAATGTATAGATGGAGGAGGGTTTGAAGAACAAGGGACATTTTTCCCGGCACGAGAACGTTTAGAGCTTCTATTTGCCATTGGAGACTGTAGGCAAGAAGAACTATTGGAAGAGTCTAATTAAAAGATTTTTAAAAGAGAATTCTTGAATATGAAGGATTTTGGTGTGAAACAAAGAATACACACTATTCCTATTTATAGAGTTCAAGAAATCATAGCAATAAATGACATGAAAAAAAAATCAGATTTTTGGATTGATTGGAACGGCTATAGAACGGTCGGATTTTTGAATTTTGACCGTGGATAGTCGAATATCTTATGTGATAGTCGAATATCTGGGAGCCATATTCAAATATTTTATGTAATATTTGAATATTTGGAAATAGATATACTCGAATAATTTCTGATTATGCGAATATCTGGAGAAATAGCTTGATTTTCTGGATAATCAAGTTATTCGAATAACTTCTAGTTAGTCGATTAACTTCGACGACTTTGAAAAATCGTTTTCAACAGAAAATATTGGAAAATAATGTTTATCTTATGAAATTTATTTGAAAACATAAGAATAAACCATATATTTGATAAAAATATATATATATCATAATTTTATGAAAATAATTTTATCAAAACAAGTATGCTATTTCCAAGAAAAAAAAATTCACAATCCAAAATAAATATTGACTTGAATTTAAAAAGGAAAACTTCCTCTTGGTTTCCCGTGTCTCATAGGGCGATACCTGCAAGAAGAAAATACGCGTCTCCGACGCTCAAGTCAGTAATATTCAAAAATAAATGCAACCTAAAATGTATGCATTTAGATCAACGTAGAGTCAAGAATTCCGAGTTCAGTTCGAGTACGGAAGAAGGACTCTTTATCTAAAGGTTTTGTGAAGATGTCGGCCAATTGAAGTTTAGTTTCAATAAACTCAATTTGGACATCACCTTTAAGAACGTGATCTCTTATAAAATGGTGCATAATTTCAATATGCTTTGTTCTTGAATGAAGAATTGGATTCTTCGTCAAGCTTATGGCACTAGTATTATCTCATCGAAGAGGGACGTGATTAAGACTAAGACCATAATCCAAAAGTTGTTGTTTTATCCAAAGGATTTGTGCACAACAACTCCCCGCGGCAATATATTCGGCCTCGGTTGTGGACAAAGCGACACTAACTTGTTTCTTGCTAAACCAAGAAACTAAGGAGTTACCGAGCAAATGGCAAGTGCCAATTGTGCTCTTGCAGTCTAATTTGCATCTAGCAAAATTAGAATCGGAATAGCCAAATAACTGGCATGAAGAATCTTTTGAGATACCAAAGTCCCACATTTAAAGTTCCAATTAGATACTTCATTTTCCGTTTAACCGCATTAAGACGTGACTCCTTTGGACATGATTTGTATCTACCATATCAATAAACGCTAAATATTATATCAAGTCTACTAGCAGTAAGGTAAAGTAGGGAACGATCATACCTCGGTATATCTTGGTGTCAACCTCCTTACCTTTCTTATCTTTGTCAAGATGGTCTGGCGTGCTCATTGGAGTGGCCATTTGCTTTGGCGTTGCTCTTTTCAAATTGATACAGCAACTCCTTGCAATATTTAGTTTGACAAATGAAAGTTCCTTCTTTCATTTGCTTAACTTGCAGCTCCAAGAAGAAATTAAGCTTGTCCATCATTGACATCTCAAAATGAGTTTTAAGGACTCCTTGCATAAAACTCATTAGTTGCTCCAAATACAAAAAATCATCAATAAAAATTCATTTTGAAATATAAAAATAATATCATCAAAGAAAATAATATCATCAATATAAATTTATCAACATAAATTTATTTTGAAAAATAACATCATTTAACAAAAATATCATCAAGATAATATCATCAATAAAATTCATGCAATCTATTTTTCCTTAATGAAAAATTCCCCTTCAAATAAGGCAAACTAGAATGTAAAGACATTCCCTCTTATTTGAAACATATTGCCTAATCACTTCTTCTTTTGGCATTTAGCAAGAAGAGAGTATATTAAGACTACTTTCTTTTTCAACATTTCTTGAATGTCAAAATAAAATAGGAAGGACATTGAGGAATATACAATATGAAGATTGCTAGAAATTTATCAAAACATATTAATAGATATTTCAAAATATACCAATTGTTTGAAAAGACAAAACATATCAATTTGATATTTTTCAAAATATGCCAATTGTTATAAAAACAATGGTAAAACCGTTTGTTGGAAAAACATATATCAAATGTTATTTTATTAACAGTGATATAATTGATGTTTTTAGTAAAACATATTACTAAAATCTGTCAACTGTTAATATCCAACAAAATAGTTTATTAGAAACATGAATCAATTTTGAAAAATATACCAACTATTTTTTCAAACCAAAAGATATATTCATCAAGAGTAAATTTTAACAGAAATACTTTTATCAACTGTTAAAAACATGAATCAATTATTTTAGGAATATATCAATTATTTTTCAAACCAAAAATAGCATTCATCAAAAACATGAGTGAAAAGTTTTTGACAAAAATATGCTAACAGTTAATACACACCAAAAAAAAAATATTTATTTTTCTAGTATATACCAACAGTTATTTAAACCACAATTATCAAATCATAAATGAAATGTTTTTATTAGAAGCAAGCTAACAGTTAATACATACCAACTGTTATCGATTGTTGCACAAACATTTCAAAGGTTATTTTTATCAAAAAGATACTAATTGTTAACACTTATCAACAATTAGATTCTTATCAAAAAATAACTAACAAGGATCAATTATTATTTCAAAAAAATAATTGATGCCAATTGTTATTTTAAAAGATTATCAAAACATGAATTAATAAAAATAATTGATACCAAAAATAATTATCAAAACATGTATAATATATATCAACATATATCACTCAATACATCAAAAAAATTATATTCAACAACACAAGAATCAATTTTTAACAACAAATGCATTAATGCCAATTTATATCAATGATTCGGATTTTATTAAAAATGGTAACTAACCGAAATTCCCTTTAATGCAATAAGGTGTCGTGCTTGGTTCATCTACTACAATATTGTAGTCTTCAAGCACACCTGCAAAAATACCAAAATATAGGTCTTTGGTACCCAAACACTTTTGGGTCCTTGGGGGTTAGGCATATCGTAATGTTGTGATTGGCTATTATGCCTATGTCTTGTAAAGCAAACGGGAGCAATATGACCAATCCGATTGCAATAGTGACAAATCACGTTTGGGTTATGCATTTTCCTAGGATGATAATAATTTGAGGATCTAAACTTATTCATCCTATTTTTCTGAAAATTGTTTTCATGCAATTTTCGAGATTCATGTCTAGGTGGTCTAAACATGCTAATTTTTCTTCTATTATTTATTTTAGAAGAATTATCCACTGTATGATTAGTTTTTCTAGGTGGATTAATTTTTTACCTTTCCTAGGTTGAGTCTTAGGTGATTTATGAATGGACTCAACTTTTTCTTCATTTTAAACCCTATTCCGTGCTTAGTGGATTTCAAATTATTAAGCACAACATTGAGGTTTTTATGCGAAGAATTAAACTTGTGCAAAGTGCTCTTAAGTCTATCTACTTCTTCTTTTAAAGAGATACAAGAAGAACAACTTTTGCTTGAGCTTTCCGGTTTGTCGGCAATTTTTTTGCCGTAAAAATGATTTTCCTTTTTCAGTTTTTCAATCTCAAATTTTAATTTTTCAAAATCTTTTTCTTTTTCGGAAAGTTGATTTCTCAAATCTTTTACAATATTTGAAGCATTAATAAATTCGACGTAAAGCTCATCAAAAGCGTCTCACATTTCTTCCAAAGAAAAAATATTTTTGGAGTTGTTACTTACCTCGATTTGGGCTTCCTCTTGTGCAACAAGACACAAGTTTGCGGCTTCTTCATCTCCGTCACTTGACTCATCTCCTGAGTCACCTCCCCACGAGATGTATGCCCGTTGCTTCTTTTCGGGCTTCTTCTCCTTTTTCACATTTGGACAATTTGGTTTGATATGCCCAAATTCTCCACATTCATAGCACTGTAGCGGTCCGCCTAGCCGCTTCCCTTTTCGTTCATATTCTTTGCGCATGAACTTGTTGAACCTCTTAATAACGAGTCCAAACTCGTTATTTTCATCACTTGACTCTTCCTCAATTTTGGGTTGAGCCGTTCTTGCCTTTAAGGCAATTCTCCTTTTCCCTTGATCAATTAAAGAGGGGTTAAGGATAGTAGATTCATACGTTTTAAGATTACCTCTTAATCCGTCGATTGTGACATTGGTGACGCCTATTGATTCCTGAATCGCGTCAGCCTTTGAGCGCCATTCCGAAGTTAGGCTTCGCACATTTCTTTCCGTGCTAGACACATTTCTTTCAATTCGATTGATTGATGTTGATAGAGAAGCAAGTTGATCCAAGATGGTTTGAGACACATCCGGTTGAGCACGAGGACGACGAGCTTGAATTGGAGAAGGAGGATTTGGAATTTGATCATATTGTTGATCATGGCCATGAAAAGAGGTCTCTTGAATTTCCCAATATTTGGTACGATTTTTCTTGGTACCAATATTGGTGTTGACTTGAGACGCTTCAAGAAGATGCATTATAAGTAATGCATAAGGAAGAGGTTTGTCACTTCCTATTGAATCAAACATGCATGTAAGAACAAATTTACACCAATTTATGCGTGCTTTAGAAATGATAGCATGCAAAATTTTTGTATCTTCACGGCCAATTGATGCGTGATTGCTCTTTCTTGGTTTGAGAATCCGAGTGACAACATAAAGAATCAAATGAAATTCTTGAAAGATTCCTCTAATGGGAGCTCTATTTTGAGCTTGAGTGAAATCAAAATGTCCAATTCCAATAAGGTTGAAGAGGACATGTTCATTATAGAGTATTCCTTCGACACCAGTATAATGTTCGATGTCTTCTCCATCACGAGGAAGATTTGTGATGGCTTGAGTATTTTCTTTACTAAGAAGAATAGGAATACCATTATCTTGAGTAGAAAGGACTCCATCTTCATCTTTTTTAAGATTCGAATAGAATGCTTGAATCAAAAGAGGATGAATGAAATCATACTTCAAATAAACAAAGTTAAGAATTGAACTTTCGAGAAGTATATTGGAATGAGAATAATCCGCGAGATATCTAGCGGTTGTGAATCGAGGTGGAAAAATAACCCGATTCTCAAACTTTTGAACAAATCTTTGAAGTTCGATTTCATGTTCGAACTAAAGAACCGAACCATCATCATAGCCGAAAATTGATGGAGGGGTATTGGAAGAATAACTCGATTTTCAAATTTTTGAATGAAACGCTGTGGCTCATTTTCTTGTTCAAACCAAAGAATGGATCCATCTTCTTAATAATGTATAGATGGAGGAGGGTTTGAAGAACAAGGGACATTTTTCCCGGCACGAGAACGTTTAGAGCTTCTATTTGCCATTGGAGACTGTAGGCAAGAAGAACTATTGGAAGAGTCTAATTAAAAGATTTTTAAAAGAGAATTCTTGAATATGAAGGATTTTGGTGTGAAACAAAGAATACACACTATTCCTATTTATAGAGTTCAAGAAATCATAGCAATAAATGACATGAAAAAAAAATCAGATTTTTGGATTGATTGGAACGGCTATAGAACGGTCGGATTTTTGAATTTTGACCGTGGATAGTCGAATATCTTATGTGATAGTCGAATATCTGGGAGCCATATTCAAATATTTTATGTAATATTTGAATATTTGGAAATAGATATACTCGAATAATTTCTGATTATGCGAATATCTGGAGAAATAGCTTGATTTTCTGGATAATCAAGTTATTCGAATAACTTCTAGTTAGTCGATTAACTTCGACGACTTTGAAAAATCGTTTTCAACAGAAAATATTGGAAAATAATGTTTATCTTATGAAATTTATTTGAAAACATAAGAATAAACCATATATTTGATAAAAATATATATATATCATAATTTTATGAAAATAATTTTATCAAAACAAGTATGCTATTTCCAAGAAAAAAAAATTCACAATCCAAAATAAATATTGACTTGAATTTAAAAAGGAAAACTTCCTCTTGGTTTCCCGTGTCTCATAGGGCGATACCTGCAAGAAGAAAATACGCGTCTCCGACGCTCAAGTCAGTAATATTCAAAAATAAATGCAACCTAAAATGTATGCATTTAGATCAACGTAGAGTCAAGAATTCCGAGTTCAGTTCGAGTACGGAAGAAGGACTCTTTATCTAAAGGTTTTGTGAAGATGTCGGCCAATTGAAGTTTAGTTTCAATAAACTCAATTTGGACATCACCTTTAAGAACGTGATCTCTTATAAAATGGTGCATAATTTCAATATGCTTTGTTCTTGAATGAAGAATTGGATTCTTCGTCAAGCTTATGGCACTAGTATTATCTCATCGAAGAGGGACGTGATTAAGACTAAGACCATAATCCAAAAGTTGTTGTTTTATCCAAAGGATTTGTGCACAACAACTCCCCGCGGCAATATATTCGGCCTCGGTTGTGGACAAAGCGACACTAACTTGTTTCTTGCTAAACCAAGAAACTAAGGAGTTACCGAGCAAATGGCAAGTGCCAATTGTGCTCTTGCAGTCTAATTTGCATCTAGCAAAATTAGAATCGGAATAGCCAAATAACTGGCATGAAGAATCTTTTGAGATACCAAAGTCCCACATTTAAAGTTCCAATTAGATACTTCATTTTCCGTTTAACCGCATTAAGACGTGACTCCTTTGGACATGATTTGTATCTACCATATCAATAAACGCTAAATATTATATCAAGTCTACTAGCAGTAAGGTAAAGTAGGGAACGATCATACCTCGGTATATCTTGGTGTCAACCTCCTTACCTTTCTTATCTTTGTCAAGATGGTCTGGCGTGCTCATTGGAGTGGCCATTTGCTTTGGCGTTGCTCTTTTCAAATTGATACAGCAACTCCTTGCAATATTTAGTTTGACAAATGAAAGTTCCTTCTTTCATTTGCTTAACTTGCAGCTCCAAGAAGAAATTAAGCTTGTCCATCATTGACATCTCAAAATGAGTTTTAAGGACTCCTTGCATAAAACTCATTAGTTGCTCCAAATACAAAAAATCATCAATAAAAATTCATTTTGAAATATAAAAATAATATCATCAAAGAAAATAATATCATCAATATAAATTTATCAACATAAATTTATTTTGAAAAATAACATCATTTAACAAAAATATCATCAAGATAATATCATCAATAAAATTCATGCAATCTATTTTTCCTTAATGAAAAATTCCCCTTCAAATAAGGCAAACTAGAATGTAAAGACATTCCCTCTTATTTGAAACATATTGCCTAATCACTTCTTCTTTTGGCATTTAGCAAGAAGAGAGTATATTAAGACTACTTTCTTTTTCAACATTTCTTGAATGTCAAAATAAAATAGGAAGGACATTGAGGAATATACAATATGAAGATTGCTAGAAATTTATCAAAACATATTAATAGATATTTCAAAATATACCAATTGTTTGAAAAGACAAAACATATCAATTTGATATTTTTCAAAATATGCCAATTGTTATAAAAACAATGGTAAAACCGTTTGTTGGAAAAACATATATCAAATGTTATTTTATTAACAGTGATATAATTGATGTTTTTAGTAAAACATATTACTAAAATCTGTCAACTGTTAATATCCAACAAAATAGTTTATTAGAAACATGAATCAATTTTGAAAAATATACCAACTATTTTTTCAAACCAAAAGATATATTCATCAAGAGTAAATTTTAACAGAAATACTTTTATCAACTGTTAAAAACATGAATCAATTATTTTAGGAATATATCAATTATTTTTCAAACCAAAAATAGCATTCATCAAAAACATGAGTGAAAAGTTTTTGACAAAAATATGCTAACAGTTAATACACACCAAAAAAAAAATATTTATTTTTCTAGTATATACCAACAGTTATTTAAACCACAATTATCAAATCATAAATGAAATGTTTTTATTAGAAGCAAGCTAACAGTTAATACATACCAACTGTTATCGATTGTTGCACAAACATTTCAAAGGTTATTTTTATCAAAAAGATACTAATTGTTAACACTTATCAACAATTAGATTCTTATCAAAAAATAACTAACAAGGATCAATTATTATTTCAAAAAAATAATTGATGCCAATTGTTATTTTAAAAGATTATCAAAACATGAATTAATAAAAATAATTGATACCAAAAATAATTATCAAAACATGTATAATATATATCAACATATATCACTCAATACATCAAAAAAATTATATTCAACAACACAAGAATCAATTTTTAACAACAAATGCATTAATGCCAATTTATATCAATGATTCGGATTTTATTAAAAATGGTAACTAACCGAAATTCCCTTTAATGCAATAAGGTGTCGTGCTTGGTTCATCTACTACAATATTGTAGTCTTCAAGCACACCTGCAAAAATACCAAAATATAGGTCTTTGGTACCCAAACACTTTTGGGTCCTTGGGGGTTAGGCATATCGTAATGTTGTGATTGGCTATTATGCCTATGTCTTGTAAAGCAAACGGGAGCAATATGACCAATCCGATTGCAATAGTGACAAATCACGTTTGGGTTATGCATTTTCCTAGGATGATAATAATTTGAGGATCTAAACTTATTCATCCTATTTTTCTGAAAATTGTTTTCATGCAATTTTCGAGATTCATGTCTAGGTGGTCTAAACATGCTAATTTTTCTTCTATTATTTATTTTAGAAGAATTATCCACTGTATGATTAGTTTTTCTAGGTGGATTAATTTTTTACCTTTCCTAGGTTGAGTCTTAGGTGATTTATGAATGGACTCAACTTTTTCTTCATTTTAAACCCTATTCCGTGCTTAGTGGATTTCAAATTATTAAGCACAACATTGAGGTTTTTATGCGAAGAATTAAACTTGTGCAAAGTGCTCTTAAGTCTATCTACTTCTTCTTTTAAAGAGATACAAGAAGAACAACTTTTGCTTGAGCTTTCCGGTTTGTCGGCAATTTTTTTGCCGTAAAAATGATTTTCCTTTTTCAGTTTTTCAATCTCAAAATTTAATTTTTCAAAATCTTTTTCTTTTTCGGAAAGTTGATTTCTCAAATCTTTTACAATATTTGAAGCATTAATAAATTCGACGTAAAGCTCATCAAAAGCGTCTCACATTTCTTCCAAAGAAAAAATATTTTTGGAGTTGTTACTTACCTCGATTTGGGCTTCCTCTTGTGCAACAAGACACAAGTTTGCGGCTTCTTCATCTCCGTCACTTGACTCATCTCCTGAGTCACCTCCCCACGAGATGTATGCCCGTTGCTTCTTTTCGGGCTTCTTCTCCTTTTTCACATTTGGACAATTTGGTTTGATATGCCCAAATTCTCCACATTCATAGCACTGTAGCGGTCCGCCTAGCCGCTTCCCTTTTCGTTCATATTCTTTGCGCATGAACTTGTTGAACCTCTTAATAACGAGTCCAAACTCGTTATTTTCATCACTTGACTCTTCCTCAATTTTGGGTTGAGCCGTTCTTGCCTTTAAGGCAATTCTCCTTTTCCCTTGATCAATTAAAGAGGGGTTAAGGATAGTAGATTCATACGTTTTAAGATTACCTCTTAATCCGTCGATTGTGACATTGGTGACGCCTATTGATTCCTGAATCGCGTCAGCCTTTGAGCGCCATTCCGAAGTTAGGCTTCTCAAGATTTTACGGACAAGTTCTCTATCCGTAAATGTCTTCTTTAAGGAGTAAAGATCGTTGACGATTTTAGAAAATCGTTCAAACATTTCATCTATCTTTTCGCCATCCTGCATACGAAATAATTCATATTCATGGGTTAGAAAATCAATTTTTGCTTCTCTAACCTGGTCAGTGCCTTCGTATGTAATCTCCAGTTTGTCCCACATTTGTTTGGCAGTGGAACAACATGATATCTTCCGATAGTCATCGGGATTAACTGCACAGAACAACATGTTGATTGCTTGGCATTATTTTCCACTTTTCTAATGTCGTCCGCAGTATATTCTTCTTCTAGCTTTGGGACAAATTTATCACCCTCTGCTTTGGTGGGAACCTGTTCACCATTTTTAATAATTTTCCAAATTTGAAAATTATTAGCCTGGATGGATATCCTCATCATTTCCTTCCAGTAGGTGTAGTTTGTTCCATCAAACAGTAGTGGCCTTGTGGTGCAAGATCCTTCACCCATACCTGCATAAACACTACTCGTGGAAGCCATAGAAAGATCCTCTCAAACTGTTAAGTCTTAAAGAGAGTTAGGCTCTGATACCAATTGTTAGAATACGTGCTTAACGCTAGAGGGGGGGGGGGGTGAATAGCGTATTATAAAAAATCACAGGAATTTAAAACAATAATGCGGAAATTAAAGAGTAAGGAGAGAGTGCACCAAAAGTATACTGGTTCACCACAACCTGTGGCTAAGTCCAGTCTCTTGAGCAACAGCTCAAGGTTCAACTATCTCCGTTAAGCATGCGGGTGCTTAACAAACCGTTACACTGCTCAAGGATACCGCACCTCAAGACTTCTGTTAAGTTTCCGGGTACCTAACAAACCTTTACACTTGAGAACTTAAATCACATAAGCCTCAAGAAACCCTGCTCGAGGATACCTCACCCCAAGACTTCTCAAGAAGAAATATACCCTTTCTTCTTGCAACAAGTGTATACAAACACTTGCTACTCACTTAAACAAATACTCTCTTAATAGAGTGGATAATGAGTAAACAAGTATGCTCAAGAACACAACAATAAATTCAAGAACCTGGCTTTCAAACTATAAAAATGATCAAATATGATATTGGAAATGTTTGAGAGCTTATGTATGTTTATATCAGATGTTGTGTGTTCAAATGAGAGTTTTTGGGGTGTATTTATAGCCCCAAAAACTCTTGTATCCGTTGCTCATGTTTAAACACTAAAATCTGATTTTTCAGCAAGATAATCGATTATCTTACCACGATAATCGATTATCGTAGTTCAAACGTTCAAAAAACTAGCCGTTTGAAAGGCAACGGATATGCGATAATCGATTATCTACTTTGGTTAATCGATTATCTAGCCTTGCGTAAAAATATTCTTTAAAACAAAGCTGGAATATACCTTTGATATACCATTGATATACACAAAGTATACCAGAGTATACCAGAATTGAAAACTTACTTCAAAAACCATTTTGGTTAAAATGAAAACATTAAAATCATTTTGTTTGAAGTATTTAAAATATATTTATGATATGCATATATTGTAAAATCATTTTTGATATGCATATATTGTAAAATCAATTGTGATATGCATATACATGCATATATTGTAAAATCATTTATAATATGCATATGTTGTAAAATCACATATATTGTAAAATTAATTTTATGATATGCATTGTAAAATCATTTTACGATATGCATTGTAAAATATGATTTATGAGAGAAGCCAAGACTCAAACTTAAAGTCGGATCAAGATCACAATAAAGACACTAAAAATAAGACTCAACAAAAGTCTTCAATTTATCTTCATTGCTTCATATCTTCTCTTGATCTTGTCTTGAACATCTTTGGACTCCAATTCTTGTCCGCTCATATAATGTCGCAAGACAAATCTTCCCCTTTGCGCATATCAACTTTGCATACCTTCCTCCTTGTGCTATTGCATATCTACAAAATAAATACACTTTAGTTAAATATAAATTAAAAAGTATTTCAATAATAACTCACATATATTTTGGCATATATTATTTTCCATCTAAATTGGTTTGTCAATTATCAAAACATATAATTATGAACATACATATGTTCCAACAATTAAGCTCTACCTCTATCTTCATTTCTTGCATTGCATAAGGCTCTCCCTTTTGAGGTTAAGCTCTACCTCCATATGCATTTCTTACATTGCATAAGGCTATCTTTCTGCCTTCCGAGGTTAAGCTCTACCTCTATATGCATTTCTTCATCGCATAAGGCTACTATTCTACCTTCCAAGACTAAGCATTGTCTCTATCTACATTTTTCGCATTGCATAAGGCTACCTTTCTGCCTTCTGAGACTAAGCATTATCTCCATCTGCATTTCTTGCATTGCATAAGGCTACCTTTCTGCCTTCTGAGACTAAGCATTGTCTCCATCTGCATCTCTCGCATTACATAAGACTACTTTTCTGCCTTCCGAGACTAAGCATTGTCTCCATATGCATCTCTCGCATTACATAAGGCAACCTTTCTGCCTTCCGAGACTAAGTATTGTCTCCATCCTGCATTTATGTGCATTGCATAAGTCTACCTTTCTGCCTTCCGAGATTAAGCATTGTCTCCATCCTGCATTGCTGAAATATCGCCACCTTATTTTGCATGGCTGAAATATCGCCACCTTTATTTAAACACTGCACCGTCTGAAATATCTCCACCCTTTATTTAAACCCCAGATCGGATAAAAGATCGCCACCTTTATTTACATCTTCCATCGGCTGAAAGATCTTCTGAATTTCATGGGTTGAAAGATCTCCAAATTGTCCAAAGGCGCTATTGTTCAGAGGCATCATTTTCATAGCCCGAGAACACCATGCCATGGCCTAGGGACCTTATTTTTACCTTTTGCATATCATTGTCCAAAGGTGCTATTATTCGGAGGCAGCATTTTCACAGCCCGAGAATGCCATGTCATGGCCTAAGGACCTCATTTTACCTTTTGCATATCATTATTAAAAGCCATCATAGTTCGGAGACATCATCCTCATAGCCCGAGAAGATCATAGTCGGTGAATCTTTTATCATACGTTTCATGGCCCAGGACGTCATGGTCTGAGGACGTCATCCTAACCGCTCAAAGACAACATTCATGGTCCAACGGGAACTTGCATCACGTTTAAATCTATGCACGATATATGTTTGTATTGCTCACTTGCAGGTATGCCAGCAATCAACAGACGTCTTGGCATGAGCGAACCCACTCCAGTTCTCGCAGCCCATCAGACTTCAACCATCCTTCTCAACCCGAATACCTCGTCCGTAATCATAAAATCTCCATCGGCATATCCCGCTGACGGGCCCTGAACTACATATGGCCTGATTCCTATAAAACTAGGGAAATGTAGGCAGCTCGAAAATCAGAGCTCGATCAAAATTCTTCAAACCACTTTGTTCAGTCAAAATTTGACATCACATCTTTACCCGACAACTCTTTCATCATTCCCGGGTAAAACGGGGCAGTTGTTGATATCAAGTTGTTAATTATGTATTCTATATGCAAAATACTTTCAAAATAGCGTGTACATGTATATATAAGTATGTCCAAGAATTTGGTATTTTTCCTAATTTAAAAAAAAAAATTAATTTATTTTCTATTTCAGTAGTATAAAATTGAATAATTATTTCAAGATTATCATTTTTGTGAGTGAATTATTTTATCCTCATATTTACACCAAAATATAGTTAAGGTGATATTTTTAAAAATTTATTTGGTATTTTTAAAAGTTAAATTGCATATAATTATAATTTTGGCCTATTTTTCGACTAACAATATTTTATAATTGTAAAATTGGTTCCAATATTTTTAAATTAATATTTATATATTATTTACTGACTCAGCACTTTTAATTGGCTTTTAAATTATTTTACTATTTTTTTATAAAATAAAAAGGGAAAATTAGCTATTTAATACTTAGCCACATTTATTTTAATTACAACCTAACGGGCATTCAAATTGTAGCCCTTAAATTGACCCAATTCCACCTAAATTAAGCTAGCTCAATTCGACTTTTAAATCGGCCCCGACCCAATTTAAAAACCCGCCTGTTTCCCACTATTGATCCTGGTTGTTCATCATTTGATCAATGGTCACAAATTCTCCTTTCCTAATTAAACCCAAACAACCTCTTGCCCCTACCCCAATCCACCTAATCCTCCTCCTTGTAAATCCTTTTGTCTCCCAAAACTCTCTCAAAGCCCCTCGAAACCTTAGCCTCTTCTTACCTTCTTTTATCGTACTTTCACGGGAATCCATGGCTTCTCAGGCCACGAACGATCTGTACTCACCCCTATCCACCATTAAACCATGGGTGCTTAAAGTTTTGGGGTCAGACCTCAAAGGTCCGCTCCAAGATCGTCTCAGATCTACAGTTCTAGGGCCTCTCCGGCCATGCTCCGGCGTATCTAAGTCGTTAGAAGCCACTTTCTAACTCAGCTAACTCCAGATCTGATTTTCCTCTAAGACTTTCTCATTTCTAGGGTTTCTCTGAACCCCTAAGTTGTTCGAGGTTCTTCTCTATTTATTTTCTTAGATCAATGGTAAGTTTGTGTTCTGCTGTGCTTTTAAAGTATTTTCCCTAAATTTTCCTTTTAAAATCATTTGCCTTCAATTTAGGGTTTCTGGAAAGTTTTTCAAAATATCCTTCTGATTCTCCTTCTTCTTTTCTTTATGTGTGCTTGTGTACTTCTTTTACTACGCATGTACTATTCCTCTACTTTCAATTTTCATTATACATGTGCTCATATGTTAATTTGTGTTATGTTCCCCTTTACTGTTTTACTATATGTGTTTACCATTGAGGTCTTTGATTTTTGTTTTTAGTGAACTCTGTTCGTGTTTCTTGCTAAGCATGTTTCATCGACTTTTATTGCTTAAGTTTGCATTAACTCTCTTTTCTTTTGAACTTGCTTAAGTCCAGAATTTCTAAAACATGTTTTTTTATGCTCTTAAATCGGCTTTCTTTCTTTGTGTTCAACTTGTTATCATATCTGTTTTGGTCTCATAAGGCTCTAAAACAAGACCTCTGAGTCTGTTTCAATAGTTTGCCTCCTCATCTCTATGACTGATTCGACATTGAAGTCCTAAGATTTTGGGGTTTCTTGGCAATTTTGATTTTTTTTGTGTGCGAGTTAGGGTTTCACTTTGAGACCCTGGACTCTCAGACTCGTTGCAAGTCTGCCAAAGCTGGACTTGAAACTTTTCTTGCTTATGGTTCTGAACCTCTCTTTGATTAAAATTTTTTATAAAATAAACTTCTGGATTCATATGTTTGTGTGCTTTATATATGCGAGCTCTTCTTTAAAAAGGTCTTTACCAACTAATTGATTGATTATGAATTCCTCTAATTAGGTTTGATTGATTGTTACTAATTTTCTCTAATTGAATCCTCTTTCCTAACTGGGTTCATTCTAGTAAAAGCTTGTAATCTTGATCTCCCTGGCTGCTTAATTGATTCCCTTTTCTTATTTTTCACAAATCGTGTACCATTAGACTTTTGCCTTAAATAACCCTGTGTATTTACCCTTTTCTGTATTACTTTGGAACAATTTTAATCTAATTTTTTCCTGAAACGTATTCTGCCCGTTTGAAATCAAATCCCTTAACTAAAGGAAAATTCTATGTGATTGATTTCAAACTACTTTCTTACTTTTCTTCCTTGTTTTTCTGCACTATAAAATGGACTACCCTTCTGCCCTTTCAACACACTTCGTTTCCTATTTACTTTACTGCTTATATGTTGTAGTTTGTACTTCACATTTCCTTTCTGTGCTTCTATTTCTATCATGAATCCTCTACCCGTATTCCCTTCTATGCACTGAGTTGAGTTTTTGGCCTGACAGTATCCTCATTACTATCCAGGCCTTGGCTTGATCCATAATGGATCCTAACTCTTAATGCTGACTAGCAGGCTGGTCAGGGGTGTGCCAGCATCCAAATTGCTAGGCATGACCACTAACTTGCCTTTCTCTCTCTGATTCCCTTATGCACTTACATATTTCCTAGAATCTTCAGTTCTTCCCCTCTCTTTTGAGCCTTGCCATGGGACCTTTAGCTTCCTCTGAACTTGGACATCTAAGAGGTGGCATTTCCACACTGCACTACGTTCTTGATTTTGAAATTTGTTTTGGTGTAAGTATTTCCCTAAGTCCCTTTGAGGCTCTTGAGATCTTTGACACATTCCAAATATGAGAAAGTCTTTTGGAGATCTAATCTTGGAAGTTGGTTTATCTCATATTATTTGACTTTGAGTTAGAATTAGGCTGATTAGATGTAGTTGGCATGTTCTGATAATTTTCACTTTCTCCCTTTTTTTGATTCATTCAAGTTGTAATAACTTGTAATAACTATGTGATATATAATAAAGATAGGGGTAAGGGTTATTTATTGTATGCACAAAGGTAGATATCATGCTTATTAGGTACTACTTTCTGCAAATCATGACAAGTCCTGTATTTTTTCGATGCTTTTCATATAGAGATCCTGCCTTAGGTCCTGCATTCTATATATAAAATCCTATTTTAGATTCTGCACAAAATATCATCTAGAAAACCTGCCTATAGGACTGCATAATCTCAGAATTTATGCATCTAGAAAATCTGCCTATAGGACTGTATAATCTATGCATTTTTGCATCTAGAAAATTTACCTATAGTACCCTTTATAATTATGCATCTAGAAAGCATGCCTTAGGTCTTTCTATACTTCTGTATATGTACGTCACTGGCAAGTAACTTTAGGTCTAATAAATATCAATTCACTTAGAGACCATGTCTATTAGGACTATTGCAACTGTTAAAAATCAATGACACTTACAAATCATGCCTATAGGATCGAATCAACTGAATCATCCTCGTTCTAAACCTAAAACTAGTTTTGAAATCTGCAGATTCCTCCTCCATAATCAGTAACTTTCTTTAAAAATAAGTACAACTTTGTTAGACGTCGTACTTATAAGCCTCACTTAGGCAAACTGTAGGTAACTGTTTAATTATATCAGTTTTTGATAGCTACATCTAGTTAGGGGTAATTTGGACTTTTCATCTGGAAAATATGTGATGAATCGGCATATCATATGCCTTAACTTAATTCAGACCAAACCAGCACTTGTAAGCCATGCAAATTGATTAGCTGTTTTGAATGAAGACTTATTTGAGCCATAATTGCTACTTGATTCCGCTTGATTGTTTATGTGTTTTTGTTTGTCGCCTGGACTAAAGCCCTAACTCCCTCCCCTTTAGTATTACTAGTCCTAATGCCTCCGGGACCGATAGTATTGGGATGGGTAAAAGCATGCATTAAATAACGATACTATTTCGCGCTTTAATACCTAAACGGAGTGGGAAGGTAGATATGGATATGATGACCGTGTGCTAATATCACGTGGGACCCCTCTTCTGAGGAGTGATAACTGGATATTGCATTGATGTGATCCATATTAATTATAAACCTAGGACCCCTCACCATTTATGTGCTTTCATTTCTTTTTTTAAAACTATATAAATCTTTTTCACAAAATTTTTGCCATTCTTTACCTTTCTCAAGTTCCGATGTATTTGCAACATCGTGTGAACCCTTTCTATTTGAGCCTTGATTGCTTACTTGATTACGTAAAGTCACAATTTTAACATGGACGGGAACCACACTCGTGGATCTTGAGGGGTGTCTAACACCTTCCCCTTGAGATATTTTCTAGCCCTTACCCAAACTCTGCTTCTTCAAACTCATAATCTTTACGGTGTCCTAATGCACTTAATCATTGGGTGGCGACTCTTCAAATCCAAAAATCTAATTCCCAAAAGGAAACGATTTGTCCTCCAAAAATGTCATAATCCCGATTTCGAATCTTAGAAAAAGGGGGCATTGACAAATGTCCAACAAGTGTACCTTGAAGTCTCTAGATGTACAAGCATAAGTCTCAAAACTAACTCGATCCGAAGTACTTGATTCAATACAAAAATATACAGAACCGTAGCATTGGTACACCACGGTGGTATCCAGTAAGTATCAAGTCTAACCTAAGTATAATAGTGACGAGGCCAGGTCAAGATACCTACCAGAGATGTAAACATAAGCAGGATATGTCATCAAGCTAACAAGGAAGGAATACCAACATAAGGCCAATAGCAGGAAGAATTCAAATTACAATCAACAATGAAGAAAATATAGGAACACAAATGACAATAAGAAATAATCAAGTAATTATGCAACAACATAGTCGGCGTACGGATTATGAATGTATTCAAGTAGGAAAAACGATGACAACTCAACCAGTCAAATCATTCCTAATGCACAAATTTCAATAATCCCACTTCTCGTAATCTCCGATCATATATCACAACTTCAAACATTACACACATGGCACCTTGTGCCCATATTTTCCATATCATTTTCGCACAGCGAAAATCACGTGCTACCCGGTACATAATATTCGTGTCAAATGTTAATAAATAATACTTGAGGGATCGATTCATATATAATAAAGTAGAATTACAGTTTCATAACCAAACAGAAAATCAATGAAAAAATGAGTTTATTTGAAAAACATTTGGGTAAAGAGAACAACATTTTCAAATAAAATGAGGCATCGGATAAGCTACTTATTTGAATAAATTTTTTACTAATTAAAACATAATAGCAATTCCCTTTTTTAAAGTAAAGCTGAAACATCAGATAGGGTAAGGAGATTAAGTTGAGAAATCGATTTAAATGAAATATGACGATTATTTCAAATAGTATGCTAACAAATGAAATGATGAGTTTTAACTTAAGAGTCACATAAGGTAAACATGTTATTAATTCTTTTACTTAAAAATGTTATGTTACTAACAACTCCACATGGTATGAGAATGACTCAGCGTAGTAAGTTCATCTTGAAAATTAATTCACCAAAATAATAGTAAAGGAAAGGAAAACAGGAAATGAAAACAAACCAGTAAACTAAATAAAACAACTCAATCCTTGGAAAACAGTAAAAATTGAAAATACCAACCCGTAAAGTCTCGGACGAAAGAAACGAAGCCAACATAATAACACAAGGAATACAAAAACATAAACTGTTGCAGCGCAACCCCATCGTATTGTACAACATGATCCTCCATTATTCCATCATGTAAATATATATATATATATATATATATATATATATATATATATATATATATATATATATATATATATATATATATATATATATATATATATATATATATATATATATATATATATTATTTTTCACCTACACCCGCAAAGGGCATAAAGGAGTTTTTCCTCTTAAAGGACAATCGGAACGGGATTTGGTTATTAATTATTCAGAGTCGCCACTTGGGAGATTAATGGTGTCCCAAGTCGCATGTTGAATCCCGAACCGAGGAAAAATATGACTCTTTTACAGTCTGCAAACCAGAAATCCGAGTAAGGAATTCTGTTATTCCGGGAAAAGGTGTTTGGATAACAAACATAAAAATTCAATAACCATGGATAAAATTAACTCATATTGAAGGTTGGAAGGTCCTACCGACCAAAGTTCAATGACCAAAGTTTGTTTGCTTTTGCACTTCTTAATTATTATTTTTTTTAAAAATCTCATTTAACATACTCCGCTCTTAAAAATAAAAATAATTTTAAGATGTCAAACAGCATGAAATATGTAACGAACATATGGAGAAAGTTAGGTCGTTACAGTAACAAAATATAGGTCACATGCATGTGTCTAATACTATTGGCCAAAGACGATGTTTGTAACTAAAATTAAACTTTTCCCTCCTACTTCAATCAGGAGACACATTTTAATTTAATTTGTAACGTAAAAAGTTACTACTTTATAAGCTAAGGTTAGATGAATTTGTATAATTAAAAGCCGCATTTATTCAAGGCTTTCACAATAAATGAAGAGAATTAAATCAACATCCTAATTAATGCAATTTGATTATGGAACAGAACTAGCTAGCTATATAAAGCAAAACTCTTGATCAAGTCGCTAAAATAAATGGCGCGTCTCTTTAGTACCATATGCATTATCGTAATAGTATTCACATTCATTACTGAAATATGTTTGGGTGAAGATGATATTGAAAAGGCTCATCGGTTGGCCAATGATATAGCTCATAAGGAATTATTTCCGAACGATTACGTGGAGTGTGCCATTAACTTATTGTATCAAGGTTCTGAGTATGTTGAAGCCGCTATCATAAAGGCCAGTTAAAAGAAGTCACGAATGATATGAATAGCGCCATACATCATATCGATAATTGTGCAGATTTATTGAGAGGTACACTATTCATGTTTGGGGGTCCAGAAGATATTGCCCAACTCGAAGAACTTCTCAAGAAAGTTAAGAAAGAAGCTTTCTCAAAATTAAGAAGCCGGAGATTGGGACCGGCCTTGAGCCCAGCCTAAATACCTCAATGAATTAGTATTTTAATCTTAATTACTCCGCATATTTAATTAGTCTTTTGAGCTAGCTATTCATAACCATATGATTATTTTAGATTTTACGCAAACCACTCGTTTATTATATTTACTGAAACTAATTAAACTCTATTATGTGTTGAGCCCATGGAATAAAGCATTTGCAAATTAGATCTTCATTTACTTTTCTGTTCTCTCTCCGTAGCACAGCTACACTTTGTTCTCTATCATACTTTGAATTTCGGACATCAATATCCTGCTGGTTATGGTGTTTCATGATCAGTATTGAAAATGAACGAAAAAGTGGTGAAACGTGCGAAACTACATATTGAATTATTCCAGTGCGGCACGAAGCCGCTAATGCCGAGTTGGCTCCTATGCCGCTAGCTATTTCCTGTTTGGTCCCCTCCCCGTGCACGACCATTCGACTAATCGGGAATAGGGAAGAAGAAAACCAGCAAAATAAAAATAAAAAACAAAAACAAAATTAATTAGTTAACCCAATAACATAGTGCTAGGAAAACCATTAATCAATAACTGAAGCATTGGTCAAAACCAAGTACTCAACATTCAACTGGTAGTCAAAGTTGAAAATTGTGAACAATAAATTAAACCGAAGCTAGATATTACTAGAATATTCTAGAGTATTCTAAAATAGTCTAGAATGAGCTAGAATGATCTAGAAGGTTCGAGAACATTATGGAGTTCTCTGGAACATTCTAGAAGATGATAGAAACCCTTTTATGTATAGTAGAGAATGTGAGAATATTCTAGAGTAGTGGAATATTCTAGAACATATGAGAATAGGTAGATATGAATATTGTTTAGGATACTTATATGGAATATTCTAGAATGTCGTAGAACATGGAGGTTGATGCCTATAAATAGGGGAAGACCTCCTCATTTGTATGATGTACAAAAGGAGTGAAACAAAGTGTGAGCCCAAGTGTGTACCAAAGTGATCCCTTGTGTAATAAAAGTTGAAGAATTACAAAAGTCTCTCTCCATATAGCTACATATATTAAACCTTCCAAACTACCTCCATTTCTTCATTTATCAACTAAACAAAATCTCTTTCCTTCTTACATTTAAAGGTCTTCTACCTTTAAATTGTTCTCCTACATCTGGTATCAGAGCCATTGGTTCGTTAGGAGGGTGATTCATTAACTATGCAGGAAAGAATATCGTGTGCATGGTTCCCAAGTTGACGGGGAAACAAAATTATAATTTTTGGAGGATTTAGATGGAGACACATCTGAAGGCGTATAATTTGTTAAAATATACGCGAGAAGAACTGGAGGAAGGTGCCGAAGAGAATGAAATAAGGCGTGATAGTATGGCCTTGTCCCAAATACACCAGGCCATCGATATGTCTGTGTTTGGCAAAATTTCCACAGCCCAAACAACAAAACATGCTTGGGATATTTTGGCCAAAGCATATCGTGGAGTTGATAAGGTCCAAAAGAATAATTTGATGGCGCTAAAAAGGAAGTTCGAGCTTGCCACGATGGAGAAGTCAGAGACAGTTGAGGGATATTTTTCGAGGTTGACGGAGATCAAGAATGAGATGGAGCTCAATGGTCATACCCTCAGCGATGAGACATTCGTTGAAAAGGTACTTAATACTTTACCTATGAAGTTTGATCATATTGTGGCAGTAATTCAAGAGACCTAGGACCTTTCAATTATAAGTACCGAGGAGCTTCTGGGCTCATTAATTCTTCATGAGAATAGAATTAATGGGAAATTAGAAGAGTCATTGGAGAAAGATCCAGCAGAGAAGGCATTGCAGACACATACTAAAGTTAAAGAGAGAGGAGAATCTTCTAATGTGACGAAAACTAGAGGACATGGTTTCCGAGGCAGAGGTCGTGGAGGCACCGGCAACTATCGTGGCCGTGGAAGAGGTAATCATCATTTCCAGCCAAGAGGAAATTACAACAATCCAGGTCAGCAAAAACCTCCCCTTAAATGCTATAACTGCGATAAATTGGGTCATTATGCTAAAGATTGTTGGAGTAAAAGAACTGAAAATAAACAAGTTCATGCTCGAGTAGCTGAGGATGAAGGGGATAAAAGTGAAACCATTTTATACTCCGCATCTATGGCTGCTGTTAGTGAAGAAACTAACAATGATGTCTGGTACGTTGACTCCGGATGTAGTAATCATATGTGCGGTAAGAAGGAGATATTTGCTGATTTGGACGAGTCTTTTAAATCCACAGTTAAATTTGGAAATAATCAAGTTATGCAAGTTGTCGGGAGAGGGAGAATACCGGTCACCATGGAGAATGGGCTTGAGTGCTCCATAAAAGATGTTTACTACGTGCCTAACCTGCTGCATAATTCGTTGAGCTTGGGTCAGCTCCAACACAATGGACATGAAGTGCATTTCAGTAATGATATATGCACTATAAGAGACAAGAGTATGAAAATTATAGCGAAGGTAAGTATGACCAAAAATCGGATGTTTCCAGTAACTTTCAACTACGGTCACTTACCCTGCTATAATTCAATTGCTCTTGATGATACTTGGTTATGGCACATGAGGTTTGGCCACTTTAATTTCGGCGGTTTACAATATCTTGTGAAGAATAAGATGGTGTCAGGTTTGCCTTCACTTGACTTTGCTCCAAGACAGTGTGAAGCATGCATTTTGGGGAAGAAGCATAGAGAGCGATTTCCCAAAGGCAAAGCTTGGAGAGCAAAATACCCATTGCAGCTGATACATTCTGATTTGTGCTCGGTGGAAGTTCCTTCGCTCGGTGAAAGTAAGTACTTTATTACTTTTATTGATGATTTCAGTAGAAAAGCATGGGTGTATTTGCTGAAAACTAAGTCTGAAGCCTGTGACATATTCAAAAGCTTCAAAACATATGTTGAAAAACAAAGTGGCCATTTTATAAAGACTCTGAGAACAGATCGAGGCACAGAATACACTGTGTGCGATGATTTTTTGAAGAAGCATGGGATTCAACATCAGTTGACTGCAAGGTACACTCCTCAACAAAATGGAGTTGCGGAAAGAAAGAACAGGACTGTGATGGATATGGTGCGGTCAATGCTGGCAGCAAAACAGCTGCCTAAAGAATTCTGGGCTGAAGCTGTCTCTACTGCAATTTACATATTAACAAGTGCCCTACGAGAAGCAACCATGGAAAAACACCTTATGAGGTATGGACAGGTAGAAAACCAAATATTTCCAATTTACGAATATTTGGTTGTCTTGCCTATGCGCACGTACCCGATCCACTGCGAAAGAAGCTTGACGAGAAAGCAGAAAAAAGCATATTTGTTGGCTACAGTCGACAGACAAAAGGGTACAAGCTATATAATCCAGATAGCAAAAAGGTTTTTGTCAGTAGAGATGTCACCTTTGATGAACATGGAGCATGGGATTGGAAGAAAAAAACAGTTGAGCCATCTCAACCTCCAGCACCATCATATCTTGATAACAAGGAGCATGATGAACCTGCGCAACAACAGTCTCCCTCAGAAATACAACCAATACAGCATGGTCGATCACAGAGGCAACGACGTCTACCGGCTCATTTGGAGGATTACGTTGTCGGTAATGATGTTGATACTCTAACTGACGAAGATATTTTGAACTTTGCCTTGTTTTCAGATTGCGATCCTGTGGATTTCAAGGAAGCAATTGAAGAAGAACGTTGGGTGAAGCAAAGGAGGAGGAAATCCATTTTATTGAGAAGAATGATAATTGGGAGCTTACCGACCTTCCAAGAGGAAAGAAACCCATTGGAGTAAAGTGGGTATACAAAACAAAGTACAGACCAATGGGAGAAGTCGACAGATACAAAGCAAGGTTAGTTGTCAAAGGCTATAAGCAAAAACTTGGAATTGACTATTCCGAGGTATTTGCTCCTGTTGCTAGACTAGACACAATGATAATTTCTCTAGCTGCTCAAAATAACTGGAGAATTTATCAAATGGACGTTAAGTCAGCCTTCCTAAATGGTGTTCTTGAAGAAGAGGTCTATGTGGAGCAACCCCCTGGCTTTGTTAAAAGGGGTAATGAAAACAAGGTCTACAAGTTAAAGAGAGCTCTATATGGTTTGAAGCAGGCTCCAAGAGCGTGGTACACACGCATCGACACCTTTTTTGTTGAAAGCGGTTTTCAAAGATGTGCTTATGAGCACACACTATATGTGAAGACTTCCAATGTTGGCAATGTTATGATCGTCTGTTTGTATGTGGATGATTTGATCTTCACAGGAAATAATGAGAAGATGATGGCGGATTTCAGGAAGGCTATGATCCATCAGTTTGAGATGACTGATTTGGGTCTTATGTCATATTTTCTTGGGATTGAAGTTTCTCAATCAAATAAGGGAATCTTCATATCTCAAAGAAAGTATGCTGGAGCCATTTTGAAGAAATTTAAGATGGATGGTGTGAATCCGATTGCGACCCCAGCTGAAGAAAGATTGAGGCTGACGAAGGATGGAACAGGTGATCTTGTGAATCCATCCTACTTTAAGAGCTTGGTTGGAAGCTTGAGGTACTTGACCTCAACAAGACCCGACATTGCTTACAGTGTTGGCGTAATAAGCCGATTCATGGAAAAGCCACGCCAATCACACTTACAAGCGGCTAAGAGAATTTTGAGATACATTAAAGGACCTCAAGGAGATGGAATCTGCTATCCTAGAGGTGAGTCACTTGAACTTCTTGGATACACTGACAGTGATTGGGCTGGTGATACGATCGAGAGAAAAAGTACTTCCGGCTATGCATTCTTCACTGGTTCGGGTGTGTTTTCTTGGAGTTCAAAGAAACAACCAATGATAGCATTATCCACTGTTGAAGCCGAGTACATTGCTGCATCAAATGCTGCTACACAGGCGGTATGGTTGAGAAGAATGCTCAGGTTTCTTCAACACAAACATGATGGTCCAACCACGATATTATGTGACAACCAATCAGCAATCGAGTTGGCGAAGAATCCAGTACTTCATGGCCGCAACAAACACATTGATATCAAATATCATTTCATTCGAGAGATGGTACGAGAAAATGAGATCCGAATTGGCTACTGCAGAACTGGTGAACAGGTGGCAGATATTTTCACCAATGCATTGAAGATGGAGACTTTTCTGAAGATGAAAAAGTTATTAGGAATGACCACCTACGAGGCTTTGGTTTAAGGGAGGCAATGTGAACAATAAATTAAACCAAAGCTAGATATTACTAGAATATTCTAGACTATTCTAAAATAGTCTAGAATGAGCTAGAATGATCTAGAAGGTTCGAGAACATTATGGAGTTCTCTGGAACATTCTAGAAGATGATAGAAACCCTTTTATGTATAGTAGAGAATGTGAGAATATTCTAGAGTAGTGGAATATTCTAGAACAAATGAGAATAGGTAGATATGAATATTGTTTAGGATACTTATATGGAATATTCTAGAATGTCGTAGAACATGGAGGTTGATGCCTATAAATAGGGGAAGACCTCCTCATTTGTATGATGTACAAAAGGAGTGAAACAAAGTGTGAGCCCAAGTGTGTACCAAAGTGATCCCTTGTGTAATAAAAGTTGAAGAATTACAAAAGTCTCTCTCCATATAGCTACATATATTAAACCTTCCAAACTACCTCCATTTCTTCATTTATCAACTAAACAAAATCTCTTTCCTTCTTACATTTAAAGGTCTTCTACCTTTAAATTGTTCTCCTACATCTGGTATCAGAGCCATTGGTTCGTTAGGAGGGTGATTCATTAACTATGCAGGAAAGAATATCGTGTGCATGGTTCCCAAGTTGACGGGGAAACAAAATTATAATTTTTGGAGGATTCAGATGGAGACACATCTGAAGGCGTATAATTTGTTAAAATATACGCGAGAAGAACTGGAGGAAGGTGCCGAAGAGAATGAAATAAGGCGTGATAGTATCGCTGCTAAAATCACCAAATAAAAAAAATCCTTTTAAAAAAAAATCTGAAAAAGAATTCAGAAATGGAGAGTAACAATTCAGCTCCAGCGAGCTCACCGTGTGGAATTGGAACACTGGGCCGGCATTTGGCTCGGCGGCTAGTACAAATCGGCGTGAAGGACGTATTTTCAGTTCCCGGTGACTTCAACTTGACGTTGTTGGATCATCTCATAGCAGAGCCGGAGCTGAATTTGATCGGCTGCTGTAACGAGCTTAATGCTGGGTACGCTGCGGATGGGTACGCACGTGCGAAGGGGGTGGGAGCGTGTGTCGTGACGTTCACTGTAGGGGGACTGAGTGTGCTTAACGCTATTGCTGGGGCCTACAGTGAGAATTTGCCTCTCATTTGTATTGTTGGTGGGCCTAATTCCAATGATTATGGGACCAACAGGATTTTGCATCATACTATTGGAGTGCCAGATTTTAGTCAGGAACTTAGATATTTTCAAACTGTTACTTGCACTCAGGTATGTTCATATATTCCCTGCATACATGTTCATTTTACTATTGTACCTTGTGTTGCAAAGTTTTGAAAAGAATGGACATTGGGCCTAACTCAACCCCAAAAGCTAGTTTATAAGGTGAGGATTGCTCAAGCCATATAAGGAGACCAAGGACCTCAAATCCCTCCGATGTGGGACAACTCAACACCCCCCATCACGCCCAGATCTCTGGAGCGTGGACAACATAAATGGGGGCCCAACATCGGTAACAATAATTGGGATAGGCCTGGCTCTGATACCATGAAAACATGCAAGAAATCATAGAAATTTAGAGAGAGAAAGTAGAGAGAAGGAGGAGAGTTTCGGAAGACTCTCGAAGAAGAGAGAAGATATTATTTCATCAAATGACCCCTCAAGTCCGTTTAACAAACAACCCCTATACATATATACAAAATGACCCTTTACACATATAGCCTATTACATAGATAGCCTATTACAGAAATAACCCTATTACAGAAAATGACCTATTTACATACCATAGCCTATTATACAAATAGCCTATTAGGCTCAGATATGACTCCCTCATTGACTCAGAATGGTCCATGTATGGGTTTTATCATCATAGCCCTACATATCTCAACACCCCCCCTCAAGTTGAAGGGGGGAAACCACCATCAACTTGGACAAAAGTGGAAAAAGAGTAGTCCCGGATAAAGGCTTAGTCAACAAATCAGCCAGCTGCCGAGAGGTAGGAACATAAGAAAGCTTGAGAAAACCAGTGTGCAACAGATCCCGAATAAAGTGACAATCGACCTCAATGTGTTTGGTACGTTCATGAAAAACTGGATTGTTAGCAATGTGAACAGCAGCTTGACTATCACAAAATATAGAAATAGGAGAAGGAACAGATACCCCAAGATCTTCAAGTAAACGAGAGAGCCAAGTTAATTCAGCTGTAACCTTGCTAAGGGCTCTGTATTCTGCCTCAGCAGAAGAAAGGGAGACAACTGGTTGTTTTTTCGACTTCCAACTGATTAAACTGCCACCCAAAAGTACACAAAAACCAGTAACAGAACGTCTAGTATCAGGGCAAGCAGCCCAGTCACTGTCAGAATATCCAGTCACAGAATAATCAGCAATATCAGAATAAAACAGACCCAAAGAAGGAGTGCCTTTAAGATAGCGCAAAACATGCATGGCAGCAGACATATGGGGAACCCTGGGGCATTTAAGAAATTGACTCAGATGTTGCACGGCAAAGCATATATCAGGTCGAGTATGAGTTAAGAACAATAATTTGCCAACAAGACTCCTGAACTGGTCAGGAGAGGGCAAAATATCACCAGAATCAACATGTAACTTGATAGAAATGTCCAGAGGAGAAACAACAGGGGAAACAGAAACACAATCAAAGGCATGTAGCAAATCAGTAACATACTTATGCTGATTCGGGTGTATCCCACCAGGGACATGTTTTACCTCAAGACCCAAGAAATAATGCAATGACCCCAAATCCTTGATTTTAAATGTATCATCCAAGAATATTTTTAAGGCTGCAATCTCATCACAGTCATCCCCAGTTATTATAATATCATCAACATACACAGCAACCACAGTAAGGGAACCAGGAGTACCTTTCAAGAATAAAGAATAGTCATTCAAAGAGTGCCTGTAACCCCTGGAATGAAGAGCAGAGGACAGCTTAGCATACCATTGCCTGGAGGCTTGCCTAAGCCCATATAAAGATTTCTTGAGTTTGCAAACCAAAGGAAGGGAAGAAGAAGTAGAGGGAGAAGTAGAATCAGAAACAATCAAACCTGGAGGAAGTTTCATGTAAACTTCCTCATCTAAATCACCATGAAGGAAAACATTATTGACATCAAGCTGAAACAAGGGCCACTGATTCTTGACAGCCACAGCAATAAGGCATTTCACTGAAGTCATCTTAACAACAGGAGAAAATGTGTCTGTAAAATCAACACCCTCAACATGGGTATCACCTCTAATAACCAGCCTTGCTTTATATCTCTCAATAGTACCATCAGATTTGTATTTTATTTTGTAAACCCACTTACAGCCAATAGGTTTCTTACCAGGAGGAAGGTGTACAATGTCCCAAGTATTGTTAGCATCCAGGGCATCAAATTCCTGCCTCATGGCATCCTGCCAAGCTGGGACAGATGCAGCTTGAGAGTAATACATAGGTTCAGATTCCAAATTAGAGGAAGAAGAACCAGAAAATGCAGGAAGTTGGCACACATAATCCTTTAGGTAGGAAGGAGGATTGTGGTGTCTAGTGAATTTTCTGGGTATGGTAACAGGCTGAGAAGCAGGTAAGTCAGGAGAAGGAATATCAGGATTGAAAGAAGAAGAAGCACTGGAAAGAGGTGAGGCAGGAGAAGTAATATCAGGATTAGAAGGAGGATCACTGGAAAGAGGTAAGGTAAAATTCTGTTCAAGGGTGTCATCAGAGAAAGGAATAGGTGGAGGAGGTGAAGAAGGTGGAGGTGCTGTTTTGAAAGGAAAATGAGTTTCATGGAAGACAACATCTCTAGAGACAAAACATTTCTTAGAATTTAAATCATACAATTTGTATCCTTTCTTGCCAAAAGAATAACCTAGAAAGACACAAGAATGAGCTCTAGATTTTAGCTTATCCCTTTGAGGAATAGGAACAGCAGCATAAGCTAGACAACCAAAAGCCCTCAAGTGAGAGTAAGATGGGGGAGAACCATGTAAAATTTCATGAGGTGACTTGTGGCGAAGAACTCTGGATGGGAGTCTGTTAATGAGGTAAGTTGCCTGGAGTTCCTCATCCTACTTTTGCTAGAGAGCCTGTTCCATTCTTTCTTGCTCCAAAGTATATGTTCTCTCCTGTTCCCTTTTAGCGAAACAAATGATCGTCTATTAGGCTGTTTTATTAAGATGAAATGCATTTGCAGGGCCAGCAATCAACTCGGGTTAGAAGCAGCAGTCGAAGCAGCAGCTGAGTTATTGAACAAGTCTGTTAAACCTGTTATTGTGGGAGGTCCAAAAGTAAGAGTGGCAAAAGCACAACAGGCATTTGTGGAACTTGCTGATGCATGTGGCTATCCAATTGCAGTAATGCCATCTGGCAAAGGACTGGTGCCAGAGTACCACCCTAATTTCATTGGTACTTACTGGGGAGCAGTGAGCTCTAGTTTCTGTGGGGAAATTGTTGAATCGGCGGATGCTTATGTCTTTGTTGGCCCCATCTTCAATGACTACAGCTCTGTTGGATACTCGTTGCTGATTGAAAAAGAGAAGCTGATCGTTGTTGAACCTAATCGTGTGACAATTGGAAATGGCCCCTCCTTTGGTTGGGTTTTCATGACTGATTTTTTGAGTGCATTGACGAAAAAGCTTAAGAAGAATAGCACTGCTTTGGAGAATCATCATCGAATTTATGTCCCTCCAGGTGTTGCCTTAAAACGCGAGAAGGATGAACCGCTTCGAGTCAATATACTCTTCAAGCACATTCAGGTAAATATGAATTGTGATTAACACAGAGCACTTTAGAACTGAAGTGTAAATTCCATTATCAATTGACAGTATAAGTGATTTCATGACGCTACATACAATAGAATGAAAGAGGAATTCATATATTCCATGGAGGTTTTAATTTGTTCCCATTGCTTTTTCGTTCACAGGAAATGCTTAGTGGCAACACTGCGGTGATTGCAGAAACAGGGGACTCGTGGTTTAATTGTCAGAAGTTGCATCTTCCTGAAAACTGCGGGTAAGCTAGACTCTACTTTATTCTAAATTGTTCTTGTGGGGAGCAAATTGAAAATTATTAATGGAAGATTAAGATCAACTTGGTGTCATCTCAATCTCAAAAACAGTTTATGAAGTTTGATTGTACCTGTCCCTTTTCTTTATAATAAGCTTCTACTTTTGTTAAGATAAGTTTATTCAAATACTTGCAGGTTTGAATTCCAGATGCAATATGGATCCATTGGATGGTCAGTAGGTGCCACTCTCGGTTATGCTCAAGCTGCTAAAGATAAACGTATCATTGCCTGCATCGGTGATGGAAGCTTCCAGGTCAGTGTTCATATTAATTGTGAGATCAAATTCTCGACTGTTGTCATTTTCCTTCTACTCAAGATGCGTAGCATGCTTAACATAGAGTGAAATAATTACAATTGTTACTTCAGCTTCTAGCACAGAGTTTCTTTTACTGGAGAGAATGTTAGTTTATATTTTTCTTATATGATCTCCATTTGACTCTTATTGTTTTCATGATGTGAATTATAGAAACATAATTGATAAAGCTCCAACTATTTTCTGCTGTATAGGTTACTGCTCAAGATATATCAACAATGATAAGATGTGCACAAAAAAGCATTAGACTTCTCATCAACAATGGCGGTTATACTATTGAAGTAGAGATTCATGATGGCCCGTATAACGTGATCAAGAATTGGGACTACACTGGTCTTGTGAATGCTATCCACAATGGTGAAGGCAAATGTTGGACTGCAAAGGTCAGTATTTCTGAACACATTGTAACATCTTCCACTACTGCAATTCGAGCAGTTCTCCGTGTGACATGCACCTCAGAAATTGATGGGATAAGTGATTGCAGGTAAAGACAGAAGAGGACCTGACCGAGGCAATAGCAACAGCAACAAGCACACACAAAGACTCCTTGTGTTTCATAGAAGTCTTTGTGCATAAGGATGATACTAGCAAAGAGCTTCTGGAATGGGGATCACGTGTTTCTGCAGCAAATAGTCGTCCTCCTAATCCTCAGTAGCAAGTTATAGCTGTCCAGAATAATATACCAGATGAAGAACATGGATTTCGGTGAGCAGCTGCCCAGGAAAAGGCTTTAGAGTTTGAATGTTTTTCTCAGATAGTTATGGCATGCTTTTGTATTCTAACCCAGAATTTTCATCGTCCATAAAATGTACCATAAATGTCCTATCCTGTTTCAGTTTGTACAAAATAAGACAAACCATCTTCTGTAGCTTCTCAACACTATGAAATTTAAGGATTTGCCCTTATATAACCATAATCTGATCTTGAGATAAAATGTTATAACAATACAGTAATTTAGAAGGATTAAAAGAAAGAGCTCTTAAATCGAAATTTTACTTGCCAACCAACAATAATGCAATAGAAATTTGTTTTCCAGCCTCACCCACCAAACTCGCTTATTTTTTATTAATGGATTCAAACATTCTTTCTCTAATAATTCCTCCTAGTCTTCTCGTAATAATTAACTCGATCTGAAAGATATTTAGAACAAATGCAAGTGCCCACTTCATTAATACTATTTGTACCATTTTTCTGCTTCAAGCCTGACATTGGCATAAATGGGTTCAATAGTTGCACCTGTTTTTCCTCCTCCTCCTAAGAATCTTGGTCGCTTTACATTTCTCACGTGGCTGCCACCTTTTATGTTCAATAGGCAAATATCCCCACAAATTCCACATAAATTGAAATTTCTCGAGGACTAAGCAAAATAAAACAGCCAACAATGCTTTCTTCCCATCAAAAAACAAGGAAAATTTAAGAAAAAAAAGAGAATTAAACATCTTAAAAGAAGCATATGTTTTCCTTAATTTTAATGTGAGCATGCTAGTTGTTTAGCACAAAGTTCTCGTACACTTTATAAGCATAAATCAATTAAAATCAATGGAGGGCCAATCATAGCAGATCGTAATAAACCGAAAGACCAAAAAAAATAAAACGTAAGAGACAATAGTTATTGGTTAAGGGGAGGAGGGTAGAGATCTTTTATTGATGAGATCGATTTGGTCTGCCTCTCCATGGAGAGGTTCAGAGCCTTACAATGATATATATTCTCTTCTTTTAGAAGTGGAGGTGAAGAAGAAGAAGCAGCCCCCCTTTTAGGGTTCTTTCTCTTAGTATTTATAGCTGTGAACCTTGCCAGCTGGCGCTGGGCGGTTGTGGCCACGTCGAGAGGACGCCTTCATGAGGGCGGATAGGTTATGACCTTGTTGATCCAATCGGGCAACCTTATTAACAAATGGTCGTACCATTTGTTAATAATAAATGGATTTAAAAATGGGTTGGTTCCGTTAATTATCGTGGAGTCAAGTTTTGACCCATACAGTTAGTCCCTCCGCTTATTGAGATCGGGATCCGGCCGATCTCGATGAACGGACTTTGCCGAGTATAGTTCAAGAAATTCAGAGGGGGGGATCGAACACCGTTTTGGTCGTGACATAGGATGGCCGTGGTCGTTTATACATTGGAGATTATAATGTCGAAATCGATGGCCTTATCCATTTTGTATTGACGGTCTTGGCCATAGTGAAGTCAATGGTCCGGGCCGTATTCGAATTTGATGACCCCAGTCGTACTTTGTCGAGAGCCCTAACCGTTTACATATGGGGGATGACCGCAGCCGTTTATACTTTGAAGATGGTCGTAGCCATTTAGACTTTGACGATGGCCGTAGCCGTTTATATTTTGGAGATGGCCGTAGCCATTTATACTTTGAAGATGGCCGTAGCCATTTACACCTTGAAGATGGCCGTAGCCATTTATACTTTGTAGATGGCCGTAGCCACTTTTACCTTGAAGGTGTCCGTAGCCATTTATACTTTTGAAGATGGCTGAAGCCGTTTATATTTTGAAGATGGTCGTAGCCATTTATACTTTGAAGATGATCGTAGCCATTTTTACCTTGACGGTGGCCGTATCCATTTATACTTTGGAGATGGTCGTAGCCATTTATACTTTTGAAGATGGCCGTAGCCGTTTGTAGTTTGAAGATGTCCATAGCCATTTATACTTTGAAGATGACCGTAGCCATTTCTACCTTGAAGGTGGCCGTAGCCATTTATACTTTGGAGATGGCCATAGTCATTTATACTCTTGAAGATGGCCGTAGCCGTTTATATTTTGGAGATGGTCGTAGCCATTTTTATTTTGGAGATGGCCGTAGCCATTTATACTCTTAAATGGCCGAAGCCGTTTATATTTTGGAGATGGCTGTAGCCATTTTTATTTTGGAGATCGCCGTATCCATTTATACCTTGAAGGTGGCCGTTGCCATTCATACTTTGGAGATGGCTGTAGCCATTTATACTTTTGAAGATGGCCTTAGCCGTTTATATTTTTGAAGATGGTCGTAGCCGTTTATACTTTAAAGATGGCCGTAGTCATTTTTATCTTGAAGGTGGCCGTAACCATTTATACTTTGGAGATGGCCATAGCCATTTATACTTTTGAAGATGGCCATAGCCATCTATATTTTGGAGATGGCCGTAGCCATTTTTATTTTGGAGATGGCCGTAGCCATTTATACCTTGAAGGTGGCCGTAGCCATTTATACTTTGGAGATGGCCGTAGCCATTTATACTTTTGATGATGGCCGTAGCCATTTATATTTTGGACATGGCCGTAGCTGTTTTTATTTTGGAGATGGTCGTAGCCATTTATACCTTGAAGGTGGTCGTAGCATTCATACTTTGGAGATGGCTATAGCCATTTACACTTTTGAAGATGGCCATAGCCGTTTATATTTTTTAAGATGGTCGTAGCCGTTTATACTTTGAAGATGGTCGTAGCCATTTTTACCTTGAAGGTGGCCGTAGCCATTTATATTTTGGAGATGGTCGTAGCCATTTATACTTTTGAAGATGGTCGTAGCCATTTATATTTTGGAGATGGCCGTAGCCATTTTTATTTTGGAGATGGTCGTAGCCATTTATGCCTTGAAGGTAGTCGTAGCCATTTATACTTTGGAGATGGCCGTAGCCATTTATACTTTTGAAGATGGTCGTAGCCACTTTTACTTTGAAGGCAGCCGCAACCTTTTTCAACCGAGACTGTATCTCCGACGACCTTTGGCCTCATAAGGTCTTAACCTTATTCTCGACAGTCGAGTTGTATGCCGTACGATCGAAAAGAGTATGGGTGCGCCTGACGCGTAGCTTGGCGAGGTCCAAAGTTTGAAGGTGTACTGAACGCCCTTTCAATAATCTCAGGCCGTTATAACCGTTTCGAAGGCAAAGCGTGAGTTGGTGGTTGAAAAGTCCTTTCGTGGTGCTTGTCATAGTGGCACACGTTTCTCTAGGTCTGAACCACAAAGGGGTTTTGCCTTAGAGTTTTTCAGGAAGGTGTGTTAGCCCCTTTATGACTTTGGTCGTGGTAACGTCGATGGCCTTGACCATGACGACGTTGATGGCCTTGGCCAAGTAAATGACTTCGATTGTTGTCGGGTCGTTTACTTGCCTTAGTCAAAAACTAGGTAGGCTGTTAGCATCGATGGCCTTAGCCATAATTACACGCTTTTTGTTTTATTGTTTTCCTTTACTCAGTATGAGCAAGCTGTAGCCATTATTTGGAGAGGGCGGCATATAGCCTTAACGACATATAGCCGTAGTCCCAGTTCGGCGTGGTAAAACCGCTGGTAGTGGCCTTGCAATTCGACTTGGGCTGAACTTTTGCATCCTGAATCTTAGTTCGAGTTAGGCGTACTTACTTGAATGGCGAGGTGCTTAACTCGTTCCTTCGTTTGTTGAGGAACAGGCCTTGCTGCGTCCAATGGTAGGTGCGTTTGGCATGAGTCTTAATTCAACCTGTAGTTGAATTTTTGGGCGAGGGCACGTAGCCTGATTCGTTGTTCAATCGTAGTTGAGTCTTGGCATTCTTGATGGCGAAGACACATGGCCTGAGCCCCAGTTCAACTCTTAGTTGAACTTTTTAGGCAAAGGAACGTAGCCTAAGTTGTTGTTCAACCGTAGTTGAATCTTGCTTTCTGATGGCGAAGGCACAAACCCTGAGTCCCAGTTCAACCTGTAGTTGAATGTTTGGGCGAGGGCACGTAGCCTGAGTCGTTGTTCAACTGTAGTTGAGTCTTGTCATTCTTGATGGCGAAGACACATGGCCTGAGTCCTAGTTCAACTCTTTAGTTGGACTTTTTGGGCGAAGGCACGTAGCCTGAGTTGTTGTTCAACCGTAGTTGAATCTTGCAATTTCTGATGGCGAAGGCACATATCCTGAGTCCCAGTTCAACTCTTAGTTGAAATTTTTGGGCGAAGGCATGTAGCCTGAGTTGTTCTTCAACCGTAGTTGAATATTGCAATTTCTGATGGCGAAGGCAAATAGCCTGAGTCCCAGTTCAACTCTTAGTTGAACTTTTTGGGTGAAGGCACGTAGCCTGAGCTCTTGTTCAACCGTAGTTGAATCTTGCAATTACTGATGGCGAAGGCACATAGCCTGAGTTGTTGTTCGACCGCAGTTGAATCTTGCCATACTTGATGGCGAAGCCACATTGCCTGAGTCCCAGTTCAAATCATAGTTGAATTCTTGGGCGAAGGCACATAGTCTGAGTCGTTGTTCAGCCGTAGTTGAACCTTTGCAATTTTAGATGGTGAAGGCGCATAGCCTGAGTAAGTCACGTAGCCTGAGTGAGGAACAGAGCCAGTTCAACTCATAGTTGAACTTTTTGTTGAAGGCGCATGGCCTGAATCTTGTGACGTCGGCGTTTGAGAGCAGAAGCTCAGTTTTGATTCAAGATCTTGAGCAGCCCATGGGTGCTCTTCCCGATTGGGATATGTAGGCTTGAGGTGACTCTTGGTTCGAGATATGTTCGTGCTGATTTCCGGCCAGATCTCGCATTAGGGATGCAGGGGTGCCCTACAGAGATCCTCCCTCGAAGGGGGGGGGGGGTCTGCTTATTCTTCTTCTTCTTCTTTCGCTTTCTCGGAAAGGGGGAGGGGGAGGGAATAGGCTTCGGGTTCTTGCCGAAGTTTTTTAGTTCCCTTCACCTACTGTTTGGCTCGTTTGAGCTGAGTTGCTTTCCCTTTTGGTTGTTTCCTTTCCTTTTTGGTCTGAGGATGAACTACTCGATTCTGCTATGAAATTCCCACAGACGGCGCCAAATTGTTTAGCTCAAAGTTCTCATACACTTTATAAGCATAAATAAATTAAAATCAATAGAGGGCCAATCATAGCAAATCCTAATAAACCGAAAGACAAAACGAATAAATGTAAAAGACAATAGTTATTGGTTAAGGGGAGGAGGGTAGAGATCTTTTATTGATGAGATCAATTTGGTCTGCCTCTCCATATAGAGGTTCAGATCCATATAATGATATATATATTCTCTTCTTTTAGAAGTGGAGGTGAAGAAGAAGAAGCAACCCCCTTTTAGGGTTCTTTCTCTTAGTATTTATAATTGCGAACCTTGCCAGCTGGCGTTGGGCGGCCGTGGCCACGTCGAGAGGACGCCTTCATGAGGGCGGATAGGTTATGACCTTGCTGATCCAATCAGGTAACCTTATTAACAAATGGCCGTACCATTTGTTAATCATAAGTGGACTTAAAAACGGGTTGGTTCTGTTAATTATCGTGGAGTCAAGTTTTGACCCATACACTAGTAATAGTTAGTTTGCCAACGATCACTGATGCCTAAGCAAGTGAAATTAAAGCTCTAGCGAGGTTTGTATATTACTGCAAATATTGATATTCTGTGTCAAACTTGTCAATAATTTGCCAACGCTTATGATTTTGGTAATATGTTGGGAACGCCTTCTCTTTAATGGCCCTAGAAATTAAATCAGCCACATGAATGAGAAGTTGCTTTTCTATCACCCATCATTGCTGAACGGAAAGACACATATGAAATCCCAAACACCACGGGGTCACTACATATGTGTCGGGTGTAATTTGTATGTTAAGCGTTTTTTTGTAATAAAAGACATTTATTCATAACATAAGATTAGTGTTGGAAACACGTTCTCAAGACTTTATACTAAAACGTGTGTTCTTATATGTAGGTTTTGATGAATGACAAACAAGCGCAAATTGATATATGACGAAGTTCAAGTACAAGCGCACAATTGGTGGATAACGAGATTCAAGCACAATACAAAGTTTTATAGTTTAAATGAGTCGTTCTTAATTGTGATCTTGATCCGACAACTTGACTCATGACATGGCATCTCTCGTAAAACTATTTTTACAAAATCATGCGTATTTAATTTAATGCTACATGATTTTAAATCATGCATATTTACTTTAGTCAAAATGATTTTTAAACATGCCTCTAAAATCTGGACTAAGATAATCGATTATGTACTTATGATAATCGATTATGTTAAGCCAAGACTGCATGACAATCGATTGTGAACTAATGACAATCGATTGTGTTAAGGCAGTGAGCATCAGGTTTTTCAAACCTGCATGACAATCGATTGTGAACCTTATGACAATCGATTGTGATGAGGCAGTGTACATCAAAGTTTTTCAAAACTCAGAATAATCGATTGTGAAGCTAATGACAATCGATTGTGAAGAAACAGTGTCCATCATATTTTTCAAAGTCACAGAATAATCGATTGTGAACATATGACAATCGATTGTGTTGAGGCAGTGTCTTCTAGACTTTTTCAAAGTTATAAAATAATCGATTGTGAGTATATAACAATCGATTGTCACGAGGCAGTGTCTAAAATGATTTTCAAAGTCTGATAAATAATCGATTGTTAACATTGCACAATCGATTGTGAAGCTGACCGTTGTCTAAAGTTTTCAAATACCGTCAGGTAATCGATTGTTGATTTTGTACAATCGATTGTTGAAATTAAAATCTGGAAAAGATTTTTTGAATGTTGCTGAATAATCGACTGTTGATTTTGTACAATCGATTGTTGAAATTAAAATCTGGAAAGGATTTTTTGAACGTTGCTGAATAATCGATTATTGATTTTGTATAATCGATTGTGTTACGTAAAATCTGGAAATGATTTTTTGAACATTACCAATAATCGATTGTTGATCTTGGACAATCGATTGTTAAGCGTAAAATCTGGGATTGATTTCTGGAACGATTGGCAAACAATCGATTGTGACTTCTTGACAATTGATTGTCACACAGTAAAATCAGCAACTCTTAGTTGGCAATTAGGCAACGATAATGCCAAGTTTTTCAACTATAAATACAGCTTCATTTCAGTGTTTTAAACACAATAACTCACAACAACTGATCATACAATTGCTATAAGCTTGCATACTCTATTGCTAATCATTTTATATTCATTACATAAGTTTTGAGAGCCATATTCTTGTCCAAAGTTGTTGTGATGTTGAGCTTACTTCTTTTACTCATATCTACTCATTAAGGAGTGTATTGTTTGAGTGTTTAGTGTTTTGTACACTTGTAAGAGAATTGTGATTCTCTTGTTGTAAGGAACTTGTGTTTCCTTGGTTGAAGTCTTGGAGTGTTGTATCTCCGAGCAAAGGTGTTAAGGCGTGTGTCCTTAAGTTGTAAAGGTTTGTTGAGCACCCGTAAGCTTGACAAGTTAGTGGAAAATCTCGAGAGAGTCTCTCGGGGACTGGACTAGCCACGTGTTGTGGTGAACCAGAATACATCGGTGCGTACTTTATTATTTATCGCACTTATTTACTTCCTGCAATTTTTAATTCCGCAAGTTTACGCTAATTTTTATTATAACGCTATTCACCCCCCCCCCTCTAGCGTTAAGCGTATTATCTAACAATTGGTATCAGAGCCCAACTCTCTGAAGACTTAACAGTTTGAGAGAACCATCCATGGCTTCTACTCGTGACTCTTTTGCAGGAATTGATGAAGGACAATGCTCCACACGACCACCTCTATTCAACGGTACAAACTATATGTACTGGAAGGAGAGGATGAAAATCTTTGTTCAAGCAAACAACTTTCATATCTGGAAGGTGATAACAAAGGGAAATTAAATTCCAACCAAAAAGGTTGAAACCGAATGGGTTCCCAAGTCCGAAGAAGAATATGATGCGGCTGATATCCGAAAGGTGCAAAATAATGCTAAAGCAATTAATTTATTATATTGTGATGTAAATGCTGACGATTATAGGAAAATATCGTGTTGCACAACGGCGAAGGAAATGTGGGACAAGCTGGAAATTACGTACGAAGGTACGGACCAGGTAAGGGAAGCCAAAATTGATTTCCTAACCCATGCTTATGAATTATTTCACATGAAGGAAGGTGAAAAGGTGGATGAAATGTTTGAACGATTTTCAATAATCGTAAATGATCTACATGCTCTCAAGAAGACATTCACGGACAGAGAACTTGTTCGAAAAATTCTTAGAAGTCTCACTCCGGCATGGCGATCAAAGGCCGACGCAATCCAAGAATCCATTGGCGTCTCAAATGTCACCATCGACGCATTAAGAGGTAACCTTAAGACTTATGAGTCTACTATACTTAACCCTCTTGTTGATGATCAAAGGAGGCAAAGAATAGCGCTTAAGGCAAGCACAAGCCAACCTCAAGTTGATGAGGACGGAGATAACGAGTTTGGACTCGTCATCAAAAGATTTCAAAAGTTCATGCGAAAGGAGTATGAACGAAAGGGCAAAAAGCAAGGCGAACAAATAAAGTGCTATGAATGCGGTGAAACCGGGCACATCAAATCAAATTGCCCAAACATCAAAAAGGAGAAGAAACCTTTTAAGAAGCAACGTGCATACATTTCTTGGGGAGGAGACTCCGGAGATGAGTCAAGCGAAGAAGAAGAAGACGAAGCCGCAAACCTTTGTCTTATGGCGCAAGAAGACAAGCAAGATGAGTTATGTCAAATCTCTTCTAAAAACTTCTTTACTCTTGAGGAAATGCGAACTGCTTTTGATGAGCTATATACTGAATTTATTAAGGCTTCAAAACTGTCAAGAGCATAAAAGAAAATGCTTCTCTAAAAGAAAAAGATTTTCAAAAACAGCTTTCTTTGAAAGAAAAGGATTTAGAAAAACTGGTTTTAGAAAATGAGAAGCTGAAAGAAGAAAATAAGTTTTTCGGAAAAAGAAGCGCCGACAAGCCCGAAAATTCTATTAAAAATTGTTCTTCTTGCATGCATCTCAAAAATGAGGTAGATAGACTTAAAGGTACCTTAGATAAGTTTAGTTCTTCCCACAAAAATTTGAATAAGGTCCTTGTTAATTTGAAATCAACCAAGCATGGCATAGGCTTTAAGAATGAGCCTAAAGAAAAGGTTGAAGCCAAACCCCAACCACCTAAGGCTCAACCTAGGATTAATAAAACAAATGCTTATCCTAGAAATAGCAATCCTAGAACAAATATGCATGCTAGACCAAATTTTGAACATTTTAGAAGACCTAGAAATGACTTACCACCTAGAAATGACTACCCTAGAAATGATGCATATTCTAGGCCAAACACTAGAAGGAGTTTTGAACCTTTTAGAACATCTAGACATGACCATTACTCTAGAAATGCTGCTCATTTTAGAACTAATAGTAGGAGAAATGGTTCTCATGAAATGCGCAATAGTCATAATGAAAATAGAGTAAATCATTTTCGTCCATCAAGTTACTATGAACATAGAAGGATGCATAACCCCAACGTGACTTGTCATTATTGTAGACGCATTGGTCATATTGCTCCTGCATGCTTTACACGACATAGACATATCACTCAATCGCATCATTATAATATGCCTAACCCTCAAGGACCCAAAATGGCATGGGTACCTAAAACGCATTAACTTGTTTTGTAGGTATGTTTGAAGGGATCAAGTGTACTATGGTACCTTGATAGTGGATGCTCCAAACATATGACGGGAGACGAATCCAAATTCCTTCAACTAGAACACAAAGAAGGAGGAAGTGTGATTTTTGGGGATAACAATAAAGGAAAGATTATTGGCATCAGATCGGTCGGTAAGGATGAAAATTCCTCTATTAAGCATATATTACTTGTGAAAGGTTTAAAGCATAATCTCTTGAGCATAAGTCAATTATGTGACAAGGGAAATCTTGCCCTATTTGATTCGGATGAATGCTTAGTGTTTAGACGTAGTGATTTTAAAATTATCCTTCGTGGTTTTAGAGTGGATAATATTTATATGGTTGATCTTGCTAATTCCTCACCCGAATATGTTGATTGTCTTATGAGTAAAGAGGATGATACTTGGCTATGGCATCGTAGAGTAGCACATATCAACATGCATCTTTTGAACAAATTGATTTCTCAAAACTTAGTTATTGGTCTTCCCAATTTAAAATTTGAAAATGACTCTATTTGTGATTCATGTCAAAAAGGGAAGCAAACAAAAGCATCTTTCAAATCCAAAAATACTGTTTCAACTTCTAGACCATTGCAGTTGCTTTACATGGATTTATTTGGACCATCTCGCATTGAAAGTCTAGGAAGAAATCGTTATGCTTTTGTGATTGTTGATGATTATTCTAGATTTACTTGGACTTTATTTCTTGCCAATAAAAGTGATGCTTTTCAGAATTTTAAATATTTTCTTAAGCGTGTTCAAAACGAAAAGGAAACAATCGTCACTTCAATTAGAAGTGATCATGGGGGAGAGTTTGATCACAATCTCTTTGCGGACTTTTGTGACGAACTCGATATCAAGCATACCTTTTCCGATCCACGTACACCACAACAAAATGGGGTGTTGGAAAGGAAAAATAGGTGTCTCGAAGAGATGGCTAGAACCATGCTCGAAGAGGCCAAGATTCCCAAACATTTTTTGGCGGATGCCGTGAGTACCGCATGCTACGTCTTAAATAGAGTAGTCATAAGGCCTATACTCATGAAAACTCCCTATGAACTCTATAAGGGAAGGAAACCAAATATCTCCCATCTTAGAGTATTCGGTTGTAAATGTTTTATTCATAACAATGGCAAAGATCAATTGGGAAAATTTGATGCTAAGTCCGCTGAGGGAATTTTCATTGGTTATTCTTCACGTAGCAAAGCATATAGGGTTTTTAATAAAAGAACCGAAACTGTGGAGGAATCCCCTCATGTTGTATTTGCCGAAAATAATGCTCGCTTGGCGAGAAAGGATTCCGGTTTTGATCTTGCAGGTATTTTAGATAGCTTGAAAAACAAAATACAAGAGGAAACGCCTAAGGAAAATCAAGACGAAATTTTGAAACAACCAACGGAGGAAGCGCCACCATTGGAGAATGAAACGAAAACGCCTAACGAGTGGAGGACAATCAAGGATCACCCTCTCGAACAGGTAATTGGCTACGTCGGAGAAAAGGTAAGTACCCGAAACTCCCTTAAAAACACCTTAGGACATACTGCTTTTGTGTCTCAAATTGAACCAACAACCATCTCCGAAGCAATTGGGGATGAATTTTGGACCTTGGCAATGCAAGAGGAGCTTAACCAATTCAAACGGAATGACGTTTGGGATTTGGTGCCAAGACCCGAAAATCATACCATAATTGGTACGAAATGGGTTTTTCGAAACAAACTAGATGAAAATGGTGTAATCACTAGAAACAAAGCTAGGCTTGTAGCAAAAGTCTATAATCAAGAAGAGGGTATTGACTATGAAGAAACATATGCTCCCGTAGCTAGATTAGAAGCTATTCGTCTATTGCTCGCTTTTGCCTCTTCTATGAATTTCAATTTATATCAAATGGATGTGAAAAGTGCTTTTCTAAATGGTGTTATTCAAGAAGAAGTTTATGTTGAACAACCCCCCGGTTTTGAAGATTTTAAATCTCCCGATCATATTTTCAAACTCAAAAAGGCTCTCTATGGTTTAAAACAAGCTCCCCGAGCTTGGTATTAAAGATTGAGTAAATTTCTATTGGAAAATGATTTCATTAGGGGGAAAGTTGACACCACCTTTTTTGTTAAGCATAAAAACAATGATATTTTATTAGTTCAAATATATGTGGATGATATCATATTTGGTGCTACTAACAATGTCTTATGCAAGGAATTTTCCGATTTAATGACAAGAGAATTTGAGATGTCTATGATGGGTGAGTTAACATTCTTTTTGGGATTACAAGTAAAGCAAATGAAAGAAGGTACGTTCATTTGCCAAGCCAAATATTGCAAAGAATTGCTGAAACGATTTGAAATGAACAATGCAAAAGCAATGGCGACTCCCATGAGCACATCCGATCATCTAGACATAGATGAGAAAGGTAAGGAAGTCGACACTAAGAAGTATCGAGGTATGATTGGCTCTCTTCTCTATCTTACTGCTAGTCGTCCGGACATCATGTTTAGCGTGTGGTTATGCGCCCGTTATCAATCGTGTCCGAAGGAGTCTCACCTTACTGCGGTAAAACGGATTATGAAGTACCTTGTTGGTACTACAAATGTGGGCCTATGGTACCCCAAAGGTTCTTCATGCCAACTCGTTGGCTATTTCGACTCCGATTTTGCTGGATGCAAATTGGACCACAAGAGCACTAGTGGCACTTGCCATTTGCTCGGTAGCTCTCTCGTTTCTTGGTTTAGCAAGAACAAGTAAATGTTGCGTTGTCCACAACCGAGGCTGAATATGTAGCCGCGGGGAGTTGTTGCGCTCAAATCCTCTGGATGAAACAACAACTCTTGGACTATGGCCTAAGTCTTGATCATATCCCTCTTAGATGTGATAATACTAGTGTCGTATGCTTGACGAAGAACCCCGTTCTTCATTCGCGAACAAAACACATTGAAGTTAGACATCATTTTATAGGAGATCACGTTCTCAAGGGCGATGTCGAAATCGAATTTGTTGAAACCAAAGACCAATTGGCCGACATCTTTACTAAGCCCTTAGAGAAAGAGTCCTTCTTCCGAATTCGTAGTGAACTCGGGATTCTTGACTCCACGTTGATCTAAGTCATGCATTGCATCTTTTTATTTTACATGATTTCTAACTTGAGTGTCGGAGACGTCTAACGAATTTTTGCAGGTATCACCCTAAAGGTAGGGGGAATTATAAAGCATGACGCGCAATAATCGAGTCTTCTTCAGAAACATCGGTTTCTGTCGTCTAATAATCGTTTATCTCGTATCAATAATCGATTGTTCTGCTATTACTTGAGTTATTGTACTCTCTTTAAGTAATCACGTTTTCTTTCCAATAAATAAACAAGTTTTATTTACATCTTTGGCATCTTCTTATATTATTTTTGCTAATGGCAAAAAGGGGAAGATAACGGGTATGCACTCTCAATATTTATAAGCTTAAATTGAGGGGGAATACATATATTGAGGGGGAACAAATGCATGTCTTGAATCGTCATTATAAATTGTATAAGTTGCATATCCCGCTTAAAGTTTGCCATTATCAAAAAGGGGGAAATTGTTGGAAACACGTTCTCAAGGCTTTATACTAAAACGTGTGTTCTTATGTGTAGGTTTTGATGAATGACAAACAAGCGCAAATTGATATATGACGAAGTTCAAGTACAAGCGCACAATTGGTGGATAACGAGATTCAAGCACAATACAAAGTTTTATAGTTTAAATGAGTCGTTCTTAATTGTGATCTTGATCCGACAACTTGACTCATGACATGCCGTCTCTCGTAAAACTATTTTTACAAAATCATGCATATTCAATTTAATGCTAAATGATTTTAAATCATGCATATTTACTTTAGTCAAAATGATTTTTAAACATGCCTCTAAAATCTGGACTAAGATAATCGATTATGCTTATGATAATCGATTATGTTAAGCCAAGACTGCATGACAATCGATTGTGAACTAATGACAATCGATTGTGTTAAGGCAGTGAGCATCAGGTTTTTCAAACCTGCATGACAATCGATTGTGAACCTTATGACAATCGATTGTGATGAGGCAGTGTATATCAAAGTTTTTCAATACTCAGAATAATCGATTGTGAAGCTAATGACAATCGATTGTGAAGAGACAGTGTCCATCAGATTTTTCAAAGTCACAAAATAATCGATTGTGAACATATGACAATCGATTGTGTTGAGGCAGTGTCTTCCAGACTTTTTCAAAGTTATTAAATAATCGATTGTGAGTATATAACAATTGATTGTCACGAGGCAGTGTCTAAAATGATTTTCAAAGTCTGATAAATAATCGATTATTAACATTGCACAATCGATTGTGAAGCTGACCGTTGTCGTAAAGTTTTCAAATACCGTCAGGTAATCGATTGTTGATTTTGTACAATCGATTGTTGAAAATAAAATCTGGAAAAGATTTTTTGAACGTTGCTGAATAATCGATTGTTGATTTTGTACAATCGATTGTTGAAATTAAAATCTGGAAAGGATTTTTTGAACGTTGCTGAATAATCGATTATTGATTTTGTATAATCGATTGTTTTACGTAAAATCTGGAAATGATTTTTTGAACATTACCAATAATCAATTGTTGATCTTGGACAATCGATTGTTAAGCGTAAAATCTGGGATTGATTTCTGAAACGATTGGCAAACAATCGATTGTGACTTCTTGACAATCGATTGTCACACAGTAAAATCAGCAACTCTTAATTGGCAATTAGGCAACGGTAATGCCAAGTTTTTCAACTATAAATACAGCTTCATTTCAGTGTTTTAAACACAATAACACACAACAACTGATCATACAATTGCTATAAGCTTGCATACTCTATTGCTAATCATTTTATATTCATTACATAAGTTTTGAGAGCCATATTCTTGTCCAAAGTTGTTGTGATCTTGAGCTTACTTCTTTTACTCATATCTACTCATTAAGGAGTGTATTGTTTGAGTGTTTAGTGTTTTGTACACTTGTAAGAGAATTGTGATTCTCTTGTTGTAAGGAACTTGTGTTTCCTTGGTTGAAGTCTTGGAGTATTGTATCTCCGAGCAAAGGTGTTAAGGCGTGTGTCCTTAAGTTGTAAAGGTTTGTTGAGCACCCGTAAGCTTGACAAGTTAGTGGAAAATCTCGAGAGAGTCTCTCGGGGACTGGACTAGCCACGTGTTGTGGTGAACCAGAATAAATCCGTGCGTACTTTATTATTTATTGCACTTATTTACTTCCTGCAATTTTTTAATTCCGCAAGTTTACGCTAATTTTTATTATAACGCTATTCACCCCCCCCCTCTAGCGTTAAGCGTATTATCTAACAATTAGTAGTCATTACAACATGAGATTAGTCTAGGCCACTCAGTGCCTATCTCATCTCTATCAAAAGCGGAAATAGAAAATACAGGCGGATAATAGTACATTTCTAAATTAGCAAAAGAGTCCAAACTGCATCCATGCTTAACTAAGGCGTCCGTTACCCCATTAGCTTCTCTGAATGCATGCTTCACTGGTGGCAACCCCACCTCAGATAATAGGGACCTGCAATCATCAATAATATTTTGGTAAATCACATTTTCATTTTTAAACAAGTTAATGAGGTGCTGGCAGTCCGTTTCAATGACTAAATGAGTTAGACTATTCTGAATGGCTAGTTGAAGACCCTGTAAAAGGGACATGGCCTCCATTTTAATATTTGTTGAATTGGCGAAGCCTTTACTAAATCCTAGAATCCATTTTCCTCTACTGTCTCTGAAGACTCCCTCTGTACCTCCCTTTCATGGGTTACCAAGGCATGAACCATCTATGTTTAGTTTGAAGGACCCCAGGTCTGGAGGTTCCCATTTCACGAGGATATTTCTTTTAGGTGTGCTAATAGGGCTCCATTTGCTAAGGAATAGGAATTCTTGAGCGCTATTGATTGCTTTTTTGATGCTGGGGTATAGGCTACTAGTGTGGTAGATTCTTTCATTTCTAGTAGTCCATAAATACCAAAGGATAAAAGGTAAGAATATAAGCCACGTGATAAATTGATTATAATGCTTGTTTGATCTAAGCTGTTGTTTTAACCAGTGTAAGGTGGAGCGTTCATTGTCTAATGATCGATAGTTGTGCTTTATGTGACATTGTCTCCATATTTCGTGTGAGAAAGTGCAGAAGGAGAGCATGTGTTTTATGTCTTCCTTTTCAGTCCCACATATGGAGCAAATGTCAGATGTGCAGATATTTCGTTTAGCTAGAAAGGTAACGGTTGGTATCCTATTGATTGTTAGCAACCACATGAAGTATTTTATTTATTGAGTGTGTTGCATTTCCAAAGCCATATGTAGTCAAGTTTGTCTTCCTTTTCCCGCGTGTCTTGTATAGTGACAAGATCATATGCTGCCTTAACTGAGTAGGAATTATGTCCTGGTGTGTTCCAGGATATCCTATCGTATCCCGGTTGGGATTTTTGTGTATAAGTGTTGTGAATTTTGAGGATTTGATCTTCAGGAAGATCGAAGGAGAGGGATGATAGGTTGAAATACCCATGATGAATGATCGAGCTTACTTTTAGGTCATCTTCCCCTCTTTGGAGAGGGGCATGGATTCTTTTTCTTAGAGTGTTTCTATGGTTTATCCAGCGGTTGTTCCAAAGATTTATGGAGTCCCCATTACCAATAATCAAATTAATCCCTTTTTGGAAAATCTTATTTCCTTTATAAATATTTTTCCAGATATGTGAAGCTCCTGATTTTGGAGTTGGGCAGTCATTTTGCTTAGGATTCTTATCATATTTGCTTTGTAAGACTCTAACCTCAAAGGGTTTTTTTGTTGTTAGTGTATCTCCATGCAAGGCTGGAACTGAAGACTTTGTTTTCTGACTAGCTTTATAGAGACCTAAGCCTTCATAATTTTTAGAACTGGTTACCTTATTCCAATTTAATAGGTGGCACTTTCTTTGTTCCTCCATACTACCCCATAAGAAACTTCCTTGGATGGAGTCAATCTTATTCAGGGTAGCTTTTGCTAGGTCAAAAATTTGCATATTGTGATTGGGAATGGCTGCCAGGGTTGATTTAATGAGAGTGGTTCTTCCTGCTAAGTTTAGCAAACGGTTTTTCCATCCCATTAGCTTATTGTTTAAATTATCAATGATAAATTGGAAGTCCTTTTTGGAATGTCTCTGGTTCGTTATGGGAAACCCCAGGTATTTTCCTATAGAGTTTGAAATTTTCATATTTAAACAATTACTGAATAAAGATTGTTTGTCTTGGGGTGTGTTTTTGGAGAAACCGATACTAGATTTGTTGAAGTTGATAGATTGACCAGAGAATTCACAAAATTTATTCAGAGTGTATATTAGGGAATTGCAGCTTTTTTGATTGGCTTCTATCATAAGAATGAGGTCATCTGCGAAGAATAGATGGAACAGTTGGGACCCTTATTTGACATAGTATGGGGTCCCATCTGTAGCAATCTCCTTCGTGATCAATGAGTCTAGAAAGAATTTCTATGCATATTATGAATAGATAGGGGGATAGGGGGTCCCCTTGTCTAATGCCTCTAGTGAGAGTAAAGAATTCTGTGCTTTAACCATTTATGAGTATAGAGGTGGATGTGAAGGAAACACAGCACATAATGAGCTCAATTAGATCATCAGGGAAGTTGAGAGATTTTAGGGAGAATCTAATAAAGGCCCATTTGTCAAAGGCCTTTTCTAGGTCAATTTTGATCATTATTTTACCCTTACTCCCTTTGGTGTTTTTGAAGTAGTTTTGAACTTCATGCACTATAATGGCATTGTCATAAGCTCTCCTTCCCTTAATAAAGCTTGTTTGGGAGGGATGAATAATATCATTGAGCAAAGGTTTTATTCTATTAACAATAATTTTTGTGACTACCTTATAGGATGTATTACACAGACTAATGGGCCTATATTTCCTTAAGGTTTCAGCATTTTAGTTTTTTGGAATTAAACACACATAGGTAATGTTCATGTTCTTAATCATTTTCCTTTTGGTGAAGGATTCCTTACAGAAGTTAACTAATAGGTTATTGGTAATACCCCAGAATTTTTGATAGAAGAACGGATGGATACCATCCGGTTTTGGTGCTTTCAGTGGTTTAAAGAAGAATAGAGCATTTTTTATTTCCTCCTGATTCAGCTCTTTAATAAGGGAGGTGTGGTCAATTAGTTTGACTGAGGTTATGGCAGGAATATAAGTAAGAATTTTTGCGGAGGAAGTATGATTGGCGGTATAAAGATATTAAAATTTTTTAGTAATGATATGATTGAGCTCTTTTGGGTGATGAAACCAATTCCCAGCCTCGTCTATAATGCTAAAGATTTTATTCTTCCTTCTTCTTTGCAGGGTTGTAAGTTGGAAGAATTTTGTATTTGCATCGCCGTCCTGGATCCACTGGATCCTTGATTTTAGTTTCCAGAATTCTTCCTCTAATTCGAGAATTTTTTGTAGTTCTTCTAGAAGGTTCTCTTCTAAATTAGCCAAGAAAAAACTGGTAGCATATTTGGGGGATTTTTGGATGCCTTCTAATCTAGCATAGATTTCATTCATTTTTTTAAAGATATTACTAAAAGTGTCTTTATTCCAGGCAATGGCTTTAATAGTAAAGTCCTTAATAACATTAATTATATTAAGTTGGTTTGTCCAACATAGATTTTATGCGAAAAATATTATTGCATAGAGACCCTTAAAGGTGGTATGAGAGAGCCACATAGATTTTATGCGAAAAATATTATTGCTTCGACCAGGTTTTTTAATTAGGTTCAAATGTATAGGGCAGTGGTCGGAGTGAGTTCTTACTAGGTGTTTAACACATGCTTCAGGGAATGTACTAATCCAATCACTGTTGGCTACAAACCTATCTAGTCTTTCCATTATAAGGGCCTTTTATTTCCTTTTCTTTTATTAAGCCAGGTATATTTAGGGCTTTTGTAACCTAGATCTAAAAGGTTACAGGAGTTAAGGCAGTTGATAAATTTAGATATTCTATAATTATTGACTGGGAGTCCGCCAAATTTTTCACTTGCTATGGTGACTTCGTTAAAGTCTCCAAAAACTAACCAAGGGCCTTTATAATTGCCTGCTACTGTTTTTAGGTTGTTCTATAAGATAATTCTTTCTTCAAGTAAACTACTAGCATAAATAATTGAGCATAACCAAGTTTTTGGAAGAGAATTTACCTTAACCATGACATGGATCTCTTGATCTGTGACTCCTATTTGGTCCACAATGACTTCATCACTTTTCCATGTTAGTACCATTCCTCCCGAGTTTCCCTGTGCCACGACCTGTGCTAATCCTGAAAAGCCAAAATCCTCCATAATGACATGATGATCAGAAATTCTTGTTTCCAAAAGAGCCACCACACTTGGTTTATGGTAGTCAAGCATGGATCTAAAAGCTCTTCCAAATTCGGCATTTCCCGTACCGCTGTAATTCCAACAGATAAAACTCATACTTATATTTCTATTGTTTGAACTCATCTCCTGATTGGGAGGGGAGTTCCCCCTGCTCGATGTTCCTTCTTGGTTCATCCAAAAGTTGGAGAACCTTGTCGGGACCAACACCATTGCATATTGGTAAATCCCGGGCGTCCTCAACTTCTTGATAGTTATTGAGTATTTCCTCAACCAATGGGAAACTTAAGATGAATCTTTTTGCTTTTCTTGCTTTGAACACTAGAGTTTTTGGAGACCTTAGCACTCCATGCTCTACTATCCTTTCTGTTGGGTCTTCTTCCTCTTCTTCCTCCTCTTGTCTCGTCGGGCTGGGTGGTTGGACGTTGCATGGGCGCCTGTGGGGCTGTTGGGGAGTTGACGGCAACTTGATAGTTCAATATTGGTGTTTGCATGTTTGGGTTCGAAGCTTGAAGATTCTGGAATAGGAGAGCCGGGTTTGGGGGAGATTGAGAATTTGGGAATAGGGGTGAGTGAGAGTTGAGCAGATTGAGGGCTTGGTGAGGGTTCCATACATGCCGCTGCCAAGTTGGGGATGTCCATGTGGATGGCATGCTTTGGTGATAAGCTAGTGCATGATGAATCCAAGGGTTGTTGATGATATTCCCCATAACAATCCTCATTCCTTTCGATATCATTTGTGCTAAGTAGTTCGGATCTTCTATTTGTATGATTATGTCCTCTCCATTGATCATTAATCTCATGCTCAATCCATGGCCCGTGAGGCCTTGTTCCAATCAGCTTTGGGGAGAGTGGTTTGGTTGTATTGGTAGGGTTGTGAATAGTGTTGGTGTTTGGTGTGGTTGAGGGAGTGTCCTCGCTTGTTTGAAGAAGTGATTGGTTCTTTGTTGTTGTTCCCTTATCCAAACACTCCTTCTTGTCCTCATGTTCCTCATGTGGTGATTGTTTGGTAGTCTTGGCATTATTGTTGTTAGAGTTGTTTTGATATGAGAGAGTGGTAGTGTTCTCCTTGCCGTGAGAGTTGTTTAAAAAATTTAGGTGATTTAATGCTTGATCCACTGGAGAATTAAAATTACTTGGCTCATTTATGGGGGAAGAGTACTTTACGGCTGAAGTTTTGACAAGCAACTCGTTTTGACTAGAACATATGGTTATAATGGGATAGTTTGATGTGAAGGATTGTTTGGTGAAAGGTTGGAAAATCTATTATTGGTTTGAGTATGGTTGTTGATGTTTTTAGACAATGTGGAGTTTAGGTGTTGACCTAGTGCTAGGTTATTAATTGAGGTGACTTCATAACCTTTTGGAGAATGCTTTTGTCTAGGTTTTTTGTGTCTTGGATGATTAGTATATGTGATGGCAGAGGCTCTTGGGAGGGGCGGATTGTGTATTAGTTTTTTGAGAGAATTTGGTTATTGTCTAGTGGCTTAATACCGTTAGCTAAGGTTTTGGGGGCATGATTGGCGTGGGGTTGAGTTTGGCTGATAGCAGCCCTGGTTTGGGCATCAAAACCCAATCCAGTTGGGTTATGCTTTGGACCAGCGGGCTCTTCGTTGATGGGGTCTTCTGTGACATGCTCACTCTGAGGTTTGGGCAAAGGTTTAGGGTGTTGTAGATAAGGTGAGTCTTGCATGGCTACTGTGTACGTTGAGTTTCCAGTGTTCCCTATATCGTTTCTCTTCTTTTTCTTGTGATAAGAGACAATAGTCCAATTTTCAACTTTGGTAGTAACAGTCTCAATGTCCTGGGGTGGTTTGTTGGGGTCCTTAGGTAGGTTTTCTAATTTGTTTGTCTCCCTCATTTTACTCGGACATGCTAGTGAGTTCTGGCTCAATCGTCCGCAGTTCGTACATAGTATGTTAAACCCCTCGTAAGTAATTTTTTGGTAGTGTTTGCCTAGTATTATATGCGTTTTTAACGATTTTTTGATTGGAACTAGGATACAAAGATGTGCATATTTCCCCCTACGAGCTGGGGAGGTACAAGCTTCTATGCGTAGAAGTTCTCCTAGTTTGTTCCCTATTTTTTGTAGTATCTCATAGTCGAAGAATTCCGTAGGTAGTTCCGGTAGTCTAGCCCATATGGCCGAGTAAGTTAGCGTAGCTTCCGATGCTACGAACCTAGGCTCCCATTTCCTTACGGTAAGGAATTGGCTACCTATGAACCAAGGACCTTCATGAAGAGCTTTTATATAATTTTCTTGTAAATTAAATTTTATAAGGTAGTAGTCACAACCTAAGTCAATGAGGGAGATAGTTTCCGAGGGTTTCCATATTGCTTGGAGCTTACGTTGAAGAAATTGGTAACCAACTCTTTTTCTAAATACTTTCACAGTAAGAGCGGTTTCTCAGTTTTTATAGAGTCTTTCTTTATCTCTGACGTTATAGGAATGAAAACATCTTCGTCCTCCCCTTCGAGATATGAATAGTCTGTCTCGTCCATGGTAGTTATGTCCATGGTTATGTCGTTTTGAACACATATGTTTGACGCGTTACTAGACGAGAGGTTATTGTTTAGAATGCTTAAGAAAGTTGGTTTCCCGTCGCTAGACTGCGTATCCATTTTTGAACTAGTTGGGTCTGGACTTGTAATAGGATTTGTGATTTGTGGGGAGCTGGGTGGGGGGCTGTTATATTGCTGCTGGAGGCTGCATATGGAGAGGAATCCATGGAGTTATTGTTGATAATGGTAGTAGGCTGTTTGTTCATGGTGAAGGCTGTTTTGAGAAGAGGGAAGAGAGGAAGGGTTCTTATTTAACCTAATAGAGAGAGGCTAGAGACTCTCTCTCTCTAACCCATTTTTTGTATGATAAGCGTTACTTAATAGGTAACCTGATATATATAAATAGTAATTAACCTACTATAACAAGTTAATTATAATCGCAAGTTAAGTGTTGCTCTATCCTGTTTAATGGTGTTGAACAAAGTTCATTGTTATATATGGTGGATAAGACAGACATAACCAAAACTCTGCCTAAATCTTGAAACTCGTGAGCCACATGCTTTCTATGGGAAACTATAGACTCTTTCTAATTGCGAATTTCTAGTTATCACACGCACTTGGTGCGCTTGACTTTCTTCAAAATTCTTTTTTAACCAAGTGTTCAAATGACATTGTTTGGAGTATTCTAACTCAGCAACGACATATATATATATATATATATATATATATATATATATATATATATATATATATATATATATATATATATATATATATATATATATATATATATATATATATATATATATATATATATCTATATATATATATATATATATATATGGATTGTTAGAAAATAGTAGTAGAATATGGGACGAAATAATTAGACCTTGATACTGTAGTCACTGTCCTTAAATTTAAACCTCTCAACTTCATTGTTGCAGGGATTATGGCAGAATTCCTCCGAGATACTATAAAGCCTATGAAATTCGAGTATCAACAATTATCTCGAATTTCCACTAGAACAAACTTTGAGAATTGTAGATTGAACGGGAAGAAGATGGAAAGTTGTTGTTTTTCTTATGATTTTCGTTTTGGAGATGAATGGGATATTTATAAACCCTTTTAGGTGTATGATAGAATTAACAGACTCAATATTTGCCAACAGGCATCTATTGAAACCAATAGTCACATTTTTGAATTTAAAAGAAAACTGTTAAAAACGTTTTTCTGAAATTTTATTAATAAAATAGTAAGTGATTAAAATATTAATTTCGGATTACTTAATTGGTCCAAAGCTAAAGTGTTGAATCTTGACTATTAATAATATAGTCAAATTTTAATTTTTTTTTTAAATATCCTCAAAAATATTCAAACTATATAAGACAAAGAAGTGCTTTTAAACACCTCTTCCTTTCTTTCGTTTTCCGCTAAGGAACAAAACAACTTCTTCTCAAATACTCTCATCAAACACTAACTAATCTAACATGGATAATAATTAATGACGGCGTATGAACCTTTAATCCTTCCTAATTTGTAAAGTTAAAATCAACACTTTAGTACGAAGAAAACCTTGACGAATGCAATCAATGCATGCAATGGTAATGCACCACTGAAGTGGATCAGTAGTGTGCTGCTTTTAAATTGAATGCCTTTGGCATTAGAACTGACAACTATATCACTGCTCATTAGCAAGAGACTTTTGTATGACTATGATGTACCTAAGAAACAACCATTGCTGCTGATGTACCCCGGCCCATTCTTGTGTACTAAGTACTAATTAACTGAAAATGGACAAATCTTTGAAATTTCACTTTCTTTTGTCTCTTTGATTTGATTGCTTGACAGCTACAAGACCAAATACATAACCCCCTTTTCGCATCTTTGTCTTCCTTTCATTAATTCGAGGATTCTTCTTTCTCTTACCTTAGGTCTAAACTATTCATGCTTTTAATCTAAGCCTTGTCATTTTTATTATTTCCTCTTCACCTCTCGTGCCCCTCCAAATTGAGATTATGGAACTTTTGATGAGGTGCTGATCATCCAATTGAGGTAAAATTACACAATAAAAAGAACTTAATTAGGGACAAGAGGGTTATATAATTTGGATAAACATCTGGTACCCAATATAGGAAAGATAATAATATAGGAAATTCTGCATTACGTCGGTCCACTCAGCAGAAATTTCAGCTCCTGAAAAAAGTCAAAAAAGATTCTGGAAAGGGAAGTAGTGAGTCTTAATGAGTAATGCAGTTGCCGTGGGTCAAAGAGCAGAAAATGTTCCCTGCTCCTCTTCCCCTTGAATTCTTGGTGCACTTGAAATCTGCCCTGAGAAACCATCATAAGAAAGGGTCTGAAGTTGTGTGCTCCATGGATCACCACTGATTAGAGGAAAAAGGCTGGACTGAAGGGGTTCCCTATGAGAAATAACCTGGTTTTGACTTAAAACTGATGGGAAATGATGTGCTACTAAACTGAATGAAGAATAATCCTCTCCGTTTCCTGAATTTGAACTGGCAACATTCCCATTCAGACTTCTTTTATATCTAGTCATTTCCAAATTGGAATTGGTGTATATTGGAAATGAACTGGTTAAGAAGCTGTCTTGATGATCACCAGAGGAAAGGATTGTGTCTTCTTGAAAAGACTGGAAATTGAGAAAATGGCCATGTGAGTAACTCTGGTACTCACTCAAAAATGGAATCTTGACACCATCGGCTGATGAAAACAAGCTCACGTTCTGAATTGGGATGTCATAATTCACCTCCTGCTGGTGGTTCTGAACTCCATATTCAGAATTTTGTTGACTAAATCTTGGACTCTGTTCTATACAGCCTTCATCTAAAAGTTGATCAAATGAATACTGGATTTTGGCATTAAGTTTAGGAAACTTACCAAGAGCATCAATTGCAACCTTAGCTTCTTTAATCAGCCAATCAATGGCCTCACTTGGACGGTCGTAGCCAAGCCTATCTTGCACATCATAGAACTGAATTGCAGTGTTTGGTGAAAGCCTAACTCGTCTGTCTCTCGGACCCTTTGCAGTTGAAACTTTGCTGTGCCTGTCTTTTCTCCCCGTGGATCGAATAATTCGGCCTCTCTGAACTTCTATCACATCTTGTTTGGTTCTCTTTGGCTTCATACCTTTTGTTACTTTGTTCAGTTCTTCTTTATATGTTGTGAAATTAGCCCATTTCGCTGGTTTTGGGCAGAGTGGCATTGGCAGCTGCTGTAAGTTCTGGTTTTGACAATCACTATAAAGGTTCTCAATGCCATTTTCTTGAAAAACTTCCTCTTCATCCTCCTCCTCTTCTTCTGATGATCCATCTTCTTCATCTGATATTTGAAGCTGATGATTCATTGGAGGATCCAGATTCCAAGTATTCTCCTCCTTCCTCTCTTCTAGCTTTTGGGTTCTTTAGTTTTTTTAAGGCACTTGCCAACTGCTTTAATAATAAACCCGCTGTGACTTTGGGCCCTTAAATAGTACTACTCACTTCATGAACTTGTTTGCTGACTGGATACGTAGTATACGAAAAAATGAAGATTTTTAAAAATTTTGGTCCTAAACTAGTCAAAAAGGGGTCAAGAGTATTTGTATGGTTATAAAAGCTTTTCATTAAGGATAAATTTGAAAGTTTAAGCTAAATAGTTTCTAAATTTATACATGATTCATTATATTTGGAAGGGACCAAAAGGGAAATAGCTAAATTATTTTCAAATTTATAGCTTTGCATAAGCAAACTGTAAGGTTAAAAAATTGTGGGAAATCAGTTTGTATGTTTTAATATGAGCAAAAGCAAGTACAAATATACAAGTATAGAAGAGCATGGGACTTTCAGGTGTGTCCCCCAGTTTGCTTAAATATGACCCTACCATATATGCATGCCACATAAATTATACTACATAACAACAAATTTTTGACTATGTGTGAACAGATACCATTTTACATTCATGCATGTAGGACCAAGAGGAAAAAGATACCGATAGTACATTTGCTACTTTAATTTCCTCACATAAAAACAACAACAATTACCCAATATAGTCCTCATATAAAAACATGAGATTAAAAATTAAAGGGGTTTGTTTGGTTCAAGACAAGTTATTCCTGAGATTATAATTTCACCTTCAGTATGGAATAAATGATCCCAAGATTTTGGAAATGTATTATATTAGGGCGTAAATAACTTTATATATATATATATATATATAAAAGGTTGTACTTATGGTAAAACAACTCACTGTTGCCATTTACAACATTCCTTATCTATATTGCGTGAAATACCATCAGTTATACATGTTCATTTTTCGATATGGTTATTGGTCTAACGGGCCTCTTAGTCTACTAAAACACAGGCGGATCTAGAATTTTTATAGCATGGGTGCACCACTAAAGAAAGAAGAAATAAAAGTATTTAGAGGGAATTGATTCCTGCTCCTTTAATAAATAACTCAACATCACCATTAATTTAGGGTCTTCGGAGCATGGATGCCAACAAATAATATTAGATCAATTTTAAAAAATTATGAATATAAAATACCTAATTTGGCAAAAAGGTCATGAGTTCACATGCCCTATATATTAGGCTATAAATCCGCCCCCGAAGACACTGTAGCTTACCTAAGGAACGAGGAGTCTATGCAATGGAGGAGAAAAAGCATCGGCGAATAACCAGATGGGTGCTACAAGTTCAACATAACTCACAATTTTATGTTTAGAACCTATATATGGGTGAAAAAACCAAGTATAAATAGAGTTAAGGAAACAATGTTTTTAATGATAATACTCCGTGCCAACCTTTTTAGTCGCCACCAAATGTAAATGCTAAGTCGCCACAATAGATTTTAGGTAGGTACCTGCTCGAAGTATAAGCAGATGGAATATATAGCAGAGCAGAAGCAATAACAGAATCTTATTCACGTGTAATCTATACAATTAGCATATATGGAGATTTTTGGATTACCTCTTGAAGCGTAAACACAGCAAATCTATGTCGTTCTCTAGTTCCTCAGTTGAAAATATCTCAGCAAATTTCTACCGTCTTCTACTGTGTTACCCAAACAATAACCGAAAAGAGAGAATTTTGGGTGGATAAAATTCTAGCAGAAACCACAGTGAGAATAAGTAAAAAACGTCCAACCCCTATATGACATATATATAGATGCTTTTTTAGGTCAAAAATATTTTCAAAATCTGTTAGGTTTCTTTCTCCCCTAAGGGATGGTTTTCACGTTTCCTTCTCCACGTTTCCACTATTTCCTATTATTTAGGCATAATAGAGATCACAAAATTTAATTAACAAGGTTTTCTACTATGATATTAATTTTGAAATTCTGAAATTAATTTCCATCATAATAAATTACGAATTATTCCACTAAAATTTCGTAATTGCACTCCTTAGTTCAATTTCGAAATTCTTCCATAAAATCTTATTTAACTCCTCATGCTAAGATTCAGATACTAACCAATCAAATTAAATTACTGATAATTTAATTTATTGATTACTTCCTTTAGACTTTCACTTAACTTATTTCATGTGTCGGATACAAAATTCACCGGCCGAGATTACACATGAAAACTTATAAGCTTTCATAAAGTAGTATCATCAATCTCAAAAAACCGAGACATGGATTCTATCAACTAATTATTACTTCGCCAATTTATATCATTATTGTCCAACTTATTAGGCTTATTGACTCACGAAAGAATATCGCCTTTTAATAAATCAAAATAATAAATGATATACACAACTAATAATAATTATATCAAGATTAAGAGTATAAGAACAGTGAATGGACTAGAGGAACTATTTTATTAAGTCAGTATAAAATACTCATCTACTTGATTCGTTCAATACATACAAAATGTACTAGCACAAGAAATTAAAATTAGATCATTTTCATAATCAAGATAAATTATATTTGATCTTGTGCTACAACCATTCCGATGGCTTGTCCATTCCATCATTAGATTATGAACAAAAACTTTATCACTTATAAGAACCGATGATTTAATCTTCCGTGTATAAGCTAAACTATATACACTAAATCATCTACTATATAAGCAACGAACACATAAACGGATACATGATCTATTTAAAATAAAACTTTATTGAATTGAATAAATAAATAAATAATTATTCCATAAAGAATACTATAACAATACACATGGTTTATAGTATATCCTAACAATCTTCCACTTAGACTCATAACCATGCGTCTACAATTCTGACACTCATTCCGTCTACATGCCTATCAAAAGTCTTCTGTGGTAAGCTCTTAGTAAACGGATCTGCCAAGTTGTTATTCGACGCAATCATGGTGACTACTACATCCCCTCTTTGCACTATTTCACAAATTAAATAATATTTACGCTCAATATGCTTTTCCCTCTTATGGCTTCATGACTCCTTTGAATTTCCCTCACAATAAAGCTTAGTTGGCGCTTGAATCGAGGGAACCACACCCAACTCTCTCAGGAAGCTATCGAGCCAAACTGCCTATTTGGCTGCCTCAGAGGCTGCCACATATTCTTCCATGGTGGAATCAGCAACACAAGTTTGCTTGATACTCCTCCAACTTATGGCTCCATCTCCGTGGTAAACACATTATCGGAGGTATATTTTCTAGAATCTCTGTCTGATTGGAAATTCGAATCAGTATACCCAATAGGTACAAGGTCATTCGAATGGTAGATCAACATGTAATCCCTAATCTTTTTCAAGTACTTGATTATATGTTTAACCGCTGTCCAATGCTCTTTCCCAAGATTAGACTGAAATCTGCTACCAACGCCAACAGCAAAGCAGATATCAGACCTAGTGCATAACATAGCATACATGAGGCTCCCCACAACTGATGCATGGGACTGCATTCATCTTTTCTATCTCTTCATCGGTCTTATGAGACCGATATTTAGACAGAGAAATTCCATGTCTGAAAGGAAGAAATCATTTCTTTGAATCATGCATGCTAAACCTGGAGAGTATTGTATCAATATAAAGACCTTGGGACAAACCTAATATCCTTTTCTTGCGATATCGCAAGGGTTTTATCCCAAGGATATGAGTCGTTTCTCCCAAATATTTCATATCAAAATGTGTGGACAACCACTGCTTAACTGAATTCAACATGCCCACATTATTTCCTATGAGCAGTATGTCATCTATATATAAAATCAAAAATGCCACTTTGTCCTCATCCCACTTTTTGTATACGCAAGATTCGTTAAGACACTAATCAAAATCAAAAGTTTTAATCGTCTTATCAAAACAATGTTAGATCCAGAAGAGTTGGTCATTGAGGGCGAGCGAGAGATTCTGGAAGGAATTCACCGCCCTATGTAATACGCTTAACGCTAGAGGGGTGAATAGCATTATAATAAAATTTAGCGTAAACTTGCGGAAATTAAAATTTGCAGGGAATAACTAAGTGCGTTAAATAAACAAAAGGAAAGAACGCACCGATATATTCTGGTTCACCACAACACGTGGCTAGTCCAGTCCCCGAGAGACTCTCTCGAGATTTTCCACTAACTTGTCAAGCTTACGGGTGCTCAACAAACCTTTACAACTTAAGGACACACGCCTTAACACCTTTGCTCGGAGATACGACACTCCAAGACTTCAACCAAGGAAACACAAGTTCCTTACAAACAAGAGAATTACAATTCTCTTACAAGTGTACAAAACACTAAACACTCAAACAAAACACTCCTTAATGAGTAGATATGAGTAAAAGAAGTAAGCTCAAGATCACAACAACTATGTACAAGAATTTGGCTCTCAAAAGCTTTATGAAATGAATATAAAATGATAAACAATAGTATACAAGCTTATAGCAATAGAATGATCAGTTGTTGTGTGTTGTTGTATTTAAAACACTGAAATGAAGTTGTATTTATAGTTGAAAAACTTGGCATTACCGTTGTCTAATTGTCAATTAAGAGTTGCTGATTTTACTGAGTGACAATCGATTGTCAAGAAGCCACAATCGGTTGTTTGCCAATCGTTCCAGAAATCAATCCCAGATTTTACGCTTAACAATCGATTGTCCAAGATCAACAATCGATTATTGGTAACGTTCAAAAAATCATTTCCAGATTTTACGTAAAACAATCGATTATACCAAATCAATAATCGATTATTCAGCAGCGTTCCAAAAAATCCTTTCCAGATTTTAATATCAACAATCGATTATACAAAATCAGCAATCGATTATTCAGCAACGTTCAAAAAATCTTTTCCAGATTTTAATATCAACAATCGATTGTACAAAATCAACAATCGATTATTCAGCAACGTTCAAAAAATCTTTTCCAGATTTTAATATCAACAATCGATTGTACAGAATCAACAATCGATTACCTGACGGTATTTGAAAACTTTACGACAACGGTCAGCTTCACAATCGATTGTACAAAGTTAACAATCGATTATTTATTAGTTTTTGAAAAACATTTTAGACACTACCTCTTGACAATCGATTGTATAATGATAACAATCGATTATTGATAACTTTGAAAACTCTGGAAGACACTGTCTCAGAACAATCGATTATCATATGTTCACAATCGATTATTTTGTGACTTTGAAAAATCTGAAGGACACTGTCTCTTCACAATCGATTGTCATTAGCTTCACAATCGATTATTCTGAGTTTTGAAAAACTTTGATGGACACTGCCTCATCACAATCGATTGTCATAAGGTTCACAATCGATTGTCATGCAGGTTTGAAAAACCTGATGCTCACTGCCTTAACACAATCGATTGTCATTAGTTCACAATCGATTGTCATGCAGTATTGGCTTAACATAATCGATTATCATAAGTACATAATCGATTATCTTAGTCCAGTTTTTAGAGGCATGTTTAAAAATCATTTTGACTAAAGTAAATATGCATGATTTAAAATCATTTAGCATTAAATTAAGTATGCATGATTTTGGAAAACATAGTTTTACGAGAGAAGCCATATCATGAGTCAAGTTGTAGAATCAAGAACACAATTAAGAACGACTCATTTAAACTATAAAACTTTGTCTTGTGCTTGAATCTCGTTATGCATCAATTATGCACTTGTACTTGAACTTCGTCATATATCAATTTGCGCTTCGTTTGTCATTCATCAAAACCTACACATAAGAACACACGTTTTAGTATAAAGCCTTGAGAACGTGTTTCCAACAATTTCCCCCTTTTTGATAATGGCAAACTTTAAGCGGGTTATGCAAATTAAACAATTTATAATGACGATTCAAGACAAGTATATATATGCATCAACAAGTATGCAATTTGTTCCCCCTCAATAAATGAATTCCCCCTCAATTTATGCTTATAAATATTGAGAGTGCATACCCGTTATCTTCCCCCTTTTGCCATTAGAAAAAATAATATAAGAAGATGCCAAAGATGTAAATAAAACTTGTTTATTTATTGGAAAGAGAAAACGTGATTACTTAAAGGGAGTACAATAACTCAAATAATAGCAGTACAATCGATTATTGATACGAGATAACCGATTATTAGACGACAGAAACAGATTTTTCTGAAGAAGACTCGATTCTTGTGCGTCATGCTTTATAATTCCCCCTACTTTTAGGGCGATACCTGCAAAAATTCGTTAGACGTCTCCGACGCTCAAGTTAGAAATCATGTAAAATAAAAATATGCAATGCATGACTTAGATCAACGTGGAGTCAAGAATCCCGAGTTCACTACGAATTCGGAAGAAGGACTCTTTCTCTAAGGGCTTTATAAAGATGTCGGCCAATTGATCTTTGGTTTCAACAAATTCGATTTCGAAATCCCCTTTGAGAACGTGATCTCTTATAAAATGATGTCTAATTTCAATGTGTTTTGTTCGCGAATGAAGAACGGGGTTCTTCGTCAAGCATATGGTACTAGTATTATCACATCTAAGAGGGATATGATCAAGACTTAGGCCATAGTCCAAGAGTTGTTGTTTCATCCATAGGATTTGAGCGCATCAACTCCCCGAGGCTACATATTCAGCCTCGGTTGTGGACAACGCAACACTTACTTGTTTCTTGCTAAACCAAGAAACGAGAGAGCTACCGAGCAAATGGCAAGTGCCACTAGTGCTCTTTCGGTCCAATTTGCATCCAGCAAAATCGGAGTCGGAATAGCCAACGAGTTGGCATGAAGAACCTTTGGGGTACCATAGACCCACATTTGTAGTACCAACAAGGTACTTCAAGATCCGTTTTACCGCAGTAAGGTGAGACTCCTTCGGACACGATTGATAACGGGCGCATAAGCACACGCTAAACATGATGTCCGGACGACTAGCAGTAAGATAAAGAAGAGAGCCAATCATACCTCGATACTTCTTAGTGTCGACTTCCTTACCTTTCTCGTCTTTGTCTAGATGATCGGATGTGCTCATGGGAGTCGCCATTGCTTTTGCATTGTTCATCTCAAATCGTTTCAGCAATTCTTTGCAATATTTGGCTTGGCAAATGAACGTACCTTCTTTCATTTGCTTTACTTGTAATCCCAAAAAGAATGTTAACTCACCCATCATAGACATCTCAAATTCGCTTGTCATTAAATCGGAAAATTCCTTGCATAAGACATTGTTAGTAGCACCAAATATGATATCATCTACATATATTTGTACTAATAAAATATCATTGTTTTTATGCTTAACAAAGAGGGTGGTGTCAACTTTCCCCCTAATGAAATCATTTTCCCATAGAAATTTACTCAATCTTTCATACCAAGCTCGGGGAGCTTGTTTTAAACCATAAAGAGCCTTTTTGAGTTTGAAAACATGATCGGGAGATTTAAAAACTTCAAAACCGGGGGGTTGTTCAACATAAACTTCTTCTTGAATAACACCATTTAGAAAAGCACTTTTCACGTCCATTTGATATAAATTGAAATTCATAGAAGAGGCAAACGCGAGCAATAGACGAATAGCTTCTAATCTAGCTACGGGAGCATATGTTTCTTCATAGTCAATACCCTCTTCTTGATTATAGCCTTTTGCTACAAGCCTAGCTTTGTTTCTAGTGATTACACCATTTTCATCTAGTTTTTTTCGAAAAACCCATTTCGTACCAATTATGGTATGATTTTCGGGTCTTGGCACCAAATCCCAAACGTCATTCCCTTTGAATTGGTTAAGCTCCTTTTGCATTGCCAAGGTCCAAAACTCATCCCCAATTGCTTCGGTGATGGTTGTTGGTTCAATTTGAGAAACAAAAGCAGTATGACCTAAGGTGTTCTTAAGGGAGTTTCGAGTACTTACCTTTTCTCCGACGTCGCCAATTACCTGTTCGAGAGGGTGATCTTTGATTGTCCTCCAGTCGTTAGGCGTTTTCGTTTCATTCTCCAATTGTGGCGCTTCCTCCATTGGTTGTTCCAAGATTTCATCTTTATTTTCCTTAGGCGTTTTCTCTTGTACTTTGTCTTTCAAGCTATCTAAAATACCTGCAAGATCAAAACCGGAATCCTTTCTCGCCAAGCGAGCATTATTTTCGGCAAATACAACATGAGGGGATTCCTCCACAGTTTCGGTTCTTTTATTAAAAACCCTATATGCTTTGTTACGTGAAGAATAACCAATGAAAATTCCCTCATCGGACTTAGCATCAAATTTTCCCAATTGATCTTTGCCATTGTTATGAATAAAACATTTACAACCGAATACTCTAAGATGAGAGATATTTGGTTTCCTTCCCTTGTAGAGTTCATAAGGGGTCTTCATGTGTATTGGCCTTATGACTACTCTATTTAAGATGTAGCATGCGGTACTCACGGCATCTGCCCAAAAATGTTTGGGAATCTTGGCCTCTTCGAGCATGGTTCTAGCCATCTCTTCGAGACACCTATTTTTCCTTTACACCACCCCATTTTGTTGTGGTGTACGTGGAGTGGAAAAGGTATGCTCGATACCGAGTTTGTCACAAAAGTCCGCAAAGAGATTGTGATCAAACTCTCCCCCATGATCACTTCTAATTGAAGTGACGGTTGTTTCCTTTTCGTTTTGAACACGCTTAAGAAAATATTTAAAATTCTGAAAAGCATATTGGCAAGAAATAAAGTCCAAGTAAATCTAGAATAATCATCAACAATCACAAAAGCATAACGATTTCTTCCTAGACTTTCAACGCGAGATGGTCCAAATAAATCCATGTGAAGCAATTGCAATGGTCTAGTAGTTGAAACAATGTTTTTCGATTTGAAAGATGCTTTTGTTTGCTTCCCTTTTTGACAAGAATCACAAATAGAGTCGTTTTCAAATTTCAAATTTGGAAGACCAACAACTAAATTTTGTGAAATCAATTTGTTCAAAAGATGCATGTTTATATGTGCTACTCTACGATGCCATAGCCAAGTATCATCCTCTTTGCTCATAAGGCAATCCACATATTCGGGTGAGGAATTAGCAAGATCAACCATATAAATATTATCCACTCTAAAACCACGAAGGATGATTTTGAAATCACTACGTCTAAATACTAAGCATTCATCCGAATCAAATAAGGCAAGATTTCCCTTGTCACATAGTTGACTTATGCTCAAGAGATTATGCTTTAAATCTTTAACAAGTAATATATGCTTAATAGAAGAATTTTCATCCTTACCGACCGATCCGATGCCGATAATCTTTCCTTTATTGTTGTCACCAAAAATAACATTTCCTCCTTCTTTGTGTTCTAGTTGAAGGAATTTGGATTCGTCTCCCGTCATGTGCTTGGAGCATCCACTATCAAGGTACCATAGTACACTTGATCCCTTCAAACACACCTACAAAACAAATTAATGCGTTTTAGGTACCCATGCCATTTTGAGTCCTTGGGGGTTAGGCATATCATAATGATGCGATTGAGTGATATGTCTATGTCGTGAAAACATGCAGGAGCAATATGACCAATGCGTCTACAATAATGACAAGTCACGTTGGGGTTATGCATCCTTCTAGGTTCATAGTAACTTGATGGACGAAAATGATTTACTCTATTTTCATTATGACTATTGCTCATTTCATGAGAACCATTTCTCCTACTATTAGTTCTAAAATGAGCATCATTTCTAGAGTAATGGTCATGTCTAGATGTTCTAAAAGGTTCAAAACTCCTTCTAGTGTTTGGCCTAGAATATGCATCATTTCTAGGGTAGTCATTTCTAGGTGGTAAGTCATTTCTAGGTCTTCTAAAATGTTCAACATTTGGCCTAGCATGCATATTTGTTCTAGGATTGCTATTTCTAGGATAAGCATTTGTTTTATTAATCCTAGGTTGAGCCTTAGGTGGTTGGGGTTTGGCTTCAACCTTTTCTTTAGGCTCATTCTTAAAACCTATGCCATGCTTGGTTGATTTCAAGTTAACAAGGACCTTATTCAAATTTTTGTGGGAAGAATTAAACTTATCTAAGGTACCTTTAAGTCTATCTACCTCATTTTTGAGATGCATGCACGAAGAACAATTTTTAATAGAACTTTCAGGCTTGTCGGCGCTTCTTTTTCCGAAAAACTTGTTTTCCACTTTCAGCTTCTCATTTTCTAAAACCAGTTTTTCTAAATCCTTTTCTTTCAAAGAAAGCTGTTTTTGAAGATCTTTTTCTTTTAGAGAAGCATTTTCTATTATGCTCTTGACAGTTTTTGAAGCCTTAATAAATTCAGTATATAGCTCATCAAAAGCAGTTCGCATTTCCTCAAGAGTAAAGAAGTTTTTAGAAGAGATTTGACATACCTCATCTTGCTTGTCTTCTTGCGCCATGAGACAAAGGTTTGCGGCTTCGTCTTCTTCTTCTTCGCTTGACTCATCTCCGGAGTCTCCTCCCCTAGAAATGTATGCACGTTGCTTCTTAAAAGGTTTCTTCTCCTTTTTGATGTTTGGGCAATTTGATTTGATGTGCCCGGTTTCACCGCATTCATAGCACTTTATTTGTTCGCCTTGCTTTTTGCCCTTTCGTTCATATTCCTTCCTCATGAACTTTTGAAATCTTTTGATAACGAGTCCAAACTCGTTGTCTCCGTCCTCATCGTTTTGAGGTTGGATTGTGCTTGCCTTAAGCGCTATTCTTTGCCTCCTTTGATCATCAACAAGAGGGTTAAGTATTGTAGATTCATAAGTCTTAAGGTTACCTCTTAATGCGTCGATTGTGACATTTGAGACGCCAATGGATTCTTGAATTGCGTCGGCCTTTGATCGCCATGCCGGAGTGAGACTTCTAAGAATTTTTCGAACAAGTTCGCTATCCGTGAATGTCTTCTTGAGGGCATGTAGGTCATTTACGATTATTGAAAATCATTCGAACATTTCATCCACCTTTTCACCTTCCTTCATGTGAAATAATTCATAAGCATGTTTTAGGAAATCAATTTTAGCTTCCCTTACCTGGTCCGTACCTTCGTATGTAATTTCCAGCTTGTCCCACATTTCCTTTGCCGTTGTGCAACACGATATTTTCCTGTAATCGTCAGCATTTACAGCACAATATAATAAATTAATTGCTTTAGCATTATTTTGAACCTTTCGGATATCATCCGCGTCATATTCTTCTTCGGACTTGGGAACCCATTCGTTTTCAACCTTTTTGGTTGGAATTTGATTTCCCTTTGTTATCACCTTCCAAAGATGAAAATTGTTTGCTTGAACGAAGATTTTCATCCTCTCCTTCCAGTACGTATAGTTTGTACCGTTGAATAGTGGTGGTCGGGTGGAGCACTGTCCTTCCTCTATTCCTGCAAAAGAATCACGAGTAGAAGCCATGGAAGTTTCTCTCAAACTGTTAAGTCTTCAGAGAGTTGGGCTCTGATACCAATTGTTAGATAATACGCTTAACACTAGAGGGGGGTGAATAGCGTTATAATAAAATTTAGCGTAAACTTGCGGAAATTAAAATTTGCAGGGAATAACTAAGTGCGTTAAATAAACAAAAGGAAAGAACGCACCGATGTATTCTGGTTCACCACAACACGTGGCTAGTCCAGTCCCCGAGAGACTCTCTCGAGATTTTCCACTAACTTGTCAAGCTTACGGGTGCTCAACAAACCTTTACAACTTAAGGACACACGCCTTAACACCTTTGCTCGGAGATACGACACTCCAAGACTTCAACCAAGGAAACACAAGTTCCTTACAAACAAGAGAATTACAATTCTCTTACAAGTGTACAAAACACTAAACACTCAAACAAAACACTCCTTAATGAGTAGATATGAGTAAAAGAAGTAAGCTCAAGATCACAACAACTATGGACAAGACTTTGGCTCTCAAAAGCTTTATGAAATGAATATAAAATGATAAACAATAGTGTGCAAGCTTATAGCAATAGAATGATCAGTTGTTGTGTCTTGTTGTATTTAAAACACTGAAATGAAGCTGTATTTATAGTTGAAAAACTTGGCATTACCGTTGTCTAATTGTCAATTAAGAGTTGCTGATTTTACTGAGTGACAATCGATTGTCAAGAAGCCACAATCGATTGTTTGCCAATCGTTCCAGAAATCAATCCCAGATTTTACGCTTAACAATCGATTGTCCAAGATCAACAATCGATTATTGGTAACGTTCAAAAAATCATTTCCAGATTTTACGTAAAACAATCGATTATACCAAATCAATAATCGATTATTCAGCAGCGCTCAAAAAAATTCCTTTCCAGATTTTAATATCAACAATCGATTGTACAAAATCAACAATCGATTATTCAGCAACGTTCAAAAAATCTTCCAGATTTTAATATCAACAATCGATTATTCAGCAACATTCAAAAAATCTTTTCCAGATTTTAAATTTCAACAATCGATTGTACAGAATCAACAATCGATTACCTGACGGTATTTGAAAACTTTACGACAACGGTCAGCTTCACAATCGATTGTACAAAGTTAACAATCGATTATTTATTAGTTTTTGAAAAACATTTTAGACACTGCCTCTTGACAATCGATTGTATAATGATAACAATCGATTATTTGATAACTTTGAAAACTCTGGAAGACACTGTCTCAGAACAATCGATTATCATATGTTCACAATCGATTATTTTGTGACTTTGAAAAATCTGAAGGACACTGTCTCTTCACAATCGATTGTCATTAGCTTCACAATCGATTATTCTGAGTTTTGAAAAACTGTGATGGACACTGCCTCATAACAATCGATTGTCATAAGGTTCACAATCGATTGTCATGCAGGTTTGAAAAACCTGATGCTCACTGCCTTAACACAATCGATTATCATTAGTTCACAATCAATTGTCATGCAGTCTTGGCTTAACATAATCGATTATCATAAGTACATAATCGATTATCTTAGTCCAGTTTTTAGAGGCATGTTTAAAAATCATTTTGACTAAAGTAAATATGCATGATTTAAAATCATTTAGCATTAAATTAAGTATGCATGATTTTGGAAAACATAGTTTTACGAGAGAAGCCATATCATGAGTCAAGTTGTAGAATCAAGAACACAATTAAGAACGACTCATTTAAACTATAAAATTTTGTCTTGTGCTTGAATCTCGTTATGCATCAATTATGCGCTTGTACTTGAACTTTGTCATATATCAATTTGCGCTTCGTTTGTCATTCATCAAAACCTACACATAAGAACACACGTTTTAGTATAAAGGCTTGAGAACGTGTTTCCAACAAACAAGTGTTCTATGCCCTAGATGCATGTTTTAGTCCATAATGGACTTTTTAAGCTTACACAACATGTGCTCTTTGCCACCTTCCATAAAATCGTATGGTTGCATCATATAGATGCTCATCAAGACTCCATTAAGGAAAGTTGTCTTGACATCCATTTGCTAAATCTCATAATCATAATGAGCAGCAATGGATTAAAGAATCCTTATAGACTGAAGCATGGCTACCGGCGAGCAGGTTTCCTCATAATTGATCCATTCTTTGAGTAAACCCTTTCGCTACAGGTCTTGCTTTAAAAGTATGTACTTTTCCGTATACACCTCTCTTTTTCTTATTAATCCACTTACATCCAATGGGTGTAACCCCATCGACTGGTTCTACAAGATCCCAGACCTGATTAGAGTACATACACTCCATCTCTGATTTTATAGCAGCAACCCACTTATCGATATCCTTATCATGTAGTGCTTGGTCATAATTGACAGGTTCGGAGGTAGGCTCATCAGGGATCTTATCATATGATTCTCCTAAGAGCGTATAACGAACTGGTTCTCTTATTTCTCTCCCACTATGACTACGCACTAAATCAGTTGAAACTACATCACTTTGATTTTGTGGTTGAACCACATCATCATCAGGAACCTGAGTCTCCATGCTATCCACAGGGATATCAACGACTTCTTCCTGTTGTGTAGTTTGCTCAACATGACTCCCACTACTTTGTGGTAGTATGACTTCAGGCACTTGTTATTGCGGGACATTAAGTCTATTGACATTTCTCCCACTACTAAAGTGCAATGGTATTTCACAATCGACTTCCGGGGTTTGGATATGGTCCTTTTTTTTCCAGATGACTGAGTTTCCATTCCTTTGCTAGTTTCTGTAAAACGAGTTTTCTTCTAGGAACATGGTTCAAAATAGTCCTCTTCCAGAAACTTGACATTTGTGCTAACAATTACCTTTTCCCCTTTAGGATAATAGAATAAATCACCTTTTGTCCCGTTTGGATAACCTACAAACACGCATACATCCGTTCTTGCCTCCAATTTATCTGTTTTCTACTTTAGCACATGTGCCGGACAACCCCAAACTAAATATGCCACAGACTAGGCTTGCACCGTCAAGGGTACTAACTTTGAAGGAACTAAGTTCAGAACGTAATCGTCGTTTCTAACGCATGTCCCCAAAAGGACGAAGGCAAATCGGAATAACTCATCATTGATCCAACCATTTCCATAAGAGTCATATTTCTTCTTTCAACTATACCATTTTGTTGTGGAGTTCCAGGTGCAGATAATTGAGATGTAATTCCACATTTTGATAAATAACCAAAGAAATCCGTACACAATCAGATCGTAGTGTCTTGATATGTTTATTATGTCGTTTTTCAGTCTCTGTCTTTAACTCTACGAACTTTTCAAAACATTTAGACTTTCGACGAAACAAATAAATATATCCATATTTTGAGTAATCATCTGTGAAAGTCACAAAATACTCAAAATCACCTCTTGCTTGGACATTCATTGGACCACACAATCAAAATGAATTAGCTATAATTTATCGCTTGCTAGATTTCCTTTTGAGGGGAAATTTTGTTTTGTCATTTTTCCTTCTAAACAAGATCCACAAATTGGTAGTGCCTCCACTTTCAATGAACTCAAAGGTCCATCCTTGACCAACCTCAAAATTCTGTTTAGATTTATATGACCCAAACGCAAGTGTCATAAATATGTTTCACTCAATTCAGAAGAATATTTTCTCTTACTTGGTAAATCAACATTATTCAGTTCTTTAGGTGGTAGCGGTTTCAGAATAGAGTCAACAACAAAAAGACCATTAATCAATATAGCCGAAGAGAGATTACACTTATTATGAGTAATAACACATTTATCAATGTCATGACAATTAAAATCATAACCATCTCTCATTACGCTAGAAATCGAAATTAAATTCCTTCTAACGGAAGGTGCATATAATGTATCTTTTAAAACTAAAATTCTACCACTACCAAACAAAATACCAATATTTCCTAATGCAAAAGCTGGGGCTGCTGAACCGTCTGCTTGATAAATATTGATTTCTCATCTACTTACCGCTGCGTTACCTGAAACCCCTGCAAATAAGTGCAGATATGATTAGTGGCTCATGAATCTACACACCATGACATGGTAGAAACAACCACTAAAAATGTTTCAATGACAAGTAGATGTAAATCACTTGATTTATTTTTTAGCTTGGCCAGATAAGTTGGACACTGCTTCTTATGATGCCCGAGTTGCTTGCAGTGATAACACTTGCCCTTAGCCTTTTTCACACCAGCAGTCGTGCCACCAACAGAGGGTTTTTGAGACTTTTTCTTTTTCTGCCCGCCTCTCGGCTTAGAAGAAGAACCTGCCTCAAAATTCAATGCCACAGGAGAAGCTTGTGATTTGATAATAGTCTCTGCCGACTGCAGCTCATTCAGCAATTTCGCAAGGGACAAATCCATTTTGTTCATGTTATAATTCAGGAGAAACTGCTGAAAACTGTTAGGCAGAGTCTACATGATCATTTCAACCCGTGTGTCCTTATCAATGTAAGCTCCAAGGACTTCCAGTTCATTCAGAAGACTCATCATCTTCAGAACATGATCCCTGACCGATGAACCTTCAACCATTTTGGTATTCAGAAGGGCTTTCATGGCAGTCTGCTTAGCCGCACGATTATGATCTTCGAATATTTCTTTGAGATTTTCCAGAATGTCATAAGCAGACTCCATCGATTGATGCTGATGTTGCAGAACATTTCACATGGATGCCAAATGTAACACCGCGTAATCTCATCAACCTTAATCCATTTCTGGTAAACCTTTTGTTCATCATCTGTGGCATCATCTCCAGGTTTTTCTGGACACACCTCATCGAGCATAAATTTATACTCTTAAGCAATTAGAACAATATCCAAATTTCGTTTCCAATCAACATAATTCGGACCCTCAAGTTTGATTTGAGCAAGAATGGCAGTAAGGGGATTAAAAGCAGTCATTGTCAATCTGGGAGACATTAAATATTTAAATAGATAAAATCAGTTTATATTATGAACATTAAAATACAAAACACACTATATATATACAATCTATGCACCTTGAGCAACAAATTTCGATGGGAAAGAAGCTATTCTTGCAATATACATATATAATGACAGATTTTCATTCTATAAACTTAAACAGGTCATACTCAGATGGAGAGTAAACTGTTAATTTAAGCCAAAAGAATATCAACATTCAACATATATTAGTCCCATTGAACCAACAAGCATACTCAGATGGAGAGTAAATACAAATAGTCAATAACTAGTATAACATAGTGATTATTCATAATATTTTTATCCGATATGGAAGAAGACCTACCGTCAACGGGTAAAAATATTATATCGCTTATTTTTAACCCTGGGGACCAAGAGAATTGATCCCCACAATTACTGAAATTAAAAACAACTAAAAAAAATTTTCCCAGAATTTTAGAAAAACAACAAAAACACCATCTAAACCACCCCGAAATCCCAAAAAACGACTTAGGTCAAAATCCATGAATATTTCTCACTGGACCGTTTCGCATGGACCTGCCAAGTTTCAGGTCAATCGGAATCCGTCAACTTTTTGACCTCTAATTTTCTGCCATTATTCGACAAAACTTATTTTTCCGTTTTACATGATAAAATTCAACTTTCAGATTATTCTAACTCTATATCACCAATATTAAAAGGATACATCAAGTTTCATAATAATCAATACAACCCATAACAGATAATCACGCCAAAATAGTGCAGGTTTTCAGAAAACAAGCTTTGCATGTAATTCAAAACTTACATATAGAACATGAATTTAATCCTTATGGTTTATTCTAATTATTTAGTTAGACGTGAGTAGGCTCTGATACCAATTGATAAAATATATACCACAGCAGAAGCAATAACAGAATCTTATTCACGTGTAATCTAAACAATTAACAAATATGAAGATTTTCGGATTACCTCTTGAAGCGTAAACACAACAAATCTATGCCGTTCTCCAGTTTCTCAGTTGAAAATACCTCAGCAGATTTTCACAGCCTTCTACTGTGTTTCCCAAACAATAATCAAATATAGAGAATTATCGGTGGGCAAAATTCTAGCAGAAATCGCAGTGAGAATTAGTAAAAAAAACGTCCAGTCCATATATCTCATATATAGCTGCGTTTTTTAGGTCAAAACGTTTTCAAAATCTGCTAGGTTTCTTTCTCCCACTAAGGGATGGTTTCCACATTTCCTTCTCCACGTTTCCAGTGTTTCCTATTATTTAGGCATAGTAGGGACCACATAATTTAATTAACAAGGCTTCCTATTATGATATTAATTTTGAAATTCTGAAATTAATTTTCATTATGATATAATTTCAAAATTCTTTCATAAAACCTTATTTAACTCCCCATGCTAAAATTCAGATACTAACCAATCAAATTAAATTACTGACAATTTAATTTATTTATTACTTCCTTTAGACTTTTACTTAACTTATTTCATGTGTCGGATACAAAATTCACCGGCCGGATTTACACATGAAAACTTATAAGCTTTCATAAAGGAGTACCATCAATCTAAAAAATCGAGACATGGATTCTATCAACTAATTATTATTTCGCCAATGTATATCATTATTGTCCAACTTACCAGACTTATTGACTCACAAAAAAAATCTCGCCTTTTAATAAATCAAAATAATAAATGATATACACAGCTAATAATAATTATATCAAGATTAAGAGTATAACTACATTGAATGGACTAGAGAAATTATTTTATTAAGTCAGTATAAAATACTCATCTTTACTTGATCTGTTCAATACATAAAAAATGTACTGGCACAAGAAATTGGAATTAGATCATTCCCATAATCAAGATAAATTATATTTGATCTTGTGCTACAACCATTCCGATGACTTGTCCAATTCCATCATTAGATTATGAATATAAACTTTATGACTTATAAGAAAACTCTATACAATAAATCATATACTATATAAGCAATAGACACACAAACGAATATATGATCTATTTAAAATAAAACTTTATTGAATCGAATAAATAAATAATTGTTCCATAAAGAATACTATAGCAATACACGTAATTTATAGTATATCCTAACATAAGCATGTATTCAAAACTCATACTCTCGAGTCTCAGCTTGGAAATCAGATTATCTAAATTTTGAATCTACAACCATGAATAAAGACTAATTACTCAAGTGATCAATTTATTTTGGGCACACCCATTTAGGTAATACTAAATTCTAGACAAAAATAGTTAGTGTGACTAAACTATCCTTCATTAAATGTTTATAGTTATAGTAGTACTTACTCTTCTTCTGAAATCGGAGGAGTAAATGACTTTTTAGGGATACGTAAATAATGGTAACTTTGGAAAAACAAATTGAATTTTTTCTTGATTATATAAATGGACACTTATTTTTTATCAAAATAAAATGAACAAAATAGATTGGTTACTTATTGTGAAACAGAGGGAGAAAAGTGTATTATTCTCTAATATCTTCGACATTTGTTTTTGTTTATCTTGGGATTAAGAAGAATTGAAGGAATTCTTGTAAATTTTACTTCATCCATTTCAATTTATGTGAACATGTTTGATTGAGCACGAAATGTAAGAAAAAATAAAGATTTTTAGAATTTGTGGTCATAAACAAGTTAAAAAGAGGCCCATAGTATTTGTGTTGTTATAAAACCTTCTCATTAAGGGTAGAATTGTAAGTTTAAGCTAAATTATTTTCAAATTTAAAAAATAATTATTCTTTTTAACAATAAGAAAATAGCTTCACATAAACTGAAACGGTATTTTCTGTTGTCACTTTAAGGTTAACATTGAATCTCCTCCTACTTCCGCGATGGTTGCATATCCAAATAATGAAATACAACTATAACTGCCAGCCCCAACCCTCTCGCCATCTGGAGCATTGATTATCCAGTGTCCCGACAAGGAAAAGAGCTAATGCGTTTTACTCTTAGGGATTCACATTTCACTTTTTATGACATAAATTGAGTGTTCACTGCACAGCCATCAGTACAAATAGTTATAATACTGTTTATCTGTTACTTTAATTAACCTGCTTGCCAGAAATACACTACCCTCAAATCATCACCATGTTTAAAGCGTCCCTTGCCAGTAGTAAATTCAGCACGTTACTGAAAATGAAAGTGACCTCTACCCTCTTCTTTTCTTGATACTTGAGGCGTTGCATGCAAAAATATTATTCCATCTATTTTAATTTATGTGAATCTATTTTCTTTTTGGTCCGTTCCAAAAAGAATAAACTCTTTCTAAATTTGATAATAGTTTAGCTTAAAGTTACAACTCTGCCCTTAATGAAAAGCTTTAATAACCATACAAATACTCTGGGCCCCATTTTGACTTGTTTAGGACCACAAATTCCAAAAGTTTTTATTTTTTTTTTTAAATTTCGTGTCCAGTCAAACATGTTCACATAAATTAGAACGGGAAGAGTAAGATTTGGACCTACAAGTATAACCTTGTATGGACAAGAGGATTCGACATTGTAACGAAGGGAATTTATTTGAACTCTATTAATACTATGTAGCTCTGCCTGCTTGCATGACCAACGTTTACGATAAAGGCTTCTAATAACAACGGGTTTAAAATGAAATGGGGAATTAAAATTAAAGAATTTTTTTTATTAATTGATCATGAGGGCCCTCCTAGGCTTAAGGTACAAGAACAAATTGCATGCGTGCATGTGCATGGTCTTCTGATTACCTACTATAGCACGTGAATCCTTTTAATCTTTTAATGGTCTTTTATCATCCAGTACTATTGCATGTGAATATACCTTTTTCTCAACAACAAAAACAAAAAATTAATCTTCCAATGTATTTGTGTAAAATATATTTTAAATGATAGGGTGTAGGCTGGTTCAGATTTTTTAATTATCAAACCAAATTAATGATGGCAGGTTTTTAAATCTATAAACCAAACCAAACCAACAAAGTCGGGTTTTTTAATATGGGGTTTCTCGAGTTTTTCGGATTCTTTTCGGATAAGTTTTTATAGCACAAAATATATAACTTGCACTTTAAATATTTCTTTAGTCCTAGTATGATACAATTATATAATATATTTTTGAAGAAAATAATATAATAATATAAGATGAGTTAAAGCATTGTACTAAAATATTCAATAACAAAGATAATAAAATTCATACAGAAAGTATTATTAACTAATAAGCCATAATAAATATTAGCATAATCTAAAAGTACTATATAGGTTATGCAAAAATAAGTACAACTTTAAGTACTACAGTATTAATTACATAACCAATTACTAATAAAAGATAAATTATTGTATGCATTTTCGTTATTAATCAAGGCAAAACTAAATAATAGATATTCAACAGTACTATTGTCATTTTTAGTGTAGAATTGAATTTTCTTTGTTAATATTAGTATTGATTTGAAGTTTATTTGAATTACTACCTTTATAAGCTATAAAATTTATTGGACCATTCAAGAAAGTTAAGTCTAATTTTGAAATAAGATGTTCAAAGATAAAATTATGAAAAAAGTTTAAGAAATATTTATAAATTATATTACAATAAATAATTATATGTATAAACATTTTTAAAAATTGAATAAATATAATGTCGGGTTTGTTTTATTTCGGTACGACTTTTTTTAGTTTAAACCAAACCAAACCAAACCAATTATAGTTGCTTTTTTTTCCAACACCAAACCAACCCATAATCGGTTTTTTTTTTCTTTGACTCGGATTATCTATGTATTACCATAATGTTTATGCCTGATTAATAGAAATTTAATCAGTTAATGATTTTTATCACTATCTTTTCCATAATATGAAGCTGGAGTAGCAAATTAATAAGGGGTTCCAGGTGTATTTATAAATCACGAATCCTTCGTTAGTTGATTAAAATAGCTCTTGAAGATGTGTTAATGTAAGAAATTTATTTGGCAAGTACCGTTTGACACACAAACTTAGTGGGTGTTTGGACATAAGAATTTGTGAAATTCCGAAAATGGTGAAATTCTTCTTCAAGCTCAAATGGTATTTGAAATTTAAAGTTGTGGATGAATACAATTTGAAGCTGTTTTTGAATTTGTGAATATGATTTGAAGTGAGAATTTTGAAAAATAGCTTTTTGAATTTTTTTTAAATTTCCGAAAAATTCTGAAATATAACTTCAAGTGAATTTTAATTTTTTTATGGCCTAACACTAGTTCCAGAAAAAAGTAAAAAAAAAAAAGATCTTTAAAAAGTGAAATTCTTTTTATGGCCAAACGGCCCCTTAATTTCTGTAAATTATGAAAGAGATGCTTTTATTACGAAAAAAGGTTTTGGAATTTTCTGTAGGTTTACATACTCTGCATGATCATAAAACTACAAAAAAGTACTAATTTGGAGCTTTGTAATTTCACTTGCAATATGAAAGAGAATAGTGAAAAGTCGAGAAAGGATTTTTGTTTACCCAACGTGATTGAAGAACTTATTATTAGTTCACTCTTCACCATAGAAATGGGTCCTTTTCTTCGCACTTAGGGCAAACTTTTTGCTTTCTCAATTACTATGTGACTCAGAAAATAAAAGGAGACAAGTGGAAAATAATTCACTTATTTAAGCATGCGTTTTTGTCAAAGCAACATTATACCAGTAACTGAAGACACTGCCAATCTGAAAAGGAGAAAGGGACACACAAATATATATTCATTGGAAGAATTCCTACTGCGATAACCACAAATATGTAAAACAACAAGTCCGATGTAATATGGGGAAGGTAGTGTGTACGCAAAACTTACAGCTACCTTAAGAAGATAGAAAGGTTGTTTTCGATAGATACGTAACTCTAGAAAAGCTGCCGACTTGCGTAGTGAATGGCAAGGAAGAAAACAGTCTATACAAATAAAAAGGCACCCCGCAATAAAATAGACATTGGAACATGATTATTCTGGGCACTCAAAGCTATAATATAAATACTCTTGAATGAGATATGACATATATACACATTTTAACCTATGATGAATAACTTATCATCTCAAATAAACGTATGATAAGAAGAATTTGGAAAAACAATGGCGAACTCTCAGACAAAGCACTCCACATCCATCAACTCATGCTCGGTGATTAAACTTACACGATAATATTTCTTCACCCCCATCCTCAGTAAAATGAAAAAACCCAAATGTCTTGGCTTCAACATCTCCTCCTTTTCAGTTTGCTTCTACCACCACCTCTTGTTTGTCGGTGCTTGTCTCCTTAACTTTGCTGTTCGCTTTTTGTGCAGCTACTTTATCAGCTACTTCAGTTGATTTTTTAGCTTTTACGGTGCCTTTCCCATTAGGCGAAGTCGATTTAACAGAAATTGGTGTTTTCTTTGTCGGAGTAGAACTACTTTTACTGGTCTTACTAGCTTTACCATTGACTTTCTTTGGACTTGTGTGAACAGGAACTCGGCTTTCCCATGGTCGAGCAGCAACCCATCGATCCGTCCAGCTCCACCCCCAATTAGCTTTGCTCAATTCATGATTACCTGATCCAAATACTGGGCTGGAATTGGCCCTCCACTGTAACATGATAATATTTCAATGGTAATTCCTGCTCTGAGATCGCAATGTAAACAAGCTGAAGATTGTTATCCAGTTTAACATACCTGATGTGAAAATGCATAGGCCATAGCACGCTCCCGTTTCGTTGCTGCTTCTTCTCTCTGGTGAATCCTTGCTAGAATAACTTCCATTGTTTCGGGGCCACCACTCCACTCTACCTGTCAGCCATTCACACAGCTAATTATAAGTATGTATAATAAATTGCATGCCAGGTCAATATTAGGGAAACAACTAAAGCAAAATATACTCAATTAAGATGAAACTGTAGTTGTTCCATGTTTTATAAACTTCACTAGGTGTGAATCAAATACGAAGGGAAATGAAAAAAAGCATAAATGCTAAAACTTCACTTATCTATGCTCTTGCAACTTCAGATTTCTGGGAAAACTCATTCAACTGTTATAGGATTGCTATGGGCCACAGGAACCACTTAGACCAATCTCCATTTTATCTTCATATGAGAGTGATTACAAAGTTGTATAGGTCAACCCCAAATAAGTTTCAGAAACAGCGATAATTAAGCTTATAAAATATCCTACTTTAAACTAATATCCACAATCCAAGATAGCTGGGGCATTCATTTTGATATAGTGAGTTTGGGATATCTGACTTCTATTGATGGAGTTCCACGCATTCCTTCTATAAACAGTCATTTATTCTATTTAAAATAATTAATAGATCTTTTATTGTGGGTCAACAGAAATAATAACAGTTGAAAGATCAAGGAAAGAACTCTCTTGACAGCGGAAAGAGAACTAGCAAATAATGATTTAGAGGCTTCAAATTACCGGGGAGAAAGATGGTAAGATAAACAATTAGTGAGCATAAGAGCATTGCTGACTAACCTCTAAATTCTGAAGCTTTGCCTCGAGCTTCAATTGATTCTCCAGCTTCTTCTGCTCAAGACGCCCTTCTGTTACCATACGGGCACGGCGATCTCTAATCTCAATTTGCATCCTGTTCCACGAGTGGATATAGTTCAAAGCTGATGAAGCTTGTTTTTGCACCGAAAGACGTTGTGTCAGGGACTGTAACCTTGCATTTCCTTTCAATCGACGTAAATTTTTCCTAGCCTGCAAAAGGAGAAGACCCTATTCAACTTAACAAGGAGTTGAAGCACCTTCTTTGGATGACTCAGACAGTAGCAAGGCAATATCATCATGTAAGATAAGAGAAAATGACACCAATAAGAACCTGATAATATTGGCCTGAGATGAGTTTAAATGGAGTAACATGGTCAATGAGAACTCATATAGTCGACCCCAACTAGTTTAGCACCAAGGCGCAATAGTAGTTATTGCAGTTGTTACAAAGGTTTGAAAGATACATTCCCACTCTTACTTGTTACACAATGTATCAGCTGATTAAATGAATCTTTGATCTAGAAGTCCAACATCTAGCTGAGACACCGTGAAGGGCACCATCTGATAGCCCTTTTGTTGAGTGAAAAGAATACAAATCATATACAACAGTCTTTCACGTAGCAATCCGAACCCAAGTCTCTCACTGCATGTTTTGAGGTTATAGAAACGCTCATCTTGTAGAGAGTTTTGGGAGAAGTAATTTTCTCGTATTGCTCACAAAAGTATATATAGAGTACAGGGGTATCAAATCCTACCAACTATAGGACTGTACAATAATGAAGGAAATCAAATCTACCAACTAAAGGACTGTACAATAATGAGAGAATATTCTACCAATAATAAAAGATACACAAAATATATTCACAATATTTCCTAATACGCCCCCTCAAGATGGAGGGCCAGAGGACACGCCAATCTTGGACATCAGCAGAAGAAGCCGAGGACGAGATAAGTGCTTGGTGAGAGCATCAGCAAGCTGATCAGTAGAGGATACGTGAGCAACACGAAGGGACCCATTTTGAACCAATTGACGAACAAAGTGATAATCAATGGAGATGTGTTTCATGCGCGAATGAAACACAGGGTTGGCACAGAGGTAAGTGGCGCCAATGTTGTCGCTGTAAATGACAGGAGCAGCCGGAAGAGGGACATGAAGCTCGCGCAGCAGGGAATGAAGCCAACGTACTTCAGCGGCAGCAGAAGCAATGGCACGATACTCAGCCTCAGTAGATGATCGTGCAACGGAACGCTGCTTTTTGGAGCTCCAGGAAATAGGATTAGGCCCTAGAAAGACAACATAGGCACCAGTTGAGGAGCGGTCATCGCAGTTTCCACCCCAATCAGCATCAGAGAAACAATGCAGAGGTATAGCAGATGAAGGACGCAGCCAGACGCCAAAGTCACGTGTCCCATTCAGATACCGGAAGAGGCGCTTAACTGCACCCCAATGAGTGACAGTAGGAGCGTGCATGAACTGGGAGAGTTTATTCACAGCAAAGGAGATATCAGGACGAGTGAAGGAGAGATACTGGAGGCCCCCAAGGGCCTGCCGATAGGCGAATGCGTCGGCAGGGGCCGAGCCGTCAGCCAGATGAAGGCGGGTTGACGCCGCTGTTGGCGTCTGAACAGGGTTTGACTCCAGCATATTATGACGAGTCAAAAGATCAACAACATATTTACGCTGAGAAAGAAAATACCCCTTGGAGCTGCGCAGGACTTCAACACCAAGAAAGTAGCTTAGATCACCCATGTCTTTAAGAGAAAACTGAGTCCCAAGAGAGTCAATCACACGGTTCAAGAAAGCAGAATCATTACCAGTCAATATGAGATCATCAACATATACCAAAAAATAGGCCGTAATACCAGAATGCTGAAAGACGAAGAGCGAAGTCTCAGAGGTAGTGTTGACGAAACCCAATGTCAGAAGACATTGGCGGAGCGCACTGTACCATGCCCGGGGTGCCTGTTTGAGACCATAAATAGCTTTCTGTAACTTACAGACATAAGATGGATAGGCTTTGTCAACAAAGCCCGGTGGTTGTGCCATATAAACATCCTCTATAAGCCTCCCGTGGAGAAAGGCATTGTTCACATCTATTTGACGAAGAGGCCAGCCCTTGGATACAGCTATACTGAGAACCAAACGCACAGTTGCCAGCTTAACAACCGGATAAAAGTCTCCTGGAAGTCTACACCTGGACGCTGATGAAAGCCCTTTGCAACAAGCCGGGCTTTGAACTAATCCACAGTACCGTCAGGCTTTCGTTTGATGCGATAAACCCACTTGCAACCCACAACATTCTGCGAAGAATCAGGCGGAACAAGATCCCAGGTGCCATTCCGTAGCAGAGCATCAAACTCTGATGACATAGCAGCGCGCCAGCACTCATCAAACATAGCACTAGACAAGGTCTGAGGTTCAGTAACAGCATGAGAGGTGACAGCAAACATACCAAACTTCTTGTTGGGTGTAAAGATGTTATTTTTGCTGCGAGTTTGCATATGATGACCACCCTGAGAGGATGCAGGTGGCGGCACAATGGGTGTAGCGGCAGCAGGGGCCGCTGGCGGTGCCGGAAGGGGCGCTGGTGGCGTGGGCGTTGGCGCCGGCAGTGCGTCCGGTGAAGGATCGCTAGTGGGAGCGGCGGCAAGTACTGGTGGCAGCAGCGGAAGGACTTCTAGGAGACCGGAATGGGTACAGGGGGAGACTCGGGGTTAGACATTTTGGAGAACAGGAAGACATCTTCATGGAAGGTGACATGACGAGAGACGAAGATTTTAGACGTTGAGGGATCAAAGCAGAGATAGGCGCTTTGAGTAGTAGAGTAGCCGAAGAGGACACAGACACGAGATCTGGGTTCCATTTTGTGTAAGGTGTAGGGCCGAAGCCAAGGGAAGCATTGACACGTAGTTTGGCAAGGTTGGGGCGCTTATGGAAGAGAGACTCAAAAGAGGAGAGTATCGAAAGATTTGTCTTGGGAAGACGATTAATGAGATAGACTGCTGTAGCAAAGGCATAAGGCCAGTAAATGAGAGGTACAGAGGCATGATGAAGGAGAGTGAGACCAGTATCGAAAATATGACGGTGACGGCGTTCAGCATAGTCATTGTGCTGAGGAGTATGAGGAGGTGAAGTGAGATGTGAGCTGCCATTGAAGGCAAGAAAAGAGCGTAAAGCGAGGAATTCAACCTCATTGTCAGTATACAGAGTAATGATTTTAGCAGAGAAATATTTTTCTACAATGAGATTAAAAATGGGGAAGGTTTGTAAGACATCATTTATGGCGTAAAGGAAAAAACCAAACATACTTAGAAAAATGATCAACAAAGATGACATAATATTTAAATCCTTCATTAGAAATAATCGGAGAGGTCCATACATTGGAGAAAATAAGCTCCAGGGGAGCAGTAGAAGATAAACTTGACTCAGAAAAAAGGTAACTTATGACACTTATGAAGCTTGCAAGAGACACAAGCATGATCAGACACATTACTGGACGCTATACTGCTAGAAGACACTAAATGACGCAGGATTTTAGCTGACGGGTGACCAACCCGAGAATGCCACAATGACGCATAGAGCTTTTGTGCCGTGAGGGCAGACGGGAGACTGGGAGCCGCCGGCCAGTAGTAGGTGCTTTTGGGGTTGAGTCCATTCTTATCATGGTATCAGAGTCAGGCCCATCCCAATTATTGTTACCGATGTTTGGCCCCCATTTTTGTTGTCCACGCTCCAGAGATCTGGACGTGAGGGGGGGTGTTGAGTTGTCCCACATCGGAGGGATTTGAGGTTCTTCGTCTCCTTATATGGCTTGGGCAATCCTCACCTCATAAGCTAGCTTTTGGGGTTGAGTTAGGCCCAACGTCCATTCTCATCACATCTAACATCAGTGGTTCAATTTGTACCAAATAAATCAAGAAGCCATACTGTCAGGATAGTGCATATTTTACTTCAAGTAATATTAAAGGATTTCACTCGTTAAAGGAGTAATCAAAGAAGTGCAGTGGCAGTACAGAAAAGACACCCAAACCATTATGCAGGATATGATACCTCTCTTTTCTCCTTATATTGAGACCATGATCCTATTTTATAGCATGATTAAAATTATCTGACGGGAAATGCATTACTTATCATCTTCTGTCACAGTAATAAGACAAGAGGACCGAGAGGTTGTGAGTTCGAGTCTCCCCAAGAGCAAGGTGGGAAGTTCTTGGAGGGAAGGATGCCGGGTCTATTTGGAAACAGCCTCTCTACCCAAGGGTAGGGGTAAGGTCTGCGTACATACTACCCTCCCCAAACCCCACTAAGTGGGATTATACTGGGTTGTTGTTGTTGTTGTTGTTGTTCTGTCACAGTAATAACAGAAGATAGCTTTTGCCCGTGCCATGAAATAACATACCAGTAAATATCAGCATGCGCCAAAGTCCAAACTAAAGTCATAGTTTTATTTTATCCATCTTATGTCACAACAATAGGAAAGATGGCTTTTTCCCATGCCATGAAATAAGATACCAGTCAATTCACCAGCATGTTCCAAAGTAAAGTCATAATTTTAAGAATCCTATTCCCTGGTGCCCCAACCCCACTCAAAGATGCAAAAGAAACAATAAAGATGAATTGCATGTGAGCTGTGAACAATTGGGATGTTTCAGATACATAAAAATCATAAAATGCACATATGTGATTCCTTATTTTGTTAGAGTCCTAACTTTGTGAGTGTACGATCAGGACCGTAGACAGAAATGAAGGTTTATCTCACTCTATAACTGCAATATTGCGTCTCAAGAGAAGTTATTAGAAGAAAAAAAATCACTCAAGAAATATTTAATCGCAAGAAGAATAAATCAGAAAAACATTTATATGTTATTATAAATAGTAATTAAATACTATGTTTTTACCACGTAAGCACGGAATACTGTCTGAATCTTAATAGCTTCTCTGTCATCAATAGGCATTCCCAGTTCCCTCTGATTCTTGATCAAGACACCATTGGTTATTTTAGATGGCTCTTTCTGCAGGGGATCATCCCCTTTGCATCCATTGAACTTTTTGATTGCTGACGTTCCCTGTCTCAAACTAAAAATGTGAATCCAGTTGACCTTACAAAGTACCGGTGATTCTAAAATTGATAATGAAAATATGGAAGGAATGAGTTGTCACGGACTAGTGATTGTGACAGCAGGATATCAATTAATGATACAACTTGTGGCCTTAAAGAGTACAATTTTTTTGAAGCACCATTCAGAGTCTTTAGTCGTTTCATTCGATCCAAAAGAAAAGGTAACAAGAAAAGAAGGAAAAAGGAAAGAAAAGAACAAAGTCTTAACCCAGATAATCAGAGCCAGCAGCCTGCTTGTTCCTAAGATCCTAAATACACTATTAATCAAACACCTTCCCTTTCTTCTCCACAATTACTACACATTATGTAACTCTATTACTGAGTACGGATACCTAAGGCAATTCATTCGCGAAAAGAGAAAGTATGGTAGCTTACCTTTAATTTTTTAGGTTTCCCATCCTTTGATTTTCTCATACCAATTACATTCTTAAGCCAGTCTGCAGAACCCATTGCAGGTGCTTGTTATATATGTCTTACTCTGCTGCAATTCACAACAAATGGAACATGCAACAGTATTAGTTATAAAATATCCAGACTGAAGGTTTATTATTTTACATACAGCACGCTCTTATTCTATTGCATCAGAGGGTGAAATAGAAAATAGATATTTCAAATGGTTGCATTATCCATGAAATATTCATTCAACTGATCAAGTTGACAACAAGAAGTCCTTTCACCCATACGAAAGAAAAAAAAAAAGGGAAGTAATATTATATAACAGATTAAGAATAGCATCCAAGGGTGTGATCAATAAAGTGGATTGAGAACCATGAGGTCTCAGGTTCAAATTTACTTCACATTTCACATTGGGGTCCGCAGGAATGGGAGAGATTTTGGTTGACTACAACTCTAGAAGGACAATGTGCGATAACTTCTTCCTAAAATCAAGCTATAATGTTTGTGAATACATTACTTTTAGTTCTCAATGTGAACTAGCTAAGGCAAACATATGGACTTAACCCTGCTGAGCTTAGGTTATATCACCATAACAAGATATAAGTGCTTCTTACCCAATGCACTATTGAACTACAACTGACTGGAATAACTAAATACAAATAGTCAGAAAATGAGAATGAAATAATGGTGCAGTGGGCCAACAAAAGACTATCCACATATACTCACAAGCGCTCAAAGACTTGTTGAATGCGCTTAACACAGCCTACCTGTTTGACTAACAGAAAGTACATCAGGAATCATCAATACAAAACAGACTTCATCTGAGGAAAGAAATAAACGGTTTTCCCAGAGTTTCGAATTGAAATACATTTTTTAGCTACAAATAATTTAGCAAGTAAGCAATTAACAATGAATTAATAATCCCAAACCTTCCAGCCATCACCAGATTTTATCTAACAGTTTACATATTTTACACGTTAGCTACTGCTCATAGGCGGATTCAGGAGTTGGATTTTATGGGTTTGAGTTCAAAATTTAACACAACTTATTATGATCTACTGGGTGAGATCAATTATTTGTATTATATTGCAAATCTTTTAACACATATACACGGTCCGAGCCAAAGCTTCTGAATTTGTCCAACCTCTACATCTGTCCACCCAAAAGATTAACCCTAAAAATCTATCCTCACAATTTCCACCATGCCCAATTCTGTAGTATGCTTATTAGCCTAATGTTCATGGAGTGCTATACACTACGAACAAAAGAGGTGTCGGTTTACACCCAATGCACACAGTACACTTCCAATCAAACTTCTATAACTGTAGCGATATTTAACTGGCTCAGACCTATTTGTATGTTTAGTCAGGACAGGAATGTCCTAATAATTTGACTTTACTGGGTAGCAACAGATCATCAGCTAAAAAATTGTAACACGTTTAGAGGGATTTACTCACAGAAACAATATGAAAGAGCCAAGAATCAATTAAGCTGACACCTTTGATAGCTTTTCCCCATTACCAGACAGATTCCAGTTTCCGTTTCAAATTTCAAGAAACTGAATAGTACCCAGATACATTGTTTACACCATAAACAAAGAATAACGCATAAATAAAAATATAGACATAACAAACCATACCAGGAAAAGAAAATCTTCACATGTAGGCTCAGCTATAGCCCTTTCTAGCAAATGGGTATCTCTAAAATGCGAAGAAAAAAGGGAATAAAAAGAGGAAAATCAATTAAGTGCAAGAGTAGCGATGGCAGTGGAAAAAAAATATAGGATGAGTAGAAGAGAAGAAATACTTGAGAAAAAGTGACATAAAAAGAAAAGAAAGAAAGAACATATGGTTGGTATAATTTGTGATTGTGTGGAATATGGACATTTGTCATGGCCCCATGACACAAAATAACAGAGCATGTTTTCCAAAAGAAGTTGAACTACCAAGGAATCAGATGGATATTAAAATAAAATAAATAAAATACACTATCTGTTAGAATTTGAAAAGAACAAAGGGCCTGTTTCTCCTCTATCAAAGGAGGGCTAAACAAAGTTTAGTCAACAAAATAAATTACTGCTGGTAGGGACAGCAGAATAACCAGCTGTTAACCATGGTTTGCTTTGGGGCTTGATTAGGATGGTTCTCATCTTTAGCACAAAATGATATAGGAGAAGTTTATGGCATAGTGCAGTTTTGGCGTTCTTTATTATTTTTTATTTTTTTAGGAGTAGCTGGCATTCTTTGAAGAGAAAAATACTTCTGCTTCTTTTGATAGACCATCTATCAAGACAAAGCAAAAATTTACTCTCATGCATTTGAGTACTAAATGATAGGACCTTTTTCTTTATATTTTTAAATTTCTTCTGACACATACAGTAATATTAGTGTTTGTTTGAACTAAATCTTGAAAGATGTTACCTTTTTATTATATCTTAAAATCAGTTTCCTATATTTTCAAATACTGAACTTTTTACTGTTTTTGAAGACAAACACTTGCCGTAAAATTTGAAGAAACTCCAAACGTTCAAATGAAATTTTGAACAAATTAACTCTAAGCAAGAAACAAGACATTTCTAGTGATCAAATTTATTCCTTTATGTATAGTTTTCTCCCTCTGGGTTGATATATATTGGTTTTGAACAAAACTTTTGTCAACGAACATTTTTAGTTTTGTACTTTTGAGTTCTTTAATTAAGAATAATTACTGTCTAGGATTCTTGCACTAGTTAGTATTCAAACCGAATAAATCGAATCCGAAAATAAAAAATCGGACCATACCGAATTTAATTAGGTACGGTATAATTATAATATTTTAAGAAATCGAATATCAAAAATATCAAATCGAAATGTCTAAATATCGTACCATACTGACCGACAAATATCCTATGTCCCTTTCTAATATATTTGCTCGATGTTGATAATATAAAGCTTCAAGTAACTATCAGTCAAAAATAATACTCCTACGCAACATGCATAGTGCGACACACAAATATAACTTTTAAAGTATGATAATTATCAAATATTCAGCTTCATAGCTAGGGTTAATGGGGTAAAAGTTAGAAAGACTAATTATCCTACAATTTGATCAGCTTAACAGTTGCTTATTCTGCCAAGCACAATAACAGGAGAAAATAAAACGGAAAACAATGAAGATAATGATTGAAGTTAGTGAATTTCACATAAGATAAGCATAATCTCAATCAATCTTGATTGTTCTTGCTGTTATATGTTAGTTGCTGAATATTTAAGGTGATCATTAAAGTTGTGCAATAATGTCACAACAAATAATGTTGTAAGTTATGAAAAAAAATATAAAGGAAGAAAAGGAAAACATTGGAGTTTAGGTGCATCGGGCCCTACCATAATTCAGTGCATGGACCTAATGCGATACGTACTAAGGGGCCGAAAATATATAGCTACAGAAAGAGTCAAAATGGCGTGGCATAGCCATTTTTACGGTTGGCTATAGTAACCGTCCATGACGTTATTGATTTCTAGCTACTTAACTTAAAATATATTGTAAAATAATATTATATTCCTTGCACGATTTAAGATACTCTGTAGTAATTTTTTAGTAGCTTTTATCGTTTACATAACAATGCGTGCGGATTTCGTCAGAGCACTTTTTTCGAATCCTTTATCGTTTTGACTCTAATTTTCTTCAAAATTCTCTGGTTAGTGTTGCTTTTACAATAATGTGTTTGATTTCCGTTCTTATTATTATTTTGTTAGGTTTAATTTTGATTTCTGTTCTTATTGTTGTTTTGTTAGGTTTAATTTTGCTAATCGAATTGTTAGCAAAATCGTTCGGTGTCAATCTGCAAATCGAAGTTTTAGCAATCGTCAATCTATAAATCGGAGTAAGTTCTATATATTTTCATCTTATTATACTGGAAATCTCATAAAAAATCCATTGAAGTATGTTTCGTTAATGTAGGTTTCCAGTAGATTCTCCGTGTTTCGTTAATGTTGGTATTCTGGTTATAGACTAGAATATAATTGACTTTTTGTTTGAATTCAGTGAATTTTACTGGACATCACCTGTATGAAACATTTTTCTCCAGTATATTCTATTGGATAAGTATTTAGACAATCATATAATTGTTTTGTTTGAATTCAGTGAATTTACTGGACATCACCTATATGTAACCTTTTTCTCCAGTATATTATACTGGATTTGTTCTAAGAGAAGAATATAATTGAGTTTTTATTTGAATTCAGTGAATTTTATTGGACATCACCTGTATGTAAGCTTTTTCTCCTGTATACTATATTATATCAGTTCTAAGACAAGAATATAATTGAGTTTTTGTTTGAATTCAGTGAATTTTACTGGACATAACATGTCTGCAATCTTTTTCTCCAGTATATATAATGGATTTGTCCTAAGACAAGAATATAATTGAGTTTTTATTTAAATTCAGTGAATTTGATTGGACATCACATGTATGTAAGCTTTTTCTCAAGTATATTATATTGGATATGTTTTAAGACAAGAATTTAATTAAGATTTGTTTGAATTCAGTGTATTTGACTGAAAATCACTTGTTTGTAAGCTTTTTAGACAAGAATATAATTGTTTTGTTTGAAATTAATGAATTTTACTGGACATAACATGTTTGTAACCTTTTTCTCCAGTATATTATACTAGATAAGTTGTTAGAAAAGAATATAATTATTTTGTTTGAATACAGTGAATTTTGCTGGACATCACATGTCTGTAAGTTTTTCTCCAGTATATGATACTGGATTTGTTCTAAGAAGAATATAATTGTTTCGTTTGGATACAGTGAATTTTACTGGACATCACCTGTCTCTAAGCTTTTCTCCAGTATATGATACTGGATTTGTTCTAAGAAGAATATAATTTTGTTTGAATTTAGTGAATTTTACTGGACATCACCTGTGTGTAACCTTTTTTCTCCAGTATATTATACTGGATAATTTTAAGATAAGAATATAATTTATTTGTTTGAATTCAGTGAATTTTACTGGACATCACATGTATGTAACCTTTTTCTCCAGTATATTATATTGGATAAGTTTTTAGACAATCATATAATTGTTTTGTTTGAATTCAGTGAATTTTACTAGACATCACCTGTGTGTAACCTTTTCTCCAGTATATTATACTGGATTTTTCTAAGAAGTATATAATTTTGTTTGAATTCAGTTAATATAATTTATTTGTTTGAATTCAGTTAATTTTACTGGACATCACATGTCTGTAAGATTTTTCTTCAGTATCTATACTGTATTTGTTATAAGACAAGAATATAATTGAGTTTTTGTTTTAATTCATTGAATTTTATGGGACATCACATGTATGTAAACTTTTCTCTAGTATATTATACTGGATTTGTTCTAAGAAGAATATAATTTTATTTGAATTCAGTGAATATAATTTATTTGTTTGAATTTAGTGAATTTTACTGGACATCACTTGTCTGTAAGCTTTTTCTTCAGTATATTATATTGTATTTGTTCTAAGATAAGAATATAGTTGAGTTTTTGTTTGAATTTAGTGAACTTTATGGGACATCACCTGTATGTAAACTTTTTCTCTAGTATATAATACTGGATATCTTTTAAGACAAGATTATAATTAAGGTTTGTGTAATTAAGATTTATTTGAATTCGGTGTATTTTACTAGAAATTACTTATTTGTAAGCTTTTTAGACAAGAATATAATTGTTTTGTTTAAATTTAGTGAATTTTACTGGGCATAACCTGTTTGTAACCTTTTTCTCCAGTATATTATACTGGATAAGTTTTAAGAAAAGAATATAATTAATTAGTTTGAATTCAGTGAATTCTAGTGAACATCACCTGTCTGTAAGCTTTTTCTCAAGTATGTTATACTGGATTTGTTCTAAGAAGAGTATAATTTTGTTTGAATTCAGTGAATTTTACTGGACATCACCTGTGTGTAACCTTTTTCTCCATTATATTATACTGGATAAGTTTTAAGACAAGAATATAATTTATTTGGTTGAATTCAGTGAATTTTACTAGACATCACATGTCTGTAAGCTTTTTCTTCAGTATATTATACTGTATTTGTTCTAAGACAAGAATATAATTGAGTTTTTGTTTGAATTCAGTGAATTTTATGGGACATCACCTGCATGTAAACTTTTTCTTTAGTATATAATACTGGATATCTTTTAAGATAAGAGTATAATTAAGTTTTGTTTGAATTCAGTTAATTTTACTGGACTTCACTTTATTTTACAGGACATCACCTGAAATTCATTTCTTATATATACACTGGCAATTTTATTCTGTTTATTTATCTGATTTTAATATGTTTGTTTCGATGATTTTATAGAAATGGCATCATCAATTAGGATATTGAATGTATGTATTTCTAAAATATTGAAGTTTTTATCTTAAAATTATACGAATTTCTTATCTGTGTTATATTTTTCTTTTAGGAGGGTGATAGATTTTATGATCTTAAAAAATGGTTTGTTGCTGATTGTTATTGGAAAGGTGATAGAAAATTTAAGAGAACCGTTTCTGAATTTTTGTGTGGAACGCAAATGGACCAATTAAAGAATGGTGTATTTGGGAACTTTTTAGAGTTGGAGGACGTGGGTCACTCTGGCAAGTTTACTCATTGCACGTTACTTTCCCAAGTCTTTTACAAGGATAAAAGCAAAATGGTTTTTAGAGTTTTTGATAACGAAGTAGCATTTACAGAAGAAGATTTCCATTCCATTACTGGAGTAAAGATTGACGCAGTAGATTATAGTTTTGTTGATGATAGAGATAATCTTTTCAAGGAACATTATTTCTCTAAGGTGGAAAAAAGGGTTGAAAGTAGAACATTTGTATCAGTTTATCAAAGAGCGTTCTCGATTCCGAGATGGTGCAGCAGATGATATACATGATGATGTTGAAGTCTGCTATTAAGATGCTATAAAGCTTGCTCAGATTTATATATTAGAAACTGTTCTTTTGAGAAAAGACATGAGCAGAAATATATGTGAACGTAGTATAATATTATAGATGACCCAGTACTTTGTGCTTCTTTTCCATGGGGCACTCTTTGCTTTGAAGAACTAATCGACACTTTGTCTCATCTTTTAAGAACTGGGTCAGTGAAAAAGAGAACTGTTGGTAGGATCTCATCTTATACGTCACTGGGTCCATTTTTGTTTAATGTATGGACAATGGAAGTCTTTAATGATTTCCGTCAATATTTAAAATATGAGGATCGGGGGCCAATAAGTATGTTGTCTTACTCCAGCATTGGATGTCCAAAATATACCACTCTGTACGATGATTTCTTTAACAAAACATTTGTAAGTTAATAATATGTGAAGTTTTAATAAATACTTGTGCTTATATATTTTTTTTATCTAACTATTTACAATTATGTTTAATTAATAGGATTTTAAGCTTTTCAATGTGAATCAATCATATATTCACCAATCTTTAGCAAAAGTTAATGCTAGCGAAATTGTCAATGTAAGTAGTAGTTTTTTTGAAATTACTTAGTCTTGCTTTTCATTTATTTCTACAATCGTATACTAGATAATTAGGATTGAAATGTTTAGTCTTACTCTACAAAATTATATTCTACTGTTTATTGAATTATTTTTACACTCGATAAGAATGTTTATGTGTTCTGATTCATTCTTGCCATTTTTTTTATTTCTTTTTAGAGGATATCTGAAAAAGTTGAAGAAATCGTACGTGCAGATAATTATAAATTATAAATAGAGATGCAAAAAAAAATTAATGATAATCAGAAAAAGTTGAAGACGTATGTTAAGAGCTCTGTTAAGGTAATTAACTAGTTTGACAATTTATTTTAGTATTAATTTTTTTCTACAATAATTATATTGTACTCATTAATGCAGAAAATGAATGACAAGCTTGATGTTTTTCTAAAGTGTATTAAAGACTTAAAAAATCATGATGAAAGCAAAGAAGATAATGAGGAAAGCAGTGTGAAAGGCGACGAAAAGCATGAGGCAGATGAAAGTGCTGAAGAGAATGAGGAAATCAAGGAAAAGCATGAGGAAAATGAAAATAATGATGACCAAAGAAATTGTTCTGATGGAGATAATTGTTTTGATAGAGATTTTCTAATATGTCGGGAGACGAACAAAATGAGAAAGAGGGAGATGGTGAATTACTGGAACACGATCAACTGTACAATAAGAATAGTGGCAATGAAGGTCAAGCACATGTTGATTCAATTCCATTCCCTGTGGTTATTCATTCAGTTGATGCAGCAAAAGTTAATGAAGACGTTGTACTGGGTACTGGAATTTTGTTGCAAGATCCTTGTGATGAATTGAGGTCACAATGTTATGCAATTGAACCAGGTCTAACAGCAGGAACAGAAAGTTTGGTTGTTAAAACAGTTGATGGGAAGCAAGAGTTTTCTACACCACATTCCACTGAAAAGATTTTGGAAAATACCACAGTTGTATCATTAATTCCATCATCCATAGATGTTGAATCAGTCCCACATGAAGCTATTAATGAACTAGCAGCAAATGATGCAAATTCAAAGAAAATTCCTTCTGATGAAGTAAGAGTAGAATGTAGTGCCCTTGGTCAAGTTCAGTCAACTGGTACTGATGTTGATGATATCTAGCGAAAAATAACTGATGAGACATATCAAATATCAACACCACACTGCATTCAAGATAATAAGGAAAATTATGGAGATGTGTCATCAAAGATACCAGGAATAGATATTGATTTGATCCAAGATGCACAAAATAATAAATGCAGTGATCAAGGTGGACCAAGTGGTGCATGTGTAATGAAAGGTTCTATTTGTAATGAAGAAATATCAAATTGTGGTGCAGATGAGACTGATCTTACAGCTGGTAGCGATATTGATTCTTTAATTAGAAAAATAAATGATCCGACAGAAAGATGGTCGCAACAGTGTAGTCAAAATATTGTGCAAAATAATACAACTGGAGTCTCTTAGGGAAGTGCAACAGATGCTGTAACAGGAGGTACAAATGTTCAAGCCATTTTTCGTGATATTGAAAAAGGAAATATAATTTTGGATTTACCTGAAGCGGAACAAGTTATTCCTTTAGTAAATATGAATGCAACATCTGGAGCAAAGGAAAGAGAAGCTGAGACTGGTCTAGCAAATCTTTCTAAAATGTGCATCAAACAAAATAAAGATAATGTTGGAAGAGAATTGAAAGAAAAACCACTTCTTGTTGTTCATGAAATTATTGAAAAGATTCAGCTGGTTAGTTTGCACAATTTTATTATTTCCTGTGTCGAAGTTTTTTCTATAGTATGTTATACTTGATTAGTTCTTTTTATAGTTGAATTTTGTTTTATTTTTCAATTCTTTTTTTGAGTTATAATTTCTTTGTTTTTTTATTAGAACCTTGAAAAAATATTTGATTTTGTTTTCTTTCCGATATGTTATACTGGAGGATAATTATATTATATATGAGTTTTCTTTGATTCCTGTATATTTTACTGGAATTCTAATGAGTTTAAGTTGTTGTCCAGTATATTGTACTGGGAAAGTAGCATCTGCAGACTGTTTTGTATAGTATATTATACTGGATCTGTATAATTTATTTCATTTCAATATGTTTTCAGTTCTATCAATCTTTCCATTTCCTTTTTGCTTTTTTTTAAACCGGAAAATTTGTACACTAGGAAACGAAAGGGAAATTTTGTGGATTCGCGCCCCAATTTTAATATGTTGTCTCAATCAAGTATTTCAAATGACACCTATTGTTGATTGAACCTCTGCTGAACAACCTATTTCTGCTGATATACAAAAAAATGATTGTGATAAAAATATTGTTTTATATTCAAATGTGGATGAGGGATTTTATAATTCTTCTCTTAAAGTTGCTAAGTTTGTTTCTCAATTGGATGATAAGAAGGAACAAGGTGAAAATGAAAAAGAAAATTTTGCTTCCTGTAAAGGAAAAGAAGAGGCAGGAGCAGAAGTACCACAGATTGCACAAAGTGTAAATGTAGAAGAAGAATTTCTTGGTAGAGGAAAAATATTTTGTAATGCTAGTTGGCATTTAAAATCTCCATATAAGGGAACTTATAAAGGTCTGAATTGGAATCCAAAATATGTTCTAAGATGTTGCTGGCATTATCGAAAAACAATCAAACGTGCTGAGGATAATTTTGAAGCATATTTAAAGGAGAACAAGAGAAGAGGTCGTCTACCAAAGTGAGTTTTGATATTTAGTTCATTGAATTTTTATTTGATATATATGTTATTAAAATTTCACTTTTTTTTGTTTTCATATTTGATTTGTCCTAGTTTTATTAGGAATGTAACCGATATTTACAAAGAAGATCCTGTACTGGAAGAAAAGCCATATCAACTTTACAATGAGAAAGTGAGATCAAGAATGTTCTTTAAAGAGATTGTTGATGATAACTATACATTAATTGATGCAGTATGTATGTATCTTTTACGTTTTGAACTTTTGATTTTCTTTAATATTACTTTGATATATTTTTTTTGTTTTATATTCAGCACATAGATGTGTCAATGTACTTTTTGAGGAAGAAGCATATATATCACATCAATGAGTATCCATTTCCTTCAACAACAACAAATGTGGACTTTAGTGATTGTTTAGAATTTGCATATAGTGACTGGCATAAACGTCCAGAAAACTTTACTGAATTTGAATTTTGGAATTAAGGAATGGGATTTGGTCTTATTTAGTATGTATTGGGTGAGAACCGTAAGTGTGGGATTCCATGGACATCAGTTGGTAAAGTTTTCTTTCCGATTCGAATTCGTGCACCAATTGTAGATGGTAAAGTTTCCTTGAATTGTTGCATACTTGGGAGTGTTGTACTTGAATGAGAAGACCATTGATGTGTATTATTCTGTGTACAAGGGATATGAGTATGAAGTCATAAAGAAGCAGCTTTGTCGATATCAAGAATTTATTCCTATAGTTTTGGAGTATTGCAAATTTGGTGACTTGCATCCTACATTTAGTCATGAGTATAAACCATTTGTTCTTCAGTGGAAAGAATCACCAAAACAAATAGGAATCACAAGTTGTGGTGCATTTGTTATAAGGTTTGTTGAAATGTTGATGCAGGGCATAGGTGTTATGTCAATTGTGCCCAATACAATCAAATACTATCGTCAGTATCTTGGTTTTAGTCTGTGGGCGCAGGCAGAATGGAAACACAAATCAGGGTATGAATGTCCTCCAGAGATGGTTGGTGATGATTATGGAAATGAAGGAAATAACTTTTGTAAATATCCTTTAAATTATGGCAGTTTTGAATTGTAAATAACTTGATAAATATAATTTTTGAATTATATGTTAAATATAATTAATTTGTTGATATATATGCAGATTTTGTAGTTTGAATTTTAAAATATTTTGCTTCATGTATATTATGTTGCAGAATCTAATATGTGAAAGCATATCATACAGTAGAGTTTATAAAATTAGAGTTCTTATTTTGGTTGCTTCCTGTAAAACATGCTGGAGATATTTCTTGTAAAACCATAATCTCCAGTAAATTTTACTGGAAGTACTATTTATGAAGGCATATAAGCCATTATATTATAATTGAGAAGTTGAAAATACTATCTAGAGCAATTGGGAGAAATTAAATAATTTCATATTTTATTACATGTATATTATACTGGAGGTGTATATGTTCAAATAAACCACTACGTCTTGTATTTACTACTGGACGTCCTAATTATCTAACACTAAATTCGTCTAATTTTGATTATTTCCTATATAAAATATGGTGGAATACAACTGATGAAGTGATATAAGCCATTATATTATAATGGATAATGGAAAATATTGGAAACTCGGTAATTAGGACAATTTATCTGAATTAAATAATTTAATATTTAGTTTTTTTTATATTACACTGGAGATCTATATTGCAAAACCACGATATCCTGTAAATATTACTGGACTGGAATAATCTAAAAATTTTAATCCTATATTGGTACATTTGAATAATTTCATATTTTATTTCCTGTAGATTATACTGGAGGTGTATATGTTTAAACCATTACGTCCTGTATTTAATACTGGACGTGTATAATCCTAATTATTTCACACTAAATTCGTCCAATTTTGATTACTCCCTATAAAATATGGTTTAATACAACTGATGAAGTGATATAAGCCAGTATATTATTATGGATAATTGGAAAATAGTGGAAACTCAGTAATTAGGACAATTTACCTGAATTAAATAATTTAATATTTAGATTCATGTATATTACACTTGAGATCTATATTGCAAAACCACTATGTCCCGTAGATATTATTGGACTGGAATAATCCAAAAATTTTAATCGTACATTGGTTCAATTAAATAATTTTATGCATTGGGTGCACTATTTTATGCATTTTTGAATTCAAATTATATTATACATTGGGAGTTGTGTCGGAGTAATAATTATATTTTATTTCATTTCATAGGATTCTACTATATTTTATGGATAGTAGTTTGGATTTTAACAGCTTTTTAGTAATATATTATAATAGACTTTATATTGCTTTTTAACATCGAGTCATTCAGTAAAGCGTACCTCAAATTTCTCCTATATATTCTAATGTATATATACCATATAATTGTATATTATCCCGTATTTTGTACTGGAAGTGTCCAATCCTATTATAATAAATTATATTATTCTATTATACACATCGATTTATATTATTATGGAATATCTATTTTAACGACGTTACATACAAGTGCCGTAATATTTTATAAAAAAAATTTGTGCAGTTATTTATACGTTTTATGCCAAAAATATACATTGGGGGATGTGTCACAAAAATAATTATATTTTCATTAATATAATTATTCCAATTTCCAAAAACCTGTTTTACGCCTAAAGCGTCCCTCCAATTTCCAAATGACCATATTTAAGGTTTAGTCGCTTGCTATCGAGATTTGATTTTTGAAATGTCAAGCTTAATTCGAACAACTGACGTTTTATGGGTAGAAAGCACTCTCTCAACTGTAAAAACCTATTCATCCAATATCAGTGTCATCAGATTTTTCTGATTTTGTTAGGGAGAATGAAAATTATTCTATTACAATGGCAGAATCTTATATGGAAGATGCTCCAAGTGCACATGCAGTTGCTGTATCATCATTAGCAAGTAGAACAAAAGCACGAAATACGTGTAGATCAGCTTCGAATATCTCTAGGTCAGCTAGTATTAGAATAACGCGTTCTCAAAGTGCTAAGGAATGCGAAATTAGTGGTTCCAAAAGTATCAAGGAATCAGAAGTTGATGTTTCTCAAAATAATATAAAGCATACAAAAAAGAGGAATGATTCTGAATCAAGTACTCATACGAGAAGAAATTTCAAATCAAATTTGAAGGTAAATATATTAGAAATTATTTATTTATTCATGCTCTGTATAATGTTTACCATGTAATATACTTATATATGTATTTGTATTCTATTGCAGATTAATGCAAGTGATAGACCAATACTTGGCAATAACTTCAATTCTGAGATTGTTAGCAATTTGAAAACAAAATTGTCAGCAAAGCAACTTGAACTTTTTAAGTCAACTTGTTTTGGCTATTTATTGAATTTGCCTAGTATAAAATTGCAAACACAGTTAATATATTATTTGTTAACCAAGGAGGTAGAAAAATGGAAAGTGAATCAAATGGTGTTTTTTATCAATGGGGTAAAGCTACATTTTGGATTGGAATAATTTGCTTTTGTAACTGGATTTAAATGTACCCGTGATGTACAACTTTGTAGTGAAGTTAGGCAAAACAATAGTACTTCAATTGCAAAGTATTTTAAGGATTACCCTTTTATTTCTAGACATTGCCTTCTGGATTGTTTTTTTAAAAAAACATTTGACTCTGATGAAGATGCTATTAAGGTTGCAGTGCTATTTGTTGTATATTCATTCTTTTTTTCTATTAAGAGCACCAAACATATTGATAAGAAGTACTTGGACTTGATTGACAAGGGTGATTACAATATTTATCCATGGGGAATAGATTTATATGAGGAAACAGTGAGAACAATGTCAGGTATTTTGGATAAGTAACGATAGTATTATTGGATTTCGGGATTCCCTTATGCTGTTCAAGTACGGTTCTATGAATGTTTTGGAAATTTGGATAGTTAAGTTGCTTGTAGGTGTCAAAATATATCTCCACCAATTCTTCGATGGGGTATTACGCGGCAGCTGAAATTTGAAGAGTTAAACAATAAGCTATATGGCTTACCATCTGAGAAGGAAATATAATTTATTTTTTGTGTTTGACATGTATTAAGACTTAATTTTTCTATATATAATTATTTTACTAAAATTTAGTAAATTGTATCTATGTAGTTGAATTTAAGGAATATGTATCTTGACAATGAGATTGAGGATAATGTTGATCAGATATACGTTACTTCAGATGATGATCTTGTTGATCGTCCACCTGAGACTTTAAAAAGTCAGTGCAAATTGATGATTAATGAGAATGCTAAAAGGAAAGGGAGATCTTCTAATGTTTTGGAGAAGAAGGGAAAAGATGGTGGTAATTTGAAGAAACAGAGGAAAGACGTTAATGAAACATCAAAATTGAAAAGTGTTTGTGCTAATAATTTAGAGAAGCAAATGATGGACAATGTCTCTAATAGTATTAATGTTATGAAAGCAAATAAAAAGAGTGGAAAGGTGGTGGAGAATATTCATAACCAAAATCAAGGTATAGGTGAAGCCTGTGTTGACCCGTCAACGAAACCTAGTGAGTGGTATACTCAATTTAAGATTTTGCAAGATGGCCAAGATGAATTGAAAAAAGAAGTATCATCATTAAAGAAGGAATACGAGGAAGAACTTGTGGTATTAAAAATTATCTTTATGGGAAATTTGTTGAGGTGGTCAATGCAATTAATTCAATGAAGAAGAATATGTTAGAGGTATACTAGTACTTATTGTTTTTTTTCTTTTTTCTTTTGGTTGTTTTAAATCTAATATCATTTTATTTTAATTTTTTATGAAGAAACACCACATTGGAAATGTGAAAAAAGATGTAGAAGGTGATACTGAAGGGAAGCATGATTCAGTAAATGAAATCAAACAAGGTATAATATAAAATATATTATTTTTACTGCTTTAATTTCTTTAAATCCAACTTGTCGTTGTAGATATTATTTTAGACTTCTAATTTCGCAAGCGAGTCTTCATTATGTTATTTGGATGCATTGTAATAATTAATTGGCTTACTTAGGGTCTCGTGTGCGTATCCCACTTAGTTTTAGACTTGTAAACTATATTACCTGTAAATTATACTGGATGACATGACCTAGAAGGAATTAAAACTCACCCAGTTTAACATACAGGAGAAAAAGCTAAGACACTCTAGACTACCTGTATATTATACTGGATGACATGAACTAGAAGGAATTAAAACTCACCCAGTATAACATACAGGACAACAAAATAATACACACAATAAAGCCTATAAATTATACTGGATGACATGAATCAAAAAGAATGAAAACTCACCTAATTAACATACATGACAACAATGTAACACACACTAGACTACGTATCTGTAAATTATACTGGATGACATGAATCAGAAGGAATAAAAACTGACCCAGTATAACATACAGGATGACAAGGTAAAATACACTAGACTACGTACCTGAAAATTATACTGGATGACATGAACCTGTAAATTATGTCCAGTATAATTAACTGGAGAAAAGGCTTAGACATGGCAGACATCACGTAAAATTTACTCGAGTCAAACAAAACTCAACTCTGTTATAATAACTTTCCAGCATAACATACTGGAATACAATCATTTACAGAATAATAATTTATTTATATATTTTCTTATATATTAATGTGTTTTTTTATGTAGCATCTGGTTTTGTTGATGTTGGAACTCCAGATGATGAAAAATGGTTGGAAACGCATGATTTAGAGACTCATAAATTAACAGCTGAGCTTTGTAAGCAAAGAAGAAATGAACATATTCCAGCTGCTAAAATGATTAAACAGTCCTTCAATGAAGATGTTCCAGCTTCAAATGTTGACAAAAAATCATTATCTATGATGACTCCAGATCATGAAATTGAGATGACTGACACTCAAATTGATTGTCAAATACATAAAAATAACTTCTGAGTTTGCTAATGAGTCCATAGGTGTTCTTCCTATAAAAACAACTATTCCAAAAGGTTCTAGACATGAAGATGCTACCACTTCTTTCTTTCCCGTTCATTCAAGTTTTGAAGGAGTCGAAGCTTATGAGATATTGGACAAGTATTCTGAAGAAAATGCAACAAAAATGAAAAAACCTCTTGTATCTCGCGTTATTGTGAAAGGTGATAACCCTTTTAAAATATCAATTACTGAAGAAATTTCTCTATCAATTAGAGATGAATTCAATAAGTTTTTTGAGACAAAGTTGATCCTAACTAAGAGGTAGATTTACACATACTTAACATATATTTTAATTGAAGTTCCTTTGGAATGATAGTTTGGACTATTCTATTTATATAATTATTAAACTTTTTAGGAAGAAGGGGTATGAAGAGAAGGATGTCATACTGGAGGAATAGTTTGATCTTGGAGTTGAATTTATAGCTAATAAGACATGGTTGTTTGAACTTCATTATATTTGTATAGGAATCAATCAAATGGTATGTGAACATACTTTACTTTTTTTGTTTTGTTTTAGAATAAATATGTTTATATATATTTCACTTATATCTGTTTTCTTTTTGAAGCATATTGATGTTGAATTCTATTACCTCCTGAAGAAAGCAAAATATGAAAATATAAGGATGACAACTACAGACTACTATTTCAGTAATATCATTCAAGAAGTGTACAATAAATCAAATATACATGACATAAAGGTACAAAATGAGATTTTTGATTTGAAAAAGAAGTTAAGAGAGTATGTTCTTGGGTTTTACATTCTTGCTAACACCCTCTGTGTTTCCGTGGATTATGTTCTTATGTCAATCAATGTAAAAGAGGCATGGCACTGGGTGTTGGGTGTTCTATCTTTGCATGATTGTGCATATACATATATGACTCAATAAGATCCTCAAGACATGATGTTGTAGTTCATACAACTTTGAACTCATTTGTTGTAATGATACCATTGTTACTCAACACTACTACATTTTATCAGCAAAGAAGTGACATAACAATGGATAAACAACGTTGTGAGCACGAGATTTTTGTTTCATGGAAAATACTCCAAAAGAAATCGAAAATATAACAAGTTACCTTCGGGTACAATATTTGAGAATTTACGTGACATTTTGGTAATTGTTTTGCCCGTAAATACTCACATTGTTGCAGTTAATTAAAAATACAAAAAATACATGTTGCATGCATTTAGGAGTTAACTGTGCATTTTTAGAAATTAATTAAACAATAATTTGGTTTTAAAAGTGAAAATCACAAAAAATACGCAATTTTATTCTATTACTTGTCATTATGTGAGTTTATTTTAATTAAATGTTTTAATTTGTTTGTTAATTTTGTTAGGTGTTAATTAATATTTGTGTAAGTTTTTTTTTTGATTTTTATAAATTAATTAGAATTTTTTTTAATTAGAGATTAAAAGAAGAAAAAAAAGAGTAGAAAAATGATTTAAATCGGATTGGACCGTCAGTTAGACCCAAAGCGAGGCCCAAACAAAGAAAACCCGGTTCAATTGGGTGGGTATCATAGACCACCCAAACGATGTAGTATTAGGGCAATACTACGTCGTTTGGAGTTCCTCTAAGGCAAATTGATCCAGGCCCTTCATTTATCCTTCATCCGACGGTTGATATTCCTTCTCTTGACCCATTAACTCGACCCGACCCATTCCCCAAACCGGTCTCACCCCCACTTAAACCAAACGACATCGTTCCCCTTCAATTGATTAATCCTGGCCATTGATCTCATCAGATCAAACGGACAGGATTCATTTTCCCTTTTAATATATAAACCCAAAACTCTTACCCCACCCCCCAAACCAAACACCACATCCCGTCTCCTTCCTATTCATTATCTCTGTAACTCAAAATGACACCCTCAAACCCTAGCCGCCATGGCTCTCCCACACCAGAAACCCGGTGGCCTGAATTCCGATGGCCACCAAATTTACACCCCAGAGCCTCCTCATCGCCCTCATCACGAATCCAGGCTTCGAATCTCAATGGAACGTCTCGAATCTTCGATCAAAGACCAGCCTCAAAAACCTAGTTGGTCCGTTTGACCCTAGACTTACACCCGATAATCCCCTTGACCTCCTCGTCCCTAATCCATAATCAATTTGGTTCAAATCCGAGTTATACTCGCCGAATGATAAATCTAGGGTTCAGCGGTTTTAGGCTGATTCGAAAATGTCAAGGACAAATTTGTTATAAGCATGTTTCTGAGGAGATAGGCGTATAATAATAACTGGAAATCAATTTCGAAGAACATGTTGATTGGAATCCGAAATAACAGTAAGTTTTCTTAAACTTTTCTTTTCCTTTTCTGTATGTTTGTTTGTCTGTGTTTCATTGTAGGTTTTTGAATTAATTCCGTTGTAATCATCATTTCTGATTAAGTAATTCTTTTCCCCTCTGTTGAACCATTTTTTCTGGTTCAGTTTTCTCCTAATTAATCAACATAGGTTATAAACAGTCGATGCGATTCAATAAATTTTATTCCTTAGTCCAGTTCTGATAGTTAATTCATGTTCGTGCTAAATGTTAGTTTGGTTTAACTCTGAATTCATTTTTCCTAAAGTGGTTGATTGAATTGAAATAGCTAATGCCCAGTCATATAGAAAACTGTAACTATTTCTATAATTGTTTGGATTGATATTTGTTCAAATAATATCAGTTGTGCTGTCTATCGTTTTGTTGCATATGAGTTCGGTAGGTTGTACATGTTCTTTCATTTTTGTTTGAGTTCCATATTGATTTTGTTCTGGATCATTGATTTTGTTTTGATATCATTATTGTCTAATATGAATGCTTGTTTAAATATGTGTGGTTGAGTTGAATCTTGATTAAATTTAGTTTTTTGAGATGCTTGTTAGGAGTCAGTCCGTATGGCTAAATGATGATTAATTAAGTGAGCTTGGTTATAGTTATATTAATTAGTAGGTAATCAGATTTAGATATGCCCAGCTTTGAGCAAATCCTGATTAAAGAGCATTAACAGTAGGTTTTAGGGTTATTTTAGGAATAGACATAATAGAAATCTGGATTTGACAGTAGGACCCCAATGTGCTTTAACTTGAATAAATAGTAGTAGGGGACCACTAGGTAATGAGAATGTTTGACTGTTTTGGTTGATTGATAATTAGGAATAGTAGTTTAGTAATAAAAGTGTAAAAAGAAGAATAGAAGTTGGGGGGGGGGGGGGATGTTATTAAAGTAAAGGTTAAGTGGGGGAGTAATAATGAAAGTGTTGTAATAATAATTAAAAGGGAAAAGGGGAGAGGGTCTTGTGGGATAGATAAATAAGAGCCATTTGGTGGATGGAGGGATCAGATTTGTGAGAATAAAAACTTGAAAAAAAGGGAGTTGAGAAAAAAACTATTAGCTTTCTTATCCAAAGAATTCAGAGAGTTGAAGAGTAAAATACAAACGGACTTTTAATCTTGAGATTTCAGATAACTGAAAGTGAGGTCTCTTCTGTGAGTGAAAATCAGTACTAACCTGCTACTGTTTCATTGAAACTCCAGCTTCTTGTTTTAAGTATTTGAAAAATCAGAAACTGCTGTTCTATTGGTCGTTGTTTCTTCTTGCTTCTGTTTGTGATCACTGTTTGGCATTTTTGAGTTTGTTGTGGGTGATTGACCACTGTTTCATTGAGTTTTCCTGGGTTTCTATTACTGGTTATTGTTGGGTGTTCCTGGGTTTTACTGATTGTTGCTGAAAGTTGCTGAGTACTGCTGTAGTTGTGTGTTACTGCTGTCCTGCTGATCTTGCTCTTCTTTTGCCTTCCTATATCAGGTACACAATCGAATGGCTGAACTTTGTAATCTGAAAATTTGAAGCATGAAATACAAAAAATGAAGAGTTGAAGATCTGGCATTTATTTTAGCTGTATTCTAAATCTTAGTAGTACAGTTGTTAGTTAGATTCCTTTACTAGAATCATGTAGGTGCTTGGTTATGTATAATGAACATTGTGTAGTAACTTAGTTAACAAGTTATTTCATGTATGCTTAGTTAAAATAAACGGATGTTGTAGTAACCATGTTTGTTAGTTCATTATTGTTTGTGAAAAAGCATGTTAGATACTCAATAGTTACTTCATTAAATAAATAGCCTGTTTTAAAACTGGTAGGAATCTTGTTTAACTAGATAGCAGTAGTGTACATTTCATTCCCATTGTAAAGGCTAAACCTGTGCAAAATAAGCTAACTAGGCCCAAATAGGATTAAGGATGGCCGAGGTTTGGATTACGCCATACACGTTGGGCCTGGGCCCATATCTGTTAACGGACATCCCACGTCTCGCGTCTCTTTTCAGAATTAATGAACCGTACTTGGAACTTAGCGATAATAACTCGTAAGCATGTAATTAAACTAGGAACTTTTTCTTCATTTTAGAGACGGACGAAAAAATAGAAAAACATAGTCACTTTAGGGTATCCTTTTAAAAAATAAAATGGGGCTTGCCTCGCCAAATAAATCACAAATTGCAAGGCCTTCAATAAAGGGACAATAAGTGAATAAACTTTGGAATTGGCCGTTTAGTGAACTTCACGACCTTTTCACAAAATAATAATACGTTAGTTTCTTTAGGAATGCGTCTTAATTAAAATTACCTCCCTAAATATGGCTGTGCATTTATGCAACTCAAATCCAAATCTCAACGGAGTCTAAATATGTCAACGACCACGTGTACACTGGTTGTGACGTAGTCCGAGATACGTTTTCACAGCGTTGCAATTCATTAAAAATGATAACAATAATAATAAAAGCGGTTAAAGAGTCATAATTTGCACTAAGTACATAATTGTTAAAATCAGATAAATAAGTCGAATATAACAGTTGAGCGACTGTGCTAGAACCACGGAACTCGGTAATGCCTAACACCTTCTCCCGGGTTAACATAATTCCTTATCCGGATATCAGGTGCGCAGAGTGTAATTTAGAGTCAATTTCTTTCCTCAATTCGGGATTAAACCGGTGACTTGGGATACCATAAATCTCCCAAGTGGCGATTCTGAATAAATAATAAACAAATTCCATTCTGATTGTCCTTTTATTTGAAAAACTCCCTTTCGCTCTCGTGGGTTGGCGTAAAAAGGATGTGTGACAGCTTTGGCAACTCTGCTGGGGATCAGACCAAGAACCACTAGTTCAGGGTTAGAAATTCGAGCTTAGAATAATTGTTATATTTGGCTTTATTCATTATCTGATTTTATTATATGTTTGAGCTTGAATGTGCAAAATGATGTTTTTTACCGCTTTGATATTATTTGAATTGTATATATAAACTGTGCCGAAACCCTTCTCTTCTCCCTCTTGAGGAGTGCACGCTGGTCGTGACTTCTTTCTGTTAGTGTCATAATCCCAATTTAGTACGAGGATTCGGTGGGATTGCAAAATCGGAGGATCTTTTGGTTACCGGCACACAGTTCCCATCCTCTGCTCGAGTTGTCCACTCAGGTAAAAAGCTAGGTCTAGAACAATAACCCAGGTTGAAACTAAGTATAGCATATCTTCATGCCGGATCCCTAGTAGGAAACGCTTGTTTTGCATCACGTGGCATTTGACTTAGGGGACTCAACACAGGGGTTGGGTCCGTCTAGAACAAGCAACCTGAAGTGAAAAGACCATCATGTTGCATCTTGTTTGTTTTACGCATTTATTTGTTTCAGACTTGCATGCTGACCGGTTTTTGAATACCGGGACTATTGTAAAAATGAAAAAAAAGACAAAAAGATAATAGCAGTGCAGAGAATTAATTATTTAGTTTTAGAAAAACCAATGCCCAAGTACTGACAAAACTCTGTTGAAATTTTGAAAATTTAAAAAAGGGAAAATATTTTATTTTAATAGTCTATTTTACTAAAAGCAAGGGAAAAATAGAAAAAAAAGTCTTTCATTTTTGGAAAATTATTTGCTGAAAAAAAGAGTCTTTTTTAGTTTGAAAAAAATAGATTGTTTTATTGTTTGTTGAAAAATAAAAGAAAAGAAAAAGAATCGTTATTCTGCTTGTTTTCAAAAAAAAAAATAGTTTGTCTTGCCATGAAAAATGAATATGAAAAAAGTCTTGTTTTTAAAAAATAGTTTTTTATTTTATTTTATGAAATGCCCAAAATAAAAATGAAAAGAGCCGTGCTTTAAAAGTGGTTTTGTAATTTACTTATGAAATGCCAAAATTGAAAATGAAAAAGAGTCTTGTTTTTAAAATAGTTCGTGTAATTAGGCGAACTACGCTGGTTTGATTCTCATCGGATGTGAGATAGTAGGCAACCATCATCCGGTCCAACCTCCCCTTTTGCTAGAACAACCAAAAAATGTCAATTTTAATTGTCGTCGTAAATGAGTCGGGTGATGCCATTTCGTCAAAAATAGCGGAATGTTCTCGAAAGGGACGCCGGAAGGCCGACTTTGCATAAACGGCCACCTTTGGTCATTGTTTTAGATTTTTGGTTGATTGACCTACACAACCATAAAATCTTCGTCCCCGAGGCGTTGAAAGGACGTGTTTGCGAATATCAATTTTTTTCTATTTTTTTTAATGTAGAAAAACAAAAAAGGAGTCATAAATAAGTCGGGTGACGTTGTTTTGTCAAAACATAGCCGAGTGTTTTCGAAAGGGACGCCGGAAGGCTAACTTTTCATAAATAGCTACTTTGGGTCATGTTTTTTAAATTTTGGCCAGTTGACCCTCACAACCTTAAAATCTTTGTCCCCGAAGTGCTGAAAGGCCGTCTTTGCAAGACTTGGATTATTATTTCAATTTGACAAAAAAGAGTCAGTTGGCAAGTGAGTGCCATTTTGATTTTGGTGAAAGTAAGCCGAGCCAGCTTCGACGATGTCTTAAACTGTTCTTGCCGAGATAGCCTTAGAGTATCCTTCAGTTGTCGAAAGGCTATTTTCGTAAAAGAATGGACAAGTTTGTAGAGTGTCGTGAAATAATTTTCCCGGCCTAAAAAGTCATGTGAATTGGGAGAGGGCCACGTTTGCAGAAATAGCCATTTGGCTGAAATTGGCAAATAAGGAAATAAATTTGTCTGCTTGTTTTTGAGTTTGTAATTCTTTTGATAGTATATGCGAGTTGTTCGATTTTCGAGTCCGTATGTTGTCTTTTCGCCAAATTTTGATAGTTTGGTCTGTTTTTAAACCATTGTAATTAAAGTTGGTTTTATTATGAAAGTTGAAAATTCCAAAAAATGTTTCATTGTTTTTTTTATTGGCACGAACTACGCAAGGTCTTATTCATGCGGGGTCATGATACGTAGGCAATCTCCATAAGATTCGACCACAAAAGAAAATAAAAAAAAATGAAAAAAAAGACAAAAGATATTGTTAATAATAAGGATAGACTAAGTCCAATCTAACATGTTTTGTTTTGAATTTTGAGAAAGTTGGAGTGATTGGTTTGTGGTAAGCCGGAAACACAAGATCCAGGAAAACCTGATTGTGAGCTAAGGCAGTGACACTCCGAACATCACGCATAATCCTTTACCCGCAGGTCATGATATACACTTTGTGGGGATGATGTCCGCTGACATAGGGTATGAGAATATACTGACTAAAGCTGAAGATCTTGAAGCAGATAGTCATCTTCACAATATGGATGCGAAGCTCAATGGCTAAAAATGTCGTGCTTGTTAATTGGAAAGACGCTCCATGTCTGGGTCAGCTGGAGGGGTCTTGGTAGTGGGCTCTGATTTTCCTTCTTGTTTTCTGGATCATTTCGGGGTTGTAATTCGGTTTCTTTTATTTTTGTACTTGTCAAAGTTTGAAGCTTTATTATCCCGATATTCAACGAAAAAGAAAAAAAAATTCTTCACTTTTACTTTATATTAATTTGTTTTCTTCTTTTCTCTTTATACTTGTTCGAATGACATGGCATGCACGATGGATCTTCAACACAGTCTAATAAAAATCAATTTGATTACGAACTAATAATACAAGAAGTAGATTGATGATAATGAGTGGGTTAAAACCCGAATGGAGCGGTAGAGGTGGCCAACAATAACATAAAGAAGATATAGAGTAAAATGGTAGAAGGGTCTAGGCAACGGCATGAAAAGCTACCATTTGCATTGTTGGGTTATCGCACTACTATTCCTACTTCAGTAGGTGCAACTCATTATCTGTTGGTATACGGAACTGAAATAGGGATACCAACATGGGTTGAAATTCCGCCTCTCCGAATTCTCGCCGAGGCTGAGATTGATGACGATGAATGGGTAAAAGCACGATTGGAGCAGTTGAGATTAATTGATGAAAAGAGATTGGCAGCAGTATGTCATGGCCAGTTGTATCAAAAGAGAATGGCAAGATCATTAATAAGAATGTGCGTCCCAGGAAATTTGAAGTGGGGCAGCAAGTGTTGAAACGAATCTTGCCACATCGAGACGAAGTAAAAGGCAAGTTCGCCCCGAGCTGGCAAGGACCATTCACTGTGACCAGAGTGTCATCCAATAGCACTTTATGTTTGACAGATATCGAGGGAAGATGTATCGACATGGCTATCAATTTTGACGCAGTCAAGAGGTATTTTGTGTGATTTCTTTGATTATAATTGTTTGCTTTTTTGTACTTGGCATTTATCGGAGGATGAAATAACGGAGCCAATTCTTTCTTCTATCCAAACACTTTAACCTTTGCTTCCCCCTTTGAGCCTTATTTACTCTTTCATACCCCTTTTTTTGAATCATTAACGAAAACGAAAAAAAAAAGAAAAGAAAAAGAAGAAGAGTAGAAAAGAAAAAAATAATAATAATAACAATAACAAAAGAAAGACAAGGAAAAGGAATCTGAGTGAACTACGTTTGACCTGATTCCTCAAAGAGGATACGTAGGCGCCCCAAGGCTCGGTCATAGCATGAAAAAGTGTCATAAAAAATAATACCCCCAAGCAAGAAAACTGGGGCAGAAGTCATGTTTTTAAATTATTGAAAAGAGGTTTGATTCCAAGAGTTGTAATATTTTACCCATAAAATTTAATTTGAATTTTTATCTCTTTTTCTTTTAAGCCCCACATAAAACCCATATTAATGTCCAAAAAAGACCTCCTGATTAGTATTCGAGAGGTGCCAAGACAGACGAACGAAAGTCGAGAATAACACGCTGGTCCCCAACTGAATGAGGATCGTGAGCTGAAAAGAATGTATAGCAAAAAGAATTCCCAACAAAGAGAATCTTATTGGTAACACTCCAATCCCCAGCTGGGAAAATAAAATGCGAGAGTCTTATCGGTGAAAACCTTCGCAGGCACCATAAGGCGATGTAAGCTAACGGAAGCAAAATGAGAGAGTCTTATTAGTGAAAACCCCTCAAAGGGCACTATGAGGCGACAAGATAAGCTTGGCGGAAAGGATCCGCATTTTGCGAAGAGTTAGGCACCTGTTTATCCCCAGCAAGTGAAGACATCAGAAAGATTGATTGATATAAATAGACTGGGTTGATTAATGCGGAATGCACGACATGATCTTTGGGATCGGTTATACCACCCAGATAAGTTCCTTTCTTTTCTTTTACCCAACATTTATTCAGAAAGATCTTCTCTTTTTCTATCTTTTCATTTCTTTAGTTAAAAGCCTTCTTCTTGAAATTTGTTTTTAAGAAAGATCTTTCATAGCTTACTACCAGTTGCCAAAATGGTACAAAGAAAAATGTGAGGAGGGCAGGACGGAGATAAGACAAGAAGATGAAAAGACGGTTGTTGCGAGGCCAAATAATAAATTGGTCTAGAATGTCAAGGAAAGAATAGAGAAAAGCAGGGAAAACACCATGTTGAGAAAATTGTGGACCAAATTCAAGAGGGTCCCCAGCAGATCATCGAGATGTAGGAGCATGCCCAACAGATTTTTGACCAAGATCCAAGAGGGTCAGATACCACAGAGTGGGGAAGGAAGAAAAGGAAAATTCATCCCCAGCAGATGATCCCCAGCAAGCTTTGATAGTGCAATGGAACACAAAACGGGGACGAGAGAAAGGGAGAAACCATCCCCAGCAGGAATGTCATCCCCAGCAAATAACATTATTCCCCAACAAGTTTTGGGAACACAGAGTAGGAAAAAGGGTAAGGAAAAATCACCCCCAGCAGGAGTGGCACGACCACTCACCATATTTCAAAACAAACAAATTTTCTTTGATTTGAAACAGGAAAAGGAAATCTTATTAATGGCAAAAAACATGCCACAAGGAAGAGCACCAAAACGGGGGCAGAAAATTTTCTGCCATTGTCGAAAATTTTCTCGGAAGAACGAGGAAATCAATTCAAGTTTTAAGGGATAGCAAGACAACACAATTTTAAGAAAAAACAGTCAAAGGTAAGATTATTTTAAGTTTTGAAGTCGGGAGCCCTCCCGTATAATAGAGGTATACATTTCACTCTTTTAATTTCAAGTTTTGAAGATAGGTTCATCCGCTTTCGAATAGGATATTATAGGTTCATCCACCTTCAAATAGGATATTATAGGTTCTACCACCTTCGAGTAGGATATTATTGGTTGTCCGCCTTCGAATAGGATATTTTAGGTTCATCCACCTACGAATAGGATATTATAGGTTCATCCGCCTTCGAATAGGATATTATAAGTTCATCCGCCTTCGAATAGGATATTATAGGTTGTCCGCCTTCGAATAAGATATTATAGGTTCATCCACCTTCGAATAGGATATTAGGTTGTCCACCTTCAAATAGGATATTATAGGTTTATCCACCTTCGAATAGGATATTATAGGTTGTCCATATTCGAATAGGATATTATAGGTTGTCCGCCTTCGAGTAGGATATTATAGGTTCATCCACCTTCGAATAAGATATTATAGGCTGTCCACCTTCAAATAGGATATTATAGGTTCATCCACCTTCGAATAGGATATTATAAGTATCCACCTTTGAATAGGATATTATAGGTTCATCCGCCTTTGAATAGGATATTATAGGTTCATCCACCTTCGAATAGGATATTATAGGTTCGTCTGCCTTCGAATAAGATATTATAGGCTGTCCACCTTCGAATAGGATATTATAGGTTCATCCACCTTCGAATAGGATATTATAAGTTTATCCACCTTTGAATAGGATATTATAGGTTCATCCGCCTTTGAATAGGATATTATAGGTTCATCCACCTTCGAATAGGATATTATAGGTTCGTCCGCCTTCGAATAGGATATTATAGGTTTGTCCGCCTTCGAATAGGATATTATAGGTTCATTCGCCTTCGAATAGGATATTATAGGTTTGTCCGCCTTCGAATAGGATATTATAGGTTCATCCACCTTCGAATAGGATATTATAGGTTCATCCGCCTTCGAATAGGATATTATAGGTTCACCCGCCTTCGAATAGGATATTATAGGTTTGTCCACCTTCGATTAGGATATTCTGGGTTCATCCGCCCTCGAATAGGATATTATAGGTTTGTCCACCTTCGAATAGGATATTTTAGGTTCATCCACCTTCGAATAGGATAATTTTGGGTTCATCCACTCTCGAATGGGATATTTTAGGTTTGTCCACCATCGAATAGGATATTTTTAGGTTCATCCGACCTCAAATAAAATATACTTGGTTCTATCCGCCCTCGAATAGGATATTGAATTTTATCTTTTCCCAAAAGGACATTTAATTTACCTCGACCCGAGTGGTCCTGCTTGTATAAACATTACCACAACATATATTTCATAAATCATTGCCAAATGCATTTTATTTTAAAGTTGTTGATGAAGTCAGGAGCTCGCCTGCAAAACAGAGGAATACATTTCAAGATCAAATCAGAAGTCAATAATACCGAGGGTTACAACAAGAACCCCCTGCATAACAAGCTTTAATAAAGGAAGCATCATTCCCAGCAGACAAAACGAAATGACGAAACTCGTCTTCAGGAAAGCAAAAGGGCCAGTGTCATCCCAGCAGTTTGCGGAGCTAAGGAAACACAAACCGACAAGAAAGCAAGGCAGGAATGACAAGTGAAAGATAGATAAGATCATATGATCCATAGTCTAGCCTAACTTATTATTTTTCTTTTAGGACGGTGTAATAAGGAGATTAGTAAGCAGTAGCAACAACATGCAGCAGCAGTAACGGCAAAAATGCAATCACATGGTAGTCCAGCTACCAAAACTTTCCGAACTACATTAACATGATTCCCTTTTAGCCAGGGATATGTAGAAAACCTTCGAAGCAAAGGTACGGTTAAATCTTTTCAAAAGTACTTCACACGGAGTATTCTAACAGGCAAAAATCGCTCGTATCTGCTCACTTTATCTTTGTACGAAAACTCATTGTGTTTTTGAACAAAGAGGGGCAGCTGTGAGCACATGATTTTTGCTTCATGGAAAATACTCCAAAAGAAATCGACAATGAACAAGTTACCTTCGGGTACAATTTTTGGGAATTTACGTGATATTTTGGTAATTGTTTTGTTCGTAAATACTCACCTTGTTGCGGTTAATTAAAAATACAAAAAATACATGTTGCATGCATTTAGGAGTTAACTGTGCATTTTTAGAAATTAATTAAACAATAATTTGGTTCTAAAAGTGAAAATCACTAAAAATACGCAATTTTATTCTATTAGTTGTCATTATGTAAGTTTATTTTAATTAAATGTTTTAATTCGTGTGTTAATTGTTGTTAGGTGTTAATTAATATTTTTATATGTTTTATTTTTTGATTTTTACAAGTTAATTAGAATTTTTGTTTAATTAGAGATTAAAAGAAGAAGAAAAAAAGAGTAGAAAAATGATTTAAATCGGATTGGGCCGTCACTTAGACCCAAAGCCAGGCCCAAACATAAAATTAACCCGGTCTAATTGGCCGAGTATCACAGACCACCCAAACGACGTAGTATTAGGGCAATACTACGTCGTTTGGAGTTCCTCTAAGGCAAATTGATCCAGGACCTTCATTTATCCTTCATCCGATAGTTGATATTCCGTCTCTTGACCCATCAAATCGGCCAGACCCATTCCCCAAATTGGTCTCACCCCCCACTTAAACCAAACTACATTATTCCCTTTTAATTGATCAATCCTGGCCATTGATCTCATTAGATCAAACGGCCAGGATTCATTTTCCCTTTTAATATATAAACCCAAAACTCTTACCCCACCCCCAAACCAAACAGCCCATCCCGTCTCTTTCCTATTCATTATCTCTGTAACTCAGAGACGACACCCTCAAACCCTAGCCGCCATGGATCTCCCACACCAGAAACCGCCGGCCTGAACTCCGATGGCCACCAAATTTACCCTTGAGCCTCTTGACCACCCTCATCACGAATCCAGGCTCTGTTTGCTTCGAATCTCAACGGAACATCTCAAATCTTTGATCAAAGCCCAGCCCCAAAAACCTAGTTGGTCTTTTTGACCCTAAACTTACACCCGACAATCCCCTTGACCTCATCGTCCCTAATCCATAACCAATTTGGTTCTAATCCGAGTTATACTCGCCGAATTATAAATCTAGGGTTCAGCGGTTCTAGGCTGATTTGAAATTGTCAAGGAAAAATTGGTTTCTAGTTAATATTATAAGCATGTTTCTGACGAAATAGGCATATAATAACAACTAGAAATCAATTTCGAAGAACATGTTGATTGGAATCCGAAATCAGTAAGTTTTCTTAAACTTTTATTTTCTTTTTCTGTACGTTTGCTTGTCAATGTTTCGTTTTAGGTTTTTGAATTAGTTCCGTTGTAATCATCATTTATGATTAAGTAATTATTTTCCCCTATATTGAACCATTTTTTCCGGTTCAGTTTTCTCCTAATTAATCAACATAGGTTATAAACTGTCGATGCGATTCAATAAATTTCATTCCTTAGTCCAGGTCTGATAGTTAATTCATATTCGTGCTAAATGTTTGTTTGGTTTAACTCTGAAATCATTTTTCTGGAGTGGTTGATTGAATTGAAATAGCTAATGGCCAGTCTTATATAAAACTGTAACTATTTCCGTAATTGTTTGGATTGCTATTTGTTTAAATGGTATCAGTTGTGCTGTCTATCATTTTGTTGCGTATGAGTTCAGTAGGTTGTACATGTTCTTTCATTTTTGTCTGAGTTCCATATTGATTTTGTTCTGGATCTTTGATTTTGTTTGGATATAATTTTTGTCTAATATGAATGCTTGTTTGAATATGTGTAGTTGAGTTGAATCTTAATTAAATTTAGTTTTTGAGATGCTTGTTAGGAGTCAGTTCGTATGGCTAAATGCTGATTAATTAAGTGAGCTTAGTTATATCAGTGTTAATTAGCAGGTAATCAGATTTAGATATGCCCAGCTTTGAGCAAATCCTGATTAAAGAGCATTAACAGTAGGTTTTTAGTGTTATTTTAGGAATAGACAAAATAGAAATCTGGATTTGACGGAGTATTATGACCAGTAGGATCCCAATGTGCTTTAACTTGAATAAATTAGTAGTAGGGGACCACTAGGTAATGAATAGTAGTTTAATAATAAAAGTGTAAAAAGAAGAATAAAAGAGCATATTTGGGGGGGGGGGGGGGCTGTTATTAAAGTAAAGATTAAGTGGGGGAGTAATAATGAAAGTGTTGTAATAATAATTAAAAGGGAAAAGGGGAGAGGGTCTTGTGTGATAGATAAATCAGAGCCATTTGGTTGATGGAGGGATTAGATTTGAGAGAACAAAACTTGAAAAAAAGGGAGCTGAGAGAAAATCTATTAGCTTTCTTATCCAAAGAATTCAGAGAGTTGAAGAGTGAAATAAAAACAGACTTTTAATCTTGAGAGTTTAGATAATTGAAAGTGAGGTCTCTTCTGTGAGTGAAAATCAGTACTAACTTGCTACTGTTTCATTGAAACTTCCAGCTTCTTGTTTTAAGTATTTGAAAAATCAGAAACTGTTGTTCTATTGGTCGTTGTTTCTTTTTTCTTCTGTTTGTGATCATTGTTTGGCATTTCTGAGTTTGTTGTGGGTGATTGACCACTGTTGCACTGATTTTTCCTGGGTCATTACTGGTTATTATTGGGTGTTCCTGTGTTTTACTGATTGTTGCTGAAAGTTGCTGAGTATTGCTGTAGTTGGGTGTTACTGTTGTCCTGCTGATCTTCCTCTTCTTTTGCCTTCCTATATCATGTACACAATCGAATGACTGAACTTTGTAATCTGAAAATTTGAAGCATGAAATATAAAAAATGAAGAGTTAAAGATCTGGAATTTATTTTAGCTGTATTCTAAATCTTAGTAGTACAGTTGTTAGTTAGATTCCTTTACTAGAATCATGTAGGTGCTTGGTTATTTATAATGAACATTGTGTAGTAACTTAGTTAACAAGTTATTTCATGTATGCTTAGTTAAAATAAACGGATGTTGTAGTAACCATGTTTGTTAGTTCATTATTGTTTGTGAAAAAGCATGTTAGATACTTAATAGTTACTTCATTAAACAAATAGCCTATTTTAAAACCGGTAGGAATCTTGTTTAATTAGATAGCAGTAGTGTACATTTCATTCCCATTGTAAAGTCTAAACATGTGCAAAATAATTTAACTAGGCCCATATAGGATTAAGGATGACCGAGGTTCGGATTACGCCATACACGTTGGGTCTGGGCCCATAAATGTTAACAAACAGCCCACGTCTCGCATCTCTAACGAACCGTACTTGGAACTTAACGATAATATTTCGTAAGCATGTAATCAAACTAGGAACTTTTTCTTTCATTTTAGAGACGGAAGAAAAAATAGAAAAATATAGTCACTTTAAGGTATCCTTTTAAAAAATAAAATGGGGCTTGCCTCGCCAAATAAATCACAGATTGCAGGGCCTTCAATAAAGGGACAATAAGTGAATAGACTTCGGAATTGGCATTTTAGTGAACTTCACGGCCTTTTCCCAAAATAATAATACGTTAGTTTCTTTAGGAATGAGTCTTAATTAAAGATACCTCCCTAAATATGGGTGTGCATTTATGCAACTCAAATCCAAATCTCAACGGAGTCTAAATGTGTCAACGACCACTTGTACACTGGTTGTGACATGGTCCGAGATACGTTTTCACAACGTTGCAATTCTTTAAAAAATGATAACAATAATAATAAAAGCGGTAAAAGAGTCATAATTCACACTAAGTACATAATTATTAAAATCAGATAAATAAGTCGAATATAACAGTTGAATGACCGTGCTAGAACCACAGAACTCAGGAATGCCTAACACCTTCTCCCGGATTAACAGAATTCCTTATCCGGATATCTGGTACGCATACTGTAATTTAGAGTCAATTCCTTTCCTTGATTCGAGATTAAACCGGTGACTTGGGACACCATAAATCTCCCAAGTAGCGACTCTGAATAAATAATAAATAAATCCCGTTCCAATTGTCCTTTAATTGGAAAAACTCCCTTCCGCTCTCATGGGTTGGTGTAAAAAAGAGGTGTGACACACATTATTTGGAAAAAAGATTATCTAAGTAAACCATTTGTTGTTATTTCAGTGGATAACTTGCCTCAACAGGAAAAACCGTAAGTGTTTTCATATCTTTATACAACTTTATATTACTTGAGCTATTTATACTTTATTGTTTTATTTTATTTTTTCTTAATATATGTTTTATTGTAGTGGTTGTGGTATATATTGTCCTGCATTTGCGGAGTATTTCATTGAAGGCAAGAAGATGCCATGTGACAAGAACATGCTTGATCCTACACGTCTTCGATTAAGATATGCGGCATTACTATACATTTATGGTAAAAAGAAGCAGCTGGAATCTCTTGTTTGCGAAGATGAGTCAACAGGAAGACTAGATAAACCTTATGTTTTTGAAAGACGCAAGATTAAGAAGAAGAAATAATATTTTGTTCTTTTATGTAATTTTTAATACATATTTTTGATTGATATGCAGATTATTATGGTGTATATTATAGTTGAAGTGAAAAATATTAGAAATTTTTGGAATTAGAACAATTTTCTGGAATTAAATAATTTAATATTTAGTTTGCTGTATAATTTGCTGAAATTTTATATTGATAAACCAACATATCCTTTAATTACTACGGGAAAGGAATAATGCAGTTTTTTTATCTTATATTCATCTAATTTTTGTTACCTCCTATAGTATATGCTCAAATCGCTACTCATGAAGAATATAATCCAGTATATTATAATGGAGAAGTTGGAAATTGTGGAAACTTAGTAATTAAAACAAATTTACTTGAATTACATAATTTACTATTTAGTTTCCTGTATATGTTACTGGAACATTATATTGCAAAACCACTATATCCTGTAATTATCACTGGAATTGAATAATGCAGGTTTTTTATCCTATATTAATCCAATTTTTACATTCTATAGTACATGCCGAAATCGGTACTAATGAAGAAATATAATCCAGAATTAAATAGTGAATTTTTTTTATTTTATCTATTCATGCTCTATATAATGTTTACCATGTAATATACTTATATATGCATTTGTATTATATTGCAGATTAAATAATCTAATATTTAGTTTCCTGTATGACATATAGGACAACAAGGTAACACACACTAGACTACGTACCTGTATATTATACTGGATGACATGAATCAGAAGGAATGAAAACTCACGTAGCATAGCATATAGGACGACAACTAACATTAGACTACGTACCTGTAAATTATACTAGATAACATGAACATGTAAATTATGTTATCCAGTATAATTAGCTGGACAATACGCTTAGACATGGCAGACATCCCGTAAACTTTGCTGGAGTCAAACAAAACTAAACTCTATTACAATAACTATCCAATATAATATAATGGAATACAATCATTCACAGAATAAAAATTTATTTATATTTTTTTATTACATATTAATGTATTTTTTATGTAGCATCTGGGTTTACATATTTCTGTAATTACTACTGGAATTAAATAATGAATTTTCTTTTACCACTTACTTCTTTTGCCAACTACTTATGTTCTTCATTCAATTTCTCAGACAAAAAATAATTAACAATCTTTTCAGCATTTATTGCTATTAAATAGAGGAAATTTGGTAGTTAGAATAATTTACTAGAATTAAATTTAATATTTCGTTTTCTGTATATTTTACTGGAGTTGTTTAATAAAAAATCATTACATCCTGTAATTACTACTGGAACAAAATATTGCATATTTTTTTACCATTTACTTCTTTTGCCAACTACTTATGTTCTTATATTTAGTTTCTTTGACAAAAAACAAGTAACAATCTTTAAAGTATTTATTGCTATTAAATTGGTTAGGTTCATTATTTGGGTATATAAACAATGGCTTCAGTTGAAAATTTCATAGTCATCCATATATTTCTATCATATTTCAAAGGAAAACAAGAAAGTGTTGGCTAAGACATGCTTATTGGGTGTATTAGGGAGTTCATGTGAAGTAAAGATAGTTAAGGAGAAGTGGAAATACTTCATGTGTGAAGGGGATTGGCCAGATGAAAAACTAGAGCACCAACACATTTGCTCTTTAAATTAGTTGATAAATATAACTTTAGGGGACAAATAGCAAATATCCTGCGGTTCTAGTTTTTTATGTGGCCAGTCTCCTTCACATATGAAGTTTTTTGGACTTCTCCTTAACTATCTTTGCTTCCCACGAATTCCCATATGCATACCAATAAGCATGTCTTTGCCAACATTTTCTAATTTTTTTCTTATATATATATATATATATATATATATATATATATATATATATATATATATATATATATATATATATATATATATATATATATATATATATATATATACATACATATCCAAAAATACTATAATCTAGAGCATTCTTTTGTTTCTGGAATGTTTTTTAGTCATCTATTCTTCTTTTTTAACAAGTAGTATTTTACATAAATACTATCTATTTTGATCCTTTTTCCCTCTCTGAATCAAATTATTTTATTCGTGTATCTCAAGTTATGATTGAATCCATATAGTCAATCCTCTGTATTCAACTATTCTTTTTGAATTTTGTTATTTCCGTAGTTTCTTTTATTCAACATCGTTGCTTATTCTCTTTTAAACTCATGAGCACTTTATATTAGAATTCTTACTTTTGAAGTAAACAAGACAGTACTTGCTAAATTTATCATAAGTGTAAACTTCATCAATTACTACTGGAATGGAATATTGCCTATCTTTTTATCCTATATTCATCCAATTTTTATTACCTCCTTTTAGTATAAGCTTCCCAAAAATTCCCATATACATAACAGTAAGCATGTCTTTGCCAACATTTTCTAGTTTTTTTCTTATGAAAACAAGACAGTACTTGCTAAATATATCATAAGTGTAAACTTCATCAATTACTACTGGAATGGAATATTGCCTATCTTTTTATCCTATATTCATCCAATTTTTATTACCTCCTTTTAGTATATGCTGGAATCGCTACTCAATAAGGAATATAATCCAACGGAGAAGTGGAAAATAGTGAAAAATTTGTAATTAGAACAATTTACTGAAATTAAATGATTTAATATTAAATTTTCTGTATATTGTACTGAAGTTTTATATTGTAAAAGAACTATATCCTGTAATTACTACTACAAATGAATATTGCTAATTTTTATCCTTTATTCAACCAAATTTTATTATCTCCTATAGAATATGCTGGAACTCATACAAATCACAGTAGTATAGCTGGCAATAACATTTACTAATTTTTTCAGTAATTATGATCAGTGGGTGCACTGTTTTTTGCACTTTTAGCCAAAATTTATATTGTATGTTGGAAGATATGTTAAGGTAATAATTACATTTTCGATAATAAATTGGACAACATAATTTTATACGACTCAACTTATTCATTATATTACAGTCTAATTTTCATTTATTTATGTAATTTTAGTTCTTCTATATTATTATGGACATGCCACTTATGAAGGCATATATTCCAGTATTTTTATAATTTAGAAATTAAAAATATTAGAAATTTTGTATCTAGAATAATTTACTAGAATAAAATAATTTAATATTTTATTTACTATATATTACACTGGAGTTTTATGTTATAAAACCACCATGTCCTGTAATTATTACTGCATGTGAAAATAATTAAATATTTTATTTCCTGTATATTATACTTGAGTTTTATGTTGTAAAATCACTATGACCTGCAGTTAATACTAGATGTGAAAAATGTAGATTTAATTATTCTATATTCGTACAATTTTTATTACCCCCTATTGAATAGGCTGGAATTGATAGAAATCACAGTAGTATAGATGCCAGTAATATTTAATGATTTTATTACTACTTATGGTCATTGGGTGCTGTTTTTATGCATTTTAGGCAATTTATATTGTATGTTGGGATTTGTGTTAAGCTAATAATTACATTTTTTTGATACTTATTCATTATACTAGAGTTTAGGTGCAGTGTTTGATTCTTTTTTAACCACTAAAAATAATTTATATTTCACATTAGGAGTTGTGTTTAAGTAATAATTACATTCTCACTATTAACATTAAATTGTTATTCATGAATATTTCTTTTCACTATTAACGATTAAGTTGCCTTCTGTCTGTCTTTTCATATACCGTTTTTCAAAATTTTTTGCTATACAAGTATGATTTCCCTTACCAATTTGTTCACACAAACTCTTCTAATTCTAATAGACAACAGAAAAAGAAAACAAAAATGGATGCAGCCATCAAAACAATTGTTGAACAATTGAAAGAAGATATAATAGAAGCAATTGAGATCAAGTTTGATGGGTTTATTGAGAAATATGAAAAGGGATATAAGAAGACTAAAAGACAAGCTGAATAGGCTTGAGAGCATTGTCCGAAATGGGGATGAACGTTTCTTTGACTCTTCTGATGATATGGATTAGTTTTTTATTTCTATGCTTTAAATTTGATTATTTTGGGGAAGTATTTTGGAGCTGAATGATGCCAATGTTATTTCTTTTTATATTAATATAATATGTTTTTATTTCCTGTTTCCTCTATGTTTTACTTCATGCTTATATTATTAAACCACTATGTCCTAGAGTAATTATTTAGTGAATTGTTGAAAATAATAAGAAAAGAAGACAAATAAAGATTGAAAAAGAGTAATGACAAATAAAATAAAGTTCTAGGTTAAACAGAACTCAACCAGTATAATATACTGGAAAAAAATCTTACACAAGGTAGACGTCCTGTAAATTATACTAGACAATATGTACTTAAATTGAATTATATAATTTAATATTTTGTTTCCTGTATATTAAATTGGAGTAATATATTATTTAAGTAGTAAACAACTTATTTAATACTGGATATGAAAAATCACTTAAAAAAGACTAATAATACAGAATTCACCCAGTATAATAAACTGGAGGAAAAGCTTACACATTGCAGACATCCCGTAAAATATACTGGACAATATGTAATTAAATTTAATATTTTGTTTCCAGTATATTAAACTGGAAAAATATATTGTTGAAGTAGTTAACACCTTATTTAATATTGGAGATAAAGCTCCAATATACTAGAGATAAAGCTCATACAATGCAGACGTCCCGTAAAATATACTGGAGAATATGCAGTTAAATTGAATTAAATTTTTTAGTATTTTGTTTCCTGTATTGTTGAAGTATTAAACACCTTATTTAATACTGGATAAGAAAAATCACTCAAAAAAGACTAATAATACAGAAGTCACCTAATATAATATACTGGAGATAAAGGTCATACAAGGCACATGTCCCGTAAATTTTACTGGAATCATACAAAATTTACTAAAGCACAACCACTAACATGATATACTGGACAAAATGAAGAAGCACTATGTTTTTTCAACATAATGGTTTTTTTATAAGCAAATCAAGAAGCAAAATAAAAATAAAAATAAGCAGTATTAATATTTTAAAAAACAAGAATTTCGAAAATATTATTCGGGATAACATCACCCCATGAATATTTATTGTATATATTAAATTATTTATTTTCCTGTATTTTCTTGCATAAGGATGAACTACAACAGAATTTGTGCAATTTGTTCTGGTATGCCCATATTTTTTGCAACGACTACATTTTTGTTCCTTCTTGAATTTTGTACCTGAAACATGTCGATTCTTCTGTCTTCTTCCTAGAAGCACTTTGGCATCTGGATGCTTAGTGATTCATGATTTAACAGTGTCTGATATAACCCATGTTGTTGCATCACCTATAGAATTACTTGCCCTTCATAAGTTTTCAACCAATATTCCCTTGAAAATAGGCTGAGCAAAAGGCCGATTTCCTTTGATGTATACTCTCAATGGCAGCAATTGCATGTTCACAGGGCATCTTATCTAACTGAAATTCAGAACAATCACATGTTCTTTTGTCTAGATCAACAATAAATTCCATACCACCTTCTTTGACATTGAATTTTCAGTCTATCAATGAAAAATACTATAAATGTAAAAGCTGGTTGAATTTTTGCTTCCAATGTTGCTTCTGGCCAATTTGATATATCACGGAATATGCCTTCTGCAAGTGTCCTTCTTTCATAGAACCATATTTGTAATTTTTCATTTATGAAATCAATCATTGTTAAAATTGGCAATTCTCTTGAACGTCTTACAACATTATTTATTGACTCAACAATATTTGTTGTTAACATATCATATCTTCTTCTGGGACTATGTGAACGAGCCCATCTTCCTGGTGGTTCCTCCATCAAATAATTGAAGGTTATTTTATCAACAACAGCTATTTGTGACATGAAGTCATCAAATTCTGATTGAAGGTATACTCTTGCAGCACTTTGAAAGAGATTTATGACAATGTTTCTCACTCTTCTTTGCTTCAGATTCTTTTCAAAATGATAGATGCAAATTCCATGGTAGCACTCAGGGAAAGCCTTTGCAATTCCATTTGCAATAGCCTTGTGTCGATCTGACAAGAACATTAGATCATTACGAATCCCAATTGCTTTTCTTAATTCCCTAAAATACCATTCATATGATTCATTATTCTCCGCATCCACTACTCCAAAAGCTATCAGAAAAAACTGATTATTTGCATCTTTGATAACAGCCACTAACAGAACACCTATATATTTATTTTTTTAAATTTTTCCATCAACAACAATCAGTGGTCTACAATACTTTCACCCATATATTGATGCCCCATACATGAAAAACATGTAAACAAACCTGTAAACTGAAAAGTAAATAAAATTCAATTAAGTCATACAGTATAATAATATACTAGAGATAAAGCTTATACAAGCCATACATCTCGTAAAATTTATGAGCCACAAACAAAACTTAACTATTTTATAATATTGCTCCAGTATAATATACTGGAGTTCCATTATCATCCAGTATAATATACTGGATAAAATAAACTAAAAATACAAATTTTTAGGTTGAACAGAACTCATGCAGTATATTATACAGGACATAGAGCTTATATAATACATATATCCTGTAAAATATACTAGATGACAACTACTAAGATCCAGTACAATATAATGGACAAAGTGAAGTAAAATGGAAAAATATAATTTAATATTCTTTTTCCTCTATATTGACTTGGACTAATATGTTCTTAAACCACTATGTCCCGTATTTAATGGACATAAAAAATCAATCAATACATAAGAAATCTACCCGTTTTCTTCATCTCTCACAATATTTGTATATGATCCTGGATTTTTTTGTTCCATCATATACAAATGTGACGGCATCTGCTCATAATTCTGTTCTGTTGTTCCTCTTAACAAAGATAACCCCTTTTGAATGGCATGCCATGCTTTTCCATAACCAACATCAATTTCATGTGCTCTTTTCATCTCTGAAATGACAAATTTAGGCTTTACCTCAGTAGCTATGTCTCTTAAGTTGTCTATCACATAATCTCTAATAACATTTGAAGTTGCTTGTCTTTGATCTGATTTTCGAATATCAACTGAGCACTCATGTGTTCTCTGAAACTTAACTATTTTAAAAAGTGTTGATTCCTTAATTCTTGAACCTCGAACAGTCCATCCACACTTTTCATCAGTACATACCAAAGAGTATCTCGTGCTACTTGACCTGTTAACATAGAACTCAAAGTGCTCCTTTATAGCTGCTAAGCAAAAATATCTAATCATAGAATTTTTGTCTTGAAAAACAAACTCAAGTTTTACATCATCCAGTGATGCATTTTCCTTTAATATTATTGATGGATATTATTTCACATTTCCTTTTCCTTTCCTTTTTCTTCCTTCAATACTTTGTAGTGATTCACTGTGCTAATCATCCACAGGAATTAAAATTTCTTTTTCCAATGTAATATCATAAATTGTATTCTCCTGCTCTTCTTCTACTTGAGATATCAGCATCACTTGCTCTTCCGGATCATATGTGTTTTTGTACAATAATGGTTGATTATCAATTTGCATTATTTCATTATCTTCTGCTTGTTGATAAGGTTTTTCTGATATTTCAATAACAAATTTGGAACTTTTGTAGTATGGATCATTTTTTAAAAGAATTATACACATAGTAAGATCTTCATCTTTTGTCACTTCTATTCCCTTAGCAGTACCTAGATTGATATTAAGCCACACATTTGCTTGAAACTTTTTATTCTCGATCGCTATAACTTCAAAAAAATTTCTAAGAAATTCTTCAAATGAAGTCCAATCATTTATTAGTAGGAGCTTCGTTTTATGATCCAAGTACTTGTAATCTGCTGTCCATTTGCCATCATACACGATAAGCAAGAAATTTGTATTCATCCTGCAGTTAATGAATGCAAATAATTAGATATTTAGAAATTATACTGTTAAAATATAATAATCATCTAGTATAATATACTGGAGAAAAAACTCACATACATGTGATGTCCCGTAAATTATAGTGAATTGAAAGAAAACTCAATTATATTCAAGTCTTAAACATGTCCAGTATAATATACTGGACAAAAACCTTACACATAAGTGATGTCCTGTAAATTATACTGGATTCAAAGAAAACTCAATCATATTCAAGTCTTTAAACTTAACCAAAAAACACAATTATATTCTAGTTTTAATACTTATCCAGTTTAACATACTGGAGAATAAACATACAGACATGTCATGTCCTGTAAGATATACTTGATTCAAAGAAAACTCAATTATATTCTAGATTTAGAACTTATCCAGTATAATATACTGGAGAAAAAGCTTACACTCAGGTGATGTCCCGTAAGATATACTGAATTCAAACAAAACTAAATTATATTCCTGTTTTAGAAATTATCCAGTATAACATACTGGAGAATAAGCTTACACATAAGTAATCTCCCGTAAAATATACTGGATTCAGATAAAAATCAATTATATTCTAGTCTTATAAGTTATCCAGTATAACATACTGGAGAATAAGCTTACACAAAGGTGATGTCCCATAAATTATACTGGATTCAAAGAGAACTCAATTGTATTCTTGTCTTAGAAGTTATCCAGTATAATATTCCGGAGAATAAGCTTATACACAGATGATGTACTTTAATATGTACTGGATTCAAAGAAAACTCAACTATATTCTAGTCTTAGAACTTATCCAGTATAATATACTAGAGAAAAAGCTTACTCACAGGTGATGTCCCGTAAAATATACTGAATTCAAACAAAACTCAATTATATTCTTATCTTAGAACTTATTCAGTATAACATACTGGAGAATAAGCTTACACATAGGTAATTTCCCATAAAATAACTGGATTCAAACAAAAATTAATTATATTCTAGTCTTAGAAGTTATCCAATATAACATACTGGAGAATAAGCATACACAAAGATGATGTCGCGTATATTATGGATTCAAAGAGAACTTAATTATATTCTTGTCTTACAACTTATCCAGTATAATATACTGGAGAATAAGCTTATACACAAATGATGTCTTGTAATATGTACTGGATTCAAAGAAAACTCAATTATATTCTTATTTTAGAACTTATCCAGTATAATAAACTAGAGAATAAGCTTATACACAGGTGATGTCCCGTAAAATATACTGAATTCAAACAAAACTCAATTATATTCTTGCCTTAGAACTTATTCAGTATAAAATACTGTAGAATAAGCTTACATAGAGATGATGTCCCGTAAGATATACTGGATTCAAATAAAAATCAATTATATTCTAGTCTTAGCACTTATACTGGAGAATAAGCTAACACACATGTGATGTCCTGTAATTAATACTGGTTTTAAATAAAACTCAATTATATTCTAGTCTATAACCATAATATCTACATTAACGAAACATACTTCAATGAATTTTTTATGAGATTTCCAGTATAATAAGATGAAAATATCTTCTTTTTAGATATTAATTTCGAAACGTATAGCAAATTATATTGACGCTATGTTCTATATTGAGAATATTAGACAATAACATAATAAAAGTATTAAAAACAAATCAGAAAATTTGAAAAATTAAAACTTTTTACTAACAGATAATATATAGAACTTACTTCAATTTATAGATTGACGACAGAAATTTTGCTAAAACTTCGATTTGCAGATTGACGCCGAACGATTTTGCTAACACTTGAATTTGCAGGTTAATGCCGGCTAACACTTCGATTTGCAGATTAATACCGGAAGATTTTGCTAACACTTTAATTTGCACATTAACGCCAGAAGATTTTGCTAATATTTTAATTTGCAGATTAACAGCGGAAGATTTTGTTAAAGATCCGATTTGAAGATTAATGCCGGAAGATTTTGCTAAAAATTCGATTTGAAGATTAATGCCGGAAGATTTTGTTAAGATTTCCTAACAGGAGAATTTAAGGTGAAGTCGCGTAAATTAATAAAAATAGTAGGGGTATTTTAGTCAACAAAATGTTACCGCATAATTTAGTGGCTAAATATCGTTGACCGGTGATTTTGTGGCTATATTTCATTGACCAGGCCCACAGAAAGATAGCCCAAGAACTAGACCCTGGGGCATGAAAAAAGCTGGTCCCGGTGGGATAAGACCAAGGCTCTAACAAACTGAGCTACGGGATCACGTTGCAAGATTATCGTAAATTGGGTTAATTATCCTTTATCTAATGAAGCCATTATGATCTCTTATATTATGGGGTCAGTCTATGATAATGTCGTTACTGCTGTCGCTATCTGAACGACGCTTTGTTATTGGGCTACGAAGTATCCATCATTAGGTTAGGCTATTGAGTTATCCTTGTTTGATGTTTCCCTAGTGATCGGTCTCAAATTACAAGTTGGATGATTATATATGTAGAGTTGCAAGCAACAAGATTTTACGTTTGAGTTGCAAATATTTCTCTTGTTTCTAGTTCTTTACCAAGTTCCATCAAGTACAATGATAAGCGGAACCCTTACTTTTGTGTTAATGTCTTGTAAGAAAACACTCATACTTGTACATTATTGTTTTTAAAAAGGGTCGAAAAATTATTATTCAAAAATATGCACTTATATCCTCCATTGTACTATTGATTTGAAGTAGCTCTGACATCATAAAATTAGTGCAAAAATATTAAATATCCCTCTGCCACTAGGACCTTCCACCATCAAAATTTTCTCACATAGCTTGACATATTGTTAAGGTGGATGTCACGTGAGATATTATCTAATCGCACCTATCCCATTTTGATTTTATGCTCCCTCCTACTTCATCATCCACCAATATCACATTCTCCTTCACCAACATCATCTATCCTTCTACCATACCATTTGACCGTTAGTGTTGATCACCATGTCAATTCATATCAATTCGTAACAAGGAAAAAAAGTCAGCGAAAATTATTTATATTTGGTAGCCGTAAAAGTGAATACAATTTATATATTTTTTGTATATAACATACAGAAATATATACATTTTTTCGGCTCTTATTTTAAGAGCGGTTATACAATATCATTTTCCCATTTACAAAATTGAATTAAACGCACCACATGAGGGGAAAATTATTATGGATTGATATAAAATGATGAATTTTTCTTTTTTACTCAACGGTTTGTACAAGTCTTCAAGAACAAAGAAAATAAAGCACCCCTCTTATTTACTTTTCCATTTGAGCTGAGAGGATAGGTGTGAATGGGGGTTGTATGTGGCATTATGATTCCCACTTAGGCCCATCCAAATACACATTCAAGAAGGTAAAAGAGCAACACAGAGAAAGGGTATAGAGAAAATGCTAAGAGGCAAGTCCAAAGTGGATATGTAGTGCTGAAAAATGCAAGAAGTCCAACAATAGAGCAAACCACCAAAACTATTAGCACTTCAGCTGAATAATCCCATCTTAGGTCCTTTATACACACCACTGCCAAAAGTGTTGTCATGCCCATGATATTGTTCATGATCACTCCTCCATATATCTGTGAGTAACAGTCACACATTTAGAAAACCAAACTTTTTTTATAGAAAATTGTTCAACACTATTTCTTTCGCATGTAAAGTGTCATGGGTTCGAGTCATAGAAACAACCTCTTGCATATATTAAGGCTATGCCTGTGTACAATAGACCTTGTGGTCCGGCTATTCCCCGGACACTACATATAGCAGGAGCTTAGTGCATCGGGTTACCATTTTTTTAATATACATATTTAGAAACTATAAATATATCAAATATTTTAATAGATAGAATGTTTGAAAAGATCATTATGAGAGAGTAAGGAGAGTTAAACCTCTGAGAATGTCAAAGATGCAGTTTTTGAACTCTTCTGACTTGCTGGAAATATTGCTGCTATTGCCATTCTTGCATTTAGAGCTAGTGGCACCATAACAAAAGGGATAAGGAAAGAAGGCATCCCCATAGCATCTGATAAATCTTCTATACTAATCACAAGAGGCTTTGCACATAATGTCAGTATTGCAATCCCCAATAAAACTTGAAGCACAGATTTGTTAAATGCCCATGTCAACAACTTATAGTTGATTTCTCCATCCTTTTCCACCTCATAGACTAACTTGTCAACTTCACTCCACTTAATCTACAAAATAAGCCATACAGCACTGACATTAGTCAACTGTGTAATAAGCAGCAGCGACAACAACAACAACAATCTAATAATAATCCCACCAGTGGGATCAAGGGGAGGGTTGAGTGTACGCAGACCTTACCCATATCCCTGAGGGTAGAGAGGCTGTGTATTAAGCATTTTATTTAAATCAAATTTTTTGAGAGAACAATGCTATTTTACCTTCTCATATTCATCAATGGCCCTTTTCTTGTCAGGGCAATTAGTCACACTGAGGGCCTCATTGAGCCACTTTGTCATCCCATGTACAAATTCATGTTCGTCGATCATGTCATTACCATCTTTATCAAAATCCCTCAACACTTTCTTAACTGAGTCATCGCGATTGATTTCAACTTCTCCAAACTTGACTGAACCTATTAGCTCTTCCAATTCAGGTTTTGTTATGACGTTGTTCCCATCAAAGTCATACCGATGGAAGATTCTGCCACAATATTATAACTACAGATGATCAGAAATAGGAAGGTCTAAATCTTTCATTTGTGAATTTATCTTTTATACGTTGATAGTATATGGAATTTTTACACTATCAGTATAATTTAACATAGACATTCTTTTTTCTTTTGTTTTTTTCCGGGGAGATGGGGTGGGGTATTGGATGAAAAAGAGTAACTTACTCTTTAATCCGTTCAATATTGGGGCTTCCATCATCATTGACAAGGTGTTCAGCTTCTAATGCTTGGGTTTGTACATGCTTCAAAATTCTTGCCATTATATGCTCAATCTCAGCAATTTCATCCCTTTGTTTTTTAGTAAATTGCTCAACAACCTGTTGAGGAAATTATGCTTAGTTATCTCATGAGGTCACAGTAAAAATGCTTGATCCACTTTCTGTTCAGGCCTTAGGGAAAATAGACAAAAACTTGGATAATTTTCAGTAAGAATTTACTTGCCTTGTGTAATATCTTTTTAGAATTTGAATCATTACTTAGAGCTAACTGCTTTGCTTCTTCTATCCATCTTTTGCATCCTTCGACAAACTCATCCTCTTCGATTATTTTGTCGTTGTTTTGATCAAAGGAATTCAATATCTTAGTAATAGCATAATCTTTGTCCACCTTAACTTTCCCTGATTGAATATCAAGTGTTAGATTCTCCAATTCGGCTTGTGTTAGGCATTTGTTGGCATCTTTATCAGTCTCTAGGAATAATCTGAAAAAGAATAATCAGTCTTATTAGCTTCATTGCATTTGAAGGGAAGCTTTGACGTAACCGATAAAGTTACTGCCATGTGACCAAGAGGTCACGGGTGGAAATAACCTCTTGCAGAAATACAGGGACCTTGTGGTCCGGACCTTTAACGGACCACGCGCATAGCGGGAGCTTGGTACACCGGGCTGCCCTTTTTAGTTTTATTAGCTTCATTGCAAAGAGACATCTTTAATACGTATTTTTTCTTTCTTTCAAGGATCTATCATTACCTTTTGATGACCTCAATATCAGGTTGCCCTTCTTCATTAATGAGCTTCCCTCTTGCATGCCTCTGTACATGATGCAGAAATCCTGCTAGCAAATTCTCATATTTGGAATATTCTAAACTTCTTTCTTGCATCCATGGATCAAATATCTGGGGAAAACACACAAATTAAGAGTGATACAAGAATCCTAATCAGGCCTTCAACTAGGATATATGCATGAGTATGAAATTCGTTCAATACGACATGTGAACAGAGGTGGATCCAAAGTTTTACAATAGGTGTGACCTAATCTCCAACCCGAACCATATAAATAGTGTCTGGTGAAAAAAATAAACTAGTGTACATAATGATATAACTTCCGATCTAAACCTACTGACTCTAAATCCAGTATCCAACTCTGCATATGAAACGTTTTTTCTCAAAAAGGTGCGATTGTTTTCAAAGTTTTACAATATGTTATTATATTCTACGTAATTAATGTGAGTATCAACAGATGATAGAATATTAGTAACAATTAGCAGAAAATTTGATTACCTGATAAAGAAAGTATGACAGCAAAAGTATGACTGATACCAAAAGCGTGATGAAAATTAGAATACGCCTTGCAAAGAATGAGTTGAAAGTAGTGACTGGCTGAACTAGTGCTAATGGCATCAAAGAAAGGAGCATGATTCCAGCTGTTTTACTTGTTTTTGGGTCAATTGTAACCCCAGTATCTGTAAAGTATATAATTTCATCATAGAATCTAATAAAAGTTACATATAAATTCATTAACTAAATTCAAGAAAGAAATACCACTTAGGCCCTTGAAACTTCTGAAAGGTGAAGAAGACTGTGCAGCTGATTTTTCTGTCATGTCTTTAGTGCCAAATATCACACATATTCCCCACATTAGAGTAAGATTGAAGACGGTAGCACCAACTGTAGTGCTTATTCCTGAAGATATTTGATTCTGAGCTTTCTCTTTACTTGCTGTAACTCCAGATGCTACAAAGAAATTACCATTAAAATCAGTCCATTTTGTTCAGGTGTAGCAACAACTCTATGGTGGATACCTATGTGTCTTAAGTAGCTAATTGGATCTATATTTATTCTGATAGGAAATAAAAGGGCAGCCCGATGCACTAAGCTCCCGCTATACGCGAGGTCCGACAAAGGGCCGGACCACACGGATCTATTGTACGCAGCATTACACTGCATTTCTACAAGAGGCTGTTTCCGTGACTCGAACTCGTGACCTCCTGGTCACATGACAACAACTTTACTAGTTACACCAAGACTCCCCTTCTTATTCTGATAGGAAATAAGATATTCAAAAATAATAATTGTATTGTAAATGATCTCTATTCATCTATTGCATGCAAATTGATAAAGGAAGCTAAACTTGGTACTATAGGACGTATGAAACTAGACAACTGAACCAAAAGGCAAATTCCAGGTTTATTAATATGTTAAGCAGTTAAATTAAAGGGACACAGAAAAGGTTGAAAGTTAGACCATAAACTAACCAATGACCATGACAATCCTGGGCAAAGTCTTCAAGATTTGAAAAATAGTGGCACCAAAAATGCCAGTGCCAAGAATATTAAAGAGAGTCTTGCTTCCTCTCGAGACCAGTCTTTCTCCTGTAATCAGTAAGTATTGGTAGACTACTATCAAGAAAATGTAGCCTCCTATGCTGTTTGCACATGGAAAAACACCATACAACTGGTGACATATTTTGCCTGAAGAAAGCAACTGTTGTCCATATTCTTGATTGTTAAGTCGATGATCAATTCCATCTGAGATCAATTGGTTGGAAGAATTTAGCCTTAGAATCCTGCCTTGGATCTTTCCTAGTAGAAAAATAAATGGGATACAGCATAACGAAAGGCTCGACATCAGTGCCAAACACAAAGTTATAAATCTACTAGTATATGAGTTCTGAGGATTGAAAAAAATGAATTCCAAATTAAGATAAGGGCACTTTTATAGATGAAGTTATCAAAAAAAGACAAGGACACTTTTAACAGTGAAAGTTTGCACAAAAGATTAGGGTACTTTATATTAGTGAGAGTTCAGTTATGAAATAACCCCACATCAGAAAGCTAACTGGATGGAATAGTCATCTATCATGCAAAACATGAAGTAAAGGCAACTTATTAATTAAAGAAAGAATTCTCTCTTGTTTTTAGTTCAGGAAATAGGTTCTTTAATTCTTCTTTAACAAGATTGGCATTTATTTGAAGCTGTCATCTATATGATTAAGTATCTTATTCTGATATTTGATAAAAACACGTATCAATATCATTGGCTCTTCGCTTATGGAATCCTATTCTTCAACAGTTGGAATTCAAACACCATAAAATGTA